>JAWPNB010000010.1:30982500-32353125 GCA_033996785.1 Trichosanthes truncata
CATGGTCGACACCTTGTGCAGGCCCTCGTCAATTCCTTTGAGTTTCATTCTTGCGAACGTACTCCCCATGTGGGATACTTAACGCGTTAGCTACAGCACTGCATGAGTCGATACACACAACGCCTAGTATCCATCGTTTATGGCTAGGATTACTAGGGTATCTAATTCCATTCGCTCCCCTGGCTTTCGTCTCTCAGTGTCAGTGTCGGCCCAATAGAGTGCTTTCGTCGTTGGTGTTCTTTCTAATCTCTACGCATTTCACTGCTCCACATGAAATTCCCTCTGCCCCTACCGTACTCCAACTTGTCCTATAGTGCATAAGAGTACAACTCTAGGTCTATAGTGGAGTGACCTATAGTTAATGAATGAAAATTAATTAATTAAAGAGTTTAATTATTTGATTTTGTATCATTAGAACTTATAATTTGTAGGTCCATAAGGTCCCCTTGCTAGCTCATAGTAACACTAAAAGATCAATTCAGTTGAAAGAAAAAATTTGAAATGTTCAAATTAATATTTAATTTGAAGTGTTCAAATTAATATTAGATATATTAAATATAAAAGAGAAAAATATATTTATTGTATTTGATACATTAAATATTAAAATAATTAATGTATATTGGATACATTAAAGAAAAGATATTTATAAAATTTGAATAAGATTCAAATAAATAAATATTGTAGGAGATTTGAATGAGATTCAAATAAGTATAAGATATATTCTAATATATTAGATATTAAAATATAATATTTTGATTATGACAAAGATTTGCTCTTGGTCTCTATAAATAGGACCATTGGGTTGAGTCATTAGACACAACACACATCTCCTCAATAGAGAATTAGAGAATTCTTTCTAGATCTCTTTCTCTTTAATCCCTTGTGGATTTTCTTTCAAGAAGCTCCTACAAGCCTTGGTCCTGTGTTCGAGCAATAGCCAGGAAGACTTTGTAGAGGAGATAAAGACCCGCTAGAAATATCTCTATATTTACTCCAAGTAAGTTTGCTTAATCTTATTTTTTAGTTTAATTTGAAATAAAATCAATGACGATCCAACGCTTCCGTTATAGGTATAATTTGATTATTCCCTTCAGTTACGAGTGACATAAAGCCCTACGTAACTCCTTCCAATGCTAATCCCTTAAACCCACTAGGAACCATAATGGTCACTATTCTTCCATTTACATCTCAGCCCACCAAAAACGTGTTAAGCGTAACAAGTTGTCCTGAACTATTCTAAACACAAAAATCATAAGCAAGGATCCTGAACTTCGTATGCCCTTAAGGTGTTCTAGATTGTCAACCATCTAGTCTAACAAGTCAAGCTTTCTGTACACAGTCAACAAACCAAGCGTTTCAGGCATACTATACTCGGATAACATCCAACCATCCCAAACAAGCATTACTTAACCATCTAGTCCAATAGCTCAAGCGTTTGGGGTTCCACAGCTAACCAAACATCTCAGCCATCCCAACCATTCAGTTTAAGTCACTATCCATACATTTACACTTATAGAGAAACTACAATCAAAATCATTCATAAACCTCAGCACAAACTCATCCAAGGTTCTACACACAAATCACATGCACCAACCATTAATTTGCAACTTTGAATCCTTTAACAAGAATAGTTACACGTTTAGGCAACTTAAGCTCAAGAAAGATTTCATAATAGTTCAGTAAACGACTCCATGCCCACATTCAAAAAATTAACCACACTCGTTTGTTCACAAATCTCCACAACAAAACCCAACCTTATTCAATCACAACTTAGGCAATTTTAAGGTGCTACACATGCTAACCACAATTAGCTCGTAACTTTAAACCCTTTTTTCCATTACAACCACATGCGTAGGCAAAAATAAACTCAAGACAATTTTAGAACAAAAAATCCATCAACCACTACATGCTCTATATACACAACTCAGGCATGCTTGCACAAATCACAATTCTCCAACATAAACCAAATTTAAATAACAACTTAAAGGGGCTTAGTCCAAAAGCTACTTACTTAAAGACGACTACAAGGCAACCTCGGTCCTATTTATAAAAGCTCTTGCCCACCTGAAAAGTTTTGAATAACGTTCAATAATTTAAACACCCAAATTAAAGATTTAAGGGCTTGCAAGTTAGAAACCTATGCCAGAGTATTCAGAAGCATTACCCAGTCCATTCTTCATCCTAAAATCGCCTTCACACCTTGGCCAACTAGTCCAAACTACACATATGAGTGTTCCAAGAATTAGGACCTATAATTCAACTTCTAAATTGAAGCCAAAAGGGTTAATTAGAGCATTACCCACTCATTCACACCAAAATGTAAATCTCAATCCTTGCTAATTTGACTCCAAATAAGCTTGATTTTGAAAATCTAAGGCCCAAAGGTTATGGGTATTCTAAAACTAAGTCGAAACCACCATGGGTTAACTTTAAAACACAAGAACAACACAACTCCCTAACTTAAAACGACCTCACCTTGAAGATCTGAACTTGGCAGGCTATGGGTAGTCAAATATAAGCTCAATTGGAGTGTGGGTCTCAAGATTGAAGCAGTTCGAAACCCAAATCACGATGATTTGCTTTGTTGGATTAGAGCAAACTCGCAAAGCTACCAGAATAGCCTCAAACGCGATGGGTGTTCTACTCCAAAACAAGGTTGTTCACCATTTTACGCTACTGGCCTTGTTGAAAAATGAACTCAAACCCACCTCATAGCCGTTGGAGTTAAGTTCGTGAGGGAGAAAGGGAGTGTGCCGCAGAGATTTAGGTGTGCGACAATGGATGTTCGGTGTGGGTGAACGACGACGTGGTGGACATTCGTGCAAATCAAAAGGCATGGTAGTGCAATAGAATGGCGAGGCAGTGGCATATCATGGCGCATTGTGGGTGTCTCACGAGCGGCAGATCTACACTACAGCAACCCTAGCCTGCGGCGATAGGGCTTTGATTGGGCACGATGGAAGGAGAGAGGAGCGGCAGAAAAAGGAGAAGGGAGGTGGTGGTGCGACGATGAACAGCGGGGAGAGAGAGGGAGAGGAAGAAGAATAATAAGAAAATTTTTTTTTTGGGGGGGGGGGGGGGGGGGAATCGTGAGAGGAAGAGATTTTCTTTCTTTCTTTTTTTAAACTTCTATTTCCATTGCAATCTTTTTCACTTAACTAAAATATCAAAAAGACCAAACTACCCCCTAAATACTCTTATTCCTTTTCAATTAATCTTTTGCCGAAATTGACTTAGTACCTGAATGTCAGGCGTTACAGCTTGTATGCTCAAAATCAAAACCTCAAGAACACAGGAACTTCTTTCTTTGCAAAGAAGTAAGAGTGGAAAAAGATCAACTAAAGAATACATCGTACGTGGGATACTAGTGCAACTTTTTTATCAGGGAGCACTCCATTTTATCAGCAAGACTTGTTTAACAAGTCTACAACCACTTAAGGAGCACTCCCTTATATCAGTAAGACTTGTTTAACAAGTCTACAACCACTTTCTCCTATTTAATGAGAAGAGTGAATTGACCAAGAACAATTAAGTAAATAAAATAAAAGCTTAAAAATACCTAACAATTATATTGTGGCGGCCTCATTAAATAATTTGTCTTATTCAATAGGAGTGAGCAAACAACATTGAAAAATCAATTCTATCGACTAAACTTGACCAAACAGATGTCGTCGGTCGGTGAGACGACGGTTTGGTCGACGTCAATTTTGCAATGTCGGTAGGTCAACGTATCAAAACACATATTTTCGACCGAACCAACCATATTATTTATAATTAATAAACAAAATGATGATGCCTCTTTAAGGCACTCTTGATGCCTCTTTAATATGCTGCTGACTTTCTTTTAATGTTGCACACTACATATACTTGAGAAATATAAACAAAAGATTATATTATATTATATTAAAAAATAAATTTAGTTATTTATTTTTTATACTGGTTTGTTTCATCTTCTTCAATCTTCATTGTTCTCTTCTTCTTTCTAATGTACTTCTCCCTTTCTCTTCTTCTTTTCTCCTTTCCCATCCATTCTCTCTTCTTCTCTATTTCTTTTTTCTTTTCAAATTTCTGGCAATACAGGAGATTTGTTTCCTTTTCTCTTCCTCTCTATCTCTTCTTCTTCTTTCTTTCTTTTTCACGTTTTTTTTTCGTTCTAGTTTGTCAGAATCTTCACATCGGTTCTAGCCAAAATCGATCTATTGCTTGTTTGGTTGGTCGATCGGCGTCACATAACCCTCTAAAATTGATGATCTCTAATCGACAAAAATCGATATGTCGGTTTGAGCTCAAAACAAATGCCAACCGACTAATGATCACCCATACTATTCAAGAGATGAGGACTCTTCCTATAGTGGGTTCAACTTGGAACTTGTTTGACTCAGGGCCTATTTGGATTACCATTCTAACAAGACTTAAAATATTTGGCACCCATTCAAAATGACTTTTTAAAAAATGAGTTTGAGAAATAAGTCATTTTGGGTGAAACATTTGAAATCAAATTTTAGAAAAAGTATTTTTAGGTATTTAACTTAGAATTCCTCTCAAATTTTCATGATATATTAAAATGACCAAAATACCATCACACTATCTCTCTCACTATCGGCGATTGCACCAACGACCACTCCAACGAATATCTCTGGAAAATATCTCCAGTGACTATCGCTGACGACCATCTCCGACGACCGTCGCTGGCTACCACTCCAACTACCACTCTGGCGACCCTCTCCAATGACCATTGTCAGCAACCCTCTCCGGTGACCACTTCTAACTACCATTTTGGCAATGGTCGGTGTTAGTCGATCGATCATAATATTTTAAATACAAATTTGAACCTATTAGTTCATAGTGTTTAATCATCGTCATTTATAGTAATTTGACATTAGTATATGTATTTTGAGTGTAGAACAAACCAAACAAACTTGTGTATAAAAACACTTTTAAGAAAATATAACCAACATATGAGTGTTTTAATTTTAAACGATATTTATAAAAAAAAAAAATTCTTAAAAGAAGATGCATTTTTAAAAATCACTTAAATTAAAAGGTAATCCAAACATGCCCTAAGTCTTTTTTGTGTTTTTCGAACTGAAGTTGTGAGCATTTTTTTGGTTTAGGGTTTTGTTGTTTTCTTTCGTACCAGTTTGTGATTGTTTACTAGTCTTATTAGGTTGTGACTTAGAGATTTCCCTGCACGGGCCTGCCTTTAACAAGACAGAGAATCCTCGTTTATGTGGGGAATGGAAGAAGGAGTCGGAAAAAAAATTTCTCTGTTAGCTAAACGGAGATGGGGACAGGGAATTCCCCGACTCCAAGCCTGCCTCGCCCCCGTTCCCTGTCTCAATTTCTTTAATTTTTTTTAATATATATATATATAAAATAAACCATAAATTCAAACTTTTATAAAATATTATTTTGTTTTTTTAAGGAAATTAAATTTTTTTTCTTTTTAAATAGAAACTTCTCATTAGAAATTAATAATTTAAATATTTTTATAAAAAATATTTTATTTAATCAAAATTAAAATAAATAAAAATCATAAACGAGAAATAATTCCCCCAGAAAATTCAATCCCCACAAATTCTCCATGGAAATGAAATTAGGGGCGGGGACAGGAACAGGGAAGCTATTCTCGACCCCGTCCCGCCCCGTAGACATCTCTATTGTGACTTGTTTTTGGTTGTTGAGATTTTTTTTCTTTAATAAAATGTAAATTTTGAAACCAATTTTTTTTTTCAAAATAACGTGGAAAAGTGAATTTGGGTGTGTGGCACAAACTAACCTATTTAGAGTCAATGAACTGACTGAGTCCTTGAATATGACATAATAAAATGATAAAGTTTTGCCTTTTTTTTTTAATCCATCGCTTTTGTGTGCCTTTTTCCTCTCTATAAAAAAAATAATAAAAATACTTGGCATGTCTTATTTATCTATTTATTTATTGTCCATGCAATCATTTACTTATTTGGTTACAATAAAAAATAATAATCTAATTTATCATTTAAAAAAAATGAATTCTACCAACCATGTGCTCTCATTTCTTAAGTTTACAAATTTTAACTACGAACACAAATTTCAGTTTTCCAATTTAACATTAGACTTTTTCAACCTACAGCTAAACAATTTTTCAAATATCTAACTATTCACACGTAATTTCAACAAAGAAATAAGACTAACTATTCACATGTAATTTCAACAAAGAAATAAGACACGTGTAAATAAACTTGTATTTGTATTAGTTTGAATGCAGTGGAGTACAATCTTTAATTTGTTTCTCTGATTCTTTTTCACTCATGTACAAATGTTTTGAGGGTTTTGCAGCTTGTTCTCGAGGTTGAAGCTTCAATCAATGTTTAGAGTCTTGAAGTCTTCCAGTCTTAAAGAGTCTTTAGTCTTTCAATCTTGAGGAGCGTTCAACACCTAAAAATTTTAGGGATTGTTTGACATCTAAGGACTTTAGAGATCATTCAGCACCTAAGGACCTCAAAGATTCTCTTTGAGTTCTCTGGAGAGTTTAATTTTTTAACCTTTCAAATTATGAGAGCTCTTCTATTTATAGAGTTTTTTCATGTGTGGGCTTGGGCTTTTAATGACTTTTGGGCCCAACCATCTGGACTTGGATTTTGTTAGCTTTGAGCCTAACTATTTGGATTTGATTTTTGTTTAACTTTGACACAAATTTCATGACCCAATTCAACTAAATTAAGTTTAATTATTTGGTCAAATGGTCATAATGAAGACATGTGGCCTTATAATTTAAAATCTGTCAACTTTTGCCTTCAAATTAAATTTAAGACACATGTCAATTTATAGGTGGTCTAAAATTTAAGTATTTGTAACTTTGTCATTAATTTGGAATAATGACGTGGCGACTTGTGATTAACTGAAATTCCTCATTCGACATCATCAAACCAAAAAAAAAAAAATCAATCTCATTTTATATAGAATCTTTTTTTTTTTTTTTTTAAAAAAATCATCAATCTAGTGAGTCATTTTCTTCTCCACAGTTTTCTCTATTTCATATGCTGTTAAGGGTTGTTAGATCTATTTCATATGTTGTTAAGGGTTGTTAGATCTTTTCAATCTCTACCGTTAAAAGTATTGCACAAATAATTGGTTTTTTTTTTAAATAAAAAATAAAACTATAGTTGTAAGTAAAATAACTCAACTTTGATTTATGTTATTGCAAACTTAAACATAGTTTAACTAGTTAAGACAGAAATTATAACCTCTGTTGAACCAAGAGAATTTAATTTAAAAAAAAAAAAAAAAAACTCATGTTTATCACTATTATTTTTGTCTCTTTTTTTCTAAAAAAATAAAAGATAATAAATATAGTTTTTAAAGATCCGCCGGCATGACGTTAATTAAAGGTTAATATGAGATTATCACAAAAAGTGATTAATTTAAAGAAAAAAAAGTTTAACAAAATTAAGTGGATGTGGGCCCTATCTTCCATTACCCATTACGCGCCAAAGTCTTCCCATTATCGTAAGCAGATAGTAAATAATTCCTTACGTTAATCAGAATGGACGGTGTACTGTCGTGGGTCCCACCACATTTATTATTCTTTTGTTTTTTCTTTTTCTCAATCTTTCCGACGCCCTTAGGGGCCAATTATTGCGAATAATTAACTTTATTCTTTATAACTATTATTATTTTCTTATAACTAAAAATGCTAATTTAGACACCTAATCTTTTTGGATTATCTTAAAATCAAGTATTCTTCTCCTTTGTCTTTCACTGCGCTCAAAAACACTATCATTTCTTGACCCATTTAAATTCTTTTTTTTTTCTCCTTTTAAATTATATTATTATAATAAAAATAATGGTAAAGTAGTTTTTTTTTCCTTAAAATTTGAATTTAGTTTTATTTAGTTTCTAAATTTTCAAAACTAACACTTTTAAGTCCCGTTTGATAATTATTTGATTTTTAGTTTTTAATTTTTAAAAATTGTGCTTGTTTTTTCACCATTTCTCTACAATTGTTTTAATATTCTCTACAGTAGTTTCTATCTTTCTTAAGAAAACATTTAAGTTTCTAGCCAAATTCCAAAAACAAAAACAAATTTTTGAAAACTACTTTTTTTAGTTTTCAAAACTTGGCTTGGTTTTTGAAAAAAAAACTTTAACTTTTGAGATTTGAATTTAGTTTCTTTTTGTTCATTGAGATTTCAAAACTTACATGTTTGGTTCTCAAAGTTTGAATTTGATTTCTAATTGGTCTCTAAAGTTTGAAATTGACTTCTAATTAGTCCATAAAGTTTGAAATTTGTTTCAAATTAGTCTTTGAGTATATAAAATAAAAAATATATAAAAAAATTTCAACTCGTTTAAAAAATACATATCATCAAAGTCTAATTAGCATATGATAACTACCACGACATCATTCCATTAGGTCAATTAACGTCAACTTTACTAGGACCATTTAGAAACCAATTTCAAACTTCAGGAACTAAAATTAAAAATCAAATTCAAACTTTGAAGAATCTAATATGTCACTTTTGAAACTTCAATGATCAAACAGAAACAAAATTTAAATTTCAAGGACCGAAAGTATTAGTTTCAAAAATTCATGGACCAAATAGAAACTAAGTTCAAATTTCAAAAACTAAAAGTTTATTTTACCCTAAAAATAAATAAAAGCACTTTTTTTTCAATTACTATATGTGGATGTTGAAATATATGGTCAACATATCCTGTAAAACAAAATAAATAGTGTGAAAGGTTGAATTAATACTAATTAGTGGTATTTGGCCAAATGACTTTGACGATTCCATCATATTTGTGGTGGCAATTCTTGAAGAAAGAATTTAGCATAGGTTTTTTTAAAAAAAAAAAATTGTGGGCGTGAATAGAATATATCTCTTATAAAAGTTTCTATATACGAGGAAACAGTGTTTGACTACCTCAAAAAATTTCTTATGAAGTTAGGACTCTTTATCATACTATAAGATTATCCATAACTGTTAGATTATTTAAATATAAAATAATCATTAATGTGACTCGTTAACATTTATTTATACCTTATATTTTAGGCTCACTACTAAAGTAGGTCAATTAAGTAAAAGATAATTTTCCTAATTAAACAACATGATATGGAAGGTGTATATATAAAGATAAAATCTTAGGGATTGGTCATCTCTTTGCCAAATGAAGTAGAAGTGTCTCTCCATCAAAAAACCTAATCAAGTTCTAAAGGAAGACCAAGAGAGAGAAACACAATCCTTCTTTACAAGATCAATATCATGGATCAATGTATGTTACTCTAACTCATGTTTGTGAAAATCATCTAGTTCAAAGATTTTTTGTTGTTATTGAATTATACAATGTTAAGGTTTTATTGTATAATCATGTAATCTAAAATTTATATGTGGTATCAAAGCAAAGTTGAGAACATGAGATTTTTCATTGATGTTTTAATGTATGAATTTATGTTTTCATAGCAAATAACTATGTTTGGCTTTTCCTTAATGAATTAAGTAATCAAATTTATGAGGATCAAGAATTCATTGTTATTGCATTCAAGAATTTTGCAGCTTGATTATTTTTCATTCTTGCATTCAAAACTTTTGTATCTGGATTGATTTTCATTCTTGTATTCAAGAATTCATTGTCATTACATTCAAGAATTGAGTTTTTCTTGATTGCTTTAGATTAATATTTAAGTTTTAAAGTGTCTGTGATGAATTTGTCAATGGCAATGAGTTTTTTTTTTTTTTTTTAATTGATTTGTCTTTATGTATTCAAGATTGAATTCAAATTAAATCCACCGCATCAAGTTTTTTTTTTTTTATTGAATTACCGTATTCAAAACTCATATAAATCTATCATGTATCCACTATTTTTGTTTTATTTTTGATTGAATTACTGTATTTAAAATTCATATGTGTTTCACCTGTGTTAATCAATTATGTTTTTGAATTGAATTGTGTATGAATTCTTGTATTCAAGAAGTTAAATTCCAATAAGTTTTCTAATTCAATTTCGTTTGAGTTAATAATGTTATTTATTTTTTTTTTTTTTGAGTTAGAGTTAATCATGTTATTGATTCAAACAAATCAAATTATTATTGATGGGTCCCACAAGATTACATATGATTCAAGTTCATGAAATTCAAACAAGTTATTTACTTATTTATTTATTTATTTATTATTATTATTTTCAATCAAATAAATGTTTAAAATAATGACAATAATGCTTTATTTGATTTATCTAAATCTACTATTATTTTTTTTTTAAAATTATGTAATGTAAATTATTATTATCATTAATTTATTATGATGTCTATATTATGAATAATTTGTTAGCTACCAAAGTGCCCGAATTAGAATGTTTTATAGATATTAATTTAAAGTTACTTCAATTACACAATTTGGAATGCATGGAGTTTTTCTAAATTTTCTTTTGATAAAATTATTTGCAATATTAATGTTTTGCAAATTATGTGATGAAAATTACTTGTCATTATTATGATATCTATATTATGAATAATTTGTTAGTCACCAAAGTGGTTGAATTAGTATGTTTTATAGACATCAAATTAAAGTTAATTCAATTACTCATGTTTATGTGATGCTAATGAATGATATGATATTAATGATTTTATCATGAGTATATTGACATTTATTATTATAAAACATTTTGAATCTCCCAAAGGTTGATTAGTAGTTTTATAATTTTGAACATTATCGTGGTTAATTGAGGTGCTTGATTAGGTATTTTTAGTATATCCAAATATAACTAATGTATCTAATTTGAGCATTTTAATTACCAATTATATGAAATTAAATCTAGCATCAATTATATGTGAATGTTGTATATTATTGTATCTCCCAAAGGAGAACTTCAATGTATTCTTAACGTTTGTATTAATGTTTTATGAATATGTATTATATATTTAAGTTTATTTTTCAAAGCAATAACGCGTAACAATTTTTTATGTATTTGCAAGTAACTGCTTCAGTTTCTCTTTATTCGAAGCCACATCTATTATTAAGTTTAATGGACTCAATTTCTTTGATTGGTGCGAACAAACTCTATTCCATCTTAGTGTTTTGAATCTTGATTTGACACTCTTAAATAAGAAACATGTTCCACTTACTAATGCTAGAAGTGCTGAGGAAAGATCATTCTATAAAGTTTGAGAAAGATCAAATAGGTTGAGCTTAATGTTTATGCAAATGAATGTAGCAAACAATGTCAAGTCCACAATTGCAAAATCGAAAGTGCTAAGGAATTTATGAAATTTGTGAAAAATTGTTTTTAGTCTAAGTCGGTTGATAAGTCACTTGTTGGGACACCGATGATTACCTTGACCACTATTAAGTTTGATGGTCTCGTACTATGCATGAACATATCCTTGAAATGACAAACTTAGCAGCAATACTAAAGACCATATGGGAATAGAAGTTAATGAGAATTTCCTAGTAACGTTTATCCTTAAAGTTCTCCTTTGGGAGATAATACTCTGAACTATAATTCTCTGAAAGATAAATGGAATGTGCATGAATTGTAAAGTATGTTCATTCAAAAGGAAGCAAGAAACTGGTAATTCACTATGGTAATCTCATGGTCATAAAGGAGCTGAAAAGAAACTAGGAAAGAAGTATGGAAGGGGCAATTAAGGACAACTAAAGATAAATCAGTCATCTGCTCAAATCCACAAAAAAGAACAAATTAAGGATAAGTGTCGTTTCTGTAACAAGTCAAGACATTATCAGAAAGAGTGCCTGAAATGTAAGGCATGGTTCAAAAGTAAAGGTAAGCATAATGTCTTGCCATGTTTCGAATAAAATTTAACTGAAGTTCCTTAAAATACGTGGTGGATGATTCTGGTTGTACCATTCAAGTTCCTTATAATAAATCATTAGCTTACTTGTGGCATAAACGTTTGGGTCACATATTCAAAGAAAGAATTAAAAGTTTGGTAAAGAATGAAATCATTCCAAACTTGGATTTTATTGATCTCAGAACTTGGGATTGTATGAAGGGGAAAACAAACAAGACTGAAAAACAAACAAAACACACATTTGAGAAAGCAGCCACTAGAAGCTCATAACTCCTTAAAATTGTACATGCTGATTTTTGTGGGCCTTTTGATGTTCCATCTTTTGGTGGAGAAAAGTATTTCATTACCTTTATTGATGATTTTTTTGTTATGGATATATTTACTTGTTGCATGAAAAGTCTCAAGAGATAAATACTCTAAAGATATTTATCAATGAAGTTGAAAGACAGTTGGATAAAAAAGTGAAAATTGTAAAGTCTAATAGAGGTGGTGAATATCATGGAAAATATGGTAAGAATGGATAGTGCCCTGGTCCATTTGCTAAACTCCTAGAAAGTCATGGTATATATACTCAATACACAATGCCAGGAACACTGCAAAAAAATGGTGTTGTAAAAAGACGTAATCGTACTTTAATGAACATGGTTAGGAGTATGTTAATTAGTTCATTTTTACCCATATTGTTATGGATGTATGCTTTAAGAACCGCTCGATACTTATTAAACATGGTTCCCAGTAAGTTAGTTCCAAAGACACCTTTTGAACGGTGAACATGAAGGAAACCCAATTTAAGGCACCTGCATGTTTGGGGTTGCCAAGTAGAAGTGAGAACTTATAATCCACACGAAAAGAAATTGGATTCAAGAACAACCAATGATTTCTTCATTGGTTATTCAGAAAAATCTAAAGGGTATATATTTTATTGTCCTAGCCACAGTACGAGAATAGTTGAAACTGGAAATGCTAGGTTCATTGAGAATTGTGAGATTAGTGGGAGTTTGGAATCCCGTAAAGTGAAAATTCAAGAAGTTAGGGTGAAAATTTCGTCATCTATAACTTCTTCTTAAGTTGTTATTCATGTAGTTATCGACTCTATTAACAATTCACAAGAAGAATAAATTAATGATCAACCACCACATAATGATATTATAATGAAGGAATTTACTATGGAGGAACCACTAGAAACAGAATTAAGAAGATCTGTAAGACAAAGAAGATTAGGTATTTTTGATAATTATGTGGTTTATTTGCACGAGTCAGAAATTGACTTAAGCATTGATAATGATCCAGTTTCGTTTTCACAAGCCATAGAAAGTGATATTTCTGCTAAATGGTTAGATGTCATGAAAAAAGAGTTAAAATCAATGGACCACAATGGATCACAATGGAGTTTAGGACCTTGTAAAATTACCTGAAGGTTTTGTGGTTAAAGGTAAGGAACATATGGTGTGTAAGCTAAAGAGGTCAATATACGAACTTAAACAAGCTTTTCGATAATGGTATCTTAAGTTTAATGATATCGTTACATCTTTGGATTTAAAGAAAACTTCGTTGATCAATGTTTATATCTAAAGCTCAGTGGGAGTAAGTTTATATTTCTTACTATATATGTTGATGATATCTTGCTGGCTACTAATGACTTTAGTTTATTATGTTAAACTAAGGAATTTCTCTCCAAGAACTTTAAAATGAAAGATATGAGTGAGACATTATCCTATGTGATTGGAATAGAAATATTATGTTATCAAGCACATGAATTGTTCTGTCTCAGAAAACATATATTAATAAAGTTATAAAGAGATTTAAGTTGGATAAATGCTCTTCAAGTGTTGTTCTATTATGAAAACAAAATTTGTAGCATGCTTTGAGGCTTTTAACTCATGGTTTATGGTTGCAAAACTTTATTTCAGGACTTGAATTGTCGACAATATTGCCATACCACTGAAAATTTATTGTGATAATTCTACAGCATTCAAGTATTCGAAAGGTATTGAATATATGAAGTTGACAAATTTTGTCATTAAAGATGTTTAGAAACAAAGATTGTCAATTAAATACATTAGCACTAACCTTATGATTGCAGATCCACTAACGAAAGAATTTCCACCTATGATATTCAAGGAACATGTCGAACGTATGGGCATTAGTGGATATCATTATTGATATTATAATTATGTTATTCGACACTCTGAGCTCAATTATTTTTTGTTTCTGATTTTATGTTATTAGTCTTGTTTCTTATGATTGATATATACATAAATGAATTACGTAATCAAATAGGACATTGTCTTTGACAAAGACACTTATGTTGGACCATTATTAAATATCTTTATTATAGATCATGTTAGGTGAAGAACTAGGTTTGTGATACATGGAAGGGATTATGTCGATGTAATGAGGTATGACCGCCATGATCCTTATCAGTTCCTTGACTTGACATTGATATCTGATATGACAAATGAAAGTTATCTTCTATGCGCATTGTGTTTATGATCGTATATGGTAAATAATGTCGAATGGGCCAAGTAGGAGACTATTAGATTATTTAAATATAAAATAATGATTAATGTGGCCCATTAACATTTATTTATTCTTTATGTTTTAAGGCCCACTACTAATGTAGGCCAATTAAGTAAAAGATAATTTCTCTAATTAAACACCATAATGGAAAGATGTATATATAAAGATAAAACCGTAGGGATTGGTCCTCCCTTTGCCTAGTGAAGTAGAAGTTTCTCTCCATAAAGAAACCTAATCAAGTTCTAAAGGAAGGCCAAGAGAGAGAAACACAATCCTTCTTTACAAGATCAATATCATGGATCAAGGTATGTTACTCTAACTCATGTTTGTGAAAATCATCTAGTTCAAAGATCTTAGCTTTTATTGAATTATACAATATTAGGGTTTTATTGTATAATCATGTAATCTAAAATTTACAATAACACCATGGATAGGATCGTACTATATAAAAAAAAGGTTAAAATACCATGTTTGGTCCCAGTACTTTAGGTTTTGTTTCATTTTGGTCTATGTTCTTTCAAATGTCCAATTTTAGTCCCTGTACTTTCAATAAATCTTAAAATTGGTCCCTATGATAAGTTCGAAGTTAATTTTTATCAAAATTGGTTAATTAATAATCATAATTTTAATACAAGAAAAGACACAATGTGAACATACTTCCAAAACTTATAGAGGGAAAGCTAATAGAGACTAATTTTTTTTAAAAGAAAAATTAACAATAAATTAATAGTAGGGACTATTTTTAAGCTTTATTGAAAGTACATGGACTAAAATTGGGCATTTGAAAGTATCATGACCAAAATAGAACAAAGTCCAAAGTACAAGGACCAAAATGGTATTTTAACTATAAAAAAAAAGTGGAATGAATAAGGACATTTCAAGATAGAGTCATGGATTAATGAAGGTCAACCTATTTTGTGTGAAATTGAAAAGACTTAGAATTAAAGCTTATTTAACTCTCAATTACTTAAAATATTATTGTTATGTCTTAAGATCATTTGAAAATAGTTGAAAGTTGCTTGAAAATAAGAAAGAAATAAGAATGAAGGCAACTAGAATAAGATTCTAAAAAAGTTAAGCTTGTTTGCAAGGAATGTGGAAATTGCAAAATCAAAATTACAATTTTGAGATTCTGCAATGTTTTCTGGAGCAGCAGAAAAGTTCAAAAAAGGAAAAAATTTGTAATTAACTCATTCCAAAAATCTTCAATTACAACATGATTTGGGGGATTTTGAGCACAAATTTTGGGCATTATTCAACCCTAATGAAGGCCTATAAAAGGAGAGAAGATGATTGAAGAAGGAGATCGGGTTTTGGAGGACGTTTTTGGGAGTTTTGTTCATGGGTTTATACCCAATTTTTGCCTCTGTTTTTCTGAATTTTGTTACTCTATGTTTTACCAAGAGCTACTACAAGTTAGTTTCTTTTTCTTTTTTTTTTTCAATTTCTTCTTTGTATTACGGACTTTTGTCAAGCTTGGTCTTTTTTTTTTTACTTTTCTTCAATTTCTTCTTTGTATTACCAAGAGTTGCTGTCAAAGTATTCATCTATTTTTCCAGTTTTTTTTATTCTTCTCTGTTTACCAAGAGCTGCTGCTATATTGTTATATTTTGCTTCAATTTTTATTATTTTTATGAAGGTTCTGTTTTTGCTATGTTGGTTCTATTTTTGCTTCAAGTTTTCCTTTTTTTCCTCTGTTATGATGGTTATTATGTTGGTTCTGTTTTTGCTTCAATTGTTATTTCGTGGGTTTATTTTTCTGAAGTTTATGGTTTAGTTTTTAGTTTTGTTTGATTCAGTTTTGGATGGCAAAATGCCTTTAATTCCTTTAAATCTTTGTTGAATTTAGCATTTTAATATATTCTTCTAGTATGAATTTTTATTCTAAAATTAGTTGTAAGATTTTTATTTTTAATATGAGCTAAACTCCTTAGAGGGTTCAAGGATGTGAATTCCCTAAGAAGTAATTGTAGCCAAAATTCCAACAAAAACCAAGCCTACATATCCATTGTTTGCTTGTGCTGAATAAATTTCCGTTGAGATCCTAGATTGATCAACTAGTGTTGCAACTCAAGCTTAGATTTAATACCGACGGGGTTAGTGATAAGCGGATTTCGCACAAGTAATGGAAAAGAGCTTAGATATAAGCCAATCCTTACCCTAGACATAGGGATTAAGGACTCCGAAGCCCATAAAATTGTTGAGGCGAATTATCTAAGATAGAGGGACTATAGACATATAAGTCACTCATTTAGCCTCCTAAAAACCTAAATTCAAGGTGAATATGAGAAGCAATTTGGTTTACAATTGAGTGTGGAGTAGGTTGGAATTGCAATTTTGGCTTGTAATTACAACTTAGGGCAATGACATTCTTGAACCCCATCTTTATCTAAATTCCTTTTGAATTTTTTTGTTTGCTTCCAATATTGCCATTTCTCGATTCTGCAATTAGATTATGCAATCCTTGTCATTTCAATATTGCAATTTCTTGATTCTACAATTAGATTGTGCAATTATTTGTTTTACCAACACACCATCCCAATATTATTTTTGCAATTTAGTTTTCAAAGTTGCAATTTTCTTACATTTTGCTTAGCAATATTTTTGTTACATCGTTCCCTGTGGGATTCAATAATTGGTACTCACATACCATTTTATATTACTTCGATCGCGTGCACTTGCGTGTACACCATCGATAAGAAATTAAGGTCAAAAAAAAAATCTAGCCTAGACTATGGAGGTTGTGTTGTAGCAGGTGAATAACTATGTATCGAGTTGAGCTAAGCAACTTGTGGAGATAGGAGCACGTGTTACAAAGTACAAAAAAATGAATTGAGGGATTTTTCGAACTGGTTTTAGTTGAGCAAGATTGTGCCTCGGTTTTCTAATTCAAGTTGTGACAAACACATGACATTATGTAAGAGGTTGTTTTGATCATGAGTTACCATGATGAGTTAATCAAGAAAGTTTATCCATATGATGTAAACAAATTGTAATTTGATAATTACAATCTCAAATCAATTTCTTGTCAATGTAAGCATATAGTTTAATTGATTACCGCATTAATAATCATTTTGAGAATTGTAGGTTTAAATTTTCTTCTCATGGATATATGGTAACACTTAAAAAAAGAAAACAAAAAGAAAAGAAGAGAAAATCCAATTTTTTAGGTCTTATTTGATAGCCATTTGGTTTTTGAAAATTAAGCCTATAAATTCTATTTCCACCTATGGATTTCTTTGTATTGTTATCCATTTTTTACATATGTTTTAAAAAATGAAGCCATGTTTTGAAAAGTAAAAAAAGTAGTTTTCAAAATTTTGTTATTGTTTTTGGAATTTGGCTAAGAATTCAAATATTTTCTTAAGAAGAATGAAACTCATTGTAGAGAAATGATGAGAAAATAAGTACAATTTTTTAAAACAAAAAACCAAATCGTTATCAAATGTGGCCTTAAATTACAATACACATGACTTGTTTCATTTTCATCATCGGCCAATCTACATAGCTCTCGAGTTCTGTTTCTATGCAGTTATGTGGTCTTAACTTCCCTATTCTTGTTGAATATACTTGGAAGCCCAAGAAATGTTTGGTATGTCGGGTTTTTGGTCATTCTGAGGCTTATTGTGTGTAGAAACCTCGTTCGACTCCGTCTTGCCCCTCAATTAGTCGACCTCCCCCTCAGGTCTTGACAGTTCACACTACTCAGTGTTCGACTTTTTAAGCCTAATCCTTGGGTCCCCCTATTATAGTGACTAGGCTGGTCGTTTCTCATTCGACGAATCTAGGGTTAGGCATTAACCCCTTCTAACGTTTCCTTTAATATCAAATAAGTTTGATGTGTTGGCCTCTGATGTTGACCTACTAGCTATGATTCCTGTGGAAGCATCTGGGTCTAATCCCCTACCATTGACTATTTTGAGAATGGATGGTGGAGATAATGGTGGTGATGATAATAGTGGGGGAAAGGGAGTTGATAGAACTCTTAGTCATGAGGCGAAGTGGTGTTAGGAACTTCTGGGTCCTTCTATCTGTCCACATATCTAATTGGTGCTCGTGAAATATGTTGGGTCTTACTAACCATGCGAAGGGTCTTGCTATGAGATCATTTCTTCAATCTGATCAGGTGAAATTTTGTTTTTTGTGATGACTACTAATGCAAAAGAGCGCAAGTGCACGTTGTCATAAACAAGTAATATATGGAGTATTCCAAGTATCGAACCCAAGGGAACAGTTAACAACACAATTGCTCACAAGTTGCAACTAAAGGTAACCGAGGGAAAAATAAAGTTGATTTTAAGGTTTTTGTGCATGAAAAAGTAAAGATAACTGAAAAGTAATGAGAAAAAAAAAGATGAGAAGTAAGGGATTCAATTCTGGTTCAGAGGAAATGTGCCCACCATGCGCCCGCAAATTGCCCAACTAAATCCGACTATTTCAAAGATCCTGCCTCTTGCCCCGACATATTGACTCTATCGAATTCTATACTGTTTAGACAGAATGCTGCTAAAATGCCTTTTGAAACTTAGCTAAGTAAATCAAGTTCAACACCTATTCGGCTCATTTTCCAAAAACCTTTAGAAGACTAAGCAATTTAAAACTCAAATGTCTATGGCTAAATTCACTTAGATAATAAAAAAACACAACTTTATGAATTTAAAGGTTTTTGTCCTATGTCTAGGTACAAAAGGAAAAGTCCTATGTCTAGGCTATGTTCCTAGATTACTTTTAGGAAAACGAGTGTCGACTCCAACCCTTTCAGTATTGAAATCTTCACAAACTATGCTAACTCAAATGGCTAGTTTAAGCTAACAATGAAACTTAAACTCACTAAAAGTAAACTTAGCTAAATGTTGAGAAAATTTACAAGAAACACATGGCGGTTTCTTATCTCCTTTTTAGGGTATCCACATGATTGAATCCCCTCCAAGGAGTTTAGCTATTCATCGAAGAAATAAATAAAGTGCAGAAAGTAAAAAGAAAACAAATAGAAGAAAGAACACAATTCATTGAAATAAATAAACTTCAATATACTTGATGAATGAATCCAAGAAAGAACAAAATAACTTAAAACTTGAATTAAAAGAAAAACAGAAACTTACAAAGTAGGAAAATAAAATAAAACAACAAGTATAACTCCTAAAACTTACAGAACTAAATAGAAAAACCTAAGAATAAAAAGAACCCTAAGATGTTCTTCCTTTCTAACTTGTTCTACATTTTTCAAGGAGAATCAAGTACTTACTCTTCATTCTTTTGAAGTTGGAGTCCGAATGAAATATGAACAAAGCTTAGGGGAGACTTGGAGTGGCGGCTAAATTAAAGAGAAAATGACAGAATTTAGGGATGAATTTCCAACTCCGAGCTCTCTTGAAACTGAAGCTTGAGCTGCCTTTTATAGACCTCAAGGCCTAGGGTTTTCTATCGAGATTAGTGTGTAGAGACTTGGCAAATCATATCCCTTGATCCTCGGAGATTTGATGAAGAATAATTGATTTTATCTGCAAATCTCGCAAATTTGGGAGAATCTGCCGAAAAGGTCCAGATGCGGCCGTTGTCAAAATGGCCTAAATGCGGCCGCATAGCTGGGCGCATTTTGAGTCTTTCTTGCGATAGTTGGAATTTGGCTTACGCTCTCAATTGCTGGCGTATCTTGGTCGCATATCTCTTGGATCATCTTTCACTTGCCTCAGTTGTGGCCAGAATATGGGCGCATTCGAGTCCTTTTTCAGCATCTACACAAAATCAAATAAATTAACGCTTTCTTAACAAAAATGTCTCTAAATACACCTAAAAACTTGTTTTTACAAAATCAAGACTTCAAATACATGCAAAATTGTTTTTACTTAAATTTTCTCTAAATGACATAAAATATAACATTAAACACTTGCTTTCTAAGAAAATGAGCTAGTTTTTAGAGTCAAATAACACTCATAAATGAGCATTATCAGTTTTCTTGAAACAAAGGTCAAGAGACCATAGTTTCTTTTGTGTTTTGTCAATTTGGCGATGATTGGCAGTGCGTATATAACTATGGTTCTGGGGTCTTGGGCATATTTAGGTTATGTGGTGAGCACGTAAATTTTCTTTTATGCCTATTACTATTGATCCTCAATTTGTCTATGGTACTTTGACAGATGTGGTTTCACAGGCTAAAGTTGAAGTGATATCTGTCTATGCGGCCAACTCTGAGGCGGAGAGAAGTGATTTATGGTAATCTCATATTGATTTGTGTAGGGTGGAGGTTTCTTGGTTTAGTATGGGGGATTTTAATGCGATTCATTGTTCTTCGGAAGGATTTGAGGGTTGGTAGTCCTACTTTAGCAGAGATGATGGCTTTTGATAGTACTTTGTTACAGGTTCATTTTATGGAGTTGCGTGTTCAAGGCAGTTGGTATACTTAGACTAATAGACCGCAAGGTGCTCTTGATATCCTTCGGCACCTAGATCGTATCTTGGTTAATAAGGCATGGGTGACTTCCCTTCCTCTATATGAGGTTCGGGCCATGGTTGGGGTACTTTGGACCACTGTTTCTTCGTTTTTGAAGTTGGGATAGGTGATCAGCATGGTTTCCCCCTTTTCAGTTTTTTAATCATTAGTTAGAGGAGGAGAGGTTTCTTTTTGTTGTAGTTGAGGTGTAGCGCCCTTTTCTTGGAGTTTCTCCGTTAGTCAGTTTTGGGCGTAATTTGTGGGCTTTTAAACCTATTTTGTGAAGGCGATTTGGCTATTCCATGTCAGCTTTGAGTCAGAAGGTAACTAAGGTACGTAATTCTATAGAGGAGACTCAGGTTGCTCTTGCTGCAGATCCCTTTTCGACTAGGTTACAGGAGCAAGCCAAAAGGGCCACCTCAGCTTTCTGGGCCTTGACTCGTAAGGAAGAGATCTCCTTTCGTCAAAAATCTTGTGTTCAGTGGCTAGTCTTGGGGGATTAAAAATACCGATTTCTTCCACTGAAGCATTAAAGATAGGGCTCTTCATAATGCTTTTAGTTCCTTGGTGGATGATGGAGTTGAAGGAATGAACGTTTCACTCCGTAGCAAAAGCATTGGATCGTCTTTGATTTTATGTAAAATTAAACTAAAAATTAAGGCTGAGCAAACTTACTTGGAGTAAATATGAACATATTTCTAACGGATCTTTATCTCCTCCATAAAATCTTCTTGGCTATGACTCGCACACAAGATCAAGGCTTGTGGGAACCTCTTGAAAGAAAATCCACAAAGGATTAGAGAAGAAGAGGTCTAGAGAGAAATCTATAATTCTCTATTGATGAGGTATGTGTTATGTCTAATGGCTCAACTGAATGATCCTATTTATAGAGACGAAGGTAAAATCTTTGCCATAATTAAAATATTATATTTTAATATATAATATATTAAAATATATCTTATATTTATTTGAATCTCATTCAAATCTCCTACGATATTTATTTATTTGAATATTATTCAAATTTTATAAATATCTTTTATTTAATATATAAAATATAAATTAATTATTTTAATATTTAATGTATCAAATACAACAAATATATTTTCTTCTTTTATATTTAATATATCTAATATATTAAATATTAATTTGAACACTTCAAATTAAATATTAATTTAAACATTTCAAATTTTAATATTTAATGTATCAAATACAATAAATATAGTTTCCTCTTTTATATTTAATATATCTAATATATTAAATATTAATTTGAACACTTCAAATTAATATTAATTTGAACATTTCAAAATTTTCTTTCAACTAAATTGATATTTTAGTGTTACTATGAGCTAGCAAAGGGACCTTATGGGCCTACATATTATAAGCTCCAATGATACAAAATTAATTAATTAAACTCTTTAATTAATTAATTTTTATTCATTAACTATAAGTCACTCCACTATAGACCTGGAGTTGCACTCTTATGCACTGTAAGACAAGTTGTGTCCATAGATATAATTATTACATGCAAGTCGATCCTTCACGAGTTGTTCGTAATTACAGTTGGGTCAAAAGTCTGTTTTACCCCTATAATTACATCTTGCACCTTAAGTACCACTGATCCTTTAATGAACAATCTGTTTATAATCTAATTATAAACTAAGTCTCTCTTGGGCCAGTGAGAAGGTGGGGCCTCATTGTTCAAGTCTCGAAATTAGCACTTAAGGGAACTACTCATTTACATACACTATATGGGAAGAAGTGAATTCCATCTTGTGAGATTATGTTCCCAGCTCCCTATTTGGTCAAGTCCCAAAAATGGTAGGCATATTGAATCAGCTACAAAACCTACTCTCACCCATGCAAATCAAAGGACAAGCCTTCATAGGCAGGAGTTCATAACTCACTCAGGATTAAGATCGAGTCGCATATGATCATCTTGATGAAATGTTAATCTTCTCAATTAACAAATTTATAAAGAGAGATTAAATATTTCGTGGTCCAGTCTTACACAAACTCATTGTATAAGATACCCCTACTCACATGTCTCCACATGAACGATTTGGATTAAATCATTTGTAACTATTACAAAGTGGGTCGTATCAATAGTGTTACCAGGATAAGACACCAAACCTTATCCATATACTATGACTCTTTAGGTTATTTCTTGAACATGATCCTCTCGTATGTCAACCGCATACTGTTCAAGATTACACTATCTTGAATTTTTCATATAATGGATAATATTATATTGCAAATAAAATAATCAAAATTATTATTAATTATTAAATAAATCATTAATTACGAGGCTTTAGGGCATAAATCCCAACACGAGTTAACTATTTTTAGCTTGTTTTTAGGTCCCATTCTTTAGGATATCGGGATCTTACAAGGCAGTTAGCTTCGATTCTACAATTTGTCTGGCCTGAGGATTATGTTGTTGACTTTTATCGACTGTTTACACCAACTGAGGTTAAACAAGTACTGTTTGATATGAACAATGGTAAAGCTTTTGGTCCGAACGAAATTTTTGTGGGGTTCTTAAAAAAGGCTTGGAGTATGGTAGGTGATTGAATTTCTTGCAAATCCTTAAAATCTTTTTATAAATGCGTCATGCTTAACAAGTGTTGCAGCAGGTGAAGCCAATTCTACACGCTGAAGACTTAATGCAATGAAAAAAGAGGATAAAGTCGTGCAAAAGCGACGTGTACCACCCCTATCAGATAAGCGTAATGGAGCAGCCCAAATAGTTCAAAAGAAGGGGTTTAAGGCCAACCATAAAGCAAAGAAAGGATGGGGACCACTGAGTGACGCGCCTAACTGTACCTAAATGAAACGACATGTCTGGCACTTGAGGTTCTAGCTAGCCGAGCGCCCTTTTATATATAAAGCTCATTATTACGATTTTTAGGGCATCATCTTCATAACGATCCATTTAGAAAAATCAACTTTTACCATTTTCACCTTCTTCTTCATCCTCCAAGGTTCTCGAAGGGTGGAGTGATAGTTTAGGAGATTCCAAAGAAGCTGAGAAGAAGCTCCGTTCGTCGCACCATCCATTTCCAACTTAGTTTTTTTATTGTCTTGTTTTAGTTCTTTGTTGTTTCTTGTATTTCTTTACATTATGGTTTTTAGTCAAGTTGTATCTCTTTTATTTAAAGTATGAGCTAAATTTCCTCTCGAGACTTGGTTTAGGCCCTTCTATTGCACTTATTTTCATGTTTTAAGCATAATTTTTAATCTTCTTCTTGAGAGTGCTTTGTTTAAATTGCTTGTGTCCGTTTGGCCAACCGATAACAAGTAGTAGCATGCTTTAGGTACTAGAAGGGTCAAGATGTGTGGAAAAACTCAAGAGGAGCAAGAGTGACATATTTCACTAGGTTGTTTTAGAGATAACTCAACCACCTTGCAAGCTAAAAAGGGGGCAATGAATTAAAGAACAAACGTAGCACGTAGGAATGTAACTAAGTTTGTTTGCAAGGCATTACACTAGAAGGGCAACACGCATCGACCTCCTTGCTTAGATTCAATAATCTACTTCGTTAAATTGTATGTGACATGTGTAGCATTAGGCAACCTGAAAGCTAAGTCTTCACCTCTCGCTATTGATTATTTCGTTCATCGCATCGTTTATATTACTTTTTACTATATCGTGTTATTTAAGTTTTCAAAGCATCAATCATATTTTGAACGCCCTGGTTGCCTATCAGCACATTTTGAGCCGTTTCATGTATTTTAAGTGCATCATTAGTAAACATATATCCTTGAGGATTCGACCGTAGAATACTGCAAGCATTACTTGCTAGCGCATTGGCTTACACTTGGGCTAGTGAGTTAGGTGATTTATACATTCTGTGTGCACACCATTTCAACGCCTCATTTATCCATTATTTCATCTACTTTTCTTTCACTTTTCTTTCACTTTTCATTCATTTCACATAGATAGTCATGCTCTTAAAATACAAAATCTAGGTCATGCCATTATTATCAATAATCTGTCTGCAAGTTACTTTCAAATTTTTATTAAAAAATCAATGGAGGGAATAGAAGACATGTTGAACCAAGAAAAAGAGATGATAGATGAAGAAGAAAATATTGTACAAGACCAAAGAGAAAAAAAAAAAATGGAAGTGCATGCTCAATTTGTTTGAAGGAATAAATACAAGAAGTGAAAAGAGTACATATATATATATATATATATATATATATATATATGCTAATATTGGTCCCTACCATTAGTTTATTGTTATTTTTCTTTAAAAAAAATATTAGTCTCTATTAGCTTTTCCTCTATAAATTTTGGAAGTATGTTCACATTGTGTCTTTTCTTGTATTAAAATTATTATTATTATTTATCCAATTTTGATAAAAATTAACTTCAAACTTATTATAGGGACCAATTTTAAGCTTTATTGAAAGTACATTGACTAAAATTGGACAATTAAAAGTACATGGACTAAAATAGAACAAAACCTAAAGTATATGGACCAAAATGGTATTTTAACTTTAATTTTTTTTCAAATAAAAGTTTAAGGGTGCAATTGTAGCAACCACTATAAAGGTAGTTTATGTAATTTGTATTGTGATTAAAATATTGGATAATTTTTCAATAGGTATTTTTTATTTTATAAAAGGTTGAAACATCACAAACAACATAATATATATATATGAGTACTAAAACATATTATTTTAAAAAAATAAGTAATGAAATTGATGACATGCTTTTATAGTTTGAATGATGAAATGCTTCACGTCTTTTCGATAATGTGTTTCAATAATTATTAAAAGCATTATATTTAGAAAATTTAATAATTATTGAAAATTTCAAAGTGATTTTTTTTATTATATAAATAAATTATGAAAGTAGTTGGAATATCTATATAAAAGAACTGTATATAAATTATATATAAGTAGTGTCCCTTTGCTTTTTTAAATTATGAGATTCAATAATTATTACAAGTTTTTTTTATAAAAGAAATCATCAGATTCAATAATTATAAAATTTTCAACATGGTGCCCTGATAACTATAAAATTCCATTCAACAAATAATTGGATTGTAAAAATGAAATCGCACCTTCTGTATTCATGTTTTGTTAAATATATACATTTTTCATTTAAAAATACCATATCAATAATTAAATTGACGTTTTTCAAAAAAAAAAAATTGTCTTAATATTTTAACACTTTCACATGCTAACCATTATATATATATAATATTAATATTAATATGCTTCAATAATTAATAAATTCTGATTCGATAATGGCTCAACATGCGATATTAAGTATAATTACATGGTTCTAAATGGGGGGGGGGGGGGGGGATTTGGCAATTTTTTTTTTTTTTTTGTTTTTCTTTTGTTTTTTTTAGGAATAACAACAAACAAAACAATTAATCAGAGAGAAAACAATGGAGACCCATAGATGACACAACATCCCAGAAAATCATCCAAGCCTAAGTGAGCCGCTCGGTGGGCGAGCTTATCAGCTTTCACATTAATACATCTACTAATGTGTGTAAAGGAGATATGAGGCCAAGAGGAGACCAAGCGGTATATTTCAATGCAAAATCCTGTGCTTCAGTCAAATCTGCTGCACAACCATTAATGAGATTAATGGCAGTTAAGGAGTCAGATTCGACAAGAAGGGGAGGCTGACGATCTGTAACAGACTCCATCCCAACCAAGATTGCATAAATTTCGAGAATGACAGCAGACCTTCTTGAGTTAATAAGCTTATGCCCAACATAGATCAACCTGCCTTCCCAGTCTTGGATGACCCACCCCAATCCATCTCGACCTTCGATTTCATTTCAAGCTGCCTCAACATTTAATTTCCATAAATTTGTGGAGGGCAGAGCCCAACAAGATTGCTCTGGATTTGATAGTGGGGTGTTTATCGTCAAAGGACCTAAAGTTCTGTAATACTCTGTCATTTGAATCTCTGTTGTCCTTATTAATTGGTCCCAGTTCAGCAAAGCACCTGTGTGTACCACGTTCCATATGCTCCAAAACTTCCATGTAAGGACTAAAAACTTGTCTTTGTTCGCTATCGTCACATTTTCCCACATCCACACAAAGTAGTCTGAATCGACTAAATACACCTAAAATTATATAAACGCTTTGCATTAGCAAGGAGAAAATGTTTCCAAAGTTTAGAAGTCCCACATGAGTTGAGTGGTCGTTTCCAAATCACATGAGCAAAGGGGGTACCAAGGCTATAGGTTGATACCTTTGTGGAGCAAGTTCACTCTAGTAGGTAAGATATCATTCAGAATTTTCCAAGCACAAATCTATATCTTGCCCGAGATCTTTGATTTCCAAAGTGTTTGCCAGAGGTGGTTTATTTGGTCTCCATTTGAGCCGAATGCTTCATTTGATGTTTTCAACTACAACCCAAGTTTACACCCTTTGTATCATATTTCCAAATAAGTGTATCCTCTTGTATGTTCACGTTGTGCGGAATATTTAGGATCTCGTTTGCATCAATGGGAAGAAACTTCTCCCTTATTTCCTAATCTTTCCAAGACCATCTAGGTTTAATAATCTCGCTACCGTTTCATTGGCAAGATTTTTTGGGGTGATAATTGGCCTGTCTCTCCCAATGGTTGGGAACCAAGTATCATTTTTAATGTTGATCTGTACCCCTTTCCCCACCTTCCATCCCTTTTTCAAACAGTTCTTGATCCCAAAGAATGCTTCGCCAAGTAAGGGAAGGGTTGTAGCCTAACTTAGCCTGTAAAAAATTACCTGTTTTAAAATAACGTCCCCTCAAAAATTTGTAGAACAGATTGTTCTCATTTTGCACCAACCTCCAGCTATGTTTTGTAAGCATAGCTTGATTAAAAAGAGAGATATCCCTGAACCCCATACCAACTCGATTTTTTTCTTGGCACGATAATTCCCAACTAAGCCAGTGTATTTTTTTATTTCCTTTAATCGAGCCCCACCAGAATTTAGCGCATAAATGAGTTTATATCTCTGCATAAAGATTTAGAAGCTGGAAACAACTCATGGCATAAGTAAGAATGGCTTGAGCCACAACTTTGATCAGGATCTCCTTGCTTCTATAGAGAGAAGCTTTTCTTTCCAATTTTGTAGGGTCTTCCACACTTTTTCCTTTATGGATCTAAAAATTTCAGACTTATTCGTAGCGGATTGAGATGGGAGACCTAGATATTTCCCTAAAGTACTTGTAGAATGAACTTGTAGTCACTTTAGATAGTCTCTGTCATCTCAGGAGGGGTATTTTTGCTGACCACAAACATCAATTTCTCATAATTCACAGTTTGCCACGATGCCTTTTCATACGTCTTTAGAATGCGCATGACTGTTTTACAATCTGAAATTGTAGTTTTAAAGAAAATAAGACTGTCATCTGCATAAAAAAAGGTGATTAATCATTGGGCAATAACAGTTAATTTTTAACCCTGTGAGATTTGAGATTCTTTCTTTCTTATATAATAAGGCAGAAAGGCGTTCAACACTAATTATAAAAAGATAGGGTGAGAGAGGGTCTCCCTGTCTAAGTCCACGAGAAGGTGTGAACTCAGCTTGAGGCATGCTATTTAAAAGCATTGAGAAACTCACTTATTCCACGCATTGCATAATTAAAGATACCCAATGATATGCAAAGCCCATTTTCGTCATAAGTTTTCTAAGATAAATCCATTCCACCCCTTCATAGCTTTGCTCATATCGAGCTTTAAGGCCACCACTCCTTTTCTAGCTCTCTTGTTGTTGGACGCATGTAAACATTCAAAGCCTAACAAAGTATTATCAATGATCAACCTTCTCGGGATGAAAAGAGGTGGGGAGATGATATAGTTCTTCAGCCTATTCGCCAATGTTTTGGCGATAAGTTTATATATCACATTGCAAAGACTGATCAGGCAAAAATCTTCCATTTTCTTGGGGTCAGGGACTTTAGGAATAAGCACCAGTAAAGTTTTGTTAAGATTTCTCATATTAGCCTCACCATTCAAAAACTTTAGACATCCGACCACGTCATCCCCAACGATGTCTCAGTATTTATGATAAAATATAGCATGGACATCATCTGGCCCATGAGCTTTTGAAGGATACTGGTGGGTGTTATCTGGGGGAAAACAAAGAGCAAGTGCACGCTGTCCAACATGTCCAACAAGTAATATATGGAAGTATTCCAAGTATCGAACCCAAGGGAACGACTAACAAAAAGCTTTTCAGTTTACAACACAAGTGCTTTCAAGTTGCAACCGAAGGTAACCAAGTAAATGAAATATTTTGGGGTTTTTGTGAAATAAAAACAAAGAAAACTAAATAAAAGATAGAAAAAACAGTAATGAGAAGCAGGGAATTCAAATCTGTTTCAACCCTGAGGAAATGCGCCCACCATGCGCCCACAAACTTGCTTAACTAGATCCGGCTATTTCAGAGAATTTGCCTCTTGCGCCCGCATACTGCATCTTTCGAGTTCTGTGCGATTAAGACAAAATGCTACTGAAATGCGCTCGCAACCTACCCTAACCGTCACTTAACACCATGAATCGAGTTCAACACCTATTCAGCCATTTTCTAAGTACTTTTAGGAGACTAAGCAATTAAACACATATGTCTATGGCTAATTTTAACTTAGATAAATAAGCAACACAACTCAATGATTCTAAAGGTTTTTGTCCTATGTCTAGGTACAAAAAACGAAGTTCTATGTCTAGACTCTTCTTCTAGATTGCTTTTATGAAAACGCGTGCTCGATCCAACCCTTTCAGTATTGAATCTCACACAAATTATGTTAACTCAAGTGATCAGTTTAAGCTAACAATGAAACTTAAACTCAATAAAAGCAAATGATGCTAAATGTTAAGCAAAGTTACTTGAATGACATGGTGGGGCTTATCTCCTTTTTAGGGTATCCACTTCATTGAATCACTTCCAAGGATTTAGCTACTCATTGAAAAGAAAACTAAAGTGCAGAAAATAAAAAGAAAACTTGAATAAGAAAGATAAACTTCATTGAATTAATCATGCGAAATTGGAACAAAGCTTGAATTACAATTTGAAGAATTGAAATGTAAATAGCAACAGAAACTTACAACTTGAATGAAAGAATAAAAACAGTAGCTAAACTTTAAAAGAAAGACAGAAAGTACAAAAACTTAAATGAAAGAGATAAAGAACCCGAAGTTTGTTCCTTCTTTCTGACTTTATTCAACCTTTTTCGAGGAGAACAAGTGCTTACACTCCCTTCTTTTAAAGCTCGTGTCCAAATGAAGTATGAACAGAACTTGGGGGAGACTCCGTATGGCGGCTGACAGAAAAACTGCAGAATTTGGGGTAGAAGATAGAAATTCGAGCTCCCCTTGGAATTGAAGCTTGAGTCGCCTTTATAGACCTCAAGGTCTAGGGTTTGCTTCCGAGATCAGTGTGGAGAGGCTTGACCGATCATATCCCTTGATCTTCGGAGATTTGATTGAGAATATTTAATTTTATCTGCAAATCTCGCGAATCTGAGAAAATCTGCTGAAAAGGTCCAGATGCTGCGCATAGTTGAGCGCAATTGTGTTGTTGTCGAAATGGCCTAAATGAGGCCGCATAGTTGGGCGCATTTTGAGCTTTTCCTACAGTAGTTGGAATTTGGCTTATGCTCTCAATTGCTGACGCATCCTAGTCGCATATCTCTTGCATCATCTTTCTTTTGCCTCAGTTGCGGACAGAATGTGGGCGCATTTGGGTCCTTTGTCAGCCTCTACACAAAACCAACAAAAATTAACACTTTATTAACAAAAATGACTCTAAATACACATAAAAACTTATGTTTATCAAATCACGACTTCAGACACATGCAAAACTTGTTTTTACTTAAATTTGCCCTAAATGACATGAATTATAACATTAAACACTCGCTTTCTAAGCAAATAGCTTAGTTTTTAGAGCCAAATAACACTCATAAATGAGCGTTATCATATGCATATTTTTTAGTTATATCTCTACTTCTGCTTTTGTAAAATCCTTAGTGAGCTCCCTATTATTTCCTTCAAACACAGTAGGCATGACACACTCCAAGATTTTATCAATCTCATCTTCATTATGTACCGTTGAAGTAAATATCTTTGAGAAATAATCTGTGGCAAGAGAGCCTGGGTCCTCTTCATCACTTATCCAGACATTGGCATTGTTGTAACCTTAATAGTGTTGCGTCGCTTACACTATGAGGCTTGAGTATGAAACCATTTAGTGTTTTGATCACCCATAGCTAGCCAATCATCATGAGATCTATGTTTTCAGTATTTTATCATTTTCTCCCAACAGTGAATCTAACTCTTTGTTAGCTTGTTTCTAGTAGTCTGAATGATGTGCATTAACCTCATTTTCTAGCTCCTTGATTTCTTCTTCTTTCCAAAGTATCGTCCCTTTTAAAGAACCTCCAATTCATTGAATATTTTAATGCTTTAACTTTGCTAAGCAATTTATCAACTAGTTTTGATAGCACATATGTGTATTTGGTAACTCTCTAGTCCAAACTTCCTGAATAATTAGAAGACATTCAACAAATTTGATCCACCCAACTCGAACCTGAGAGGTCATCTGGGGGGATTGGTACGTAAAGGAGAATTATTCAGATTCCATTAGCCGATAATTTCTCGGTGGTCCAATGAGTGAAAATCCAAATGGGTGACCTGGAAATTATCGCACTTACAAAACATAGCATGGTTTAGGAGAAATCTATCCAAACGTTCCCACACAGAACTGCCATAAAAAAAATGGCAAGCCCATGTAAACGTATGTCCTTTGTAACCAAGATCAATTAAGGCACAATTATCTATCATTTCCCTAAAATCATCCATTTGTTGGCATTTCAAAGTGCACCTCCTTGTTTTTTAACATCGGAAGTAATTTCATTGAAATTTCCTCCCACCTGCCAAGGTAAATCATGAAGATCATTGAATTTTCTCATCAAATACCAAGAATGACCACATTGGTCAGTCACTGGGTTTCCATAAAAGCCAGTAAAATGCCAATTGCTAGCATTTTTCTTAACTAGGACATCAATATGCCCTAGAAAGAAGGAAAGAATATCAAGATTAACATCATTATTCCAAAAAAGTATTAGACCACCACTTCTAATATTACTAGGAACAAAAAAACAATAATTAAAAAGTAGTTGATATTTTATTCTTCCAATAGAATTAGAACGACACATAGTTTCTATAAGAAAGACAATATGGGGTTTTTTCCTTTGCATTAAGTGGCATAAGGCTCAGAATGTATGGGAGTTTTCCAATCCCCGTACATTCCAACATAAAATATTCATGGTTGACGGCAGGGATGATTCATAGCCTCCGCCGATGTAGTTGAAGTTCCCACTCCGTCTTCATTTGCAGTCTCCATACAATCTCTCTTCAGAACACCTCCCTCAGTGTCATGTAGGATGTTACATTTCAGTCCCATTAGAGGAGTTGCTTCTAGATTTAAACTGGTCTCTTTAATCAGAGTAAAATTCTCTTGTATTCCTATAGATTAGCCCACCTTTATTGACCCATCTGGAGTTTTCGATTTAGCAAGTTTGGCCGAATGGTCTATCTTCCTTGATTTTCTGTAGTTTCTTTAGGCTTTAGACTCTATTATTAAAACCACCAGGCCGAACAACAAAGTCCATTCTTATGTTGTTGTCATTCATCAACATAAGAATGACGTCCCCTTCCAAAAATCTTCCAGAAATCGCCTGAGTGACGTCCCCTTCGATGGCTCCCTTTAACTCTTCCAACAAATCCTCGCATTTGCTGTGCTTTGGCTCCATATTCTCTAATTTCATTGAGGAAGCCCATAGCCATGGGCCATACTGCTTATCGTCTGTTTTGTCTTCCATTTGGAAGTTGCAGTCTTTTTTCGTATCCCCTATTCTTCCACAGATATAGTAAAAATCTAGAAGCTTTTCATAAGTTATAAGGCACTATACCTCTTCTACCATTGAACTAGCATTCACTTTTATCTCGTGCAGTAGAGGCTCAGTTGAAACTATTTTGACCTAAATGCATAAAGATCGTCCCCAACAATTGTCATTCTTATTTGCCTCTACTGCTTGAAAGGAGCCTAGCATATTGGCTATAGAGATAGCCATTTTCTTCGTTTGACCAACCAGTGGTAAATTGTGAACGCCACTCAGTATCCTTTTGGATATTGATTTAAACTCATTTGCAGAGAACTTGCAAGTACTCCTTGGGTCATCCATGAGAATAATTTCTTTGTCAAAAAATCATAGAGATAGCTCTAAAATCTGTCTCTTTTCTCTTTTATTCCTAAAAATGCAAAGAGAGATTTTGGCCCACATACTCAATCCATATCGAACTAGTCATGCTCCAGATCTTTGGCATGTTAATTTTGAAATTTTCAAAGTGAATCAGTTTAGGAGTTAGAACCTTGCACAACAGAGCAGTTTTTAGAGTTTACTCTGTTATATCAATGTCATCATCTGAAAGATCCATCACTTTGGACTCCCCATCAGTGAGTCTCATTCGATTAACAAGACGGCTCAATTGATCAACCTCCATAATTCAAAAGAAAAAGGGTATTTTCTAACCCGAAACGAAGGATCAACCTCACACAATCGGCGGCAAATTGTTCCCCAGAAACACACACCAACATCGTTCTCTTACAACCCTAGAGAGAAAAAGGCAAGGACTACAAGAAATATCAATTAATTTTGTAATTTGTATTAATTTTTACTCAAATAGAATTTTAAACTCAAAGAAATGTTGTAATTTTATCTTTAGTTTAACTTCAGCCACTCAAGTAAAAACTTCCCAAATTTACTAATTTCAAGAAAATCAAATCTTAGCAAAATTTAAGTAATCAATATACAAACTAAATCATTGGGTAATCTCTTAAAACTCAAAAATTTAAATAAAAATCAAATTATAAAATCATTTTCCTCTAAAGTTCTATCAATTCCAATATCAAACGTATGTTTTAGGTTAAGCTACAAGTTAGTCTCTGAACTTTTGGGTTTGTGTCTATTTAGTCCTTGAACAAGTTCTTGAACTTTCAATTTTGTGTCTAATAGGTCTCTAAACTTTAAAAATTAGGTCCTTCAACTTTCAATTTTTTGTTTAATAGATTCTCGACATATTCAAAATTGTTAAAAATTAACTAATCTATTAGATATAAAATTAAATTTTATGTAAGACCCTTAGCTTTCAATTTTGTGTCTAGTAGGTTTGTGAATTTTAAAAAACGTTAAATAGGTCAAGGAACTATTACGCACAAAATTAAAAATTTAGGGACTGCCTATTGGGTACAAAATTGAAAGTTTAAGAACCTATTAGATACTTTTTAAAGTTTAGAGACCAAATAGACACAAATTTAAAAGTTCAGATGCTAAACCTTTTTTTTTTTGGCAAAGGTAGTAATATTTAATGCGAAAAGGGGAACCTCACAGCTCGAGGTCAAGACACAAAGAAATGAGTTGATACAATATAAACTAAAAACTTATAAACCAAGCAAAGCAAACAAAAGGAAAAACCCCTAACAAACCGCCCGAGAATGTCAAGGTATCAATGGAACCAAACCTAAACCAGTGGGACGAGACCACTAGCCTCCCAGCCAAGTGGAGCAATGAGCAGTCAGGTCCTCCTGAATAATAAAAAGGATAGACTGGGGAGAATGAGCAGTCGACCCATGAAGCCAAAAGTTCCGCTCCCTTCAAATATGATATAGGGAAGCACATCAGGTTAGCCTCCAAATCCGACACCGATGATGCTTGCCCCTACTCTCCTGACAAATCCAGGCTAACTCAAAGGCCCAAGAAGAAATCTGATAGGTAGAACGTCCCTAAGATAAAATACCACCCCAAATTGTTTGACTAACAGGGACACTCAAAAAATAAATGATCCCAAGATTCTATAGAACACGAGCAAAGTAAGCAATCGACTGGAATAGAAGCATCCTAATTGTGAAGACGATCCTTGGTAAACAATTGATTGCGCACTGCCCAACCTGATAGCCCTCCCAAGAACTTGCCACAAAAATTTTGCTTGAACGGTCAAGCATGACTCAATTGCATGAACCAGAGACAAAAATTCAAGCAGCATATAAGGTCAAACCCAAGACGCATCAGAGAGAAAAAATATAATGATAGAGTAATAAAATCTTTTGTTTAACCAACCCAATGATAGAGTAATACAATTGTTGTTGCCAAATTTTGGACAGGAGAAATCTCACCTGACCTCCACATGACAATGATGGTGAATTTTTAATTTGGAGGAAGAACACGACTTGCAAGACAAGAAAAACCTGGACACTGATGTGGTGTAGGCAACACAGGATCTGATGCTTAAGTCAAAGAGAGTTTTGAGAGAATGAGGAAGTTCTTGGAGAGTTTAGACATTTGAAATGGGGGTAAAAATTAGCTTACCCCTCTCTTTACTCAAAAGAAAGTTTAAATACCTTTTTCCTAGGGTTTTCATAGGTTTCCTCTCTAAATTGGGATTGAAAGGATTGGATCGAACTAGATTATGAGTGCACAGGCCAAGGTGTGCCTCGAATTCTCCCTAAGATTGTTGTCTGACTCCATGGAGAATATTCCAGTCTTCTTAGAGTGTCAGTTTCTCCATTTTCCTATAGGAATTTTAGGGTTTTTTGGCACTTTTTAACATCTCAGATCATCCTAGGATTGTTGTCTAACCCTTAGGGAACATTTCGGTCTTTCCTAGTAAGTAAGATTCTCCTCTGGATAGTGTATTCATCCGCTTCCTGAAGAAAATTTAAGGGCCCAAGGTTAGCTTTGAATCTCCCTAAGATTGCCGTCTAATCTCATAGGAAGTATCTCGATCTTTCTTGGAGGCTAAGTCGCTCCTCTGGATTTGCAATTGATGCCGATTTCCTGGAGAGAATATGTAAATTCAAGGGCATCCTTAAATTTAAGTGGGATTGCCATTAAACTCCGTAGGGACTATTCTGAATTTCCTAACCTCCTGTATGAGGGAATTTTGGGCTATCTAGTAGCCTTGTAGCTTTTCGCTTTTTGTAAGCGTTTTCTAACTAAATGTAGCTTCATTACAAGCTGATATCGTGAGAGGAGAAGAGAAAATGAACAGCATAGTGAAAACGAAAGGAGAAATAATGACCCAGACACGTTTTACACGTGTTTGGTTTGCCTTGCTAAGTCGGTTCGACCGAATCGGCCTGGTTGAGGCCAAGGATCCCCTAACGTTTCTACCGACACCCCAGGTGCATGCTTGTAGCCTCTGGCGCGTGTCGGTACGCCTGTCGTGCACAGGTCCTCCTTGGCCTCAATATTTCATTTTTCATGTTCTGAAATTCATTATAGGAGTCAGCTCGCTTAGGTAGCTTCTTTACTTTTTGTCTAACAAGGAGGCATATCCCCTATGTAGCTTCTTATTTGATCAAAAAATCTCGTTATGTTGAGTCTATGCTTTGTTCACAAAATGCATGATAATTTTCAGAAAGAAGGAAATAACATTTTACTCATGTTAATCAGTCTTCGAGAAATACAATAGTAATAATCATAGAAAAAGTAATTTATTGATAATAGATCTTCAGGTGTTCTGTGTTCCAAGGGTGGGACATAGTTTTTCCTTTACGTGCCAGGGGTGACAACTTTTGCAATTTGATATGCTTCTTCCCATGTTGGACCTAGTGCACATGTCGATGGATCTTTAGTATTTGCATGACTCTTCTCAGTACAAGATCTCTTTTTTTGAAGCTTCGTCTTTTGATTGTTGCATTATAATATCTTGCAATTCTATTCTTGTATTCTACTGCTCAAAGATGAGCTTTTTCTCTATGCTCTTCTAATAGGTCTAAGCACAATCTCATTGACTCCTCATTCTATTGAGGATCAAATTTCTCTACTTTTGGTGAAGGTAAACCAATTTTCACAAGAATGACTGCCTCTGCCCCATAAGTAAGTGAGAAAGGAGTCTCACTTGTGGTAGACCTTGCAGTTGTCTTATATGCCCATAGTACGTTGGTAACTCTTTTGCCCTTGCTCTTTTTGGATTTTCTAACCTTGTCTTTAGATTTAACTTGTTAATCTTGTTCACTGCTTCCACTTGCCCATTGGCTCTAGGATGTGCTGGAGATGAACATTTATGATTGGTGTTGAGATATGAGTAAAATTTTCTGAATGCTGCATTATCGAATTATTTTCCATTGTCTGAGATAATGACATTAGGAATTCCAAAAAGACATGCTATGTTTCTCCATACAAAGTTAGTTATCTTCTTTTATGTGATTGTTGCTAGTGCTTCTACTTCAGCCTATTTTGTGAAGTAATCCACTGCCACCACTGCAATTTTAGTCTGCCTTTTGTCATGGGGAAGAGGTCCAATGAGGTCTATTCTCCATTGCGTAAAAGTCCAGGGACTTATGATGTTCTTAGTAGTTCAGGTGGTTGTCTTGGTACTGGAGCAAATCATTGGCATTGGTCACATGCTCTTGTGAAGTTTCGAGTATCTTGGAGCATCGTTGGCCAATAGTATCCTTATCTCACAATCTTATGACACAAGGATCTTCCTTCAGAATGGTTGCCACATATTCCTTCGTGAATCTCCTTCATCACGTACTCTGCCTTAATAGGAGTAAGACATTTTAGAAGTGGCATTTAGTAGCCTCTCTTATAGAGTTTACCTTATTTGAGTAGGTAATGAGCTAATCGCCTCTGTATTCGCTTGACTTCTGCTCTTTCTGAGGGCAATTTTCTCTCTTTTAGGTATTCCAATATGGGATCCATCTAGAAAGGATTTTTCCTTGCCTCGGCCTCAGCCAGTTCATCCTCGACCTCGACCTCTTCCTCCCTGGAAACCTGATAAAGAGCTTGTCGAAGGCTCTATCAAATATATTTATAAACCGAACCTCTAAAATTTACAGTAATAGTGGCAGGGTCAATCATAGAGATTTGAATTCTTAAATTAAGTGTCATAGTTACTCACACATAAGTTTATCTAGAGAAATAAAACTTTAGAGAAAAAGAAAATAAAACTAAGTTAAGTATTTACAAGGTTGGAGTCCATTTAGAGAGAAGATTAGAGAGAATTAACATGAAGAGCGACTTCAATTGATTAAGAGATTGTATTAACATGCAGCAAACATAAGCCAAGAATTACTTAATTATCTACTTGACTCCTCGAGCTCAAACAAACTCATGCGTAGATATAAATCAACCTCTTGGTCTGTTTCTACAACTAAGCATGACATTAATGACATTCTTTTAACGGATTCTAACAATAACCTACTCATTCTCATGCAATAGATTATTATTAGTCATGCATCCAAGTTCTAAAACTAAGTTTACTTTCTTAAGCTAAACTCAATATACAAATATAAACCACGACCAAAAGCTTAAACAAAACACACAAGATGCATAAATCTTGTTACGATATACTACAATTCAAAATCAACAAGTCTAACAATACAAATCTCCAAGAGTCTAAAATACTCAAATTAATACATGAGCTTCAACTCAAAGAATCCTATAATTAAAGAAAACAAAGTAAAGGAAAAAGAGAAAAACTGTACGACTGTAAGCCCTAAACTCTCTTTTGTTCATATTGTGCTCATATATGATGTTTTGACATATGCAAATTGATATAGGTTGCACTAAACGATGTCGTGGTAGAATTTGGGAATCTCCTAAGTTGTGGATATTAACGTACACAAAGCTTCATAAGGAGACAGGTTACGCATTGGGATAAGCATATTAAAAGTTGAGTTGAAGTAAGTTAAGGTCATGAGCAAGTTGGGTACACATTAGGTGTATGTTGTGTTGAATACAAAAGCTGTAATTTCTAATTAATTTAGTTAAAATTTCTTTACAATTTAGGTGGATTGAAAGGGGCTTAAAGTCTAAAGAGAGAAGGAGGAGCTGACCATTTTAGTTACATTTTCGTTGGAGATTTTTTTGTTATAGTGGAAGGATGAGCTGTCCAACACTTGTGACTGCAGTAGACAGCTGGAAGCTCTAGGAAGTGGATAAACTTAAAACAGTCATATCTCTCAATCCACTTGAGCAAATTCGATGATTCTTGAGCCAAAATCTCAGAAATTGAATGAATATTAGGTCTGGAAAATTTTGTGAGAAAATACGAAGAATAAGGTCGTGAAAATGTAAGAAAACCGAGAGGTGTTCCCAGTTTTTCGGCCAGCAGAACAGTGTGAAGAAATCAGTTTCTTTTGAACTCTTGAGGAGGAATTAGAAGCTGAAACTCTGAGGTAAGTAATCTAAGATGTTTTACTTGAGGTTTATCAAAAAATATTAGGTGGTTGTTTTGCTATATTTTGAGGAACCCAAGCTGAAAGTTGAACCTGGAATTTAACAGTTTTCGGGTAGCAGAACAGTGTGAAGAAATCAGTTTCTTTTCAACTCTTGAGGAGGAATTAGAAGCTGAGACTTTGAGGTAAGTAATATAAGATGTTGTACTTGAGGTTTATCAAAAAATATTAGGTGGTTGTTTTGCTAAATTTTGAGGAACCCAAGCTGAAAGTTGAACCTGGAATTTAACAGTTTTCGGGTAGCAGAACAGTGTGAAGAAATCAGTTTCTTTTCAACTTTTGAGGAGGAATTAGAAGCGGAAACCTTGAGGTAAGTAAGCTAAGATGTTGTACTTGAGGTTTATCAAATAAAATTTGGTGGTTGTTTTGCTAAATTTTGAGAAACTCATGCTGGAAGTCAAATCTGTAATTTTTGGCTCAAAACAGAGGGGTCTAGAGAGCTTAAGGAAGTTGTGTTCCAATTTGTTATACACTATTGCCAAGTGTGTGCAATTACTATCCTATGAGTTATGTGACTGAGTTAGATCAATTTTTGGGCCAAGTAGCAAAAGGGATTAATGTTATGGAATTCATTTTCAGGGCAAACGAAGATAGGAGAAGCTTATAAGCCTTGGGAACCTTCCGGTGTTCGTGAGTAATTTTGTTTGAAAACCTATGCGTTGATCTTTATTTATTCAAAAGATTACTAGTGATGGATATTGAAGCATGCTTAAACTAAGTTATATTCATTTTTCATTGAATTCCTACTAATAAATGTCGGTGTTGAAAGTTAAGCATAATTGTAACTAGTTTGTTACTCCGCGTTCAAGCATGAAACCTAAGTTTGGAAGTAGGGTTTTTCTTGGAAGTACCATGCATTAATCCACTCTAAAACATGTTTGAATTGCTTGAAACTTAAAGTATGATGGTTTGGCTATGTTAAAGAATTTATGCGTTGAGAACACGAAAAATGAGTTTGGTTAATGAGTTCTCTTTTAATCATACGATGAACTACACTTGAAGTTGGAAGCTTGTTTAATGATGAAAGTTTGTGTTTATGTTGAGAACTTGCTGAATGTGATTCCAAAACATGTTTCCTAACTATTTAAAGCACGCCCTCGTATATTATTAACCCCCGGTACTGAAGGACACGGAGAAGGTACTTGGGAGGGAGAAAACTTGACCCCCGATACTGAAGGACAGTGAGAAGGTATTCGGGTGGTAGTTGGTCTGACCCCAATACTGAAGGACATGGAGAAGGTATTAGGGGAGACCAGTGAGCCTAAATGGCATACCACGTGCACGAGAGAGAGGTATTGAAGTTGTTGGTTAGAGAGGACTCTACCATAGCTAGGGTATCATGCTACAAGTTTTCTTTATCATGAGTTTTGATGCATTGATTATCGTGGTGCTTAAAGCCTATAATTTGGCGACATTGTTTAATTACTTTTGATACTTTACCTATGAACGCATAACTTATTAAATAGTCACTCACTGGGCTTCCCAGCTCACGTTTTCAACATGTTTTCTCTCCCCAGGTAGCAAACAAGTTCCCGGTGCTTAGCCTCGACAAGACCTGTTTGCCACCACGCCACTTAGCTCCTTGTATATATACTTCCACCTGTATATAGTTTTGAAATAAAAGCATTCTAGTCGGGGTGTAATACTTAAGTATGTTATGACTTGTTATGAAAACCTAGTATGGAAAAATGATTGCATCTTATTCAGGTGTGCAACTGTGCGCTCAATTTTACTAGTTCATATATGCTTCGTTGTATACAATTTCAGGTTAATGTTAGGTTGGGCAGGGAGTGGCAGTAAGAGGGCTGCTATTCTCTGTCTTCGCATTCCTTCCTAGGATTAGGCAAGTGAGCTGGGAGGGGGTGTGACAACGACGCATGCCAACACTTATTCCCGTTGTGATGTCCCGAGATCTCGAGCCTTGAGTCTCCTCCTTAGCTCTCCAAAGTGTCCTCTAAGTCCCACGACAGTGCTTCAATTGAAATTACGGTATTCCTCTCTAAAAAACAACTCATTTGACACGAAACTAAAAATTTCCCTTTATATTATCAAGACAACGTTGCAACGCTGTCCCTTCGAATCAAATAAATAAGGAATTTTTTTTAGATTGCAATGCTATACACAGCGTTGCAACGCTTTGTGTGCTGTCTACTGGGTTTGAAGGGCTGCATGTATGGCGTTGCAACGCTCTGTATAGTGTTGCAACGTTATGCTTTTGGGCCTAGTTACTTGTGCACTTCTTCTCCTTGTCTCTTTGGCCCAAAAGCTTTCCTTTAAGCTTCTTTTTGTCTCCAAACCACTCCAAATCCTCAAATTGGCTCTCAATGCTCGATTCCTGCAATTTATGACATAAAAGCATCAAAGTCCATTAAAAATACACAAAACTAACCTAAATATAAGCCTAGAAATAGCACCATTTTGTGTGTTACCAAAACCGTTGCATCAATTTCTATTATTTCTGCTTTGCATATGGTTGGCTTGAATAGGACCTCAATTGGAACTTTTCTTCTCAGTTCAGTCTCATTAGAATTGTAATTTTGTGATCTTAGGATCTACTTGAACTCATGTTTGGGAAATAAGCCAAGCAGTTTCTTGACCTTTGACAAATACATTGCCATTCTCTATTCTTTAGCTTAATATGCATCAGTTACCTACTTCACCAACTGGAAATCCCTCAAGACTAAGAGATTGGAAATTTCTATTCCCATGACGACCTTTAATTTGGCTACAAGTGCTTCATATTCTACCTAATTATTTGAGGTTCTAAAATTAAAACTAAGAGCATATTTATACCTTTCTCCTTCAGAAGACTTAAGTAGAATTCCTGTTCTGCATCTTTTTACGTTGGAGGATCCATCAATGAAAAGTTTCCATGGAGAGTTGGGATCTTCTAAATAAAGTGAATTGATCTTTATTACATGTCGAAGGAGGTTGTCCTCAATCTTTTCATGGTCGACCTTGGCCATTATAGGGTTTGCCTCGCCTTGTAATGGAGTCAATTCAGTGATGAAATCTACCACTACTTGACATTTTATTGACGCCTCAATTTGTAGTGAATATTGTATTCACTAAGCTCTAATGCCCACTTCATGAGACATTATGAAATTCTGGCTTCTGTAGCACTTTCTTGAGAGGGAAGTTGGTGAGAATGGTGATCTTGTGTGCTGGAAAGTAAGGGGAAAATCTTCTAGCTGAAGTAACCAACACAAGTGAAAGCTTTTCTACTTGAGGGTATCTAATTTCAGCCCCCACCATTGCTCTGCTGGTGTAGTATACTAGTCATTGGTGATCATTCTCTTCTTTGATAAGTGCAAAGCTTATAGAGGTGTCAGAAGTTACTATATAAAGTAATAACTCGTCTCCCTTGTTAGGTTTGGTAAGGAGGGGAGCTGAACTTAGATAATCCTTCATCTCTTGAAAAGTTTGCTCACATTCTCTAGTCCATTCGAATTGAAGACCTTTCTTCAAAATTTTAAAGAAATGAAGACATCTGTCAGTAGCTCCACTAACGAACCTGTTCAATGTTGCAATTCTCCCATTGAGACTCTGAAGTTGCTTGAGATTGGTTGGAGAGGACATCTCCAATATGACCTTTATCTTGTCAGGATTGGCCTCGATCCCTATTTGGTGTACCATGAATCTAAGAAATTTTCTTGATGTTACTCCAAAAGCGCATTTGCTTGGATTCAGTTTCATCTTGTACTTTCGAAGTATTTGGAATGCTTCATGGAGGTCGGTTTCATGTTGATGTGCTTTAATTCTTTTTACTAGCATATCATCCACATATACCTCCATATTCTTCCCCAGTAATGGAACAAACATTTGATTTACCATTCTTTGATAGGTTGTTTTTGCGTTCTTGAGGCCAAATGACATGACTTTGTAATAGTAAAGCCCTTTGTCAGTAATTTCTTGATCAAGTCCATACATCTTGACCTAGTTGTATCTAGAGTAGGCATACATGAAACTTAATAGCTCATGGCCTGCTATTGCATCTACTAATTGATCTATCATAGGTAAAGGGTAACTGTCCTTAGGATAGACCTTATTCAGATTAGTGAAGTCAATGCACATTTGCCATTTTCCATTAGACTTCTTTACTAAAACCACATTGGATAGCCATTGAGGATAATCAACTTCCCTAATGAAATTAGCTTTTAGTAAATCGTCTACTTGGCTGGTTATAATCTTGTTCTACTCTTGATTGAATGCACGTCACTTCTATTTTATAGGTTTGAAATCTTTATCTACGTTCAATCGATGCACCATGACGTCAGAATCTATCTCTGGCATATCCTTATGAGACCAGGAGAATAAATCTGCATTGTTCCTGGGGAAGCTGATTAATTTCTCTTTCTATTCAGCTCCCAGGTTTGTTCCAATGTTTACTAGCCTATCCTCTGACATGAGCGGGACAAATTCTAGTTCCTCGATAGGGTATATTCTCTAGTCGACCTTAGTCTCCTCAAGGGGGACGAGTTACTCAGCCGCTTTCTTTGTCGCTTGTTTGTGCATCCCTTCAAGTCCACATTGCTGTGTAGCTTGAACGTTTTGGTCGACCTCGACCTCTTTCTGGTCTACCTTGGCCTCTGTATAAGGTCAAAGAGGCGTGACTTCCTGCGTTCATCATGGGTGACGGTCCTGATCTGAATAGTTTCCATCCTCGTTCCAATGCTTGTTTTCTAACTTGAGCACTAAGATTTTTGAAGCAAACGTTGTCGTTCCCCACATATAGTGCCAACTTTTGTTGCCAAATTCTAGACAAAAAAAATGTTACCTGACCTTCATGTGACAATGACGGTGAATTTATAATTTGGAGAAAGAACGCGACCTGCAAGATAACAAAAACCTGGACACTGGTGTGGTGTAGGCCACACAGGCTCCGATGCTTAAGTCAGAGAGAGTTTTGAGAGAATTAGGAAGTTCTTGGAGAGTTTAAACAGTGGAATGAGGGTGAAAATTAGCTTACCACTCTCTCTCCTCAAGAGAGAGTTTAAATACCTCATTCCCAGGGTTTTCGTGGGTTTTCTCAAGGAATCGGTATCGAAAGGACCGAATCGGGCTGGATTGGGAGTGCACGAGCCAAGGGAGACGAAGGCAAGGCCCAAAAGTGGGCCTTGCCATGTGGTTGGCCTCGGCCGACCATGGGCTTGGGCTTTGGCCCAAGCCTGTTTCTTCTTCCTATCGTGTCTTGGGTCGGTTTCCGTTCGGTTTGGGTCCATTTTGATCCGTTTTGGGCTTTTTTACTCCGTTTAGCCCTTAATTGTATTCCTTTACTCAATCCGTCGTAGTGGTTCAATTTTACCCATAACAGCAATGATAGGCAAAAATTTAGAGGCTAAAGTTGTAATTTAACCTATGTTATATAATTAATTAAATATGTAGGTTTGAATCCAAAAATACAATGATAGAATAATAAAATCGTTTGTTTAACCGACCCAATAATTACTGTTGATAATCTTGAAGCCAGACAAGCTTTAAAGGAGTCGTAGTTGAAGTGCTTTTGAAGCTTGAGTTCATTTATTGTGAGGTATTATTTCGTGTCAATCGATGGTGAACATATGAGATAAAACTTTGACAGAACTTCTCTAATTTGTCATTGACCATGTGTTTGGTCCTTGTGACATAACTAGCACGAGAGTGTTGTCGATACTCGACTTACACTGGTGTCATAGGTACTTGGTTGTGCTCCTTGTAGTATTTTAATTTTATATTAATAAGTCAACATTATAAAAACACTATTAATATGTTATTTTTTTGCCTTTACAATGATATCAATCTAAAAAAATGGTTAATCATTTTAGTCATGTACTTTGATGCTCATCTCATTTTGGTCTTTGTACTTTCAAATGTTCAAATTTAGTCTTATACTTTCAACAAATCGTAAATTTAGTCCCTATTATTAGTTTGAAGTTAACTTTTTATTGAATTTGATAAAATAAAAATAATAATTTCCATTCAAGAAAACACACAGTGTAAATATTTTTTCAAAATTTATAGAGAGAAGGCTAATAAATATTATTATTTTTTAAAAAAAATTAACCATAAACTAATGATAGAAATTGATTTAAACATTTATTAAAGGTACAAGAACTAAATTTGAACATTGGAAAGTACAAAGACTAAAATAAAAAAGTCTCAAAGTACATAGACCAAAGTATTATTTTAATCAATTTTTTATAATTACATTCATTTCAAATCTCTCTCCTTAGTCCTTCCAAACAATGAAAATAATTTAAAATCAATTAAGTTAAATTATAAGTTTAGTCATTAAATTTTAAAAAGTATCTAAGAGTTGTTTAAACTTTAAATTTTGTTTTCAATAGTTCCTGGATTTTCAATTTTATATATAATAGGTCATTGACCCATTTGAATTTTTTTTAATTCACAAACCCACTAGATACAAAATTGAGAGTTTAAGGTTCTTTTAAACATAGAATCAAATTTTATATTTAATAAACTAGTTAATTTTTAAAAATTTTAAACATATCAAGAATTTATTAAATACAAGTTTGAAAGTTTAGAGACTAAATTTGTAATTTAACCAATCAATTATAATATGAAAGCATTCAAAATCATTTGATTAAAAAGAAAGTTAATTTCAATTTGACTTTCATTTGATCGAAAAACGAAAAACTTGACCAGAACTACCTACATACACTGTTTATCGAAATTGTTACGCACATTAAAAACTAAAAAAATAAGATTAATTACAAAAACATGGTTATGAACATCATGATACACACTAACTTCGAAGCCAAACACACACACAAGAGCGTGTTTGGCTACAGTAACAGACCAGCAAGAGAGAGAGTGATACGTGTGATTCGTGTGGCAATGGTGATTGTAGTTGTGGTGGTGGTCACTCTGTAATGCGTTTTTGGATATTTGCTCATTTGTTATTACTTACTCTATCTATCTATCTATCATCTTTCTTTGTTTCTCCCCTTTTTCTTCTCTCTTTTACTTACTGGATGTATTCGATTCCATACACACACAAGAACAAAAGCTTTTGTCTCCCTCTCTTTCTCTCTCTCCATCGCTCCATCTTCCATTTCTCATCCTCTGCCGTTGGGTGGAAACGTTTTTCTCTTTCATCTCTGATATTTTCTGACTTTTTGTTGCTTTTTTCTATCTGGGTTTCGTCTATAGATACGGATTTTGGGGTTGGAAGCTCCAGGCCGAGGTATTGGGTGTTTGATTCTGCTCTGCTTTCTTGTTTTGAGTTTTTCTGGTTTCATGGGTTGTTGTAGTTTTTGAAGTTATAAAATGGGTGTTTGTTGCAGGAATGAGGTTTTGAACTGGGAATAATTGGAATTCAGAAGCTTCAAGAGGGCCGTTCTGGAAAGTACCAAATCTATTGGTTTTGAAGGTTTCTTCTATTAGTTCCTAAATTAAGCGATCTGAGAATCGGGATTCCAAGTATTGAGAATCGATCGGTTGATCGATCTCTAGTGTTGTGTTGTGTTTTTCCGCCTGCCATGGGGGAATAGCGATTAGGTTTTGGGGGTGTGAAATCGAATAATCAGTTTCAAACCGAAGAGAGCTCGGTTTAGTTCAGATTTACGTGTAAACTTATTTGCTCGATGTTCTTCTGAATATGATCATGGAGAATAGTTTAAAAGAAATATCGTTAGAGAAGCAGCCAAGCACTCGCGTGGTCATGGAGAAGCAGAAAAGCTTTAGAGGATTCATGGAGAAGCAGAAGAGTTTTCGGATGGTGATGGAGAGGCAACTCAGTTTCATGGGCGGCGAGAGGAAGAAGACGAAGGAATCGCCTGGGAAACGTGGGGATTCACCACTTCACTTAGCAGCACGAGCTGGAAATTTAGCGAGAATCAAAGAGATTCTTCAGAATTGCGATGATAGAAACGAGTCAAATGCTTTATTGTCAAAGCAGAATCTCGAAGGCGAGACTCCCCTTTATGCAGCCGCTGAAAATGGGCATGACTTCGTCGTTGCAGAGATGTTGAAATATTTGGACCTTGAGACTGCATTTATGGCTGCCAGAAATGGATTTGATGCCTTCCACGTTGCAGCAAAGCATGGCTATCTCAGTAAGAACCTCTGTTGGATTTAACTGTTACAAGCAGATATCACATTCAATCATAATAACATGTCTTAATGTCCATGACTTTAGGGATGCCAATTGCTTGATAAATGTCTGTTTATATAGTATAGCTGACCTTTTATCAACTGCCTAATAGTCTTTGGCTTTATGATTCATCAAATAGCCCTTTACACCTTTTTCTTTTTAATTGAAAAGTTATATTTATACTTTTCATTGATTATGTAAGATGTGAAGTGCCTTTATTGGAGACTTGCATTTCAATAATGCCTTTTGAAGAGATCTACGAAGCACGAACACCTTTGTTTGGGTAACACGTCCATGTACTTGTTAACCACAATAGATTACGTATCAAAATTAGTTGAACAAATTGAATACAAGTCCGACATTAGTTTGTCACGAGTCTTAGATACGTGTTAGACTTCTCTCATGAACATATGTCCAACCATTGTTGGACACACAACTAGAGTCTTCAGACTTTTATTTATTTATTTACTTTTAAAAAATGGACGTGCAAATAAATATATGGCAAAAATCATACATTTTTAGAGTGAAATTGATCAAAGCTTGTTATTTTAAGTATATAAATATATAAGCATTATTGACTTGAAATTTCATATATAAGTTGGTTTAGATGTAATTCGAATATTTTGATAGAAGGCATAATCTTAAATATCTGATAAAGTTTTTCACGTTAAGCTTTATCGCTGTTTTTGGTTCATTATAGAAAGCCCTTTCTCTGTGTCAAAACTATATTAGGCTATTGAATTTTTGCCAGCACCTGTACCTTTTATTTTCTTGGTTTTGACTGCATAGGATTTTTGTGTCAAGATTTTACTTGACAACTAGATTTTTGGGAATAGTCTGCTGCCCCTTTTGCTTCCTGGATTTACTTTTTTTGACTTTCCTTGAGTTTTTAACAGCTTTTCAAATTTATCAACAAGAAAAGCTGAAATAATAAGTGGAGAATCACCAGATATCTTCTTCCTCGGGATATTACTCTGTGATATGAACCTTCTGTTGTTTTCATTTTAGTTTCTTCTCTTCTTGTTGTCATTCTGATCAAACAAATTTTGCAGAGGTGTTGCAAGAACTTCTCGAAGTATTCCCCAACTTGGCCATGACCACAGACTCGGTCAACTCAACCGCTTTGCACACAGCAGCTATGCAGGGGCACATTGATGTGGTAAATCTCCTTCTTGAAACAGACTCTGAACTTACTAAGATAGCTCGAAACAATGGTAAGACTGTCCTTCATTCAGCTGCCAGAATGGGTCATGTTGAAGTAGTAAAATTATTAGTAACCAAGGACCCAAGCCTTGGTTTCCGAACTGACAAGAAGGGCCAAACCCCACTGCACATGGCTGTAAAAGGGCAGAACGAGGGGCTTGTGATGGAGTTACTAAGGCCTGGTCCTTCAGTTTTGACATTGGAAGATAACAAGGGAAATACAGCATTACATATTGCTGTATCGAAGAGACGTACTGAGGTAGTCAACAATTTATTTTGTTTATGTTCATAGCCTGCAAAAAGTATTCAATAGATGCAAATTTTGCTTTCATTAGTTTGATATGGCATGGATACTTATTACTTAGGACCTTATTTAATGGGCCAATTTTTTTCCTGTTCATTTTTTGTCACTTATCAAAATGATTTACTCTTGGCCTACCATGTGTTGTCAACATAAATGAGTTCCCTGAGATTAAGTTTAGCAACAGATAGTTATTGCATTCAATGTCTAGTAAATGTTTTAATCTTGAAAATTCAATTACTTGGAGAGATGGGGGTTCAATTTTGATTAACTTCAAATGTACTGTCATATCTGGTGTAAGTATAATTTTGTTATGATTTAGTGATTGAATTGTTCAATTTTTAGTTCATCTTTTCACCTGCATTAAGAGAGTTGCGTGCTTTAAAGTCACTATGCATACTCAATATTGTATATGCATATATTTTTAAAAGCACTAATCCCTAGGAAACAAAAACAGTTTTTATTTTTTATTTTTTCTGAAAAGAACACCTACAGATTTAAGTTTGCAGAACTTCAAACCTTCTCCTACCACCAAGACACCATATTCTGAAAAATTCTCCTATTCCTTTCTAACTAAATGGATCAAACCACAACAAGAAAACGTGCAAAAGGACACCGAGGGACTTATAGAAAGCCACCCACATTGAAGATGGAAAAGGACAAAGCCACAACAGATGATTCATATCCTCGAAAAAGTCTTGCACTTGCACAACCCTCCCAGTTTGGATTCAACCTGAGAGTGACAAACTTTGGATCACATCAACAGTTTGAAACTAACCTTTTTTGAAACTTTCAACTTAAGCCAGAAAAAGAGATTGAGGTAGAGGAGGAGGCCAAATGGGAAAGCAAGGATCTAAAGAGAGAATCTTGGAAGAATCAAAAGAACAATGACAATAATCTTTCCTCTCAGACTAAGAGCAACTCAAAGGTAATAAGAGAAGGCAACTCACAAGCTTATCATTATAAAGCACGTCAGAACTTAAAATCAAAGAAACCCAACTGAGAAGAGAAGATTAACAGTAGGGGTAATAATGCCTGGTAGACAGTATAGACGAAGAACGGAAGTGGATAGAGGAGCATTGTTATCCTATGATCCTTCTATAATCAACATCACAATTTCCATTTCACCCGCAAGTGTGTAACCTGTACTTATGTTACCCTATGTCATGAGGGAGATGCTAAAACCATTTAGCCGAAGAGAAAATGTTCTCTTCGAGGATATGAATCATCGAAGGAGGCAAATAAAAAAATTTAAATAACTCCTCAAGCCTCTCCCAATTACTCTGATAAAAAGCCAATGAAAAATAATCAGGACCAGGATATAAGACAACCCTTTTAATTTGGTCTGCTGAGAAAGCTGTCACGAACGATTATCTAGAAAAGGTCTCAGCTTCTTAGCTAGAGAATAGGAAGAAAAGAAAAAACTGGCAAATTTTCTTTTCAATCTTTTGTATATCAAGTTTAATGCTGATGTGCATTTTGTATATCTAAATAGAAGAAAAAGTTCTCAGTTTCAATTTTTAATTCTCTTACTAGGTCTTGGCCTTATTTTGAGATCTTCATATCTTTGCAGAATGTTCGTTGCCTATTATCTGTCAATGGTATCAACATCAATGCCAACAACAAGAATGGAGAGACCCCACTTGACATTGCGGAAAAATTTGGATCTTCAGAACTTGTAACCATCTTGAAGGAAGCAGGGGCAGTCAATTCCAAAGACCAGGGCAAACCCCCAAGTGCAGCTAAGCAACTTAAGCAGACAGTTAGTGACATAAAGCATGATGTTGAATCCCAACTACAGCAGACCCGCCAAACCGGTTTTAGGGTTCAGAGAATTGCAAAAAGATTAAAGAAACTTCACATTAGTGGCCTCAACAATGCCATAAACTCTGCAACTGTTGTGGCTGTTCTCATTGCCACTGTTGCTTTTGCTGCCATATTCACCGTCCCTGGCCAGTTTGTTGAGCAGGACACAAAAGGTTTGACTCTGGGACAAGCGCATATCGCTACGAGTGCAGCTTTCATCATTTTCATGGTTTCCGACAGTTTGGCATTGTTCATTTCCCTGGCAGTTGTAGTTGTCCAGACATCTGTGGTTGTGATTGAACAGAAGGCAAAGAGACAGCTTGTTTTTGTGATTAACAAGCTCATGTGGTTGGCTTGCCTTTTCATTTCAGTTGCCTTCATTTCAATCACTTATGTGGTTGTTGGCTCAAACCACAAGTGGCTTGCCATCTGTGCAACTGTGATCGGTAGCACGATAATGCTTACAACAATTGGCTCCATGTGCTATTGTGTCATTCAACACAGGATGGAAGAGTCGAAAATGAGAAGTATAAAGCGAAGCGAGAGCCGATCTCGTTCTTATTCCATGTCTATGGTTGCATCAGAATCAGAGTTGTTGAATAATGAATACAAAAGGATGTATGCACTTTAAGGTGATTGATAGAGAGTAGAAGAAAAGGCATGTATCTATTACCGGGTGGTGGTTTATCTTAGGTCGGAATAACTCGTTTCTGCAACTCGTACGACTAAGCCATATGGTACTGGTCTTCAACGCCTATCAAACTGAAGACATGTAACTGGGAACCTGGATTACTTGACCGTATGGAACATCGGCACGGTCGGTCCGTGTTAGCCTATGATCTTTCTGCATCATGCTCAAAGAGAAAGCATAACAATGAGGATAATAAATACTAGAAGTTCAATGCAGCAAATGATATCAAGCTATTAGAGTATGGTAACAGATCAGTTATTATATATATGTATATCTACCATTGCCAGACGAGATGGTGTCGAGGCCGATGCTTGTAGCCATTCATGTATTCGGCACAAGTACTAGAGGTTGTATTGGGCACTACCAGTGATCGATACCATCACATACTGGGTTTGTAGATATTCCATTGAATCTTCATACCATCACATACTGGGTTTATAGATGCATAAATATTATCCATACTGTCTGCTCTCAATTTTTCTGTACATCCTCATAAGGAAATTTGAATGCCTGAATATCACTTTTCACTTGGTGTTCTATCAGAGAAATTTTCATTTATGATTTATCCAGTAATCACAATTTTGTGTATGTTTTAATCGTTCAAGCATTTAGAGTAACCAAAATAGAAATAGTATTTTGCTTTCATGTTTTTCATGTTTTTCTTTAGGGGTGTTTGGGGTGAGGAGTTGAGAGGAATGGAGTTATCTCTTGTTTGGCTCAAGAATTTTTAAAATCCATTGGAGGGCCTCACAAAATTATTAATTTCTACTCCAACTCTCCATTGTGAGTTCCATAAATTTATTAACTCTTATTTTAACTCTCCATTGTGGGCTCTACAATTTATTAACTCCAACTCTTCTTTGTTGACCCCACAACTTCACACTCTCTCTCTCATCTTTTCTTAACTCCACTTCACTCCTGCCTCCCTCTCTCTTCTCCACTCTCTCCATTTTTTTTCATATATTTTTTTTAAATTTACAAATTTTTCTCATTATTATTACTAATTAATAATTAAAATATAAATAATTATTAATCAAAATATTTTTATTTTTATCCTATAATTTTAATAATTTTTTTAAACAAAAATACTTTCTTTTTATCCTATATTTTTCTTTTTTTTTTTTTTTTTAAATATAAACTATGTAAAAATGTTTTAGATATGATGTTATTATTTAAATTGAAATTCTAAAGTAAATTAGAGTACTGAATAATAATTTTTTAATTAATAAAAATTTCTCTATCTCACTTTCTACGCATGTTATCTATATATTTCTTTAAAAGTTTAAACTAAAATTATTTATAACAAATAACAATCGTATCTTTTTTAAGTTTATTTTTTATTAATAGCTCAAAAATATATATAATTTTATGATTTTAAGATAAGAAAAGTATATTTTAGACTAACTCGTATTATAATTTAATAATTAGTATTGTTAACGTTTTAAAATAAAAAAATATTTTACTTTCAAATTAATCATATTCAAAGTAAAAAAAATAAACGTCCCTTCTTCCAAATTTAATAAAATAAAATTATTACAATAAATAACATAAATATATAGTATTTTCAACAAAAGTATATCCATGATATTCATTTTGAACTTAATTATATTAAAATAACATAAATATTGGATATTTTATTTTTATCTTGGTTATTTTAAAGCTTCAAAGAATATATTTTATTTTAAAATCAATTGAGCTTTAGATAACTCATTTCATGGTTTAGTTAGAAATTAAAATATTAAATTATACAAAAAATATTATAACTTATATTAAGCTTGAAAGATAAATCTTAAATTAAAATTTTAAGATAAATCAAAATTTTAAGATAAATCTTAAATTAAAATTTTAAGATCGATGAAAACAAGTCTTTATTAAAAAAATTTGAAAAAAAATGAGCAAACTTATTTTATTTATCTTAATCAAAATTGATACATTAACATAATTTTATAAAATAATATAACTTAAAATCTCAAATTTAGGATTGACGGAAATAAATGTATATTAATTAAATATTGAAAAAAAATCATTGTAATCTATGTCTAATTGTACAGTACAAAATTGTAAAAAAAAAAAACCAGTCAACACAAACCTAGACTTTACAACTCAAGTTAAACAACTATGCACTCCAAACACAGACTTCATAACTCCAAACTAAACAACTATGCACTTCAAACACAGTCTCCGTAACTCCAAACTAAACGACTCTGCACTCCAAACACAGACTTCATAACTCCACAGACTAAATAACTCTCTATACTAAACAACCTTCATGTTAAATAACTCTAGACTAAATAACTCTTCGCTCCAAACGCTCCTTAATTGTTTTTTTTTTTCCATTCAATAACAGTGATAAGAATAAAGGAAGGAACTGGGGCATGTGTTGTAAACTAATTAAAGATTTACATATAGGGGCCATTGAGGCATTGGTTTAGATTTGGGTGGGGTTAGGTTGGGTTCCAAATCCAAACTCACGTTTGACCTATTGTAATCACAACCTCAAGGTTTCAAAGTCAACTCCATGAGTTATACCTTCCAAACCCACTTCAAATACATGGTTTCTCTTTCTTCCAAAAAGTTGGTGGGACCCACCATTTTTCTCTATATTTTTATCATAATTTTGGTGGGTCCCACCATTTCTCTATCCATTTATTTTTTCATAATTCTTTTCATTTATCTATATTTAATTAGCAATAGTTCAATATATTTAATTTTAATTATAATTTTAAGATAAGAAAGGTATATTTTAGAGTCTTAGACAACTTACTCATAGATAAATATTTTAAAAATAACATTTAATTTTAAGTTAATGTATTAAAATTATATATATATATTATTTTCAAATTAAAAATATTCAAAGTAACAAAAATAAATAGTATTTTATTTTAAATTTATTAAAATAATATAAATAATATTTAATTTTAAATTAGCTAAGCCTCCCACGTATTGTACAAAAAAAAAAAAAGCTATAGTAAAGAAAGTATTTAATTTTCAAACTACTTACCCTAAAAAAAATAATGGTATATGTATTCATTTTGAACTTATTTATATTCAAATAACATAAATATATGTTATTTTATTTTAAATTTAGTCATTTTAAAATAACCTATAGAATGTATTTTATTTTTAATTTAATCAAGTTAAAATTACAAAAACTATGAAAATTTTGCTCTATTTAATTCTATGTTCCAAATTTCCATTTTTCCATGAATCATGCATTTTTTTTTCATTAACTACTTTAACTTATAACATCAAGATTAATGTCAGTATTGTGAATGATTGTTCTGAATTTAAAATTTGTATGTCGATCCATGAAGAAATGAAAAAACTTAGGGTTACAAAAAATATAAGTAATGAAATACTAATTTCAAAATGGATGGAACAATTATTTCCAAGTAAATTGTCTAAAAGTTGAACAAGATTATATCAAAGGTTGAACTGTTCACAAAAATAGGAGGAAAAAACAAAGTAAAAAAACCATGCAAGATTATATCATGTGTTTGCATATCCTGGCTCTGATAGTGAGGTTACTTATTGGGTATTTTTAATATGCAACTTTTTTAAAACTTTTTTTTTAGATGCAGGCAAGGACATACAAGATGAGTAACAAGATTGTTTGCTGGCGTGCCATGGGAGACTTTGTAGAGCATGATTTTCTGCATTTCAAATGTTTCATGTCTAAAATGCTTTATTTTAGGAAGTTATGTTATGCGATCTTTTTAATTGGTTTGTGCTTTAATTTATTCTATGTTTTACAATGTTTTTAATGGAATCACAAATAAAAAGGTTTTGAATGCTTTATAGCAAAATTTTCATTCTTTATATCTCTTTATGAAGATTTTCAAATGTCATTGGCATGCACGTCGTAACTTCCCTACATAGTTTGAGTAAAAAATGTTGGGTCGTTACAATTTAGGCTATCAATTTGAAAATCATCCATGCATCAATTCTCACACATGTGTAGACTTCCTCAAAAATCTAAACCCTCCATTTGAAAATTGTCCATTTTTTAAACGAAGGGTCTAAACTGATTCACTTATGAAAGTTCAGGAGTTTAATTGATACAGTTATAATAGGCACACGTGTAAACTAACGTTGATGTGCGTATACAATTTATAGTGGGTAGCCCTGATTTGAAGATTTAAAATGAACAACATTGGTAGATTTAAAAAACATTGATAAAATCGCTTATTGCGTTCACCTATGAAAAATGTCAAGTTGAAAATATAATTACTTATCACCATTTAATGCATTGTTAGTCTAAACCACTCCATCCCTTCAAGAATGCCTACCGTTTGAATGACTTATAAAGAGAGCCTCGAAAAGACTTATAATGAACGACTAATTTAAATCGTTTCTATACAAAGAGAGCCTCAAAATTCTCCTATCAACGGTGAGTCTGAGATAATTGGTGATTTGATTCCGTGAGTTGAAGAGTTGCATCATGACTTAAAGGTATAGAGATGGACTTGAAATTTTTGTATATGTTTGTCTCATCCCAAATGCCATTGAACACCATCGTATGCAATCGATATCTATTGGAAAGCCATTTTTTGGAAAATTGGGAGAACGAAAAGATAGGTCAGCAAATGTTTATGGGAGACGATTTTATTATTGAAAAAAAATCTAATAAATAAAGGAGATTGTGTGAGTGAGAGTGAGAAATCATTAGAGATTTAAAAAATGCATAAATATAGGGGGGATTTAAATGTGAAATAGGGGAATGAGAGAATACTGAGAATATTGGTTTTTTTAAAAAGAAATCTATTTTCGGTTAGTGAGGATTGACTGTAAATACACGTATCTACTGGGGCATAAGTGGAAAGAAAACAATTCACACTCATCTTCTATAATTTTGGCTGTTATAATCTCGAATATTGAAACTTTTTAGGCATTTTTTGTGTTGGCTATTTTTTTAGCTACCAGTCATAATTTCCGTAAAAAACCATAAAATAATTTTGAGAACAGTTGTAAAGAAGCTTTTATTTTTAGAAATTAAGTTTAGTTAATGGAAGTAAAATGCATTCTACCTATTTTAAATCCTAGATAGGTGGCTACCATGGATTGAACTTATTCTCTCTAAGCCCTTTCAAATCCTTGGTCATAAAATTAATTATCGTTCATAGCATATGACCATGCATAAGTTGCTTTCCAGATCATGGTCATTTTTGTAAAATCGTTGAACAGTCTCCAAAACTTTACAATATTTGCAAATTAAAATTTGGATTACTATATAGGGCCATTTGAGGCATTGGTTTGGATTTGAGTGAGGTTAGGTTCCAAATCCAAACCAACGTTTGGCACATTGTAATCACAATTCTAGGGTTGCAAAATCAGCCCCACTGGTTACACCTTCCAAATCCACTCCAAACTCATGGTTACTCTTTCTTCCATAGAGTTGGTGGAACCCACCATTTCTGTAACGCCCCAAGCCTAGGATTGGTTGGTGGAACCCACCATTTCTCTATTTTTATCATAATTTTGGTGGGTTCCACCATTTCTCTCTCTATTTTTTTTTCATTATTCTTTTCATTTATCTATATTTAATTAACGATAGTTCAATATATATATAATTTTATAATTTTAAGATAAGAAAAGTATATTTTAGAGTCCTAGACGACTTACTTATATAAATATTTTAAAAATAATATTTAATTTTAAGTTAACGTATTAAAATAAAAAAATATATATGTTTTTCAAATTAACCATATTCAAAGTAACAAAAATAAATGGTATTTTATTTTGAATTTATTCAATAAAATGAATAATATTTAGTTTTAAATTAGCTATGGTAAAGAAAACCTCCTATGTATTGTAAAAAAAAAAAGCTATAGTAAAGAAAGTATTTAATTTTCAAACTACCTACCCTGAAAGAAAAACATATATGTATTCATTTTGAACTTATTTATATTAAAATAACATAAATATATGCTATTTTATTTTTATTTTAATCATTTTAAAATAACCTATAGAATGTATTTTATTTTTAATTTAATCAAATTAAAATTAAAAAAACTATGAAAATTTTGCTATCTATGTAATTCTATGTTCCAAATTTCTTTTTTTCCATGAATCATGCATTTTTTTTTCATTAACTACTTTAACTTATAACATCAAGATTAATATCAGTATTGTGAACGATTGTTCTAATTTAAAATTTGCATGTCGATTCATGAAAAAAATGACAAAACTTAGGGTTACAAAAAATATAAGTAATGAAATATGAATTTCAAAATGGATGGAATAATTGTTTCTAGTAAATTATCTAAAAGTTGAGCAAGATTATATCAAGGATTGAACATTTCACAGAAAAATGAGAAAAAATAGATTAAAGAAAATCGTGGTTAGACTATGGATTTTATTTAACAATATGTTTCTTACTTTGGAGTTATTCATTCTATACTTTAGCTAATGTTATTAAAATTGACATCACTATAAATGGATTGAAGGGCATAGACTAGGGTTACAAAGAATGCACATAGTATAATTATGAATTAAAATATAGTTTTGACAATTGCCTTATACAAAATGGGACAAAATATTGATCTATAGTTAAAAAAAATTGCCAAGTCACAAAGAACGAAGAATACAAAAACAACTTAAAATATAGATATGTTTAAAAAAGGCTAACTGAACCCAATCCTAGATCCCAAACACAGACTTCAGAAACCCAGTTAACCCAACCATGCACCTCAAATATAAGCTTAAAAAATTTCAAGCTTTAGGAATCCACCCAATCGACCCTATGGATTTTAGAACCTCAGGATTCCTAATTCTGAACAAGCGTTCCAAACGGCCAATTAGAGTGTGAGTTTTTTAGGTTGGGAATCAAATTGGGGTTGGTCGTGTTCATAGGTTGGGAATCAAATTGGGGTTGGTCGTGTTCATGGTGGAGGGTGTTGCCAAGAGACATTGCGATAATGAATAAGATGAATATTGAATCGTTGTGTTGTAGATATGGTCTTGGTTGCTGGAGGAAGTCCCCGAAGTTGCTATATTGTGGTTCTATGGTAAAGTCAATTATTTCCAAGATATTAAAATCAATTTTCAATTTGGATTTTGTAAATCTTATTTCTTTTGACTTTAAAACCTTTGATTTGATTTCAAGATCAAAACTCAAAACTTTTGATTTCAATATTTGATTTTACAATCGATTTTCTTTTCTTTTGTCAAAATTAATTTCAAATCACAAATCATTGATTTTCGGCAATTTAAAATTTAAAACCAAAATGCAGCTCAAAAATTATTTTTATAATTAGTTTCAATTTCATTTTTAAAAGCCCTTGGAAGATTTATAAAAATGTAAAAGTCGAGCCTCACTAAATATAGTGTCTAAAAACTTTTACGATTCTACTTACTAAATTCTAGACGATTATGCAGCCTTCATTTTAAATTTTTTTGAGCCCTGATTTGAGCATGGCCAAAAAAATTGAGCCAATGAACTAGCCAAAACACTACGGGGGCGTTTGGAGCACTGTGTTGGATTTGGGTGGTTTTGGAATCCAAACCCAAAATGTTGTTTGGGTCACTGTGTTCAAAACCCAATGGATTTGAAACACAACCCCATAGTTTTGAACAGTGCACACCAAACACTGTTTTTTTTTTTTTATTTTTAGGCTTTAAAACACTGTACCCCAAATACTATTTTATGATTCCCAAGGTTTCAAACCCCCCAAAACAAACCCCCAGGATTCCGATTTCAAGGGTTCTGATGCTGAAACGGTGCTCCAAATGCCCTCTACATTTGTTTCTGCTTTTGTGTTTGCATCCCTATCTACACCCTTCAAAATTACTTCCATCAAGTTTTGATTTGCTGCAAGTTTCACCCAAACTCGATACTTACACAAAACACACCAAAACTATCAAAATACGCATAGATGCAAGCCTTTAGTTATTTTCGTTTGCTTGTTTATTTAAATTTTTATTTCCTTGAATATAGCCTTCCTTACACTTGTGCAAATTATTGCTTCCTTTATTATTTTGTTTTTGTTGGAATTTATTATAAACTCAATTCATGATTATTCAAGAGTAAGAGACATACAATTCAAGAACAATCATGATACGATTATAAAATGATCTAAGTATGGAAGAAAACCAAAAACTAAAAGAAGATTAGAATTACCTAGAACTATTAGACAGTTGAACACACAAGGATTTGTGGTTTGCGTCTTCCTCAACTATGCAGCTTAGATCAAGATGGGCAATCCTCTCTATCAAATGAGGAATAGGAGGCTAAAGAAACACAGTGTATTGAGGACCATAACCTTGTTATTTATAGGTTGATCTTAGGGTTTTCCATAATTCCCTAAGATCAACGGGCTGGTTTCTGCTCAATAGGCCACACCACTATATGGAAAGTCTTGGGCCCATAATCAAGACCACACAATATGCCTATTAAATAGTCCAAATATAATTGTCGTTTAATTTGTTGTCGGAATTTATGCCCTAAAGCTTCGTATTAATGATTTATTATTTAATAATTAATAATAATTTTGATTATTTTATTTGCAATATAATTGATGAAGGGCTTGTCGAAGGCTCTATCAAATAAAATTAATTACCGAACCTCTACAATTTGCAATAATAGTGGCCAGGGTCAATCTCAGGGATTGAATTTCTTAGATTTAATTAAATACTATAGTTACTCACGCCGAATTTTATCTAGAGAACCCAAATTTAAGAGATAGATAAAAATAAACTAATCTATGTATTTACAGTGTTGGAGATACTTAGAGGGAACCCTTTTCTAAACATTGATTTTTTTTTACCAAACAAATCCAAGTTAACCCAATTACGAGATTAGTCGGATGTTCAACTCTTATAAGCCAAGAAATTGCATATACATTCAATTGGCTTTCTCAAGCCTAACTAAAATTCATGCTTAATTATTAAATTAACTTTCCAGTCTAAATTTAATAATTAAACACGGCATTGCAAGACTTCTTTAACATCTCCTATTAGCAAACAATTCATTCCCATGCTCAAGATTACTAATAGTTATGTATGCTATTTAGATTCAAATTTTACTCTCCCAAGCTATAATTCAAATCATACATAATTAACTTCTGACCAAAGAATTAATCAAACAACGAGCATGCATAAATAAGAATTGAAATTTATAAATCTCGGAATAAAAGTAACTATCTATCACAATCAAGTTTAAAAACATGAGTTTAATCCTTAAAATCCACAATTACAAAGCTAAACTCATACGAAAGTCTACAAACCAAAACTACAACTTGAATAGGGAGAAGAGAAAGAACTCTCTGATGCGTGCCAAACTCGTTTCCATCGTTAAATGCCGGGATCTCGAGCCTTGAATGTCTTCCTCGGCTCTCAAGAGTGCTTCCTTGGTCCCAAATATGAGGTAGAATTCGACTTTAGACTGGTCCCTCTCCAAATGGTCCCCCCCAAACCGAGCAGAAAATGTTATATTTATAATTCTCGGGACAGCGTCTCGATGCTAGGAACAACGTCTCGACGTTGTGACCTAATTCGCAGAATAAAGACGAAAAATCGGGGTAGCATTGAGACATTAAACGCAGTGTCTCAATGCTACGGAGGAAAATTTTCTGGTGCGCGCGTTTCTGGTGTCGAGACGCTATAAAGTAGCGTCTCAACGCTACTTCTGTGGAAAGTCAAGTTTGGATAGCTGCACTTATAGCGTCTCAACGCTATCCTCTCAGGTCATGAAGCTTTAACTTGTTATCGTTTCAATTCCAAGCCTCCAATTCATGCTTTTAAGTTCCAAAAACACCAATATCTTCCTCACAAGCTCTATTTCGCCATGTTTGCTCGAATCCTACAAAATGAATAGATTAAGGAGATGAAAGTACATTTTAACACCTCAAACTAGCAAGAATATAAGCCCTAGGGATAGTACAGTTTGTATACTATCAATAACATTATCCATTATATGAAAAGTTCAAGGTTATTAGTGTAATCTTGAACAGTATGTGGTTCACACATGGGAGGATCACGTTCAAGAAATAACCTAAAGGGTCTATAGTATATGGATAAGGTTGGGTGCCTTATCCTGATAATACTATGGTTACAAATGATTTGATCCAAATAGTTCACGTACATATATGTGAGTGGGGGTATCCTATATAGTGAGTTTGTATAAGATTGAACCACAAAATATTTAATCTCTCTTTATAACTCCGTTAATTGAGAAGATTAATATTTCACAAGATGATCATATGCGACTCGATCTTAATCCTGAATGAGTTATGAACTCTTGCCTATTAGAGCTTGTCCTTTGTTTTGCATGGGTGAGAGTGATTTTTGTAATCGATTCAATAAGCCTACCATTTTGGGGACTTGACAAAATAGGGAGCTGGAAATATAATCTCACAAGATGGAATTCACTCCATCTCATATAAGGTAAGTAGATGAATAGTTCCCTTAAGTGCTGATTTCAAAAATTGAACAATGGAGCCCCACCCTTTCATTGGCTCGAGAGGGAGTTAGTTTATGATTGGATCATAAACAAATTTTTCATTAAAGGATCTATGGTACTTAAGGTATAAGATATAATTATAGAGGTAAAACGGACTTTTGACCTAGCTGTAATTACGACAACTCGTGAAAGATTGACTTGCATATAATGGTTATATCCATGGACATAACTTGTCCTACAGTTGTTAGTATAGTCTTATGAAGAATACGATTTTCTTGTTCACTTCGATGAGCTAAGAGGCTATATATAGATAGAAATGAGGCTACACTAGGGTTAACTAAAAACTAAGAATATAAACAAACTACAAGTAGATACACTCCTAAGATACATATGGTTACAACCAAATCTACAACAAATTAATAACCAAATCTACACAAATTAATAACAAATCAATAACAAACTAAAAAAATACTCAATCCATACTCCCCCTCAAGTTGGTGCATAGATGTCATGCATTCCCAACTTGCTTACCAGAGCATCAAAGGTTGGCTTGAACAACCCATTGGTTAGAATATCTGCCGTTTGATCTTTGGAGGGAACAAACGGAACACAAAGTACCCCACTCTCTAGATTCTCGTTAATGAAGTGTCAATCCACTTCTATATGCTCTGTGTGATCATGCTGTAATAGATTATGTGCAATACTTATGGTGGCCTTGTTATCACAAAAAAATCTTCATTGGGGATATGACTTCAAGTTTTAGTTCTCTCAATATACGTTGGATCCATAAGATTTCACAAACACCATTAGGCATTGCCCTATACTCTGCCTCAGTGATAGCACACTTTTCTGAGCTATTTTTATAGTCTAACTATTGCTAGTTTCGATGCTTTATTGGATATTTTCATGCCATATATGTGTAATTTGTAGGAATCAAGCATTTGAATGAGGAATAAGAAATCAAGGCAACTACAGTGCAAAAATGAGGCTTTTGGGCAAGAATTGGAGATTTAAGGAAAAGGAAGAAGAAAATGCAGCATTGGGATCCGAGGAGACTACATTGAGACATTGTCCAATAGCATCTCAACGCTGCCTTGATGGAACCAGTCACACTATGAGGACAACGTTGAGATGCTGTCTATAGTGTCTCAATGCTGTAAAAGTGCATTGAGACGCTGTCCACTAGCATCTCAACGCTGCCTTGATGCAACCAGTCACACTATGAGGATAATGTTGAGATGCTGTCTATAACGTCTCAACGCTGCAGAAGATTAGATGCTTGCTTTTCCGTCCGTAGCGTTGAGACGCTGAGTATAGCGTCTAAACGCTTCCCCATTTTTCCTTAAGTATTTTGTGCATTAGGGTATTAGCTTCTCAACGCTATCCCGAATTTTATAAATAGGATGTTTTGGGCTGTGATTAAGGGGAGGCCATTTGGAGAGAATTCACCCTAGTTTCGATTCACAATACGTATTTGGGACTTAGAGAGCACTTTTGAGAACAATGAAGGGATTTGAAGCTCGAGATCGTAGAACATCATGATGGGGACGAGGATTGGCACGAGTCCAAGAGTTTCTCTTTCTTTCCTTTATACTGTGTTGTTGTTTATGGAATTTTTCTTATAGTTTAAATGTTATTATAGTGAATTATGCATAGTTGAACTCTTGTAGCTTGCAACAGTTGAGGCTTGGTGATAAAGGAAGCTTGTCGAAGGCTCCTATTAGATAAATATAAACTAGACCTCTAAATTTTGCAATAATAGTGGCTAGGGTTATCCACAGGGATTGGAGTTATTAGATTTAATTAAGTACCATAGTTACTCATGCCTAATTTTATTTAGAGAACCTATACTTAGATTGAAACAAGAATACAAAATCTAAACTAATATTTACATGCTTGGAGTCCAATTTTGAGAAACATGAATGGTTTATTGAATTAAGCCCTACTTGAATTGATTAATGAATTGATTTTATATTAACAATCTTAAGCCAAGAATTTATAAGGTCATCAATTAACTCTTTCAAGCCCAATTGAATTTATGCAAAAGAATAAATCACCCTCTCGGTCTATTTCTATTCATAAACATGGCATTAAGTCATTCTTTTACGGCTTCTAAAGTTAACCTACTCACTCTCATGCAATAGATTAACCTAGTCATACATCTAATGTTCTTTAACTACATTTACTCTCTAGAGCTAAATCTAGTTTAACAAGCAAACCCATGGCGAAAGGTTAAGACAATAAAAATGAGATGCATAAAAGATGTCAATATATCAAATACACTAGAAATCAACCAAGCGTTCAATCAATACAACCAAACTAATGCCTAAAACAAAGATAAACAGTACATGAACAGTCCACAAAAATCCCAAATTCAAAAGATAAAGCAAAGGGAAAAAGAGAGAAAACTTTTGGACGCGTGCCAACACTCGTTCTTGTCGTGTATCTCGCGATCTCGAGCTTTGAGTCTCCTCTTTAGCTCTCCAAAGATCTCCTCTAGGTCCCAAGACAAAGCTTGAATCGAGTTTAGGATTTTTGGTTTCTCAAAATGGCTTCCCTAATTTGTATATACAACTTCCTATTTATACATAGGGGATGACATTGCAACGCTAGGGCCGGTGTTGCAACGCTGTCCCTTTTCCATATTTACAAAATCATGGTAGTGTTGCAACACTACCAATGGCGTTGCAACTCTACCCTCACGGGTTTGCAACTTTGTTCTTCAATCATTCCTTCTCCCAAATGCCAAATTAAGCCACCAAATGACTCTTTTGCCATATTTTCTTCTCCTTTGACAATTTTACCCTTGATTTCTCAATTCTTGCAAAATAAACATTTAATTGCATGAAAGTATTCGATAATGTCTTTAAAAGTGTAATAAAACCTCCCTAAAAATGCATCATGAATTACTCTTATCACTTGGCTTTATTTTCGTGAATTATAATACTTTGCAACGTTATTCTTGCTTCTAATCTAAGCGTGTGGCTAAAGTTTAAGTGCTTTTGAATTTGAGTTTCAGCTTGGAAAAGTAGAACTTAAATCTTAGTGTGGATGCATGATTAATAGTTCATTATTGCATGGGAATGAATAATTTATTATTAGAAGTCGTAAAAGAATTACTTTGTTGGCTTGCTTAATTGATGAATTAGACTGGAAGGTTAAGAACTCAATTTGACATGAATTTATCTGGGCTTGGAAAAGCCAACTAACTAACTTAGTGATTCTCTTGGCTTATAATTGTTAAATATATTTATTTCTCTTAATCGAACCAAGTGGTGCTTCATTGCTAAAATGTTGCTCGCATGTTTTCTCCCTAAAATTATCTCCAATTTTGTAAATAGTTATTTTTAGGTTTTAATTTGACTCTATCTCAAGTTTCGATTCTCTAGATAAAATTGAGCATTAGTAACAATGGTATTTAGTTAAATTAAGAAATCCAGTCTCTGTGATTGATCCTGGTCACTATTACTACAAATTTTAAAGGTTTAGGTTTATAAATATATTTGATAGAGCCTTCGACAAGCTCTTTACCACTTAGCACTACTTCGAGCTACTACATTATACTTTTTATTCTGCCAAGTCACCAAATTTCCCCATACATATGTGCAATATCTCGATGTTGACTTTTGATATGTTATAGAATCTACCCAATCTGCCCAATCTGCATAGACTTCTACAGACAGGTTACTTCCTTTTTTAAAGAGGAGGTGTGACGCCCCACAGATTTAGGTATGAAAATTTTGAATTTTAGACTATTTTTCTTTCATTGTGCTTGTTGGAATACCTTGCTTGGACCGAGTAATTTGAAAATTTATGTTTTATTATTATTATTTTTTTATAGTTGGGTTGATAGTTTAGTTTTCAAATCAAAAATTCAAAATATTTTTTCTAGATATGCTTAAGATTTTGGAAAAATATTTAGAAGAAAATTTGGGTTTTAAATCTCGAGAGTCCTAGAGTTTCCCCTTTCATATTTATTAGGATTTTGGGGTTTGTTTAGTTAAAAGAAAAGAAAACAAAAGAAGGAAACCCTAAGTCTCTCTTCTTCTTCCTTTCCCCCTCTATTTTTTGTGAAGCAAGGTCACCTCTCCCTTTTCGATTTCCTCTTCTTCTTGTTGGTAAGCACATCCATGCTCAGACCTCTCATCCAACGTGTGGCGATCCCATTGATGCCATAACCCTACCCTTGGTAGATTCTTCCTTCTTTTGGAGATTCGAGTTTGCACATAACCTTGCTCACACAAACCACGAACGATCTCTCCTCTCTCACGCTGACTCATGTAACAACGACATTCATCAGATGATTTTGGCTTTAACTTGTGCATTTTCTCTTCCATTTCGGCAAGGTTAGGTTAACCCACTCTCCTTTGGCTTTAAATCTTCAATACCCACTCCTTAGATGACTTTGTTTTGTAGTTTTTGACTCCGTCGAACATTTATTTGCATGTGTTTGAGGTTGTTTGGTTCCAATCCGCTAGTTCCAGCAAAGATTCATTTGTTTTCAAACCTTGAAATCGCATAGGTACGTGACCCACACATCCAATTAGCCTCTAATAGATTTACCCACATCTTGTAAGGTTTAGTTTTGCGAATTGGATGCTATCGAACAGCAACCAACAAGCTTTTTAGTCCTTTTAGTGCTGATCGATGAGTTCTATTATGTTTTAGACCTTTCACAAATCAATCTAAGTGTTGTAGCTTTGGTTTTAACGTGTAGGAACCTTTAGTTTGCAGTTTGGGCTTGATTCGAACACTTTCGAACACGAATCAACAAGGCATTGGGTATGTTTTTGTAAGGTTAGCACCCTCTACACTCATTCAAACACCTTTGAACATCAACCAACAAGGATTCGAGGCCTTGGTGATGTTCAGTAGGTAACGCATTTTAGACCCTTTTTGAAACTCTTTAAGTGTTGTGGTCTAGATTCTAACACTTGGTATTTTCTATTTGTAAGCTTCGAGTAAGTTCAAATACTTCCAAACACCTTTCAGCAAGGTCCCAAGCCTATTTGGTGAAGTTCGGGTAGCTCTGGACAGTTCGAACTCAGTTTAAGTGTAAATTTGGGAACCCTTGGGCTAGCTTAGGAGCGTGTTAAAATATTTAGTAAGTAGTTTCTACTTGGTGGGTCAGTTTGATTGTGTGCAACATGCTCTATGTTTTCTTATTTGATTTGTGCGCATTATATATATTCTATGCTTATTGTACCTTTTGACAAGCATGCTTGAATATTGACTTGTGAATTTATGTAGCATGTTGGCTTATTGAATTTAATGTATATGTATAAGCACGTTTTGTTTGGGCTTGAGATATTGTCTAGTAGCATGCTTAGGTAACATGCATTTGGTGAGTTTAGAGGAGGTCAACGAACCTTGTGAGTTTGCTAAGGTTTGTAGGGTGAGTACTAGTGCACCTCGGGTACAAATGGTCGATGGGTGGTATTGTCACCATTGGAATAAGAGGAGAGCATCGAGGCTTTGGGCACAAATTGTCAAGGGTCGGTGCGATGAGTCTAAAAAGCATGTATTGGCACTTGGGAAAGGGCCAATGCATTGCTAAGTCATTGGTGCACCTTGGGTACAAATGGTCAAGGGGTGATGCACAATTCGAAGCCTTGGTAACATTGGTCAAGGGTCGAACACTGAGCTCCATAGGGAAGTAATGAGGCCCTGTTAACAGTGGTCAGGGGTGGGTGCTTCTCGAAGGGTCAGTCTTGGAGAGTCTTGGTGAGGGCTAAACATGAGTGTTGAGTAAAAACTGAGCGAACAGGACATGATGCAAGAATTCATGCATTAGTTGCACAACATGGTGCAAGAATTCATGTGTTAAGCGAATCTTATGTAGGGTTTACTTGTTTATGTATTCATAGCATGATGCTGGTGATATTACTTTGAATAAGCATGTTTGGGTACGTGTGAATAACATATTTGTTGTTTGATGTTTGGTAGCTCATCAGGTGTGAGCTACTTACTTAGTACATGTTATGTACTGACCCACCACCAGATTTTACAGGTGATGACGAGTACTGTGGACCTAGTGATGCAGACGAGGAGACATGAAGGGAGGACACCATTAGAACTATGTGCTTTCTTAGTAGGGGTTTTCTTTGAATTTCGTAGATAGAATTCCAGTTGTTTTGAATAGGTGCTTGGTATAGGTCTTCTCATTCTTTATTGTTTCTTTCATTTGTTTTCTAAAGTGTAGATAGGTTCTTTTGGTAGAACTTATGTTAAGAAATAAAATCTTTGTGATTAGAAACTTCTTTTTGCTCTTGCTAATTTATTTGAATTAAGTATGCTTTGTGTTGATGTGACTCTGCTTATTCTGGGAGGTTAAGAGTGTTGTGTTGTTGCTAGGAGGTTTGGTGTATGTTGTTGTGTTGTTGCTGGTTATGGAAGTTGATCCTTTGTCTAATAGGTGCTAGAAAATGTTAGTTAGCATGTAGTTATGCCGTTATGCTGCCGAAATTTTTGGGGCATATTGGTTATAAGTTTAGTAATGTCCCTAAGTTAAGATAAATTTGGGAGCGTTACAGTTGGTATCGGAGTCGAGTTGTTCCTTTAGATTGACTTAGAAAAACTAGGTTGTTAAGGTAGTTTAGGGCTAATGGTCATTCTCGTTCTCTCCTCCATCACCAGGTATGTTGACTTCTTTTTTACTTTAATAGTTGATTTACTTGGATTGGTTGCTTGTATGGTTATCTTATGGCTTACTTGTTTGCTTACTATGATTATGCTTTGACTTGCATTTTGACTGAAGCTTGTTTACTAGTAGGCATAGGATGCTCCCATAGTAAGCTAGATAGCCTATGCTTATCTTGTGCTTCTTGTTTGCTAGTAGGCTTAGGATGTGGCTATAGAAAGGTAGATAGTTTGTGCTTTGATCTTATGCATGCTGTGTACTAGTATGCTTAAGCTACCTTAGAATCAAGGTTAGTGCTTTGGCCTTTTAGACTGTTAGTAAGTTGGCCTCAAGATCCTAGCAAGTGAGACTAAGACCCTAAGGAATTGGGAATTTTCCTTAGTAAGTAGTAAACTTGGGTGAACTTTCTTTTTGTGAACAAGATCCTTGGAGCAAGGTTGATCAAGTTGGACATGCAAGACTTTGGTGCATTTTTTAGTGGGAAATGCTTGGTTTTAGGTAAGAAACCATCGTTTGATCTAAGAAGGAAGTTCACTTTAGGTTACCACTTGCCAAAGCTTTAAGTTTAAGGGAGTTGAGAATGGTAGTCCAAAGATAGAATCTACCCTAAGTGAGGGAACCCAAAGTGCAATTATACGAACTGTTGGACAAGGGACTTATTTGGAAAATGTTAGGGAATTTTGTATAGGTTATGTGTTACTCAGTACGACTCCATTAACTAAGGAACCTTTCTTTTGTTGGCATCACCAAAAGTGAGGGAACCCAAAGTGCAATTATAAGGACTGTTGGACACGGGACTTATTTTCCTGAATGCTTCTCTTTTGGGTGCCCCAGTTTTGTTCGTAAAGGGAAAAGGACTAGTTCAATCAGGCCTCACATTCAGGAGTAGAACAAGATGATAGTGTTGAACAAGTACCATTTCTCTCGCGTTAATAACCTTTGGACTAGTTTTAAAGAGCAAAGGTGTTCTCAATGATAGTTTAACGTTATAAGCTTACTTTGATGTTTTTTGGACTTATCAATGCCTTCCAGCTCTCTTAGTTATCTTGAGCTAGGACTTCAAAAGCTTTTGGGCTCATTTGTGACTGTACGTTTAGACTGCATACCGGTTATTCTAAGACTAAGGAGCAACACAAGGAACTACTCAAGCAAGTTTAGCTACTTTGATAGATAGTGAGTTGTACTCTAAGTTTTCAAGGGACGATTTTGGTTGGACAAGGTTGCCTTTCCCAAGCATGTGGTTACTAAGGACGGCTTCACGGTGGATCTGGCTTAAGTGGAAGTAGTTTGTAGTTGGGCTTAGTCCAAGTTCAATGTGTGAAGTTCACATTTTTCTTAGTTTGGCCTATTACTTTAGGAAGTTGTTCGGAATTCTTGCTAGTTTGGTAGTACCTTGGATTTAGTTGACTTGCAAGATTCAAGGATACTATTGTTATTAGTGACATATCCCAATTTTTTGTTTGCATCAATAGGAGTTTCAGCTGGACAACAACCATTCATGCCTGTATCTTTGAAAAGATCTTGGACATATTTTTGTTGAGATACAATAATTTCTTGCTTTGTTCTTGGCACTTCCATGGCAAGAAAGTATTTCATCCCTCCTAATTCTTTTATTTCAAACTCTTTGGAGAGTTTATTCTTTAATCTGGCTATCTCCTCTTGATCATCACCTATTATCAATATATCATCTGAATAGACAATAAGCACCTCTATTCTTTCATTCTTTAAGAATCTAGTGAATAACGTGTGATCAGCATGAGCCTGAGAATATCCTTGTTGTTTACAACGTAAGTGAACCTTTCAAACCAGGCTCTTGAAGATTGCTCGAGTCCTTACAAGACATTTTCTTGTTTGCACACCTTTGATCCAAATTTTTCTTCAAATTCTGGTGGGGGTAACATGTATACCTCTTCTTCAAGATAGCTATTTAAGAATGCATTCTTCACATCAAACTGATTCAAAGGCCAATTAAAGTTAGCTGCAATAGATAACAGAATCCGAACAGTATTAAGTTTGACAACTAGTGCAAACGCCTCTGTATAGTCGATTCCATAGGTATGTGTATATCCTTTTTCCACTAAGCGAGCCTTGTATCGTTCAAGAGCTTTATCATCTTTGAACTTGGGAGTAAAGATCCCTCTGCACCCAACAGTTGGTTTTCCTTTTGGTAACTCTTCAATCCTCCATGCTTGATACTTCTCGGACCCATCAATCTCATCATGCACAACTTTCCTCCACTCCAGGACATTTAGGGCTTCCTGAACTCTATTAGGAATTCGAATGCTTGTGACACAAGATGTAAAAGTAGAAAAAGATTTTGAGAGATTTGAGTGTGACACATGATTTGACATTGGATAGTTGATGAATGCATGCTTCCCTTTTCATAAGGCTATAGGAATAGATCAGAGATAGAGACATTACCAGGTGAGTTTTCTGATCTTTGTTCAGATTCTTGGCAAGTCAGAGAAGCAATAATTTCAATTCCCTAATGATTTATCCTTCTCTCATACGTCTTTCCAAAGTGTTTCGTTGATTCAAATGAGATATACCCTCAGAATGATGCTTATCATGAGTATGCACATTTTCTAAATCAAATTCGAAATTTTTTGAAAGAATGATAGCACTAAATTAGTGTTATATTTATACCTTATTTTAGCTAGTTTCATGCTATAAAATGTGAGCTTTTATGTCGATTATTTGATTATTTCAAGAATCCGAGCAATTGAAAGTGGAATTATGAATTATGTTGTAAAATGGTGAATATGGAGCTATTTTAGAGCTTTTGGAGGAGCTAAGGACAAGAAGAGATGTTGCACAAGCTGTTGGGCTGAGAGGACGGGGTTACAATGCCATAATTTGGTGTGCAAACCCAAGAGCTAGCATTGCAACGCTGCCCTATGGCGTTTCAATGCTAGAAACATGCTGGAATGTGAAGCTCCGTCCAAAGCATGGCAACGCTACTAATAGCATTGCAACGCTGCATCTGTGCACTTGTAAAAATGCCATCGTTTTGGACAGCGTTGCAACGTTGTCCCTAGTGTTGCAACGCTGTCGCAGATGCAACCTTTATATTCATAATTTTCTGCTCGAATTGGGGGAGACCATTTGGGGGTTTTTAGCCCTAATTTTTATAACTTACCTCCTTGGGACCTGTGGAGCTCGAGACGGAGTGTTCTGGAACGGTGTTCGAGGCTCGAAATTGCGAAATTCAAGGTAGGAGTCAAGAATTCGGCAATGACAGTCTTCTTCCCCATTATCTTCTCTCTGTTTTCTATCTATAGGAATTTTAGGATGTTGTTCCGTTCTGTATTAATGACATTTATGGGTTAAATTTACTTGTTTAGAGGTTAAGAGTACATTTAGGATTGAGTTTATGGATTAATTGTGATAATTGACTCTTAATTGCTTTATTAATTACATTTAATTGGATTGTTCTTAATGCTTCTATTTATTTGGCAAATAATTATTTGAACTTAGTCTTAATTGAGCTCCATAGAGGAAATTAGGACTGATTTAATCCAATTAACACCCTTAAATTGCCGAGGTGACATAGGAGTAACAATTGACGGGTGAGGCTAATTATGAGTGGGATTATTCCAACTAATTAATCAATTAGCACTAAGGACACTTAGGAAGCGATTAGTTAAGCATGTTCAAATGAGACCGACAGGAGATTTTGACCGATTTTGCTCTAGGTTTATGCAATTAAGCTTGTTTTATTAACTGTCAGATTCAATTGCCATAAGTCCAATCTAAATTGTGCTCGACCCTCTAAACATTCCCTTAATTTGGTATCTCCAACTCTTTACATTGCTTTCCTTGTTAGTTTAGATTCTTAAGTATCGTTCCTTTAGTTTGGGCCTTAAATAATTCAAAATTTGAGTATTCTTAATAATTAATTAGCTTTAAAAAGAATTTCCATATTCGCTTCTCTTGGGATTCGATACTTGGTACTCACATACCATTTTATTATTACTTCGATCGTGTGCGTTTGCGTGTACACCTATCAAAGAAGTCTCTTCACACTCAATCTGTTACTCAAATATTGTTCCTAGACCCTGATTTTCATATATTGTTCCTAGACCCTGATTTTCATTCGATTCTATGCTTGTTTCCTATGCCCCTTCAACCCCCCTGAACTTCATCACCTTTCTCACTACTAAGAAATCCTACAGTCCATATGCCTGAATTTTTTGTAATGAATTCCAAATCCATGGATTCCAGACTCCGAGATGAACTTAGTGTCTTCATATTCAATTCTATTTTATGCTCCCCCCTGAATCCGATTTTTTTAAAAGAAAGGTTGTTTTTTGAAAAATTATACATCCATAGAAATGAAACTTTTTTGGTTGCAGGATCATAGCACGTGTGACCCGTTTGATTTCAAGTAATATCTACTTAAACACATTTTCTTGCTCGTGGGTCTAACTTGCTAGCACCTCTATAAGGGTTAAAGATGTTCATTTTTCCTGCGGGGGTGGCGCCCCTTGAGGACTCGCCTCTAACAGGGTGGGAAATCCCTGTTTAGGTGGGGAATGAAAGAGGGAGTGGGAAATTTTTTTTTGTTATCTAAACGGGGACAAGGATGGTGAATGCATTCTGCATCCCTGTCTCCGACCTCGTCCCTGCCCCATTCTCCATGATAGGAATGAACTCTTCATCCGTAGCGGAAGCATTGGATCGTCTTTGATTTATTTAGAATTAAACAAAAAATTAAGATTAAGCAAACATACCTTAGGATTATCATGGAGATATTTTTGGAGGGTCTTTATCTCCTCCACAAAGTCTTCCTAGCTATGGCTCGAACACAGGATGAAGGCTTGTGAGAGCCTCTTGAAAGAATATCCACAGTGGGTTAGAGGAAAAGGTTTAGATAGAATTCTCTAATTCTCTATTGAGGAGATTTTCTAGAGTTCTTTTCTCTTATCAAGAATGCACACAATGGCTCATCCCTAGGGTCCTATTTATAATGGCCAAGAGCAAATCTTTTCCATAATTAAATAATATATTTTAATATCTAATATATTAAAATACATTTATCTAATTAATTTGAATCTTATTCAAATATTTTTAAATTCTCCTATGATATTTATTTCATTATTTGAATCTTATCCAAATGTTATAAATATCTTTTCCTTAATGCATCTTAATACATTAATAATTTCTTTCATATTTAATGTACCAAATACAATAAACATGTTTTCCCTAATTTAATATATCAAATATATTAAATATTAATTTGAACATTTCAAACTTTTTTTTAGCGAAATTGATCCTTTATTGTTGGTATGAGCTAGCATGGGAAACTTATGGACCTACAGATTATAAGATCCAATGATACAAAATCAATTAATTAAACTTTTTCATTAATAAATTTCCATTCATTAACTAGTCACTCCACTATAGACCTAGAGCTGCACTCTTATGCACTATAGGACAAGTTGTGCCATCGATCTAATCATTACATGTAAGTTGATCATTCACGAGTTGTTCATAATTATAGTTGGGTCAAAAGTCCGTTTTACCCTTGTAATTACATCTTGCACCTTAAGTACCACTAATCCTCTAATGAACAATTTGTTTATGATCCAACCATAAACTAAGTCCCTCTCGAGCTAGTGAGAGGGTGGGGTTCCATTGTTCAAGTCCTGAAATCAACACTTAAGGGAACTACTCATCTACTTACCCTATATGGGAAGGAGTGAATTCCATCTTGTGAGATTATGTTCCCAACACCCTATTTGGTCAAGTCCCCAAAATGGTAGGCTTATTGAATTGGCTACAAAAGTCATTCTCACCCATACAAATCAAAGGATAAGCCCTCAAAAGCAGGAGTTCATAACTCACTCAAGATTAAGATCGAGTTGCATATGATCATCCTAATGAAATATTAATCTTCTCAATTAACGGATTTATAAAGAGAGATTAAATATTTGGTGGTTTAGTCTTATACAAACTCATTGTATAAGATACCCCCACTCACATGTCTTCATGTCAACGATTTGGATCAAATCATGTAACTATTACAAATTGAGTTGTATCAATAGTGTTACCAGGATAAGGCACCTAACCTTATCTATATACTATGACCCTTTAGGTTATTTCTTGAATATAATCCTCTAGTATGTCAATCACATATTGTTCAAGATTACACTAAAAACCTTGGATTTGTCATATAATAGATAATATTATATTACAAATAAAATAATCAAAATTATTATTAATTATAAAATAAATTATGAATTACTAGGCTTTAGGGCATAAATCCCAACACCCCATCCTCGCCTTGATTTCTTTAATTTTTTTAATTATATATATATATATATATATATATATATATATATATATATATATATAAAATAAACCATAAATTCAAACTTTTATGAAATATTATTTTGTTTTTCTAAGGAAATTAAATTTTTTTCTTTTTAAATAAAAAATTCTCATTAGGAATTAATAATTTAAATATAAATTTTCAAAAAAAATTATTTAAAAAATTATTTAATCAAAATTAAAAAAAAATGAAAATCATAAATGGGAAATAATTCTCTGCGGGGGAACTCGATCCCCAAGAATTTCCTGCGGAGAATCCCTGCCTCGTGCCCTGCGGAATTAAATGGAGGATTTCGCAGGAATGAGAAATGAAATGGGGGCGGGGAAGAATAATGAAATTAGGGGTGGAGACGGGGAATGAAATGGGAGACAGGGACGAGGATGGGGACAAGGAAGCCATTTTCTGACCCCGTCTCGCCTTGTGGACATCTCTATTCAGGGTTCTTAATAAACATAGTGCATGCAAATATTTTTAGAGCCATGAAACTTTTTAATCTAGACTTTGAAAATTCCTTTTGGAGCTTTTGAATGGGTGTTTTAAAATTCAGGACCCTAGATGGGATTCTATTGATCAAATATGTAGAGTGTAAAATTTCCTCACCTCACAGATATTTAGGTAGGTTCATAGAAAACATCAAGGCTCTAGCTAGTTCTAGCAAGTGCCTATTTTTCCTTTCAACCCTACCATTTTGTTAGGGTGTGTCACTATAGAAACTTTGTTGGACAATCTCTTTTTCCATAAAAAAATTCCTAGAACTTAAGCAAAGTATTCTCTACCATTATCACTTTGAATAACCTAGATTTTGATATTAAATTGGGTGTGGATCATATGGTAAAATTGTTTAAATACTTTTTCGGCTTCAAACTTATCTTTTAACAAATACACCCATCCTACTCTAGTGTGATCATGTATCATAGTTATGAACCATCTTTTATCATGACATGTTTTATCCCTTGAAGGATTCCAAATATCTGAGTGAATTAAGCTAAATGGTCTAGATGCTTGATATGGACGAGGACTATATGTGTTTCTATGTTGTTTAGCAAGAGCACAAATTTTGCATTGAAAAAGAGATGGATCTTTATTTTGAAATAAATTTGGTGACAACTTCTTTAAATAAATTTTTTTTGGATGTCCTAGTCTAAAGTGCCATAAATAAATCTCATAATTACTGAAAATAGACATCGTTTAAAGGCATGAACTTTTTTGGGCTTCTTTATTAGAGTTTGACCCCTCATTTAGGAAATAGAGACCTTCGCTTTCTCTAGCACTGCTAATCATCCTCCCGGAGATTGGTTCCTAAAATTCACAAAGTGAGGACGAAAAATTAGCTAGGCATGGAAGTCCTTTTGTGAGTTTACTTATGGATATGAGGTTATAAGACAACTTTGGACATGCAAAATATTAGATGGAACTAGAAGTGATGAGATTTTAATGTTACCAACACCAGCTATGGTAGAATAAGAACCATTTGCGATTCTTATCTTTTGTTTCCTACACAAGGTTTATAAAAATAGATCAAGCTAGAACAACCAATCATATGATTAGAAACCCCTGAATCTACTATTCAAGGTATTTTTTGTTGAGTGAAATTGGAAAGGAACAAGGGAGACACATAATTTGGATTACCATTTTGTAAGAATGAGCATGATGGAGATTCATGGTTGGATGAGTTGAGTAACTTCAGAAGTTTTTCTATCTGTTCCATAGTGAACTGAGCTATAGACGACTTCACTTGATGTTCCTAAGGAGTTTCAACCATAGTGCGAAGAGCTCGTTTAAATTTTGGTTTCTAGCCTGAGGGGTTGCCATGTATCTTCCAACAAGTCTCACGTGTATGCCAAAACTTCTTGCATTGACAACATTAAGGTTTTTTCTTTTTGTCTCGACCTTGGTCATGATTACGAGCTACTAGGGATGCTATATCATGGCTGGCTCGGGTATTGATGTATTGCTGTACATAATTTTGCGTTGGCTCTCCACCAAACAGACTTCAAAAAAGACTTCACGTATGCAAAGCAGAGGTCGACGACCAAGGATGCGATCACTTCATCCAGACTTTGATCTACATTTGCGAGGAACATGAAAACACGGTCATTCTCCTGGTGATTTTGATACCAAGTAAGATCCGCTGAGTTCTCCCACATATCCTTATTGTACTGGTCTAATTCATGCCATAGTGCGACCATCTCATTGTAATAGGTTGTTACATCATGTTGCCCTTGTTTTGATTGCCATAACTTGATCTTTGATTAAAAAAATGGGATGCATTCTCTAGATCGGAATACATCTCACAAACGGAATCCCACACTTCTTTTGCTGTTTTCAAGAACATGTGAGGTGGGTTAAAAATAAAAGAAAGGATTTCAACCCAGTGCAAGTGTATACTCTTGATGTAAGTAATAAAATTGGAAGTACTCCAACGTATCGATCTCACAGGGAATGGATATAACAAAATTCAAAGATAGTACAAAGATGTTAAAAAATTGCAACTTTAGTAACCATATATAACAATGATTGGGATGGTTTTTGTGGACAATAAAGAAATGTCAAGAATAAAAGGAAGAGATCCAAACATACTTGTGCCCTTTTGATGGGAATTGCGGCCTAATTATAATTGCAATCCTTGACTCTGCTCTTAAGCAATGTAAACTGGATTCGACACCTATTCGATCTTCTATGAAGTATCTTTAGGAGACTAAGTGATTAAATTGTTATTTCTATGGTTAATACGAACTTAGTTGATTTTGAAACATAATCCCTTTTTGTCTTAAAGGCTTACCCCTATGTCTAGGGTCAAAAACAAATCCCTATGTCTAGGCTTTTTCCTTTATTGCTTTTATGAAATCCCAACTTTATCTAACCTTTTTAGTATTAGACTCAACTTATGTATACTAATCTAGGTGATCAATCTAGACTAATAATGAGAATTAAAAGTCAATAAAAATAAACAAGCTATAGAGTAAGCAAGGTTGCTCTAATAATTAGGCATTTATTCCTTACTCTATGGCATTGACATGCTTGAATCCCAAAGAAAGACTTAGCTCATAATTGAAGAGGAGAAAAAGAATGGGTGAAAAGATTGAAAATTTATAACTAAAAAGAGAAGAAGCAAGGGTAAAATTTCTAGACTTAAACAACAACGATTTAAATAAAAACTTAATCTTAATATGAAGAACAACTGAAATACAAATGACTAAAACAAAACTTCAACAACTGAAATTACAAACTGAAAGGAAAAGTACAGTAGCTAAAAATTTTCTAAAAATTTAGGGGCTGTTTTCACTTAATGACCAATGAAGTTAACAAAACAAAATTTAAACTTGAAGAATGGAACTACAATGGCCTTTTCACTTATTGCCCAATCCAACAAAACCCCACTTTTTCAATGGGAATTGATTCTTAACAACCTCCAACTTTCATTGAGGAAGGACTAAGATTCGAAGCTTGAAGGTTATGGAAAAATAAAAAATAACAACAACTACAAGAAGGACTAAAACAGCAGAAAAATGAGTAGAATTTGGCGCGAAAATTTTCCCCTTTGGGATTTGGTTTTATACTCCTTTTATAGGCTTCACGAGCTAGGGTTTCCTTATTTTTCTTCTCATAAATATGGCCAATTGATCTCGTGGAATTGTGGTGAAAAATCTTGAAAATTTTCCAAAAAACTCGCAGATATAGAATTTCTTGCATTTTTCAGATCTGTAAAGAATCACAATTGCAATTTCCATTCTGAATTGCAATTGCAATTCTGTAATATTCAAAATCCTGCACAAAACCACTAACTCAACACTTTTCTATCTCTTTTCAACTTTTTTTTTTCTTCTTCATTATTTCAACAAGATTTCATGAATATTTCTAATAAAACTACCTTTTGTTAGTTCTATACACAGCAAAATACACAAAAAATAACAAGAATAACTTAAGTATAAGGGTCAAATAATCCTAACAAATGAGAATTATCATGAGGCTTGACTACCGTGGGTTCCATGGAATTTAGCAACCATGTCATCACCAATGAGTTACCGAACCTCTAGATTTTGTATGTAGCCTCATCGGCCTTTGGAGCACAAGATTTGCTAGCTAAAAAGCCCAACGTCCCTCTGCCATCGATGGCCAGATTAATTGACTATGCCCATTCTAGGTAATTCTTCCCATTCAATCGATGTTGGGTAATCTGCATCGACGAATGAATTGCAAGGTCTTCTGCCATTTTCCTTTAAGAATTGAGGTCAGGGGTTTTACTGGCAAGGTTAGGGATTTTACTGGTAGCAAGGTTAGGTTAAGGTGTCATGGTCGAATCAGAGAAAATGGCAGAAGTCTAGGTTTCGGTCTGCATGATGAGAAGGGAAAAAATGTGAATAGACTATTCTCAGAGATTTTGTGGCTCTGATACCATATAGTCTTATGAAGAATAAGATTTTCTTGTTCATTTCAATGAGCCAAGAGGCTATATATAGATAAAAATTAGGCTACACTAGGCTTAGCTAAAAACTAGGAATATAAACAAACTACTAACAAACTACAAGTAGATACACTCCTAAGATACATATGGTTACAACCAAATCTACAACACATTAATAACAAACTAACAAATATTGAATCCATAGTTAGCACTCATTTAGTGCCTATATTTATCATGATTATTTAGCTAGTTTTATGTAGAAAATGTGAGTTTTGACGTTAATTTGCGTTTAATTTCAAGAACTGGTGAATTTGAGAGACATTTGGTTATTTGGAGCAATAAAGAAGTTAATTTTGAGTCAAAGGATGGAATTGAAGCCATTTGGGAATTTTGGACTTGAAGCAAAAGTGTCTAGATGCCATTTTAGGTGTCCACACACTCTCATTTTGAAGTTAGACTCGAGAGCAGGTGTCGAGACGCTGCCATGTAGTGTTTCAACGCCAAAAAAATATGGAGAGGCGTCATTCCATCAGTAGTGTCGAGACGCTACTTGATAGTAGAGTTTGTCGAAGGCTCAATCAATTTATAATACTTATCTAAAATTAACTACTTGTAGTAATTAATAGTGGACTAGGTCGAACCACAGGGAATTGAATAAATTAAATTTATATTATTTGGATTTCTTATTGACACGAACTGACATGGACTGGGGGAAATTAAACATAAAAACAGACAGAAAGGCCTAAAGAAGTAAAGATAAAAACTACAAGCACATCTCAGACACCGATTAGGTGTTAACCAGGTAATAATGCAATTTTCGATCATAGACAACCAACAAGATATCTAGTTAGTAGTTTATGACCTAATCAACTTGCAGTAACAGCCAGACAAGCCTTTAAGCAAGCTTAGATCCCCTAAATCCCAATTAACCCAACCTAGAATCAAGTTAATTAGCCTAATTAGCCCTAACTAGCTGGGCACAATAGCGTTCCATAGTAACGTAGCTAATTGCATTAAGCTCTAGAGCTTGATTAAGACAAGCTAATTAAACTAGGCATGCATTCCTAATTTAACTAATTTGCTCTCTTGATTCTTAAGTCGTGGAGTGCAAACTACACGAGAGACTAGCCTCTACGATGCAAACATGATTTGGTCTTATTGCTACCTCAAACTAGCAACTACAAGCACATTCGACGCGAATAGGTTGTTAGGCTATCAACGAGCATGCTCATACTGTAGTCGTTAAAGCAAGAATCAAGAGATAATAAACATTCTAATTGATTTTCGAGCTATCTATTACTTTAAACGAGCCTAAAGCACATACTCGATGTGTATAGAGTGTCAAACTAAGTACGAGCATGCAAAATAATAAGCAAGGATAAAGAGCAACAATAAGCTACTGAAAGGCATAAGGAAATTAAGCATAATCTCACAAAAATTACATTATACCATAGTTTATAACCCAAATTGACATCGAATGCTTAGCTGGATATCGATCCGAGCCTTCCAAACACGGAGGATCGACCTCCTAAACTAATCTATCCTAAAACTAAGAAAAACAGTAAATAATGGAAGGAGAAAAGCCCATGGCGGCTGTACAAAATCGAACTTAATGACTTAGAAGGAGAAAATTTCCTTTTATAAAAATCGTGATAGTGTCTCAATGCTACCCTTAATCAAACTAGTGTTGAGGGGCTCGCCGCAGCGTCGACCTACACTACTATTATAAAACTAAAGGAAAAGGAAGAAATTAGCAAACGATGGTTGATCCCGCGTTCTCATCGTGATCTCCACGTCCCTCGAGCTTTGGATCTTCAAAAATGCTACACAAACGCTCCCAATTGCTCCCTAAACCCTCGATTTTTGCTTGGAATCAAGATTATAGCTAAAACTCTCGAATTGGCCTCCCCAAACGGTGTCCCAAAATGATGCTTATGTAGAAAATTACGAGGTAGCATCATCTCAAAGCTACAAGAAAATTGGTTTCCGCATGTTTCTGAGCGAAAAATAGCGTTTTTACGTTTATCGTAGCGTCGGGATGCTGTGGACAACGTCGCAACGCTACCCTGCAGACAACACTGTCCATTTTTTCTATATCTCTTCGCTCGGGTGTCTGAATGACCTTTGATTCGATGTGTTGGAATCGTGATTCAATGTAGAATCTCTTGGAATATGCCTTATGCTCAAATAACATCTTTAAAAGTTTCTATATCTCTTCGCTAGGGTGCATGAACAACAACGGGGTATGCCTCCCCCAAACTTGCATTTTTCTTAAAACTCAAGGACACTAGCTTTTACATATCTACTGTAGGGATTCTTACCCAGAGCACTCACTCAATGAGTGGCCTAAGTGATCACAGTAGAGGTAGCTCTTTTTACCCCTGATCGTTTTACAACATTAAAAGTTTTTTTTTCTCACTTTCTCTTTTGTTTTCTCTATTTCTTTTTCGTTTCTCACTTTTTCTTTTAACAAAAAAATATGCATTCTTTTCTCCTAAGCTCAACATTACAAAATATCATGCAAGCACACCTTCAACCAAGTACTTAAGCCTATCGAAGTGACAATGAACATCAAGAAAATATAAATCTGTTTTAGGCCTTCAAAACCAGTAATAAGTAGGTTTAGTGCTCCACAAGTGCAAGGAATTCAAATAAATTTTTTAAAAATTACTTGAATCCTAGATATGCTTTCATATTTTACAAAAATTGTAAAAATACTATTAATCAGAACACATCACAGGTCTTCTTCATCACACTCGATGCAATAGAATCATCATATAATCACAAAAAAATTCAATAAAAGCTCAATCAAAACAACACACATGCCCCCACACTAAAAACATACATTGTCCTCAATGTATCAACTAATCAGATCTAGTTTATCATGCTTAAAGACAATTTAAAAAGATAAAAAGAAGAGTAATACTGTCCTGGAGTGTGAGAGACTCCTCGATTCAGCCTAATCAATGGGTGCAATGTGAGAGATATTATTCTTGAGCTCCTAAAAATATCAACCAACAGGAACACAAGATCAACACAAACAAAGCTAAAAGAAAAATAGAAAACCACAAAAATAACAGAAGACTAAGAGATAGAAGGCTTGGGTTGCCTCCCAAGAAGCGCTTGTTTAATGTCTGTAGCTAGACGAGACTCGTGTGGCCTCTCAAGGTACGTAGAAATTCTTCCATTTCTTCGGGCCCCTCTTCCTAGAGTCAACAAAGCATACCAAGGCTAGTAGAAACACTAGCTTCTCATAGGACCCTGAAACAGAAATATTCTTTGTATTTTTAATTAATGTAATAAAAGAAGAAAAATCAAAAGAAGGCAAACTAGACTCGTGAGTATAAGAAAAAGAAAGATCATGATTAAGAGAAGTTTCTGGATATAAAATAAGGGTAGGCTTTTCAGCCTCATACTCTATCACCTGGATTTCCTCTTGCAATGTGGTTTCACTACCTTTTTCAACCTCACAAACTTGTTCTTGGTGTACATCAAGCTGCTCCAACTCATCCCCACTATCATCTATATATATCATCCTGGAATGTCGTTCCTCAGTGGTATGAATTTTTTTTTGCTCATGTAGGGCCTTAAGTAATTCAACTATCTGACAAAGTTGTTGAGTTATACGATTTAGTGCAGCCCCATTTTTTTCCACATTTTCTTCTATCCTATTCAACCTCTCTATTTCAGTCTGAAAAAACTTCTAACCCTTGACTCTAAAATGTATTCTTGCAATAGATCTTCAAGGGAAGAGTTTTTCTTAATTTGGTTGGGATAGGCAAAGTTTTGGGTCCAAGTTCCCGTATCATTATCATAAAAGAAATTTTCATAACTCATAGATTCAAAATGGTAATGATTAGGCACTTGATATCCATGGAAACCATAATTAACATTCACAGGGTCATAAGAGGGGTAGTCTACTGGATAAGAATTGAAGGAGGGTGTTCGTCCTTGGGTGGTTAGAAACTTCCCATAAGGCCACTCAGAATTGTAAAAAGTCATGATCTGAATCGAAGAAGACTAAATTTAGGCTTTCACACAAATGCATTCACCATCGAATCAACGTAACCAAGAACAATAGACAAAGACTCAAAACAAAAATAAAGCAACGAAAATAAAAGAAAACAAATAAAATCTCTGAATTAAAGCAAGCAATTTTCTCACAATATTAAATGAATTAAAGTATGCCAATCCCCAGCAACGATGCCAATTTGATAAAGAGCTTGTCGAAGGCTCTATCAAATATATTTATAAACCTAAACCTCTAAAATTTGTAATAATAGTGGTCAGGGTCGATCACAGGGATTAGATTTCTTAGTTCATTTAAGTACCGTAATTACTTTCACTTAACTTTATTTAAAGAAGAAATCATATGCAAACAAGCTAAACTAAAGAGCTAACCTAGAAAGCAGAAGATAGATGGAGACACAATAGGAGAGAAATATCCTGCAAAATCAATTTCACCAATTAGACTTATAGCGAAAACTACCAAGATTTGTCATGCAAATATTCTATAAGCCAGGAAGTGAGGGTATTAACTGAGTCTTTCAAGCACAATTAACTCTTATGCAATGTTATAAATCTAATATCTCTATCTAGATTTTAATAGCATGCAAGGCATTAAGCAATTTCTTTTAAGGCCTTCTATGAGAATTCTCCACTTTCATGAATGAAACAAAAGCATTTAATCAAGGTCTTTAATCAATTAAAACCTCAAGTCTAATGGCTACATCGAAACCCCAAGTATTATGAACAAAGATACTTAAATTCATACAAGTAAACCTTTAAGTTCCTAATTTACAGCCACAAAACATAAACTAAAACTAAAGGAAAGGAAGAAATTAGCAAACGATGGTCGATCTCGCGTTCCCGTCGTGATCTCCACGTCCCTCGAGCTTTGGATCTTCAAAAATGCTCCACAAATCCTCCCAATTCCTCCCTAAACCCTCAATTTTAGCTTGGAATCGAGATTAGGGCTAAAACTCTAGGATTGAGCCCTCAAACGGTGTCCCAAAATGACGCTGTAAGCAGCGTCTCAATGCTACAAGAAAATTAGTTTTCACGTGTTTATGAGCAAAAAAATAGCGTTTTTGCATTTATCATAGCGTCGAGACGCTGTGGATAGCGTCGCAACGCTACCCTACAAACAGCATTGACCATTTTTGCTATATCTCTTTGCTTAGGTGTTCGAATGACCTCTGGTTCAATGCGTTGGAACTGTGATTCGATGTAGAATCTCTCGAAATGTGCCTTATGCCCAAATAACATCTGTAATCTTCTTGAATTTTTAATTAAGCTTCAAATGGCTCCAATATCCACCAAAATACTCCCAAACACTCGATTTTGCTCCTCACGCTCGATTTCTACAAAATTAAGAGAAATAGGCATAAAAGCTCATAAAATAATCACAAAACTAGCATAAATAATAGGACATAAGATAACATAATTACATGCTATCATAATTCAAGCGAATAATTTTGAATTGAAGATCGGGCTCATATAGATGGCACGTAACAATTCCTTTAAGGGGTATCCATCAGAGGATCCACACTCCCATCTTGGATCGTTCTTAGCGATCTATTGTACATTTATGTTGAATGAAGTTTCTTCTGATTCAATATGCTTATGACTTTTTCCTTTCTCATTACAGGACAAGACGAAAAATGGGCTCGAGTCCCTAAAACCTAGTAGCATATCCACATGGGACGTGCTTGCCCAAGCCTTTTTGGCGAAGTTTTTCTTTCGAACTAAGACTACCAAGTTGCGAACGAAAATCAGTACATTCCACTAGCTTGATGGAGAACAACTTTACGAAAATTGGAAACGTTACAAAGACATGTTGAGAAAATGCCCTCAGTATGGGTATCTTGAGTGGTTACAGGTACAATTATTTTATAACGGTATTTCATCGAGTACTAAAACCATTCTCGATACTAGTGTAGGAAGAAGTTTTTTTTGCAAAAATTGTAGAAGAGGCATGTGCTTTGTTGGAAGAAATGGCTGCCACAAGTTATTAATGGCCTTCAGACCGTGCTACTCAGAAATTTTCTGTTGAAATCTACGAGATTGATGAGGTAAGTGAATTAAAGGCACAAATGGCTATGTTTATTAACGCTGTAAATAAATTGTCTACTGTAAGAGCCACACCATCGATTGTCTCTCTCGTAGTGTTGAATTCGAAGAGCTTAGAGGATTAGTCTATTGAGAAGTGTCAGTATGTCAAGAATTGAGTATACGGTTTCCAAGGCAATCAGAATCTACCCAACTATTATTACCCAAGTCTGCGAAACCATGAGAATTTTTCTTATTCTAACACGAAAAATGTTTTGCAGCCTCCTCTTAGATTTGTATCATCATCAGTACAACAAGAGAAGAAGCCGAACTTGAGGAAGATGTTGAGGACTTTCATCAATGAACAACGGGGAGTGAATTAGTAGTTGCAGATGTCAATTACCATGCTTCCCACTACTATGAGTGGTCATGATAGAACGCTCAAGAATTTGGAAGTGCAGATAGGAAAGATAGCAAGCGCCGTAAACACCCTTCAGAAAGGAAATTTTTTGAGCAACACTAAGGTGAACCTGAGGGAGCAGTGTAAGGCGATTACATTGAGGAGCGGGGCTCAGTTGGACCTGTCGAAGAAGAAGGTGGTGATTGATGAGGCGAAGATTGAGAGTAAATGGGTTGTGATAGAAAACACCTCACCAAAGAAGCTTTCTTGCCCTTCCTCTCCTCTTAATTTTGCATGTGTTCCTTCCCTTAGGCTTTGAGAAAGAAAAAAATTGATGAACAATTTAAAAAGTTTTTAGAGATGTTTAAGAAACTTCACATTAATATATCTTTTGCAGAGGCTTTGGAAAGCATACCTAGCTATGTGAAGTTTATGAAGGAGATTCTTGTGAAAAAGAAGAAGTTTAGAGACTACGAGCAGGTCTTCATGACAGGTAATGTTAGTTTCTTAATTAAGGATAAAATACCCATTAAAATACCCAGTTAGTTTCCAATCCCTTGCACAATAGGAGACATTCACATTAAAAAGGCCTTGTGTGATTTAGGATCTAGCGTAAACTTAATGCTCTATTCTATTTATAGGAAGCTGGATCTCGGGGAAGTCCAACTTTTCGCTATATCTCTTGAGCTAGTAGATAGATCAACTACTTATCCTAGAGGTATAGTTGAAAATATATTGGTTAAAGTTGATAAATTATTTTTCCCATAGATTTTGTTGTATTGTACGAAGAGGACGATGATTCGAGTATTCCTGTGATCCTTGGACGACCCTTCTTTCAACTTTTTCAATCTTGCAGGAAATGAGAGAAAGTCGTGCATTAGAAAGAAAAGTAGAATTCATGTTCAATGCATAGTCGAAGTTGGAAGTCACATTCAATACCATGCTTCTAACATACCATGCTTCCAACTACCATGAATTGAAGCATTGCATTACCATGCTTTGATGCATTTTACTACCTTTGAGAAGAATCACCAATGCAAGACACTGCCAGTGCAAGTCAAGACATGCACCCAAAAGATGTCACATCAACTCATCATTAGATGATTGCAGGTGAATCAAGACTCAATGACGTGGCATGTGCTCATTAGACCTTCACTTATGGGACTATTGTGGATGAATTTGATTAGACCAAAGATTCAACTTGCATTGATCGAGGGATAGACTTGCATTAAAACTCGGGGCAACATTCTATTAGAAGCATATATGTATAAATAAGAGTGATTGGCCTTGAAGAATGAGAGCTTCCTCTCCCCTGTCAATCTAAACACCATTTTTGTTCATTTCCTTTACATCTCCTGTTCATCACCTTCTTCCTTGGTCTTCACTATTGTGATTCACCAAAGGAGTTGTCGTTCACCTTTCTACTACTTTCTTTTATTTGTTAACTCTTGTAACTTTTATTCCCTTTCCTTTTATCTTAATGCATTGAATTTTCATTTCATTTCTTCTTATTTCCCTTTACTTTTCTATATGTTTTGTTAGTTTAAAGGGTTGGTACAAGGAGGAATCTATCATACAACTCCTAGTTTGCAATGGTAAACATGTATGAAAACCTAACTTTCCTTGGCTTTTACTATTATTTTATTGCCTTCTTTTGTCTGATCAACCGAGATAGGGTAATACCACATTCGAGCACCGAGAGGGTAAGAATGTGTGGAACTTCCAAGGAGAGCATGAGTGAATCCTTCACTAGGAAGTTTTAGACATAAAACAACCACTTGCAAGCCTAAATGGGTCGGGATATATTCCACTATTTTGAGCATAGACATATGACTTTATAGTGTGCTTAACATCCTTCTCGAGAGAGTTATGGTAGGTAAGAACCCATGCTTAGTTGTGAGATAATACATGTATGCCAATGCAAAATAGGAGAGTGCATAATAGAGGAATCAGAAGCCAAACTTATTTTCCTTTACTATATTCTCTTGTGTTCAAATTTCTTCATTTTCTATGCATTCAACATTCATCTTTTTATTTATCTTTTTACTTGGCATGCACAAATTATAGTTGAAAATAAAAGTTTGAATCAAGTCTCTATAGATTCGACCTTGGAATACTACCAAGTACTACTTGGATGCATTGAGTTTACACTTAGCTCAATGCGGGGCGGACAAAAGTTGTAAATCAATTCCATGCATATTTAACACATGATCTATATAAAACTCAATGCATGATATTACATTTGCATGCATTCATATTATTTTTACCTTGTTTACAAAACTGCATCAGGAGCATGCTATTGATGAATGCTTGATGTATGGAGCTTATGTTGAACATTTGCATATTAGCATGCTTATGAAAAATAAGAATTTGAATTTTGGTTTTGGAAATGACTTTGAAAATGAATTTAAGAAAAAATTTCTATATCCTTCTGTTATGCATGGTAATACATTCCCCCTATGTTTGAATTCTGCATTTGATGAGAATCATGGGGGAGGATCTGATGCTGTGTTTGAGGTTGCAGGAAATAGGAAGGATGGAGGGTTCTTTATTTTTTAGCTGACTTGAAGCGTGTTTATGACCCCATCGAGCTAATGACGCTAAACAAGCACTTCTTGGGAGGCAACCCAAGTTTACTTGTTTGCTCAGTGCGTTTGGTAGGTAAGTGAAATTTGCTTTTTCCTATGGTTTGTTTTTCAAGAGCTCGAGATCTGGTTTGATCTTCACATCCCCCATGGTTTTGTTATGACGTTTAGAGTCTTCCAGGTCTCTCACTTGACAAGGCAGTATCATTTACCTTTTATCTTTTGAATCGCCTTTTGATTTCTTTTGGAGAGTTTGTTGGTTTATATATTGAGGCCAATGTTTGGTTTAAGTTTGGGGGGAATGCATTCTATGCCTAAGTATGATTTTGAGCTTAAATTGAAAGACTTGAAAATTTTTGTTGTTTGACTGAGTTGATGTGCTTGGTTAATTTATGATGGTTTATGTTGCATATGTTGTGATTAGAACAACCAATGATGTGATCTGAATAATGAATTTATTTTTGCATGAATTTTTTTGAAATTTTAAGCATGTCTAAATCTGAATAGATTTAAAATTTTTGCTTTTAATTCTCTGTACATGTTGAGCACATAGCCTTCTTTTGGTGGATTGAACGTTTAGAATGATTTTATGATTTCTAGAAGTTTGTTGTCACTCCAATAGGCTTAAAGCTTAGCTTGAAAACGAACTTGCATGATAGCTTGTAATGTTGAACTTAGGAGAAAGAAAAGAAAATGTTATATGCCAGCAAAGAAAAAATTTGAGCTACAAAAAAAGTAGAAAAGAAAAGAAAAGTGAAAAACTTATGCTCTGTAAAGATGATCAGGAGTAAACAGAATTACTTCTGTCGTGATCAGTTAGGTCATCCATTGAGCGAGTCCTCTGGATAAGATTCCTTACGATAGATGCAAGTTTGGGCGAGTATTACCCCGTAGTTCAAGCACCTAGATAGATATTACTTTCTTGAATGTGAGGGAGTTGAATTAAGTCTTAGAGTCAGTGTAGAGGGAAGACGAATGATGGATTTCATAAATCTTTTTTGAGCTAGTAAAAGCATCATTGGTTAAGTGATAACGCTCATTTATGAGTGTTATTTGGCTCTAAAAACTAGCTTATTTGCTTAAGAAGCGAGTATTTAATGTTATATTTCATGTCATTTAGAGCAAATTTAAGTAAAAACAAGTTTTGTATGTGTTTAAAGTCTTGATTTTGTAAAAATAAATTTTTAGGTGTATTTAGAGTCATTTTTGTAAAGAAAGTGTTAATTTTTGTTGATTTTGTGTAGAGACTGAAAATGACCCAAATGCGCCCACATTCTGGCCACAACTGAAGCAAATAAAAGATGATCCAAGAGATATGCGACCAGTATGCGCCTGCATTTGAGAGCAGAAACCAAAGTCCAATTGTTGCAGGAAAAACCCAAAATGGGCCCAGATATGTGACCGCATTTAGGCCATTTTGACAACAAAACAATTGTGCCCACATATACGGCCGCATCTGGACCTTTTCGACAGATTTTTCAAGATTCGTAAGATTTGCAGATCATATCAAATATTCTCGATCAAATCTCTGAAAATCAAGGGATATGATCAACTAAGCTTCTCCACACTGATCTCGGCAACAAACCCTAGGCGTAAAGTCTATAAAAGGCGGCCCAATCCTCCATTTGAAAGAGAGCTCGTAGTTGGAAATCCTCTTCATCCCAAAATTTTGTCATTTTCTCTTTAGTTTTAGTCGCCACTCCGAGTCTCCCTTAAGCTCTGTTCATATTCCATTCGGACTTCAACTTCGAAAGAAGGAAGAGTAAGTACTTGATTCTCCTTGGAAAATGTAGAACAAGTTAGAAAGGAAGAACATCTTAGGGTTCTTTTTTATCTTAGGATTTTCCATTCAGTTCTATAAGTTTTTAGGAGTTGTACTTGCTGTTTTATTTTATTTTCTAGCTTTGTAAGTTTCTATTTTTTCTTTAGTTCAAGTTTCAAGTTCTTTTGTTCTTTCTTGGATTCAATCTTCAAAGTTTATTCAAGTTTATTTATTTCAATGAATTGTGTTCTTTCTTATATTTGTTTTCTTTTCACTTTTTGCACTTTATTTATTTTTCCGATGAATAGATAGACTCCTTGGAGGGGATTCAATCATGTGGATGCCCTAAATAAAAGATAAGCAACCACCATGTGTTTCTTGTAAATTTGCTCAACAAAGCTAAGTTTACTTTTAGTGAGTTTAAGTTTCATTGTTAGCTTAAACTGGCCATTTGAGTTAGCATAGTTTGTGAAGATTTCAATATTGAAAGGGTTCGAGTTGACACGCATTTTCCCAAAAATAATCTAGGAAAAAAGTCTAGACATAGAACTTTGCTTTTTGTACCTAGACATAGGGCAAAAATATTTAAAATCATAAAGTTGTGTTTTACATTATCTAAGCGAACTTAGCCATAGACATATGAGCTTTAAATTGCTTAGTCTCCTAAAGTTTTTTGGAAAGGGAGCCGAATAGGTGTTGAACTTGATTTACTTAGCTAAGTGCGAAAAGGGTAAGTTGCAGGTGCATTTCAGCATCATTCTGTTTGAATCGTACAGAACTCGACAGAGTCAGTATGCGGACGCAAGAGGCAGGATCTCTGAAATAGCTGGACTTAGTTGGGCAATTTGCGGGTGCATGGTGGGCGCATTTCCTAGGGTTGAACCAGAATTGAATCCCCTGCTTCTCATCTTTATTTTTCTCATTATCTTTTTTGTTATCTTTACTTTTTCATGCACCCCCCAAAATCAACTTTATTTTCTTGGTTACTTTTTGTTGCAACTTGTGAGCAATTGTGTTGTTAACTTGAGAGTTTTTGTTAACCGTTCCCTTGGGTTCGATACTTAGAATACTCCATATATTACTTGTTTATGACAGTGTGCACTTGCGCTCTTTTGCGTTAGCAGTCCATCATTATGTTGGAATTTATGCCTTAAAGCCTCGTAATTAATTAATTATTTAATAAGTAATAATAATTTGGATTATTTTATTTGCAATATAATATTATCCATTATATAAAAAATCTAACGTTATTAGTGTAATCTTGAACAGTATGTGGTTGACATACAGGAGGATCTTGCTCAAGAAATAACCTAAAGAGTCATAGTATATGGATAAGGTTAGGTGCCTTATCTTGGTAACACTATTGATACGATCCATTTTGTAATAGTTACAAATGATTTTATTCAAATCATTCATGTGGAGACATGTGAGTGGGGGTATCTTATACAGTGAGTTTGTATAAGACTGGACCACGAAATATTTAATATCTCTTTATAAATCCGTTAATATGCAACTCGATCTTAATCCTGAGTGAGTTATGAACTCCTGCCTGTGAGGGCTTGTCCTTTGATTTGCATGGGTGAGAGTGGCTTTTATAGCCGATTCAATATGCCTACCATTTTGGGGACTTGACCAAATAGGGAGCTGGGAACATAATCTCACAATATGGAATTCACTCTTTCTCATATAGGGTAAGTAGATGAGTAGTTCCCTTAAGTGCTGATTTCGGGACTTGAACAATGGGGCCCCACTCTCTCATTGGCCCGAGAGGGACTTAGTTTATAATTAGATTATAAACAGATTGTTCATTAGAGAATCAGTGGTACTTAAGGTGCAAGATGTAATTATAGGGGTAAAACGGACTTTTGACCCAGCTGTAATTACGAACAACTCGTGCAAGATCGACTTGTATATAATGATTATATCTATGGACACAACTTGTCCTACAGTGCTGATAATTCTCATTTATGAGGATTATTTAACCCTAAAACTAAGTTGTTCTTGCCATTTTTGCATGCTTTATTGATTACCGAGCAAGCTAAAAATAACATTTTTAAATAAATTCATGCAAGCTTGTTGGAATATGATAAGAGAAGGAATTAAGTGAAAAGATAAAGAAAGTAGCTTAAGTTGTTGTCTTTTGTGCAGAATTGAAGACTTTGCAAAAGGAATGCAATTGCATTCCATTTGCAATGTAACCAGAAGAACAGAGGAAGGAGAATGCAATTGCAATCTAATTGCATTCTCTGGAATTACAGACCAAGTCCGAAAATCACGCAAATCACGTAAATCATGGATTTTGTGCACGATTTTGGAAGATTTTCATCCCGATTTGATTCCTAGAAGTTAGCCCATGGATTGAGGATGATTTATATGGAAACCCTAGCCCTCAACGCCTATAAAAATGGTGGAAAACGAAGCAAATGGTGGCTGGGTTTTTCTGCTGCTCGCCCATTTTCTGCAATTTTCAGTTTGCTTGTAGTTTCTGTTTTTCTATTCAATTCTTCGTCATTTTAGTTCGAATCTCTTCCTTAATTCAATCTCAACGAAGTTGATGTTGGTAAGAAGCAAAACCTTATTCGATTGAGCTCGGTTTGGGAGGAAGATCTTCACTTTTTTTTTGTGGGTGTCTTTCACGAACGATACTGTTTTCTTCATCTTTATTTTCTGTTTTTAATTTCTGTTTTGTTTTTATTGTTTTTAATTGCTGTTTTGTTTTAATTTAAATATAGTTACTAATTGTATCTTTTTCTTTTTTTTGCATTTTAATAAAATTATAAATTCTTCCATTTTGCTTGAAAGCTTCTTTTGGCATAATAAAATTTCCATTGCTAGAATTCTTTAGTTTATTTTCTAAATTTTCTTTTCTACCAATGAATTACTTTAATTTTAGCTTACTGTTTTTGTTAATTTAATTATGATGAGCTAATTTCTTCTTTGGGATTCAAGCATGTGGATGCCCTAAAGATAGAAATAAAGGCCTAATTGTGAGAGCAACCTTGCTTCATCCATAGCTTGTTTGCTTTTATTGATTTTAATGCTTATTATTAGTCTAGATTGATCACCTAGATTAGTATACAAAAATTGAGTCTAATTCTGAAAAGGTTAGATAAAAATTTAGATTTCATAAAAGCAATAAAGGAAAATAGCCTAGACATAGGAATTTGTTTTTGACCCTAGACATAGGGCAAAACCTTTAAAACCAAAAGAATTGTGTTTCAAAATTAACTAAGTTCGTATTAGCCATAGAAATATCGGTTTAATCGCTTAGCCTCCTAAAGATACTTCATAGAAGGTCGAATAGGTGTTGAATTCGGTTTACAAAGCTTAAATGTTGAAGTCATAGGAATGCAATTGCAATTAGGCCGCAATTTCTTTCAATGGAGCAAAAACTCGTTTGAATCCCTCTTTTATCATTTTTATTTAGTTTCTTTAGCAAAAACAACCACTCAATCTTTTTCAAACCATTGGTTACCTTAATTTGCAATTTGCAAACATATTTTGTGTCGTCTAAGTAGATTTTGTTAAAACCCGTTCCCTTGGGTACGATACTCTGGAATTCTTCCAGTTTTTTTTTATTACTTCGTTCACGTGCACTTGCGTGTTAGCGGATCAAGTTTTTGGCGCCGTTGCCGGGGAACGACATTTCTAATAAAATTTATTTTAGGCACATAAATTGTGAGCAGATTGCAATTGGATTGCAATTGCATTGCAGTTGCAATTCTTTTATTGCAGGAAGCCCAGTTCTTGTTCACATTATTTTGCAGGTTGAGGGAAAGCAATTGCAAGAGGAGAAAGGCATAACTTAGGATTGAATTGCTTGAGATAATCAACAAGATGGAAGACATCATTGCAACATTGAGCGCACAAGCTTCATCATTAAGCTACACGATGGCAACTTTAATGATGAGAAATTTCATAGCTCCTACTAATCCTATCCCTTCTATTTCTTGTATTTATTGTAAAGAAAGTCATTCATTTGATAATTGTCCTTATAATCCTGATTCTTTGTGTTATGGATTTCTACCCAGCTTTGCAAATCAACATCAGTACCAGTGTTTTCAACAAGAGAAGATGATTCCAAAAGAGCCTAGCATTGAAGAACTCATGAGGGAATACATGGCAAAGTGCGATGTTGTGATGCAAAGCCAAACCACAATTTTACAGAATTTGGAAATCCAGGTGGAACAAATTGCAGATGAATTGCAAAACAGGTCCCAAGGAATTTTTATCGAAAATAGAGAGACTTCAAAACAAGAACAAGAAGAAGAAGAATGCGAGGTGGAGTCACTTAAAACAGAATTGGAACATGAAGACCGTGAACTCCCAGTAGAACAAAAAGGCGCTCCAACACTTAACTACATTAAAGAGCCAAAAGGGAGAGAAGAGATCAAAGAAGAACCACCTCAAGAAAAGAAGGAACCACCCAAGGAAGTTGCAGTGAGCTATGCAGTTGCAATTTCACCGCAAATGACATCCAACGTGCTCCCGATACCAGAATGTCCTGTTTTCACTTATTGCAACTTGCAGGAAACGTGAAATGAAGAAGAATGCAAAAAGGAAAGCATGAAGGATGACAATTTGCAGTATGCAATTACAATTTCTACTTTCAAAGGCACATGCAAATCTCTCGAGCAAGCAAGACCCGTTGTGATCAAAGCACCTCAACTACGACTGAAATCTCGTCCAACCTCGAGACCTAGGTGCAAAATGAAGGAACACGGTTGCGGGCTACCTACTGGAATAGGATAAGTTTATCTCTTCGTTCATTTTCTTTTTATTTAAAAAAAAAAAAAAAAAAAAAAACTTATTTCTATGAATTTTGAAATGACTAAGCAATTTCTGTCTAAGGCATAATCCTGTCTAGGCTGAGGTACTTAAGTTGACCGTTTAGGGAACACCTCTACCTGGGGATTTACCTGGGAAATTGTTGAAGGAATTCAAATTTTCAAAAAGAAAAAAAAAATTATTTGAAGGCATGAACTCTTTTTCGAGCCTGTGTGAACTTTTTGACAATTTGCTTTGGAGTTCAGATAAAAAGGGAGAGGGGAAAACCAAACGCCAATCCAAAGGAATTGCAATTGCAATGCAATTGCATTCACGAAAAATGAGGCAAAGCCAAGGGACAAGAATGCAAATGGAATGCAATTGCAAAATGAAGCAAAACATCCAACATGCCAAGAAGATGATGATTCAACCTCCAATGATTAGGGGAGTTATTCTTTGCACCTTAACTCTACTTCTTAAATCTTAATAGTTTAGATTGTGATGTTGTTGTCTTGAATATTTGTGCTTGTCTTTGTCCCTTGCATTTTGGCATGCTGTTTTGATTGAAGTCCAAGTGGTTTAAAGCTCAGTGTCAGTTATGTTTAGTCTCTGATTTTTGTATGTTTTCCCAAATATGTCTCAAAGTTTAAAAATCCCCAATGATGTTATTTGAAATAGGCTCGGCTCATTAAACACTCCTCAATTATTCACCCAACTGTATGACTTCTTTACTTCCCTTAGCACCCCACCACCCATTTACCTTAGCTTGTGTCTCTAATAATTCTAGGGTGTTAAGCTTGTTAATATATATGGCCATCTCAACCACCCAAAAGCAAACTAGTCAATGAGGACATTGCCACATCTTAAGTTTGGGGGGATAGACATCTTGCATTACTTTTGTTGACCCCACATTGTTGTATATTCATTTTTTGCAATTCATGAAATGTTAACATGTTGTGAGTTGTTGTATGAAGGCTGCCAAGTTTTGTTTTTAAAAAAAAAAAAAAAAAAAAAAAAAAGATACTCCTATTTCCATGAATTAACCAAGTAACCAGGGAAAGTCATGACACCCATGATTGCCTCTGCATGAAAGGTTGATTCAGGAAATGAGTAGGTTAAAACGGTTTCAAATAGTGATGTGTGCTCATAGTCAGCTACCTTCACCACAAAGTGTCGGTAAGTTGGAACGAAGGTACAATTGACTAAGGAACCCCTTAAAAAAAAAAAAAAAAATTCAAGTTTGAATAGCTTGGCAGTAAAAAAAGAAATAAGTTTTGGGGAGTTTTTCTTTTATTTAGTTAAGTTGTTTCTCAAAAGATAGCCTATGTAGGAAGCAAGCAAAATGAAACTAGAAGAATAGAGATACAATTCTAGGGAAGTATGGGTGAAAAGTGCTAAGGTCAAGACTAAGGTGGGATTAAAGTTGGTTGTAATAAACATGTGTTATGAGCTTGAGATGTCTCCTGAGAGGATATTTGTCAAGAATTTGGGTTAGTTGTTGAATTTCATACCTGAATAACTGTGATTTTGATAATTGCTTGAGGACAAGCAATAACTCAAGTTTGGGGGTGTGATAATTCTCATTTATGAGGATTATTTAACCCTAAAACTAAGTTGTTCTTGCCATTTTTGCATGCTTTATTGATTACCGAGCAAGCTAAAAATAACATTTTTAAATAAATTCATGCAAGCTTGTTGGAATATGATAAGAGAAGGAATTAAGTGAAAAGATAAAGAAAGTAGCTTAAGTTGTTGTCTTTTGTGCAGAATTGAAGACTTTGCAAAAGGAATGCAATTGCATTCCATTTGCAATGTAACCAGAAGAACAGAGGAAGGAGAATGCAATTGCAATCTAATTGCATTCTCTGGAATTACAGACCAAGTCCGAAAATCACGCAAATCACGTAAATCATGGATTTTGTGCACGATTTTGGAAGATTTTCATCCCGATTTGATTCCTAGAAGTTAGCCCATGGATTGAGGATGATTTATATGGAAACCCTAGCCCTCAACGCCTATAAAAATGGTGGAAAACGAAGCAAATGGTGGCTGGGTTTTTCTGCTGCTCGCCCATTTTCTGCAATTTTCAGTTTGCTTGTAGTTTCTGTTTTTCTATTCAATTCTTCGTCATTTTAGTTCGAATCTCTTCCTTAATTCGATCTCAACGAAGTTGATGTTGGTAAGAAGCAAAACCTTATTCGATTGAGCTCGATTTGGGAGGAAGATCTTCACTTTTTTTTGTGGGTGTCTTTCACGAACGATACTGTTTTCTTCATCTTTATTTTCTGTTTTTAATTTCTGTTTTTAATTTCTGTTTTGTTTTTATTGTTTTTAATTGCTGTTTTGTTTTAATTTAAATATAGTTACTAATTGTATCTTCTTCTTTTTTTTGCATTTTAATAAAATTATAAATTCTTCCATTTTGCTTGAAAGCTTCTTTTGGCATAATAAAATTTCCATTGCTAGAATTCTTTAGTTTATTTTCTAAATTTTCTTTTCTACCAATGAATTACTTTAATTTTAGCTTACTGTTTTTGTTAATTTAATTATGATGAGCTAATTTCTTCTTTGGGATTCAAGCATGTGGATGCCCTAAAGATAGAAATAAAGGCCTAATTGTGAGAGCAACCTTGCTTCATCCATAGCTTGTTTGCTTTTATTGATTTTAATGCTTATTATTAGTCTAGATTGATCACCTAGATTAGTATACAAAAATTGAGTCTAATTCTGAAAAGGTTAGATAAAAATTTAGATTTCATAAAAGCAATAAAGGAAAATAGCCTAGACATAGGAATTTGTTTTTGACCCTAGACATAGAGCAAAACCTTTAAAACCAAAAGAATTGTGTTTCAAAATTAACTAAGTTCGTATTAGCCATAGAAATATCGGTTTAATCGCTTAGCCTCTTAAAGATACTTCATAGAAGGTCGAATAGGTGTTGAATTCGGTTTACAAAGCTTAAATGTTGAAGTCATAGGAATGCAATTGCAATTAGGCCGCAATTTCTTTCAATGGAGCAAAAACTCGTTTGAATCCCTCTTTTATCATTTTTATTTAGTTTCTTTAGCAAAAACAACCACTCAATCTTTTTCAAACCATTGGTTACCTTAATTTGCAATTTGCAAACATATTTTGTGTCGTCTAAGTAGATTTTGTTAAAACTCGTTCCCTTGGGTACGATACTCTGGAATACTTCCAGTTTTTTTTTATTACTTCGATCACGTGCACTTGCGTGTTAGCGGATCAAGTGCATAAGAGTGCAACTCTAGGTCTATAGTGGAGTGACCTATAGCTAATGAATGAAAATTAATTAATTAATTTTGTATCATTGGAGCTTATAATCTGTAGGTCCATACGGTCCTCTTGCTAGCTCATAGTAACACTAAAAGCTCAATTTAGTTGAAAGAAACTTTTGAAATGTTCAAATTAATATTAATTTGAAGTGTTCAAATTAATATTTAATAAATTAGGTATATTAAATATAAAAGAGGAATATATATTTATTGTATTTGATACATTAAATATTAAATTTTGAAATGTTTAAATTTAATATTTAATTTGAAGTGTTCAAATTAATATTTAAATATATTAGATATATTAAATATAAAAGTGGAAAATATATTTATTGTATTTGATACATTAAATATTAAAATAATTAATGTATATTTGATATATTAAATAAAATATATTTATATAATTTGAATAAGATTCAAATAAATAAATATCGTAGGAGAGATTCAAATAAATATAAGATATATTTTAATATATTAGATATTAAAATATATTATTTTAATTATGGCAAAGATTTTCCCTTGGTCTCTATAAATAGAACCCTTGGGTTGAGCCATTCTTCACAACACACATCTCCTCAATAGAGAGAATTAGATAATTCTCTCTAAACCTCTTCCTCTTTAATCCCTTATGGATTTTCTTTCAAGAGGCTCCCACAAGCCTTGGTCTTGTGTTCTAGTCATAGCTAGGAAGACTTTGTGGAAGAGATAAAGATCCGCCAGAATATTCTCTATATTTTCAAGGTATGTTATGCTTAACCATAATATTATTATTTAATTATAAATAAACTCAAACCGATTTCTACGCTTCCGCTTGGGTTTAATTAGATTATTCCCTTCACATTAAGCTACACACACACACGCACAAGGAGTTCAAAATTTAATTTTAATTTCTCATGATTTGGATGTGCATGCTCATTTCATTTTTTTCCTGTTCTTAACTTCATTATTGAGATCACTGAGGTTCGGTCATTATTATGCAACTTTTGATTCATATATATGTTGTTGTGTTGTTTTGCTCAAGACTAGCAAAAGATAAAGTTTGGGGGTATTTGTTAGCACTCATTTAGTGCTACATTTATTCTGATTATTTAGCTAGTTTTGTGTAGAAAATGTGAGCTTTACCTTAATTTATGTTTAATTTCAGGAACCAAGCAATTTGAGAGGATTTGGTGAATTGGAGAGAGATTTGGTGTTTTGGGGCAAGAAAGAAGTCAATTTTAAGTTTAAGGATAGAATTGAATGCATTTGGGGAATTTGGACTCGAAGCCAAAGCATTTAGACGCCATTTTCGGCGTCTAAAAGCCCTTATTTTGGAGTTAGCATCTCAACGCTACCCTCGCATGCTTAAGGAGAATGACATCATTTTGGGTAGCGTCTTGATGCTATCCTTAGCAACTCGATGCTACTTTGATAGAGGTATAAAATCATCTTATTCTTGCTCAAGAAATGGGTGACACAAGTAGGGTTTTCAGACCTCTTTTTCGAACTTGACTACTCTGGGAGCCTTGAGAGACCATTTTTGGTGCCTTTGGATGATGGATCGAGATTCGAAAAGTACAAAAATCAAGGCAGAAGTTGAGATTGCAGGTTTCTATGATCTTTTTCCTCTTTATTTCCATTTTAGTTTCTGTATTAGGGTTGGATTTATTACTTTTGGGATTGTAATAATGTTGGCTAAACTCTTAGTTTAGGGAGTAAATGGATCTATTTGGACATTTGTTAATGATTAATTGAAGTTTATTGATATTGTCCCTCATTTTAGTTCTTTTATGCATGAGTGTGCTTAATGCCTTTAAACTACCAACCATAGTTTAATTGACACGTTGCTTAAATTGAGCTTGAAAGAGAGTGTTTAAGCTTAGAAATACCTTGCATGATCTTTAATTCTCACCTAAGTGTCATAGGATTAATGGAAATTAATTGAGGCTAATAACGAAGATTTTTAATGTCTTTAATTAATTAATTAGCGTTAGGAATACCTAGGTTAGTTAATTAATCCAAGAAAATTGGAGGAGCTCGAAGGAGAAATCCATGACAATAGACTTCTAGGCTTAAGAATTAAGTGAGTTGACATATCATTGGTTCAATTAAGCGTTTCTTGGTCCAATTAGTGAAATTAACCCCTAAACGCCCTAATCTTTGGTGTTGTCTATTAATTGCATGTTTTCGTTAGTCTTAGTTGCGTGTTCAAATGCCATTTCATTTATTTCCCTAAATAATTTCAGTAATCAATTCGCATTATGTACAGTTCCATGTGGATTGATACTCGATAGGAATACTATTTTATATTACTTGATTGCATGCGCTAGCATAGTTTCACTAAGTAAAACACACAATAACAGTTAATAAGTGTGCAACTCTAGGTCTATACTGGAGTGACCTAGAGTTAATGAATGAAAAGTAATTGATTAAATAGTTTGATTAATTAATTTTGTATTATTGGAGCTTATAAATTGTAGGTCCATAAGGTCCCTTTGTAGCTTATAGTAACACTAAAAGAGTATTCCTATCGAGTATCAATCCACATGGAACTGTATATTAGATACTAAAAGAGGAAAATATATTTATTGTATTTGATACATTAAATATTAAAATGATTAATGTATATTAGATACATTAAATAAGTATAATATATATTTTAATATATTAAATATTAAAATATAATATTTTAATTATGGCAAAGATTTTCCCTAGATAAATGAGACCCTTTGGTTAAGCCATGAGATAAAACACATCTCCTCTCTAGAGAGAGAGAATTTTCTCCATGTCTCTCCCTCTCCAATTTAAAAAGGCTCCCACAAGCCTTGGTTTTGTGTTCGAGGCATAGCGAGGAAGATATTGTGGAGATCAAGATTCAACCTCGTTGGAGTTGGAGCACACGAAGATTAAAGACCTGCCAGAAATATCTCTATATATTTCAATATAAGTTTTGCTTAATCTTGTATATGTATATGTTTAATTCTAAATAAATTAGATGCGATCCAATGTTTCCACTGCAGAGTGAAACATTCATTCCTATCAACCCACATATGAATTAATTAAAAAATTAAATCCAACAATCTCCCACTTGGATAATAATTTCCTTATTAGCAATTATTAATTTATTCTTTAGTATACAACTTAATGTTAATTTAAGAGAAACTTTCCTTTAATCACAATCCAGTCCATTTTGTATACCAATGTGGAATGATAGAGGAATTTTTGTAGGTCTTATCAAGATTACATTTATAGAACAAGACCTCTAAGTATTTTGCAATAATAGTGGCCGGGGTCATCCACAGGGATTGGAGTTCTTAGAGTAATTAAGTACCATAATTAATTATGCCTAATTTTATTTAGAGAAACAAACTTTGAAGTGATCAAAAGAAAAATAAAATTTAAACTACTATGCACATGCTTTGGAGTCCAATTTTGAGAAACATGCATGATTGATTACCTTAAGCCCAATTTGAATTGATTAATAACTTGATTTTATATTAACAATCTTAAGCCAAGAATTTCTAAATAATCAATATCCTCTCTCGAGCTCAATTGAACTCATGCCTAGCAACGAATCAACCTCTCGGTCTATTTTCATTACTAAACATGGCTTTAAGTTATTCTCTTAAGGCTTCTAGAATTAATCTACTCACTCCCATGCAATAAATTAAATCTAGTCATGCATCTAATGTTCTATAACTAAACTTACACTCTCAAGCTAAATTTAGTTAAACATGCAAAACCATAGCCAAAGGTTAAGACAATATAAAGAGATGCATAAAAGACGTCAATATATAAATTAAACTAAAAATCAACCAAATGTTCAACAACTACAACCAAGCAAGGGCCTAAACACAGATTTGCAACATGAGTACAGCCCACAAAAACTCCTAAATCTAAAAGAAAAGTAAAAGAAATAGAGAAAAGCCTTAGGTCACGTGCCAACACTTGTCTCCTACGTGATGTCCACGATCTCGAGCTTTGAGTCTCCTCCTTGGCTCTCCAAAGGTCTCCTCTATGTCCTTAGACAGTGCTTGAATCGAGTTTAGGGCTTTTGGTCTCTCAAAATGGCTCCCCTTTGCAAATAGCAAAACTTCCTTTTTATAGAGTCGTGATAGTGTTTCAACGCTGTCCCTTCGAATTTTATACAAAAGGAAAAAATTTGTTGAGTAGCGTTGCAATGCTATATATAGCGTTGCAACCCTATGTTTGCTGGTCTCCAAGGTTGAAAGGCTACTGAAGTGGCGTTGCAACGCTATACTCTCAGGTTCACAGGCTTGTTTCCTTCTCTTCAACACTTGGATCTCCAATTATAGCTCCAATTTGCTCCAAATTCAGCCAAATACTTCTCAAAACTCCAGTTTTGCTCCAATTGCTCGATATATGAGAAATATACATAAAAACACATGAAAGCACACACGATCATAGCAAAACTAGCGTAAAATCAAGCCTATAAATAGCACACTTAAGCATGCTATCATGGAACCAAGGCAACTTTTGTCACATGTATAGTTGCAACTCACCCTTCAATTATCAACACACCAAATATACTCAATGACTTGGATCAAGTGTGGAAGAGCACCATGAAAATTACATGTGATGTGATCTAAACATGTCTATTCCCAATTGGTCCAACTTTATTGTTTAGAGAGATCAAACTGTACTCTTTCTAGCCTTATGTTAAACTACAATTAGAAAGAAAGTCATTCAGAGTAACAAAAACAATTCATCTTCTTTATTCTGCAGAAAAACACACAAAATTTTGTATCTAGTTTAAGGAAGCACAAACTCCACTCTACTAACATACCATAATTTTCACACTTGTTTGAGTGTTATCCTCCAAAAATTTTGGGTGGAAGTTCTTAATGAGTTGATCGCCAATGATGGAGTTGTATTCCTCTTTAGACACAAGAAAAATTTTGAATTTTCTTTATCAACTAAAGCTTATATTTCTCATATAAAGGCTTTTGTTACTGTAATATGGGAAAAAAATAAATTCTTATCAAGACAACCTAATGACAAAATTAAAATTTTTTGAGTTTGTTGTCACACAAAATGCTATGAACACAAACTTCAATTGTGAAAACCACTTCAAGTGACTACTTTCACTCTTATGGCAATAGTACCTTTTAGTGACACATAGCCTCGAAAGTAGATCTTGTTGGAAACTCATATTATCAAATTCAAATTGTCTTATGATCTATACTTTATCTGATTTTGATAAGTGAGAACATATTCTTTTGTTAAGTATCTTAAAACTCTTTAGATCCAATTAAAAGTTATAAAAAATAAATTTCTTTTATTCTTGATATGAATAGTGATAGCACTCAAAAGTGTGCTAATTCTAGGCTTAGATTTGTGTTAGTTTTGTATGGTTATAGTGAGCTTTCATGCATTTATATATTTATTTTGTAGATTTCGAGCAATTGGAGCCAAACCGGACTTTTGAAGCTACTTGGAGCTTAATTAGAGCTTAAAGACACACTTTGGGGCAAAGAAGATAAGTAGAAGACGTATTACAAGTGAGAAAACCCGAGGGTATAGCGTCGAAACGCTATAATACAGCGTTGAGACGCTATAGATTGAAAAACAATTTTTTTTACTGTTACAGGGTTGAGACGTTACTGTAGCAGCGTCGCGACGCTATGCAGTGTTGAGACGCTACTGTTACAGCGTCTCAACACTATCTCGATTCTATAAAAAGAAAATTTGACCTATGGATTAAGGGAGCCGTTTTTGAGAGCCTAGAACCCGAATTTCGACAAAAAGCATTGTTTTGGGACCTAGAGAGCACTTTGGAGAGCTAAGGAGGAGACTCAAAGCTCGAGATCGGGGGACATCACGACGTGAACGAGTGTTGGCACGCGACGTCCAGTTTTTTTCTCTTTTCCCTTTACTTTGTTTCTTGAACTTTAGGATTTATTGGACTGAATATTGTATGTAATTTTGAGTATCTTAGACTCTTGGATGTTGTACTTTTAAACTTTGTTTGGTTTTTTTTTTATTTTTTGAATTGTATTATATCGTAATGCCTTTTATGCATCTCGAATCAATTTTCTAAGCTTTTGGCCATAGCTTCGCATGTTAAGTTAAATTTAGCTTGAGAAAGTAAATTTAACTAAAGAACTTAGGTGCATGACTAGAATTAATCTATTGCATGAGAATGAATAGGTTAAATTTAGAAGCCATTAAAAGAATTTCATAATGCCATGTTTAGGTGTAGAAATAGACCGAGAGGATGATTTACTACTTTACATGAGTTCAATTGGGCTTGAGAGAGTCAATTGCATATTTTAGTAATTCTTGGCTTAAGGTTGTTGCATATTCTACAATTCTTTAATCAAATTCATAGTTGCACTTCATGTAATGCAATCTTCACTAGTCTCTCTAAATGGTCTCCAACCTTTGTAAATAGTTAATTTAGTTTAATCTTGTTCCAATCTAAATTTAGGTTCTCTATATAAAATTGAGCATTGGTAATTGTAGTACTTAATTAAGCTAAGAAATTCAATCCTTGAGATCGACCCTGGCCATTACTACTACAAATTGTAAAGGTCTGGTTAATAATTTTATTTGATAGAGCCTTCGACAAGCTTTTTATCAAATAGTGAGCGAAATCGTCTAAATTTTGAGCATAAAATTCTTCATTTCTTTATTCAATGGACCTTTTTTTTTTATTTTTACATCGAGCTTGTCTTCTTTAATGATTTCCTTAGTGCATAAATCTTTATGCTAGAAAACTTGAAAGACTTTTTGACATAACCCTTTTGTGAAATCTTAAAGTTATTTGAGATTGATCTCACAATATAAAAGAGACATCCATATAAGTTTTCATCTTGTATCATAGCCTTACTATGTGATTGACATATTACACTAGGAAAATAAATTTATTCCCACTGAACCTGTAATTCATAATTATCACTCTTATCTACCTTAATGTGATAATTATTTGATGAAAATTATGAAATTATAGATAATACTTCCTCATTGAGACCACAAATAAATTTTAACCTTTGAAACTTTGTGTTACTAAATCAAAAGTTTCTTTATAAGTTTTGACTTCATAAATCACATACAATTGAGAAATTAATTCTTATATTTATCTAGCATAACTCTAAGAAAAATGAGCTACGAAGTACTGAACAAACTTAAAAGAAGAGTCTCTTAATAATTAATGACATCCATAATATAACTAGAAAGCCTTATATCTCTCGACATTTTCTTTTAAAGGCAATATAATAAGTTATCAAATATCAATGTTATCCATTAATTGATTCATGTTCATTTTACTTTTGAGTCAAACTTAAATTCTTATACTTGTATTTCTCTTATTTCTTATGATTACTTTGATAACATTTTTAATAATATTTAGTTTGTTTAACTTCAATGAGGACAACCTTTATTGATGTTATCACAAAGAGAAAAGAACTCAATGTTTATTTTCTTAAAGATAACATTTCTCACTTTATGTTCTCTCAAACTCAACATCCTAAAGAAACTTTAAGATCTCATGAATGAACTTTTAAGTGGGAATTAATTTTAGAAATCATGAAAATGATCAGTGTACCCAGAGTAACAACTAATAATCTTTAAGTCCAAGTCCAAGTTTTCTTATTCTTAAAGGTCAAATATTAGTTGGACGTCCCTAAATGCAGAACCTAATGTTAAGCTTTTTCTTAGCCTTGAATTGTAAGAGATTTAGTTGTTGCTTTATTAGTACACTACTTAAGCTTTATGTTGCAATCTTGAGTACTTTTCTCAAAGAAATCGAGTGCAAAAAAGTGTGATACATGTCATACTTCTTACCACATCTTTATGGTCTTTGAAAATATGTATTACTTAATGGCTCAAAACTTCTCAAAGGAGTTAGCAAAATGTCATGGATCTTCTATTTCTAATCCATCATATTTTCATCGTGTTTCACCACTATAAACTGATCTATGGATTTTAAGATATCTAGAAGTAAAGACCTCTCATGTATCAATTACAGATGCGTTCAATGAGAATTTACTTTATAGAACATTATACAATGTTGTTGAGCATTTCAAGAAGCCATAGGGAATAGGCTATGAAAGACAATTCCAAGATGCTGAAGCTCTCAATGACACTTAATTTGACTATTTCATTATTGTCCCCTTGATTATACCTAATACAGACTCAAAGTTCTGTTAAATCAAAAGAATCAATCATCGATGAATAGAAGCACTAGAGTCCATTTAACGCATATAAGTCTTGACATACAAGCCAAACTAACTTTGCTTAGATCCAAACTAAGAAGTCGTATTTTCTTTATACATCATATAATGACATTCTATGAACATATTTTTCTTCATGCCCAAATTTTCTTAAAAGTATTAAGGGAGGTTTGGATCCTAATTCTTAGTGATTTGGACTAATATGTTCCAAATGCAGTTTAATGTCAACTTTAATTTATTCCTTCAAGAAAATAAGTAATTAAGTACCTTTTGTCTTTTCATATTTAACTCATTTTTCTTCAAACATAGACTCATTAGAAGTTCATCTATTTTTATGAGTATCATAACTCACCATAGATTGACTATACAGTGTCTAAAAAAGAGCATCAAATGCTCATGTCAATCCTCAACTATTATAAATTTAGTGCATTTGATCTTTTAGTGTGCTCCCTTATGTACCTTTGTTCTTTATTAAGACACATTCAACCCAAAAATTTACTTGTCTCTTCCTGTATGTTTCTTTCAGAACAATCTTTATCTTTCAACCTAAAAATTTACATGATTACCTTGAATATTACAATTCATCGTCATAAAACTTATGCAATTAAGATGATTCCATTTTTCAAAATCCCATTTAATCTTAAAGGGATGTTGCTAAGTGAAAAATAAAAAAGTTTATTTCCTTATCACAAGTTTTAAAAAAATGCAACGTAAACAAAAATATTCTCAAAGTCAATAATAAGACAATGAAATAATATTTAACAACAACTCATCAATAATAAAACATGCTCAGAAATAACATTTGGATTTATAAATAGTATTTATAAAAATACAGTAGATTTAAACTTATGAGGAAAACAAGATACCAAACACAACATTGACAGCCTTCCTTTGGGCCGACTATCAACTTGTAAACGGTACTCTCAACGTGATGATGAAACATTTATAGCGAATCACGTCAAGTGAAAGCCTTCCTTTGGGCGCCACAATCCCTTACATGACATAACTTTATACTATCCATGTTCATCACCAACTAGCTACAATAGGGAAGATTGTAACGCCCGACTCTTTTAGGTAATTAACTCCTAACTTTTGATTCAGTGTTGGGTTAATTTTTGTTCTAATTTGGGTGAATTTTTGTTCGATTTTGTTCAATTAAATTCAAGGTTGGGGTATAATTGGAAGTTGCTGGTTTTAAAAGTGGGAAGAGTGTTAAAGGAAGGTGAAGAGCAATTTTGGAAATAAGAAAAAAGAAAGTTGGAGTTAGGGTTTTGACTTTGGCATTAAATACCCTAAGTTTTTGTCTTCTAGTAGGCATGCACTTCGAGGCACCTTTTTCCCACTTTCTCCTTCCTTCTTCTCGACAACAAGGCTCCCTTCACCATTTTCTTTTCTTCTTCTCCTCCTCCTTCATTTCACCCCCTCCATTCTTGTTTTGCTTTTTTTTTTGTTCTTCTCCCCTTCGACAACAAACCCCACACTACCACACACCCACACCGTTGGCCTCCAAGCTGAACGCATCCCAATTGCTCCTATTGTAAAGCTTCAATCTGTGGGTAAATTTTTATGATGTCTTTTGGTTGTGGGTATGTCTAATCTTTGAGTTTTGGGTTGTTTCAAGAGTACCCACTTCGATCCAGTATTGAAACCAAAAAAATTTGCACATTTGTGGTTACTGTCTAGCAAGTATTTGGCCTCTCGGGTAAGTTTTGGTGAGTATCGAAGACCCTTAAACTTTGGGTTAAAGTGTGGACTTTAGAATCGGTTCTAATTTTCATAATCTTTGTGGATAGATTACAATTTGGGTCGATTGAGTCAGTAATTTTCATAATCTTTGTGGATGGATTACAATTTGGGTCGATTGAGTCAGAAGGCGGTTGTATTTTGGTAAGTGTGTGGGTGTTCTTCTTTGTGCCTTATTTGGGTAAAAGAATTAGTTGGTGAAAGAAAATTTATAAGTTGGCTTTGGAGGTTTTGGTTTAAAGGTGTTGCAATGAAAAAAATTTAATTAACTTTCTTTTGCAATTTGTTTTACGTGGGGCAAGTGATATTTTTCTAGGAGAAGGAAATTCTAATTATTCTTAGTTTTAGGTGGGGTAATTGGACTAAACCCCTTTAAGATCTTGAATAAGATTGATTTAAGTTTTTTGAGATTTGTAAATGAGTAAGCATGCTTAAATTGTATATGTGGAGCATGTGGTTGTGGGCTGAATTATTATGAGATTTTTCTGGGGTAATTTTAACATAATGGTGTTTAAATAAATAATGACACAATTAGGGTAGTTTTGAAACTAATAATTTTGAAAATGTATAAAAAAAATGAAATTACAAAAGTAGGGTAGAAAAGAAAAGAAATGTTTAAATTAAGGTACCTAAATCGTGTACCATGTACACGATTTATGTGGATATCGTGTACACGGTACACGATTTAGGTGGATCTCGTGTACCACGTACACCAGTTAGGTGAATTATTATTATTTATTTTCGAGGCCATAATCGATGAATTGCGAGTTTCTTTTCACAAACTTCAACTCATAGAAGGCGAAAAGAGAGATGGATTTGAGGAAAATCGCGGTGATTGTTGAGGACGTTGAAGTAGCAAGAACGACATTGGAATGGGCAAAAAACATCTTATTATTATTATTATTTATTTCTTACCGCAAAACACATGGGCACATGTATTTTCAATTTTTTTTTGTAATATAAATAATCTCAATTTTATTTTGAATTGATTAAAAATTTCAATTAAGTCGTTCCATAAAGAGTTTGAAAATTTTCAAATTTAGCCCATATTGTTAGTTTGAAAGTTTGAAGTTTATTTTATCTAAATTGGTGAAATTTGTTAATTTTTATTAACAATTTTTTTTTTACAGGACGATATAATTGAGAGTTTTTAAGATATTAAAAATGAAAATAAAAATTTCTAAAAGATCAAGGAAAATTAAAATTAAAATGTCCCTAAAATATTGAAATTAAATTGCACAAATGTCTAATTAGATCAGTGTTTTAGGTTCAACACATACGAATTGTAAAATATTGCTGAAAAAACTCATGTACCACACGGTGGCCTTCTTCTCAGACGGGCTCCACGACGAGGTCGAGGAACATCAAAGTGTGGTTGATGGTGAATTATATCATCAATATCTTGTTGCACAATAGGTGGTAATGGATCTTGTGCATGACCAGAACTTGAAGCAGTGTCAGTATGGACATCTGGTGAGGGCATATGAAAAGCTGGAAGTTGATCATCAACTATAGGAGGCTCTTGGTCCACGTGTGCCTCTGGAATGTCTTCTGGAATGTTTTCAGCTTGTTGTCGTTGGTGCCTACGACGAGCACGTGTCCTATCGGTGTCAGCAACAGTTAGTCTTCTTGTTTGTTGAACTATATCAGTTACCGTTGTGACATATTACTCACACATAGAACCTAAAGCAGGTAAACTTTGTTCTATTGAATATTGTTGTACATTCCGAACAAAGTTATTCTGCACAAAAAAATATAATTTAATATATAGTACATAAAATTGAATTTAATAATAGAGAATTTAGTAGATAGTTGTTTTACCGTGCATGCATAATAAGCGTCATCGCGTGTGATATATCTCCTCGTGATAGAGTCATTGATAGGAACAACATAGTTCTATATTTTCATACTTAAATCATGTTAGTTTGGAGGTTTTAATGTAATTAATTGATTATTTTGTATGGATTTGAGCATAAGGCACATTCCGAGAGATTCTACGTTGAATCATGATTCCAACGCATCAAATCGGAGGTCATTCGGACACCTGAGAGAAAAGTTAGAGCAAAAATAAGCAGTGCTGCGCGCTGGGTAGCGTCTAGACGCTGTCGGCAATTCCCTGAAGCCTCCCTCGACGCTGCGGAGAGCCCCTGTGACGCTGGGAGCGTCTAGAAGCTGTCCAAAGCGTCTAGACGCTCCGTCGATTCCTATATATAGATTTTTTCGTGCTCTAGGTCATTTGTCTTCGATTTTCAGCCGTCATGAGACCAATTTAGGCTTTCTCCTCTCTGTTTTTCAGTAGTTTAGGATAGATTAGGATTTTTTCATCAAACCTCGGTGTCGGGCTACATCGTTTCGATGGATTGCTAGACTTTTGTCGTCGTTTTGGGGTTGTAAATACGGTATTATGCATTTTATTGTGAGATTTGGTTGTTAATTTCAATTTCCAACACTGTTTTATGGCTTGCAAATTCTTGTGCTTATTCCTAGTTATTTCTACTTTGATTGAACTGACAAATCAATTAATTTAGAGATTTCTTAGCTATGCTAGATGTATTCGTAGGGGTCCTTGGTCTCTAGCTTAATTTGAGTAGTAAATAGGCCGGTAGCCACGTCGGTTAAATTAAGTAGAATTGCTTAATTACGAGTACATGGTAGGCCTTAGAATTGTTAGCGCGAGCTTAGTTAATTTAGATCGCGCGGGCTTAGTTAATTTAGATCGACCAGTCTTAATTAATTAACTCGTTTCGGCTTATCCCTTGAGTGTAATGCGTTTAATTAATTATTTTGGTATTGGTCGTGCCAAATTAGTTGATTAAATTAGAACCAATTAAGCATTTGTAAATTGGTTTAATTAAGGGAGGCTCCTACGGTGTCCTGAGGAGTTCATTCGGTCTTAAAACATAGGAAATTGCCTGTTAGGTTAGTTTCAATGATCGATAATTTGCATAACTACCTGTTTACCCCTGATTCGGTGCCCAAGGTGAGATCTTTATTTTTACTACTCTTTGTTTAGTCCTTCTGTCTCTATTTTATGCCTAACTCCCCCCCCCCAGTTCGTGTCAGTCCGTGTCATTAAGAAAACCAAGTAATTGAAACCAATTTATTCGGTTCCCTGTGGTTCGACCCGGTCCACTATTAATTACTACAAGTAGTTAATTTTAGATCGGTATTATAAATTGTATTTGATTGAGTCCTCAACAAGCTCACTTCAGTCATACCATGTTATGTAATCATTAGATACAATCGGACGTTCTACTATATCACCTACTGCATAGTGATGTCGACGTGCACGCCACAGTGATATAAATGTTGCATGATGTCGTTGCCAATCGTGGTCATGCTTACCTCGTAAGTCTAACTGATGCAACTGTGTGCTTGTGTCACAATATGGTGGCACTGTCTGCTGCATTCCAAACTGTCTCAACACCCGATTAGGTTGATGCCACTATATAATATGAAAGCAGATGAGAGGGCTTATAGTCAACCAAATTTCTTGTCCATTATGGCAATATTCAGGTAATAATGCCATAATTTCAGGTGTGTATGGCGTCCAGATGATCTGAAATTTATAAATGATAATTAGAATAATTAAAATCGATATTAAAATGTATGTCAATTAAAATAAACTAGATATTTACCTGATTGGGAAAAAGACAATCAAATGCAATGCGGTATTGAATCAACATGTTGGAAGTTTGTTCAGAGGTAGCTAAAATACCGCTCCAACTACACACATATAATAAAGTTAAAACATTGTATTATTTATAATTATAATAAAAAATATATGTAAATGAACATATCGAGCACTAAGTGGTCGACCAACATACTGATCAAAAGTTTGTAGCTGGCGTTGTGGTGCAATTGTATAAAATCGATCAAATGCCCATACTTGTAGCAGTATTAGTGGGCCCGCGATTTCTAAGGCATTAGCACTGCTAGCTCGACATAAAATTTAATATTTCATAATTAGTTTACAACAAAGAGACTTAATTAGTATATAATATAAATAACCATTACTTTATAATATATTTATCACAAAGACTTAATGAGTTTATAATATAAAATTTAATATTTCATAATTAGTTTACAACAAATAGACTTGATTAGTATATAATATAAAATTTCTTACTTTATAACGAAGACTTAATTTATTGCAAACTAAAAAAAACCATACTTTGTTTATAATATAAAAATAATTGCTTTATAATTACTTTATAATTTAGACTTAATTAGTTTATAATATATAATTAATTATTCTCAATTTTAATTTACAAAAATAACCTTGTTCCATAAATTAAATATTGACCATCAAAATTAGTCCAACAACTTCAAAAGTGGTATTGATCCGAATCAGCCCAAAACTATAGCTAAAATTATAGATCAGATAAAAAACATGTAGATCGATTGAAAATAAGTCCAAAATGCACCCAAATCAGTCCAAAATACACCAAAATCAGTCCAAAATGCACCCAAATCAGTCCAAAATTTATAGATCGATCCAAAATCAGTCCAAAATATACCAAAATCAGTCCAAAATGCACCCAAATCAGTCCAAAATTTATAGATCTATACAAAACACTCCAAAGTTAACCCAAAACTACACTTAATAATTCAAAAAATATGTAGATCAGTCCTAAAATTACTCAAAAAATACGTAGATCTATCCAAAATAAATCTAAAATGTAGATCTGCCAAAAATACAACATAAACATGCAAAAAAGAAAAGAAAAAAAAAGAACCTGAAACGCGGGCGAACGACAGACGACCGAAGCTGCCGGAGGGGAGCTGGGGGACGGCGGCGGACTGCACAGTGGACGGCGGCGACTACACAGTAGACGGCGGCAACTGCACAGTGGACAGCGGCGGAGGGGAGCTGGTCGGAATATACATAGAAGAAAGGGCTGGAGGAAGAAAAAATGGGGGCGCGGGGATCTGAGGAGGGCTGGTGGGCCTTTTAGGGACCACAAAATCATGTACATGGTACACGATTTCCATATGGAATTACTTGGCCGCCACGGCATTGAATGCCGCCGGGTGGCGCCATGTGGCACAAAAATCGTGTACGGGGTACGCGACTTTGTACTTCCTCGTGTACATGGGCCGCGTTTCATTAAGCTACTCATGACCACGGGCCGCGACTTAGCTAAATCGTGACTCATGTACACGATTTATCTACCCTACATTTGACATTATTTTAAAAATTACCATTTTTGTGTTATTATTTTTTTAATTTACACTATTTTTTTAAAAAATCTGATTTTTCTTGCGCATAAATTTACCTAAGCACGTATGATATGAAGGAGTGAACGTTTCACTCCGCAGCTGAAGCATTGGATCGTATTTGATTTTATTTAAAATTAAACTAAAAATTAAGGCTAAGCAAACTTACTTGGAGTAAATATGGAGATATTTCTTGCGGATCTTTATCTCCTCCATAAAATCTTCCTGGCTATAACTTAAACACGGGACCAAGACTTGTGGGAGCCTCTTGAAAGAAAATCCACAAGGGATTGGAGAGGAAGAGGTCTAGAGAGAATTCTCTAATTCTCTATTAAGGAGATATGTGTTGTGTCTAATGGCTCAACCCAATGGTTCCATTTATAGAGACCAACGACAAATCTTTGCCATAATTAAAATATTATATTTTAATATCTAATATATTAAAATATATCTTATACTGATTTGAATCTCATTCAAATCTCCTACGATATTTATTTATTTGAATTTAATTCAAATTTTATAAATATCTTTTATTTAATGTATCTAATATACATTAATTATTTTAATATTTAATGTATCAAATACAATAAATATATTTTCCTCTTTTATATTTAATATATCTAATATATTAAATATTAATTTGAACATTTCAAATTTTAATATTTAATGTATCAAATACAATAAATATATTTTCCTCTTTTATATTTAATATATTAAATATTAATTTGACCACTTCAAATTAAATATTAATTTGAACATTTCAATTTTTTCTTTCAACTAAATTGATTTTTTAGTGTTACTACGAGCTAGCAAGGGGACCTTATGGACCTACAAATTATAGGCTCCAATGATTCAAAATTAATTAATTAAACTCTTTAACTAATTAATTTTCATTCATGAACTCTAGGGTCACTTCACTATAGACCTAGAGTTGCACTCTTATGCACTGTAGGACAAGTTGTGTCCATGGATATAATCACTACATGCAAGTCGATCCTTCACGAGTTGTTCATAATTACAGCTGGGTCAAAAGTCCGTTTTACCCCTATAGTTACATCTTGCACCTTAAGTACCACTGATCCTTTAATGAACAATCTGTTTATAATCTAATTATAAACTAAGTCCCTCTCGGGCCGGAGAAAGGGTGGTGCCCCATTGTTCAAGTCTCGAAATCAACACTTAAGGGAACTACTCATCTACTTACCCTATATAGGAATGAGTGAATTCCATCTTGTGAGATTATGTTCCCAGCTCCTTATTTGGTCAAGTCCCCAAAATGGTAGGCATATTGAATCGGCTACAAAAGCCACTCTCTCCCATGCAAATCAAAGGACAATCCTTCACAGGCAGGAGTTCATAACTCACTCAAGTTTAAGATTGAATCGCATATGATTATCTTGATGAAATATTAATCTTCTCAATCAACGGATTTATAAAGAGAGGTTAAATATTCGTGCTTCAGTCTTACACAAACTCATTGTATAAGATACACCCACTCACATGTCTCAACATGAACGATTTAGATCAAATCATTTGTAACTATTACAAAGTGGGCCCTATCAATAATGTTACCAGGATAAGGCACCCAACCTTATCCATATACTATGACCTTTTAGGTTATTTCTTGAACATGATCCTCTCATATGTCAACCACATACTGTTCAAGATTACACTAATAACCTTGGATATTTCATATAATGGATAATATTATATTGTAAATAAAATAACCAAAATTATTATTAATTATTAAATAAGTCATTAATTATGAGGCTTTAGGGCATAAATCCTAACATGATATTGGTATTAGGGGGTTATATTTTGGAGTGAACTGCATAGGGCTATATGTTGCTAGCATGTGTAGGGGCCTGGTTAAGTGAAATTCTTGTTAAAGAATTTTGTTGAGAACTATACGTAAGTTTTATACCTGAAGCTCATGGTTTGTGAAGATTTTTGAAAATCATGATTTATGATGTTGTTGAATGTTGCGTGATTTTTTGACCATGCAAAGCATCAAGTGTATGATGCCAAGTTTTAATATAGTAGTTAAGTGCAAGTTTCGTCCGCAGGAATAGATTTTCTAGATCAATGGCTACTAAAATTCCTGACACCCAATTTTATTTTGAGAATATTAATTTTAGAGAAAAGTGACAAACAAAATAATTAAAAAGGGATGAACTGTAAGGAGAGAAAACCTAGGGAATTGACTTCACCACTAAACTAATGTTTTAGTTAATTAATTCATGAATGATCATACAACACACTGAGCAGGAATTTTAAAAGACCAAAAGACTTTCTCAAGCCCAATTAGAACTCATGCAATTTTATAAGTCTAACATGTCTATATAAACTTTAATAAAAGAACATGGTATTAAGCTACTTTCTATGAAGCTTCTAAAAGAACCCTCCATTCTCATGCAAGGATTTACAATTAGATATGCAATTAATTGGTCTACCCTAATTGATTCTTTTACAAGCAACAATCAAAGCTAATAAAACAAGTGAACTTTGGCCAAAAGAATACTAGCATTAAGAACATAAAAGCATACAATGATATGATATAAAATCAATTCAAGAACTTAAACTAAAACATCGGGTGTAGTGGCTACATCAATCCCCTAGATAAAAGTCTAGCCACTCATTACCACAAAACTAGAATCTAGACTTAATACAAAATCCACAACACAAAATACAAACTAAAAAGGGAAAAGAAAAACTCTAATCACGCATCGATCATTGTTCAGGATGCATGCTACAATCTCAAGCTTCAAACTCTCTTTCTCCTACTCCCAAGATAGAGTGAAAATCAATTTTAGGGTTTGTGCTCTCCAAAACGGCTCCCCCTTTCTGCAAGAAAATAGAGAAGTACTTAAAGAAATCGTGACAGCGTCATGACGCTAGGTTGCGGCATCTTGACGCTGTCCTTCCAAAATGGGTGTTTTCGAAATAGGAAAGGTAGCATTGAGACACTAGGTTGCAGTGTCTCAACGCTACCTCCATGGTTTCCTTGGCCTGTTTTATTGCAAATGTGGCATTGAGACGCTACTAATGGCTTCTCAACGCCACCCCTTCAAGGTCCTTGGCCTAATCCACTCCTTTCTTCACTTAGCTTCTCCAATTGAGCTCCATTAGCTCCAAACTCGCTATGGTATTTCTAAATTCTCTAGATTCACTCCAAATGCTCGATAACTGAGATTTAAATAAATAAACTCGTGAAAAGTACTGAATAATCTACAATGACTAACAAAAGTAAAGCCTAGAGATAGCACTATTTGTGTGCTATCATTGAACATTGATTTATGGCCTTGAGAATCTCGATATAGTAGTGAATGACATAAAACTAGCTAGGCTAGTGACCATTACCTTCCCCATGTCGAGCATGCTTCCTTAGAAGATTTTTTAGATGTGTTGGCTTAAGGGTAGTGTACCTTCATTGCATTGTACTTGACGGTTGTGTACTTTCATTGCATTGTGCTAGCTTGAGGGTTGTGTACGTTCATGTGTGTGTGGCTCTAGGGGCATGTCCCTCATGGTTAGGTTGCATGACTTTGAAGTATGGTGTCAGGCACAATACCCTTGGTAGTGAGTGAAGAGATATGTAAATTGTTCACTTAGTTGAGTGAATGCGAACCTTAAGCTTCACCAAGAGCTTGTGTGGTTGAGTTTAGTTTAAGTTTGAGTATGTGAAGTTTCAGCCCTTTAAGACTTACTGAGTATTTTATACTCACTTGTGCTACATTTTGTTTCTTTTATATATGGTGCTTAGACATATGAGGCTTGTGGCGAGGATGTCAATTTGGCGGGGCTATGGAGACGGAGATGGGGCTATTTCCTAGGATCTTAGGATTTATCCTAGTCTTTTGTCTTACTTCGATTTTTGTTGTGGTTTCGTTTACATTAACTTTTTACTAAAATGTCTTTACTTTTGACTATCTTGAAAGTATTTTCGTATCGGGATCTCAAATCAACGAATTTTGTGAAATTTTATTTGATATTTTATGAAGGGCTTTTATTTGAGTTTTCCTTTTATTTTGGTAAATGTTTAAGTGTTGAATGCATGTGTAGTAGCGATCCTCAGGAATTCTTCTTAAAATGGTTGGGTCGCTACACGTTGGAATTTATTATAAACTCAATTCATGATTATTCAAGGGTAAGAGGCATACAATTCAAGAACAATCATGATAAGATTATAAAAAGATATAAGCATGGAAGAAAACCAAAACTAAAAGGAGATTAGAATTACCTGAAACCATTAGACAGTTGAACACACAAGAATTTTTGGTTTGCGGTCTTCTTCAACTATGCAACTTAGACCAGAATGGGCAATCCTCTCTATCGGATGAAGAATATGAGGCTAAAGAAACATAGTATATTGGGGACTATAACCTTGTTATTTATATGTTGATCCTAGGGTTTCCCATAACTCTCTAGGGTAAATGGGTTGGTTTTTGCTTAGCAAGCCGCACCACTATATGGAAAGTCTTGGGCCCATAATCAAGGCCACACAATATGCCCATTAAATAGCCAAATATAATTGTCGTTTAATTTTCCCACATACGAATTAATTAATAAATTAATTCCAATAGTTTTTTCTTCTACTCGTACTTGTTTAATCTTGAGTGTCGCATCGCCAAAAGAAATCAACGTTGTTGTCTTTATGGACCACTTGGCTTGCATCTACAAACGCTTGAGAACTAAAGAGAGATACAAAACTGAGGGCAAGTGAGGCAAAATTATATTTTTTGTTACTTGCAGCTATGTGAAACAAAGGAGGAAGAAACCAAATTAGTGAAGAACGATTGAAAAAGGCTCAAACAAGTCTTCAGTAAATTTACCCAGCAGTTAACGAATCCCTTGAAAGGCTAAATATACACTATGTTTTAAAATCTTGAAGGACAAGAAGAAAAAATCAATCCTCCAACCAGACCTCAGGTAAAAGGGAGAGACAAAGTCAACTAGCTTTCAGATAGAACCTGAAGGACCAAGAGGAAGAAGAGTGGCACCAAGGTAACAACTATAACCACAATTAAGGAATAAGGTTTAATATATAATTTGAATAATTTTGATGCATGTTGTGGTGATATTATGCCGGTGGTGTTGCGATTTTTATGCATGGAAATGATAGGGAGGAGACATGAGAGAAAAGACTTTAGACTAATTAATGATGTTTTCTTTTGAATTCACTACTACAAATTTGGTCATTATTGACGCGTGGCTTTATTGTATAGTTGACGCTTGAGATAAAAAAAAAGTCAATAAAATGTTCATTTTCACATTAAAATTAATTATTAATTTGAAAATACATATGATGACGGTTATGGACCGTCAACTATGGTCACTATTTATGTTGACGTAAATAACCATCAACATTGACAACTATGTTGACAGTAAATACGTAAAATTTCGTCAAAATTTGGGCATCTCCGTGTTTTGTATTAGTTGACAGCTAATCACTGTCAACGATTAATCATTTTATTGACTGTCCTTAATATATATTAGTTGACGGTTATACACCGTCAATATAGATAACCTTTATTGACGGTTTGGGACCGTCAATAAAAGTGGCAAATGTTTCCGCCTATGTGAAACGACGTCGTTTCAAGTTACACGTTTTAAAAAAATATGGTTGAAACGCCGTCGTTTTGATGAAATATAATTAAAAAAAATAGTTTAATACCAAAACGACGTCGTTTAACACCTTCTCCCCTTCACATCTTCTCCTCCTTGACAGTTTATGCACATAACCCTAACTTCAATTTTTTTTTCTCTCCTTCACTGATCGATTGCCTTGGAGTCACCCTTGCTGCCGAGGAGTCACGAGTGCCTCGCCTATCAAACCGCCATCACCGATCATTCACCTTGCCGTCGAAACCGAGCGTTCACCTCGCCTATCAAGCCGCCGTTACCGATCGGTAAGCTTTTCCAATTTTTCTGATCTGCTCTATTTTTTTTTTCGATTTTTCTCTGCTATATGTACTCCTTTTGTTTCTATCAAATACTTAGAATGCTCTGGTATTTTCTTTGGGATTTTGTGTTGTTTTGAGAAATATTTTCATCCTTTATGTGATTGTGGTTCTAATTCCTTTCCCAATCTGATTCTGAAAAAAAAAAAATTATACCACATTTTGAGTGATTGAACCATAATCAAAACTTAGCATTTTGTTTTAGACAACTGCAATTGAGGGAGATGGTTGCTTGTGTTGCAAAAATTGAGAACAATTTTTCATTGCTATGGTAAAAAAGTTATATGCAAAAGTTATATCATACAATTTTTCATTGATGTGGTTCTTGGAAGAATGATATTTTGTATATAAATCATTCTACCTATAAGAATTAACGGAAAAAAAAAAGACACCAAAAGTTGAGTTAATTTTTCATTGCTCTCATTCACTCTCTGCTGCAGAATTTTCTTGTCTCTTCAACACCTCTATAGCTTTCTGCACTTACATTCCTTCTTCATTATACTTTTAATGTTAGTTCACCTATGAAATTGTCAATTCCAATTCTCTGAGTATTCAAGGATCCAAAAACAACAAAAATACAACCACCTTTTCTTTTTCAATTTTTCTTAGAGCACTGAAATGTAGCATGCAAGTCTCTGAGTATTCAAGTCTTTGTCGTGCCTCCCTGACCGACAAACCAAAGAGTAATTACATTAGTTGAAACTATGCATAGATCCTAATTTCAAAAGTACTTTTTACTGTTCTAATATAATATCACTTTCAAGTACCTCTAAATAATTTCAAATATTATTTTTTTAGTAGTAACGACTGAACCTCTGCAAGTGATCTGTTTGTGGCTGTGTTGTTGAGTATAATTATTTTATTATCTTTTTTGGTACTATTTGATTGATTTCGAATAATTAGAATGCTCTCATTAACAAAACTAAAGACTAGAAATAAAAAAAAATTGCAACTCTTAAGAAAACAAATATAAGCTCCAATGAATATATTAACTTTAAAGACTTTAGAACATAATAAAGAAGTTCAAAATATCAAATACTTACAAAGACTTAGTGAAACACAAATGAAATAAATTAACTATATGCATAAATAAGAGAATAAAGTAAGTAATTGAGTTGTGGACCATTAATAATTTGTTTAATTATTGATAAATTAATCTATTTTAATTTGAATTGGAATTGGTTGTTTGTTGAAGCAATTGAAATTGAAAAGTATTGAAACTATCTCTTGTTTTTTTGGAGCTTTGATTAATTGGTTTATTGTGTGATATTATGTTACTGAAGTATTGTTGATGCATCAAAGCTAATATGTTGATGCATCAAAGCTAATATGTTGAGAGTGGGGCTAGTATACAAATGTCGAGAAGTTAAATGTTTGTTCGATTTGAAGGATGATTATTGTAGTTGACATAGGCATAGGACCCCCAATGATTGTTGAGTTAAATTCTCGATGGTGGATGACTTGTAAAATATATGTGTTAGGTGATCATTTCTCATAAGTAAATGTGTTTTGTGATTTGTCTCATAATTTCAATGCGTTTTGTATTCTTAGGCTGGTTTATTTATATTAATTGAAACTTATCTATTGATTTTATTTGATTAGGTTATAACATAATGGATAAATTATGGATGTCGAAAGATAGATTATCTAAAGAGTATGAAGAAGGTGTTGAAACTTTTATTGACTTCGCACGTGGACATGAGAGTGGTAAAACCTCTATACGATGTCCATGTGTTAAGTGTGTACATTTGAAGATTCTCAACACTAATGAAGTCAGGAACCACTTAGTTGCATATGGTATCGACCAAAGATATGATAATTGGATTTGGCACGGAGAAACCCTTATTAGCTATTCTAGAAGTAATGTAGAGTCAAATTTAGACTACAACATCAATGAACTAGTGTATGAAGAGAACTCTGATGATAATATTGTTGAGATGATTGAAACTGCACAGCAACATTGTGAAGATGATCCAAAAAAATTTAAGAAGTTGCTTGCAGATGCTGAAAAACCTCTATACCCAGGATGTAGGAGATTAACTAAGTTAGGTACATTAGTCAAATTGTATCACTTAAAAGCCAGATTTGAGTGGAGTGATACTAGCTTTACAGACTTGTTGACCTTATTGAAAGATATATTACCTGAAAATAATGAATTGCCGACATCTACATATGAAGCAAAGAAGACTTTAGTCACTTTAGGAATGACGTATGAGAAAATTCATGCATGTGTCACACCCCCTCCCGAACCACCTGCTAACTTAGCCCGGAAGATGACGTGAAGCCAACAGACATCGTTTCCTCCCCAACGATACCTGTGACCCTGTTAAACCTGATAAACATACTATACTTGAATTTAAAATGTCTAAACACAACACAGCGGAAGTTTGAAAGTCACTATACATACATACGGAGCAGCCCTACTTAAACCCCATTTGAGCTTCTAAACGGGTAGGGAGTACTACAACCAAAATACATCCCAAACATGATTTACACAACCACGACCACTAGTGCATACACGAATATAACTATATGTTCCTCTCAGAATAACTACAAAATATTTGGACCTGCTATACAGTTCCACCCACGTACAAAATATCAAACTCGTAGAGCTTTCGGCAGACTATGGCAGGATTTCAGGTACCGAGAGCTCGATCACTACCTGAAAAGTTGGAAAACATTGAAAGAATGAGCTGGGAAGCTCAGTGAGTGACTGAGTTTATAACTATTAACTCGCAAATTACAACATATGGTAAACCCTGGGCATATGTGTCGGTAGTCAAGCGTTAAATATAAACGTATAATTATCACAGTCTTCCTCAGAAATCCAACAGGTATGTCATTAAAAAATCGCAAGGCATACCAAGAATATTAACCATCTAGAAACATATGACAATCTACGTTGTGTAGGGCACGCCCAGTACAACCAACGTTCACTCTACGATGTAGTGGGGCTCGCCCAGCACTCCCATCGTCTTTGTCGTAGTGGGGCCCGCCCAGCACTCACGACAACATTGTTGTCACGGAGTAGACTCAACGTTGACAACAGAAAATGACCTGTGTGCACATGGTACTATACAGCCTCGGCTCAATATCTCACTCATTTACTCATTCGAGTCTCAGAAAAACACATGATAATCTTTAAACATTACTTGCTAGAGCATGCTTGCCTGAAATCATAACATTTTCGCTAGATTTTAGCAAATCAATAAACACATGCTCACATGTAAATTTCGTTGGAAAAATCTAAGCTCACCACGAGCATTTAAAATCATTCCTAGGCAATCATGTATGCTCATAACCATGTGTTCAGAAAACATAAAACATTTAAGCTAATTCATTCCTAAGAAGTCTTATATTCACATAGACACGATTTCAAGCATAGAATATGTTTTCGAAATTCGTTTTGTCACTCACAGCGTTAGATCTAGATCCTCGGCCCGTATATTCGACCTATTTCCTCTTGGCCTGTCAAATAAACCAAAACCCAAGCATTAGAACTTTGAATTCATGAATTCCAAGCTTAGAATTGCAAAACCATTCTATCTACTTCCAGTATTCTACCACTTCCATACCCTAATTTCACATACTCATTACTTCCTCATTACTTGGCCAAAAATGATGTACTTTATACCAGACTCTTCCTTTTTGAACCCTCTACAACTCATATGTAGGGATGGAATTTAAATTCCCAAAAAATGTGTCCGTAAATACCTCGAAAGCTACCTCCCTCAAATTCAGTTTCTGCAATTCCAGAAGCATTTTCCTGCTGCACCCTTAACTTGTCTTGAATTTTAAAGCAACTTCGAATCATATTTCGCCCACAACTTTCATAAAAGTTTTAGGAACTTAAATAAGCTTTCCAACCTTACCTAACGGAGCTTCTAATTCAAAATATACAGACCAGCACGACCCAAAAACCAGAGGTTTCTCAGATTTGACAGAAGATTTTCCCCTCTGACTTCCCCTTTACAAATCAACAACTTAAAGTCAGATTTTGCTCGAGCTTCCTTCAAGAAATTTGTTCGAAAATAAGCTAACTTTCCAGAAAATCAAACCTCACCTCTTACTTCTTCTTGTGGAGCTCAAAACGATCTAAATATCAGCAGTGAGCAGGATTGATCACCAAATCTGTCATGCAACCTTGAATTGAATCTTCTCCCCTTCTTCTTCAACTTCAAAACTAAGAAAATCCTCCTTCCTCTCTTTCTCTCATCCTCTCCCACGAAGCCCTCTTCTTCTCTTTGGTAAATGAGATGCAAGATGGGTAGATAAAGGTATATTTGTAAAATGAATAAAAAAGACTTCCACTTTCTTCTTTTTTTTTTTCCCTTTTTCCTATTTCCTTTCTTTCTTTTTTTTTTAAAAAAAAAACCCACACATATTATTTTCTCCTTAATACCCCAAACAAATGTTTTAAACATTTTTTTTTTTTTTTTAGAAAATTCAAGGAAAAATCTTGTGAAATTTCGGTTTTACAACTTACCTCCGTCTTAAGAAATTTCGTCCCCGAATTTTACTTAGGTGATAAGCGTCGGGTAACTCTTCCTCACTTGGTCCTCTAACTCCCAGGTTGCCTCCTCCACTCCGTGATGTCTCCAAAGAACTTTCACGAGTGGGATCGTCTTGTTTCTCAAGACTTGTTCTTTCCTGTCGAGGATTTGAACTGCATCCTCTACGTAACTCAAATCTTCTTTCAGCTCAACTGGTTGAGCTTGCAACACATGTGTCGGGTCTGGAATATACTTCCTTAGCATGGACACATGAAAGACATCATGCACTCGAGATAATTCTGTTGGCAACTCAAGTCCGTAGGCTGCTGACCTAACTCGTTTTGTTATCTGATAAGGACCAATATATCTAGGACTCAACTTACCCTTCCTGCCAAAACGAAGGACACCCCTCCACGGAGATAACCTCAAGAAAACTTGATCTCCGACCTGGAATTCTAAGTCTCTTCGCCGCTTATCTGCGTAGCTTTTCTGACGATCTTGAGCTACCTTCAGATTCTCTTTAATCACCTTTATATTGTCCGTCGTAACCTGTACCAACTCAGGTCCGATTAGCTTCCGCTCTCCCACTTCGTTCCAACACACGGGGGTTCTACATGGTCTTCCATACAAAGCTTCAAATGGTGCCATGCCGATACTAGACTGATAGCTGTTATTATAAGCGAACTCCATCAGTGATAAGTGGGTATCCCAACTTCCCTTAAACTGCAGGACACATGCTCTCAACATGTCCTCTAAGGTCTGGATAGTCCTCTCTGATTGACCATCTATCTGGGGATGGAATGTTGTGCTGAAATTCAGTTTTGTTCCCATAGCTTTCTGTAAACTAGGCCAAAATTTAGATGTAAACCTCGGATCCCTATCTGAAACTATGGATACTGGCACCCCGTATTGACTCACAATCCTGTCGATGTATAGCTTGGCAAGCTGATCAAGTGTATACGTCGCTTTAATTGGTATAAACCGTGTTGTCCTAGTGAGTCTATCCACTACTACCCAAACACCATCATGTCCACCAGAAGTACGTGGTAATCCAAACAGAAAATCCATCGTGATATGCTCCCATTTCCACTCCGGTATTGGCAATGGATTAAGGAGTCCCCCTGGCCTCTGTCTAACTGGTTTAACCTGTTGGCAGATCAAACATCTATCAACATATTCGGCTACCTCCCGCTTCATCCCAGGCCACCAATATGTCCCCTTCAAAGTCTTATACATCTTGGTGCTTCCTGGATGCATAGCGTAAGCTGAACTGTGAGATTCCTCTAATATAGCATCTTTAAGCTCACTAATATTCGGAACGCATAGTCTTCCCTGCTTCACTATGGCTCCGTCTGCTCTCATCATAAATTCCGCCTCTAGCCCCTGTTTGGATTTCCCAACCCTCTTCTGCAGGTTCCTATCCTCAGGCTGTCTTCTCACAATCTCTGCTACGAGCGAAGGCCTGACTTGGAATTGAACTAAAAGACTCCCTGACTCCCCTGCAGTCACAATCGCCTTAGAACCCCTTAGCGTACTTAAGAAGGTTGCTCGCATACCACACAAGGCATCCCTAGGAAATCTCGACTTCCTACTTAATGCATCTACTACTACGTTCGCCTTACCTGGATGATATTCTATAGCACAATCATAATCTTTAATCAGTTCTAGCCATCGCCTCTGTCTCATATTCAACTCTTTCTGATCAAAGATATATTTTAGACTCTTATGATCCGTGAAAATGTGGCACTTCTCACCGAACAAATAATGCCTCCAGATCTTCAATGCTAAAATAACTGCTGCTAGCTCAAGGTCATGGGTAGGGTAGGTACACTCGTGCTTTTTCAATTGCCTGGACGCATAAGCTATTACCTTTCCTTCTTGCATAAGCACACACCCTAATCCCTGCCTCGACGCGTCACAGTAAACCACATACTCTTTCCCCGTTACAGGTAGTGCCAGAATAGGTGCTGTTACTAATCTCTTCTTCAGCTCCTGAAAACTCTGTTCACACTTATCTGACCACTCAAACCTAACATTCTTTCTTGTCAAAGTTGTTAGGGGTAATGCCAACCATGAGAAATCCTCCACAAACCTCCTGTAGTATCCTGCCAAGCCTAGGAAACTACGTACCTCTGTCGCACTAGCGGGTCTCTCCCAGTTGACCACAGCTTCCACTTTCTGCGGATCCACACTAACTCCTTTTGCTGAAACAATATGCCCTAAAAACACTACCTGATTTAACCAAAATTCACATTTGCTGAATTTAGCATACAACTGTTTATTACGTAGTGTTTGCAGAATAATCCTCAGATGTTTCTCATGGGCTTTCCTGTCAATTGAGTAAACTAGTATGTCATCGATGAATACTATCACAAACTGATCCAAATACTGCTGAAAAATCCTGTTCATGAGATCCATGAAAACTGCTGGTGCATTTGTTAAACCGAATGGCATTACCAAAAACTCATAATGCACGTACCTCATTCTGAATGCCGTCTTAGGAATGTCTGATTCCCTAACCTTTAACTGATGGTATCCTGATCTTAAGTCAATCTTAGAGAACACCGTTGCTCCCCTTAACTGGTCAAACAAGTCATCTATGCGTGGTAGAGGATACTTGTTACGTATCGTGACTTTGTTTAACTGCCTATAGTCAATGCATAATCTTAGAGTACCATTTTTTTTCTTTACGAATAACACTGGAGCTCCCCAAGGCGATACACTAGGTCTGATGTATCCCTTGTCAACTAGTTCCTGTAACTGCATTTTCAGCTCCCTGAGCTCGCTTGGAGCCATTCTGTACGGCGCTTGTGAAATAGGTGTCGTTTCGGGTAACAATCAATAGTGAACTCAACTTCCCTATCAGGTGGCAAACCCGACAGATCAGCTGGAAAAACATCAAGAAATTCGTTCACGACAAGAACATCTTCTGGTTTTAACTTTCCCTCCTGCCCCTCTACTACGTGTGCAAGGAACGCCGTGCAACCTTTTCTCAACAACTTCTCAGCTTTTAAAGCTGAAATCAAACTCGTAGGAATAACCGTCCTTTTTCCCCTGAAAATCACTTCAGCCAAACCTGGTTTCCTGAAAATCACTTCCTTCCTATGGCAATCCATGGAAGCAAAATGAGTAAATAAGAAATCCATCCCTAAAATTACATCTAACTCCTGCAGCTCTAGTGGAAGAAGATCTACTAACATGCTAAGACCTTCTACTAAGACCTCACAATCTCGCAGCACTCCATTAACTAGTAAAACATCACCAACCGGAGTGTGTATAACCAACCTCTCAAAAAAAGGCTCTAGCTTCCTATTTAGCTTCGTTAAGAACATATTAGAAACAAAGGAATGTGTAGCACCTGGATCTATTAAGACATGTGCATGTACATTACAAATAGGAATCGTACCAGTAATCACATCCGGTGCATCTTCCGCTTCCTGCTGAGTCATAGCGTAGATCTTTCCCTGCTGCCTAGGTCTCCCTACAACTCCCTTCTGTCTAGCACCGCTGGGGCCCTCTCCTGCAGCTACTGGAACTCTCAGCTGCTCTACCGTTTGGGACTCAACTCCCTGGTCCCTCCATGCAACCACTCTCAGCTGTGGACAATCCCTCTTGAAATGCCCTGGCTGTCCGCACTGGTAACACACACCAACACCAACAAGACAATGACCCCGATGATTCTTGCCAAAATTCGCACATGGGGTCCTCCTTCTTACACTAGCAACAGACTCTTGCCCTGTCTGCGGTCTTGTTGCTAACCTAGCAGACTGACTAGGTGCTCTCTGACTCTGCCTCTGATAGGTACCAGCCACATTCCACTGCCTTGATGCCTGGCCACCAGACCGATTCTTAAAGTCCTGACGACTTGAAACATTCACTCCAGGTGTGAATCTTCGCTGCTCACGACCTCGAAAACTGCTAGCTGTCGAAGCCCCACGACTAGGCTCCACTATTGACTTTTCCTCTGCTATACTCTGCTCCACACGTAAAGAAGTCTCTACTAGCTGAGAAAAGTCTGTCCACTTAGCAATAGCTGTAACCGGGGTACGTATCTCAACACGTAATCCTCTTTCAAACCTTCGACACCTGTCACTCTCAGATGCCACAATAACATCAGCATACCGAGATAGCTCAGTATACCTCTTCTCATACTCGGCCACTGAAAGTGACCCTTGCTTCAACTCTAAGAACTCATCCCTCTTTGCCTCGCGATACGTGCTAGGGTAATACTTGTCTTCGAATATGCTTCTATAAGTTTGCCAGTCTAAAGTACGTGCATCACCGCGCCTGGCTAATATTGATTTCCACCATCCCTCTGCCTACTTCTGCAACAGGAATGTGGCCAATCTAACTTTCCGCTCCTCAGGACAGCTCATCACATCAAAGCATTTCTCAAGCATATTCAACCAAGCCTCGGCGTCAGTTGGGTCTGTGGAACCTTCGAACACCGTGGCTCCTAGTTTCTTCAGGCGTTCTATTCCATATGTCTTCTCGGGATCACTTGGCCCTGCTCTCTCTGGCCTACCTACCTCCTGTGAGGAACTAGCATGCTGCTCGTCTCCTGCCCCAGTCTGAACTCTCGGGGCACTAGATCCCCTCTCAGAATGGCCTTGGGTAGGATCTTGCGTCCCGTCCCAATCCTGCCTATGTCGTCTGTTAGTACGTGGTGGCATGACTCCTATAACATATCAATACATTAGACATGTCAAACCCCCTCCCGAACCACCTGCTAACTTAGCCCGGAAGATGGCGTGAAGCCAACAGACATCGTTTCCTCCCTAACGATACCTGTGACCCTGTTATACATGATAAACATACTATACTTGAATTAAAATGTTTAAACACAACGCAACGGAAGTTTGAAAGTCACTATACATACATACGGAGCAGTCCTACTTCAACCCCACTTGAACTTCTAAGCGGGTAGGGAGTACTACAACCAAAATACATCCCAACCATGGTTTACACAACCACGACCACTAGTGCATACATGAATATACTATACGTTCCTCTCAGAATATCTACAAAATGTTTGGACTTGCTAGACAGTTCCACCCACGTACAAAATATCAAACTTGTAGAGCTTTCGGCAGACTATGGCAAGATTTCAGGCACCGGGAGCTCGATCACTACCTGAAAAGTTGGAAAACATTGAAAGAATGAGCTGGGAAGCTCAGTGAGTGACTGAGTTTATAACTATTAACTCGCAAATTACAACATTTGGTAAACTCTAGGCATATGTGTCGGTAGTCAAGCGCTAAATATAAACGTATAATTACCATAGTCTTTCTCATAAATCCAACAAGTATGTCATTAAAAACTCGCAAGGCATACCAAGAATATTGACCATCTAGAAACATATGACAATCTACGTTGTGTAGGGCACGCCCAGTACAACCAACGTTCACTCTACGATGTAGTGGGGCTCGCCCAGCACTCCCATCGTCTTTGTCGTAGTGGGGCCCGCCCAGCACTCACGACAGCATTGTTGTCACGGAGTAGACTCAACGTTGACAACAGAAAACGACCTGTGTGCATGCGGTACTATACAGCCTCGGCTCAATATCTCAATCATCTACTCATTCGAGTCTCAGAAAAACACATGATAATCTTTAAACATTACCTACTAGAGCATGCTTGCCTGAAATCATAACATGTTCACTAGATTTTAGCAAATCAATAAACATATGCTCACATGTAAATTTCGTTGGAAAAATCTAAGCTCACAACGAGCATTTAAAATCATTCCTAGGCAATCATGTATGCTCATAACCATGTGTTCAGAAAACATAAAACTTTTAAGCTAATTCATTCCTAAGAAGTCTTATATTCACATAGACATGAATTCAAGCATAGAATATGTTTTCGAAATTCGTTTTGTCACTCACAGCGTTAGATCCAGATTCTCGGCCCGTATACTTGACCTATTTCCTCTTGGCCTGTCAAATAAACCAAAACCAAGCATTAGAACTTTGAATTCATGAACTCCAAGCTTAGAATTGCAAAACCATTCTATCTACTTCCAGTATTCTACCACTTCCATACCCTAACTTCACATACTCATAACTTCTTCATTACTTGGTCAAAAATGATGTACTTTATACCAAACTCTTCCTTTTTGAACCCTCTAAAACCTATCGGAAGGAATGAAATCAAAATTCCCAAAGGATGTGTCCATAAATACCTCGAAAACTACTTCCCGAAAAATAAACTTCTGAAATTTCCAGAATCGTTTTTCTGCTGCACACCACAACTAACCTGAAATTTAAAGCCACTTCCAATCATTGTTTACTCACGACTTCTTCATGAAAGTTATAGGAAATTAAATAAGCTTTCCAACCATACTTAATGGAGCTTCTGATTAAAATCCTACAGATCAGAACGTCCCAAACACCAGAGGTTTCTCAAATTTGACAGCAAAATCTCTACTCTGTTTTCCCCTTCGCAAATCAATAATTTAAAGTCAGATTTTGCTCGAGCTTCCTTCACGAATTTGTTCGAAAATGGGTTAAATTTCAATAAAAACAAATCTCACCTCTTAACTCTTCTTGTGGAGCTCAAAACAATCTAAACAACAGTAGTAAGTACAGTTGATCACCTAGATGCCATGGAGGCTTGTGCTGAGTTTTCCCCCTTCTTCTTCAACTTCCAACCCAGCAAGCTCTCTTTTCCTCTTTCTTCAACCTATCCCACGAAATGCTCTATTTTTTTTTAATAAAAGAGAAGCAAATGGGAGAAAATGGGTGAGTGCTCCCAAAGCTTATCCATTCCCTCAATTCTTTTTCTTTTTCTTTTTTTTTTTTAAAAACAAAACATACCAAAACACATAACTCCTTTTTGTTTTCCCTTACCCTTTCTTTTGTTTTATTCCTCTTTTCCTTATACAACAATTTCCCAAAAATGTTTTAACAAATTTCTTTTTAAAGAAATTCCAAGGAAAAATCTCGGGTTTACAAGACATGCTATGGATACTTAACTCAATTGCACAATACTAAACTTCTATTCACATTTTAGTCCTATTCTTATACTTGCTTGGACCATGCTCCACTAGTTCTTATCTAAACTAACTCATTAACTTGCTCTTTATTTCCTAGTTTCTTCTTAGAGCTAACTCGCTCTGTCTCATTTCCCATGGAGCTAACTGCTCTGATACCAAAAAGTCACAACCCCCTCCCGAACCACCTGCTAACTTATCCCGGAAGATGGCGTGAAGCCAACAGACATCGTTTCCTCCCTAACGATACCTGTGACCCTGTTAAACCTGATAAACATACTATACTTGAATTTAAATGTCTAAACACAACACAGCGGAAGTTTGAAAGTCACTATACATACATACGGAGCAGCCCTACTTAAACCCCATTTGAGCTTCTAAACGGGTAGGGAGTACTACAACCAAAATACATCCCAAACATGATTTACACAACCACGACCACTAGTGCATACACGAATATAACTATACGTTCCTCTCAGAATATCTACAAAATGTTTGGACCTGCTATACAGTTCCACCCACGTACAAAATATCAAACTCGTAGAGCTTTCGGCAGACTATGGCAGGATTTCAGGCACCGGGAGCTCGATCACTACCTGAAAAGTTGGAAAACATTGAAAGAATGAGCTGGGAAGCTCAGTGAGTGACTGAGTTTATAACTATTAACTCGCAAATTACAACATATGGTAAACCCTGGGCATATGTGTCGGTAGTCAAGCGCTAAATATAAACGTATAATTATCACAGTCTTCCTCAAAAATCCAACAGGTATGTCATTAAAAACTCGCAAGGCATACCAAGAATATTAACCATCTAGAAACATATGACAATCTACGTTGTGTAGGGCACGCCCAGTACAACCAACGTTCACTCTACGATGTAGTGGGGCTCGCCCAGCACTCCCAACGTCTTTGTCGTAGTGGGGCCCGCCCAGCACTCACGCTAGCATTGTTGTCACGGAGTAGACTCAACGTTGACAACAGAAAACGACCTGTGTGCACGCGGTACTATACAGCCTCGGCTCAATATCTCAATCATCTACTCATTCGAGTCTCAGAAAAACACATGATAATCTTTAAACATTACTTGCTAGAGCATGCTTGCCTGAAATCATAACATTTTCGCTAGATTTTAGCAAATCAATAAACACATGCTCACATGTAAATTTCGTTGGAAAAATCTAAGCTCACCACAAGCATTTAAAATCATTCCTAGGCAATCATGTATGCTCATAACCATGTGTTCAGAAAACATAAAACATTTAAGCTAATTCATTCCTAAGAAGTCTTATATTCACATAGACACGATTTCAAGCATAGAATATGTTTTCGAAATTCGTTTTGTCACTCACAGCATTAGATCTAGATCCTCGACCCGTATATTCGACCTATTTCCTCTTGGCCTGTCAAATAAACCAAAACCCAAGCATTAGAACTTTGAATTCATGAATTCCAAGCTTAGAATTGCAAAACCATTCTATCTACTTCCAGTATTCTACCACTTCCATACCCTAATTTCACATACTCATTACTTCCTCATTACTTGGCCAAAAATGATGTACTTTATACCAGACTCTTCCTTTTTGAACCCTCTACAACTCATATGAAGGGATGGAATTTAAATTCCCAAAAAATGTGTCCGTAAATACCTCGAAAGCTACCTCCCTCAAATTCAGTTTCTGCAATTCCAGAAGAGTTTTCCTGCTGCACCCTTAACTTGTCCTGAATTTTAAAGCAACTTTCAATCATATTTCGCCCACAACTTCTTCATAAAAGTTTTAGGAAATTAAATAAGCTTTCCAAACATACCTAAAGGAGCTTCTAATTCAAAATCTACAGACCAGCACGACCCAAAAACCAGAGGTTTCTCAGATTTGACAGCAGATTTTCCCCTCTGACTTCCCCTTTACAAATCAACAACTTAAAGTCATATTTTGCTCGAGCTTCCTTCACGAAATTTGTTCGAAAATAAGCTAAATTTTCAGAAAATCAAACCTCACCTCTTAATTCTTCTTGTGGAGCTCAAAACGATCTAAATATCAGCAGTGAGCAGGATTGATCATCAAATCTGTCATGCAACCTTGAATTGAATCTTCTCCTCTTCTTCTTCAACTTCAAAACTAAGAAAATCCTCCTTCCTCTCTTTCTCTCATCCTCTCCCACGAAGCCCTCTTCTTCTCTTTGGTAAATGAGATGCAAGATGGGTAGATAAAGGTATATTTGTAAAATGAATAAAAAAGACTTCCACTTTCTTCTTTTTTTTTTTCCCTTTTTCCTATTTCCTTTCTTTCTTTTTTTTTTTTTAAAAAAAACCCACACATATTATTTTCTCTTTAATACCCCAAACAAATGTTTTAAACATTTTTTTTTTTTTTTTTTAGAAAATTCAAGGAAAAATCTCGTGAAATCTCGGTTTTACAGCATGTCCCAATGATTGTTGCCTATATAGGAAAGAATATGCGGATGCATCTAATTGTCCTCATTGTAATGAGTCAAGGTGGATGAAGCGTAAGACTTCGTTGGAAGTGAAACAAGGAGTGCCTGCTAAAGTTGTACGATTTCAAAGGATGTTTAATAGTGTGTTACTTTCGAAGGATTTAACTTGGCATGCTAATGAAAGATTAGTTGATGGAAAGTTACGACATCCTGCCGATACTCCCTCTTGGAAATGGATCGATCATTTATGGCCTGATTTTGGAAGTGAAGAGAGGAACCTTCGTCTTGCTTTATCAACAGATGGAATAAATCCTCATAGCGAGATGAATAGCAAGTATAGTTGTTGGCCTGTAATATTGACGACATATAATCTCCCACCTTGGTTATGTATGAGACGTAAATTTATGATGATAACCATGCTTATTTCTGGGCCTAAGCAACCGGGGTACAACATAGATGTATATGTGGCTCATTTAATAGATGATTTGAAAATTCTTTGGAATGATGGAGTACCATGTTATGATGCATATCGAGATGAAGTATTTACATTAAAAGCAGTGTTGTTATGGACAATTAATGATTTTCCCGCCTATGGTAATTTAGCAGGTTGTAGTGTCAAAGGATATTGTGCATGTCCCCTATGTGGCGAAAATACATCAGCTATGCATTTAAAATTTGGAAAGAAGATGGCTTATCTTGGACATAGAAAATTTTTGCCACTAGATCATTCATTTAGAAGACAGATGAAAGCATTCAATAATGAAAAAGAATTTGGAAGGCTCCACAACCATTGTCGGGAGAAGATATTATTGAAAAATTTATCAACAATGAACTTTCTAATGAAAATATGTCGAAAGAAAAGAAGCCAATAGGTGCCTTACGTTCTTGTTGGAAAAAGAAATCGATATTTTTTGAACTTGAATATTGGAAGAAGCTTCATGTTCGACATTGTTTAGACGCTATGCACATTGAGAAAAATGTTTGTATGAATTTACTAGGCACTTTACTCGACATCCCTAGTAAGACAAAAGATGGATTACAAACTCGACGTGATTTAGAACGACTAGGCATTCGACCTGAGTTGGCCCCAAAAGTTGTAGGAAAAAGGACATTCATACCGCCGGCTTGTTACACGTTATCCAAACATGAGAAACGTGCGGTTTGTCAATCATTGTCAAAAATGAAAGTTCCTAAAGGGCATTCTTCCAATATAAAGAACCTTGTATCACTCGATAATCTAAAAGTTAACGGGTTAAAATCGCATGATTGTCACGTGCTCATGCAACAATTGCTATCAGTTGCAATTCAATCTGCACTACCTAAGCATGTGAGAACTGCTATCACACGATTCTGCTTGTTTTTCAATGCAATATGTAATAAAGTGATCGATGTTTCACAGTTAACTGAGTTGGAGCACGAGATTGTGGTAATACTGTGCCTGTTTGAAAAATACTTTCCTCCATCGTTCTTCACGATAATGATGCATTTAACAGTACATCTAGTTAGAGAAGTTCGACTTTGTTGTCCTGTGTATCTTCGATGGATGTATCCTTTTGAACGATACATGAAAGTTCTTAAAGGATATGTGCGAAATAGAAATCGACCTGAAGGTTGTATTGCTGAAGGTTATATTGTCGAAGAAGCTATAGAGTTTTGTACTTAATTTTTGCATGACGTGACACCTATTGGACTCGGAAAGGCTAGTGAACGAGATCAGAATGATGAAATTGGAAGACCCTCATCAGCAGCTTCCCATATGAAGCCTGATAAGGAACAACTAAAGCAGACTCATTTATATGTTTTAGAAAATACAGATGATGTTCAACCTTTCATAGAGTACGTTGACTTTTTAAACTAATTAAATGTTAATTCCTTAAACTTAATATACTAACAATGATGCTTATATATATATCTTATAGAAAGCATATGAACTATTTGAAACACATCAATCCATCAAGATCAAGAAATCAAAAGTGGTTACAAGATCACACAATCGAACTTTCATTTCTTGGATACGTGATCAAGTATGATTCTAACAATGCTGACTTTTTTTTTTTTTTTTTTTTTAGTTTTTACTAACTTATCTTCAAATATTAATGACTTATGTATATAGGTGGCTACAAACCTTGAAGTACCAAACAATACGATATCTAATACATTGAGATGGATATCACATGGTCCTTCACCTACTGTGACAACCTATTTAAGTTATGTAGTGAATGGTGTTCGCTACAATACAGAGCTTCGTGATGGCACTCGAAATGTTCAAAATAGTGGAGTGTGTTTAGTAGCTAGGACAATGCAAGTATCTAGTGTGAAAGATAAAAATCCAATAACCACTAACATGTCATTCTATGGCGCGATCCAAGAGATATGGGAATTAAATTATCATAATTTTAAGGTTCTAGTGTTCAAGTGTAATTGGGTTGAAAGTAATGGCGGTGTAAAAACAGATGAACTTGGATTTAAGCTGGTTGATCTTAGACGTATTGGATATAAGTCAGATTCTTTTATTTTAGCTTCACAAGCAAAACAAATGTTCTATATAGAAGATCCAAGTGATTCTCGATGGTTTATTGTGTTGCATCCTCCAAATAGAGAGTACGAAGATCATGTTAATGAAGATGAACTAGGGGACATAATTTTAAACTACAACTCTAGCTACGTTCCTGCTACTAATGAACCTGATGAAATAGATGAGGATAGTTCAATATACGTTCGCACTTATTGTGATGGCCTTTGGATAGAAAATGAGAATGAAGTATAAATGGTATAACTTTTTGCACAGTTAAAATTAGATGTTGATACGTTTGATGTATTTATTATTCATATTTCTGTTCACTAATGTCCTATGTTTACTTGACAAGATATATTTTAATGGATCAATACTCTAGTGATGATGACCACATACCACTTGTTAGTGATGATGAGACAGGGGATGATGCTATTCAACAGCCTCCTAGTCAGCGACCTACTCGTGGTGCTACCATGATGCTCGAGCTTGCACAAATAAGAACTGATGCTGATCGCAAGGTCGTCCAATACAATGCATTTGGACAGTGGCTTGGTAAGAATGCCACAAAAATGGTCAGCTATATCGAAACTTGTGTGCGGCACCACATTCCAATTATATATAACTCATGGCCTGAAGTACCAGGAGAGTTGAAAGAAAAAATTTATGCTTGCATTGAGGTAATATATATATATATATATATATATATATATATATATATATATATATATATATATATATTAGTTCACTATCTAATTAAATATAATATGTTACTAGTTTCATTGAAATACACTTATATTTTATCTTGTGTTTGTCAGCATTCATTTATAATAGATCCTAAATCCAAAAAGGATATATTGATTAAAGTTGGAGTTTCATTCCGATAGTTTAAGAGCATTTTAAGAACGAAATATATTATTCCATTTCAAGACATGCCTGAATGTTTAAAGTCTCCACCACCAGTATATGACCACATCGAGCCACCTCATTGGGATGCATTCGTTAGTACCGTTTTATCTGAAGAGTTTCAAGTACGTATTATAATATGATATTTTTTGTTTGTAAATATTTAGATGAAGAGATCAATTAACTTATGTTGGCCTATACATATGTGATGTAGAAATTAAGCAATTTGCAGAAGGAAAGACGTTCCAAAAACAAATACAACCATAGGCTTGCTCGTAAGGGATACGCGAATTTGGTGGAAGAGTTGGTATGATTTGCTTTGTGAATTTGTACACTAATATGCTATTTTTATTTATTTATTACTTAGATGATTACATATATTTGTAGAATAAAGAAGGAAAGGTAGATATTGATGCAGATCGAGCTATTCTATGGAAACATGCTCGACAAGGAAAGGATGGCGAGTTCTTGAATAAAGAGGTTGAAGATATTGCAGTGAAAATTGTAAGTAATTGTGTTCATTTTTGTGTATTAATATATTATACTACACTCGTAAATAATGTTTTTAACTTTTTAAATTATAGGACGAGCTAGCCAAAGATCCAAAAAATAAAAATGATGATATTTTGACTAAAGCATTAGGTACTCCTAAACACTCAGGACGTGTAAGAGGTGTAGGAGGTTTAATTGCACCTTCTTTCTTCTTTCACAAGCCCTCTCCATCAATTTCAAAGACTATGGTGGTGAATGACGAGGAAAAAAGCTGGAAGAAAGAAAAGAAGGAACTTATGACGCAATATACTCGAATGGCGAAACAAGTGCTTGAGAAGAATGACAAAAAAAATAGTGGCGAACGAACTCCATTGTTAGATAGGGGTAGTTGCCAACTACAAGCACCAAAAGCTTCGACGTCTACTGAAAAAGTTGATCAGGTAACTTTTCTTTTAAATTTTCATTAAATGTGGTGTATGTATTATTTGATAGAAATACTAAGTGATGGTTTAAATATACTTTGTAGGAAAAATCTTGTGATTTAGCTATTGGCAATATAAAAAATATCGTTGCTTCAGGAATTGTTTATGAGAGAATAAAGTCTCATGAAGTTGTTCACGGGGTACCTCTCTCACCGAACGATGTACGAGTACTCATAACTCTTGTATCTAACTTCAGTGCTCTATTGCCCCCTGTAGTTGGGAGTATTGAGACTGTTTCCAATGCAATTGGCTCTCATGTTCCATGGCCAAAAAGTCTTGTAATTGTAGATAGAGAAGAAAAGGTAGGCTTATTTAAAAGCACTCTTAATTGTTAGATTAATGTCTATTTGTTTTAATATATAACATTGTTTATATAGGAACGTAAGAAAATTCATCATGAGCTAGCTGCATTAAAAGAGAAGAGACCGAAGAATGATGTGTCACGATTGCAAATGCCAGTAGCAGTTAAATACATGCTTAGATTGTTAGAGGACATGAAAGATGAGTATTTAGACATCCCAATACCTAAGCATGTGTTTGGCTACGATTTCAACTTTCACTTAATGAAAGATAGCATGAAGCAGTTCTGCATGATGGAGGAACTAGCAAGCTCAGTTATATCGGCTTATATCGCGTAAGTAGTATTTAATTTTGTCAAATATTATTAATTTCCTTCTATCTTTTTAACTTTAATATGTTTTTCTTTAATCTTAGATATTCGTGCGAATCTGAACCAATCATCCTAGAACAATATGCATTCCTTCAGCCATTATTAATTTCGCATGGCTCAGAACCTGAAGAGCAACGCTCTCGATTCCTATGTAATAGGCTAAGAGAGATTAAGAAAAAATTGTTTATATGTCCTTGTAATCCAGGGTAAGTATGCAAAAAACATGTCATTATTAATTTCCTTGTATCTTTTTCTTTATATTCTAACTTTATTGGCTGATTATTGTGTATTTAGAAACCATTGGATGTTGGTGGTTATATCATTGAAGAGTTCTACAGTTTGGTCGATCGACTCCATCGGACATGGCATTCGCGACTATGTGAAAACTATAGTTAATACGTAAGTATATTATTCATTTTAGCATATGTATGTTTCTTATTAAAATAATTATTAACTTCTTTTTATTCTTATTTGTACGTAGGGCTATAAGGATGTTTTATGTTCAAACCAATATTAGAAGTCTAATTTTTAATTGGATAGCTGTTCAAGTAATCATTTCAATTTATTTTTTTACTATCAATATGTATACAAGTATGCTTATTACACGTTTTAAAATATTTATATAGTGTGCTAAGCAATTGGATAATACGGAGTGTGGGTACTACACTATGAAGTTCATACGAGATATAATAACCCATAGAAGCAGACTGATTACAGATGTGGTACAAATTTGATCTTATTTTTTATTTTTTTAATCTTTTTTAATTTGTTAAACTTCTTTAATGTATTATGTACACTTATTTGTTTGCAGTTGACAAGAGAAGGTAAATTTAGCCAATCAGAGTTCGACGAGATTAGAGTTGAGTTGTGTGATTTTGTATCCCAATACATGTGATGAATCTTTGGTAACATATATACTTGTCTTCGATGTTAGCATTTTTGAACAACTTGCTTGGAATGACGCGTTTAGTTTATTAGTTAGTTAATGGAAATTTATTGGTTCATTTGTGATTTTGATTTTGGATGAAATCTGTAGCTAGCTGTGTAATTATTGAGTTGCAATTGAATTATTACCTAGTTTTGTGTGAAATGCAAGTTGATAATTGTTAGCTAGTTTTGAAAATGCGAATTTGATAGATATCTACATATAAATGCAGGTTGTAGGGGAGGGGTGAAAAATATCCAGATTTTTTTTTTATTTTTTTCAAATACGTATAGTTGACGGTTAATAAACGACATTAAAAAGATTAACGTTGACGGATTATGGCCGTCAATAAATATGTCATATTGACGGCACGCAATGTCAACTATAGTTATCGATGACGGCTAAAACACGTCAAGCCAGACTTATATTGACAGCCAACACGTATCAATAAAAGGAGTATTATTGACGTTTTGCATGAATGTTGACAGTCAAACAATGTCAACTATACCCTACATTGACAGAGCAAAAACGTCAATAACGATGTTATTGTTGACGGTTGGGGGTTATAGTTGACGGCTATTACATGTCAACGATACCCTACGTTGACGGCTCTGAAACGTCAATAACGTTGGTATTATTGACGGGTTTAGGTTATACTTGACGGCTAATACATGTCAACTATACCCTACGTTGACGGCTCAGAAACGTCATTAACGATGTCAATGTTGACGGTTATCGGTTATAGTTGATGGCTAATACATGTCAACATTACTATTATTGATGGTCAAAACACGTCAATAAAACCATAACAGTTGACGTGTATTAGCCGTCAACGAATATAGCAATGTTGACGCTTGATATATGTTGACACCGCCATTATTGACAGCCAAAAAGCGTCAACAGAAGTGATAGTTGACATTTTTTAGCTGTCAATAAAGGCCAAATTTCTAGTAGTGATTTGTTTGTGGCATATAATGTCACACCCCCTCCCGAACCACCTGCTAACTTAGCCCGGAAGATGGCGTGAAGCCAACAGACATCGTTTCCTCCCTAACGATACCTGTGACCCTGTTATACCTGATAAACATATTATACTTGAAATATAAGTTACTCAAACACAACACAGCGGAAACTTGGTAAACGTTACCAAGTATACATATAGGGCGGTTCTGGTAAAGACCCCTGTGGAACAACCAACACGGGTAGGGGTACTACAACTCAATATATCACGAACCAAGATTTACATAACCAAGACCCCTAGCTTCGTACACGCACATAACTACACATCCCTATTACGATATGTACATTACGAGCAGACTTGCTGTACTACACCATCCACATACAAAAATATCAGACTCGTAGAGCTTCCAGCAAGCTGTGGCAGGATCTCAGGCACCGGGAGCTCGATCTCTACCTGAAAAGTTGGAAAACATTGAAAGAATGAGCTGGGAAGCTCAGTGAGTGACTGAGTTTAAAGCAATTATCTCATAAATCATAACATTTGGCAAACTACAAGCATATGTGTCGGCAAACAAACGTTAAATATAAACTTATAAGGACAATAGCTTCTTCTAGAAATCCAGCAAGTATGTCATTTAAATCTCGCTAGCATATCCAGAGTATTCATCATCTAAAACATATAATAAACTAGGTTGCGTAAGACACGCTCAGTACAATCCAACAATCACTCTACGATGCAGTGGGGCCCGCCCAGCACTCCCATCGTTTTTGTCGTAGTGGGGCCCGCCCAGCACTCACGACGGCATTGTTGTCACGGAGTACACTCAACGTCGACAACAGGAAATGACTTGTGTGCACACGGTACTATACAGCCTCGGCTCAGAATCTCAAACATTTACTCATTCGGGTCTCATAGAAACACATGAAAACCTTTGACACTACTTGCTAACACATGTTGGCCCGAAATTATGGTATTCTCACTAGTTCAGGTAAAATAGTAAACATATGCTCACAACGAACAATTAAATCATTTCTAGGAAACCATATATGCTCATAAATACGTGTTCAAGAGACATAAAGTCTTTAAGTAAAATTACTCTTAGAAAGTCTTTTATTTTCGTAAGCATAAGTTCAAGCATAGAATACACTTTCGAAATTCGTTTTGTCACTCACAGCGTTAAAAGTTAGAACCTCGGCTCGTACACTTGACCTATTTCCTCTTGGCCTGCCAAATAACCAGAAACCAGGCATTAGAACACAATTCCTTGCACTTCAAACTTAAGATTATACATATCCCCTAACTAATTCCAGCATACCACAGATTTCATACCCTAAGCTCCCTTACTCATAACTTTTTCATTACTTGGCCAAAGATGATGTACTTTATACAAAACTCTTCCTTTTTGAACCCTCTAAAACTTATCTGAAGGAATGAAATTGAAATTCCTAAAGGATATGTCCGTAAATACCTCGAAAGCTACTTCCTACAAAATAGGTTTCTGCACTTTCCAGACTCGTTTCCCTGCTGCACCCTGAACTTAACATGAATTTTAAAGCAACTTCTAGTCAATTTCTAACCACGAATTCTTCATGAAAGTTATAGGAAATTAAATCATCTTTCCAACCATACCTAATAAAGCTTCTAATTCGAAGTCCACAGATCATAACATCACAAAAACCAGAGGTTCCCCGGATTTGACAGCAAAAACATTCCTTCAAATCCCTCTTCACAAATCATTAACATAACATCAGATTTTGCTCGAGCTTCCTTCACGAAAATTGTTCTAAAATGTGTTAACTTTCAAGGAAATCAAACCTCACCTCTTAATACTTCTTGTGGAGCTCAGAATGATCCAAACATCAGATGTAGTCAGGATTGATCACAAACTTTGTCATGCAACTTGAATTGGACTTTTCCCTTTCTTCTTCAGCTTCAACTTCAGCAAAACACCTTTCTTCTTCCTCTCACCCTCTCCCACGAAACCCTCTTCTTCTCCTTGGTAAATAAGATGCAAAATGGGTAGATAAATGTATATTTATAAAATGAATATAAAAAAACTCACACTTTCTTTTCTTTTTTTTTTTTCCTTTTTCCTATTTCCTCCTTTTTTTTTTAAAACAAAACCCCACACATTTTATCCCAAACAAATGTTTTAAACACATTTTTTTTTAGAAAAAATTCAAGGATAAATCTCGTGAAATTTCGGTTTTACATATAAAAATAGGACCCTCAAAAAAATTCTAAATTCATTAGCAAGGTACGTTTTTTGATTCTCGACATGCTTAGAGTTAGTTTAGGTTAATCTAAGATATATTTTTAGATCCAATATTAAGGTAAGTGTTTTAATCCTTGACATGTTTTTAAGTCTTGATGAATAGATTAAAATGTTGTTTGTTTGAATCTGGATTGTTTCAAATGTTTTAGTTTTTTTTCTAATTATTGCTTGAACTGGTTGATATTATTTAAATCCCCAAAAAATATTTCTCCATGTCCAATCACAACATTTGCATGTCGTGAAGTACTCCATGGCCAAAAGAGGATCCTCTTGATAAGTTCATTATATATTTCTTTATTTTATCTTGTTTAGGTTGCTTTTAGTTTGTTTTCCTATAGTTTTTGGGTTTTCAATCAGGCATTTTATTTATTTTTGTAGGTGAACAAAGATTACATTGTAAAGGCCAAAATCAGTGAATTTTCAAGTTGAAGAGTAAAAATAATAATAAATACTAATAATAATAACACAAATAATAAAAATAAATAAAGTACAGTGTTTAGGAGCCACAAATAGTGAGCGAGAACAGAATGCCACTGCCTAGGCGCTACGAACTGTGAAGCGTGAATCAGGGACACGTGCCGAGGGTTTTTTGGCCTATAAATACATCTCTTTTTTAAATTTGAGGGGGAATGTTTTGGAGAGGAAGAGAGGAAGACGGTTGGGCACTGTTTTTAAGGACCCGACCAACCAAACAGAGTGAGAGCGGTGCTTGGAAACTTGTGGAATCACCATGATTTTTTTTCCCTTTTTCCTTCCCTTTTCCTACCTGTAATGACTTTAATGTTGTTAGTTATGACTTTTGTTATGAACTAATCTTCTTTTTTTAGAGCTTTAATGTAATCGATTATTGATTCCTACTATTCTTAGTTAGTAGTTGACATTTCTATTTCATTTATGATTGTGAAACCTTTATGAGCTTTAATGTAATCGATTATTGAATCCTACTCTTCTTAGTTAGTAGTTGACATTTCTATTTCATTTATGATTGTGAAACCTTTATGAGCTTAATGAATGTTTAGATTTTGTCCAATCTTGGCATTGATTGTGTCATAATTCGAGGATGAGAGACAATAATTATTGATAGATCTAAATGGTTTTCCCTAATTTATACATGAGAAAGAGATATCCTTGTAGATTTTGTGGCAATTTTAGGTTATACTTTCTTAATATTTGAATAGTTAGAAATTGTCATAGAGATATAGACAATTTACTTCTCAAAGAATAACGTTATTGCTTGAGAGAGAATATCGAGTCTAGAGGGTAAAACTTGCCAACAATCTATAAATAGAAATTGCTTTAACTATTAATGAACAAAGAGTAGGAGGAGATAACGTTGAAACCATTGCTCTAGAGTTTCTAGCAATTTGAATTTATCCCTTTATTTTTGTTAGTTTAATTCAAAACAAGTTTAAATTTCATCTTTCTTGATTAATCGGTATTCAGATAAAATTAAGGCTAACAAATTTGGTAATTAGGTAAACATTCATTCCCTATGATATTGGCACTCACAATACTATATTACTTGTAACGATTTGTACAGTTGTGAAATCAAACAACAATTGTCTCATGAAAAAAAACATCGAGTACAACTCGATGAAGATTAAAGCTTTAATCTTGTAATGATTGACATTTTCAGGTATTAATTAAAGTTTTAATTTTGAGATTTGAATTAATTGTAAGGCCAATTCCATGTTTAAAATTGTGTTGAAAGTTAATTTTAGAGATTTGCATAATTGAAATTTGAGAAATTGGAGGGTGAATTGGGAAGAAGGAAGGGAAAAAGGGAATTAATTGGTTTGGGGGCAATTTTGTTAATTAGGTAACTTTGAGCCAAGCCCAAGTCCAAGGAGAAGCCAAGCCCAAATATCCCTCTCTATTATTTTTATACTACACGCAGCCCTAGGTCAAGCCAAGCCGTCATCTTCTCCAACATTCTCCTCTTCCTCCATGAAAAACAGCCTCCACCATCAATCTCTCTCTCTTTCTTTCTCCCTTTCACTACACCCATCCATTCAAAAGTTTCTTCTTCTTCAACAAACATCCATTGCCGGATTTGTCCTTCACGCCGCGGGTACTGTTCACACCGAGGGCATTGTTCACACAGTGGGGGCACTGTTCAGGCCGCGGTACTGTTCGCACCGCCATCTCCCGATTGCTTTCTGATTTGGGATAAGTAGGAAGCCAGAGTTGGAGAGACTTTGCTACCCAGAATAAGAATAATTATTCTGTTTGAGGTAAGTAATTATTCGGATTAAGCCTTTTAAGTTACTTGTGACTTGGTTATTATTATGAATTTTAGAAGGTAAGCATGAAATTCATAATTATTAAGCATGCTATGTTTAAGGAAATCTTACCATGGGCAATTTGGAATTAAATTTGGACTAAGTTTATGGCTATGTTAGAATAGAGGGCTTAAGAATTGGAGTTATTATGAGAAACATGTGTTTTATTAAAAGAACTTACTTAAAATAGTAGAGGGATGAAATTATGTTATCATGGTAAGTATTTGTGGGTAAAACTTAGTTACCTAAGCAGGTGAATATTCTTGTTGAAGAATTTAATGTAGTAAACCCATGGTGAGTTCATGTGAATATACAGTAATTTGAGTAAGTTTGCCTAAGGTTCATAAGTTGAGTTGGTTAAGTAATAAGTTCTTTTGAAATCATTATAGGCTGAGAAAAAGATCTCCATAAAAGGAGGAAGCAAGATATTTGAGCCAAGGTAAGGGATTTTATGCCGGTATGCTTAAATGCAAGTTAGGAACTGAATTGAAAAACTACATTTGAAATGAAAAGCTTTTATAAGTGTTTTATTATGATTTATGATGAATTTTAAAATGCTTTATTATATATGAAAATGGATTTTCACTTGTTGATTGCCAAATATTCTTGTGAATGTGATGCATGAGTTATGGTTTATGATTTATGATGAATGATATGAGAATGTTGCCTTGTGTTGCATCATTGAATGAAAATTTAAAATGCTTTGGGACCTCATGTATACATGTGTATTTTCATGCTAAAATGATTTCGAAGGCTGTGGCAATTACCCTCCCAAAATTATAGATGTTCATCTAAATGAAAAGGAACCTGAAAATGTTAAATGAAAAGGAACCTGAAAGGGTTAAATGAAAATGAACCTGAAAATGTTAAATGAAAAGGAAATGCTAGGTTGGGATAATTGTCCACATTAAGCCGAAGAGAAAAGTTAAAGGGAAACGTTTCCACTATGAAAATGTTTTAGGTCCCACTAGAAAAAAAAGGCTTTAAAAATCACTTTGTATGTGTTTGCATATCTTGACCCCGGTAGTGAGGTCACTTACTTAGTACTTTAAATACTCACCATTTTCCAAAATGTTTTTCTTTTCAGGCAAAGACGAAGACATATCTTAGGCGATTGACAAGGTAGTTTGTTGAAAGGGTCATGGGTGACTTTGAGGATCATGACTTCCGCATTTAGATAGTGTGTTAGTTAAAACATATTTTGTTTAGTAAACAATGTGTTGTGAAACTATTTCAATTGATTGAATGTTATAATTCATATTATGTTTTGAAATGATTTTTAAAGGGATCCCGAGCATAAAGATTTTTGATTGTTTAGCAAAAGGTTTAATTCTTTCTGTCTTTTACCAAAGATTTTTAAATTTCTTCAGTATGCATGTAGCAATGTCCCTAGAAAGTCTAATAGGAAAAGTCGGGTTGTTACAAATCTTCAAGAATTAAACAACCGAAGGGCCCCAATGTAGACCAAATGGCCATGTTTAACCTGTCTTTTAAAAATATTTTCGACACAAACTCATGTAGTATGGACCTGAATCGTAACTGTAACACTTTGGCCAAGTTATGGCTAAACTTTAAATATGTTCAGTCCCACTTATTTTATGAAAATAGGATCATGTTATATATGTGTACTCTTTGAATGTTTCTCTCTAACATCATTTGTGGGGCTAGCCGTTGAGTAGCTTTTAAAACTTGTCCCCTTCCCCATATTTGTCTCAAGAAATACAGTGGCGTGCAAGGAGTGAGAAGCATGTCTGTTGGCTATTCCATAGATTTCGTGTGCCAACATAAACTTTTATTAATTATCATTAGTTTCATATTTTTGTTTCTAACTTTGTTATTTGTTAAAAAGTTATTTTGTTATGTCTGCCCCATAATAACCATTGGATACAAAAGCAAAAGCGAAGCACTCTTATAATTTCTCTCTCTCCCACATCTAACGATGCAAATTATGAGCAAGCTTCATCCAATAATTTCTCGAGTTTTTGGCACTAGAAGTTGGGAAGAAGAATATGTGGCTGGTGCAATTGGCGGGCCGTAAGTGTCGTCTCGGAATGACCGTTGCCTCCAATTCCTAAACAATTTGAGTTTAAAAATGTCATGAGATTCTTTGATGAAGGGATTGTTGATTTTTGTGACAGTGAAGACAATTCCTACCAGATTACTAATGTAGTCATAAATGAACTGGTGGTAATTTTATGCTTTGGACTATATAAATGGGTAATTATGTGGACATCCAAAATTCGCAGTTAGATTGGAGAAGGTCATACTACTGGAAATTTGGAAAATAAATTCGCTGCATAATTAAAATCTTTTTGATTAATTAAGGACACGAACATCACTATTCTTCTTTTCTTTCTTTAAGGTTCTTTTTGCTGCCGCTGAAGTTGGAGCTCTAATTTTGCAGGATCTTCGTCGTCGAAGTCAGCTGTGGAAGGTGAACATGGCAGTCGGAGAGAGTAGTGGGAGATGGGGTTGGGGGAGCATAACACATTTAACGGATTTAAATGAGGGGCTCAATTTTATTTTGTTAAAGTTTATGGGTGTAATTGTAACGATTATTACACTTTAGAGGTGATTGAATTTGTCTTTTTATTATTCTTATGTTTTACAATATTTTTTGTATCAGATTCTGGACAATGTTTTTTTAATTATTTTATTACATTATATTAGGAGATGTTATTTCTTTCTTCTTTTTCCTTTTTTCTTGTTTATACTCTTTTTCAAAATATTTCTAAATTTCTCACATCTTGATCGAAAGCACATGCTAATTACCGCTAAACTATGCTCACTTTGGCTTTAACCCTAAAAAGTTAGGTCATTACACTAAACTTCTAATATTTGAATAGTGTTTGTATTAATTAAAAATGTAAAATTCTATGGTGAAATAAAATAATGATTTGTATAATCTCACCTATGTAATATCATTTTTAGATAGTTGGATATAGATTTAAAATATAAATTTAAAGCACATGAGAATTGAGAGTACACATTGAAAACAAAAATAAAAATTTGTAATAAAAATTATGTCTATTTTAAAAGTATTAATTTTATGTTAAGAATTCAAAGGACGTTAAATCTAACAAGAAATAATATACCACGTTAATGAATTAAATTTTTAATGAATTAAATTTTCAAAGAAGTGGGTTAATGGCTTTTGAGTGGTCAAACCAATGAACCAGTAACCTCTTTTCTTTTTTAACTTTAACAACTTGTAATCAAAGAACCATATACCAATGAAAGTAGCCATCAACATCCATATAACTTTGAATATTTTTATATATATTAAAAATATTAATTAGATAACTCTCAATCTTCTTAAAAGCATCAATCTTATCTCCGATAACTTTAATTGACAAATCTTTCATATTTAATAACTTTATATTTTTTTACTCTTATCCAGTTAATGATATATTTTCCATTATCATGACTAGTAAGAGATACTACTCTCAATAATAGTAATAAAATTGGACTTTGATACTTGTGCAAACAATAAAAGAAAATTTCCAAACGTATTAAATTGTCAGGATACAATAGTCAAGATCATGATTTAATTTGTATAATCTCACCTATATAATATCATTGTTTTATAGTTCGATATAGATTTAAAATATAAATTTAAAGCACATGAGAATTGGGAGCAAACATTGAAAACAAAAATAAAAATTTGTATTAAAAACTAGATCTACTTTAAAAGTATTAATTTTTATGTTATTAAGAATTGAAATGACATTAAATCTAACCAGAAATAATATACCACGTTAATGAATTAAATTTTTAAAGAAGTGGGTTAATGACTTTTGTGTGGTCAAACCAATGAACCAACAACCTCTTTCCTTTTTTAACGTTAACAATTTATGGTCAAAGAATCATATTCCAATGAAAGTAGCCATCAACATCCATTATAACTTTTGTTATTTTTATATATATTACAAATATTAATTAGATAACTCTCAATTTTCTTAAAAGCATCAATCGTATCTCCTGTAACTTTAATTGGCAAATCTTCTATATTTAATAACTTTATATTTTTTTTACTCTTATCAAGTTAATGATATACTTTCTATTATCATAACTAGTAAGAGATACTAATCTAAAAAATATAGTAATGATATTGGACTTTAATATTTATGCAAACAATAAAAGGAAATTTTCAAACATATCGAATTGTTAGGATACAATAGTCAAGATTGATTCGACATCATTCTTATAAATAAAGGTTTATATATTAAATAAGGAAGGTAACCTCGTATTTTAGTTTTATATTTTTAACCACTAACATTTATAGGTGGACTTTTCTCTAATTAAAAATGATTACATATACTCATATGGAGATATAGTTTAATATCCATAAAATTTTGTATCCGAATGTTTTTAATTTGTGCAACACTTAATTAAACAACCTATAAGCATGATAAAAATAAGTTTAATTTCTATTTCACGTGTAGTTGATTATTTATCATAAAAATCTCTTTTTGATTTTAAATTCTAACTATCGGTTGAAGTAATGTGGATAGCATGAAGGAAATATCACAAAGAAGCATAAGAAATTGATGGATGATAAATAGTTTAAATTTAGAGGGATGTATACTTAAAAAAGTTTTATTTAATTCTCACTTGACTACTTCTATATTATAGATATAGTCAAATACAGTACATCATAACTGACGTATATTGTAGAATAGAAAGGGAAGTTTCAGCATATCTTTTCGAGAAGTTCGAAAGATTTGAGTGTCCTGATTCTTTCAGTGGGACATTGTTGTTCGAGAACAAGAGCTTGATATTTGCGCACACGATGTAGGCAGTCTTTGGCCAGAATATTGAGACAGTACTTTAGGCCTCCTTTATCCAACTCCGAATACCAACCTTCATAAATGCTATCGTACTTCAGATTATTTCCATTTTTAATGTTGAACTGTTCCACCGAAAACTTTGCAACCTCTAGCATGCAAGGCGTCTCAACATTAGGGATTTTAATCCAATTCTCCACAACTGGCGGAACATCATCAAAAGATTTGAGTGTCCTAACTCTTCCAGGATTCTGTTCGTATACAATGACCACATACTTGCGCAAACGTTTCAAACAGTCTTTCGCATAAACATAGAGACGATACTTTAAGTCTTTTTCATTCAACTCCAGATACCAACCTTCAGAAATGCTATCGTATATCAGATTATTTCCGTGTTTCTTGTTAAACTGTTCCACAGCAAGCTTTGCAACCGCTTGCACGCAATGCTCCTCAACATTAACGATTTTAATCCAATTCTCCACAGCCAGTGGAACCACGACCGACACCTTGGCTGCACCACTCATTCTGTTTTATGATATATATATATACAGATAGATAGTATATAGAAACTTTTATGGTGATTTTCCTTCCTTCAGTAGTTCGATTTTATAGAAGTTATTAAATGCAGAAGATTTGACAATTAAAATTACCGGAGATAAGATTAATGCTTTTAAAAAGATTGAGACTTATCTGGTTAATATTTTTGATAGATATAAAAATAACAAAAGTTATAATGGATGTTGATGGCTACTTTCATTGGAATATGGTTCTTTGACTATAAGGGGGTGTTTGGATTGAGGAGTTGGGGGGAGTGGAGTTGGGAGGAGTTCCCAACTCCTTGTTTGGCCCAAAGATATTTTAACTCCTATTGCAAGTCCCACAAACTTATTAACTCCCACTCTAATTCTTTTAGCGTGGGTTCCACAAACTTATTAACTCCTCGTCCAACTTCCCACAACTTTCCTATCTCCACTTTTCTTTACCTTACCTCACTCCTACCTCTCTCTCTACTCTCCCTTCCTTTCTCTCTCTATTTTTTTACATAATTTTTTTTAATTTCTTAATTTAAAATTTTTTATCTATTTTTTTATATAAATTTTTTCGTCATTATTACTAATTACTAATTAAATATAAATAATTATAAAAAATATTAATAAATTTTAATAAATTTTTAACAAAAATATTTTTCTTTTTTAAATATAAATTATATAAGAATGGTTTAAATATGATACTATTATTTAAATTGAAATTCTTAATGGTAATTAGAGTACTACATAACAATTTTTTTAATTGATAAAAATCTCTCTATCTCACTTCCTCCACATGTCATCTACAATTTTTTTTTTAAGTTTAAACAAAAATTACTTATAACATATAACAATCTTATCTTTTTTTAGCTTATTTTTTTATTAATAGCTAGAATATATATATATATATATATATATATATATATATATATATATATATATATATATATATATATATATATATATATATATATATATATATATATATATATATATATATATATATATATTTATATTTATGATTTAAAGATAAGAAAAACATATTTTAAACTAATCTCATATTACAATTTAAAAAATTAGTATTTAAAAAAGTTAACGTGTTAAAAAAATTGATTTTCAAATTAATCATATTCAAAGTAAAAAGATAAACAATTTCTCCTTCCAAACTTAATAAAATAAAATTATTACAATATAACATAAATATATAGTAATCTAAATAAATGTATATATGATATTCATTTTGAATGGTATTAAAAAATATATATTCATTTTGAACTTAATTGTTTTAAAATAGTTGATATTTACTTCAAAGAATATATTATTTTCAAATTAATAAAATTGTAGATAATCCATTACATTGATTAGTTTGAAAAATGAAATCTTAAATTATATAAAAAAATTATTTTATTAATTTTGAAAAACAAATCTTAAATTAAAATTTAAAATTGACGAAAACAAGTCTTTAACAAAATTGTAAAATATTCATAAAATAGTATAATTTAAAATCTCAATTTTAGGATTGACGGAAACAAATCTATATTATTTCTAGAATTGAGAGAATAAAAAAATAAAAATCTTAAAGTTTATTTGAATCCTTTTAAATTAATGGATTGAAATCTTTCCGAATCACATGTAATGTTTAAAAAAGTATTGTAAGAATTTATTTTATTTGAAAACTATCCAAGGCAAATGAATAATTAATGTGAGAGATATTGAAAAAAGAATGTAGGGTATTTTGTTCAAAATTCTTTTTTCTCTTTAAAGAAATTTGTAAAAAATACATAAATTAATAAAAACAAAAAATCTCAGTATCAGAATTCATGGGAACAAATTCTTAATAATGAAAATTTGAGAAATTGTAGAAAAAACTGTACAAAAAAAAAAGCTAAAATCAACTCAGACTTCATAACTCCATGTTTAACAAATCTGCACCCCAAACACTGACTTTAGAACTCCTACTCCCTGCAACTCCTTACCCCAACACAGACTTCCTAGCTCCATATTAAACAACTATGCACCCCAAACACAGACTTCCTAACTCCCCAGACTTACTAACTCCTACTCTCTGCAATTCCTTTGATCGTTGGCATGTGATCGAAGTAATAAAGAAAACTGGAAGTACTCCAGATTATCGTACCCAAGGGAATGAGTTTTAACAAAATCTACTAAGATGACACAAATTTGTTGCAAAATACAATTGCAAAAACCAATGGTGTAAAAATGCTTCATAGGTTGATTTTGGTAAAGAAACTAAACAAAAAGTCAATAATTAAGAAAAATGTGATCCAAGTTGCTTATGCCTCTTCGGAAAGAAATGTCACTAAAAATGCAATTGCAATCATAGTTAACACAAGATAACTAAGTAAACTGAATTCGACTCCTATTCAATTTTGCTTCAAAATCTTTAGGAGGTTAAGTGATTAAACCTATATTTCTATGGCTAATCTAACTTAGATAGTTTCGCGCACAATTCTAGCGATTTTGGAGTCTCGCCCTATGTCTAGGGTCGAAGTTCAGGACTTATTTATAAGCATTTTCCTCTATTTCTTTTGTGACATCTGCTTTCCCTTAACCCTTTTGGTATTAAGTTCAAGCTTGACAAGCAATCACTAGTTGGCCGGCTAGGTTTACCCACGTTATTTCAACAAAAACAAACAAAATCTCGAGTGTTAACTAGATTGAACACGCTTTTAAGCTTCACATCTCTTCTCTATGGCATTCACTAACTTGCATCCCTAAAGAGGAATTAGCTCATTATGAAGAATTGAAAACCAACAATTTAATTGCTATAAAACTCATATTAAATAACCAAATACATAAATTTAATTTCGGACTAATAAGGTAATTCAAGCTGAATTTACATTATTTTGGTGTGAACTCAACCAAATAACTCAAGATAATTCTAGAATTCAAACTCAGCACTATCTTTCAACCAAATTATCAAAAACAGTGAAGTACTCAGTAAAAAAAATTCAAACTTTGTGGAAATGAAAATTTTAGAAACTAACAAGCTTATTATAAGAGATGAAAGAAATCAAAATGTAACAACAGAAAAAAAAATATTTTATTTTATTTTATTTGTTTTATTGATTTTTCTAAAACCTTTTTGAATTAGGATTTTATCTTATTTTTAAATTAGGAGATAAATATTTATTTTCTTTTTATTTAAAAAGAAAGAAGATAATTTTATCAAGGGTTTTGATTAGAGTTCTTTTAAAAATGGGTCTTTTAAGTCATAACCTTTTTGATCAAAAGTTTTGACGGCAAAAAGAGGGAAACGAAGAAGTCAGTTATGCAGTTTCCTCTCTAAAGAAAAAACAGTAAGTTTTCTTCCCTTCTATTTTGAAGTTTGTTTTCTTTCTTGATTGATTGAATCTTTCTTGGAAAATTTTGGATTTTTGTTTTCAATTCATGAATGTTTAGAATGAAAAGATTCTTGAAATCTTTTGCCCTAAAAAGTTTTTAGGTTTTTGGTTTGCGTAATTCTTTATCAAAGTTTTTCATCTTATGGATTTTGGATTAAATTAAATGTTTGATAATGAAAGATTTTCCAGAAATTTCCAACCTTTATTTTCTTCAAATTTGGGACTGTTTTTGTAATGTTTTTGGGTTCTTTTTGTACAAGAAAGTTTACCAAATGATTGTTTCTTTAAAGTGTAATTTATACCTTTGATTTCTACATGAAAATAGTATATTTTAAAGGTTTTTACAGAAGTTTTATCCAGATTTTTCAGATCTGATTTTGGTGTTAAAAAGTGGCAAATCTTGATTATTTTAATGCTAAAATATTGAAGAATTATGTTTTATGAAACATAAAATTTTCTGAGTTATTTGTCTATATTTCATGATAGTTTTGAAGGTTTTAAAAGTTGTAGGATTGGAAAATTGTTTCGTATGTTATTTCGTATTGAAAAGTATTGATTTTACTAATTTTAATATGTTTTTAATTGGATTTTAAAGTGTTTGAAACTCAGTTTTCAGTGCTGTTTTTTTTTTCCAAGAATCCTATTATTTTCCTAACTTTTTATGCAGAAAATTGTTTTGAATGAGAAAAATTGGATAGATAAGATTGCCTATATTTTATATAAGCTTTTGGACCTTTAAGATAGAATTTTGGTTTCTGATCAATGAAGTATTGGATATGTTTAGGTTTCTAGAAGATTGACCTTAGTTCAAGGAGTTGGTATTGTGGAAAATTGAGATTGAGATTAAGAATTGTAAAATTATCGATCGAGGTAAGTAGTTTCCACATCCCTTCCAAAATAGCAATTTTGGTACAATTATATTTTTTTATATTGTTTATTTGACAAATGTTTGAAAGTATGTTTTGTATGATTTGAAATTGATCAAAATTGTTTTGTATGCTTTAAAGTGTTTTGCTATTTAAAAGTATGTTTGTCGTTTGGATAATTTGAAATAAATGTGTTTTGATTGATTTTGAATTGAAAGTAAGTTTATTTTGGTTTTGAGTTTGAATGATTGATTTAATGAATCTTTATTGAAATTGTTATTTGAAACTACATGTTTTGTTTCAAATGTTTACGAAAGAATTTTTGATCATTTTGATAAGGGCTATCTAGATATGCCAATTTTCTGTTTTGGGAATACTTTGCTTATTTGTGGTAGTAGCCTAAATTGGAATTGATGGAATTAGAATTGACAGAATTGTTCTGGCTTATTTGTGAGAAGACACATTTGTGGTTTGGTATTCCTTTGGAATGAAGATTCATATGTGTGTTATTCACTCACGTGGCCTCACACTTAAGTAATTATATTGATTGTTCTGGTCGATTTTATCGACATCTTTGGCTGATTGAAGCTTATTTGTGGGAAGACACAGTTTGTGGTTTGGCATTCCTTTCGAATGAAGATTCATGTGTGTGTTTCACTTAAGTAATTGATTTGAATATTCTGGTCGATTTTTATCGACAACTCTGATTGAATGTTCTGATTGATGTTACCGACGGGTAACCATCATATATGTTCTGAAGGCTACCCAAATAATGCATATTCCCACTCTGATATTTGAAAGTAATGATTGATTGAACGTACTGTTTGAATTGAAAGTTTCGATACTTGAAAGTTTTGGTTAAATGAAAGTTTTGTTTTGAAAGTTTGTATGATTGAAAGATTTTTGTTTTCTGAAAGTTTTAATTGTTGTATTAAAAGTTTTGCAAGGATATTTGTATTTTGTTTATGATTGTTTTAAAATAAAATGACCAAATGAATATTTGACTTTTGATTCAACTATTGAAATGATTAGTTAAACTGAATTTCTATGTTTTTGTTTTTCCAAAATGAATTTCTGAACTTGATGTTGAGATTGCTTATTGAGTATTTTTGTACTCATTTTTGTTTTCCTAAAATGTTTTCAGATGAAGGAGCAGGTGATAGTTCTGACAGTGATTGAGGTCTAGCATTCTAGCAAAACCGTTGAGGAGTTATTTTTTGGTGTTTAGGTTTTTAGCATTTAGGTTTTTGTTGGACTTGCCGTATGTTCAAAGTTCTTCTAGTTGGTTTCTTTTTTTAAGTATTGGATTTGGCTTTATTTTTTTAAAGCCTTGTTTTTCAGTTAAGTGAAAGTATTTTACGTTTGTTTTCCTACTTTTTAGTATTTGTTTAATCGCTTCCACATTTACCATTAGAATGACCGTATTGGAAAATACGGGTTGTTACACAAAACCTAGGATTCAATGGTAAATTCAACTTCAACAACATACAAGAAAATTGGATTAAACAGAGCCCAACTCTATAAATAAAATTGAGTAGAAAATAAAAGGATTAAAACAAAATGAAATTAAACAAAAATAGAGTAACAACGCTAACGGAAGTTCCTTGCTTTGATGGAACCAAAATTCCTTCAAGGGCAGTTGGATCTTTACCTCCTCGAACTTTCGTTGAGGAGGGATCAAACTCAGGAATTAAAGAGCAAAAATACAAGAATGAAATGCTGGAAAAGATAGAAATCGTAAACTGTAGCTTGCTGTCCAAAAATGAAAACCAGAAAAACCCAGAAAAATAGAGTGTCCTTTTCTTCGTTCCTCCCCATTCTTTTATAGACATTCCGAGGCTTGTGCTTCCATCTTAGAGCTCCTTAAATCTTGGGTAAACTTGGGGCATGAGATTAGGCTGAAAAATCTCCTAGAAATCATGCAAACTCCATGGATTTTGGTGTATTTCCGTAATAATTGGTAAGTCCAGAAAATGCAATTGCATTTCAAAAGTGGAATGCAATTGCATGTTTTTCTTGCTCACCACTTTGTTTTTCTCATAGAAATGCAATTGCATATATAAAGTGGAATGCAATTGCATTTTCGTGATTTCTCTAAATCTACATAAGAACAACAATTTGGCTTAATTTCCATTATCTTTTCAACTTATTTCCTCTTTTTCAATATTCCGACAAGCTTACATGAATTTATCTTATAAATACTATTTTTAGCTTGCTCGTTATTCGACAAAATATGTAAAAATGACAAGAACAACTTAGTTTAGAGTTAAATAATCCTCATAAATGAGAATTATCATCCTTGCCCCAAACAAGCCCTAAGTTGTTAACCTTAAAAAAGGAAAGAGGTTGCCGGTTCATTGGTTTGACCACTCAAAAGCCATTAACCCACTTCTTTGAAAATTTAATTCATTAACGTGGTATATTATTTATTGTTAGATTTAATGTCCTTTTAATTCTTAACACAAAAATTAAAACTTTTAAAATAGATTCAATTTTTATTACAACTTTTTATTTTTGTTTTCAATGTTTACTCTCAATTTTCCTGTGCTTTAAAATTTTTATTTTAAATCTATATCAAACTATCTAAAAATGATATTACATGGGTAAGATTATACAAATCATTGTTTTTTTTCACCATAAAATTTTACATTTTTAATTAATACAAACACTATTCAAATATTAGAAGTTTAGTGCAATGACCTAACTTTTTAGGGTTAAAGCCAAAGTGAGCATAGCTCAACGGTAATTAGCATGTATCATCGACCCAAAGGTCAGAGATCTGAGAATATTTTGAAAAAGAGTATAAAAGAAGAAAATGAAAGAAAATAACATCTCATAATATAATATAACAAAATAATTATAAAAAAAAACTCTGTTCGGAATCTGACATAAAAAATATTGCAAAACCTAATAATAATAAAAAAGACAAATTCAATCGCCCCTAAAGTATAATAATTGTTACAATTTGTAATGCCCGAAAAAGAAAAAAAAATCGATTTTGGAAAATGGGAGTCAAACCCCCATTTCCCTATTCTCTCTCCACCTTTCTTGAATTTTCCTCCCTACTCTCTTTTTATTTTTCCTTTTATTTTCTTTTCTCTCAAATATCCCTCTCTCTCCCCGATAATCTCTTTCTTTCTCCCTCAATCGCTACCAAACCCCTCATCCCCCTCTCTCTCTCTTTTCCGTATTTCGTTGAACCACAAACCGCCCCCCATCTGTTCTTTGTCTTCGCTGCACAGGTCGTTGGCGCTAGCTCCATTTCTTCATCCTTCACCGTGCAGCAAGCAGTAACTATCGCAGGTGCTTGCCGGAAGCCATCTCCATCAGCCAACACTGCCCAGATCTGCCGCCAGGTCCTTTCGCACCATCGTCCCCCTTACGCCAACACTGTCGTCCCCTTGCTCCAGATCCATCTACCCCTCATCAGATGAAGCCATCTGCCGCTGGATTTGTCGTGCTGAATTGCTGCCATCACCGAATGCTGCCCTCCGTCTCTCTGGTTTGTATAGACAGTAAGTGGGGGAGAGTTTTGGAACCGCTTTCTGGCATCGCTCGTTTGGGTAAGTGTCACACCCCCTCCCAGCTCACTTGCCTAACCTAGGAAGGAATGTGAAGACAAAGAATACCAGCCCTCTTACTAGCACTCCCAGCCCAGTCTAACATCCACCTGAAACTGTACACAACGCAATATGTATGAACAAGTAAAATTGAGCACACAGTTGCACACCTGAGCAAGATACATTCAGTCCCTCATACTAGGTTTGCATACTAAGTCATAACATACTCAAGTCTATTACAACCCGGCTAGAATGCTTTAATTTCAAAAATATATACAGGTAGAAGTATATACAAAGAGCTAAAGAGGCGTGGTAGCAAACAGGTCTTGATGAGGCTAAGCACCAGGAACTCGTTTGCTACCTGAGAAGAGAAAACATGTTGAAAACGTGAGCTGGGAAGCCCAGTGAGTGACTACTTTAATAGATTATGCGTTCAAAGATAAAACATCAAAAGTACTTTAACAAGGCTGCCAATTTACAGGATTTAAGCACCCCGAAAAGCAATGAATAAGAACTCATAAGGTAGCATCAAAATCAAAAATAGGTATTTCAAAACGTAGTAACTCATAATAAAGAAAATTTGTAGCATGGTATCCTTCTTAACCCTAGCTGTGGTAGAGTCCTCTCTAAACCAACAGCTTCAATACCTCTCTCACGTGCACGTGGAATGCCATTTAAGCTCACTAGTCTCCCCTAATACATTCTCCATGTCCTTCAGTATTGGGGCCAGACCAACTACCACCCGAATACCTTGTCACTGTCCTTCAGTATCGGGGGTCAGGTTTTCTCTCTCCCAGGTACCTTTTCCGTGTCCTTCGGTACCGGGGGTTAATAATATACAAGGCATGCTGTAAATAGTTAGAAACATAGTATGGAATCACATTCAGCAAGTTCTCAACATAAACACAAACTTTCATTTTAAACAAGCTTCCAAACGTCGAGTGTCATGCCAATAGTTAAGTTCATCTTACGGTTAAAGGAGAACTCACTGACCAAACTCATTTTTCGTGTTCTAAATGCATAAATTCTTTAACATCGCCAATCAATCATATTTTAAGGTTTGGGCAATTCAACCATGTTTTAGAATGGATTAATGCAAGGTACTTCCAAGAAAACCTACTTCCAAACTTAGGTTTCATGCTTGAACGCGGAGTAACAACTAGTTACAATTATGCTTAGCTTTCAACACCGCCATTTATTAATAGGAGTTCAATGAAAAATGAATATAAATTAGTTTAAGCATGCTTCAATATCCATCACTAGTAAGCTTTTGAAATAAGATCAAAGCATAGGTTTTCAAATAAAGTCACTCACAATCACCGGAAGACTCCCAAGGCTTATAAGCTTCGCCTATCTTCGTTTGCCCTGAAAATGAATTCCATAACATTAATCCCTTTTTCTACTTGGCCTAAAATTAGATCTAATTCAGTCACATAACCCATAGCATAGTAACTGAACACACTTGGCTGTAAGGTATAACAAATTGGAAGCACATCTTCCTTACTCTCTCTCTAGCCCTTTCTCTTTTGAACCAAAAATTACAAGTTCAACTTTCAGCATGGGTTTCTCAACATTTAGCAAAACAACCACAAAATTTTATTTGGTAACCCTCTAATACAATGTCTAAACTTACTTAACTCAAAATTTTAGCTTCTAATTCGTCCTCAAGAGCTCGAAATCTTCAGACTTCTTCACCTTGTTCTGCTGGCCGAGAAACTGGAACACCTCTTGGCTTTCTTAGGTTTTCACGACTTTCCTCTTCATATTTCCTCACAATATTTTCCAGACCTATTCTTCATTGAATTTTTGAGATTTTGGCTCAAGAATCAACAAATTTGCTCAAGTGGATTTAGAGATATGGCTGGTTGAAGTTAACCCACTTCCTAGAGCTTCCAGTTGTCTACTTCATTCACAAGAGTTGGACAGCTCATCCTCCCTTAATAACTAATTCCAAAGAAATTGTGTATAATGGCCAGCTCCTCCTTCCCTCTTTAGACTTTAAGTCCTTTTAAATCCACCTAAATTGTAAAGAAATTTTAACTAATTTACTTAGAAATTACAGCTTTTGTATTCAATACAACATACACCTAATGTGTACCCAACTTGCTCATGACCTTAACTTACTTCAACTCAACCTTTAATATGCTTATAGCAATGCCTAACCTGTCTCCTTATGAGGCTTTGTGCACGTTATAGTCCACAACTTAGGAGATTCTCAAATTCTACCATGGCATCCTTCAGTGCAACCTATACCAAGTTACATGTATCAATCTTCATGTACAAGTGCAATAAGATCAAAAGAGAGTTTAGGGCTTACAGTAAGTTTCTGGCACCGATTCAAGGTTGAATTATTGATTTTTTGGGGTTGTTCTAACTATTTAATGGTCACTTAAGGTGGCCATGTTGGTCAAAATAACTTTTACAAGACCCCATTGAAATTTGGAGAAATTTGGGGCATTTTTGGACCAATTAGAGGTGTTGTTCGAGTCTTTCCAGCAGGTGCTATTCTATATTTTGGGTAAGTTTTGGTTGACCTTTGTTAAGTTCTGAGTGCAGGAATGTTTAGGCCTAAGTTAGATTTAATTGGTTGCTGTATAAGACCTTTTTGGGTGAAAATTAAATGTTGTTTGGATAATTTATTGACCTTTAATTTGTTGGAATCAAATTGAAGGATAACCAGACGACCAAAGTTGGTAGTGAGTGATTGTCACAAATTCCAAGGAGTTGTGTTTCGTCCAGAAAAATTGGAAAGGTAAGGTTTTCATCACCTTTAAATTAAACCCCCAAAAATTTAAGTATGGAGACCTTGGTTTTATTAGAATTTAAATGAGTTAATTTATGGGCTGTTGTATTATTGCTAGGTATTGCCTATTTTTATTTCATAAATAGATTTTGGGCCTGAGATGTTGTAAATTATTTCTTCTTTGAGGTAAGTAGCTTTTAGATTAAGCCTTTTTTTAGTTATTATTTAATTTTGGACCAAGTTGGAAAGGAATGCAAATTTATGTAGCATGCCTGGAATTTATTATGGAGCATGTATTACTAGATGGTTAGTTCTGATTTGCATCTTGAATTGGTAATTACCTAAGAATGTGGTAGGTGGATTTAGGAGCTTAAAGTTGTGAACTAAATGGTTTTAGCATGTGTAAACCCTTGACTAGCATTATGTTTGAGACTCATGTAATGTGCTTGTAATGTTGTTTGCTCTGAATTATTGTGGTTGGAAAGTTAATCTTGAGGCTCTAATTACCCTGTACTTCGTGTTGATTTGATTATGATATTGTAAGGTCTTGAGAACCTTGGTAAAGTTAGGGAATGACTTAGGACCCTTAGGCTAGTGACACCTACTACTTCACCTGGAACATGCTTACCTTGATGATTATGTGATGTGGTTGATGATGGGTACGTACCTTGTTTTGTTATAGCATGGAGGGTGTGTCCTCCATTGCAGGTGCTGGCCAGTGTGGCTTGAGGCTTGCAAACCTTCTTTCTGTAAGCCAATTTTGTGTGTGTGTGGGACGGGGGGGGGGGGGGGGGGGCAGGGGTGAAGCCCCATTGATTGGTAGGTGTTGGCCATTTGGCTTTAGGTTTGTGGACCTTCTTTTTATATGTTAGTTGTGGGGATGAAGCCCGTAGATCGGTATCATGGCTCTAGGGTTTTAGTAATGAGACTATATCATAGGTGGAGTAGGTTAGGTGGTCACATAGCTAAGAGAGTGCAGAATTGGAGTAAGATTAGGAGTTTGAGTATTTTATGTTGTAGACTGTGAGCCTTGGTCTTAAGTGGGCTACTTACTAAGTATTTTTATACTCATTCGATGCTACATTGTTTTCCCTTTCACGGCCATTTTAGATTCTTTGTTTTGTTTTGAAGTTTATTCTACTTCTGGTTTATTGCTAGTTGTAGTACTGTGATCTTGTATCAAAATGTTTGGAAATGTTTGTTATAAGTTATTTTTATTGAAACGAGATCCCAAAGTGAAACTTGTTTTTTGATCTTGTTTGTAAGATGTTTTTTAAACTTCCATTTTCTTGGTTAGGAGCGTATCTGTAACGACCCAACTTTTCCTATTGGACTTTCTAGGGACGTTGCTACATGCATGCTGAAGAAATTTTAAAATCTTTGGTAAAAGACAGAAAGAATTAAACTTTTTGCTAAACAATCAAAAAATCTTTATGCTCGAGATCCCTTTAAAAATCATTTCAAAACATAATATGAATTATAACGTTCAATCAGTTGAAATAGTTTCACAACACATTGTTTACTAAACAAAATATGTTTTAACTAACACACTATCTAAATGCGGAAGTCATGATCCTTAAAGTCACCCATGACCCTTTCAGCAAACTGCCTTGTCAATCGCCTAAGATATGTCTTTGTCTTTGCCTGAAAAGAAAAACATTTTTGAAAATGGTGAGTATTTAAAGAACTCAGTAAGTGACCTTACTATCGGGGTCAGGATATGAAAACACATACAAAGTGATTTTTAAAACATTTTCCCTCTAGTGGGACCTAAAACATTTTCATGTGGCGTTTCCCTTTAACATTTCTCTTCGGCTTAATATGGACAATTATCCCAACCTAACATTTCCTTTTCATTTAACCTTTTCAGGTTCCTTTTCATTTAACCTTTTTAGGTTCCTTTTCATTTAACCCTTTCAGGTTCATTTTCATTTAACCTTTTCAGGTTCTTTTTCATTTAGATGAACATCTATAATTTTAGAAGGGTAATTGCCACAGCCTTCAAAATCATTTCAGCAGGAAAATACACATGTGTGCATGAGGTCCGAAAGCATTTTAAATTTTCATTCAATGATGCAACACAAGGCAACATTCTCATATCATTCATCATAAATCATAAACCATAACTCATGCATCACATTCACAAGAATATTTGGCAATCAACAAGTGAAAATCCATTTTCATATATAATAAAGCATTTTAAAATTCATCAAAAATCATAATAAAACATTTATAAAAGCTTTTCATTTCAAATGTAGTTTTTTCAATTTAGTTCCTAACTTGCATTTAAGCATACCGGCATAAAGTCCCTTACCTTGGCTCAAATAGCTCGCTTCCTCCTTTTATGGAGATCTTTTCTCAGCCTATAATGATTTCAAAAGAACTTATTACTTAACCAACTCAACTTATGAACCTTAGGCAAACTTACTCAAATTACTATATTCACATGAACCCACCATGGGTTTACTACATTAAATTCTTCAACAAGAATATTCACCTGCTTAGGTAACTAAGTTTTACCCACAAATAGTTACCATGATAACATAATTTCATCCCTCTACTATTTTAAGTAAGTTCTTTTAATAAAACACATGTTCCTCATAATAACTCCAATCCTTAAGCCCTCTATTCCAACATAGCCACAAACTTAGTCCAAATTTAATTCCAAATTGTCCATGGTAAGATTTCCCTAAACATAGCATGCTTCATAATTATGAATTTCATGCTTACCTTCTAAAATTCATAATAATAACCAAGTCACAAGTAACTTAAAGGGCTTAATCTGAATAATTACTTACCTCAAACAGAATAATTATTCTTATTCTGGGCACCAAAGTCTTCTCCAACTCTGGCTTCCTGTTTATCCCAAATCAGAACGCAATCGAGAGACGGCGGCACGAACAGTATCGCGATGTGAACAGTGTCGCCACGGTGTGAACAGTGCCCCCCCGATGTGAACAGTACCCGCAACGTGAACAATACCCCCCCCCCCCCCCCGGAGTGAACAGTGCCCGCGGCGTGAAGGACAAATCTGACGATGGATGTTCGTTGAAGAAGAAGAAGCTTTCGAATGGATGGGTCTCTTGGTAGTGAAAGGGAGAGAGAGAGAGAGATTGATGGTGGAGGCTGTTTTTCATGGAGGAATAGGAGAATGTTGGAGAAGATGACGGCTTGGCTTGACCTAAGGCTGCGTGCAGTATAAAATAATAGAGAGAGATATTTGGGCTTGGCTTATCCTTGGGCTTGGGCTTGGCTCAAAGTTACCTAATTAACAAAATTGCCCCCAAACCAATTAATTCCCTTTTTCCCTTCTTTCTTCCCAATTCACCCTCCAATTTCACAAATTTCAATTATGCAAATCTCTAAAATTAACTTTCAACATAACTTTAAACATGAAATTGACCTTACAATTAATTCAAATATCAAAATTAAAACTTTAATTAATACTTGAAAATGTCAGTCGTTACAGTATCGAATGAGTTTCAAGTAGCAATCCAGGGTGGGTCGTTACACAATTACATCCCTAAACTTTAAATGGTAAAAATTAAACCCTCAAAGTTACTCATATGTAAAATTGAGCCCCTCATTTAAATCCGTTAAATGTGTTATGCTCCCCCAACCCCATCTCCCACTACTCTCTCCGCTGCCATGTTCACCTTCCACAGCTGATTTCGACGACGACGATCCTGCAAAATTAGAGCTCCAACTTCAGCGGCGGCAAAAAGAACCTTCAAGAAAGAAAAGAAGAATAGTGATGTGCATGTCCTTAATTAATCAAAAAGATTTTAATTATGCAGCGAATTTATTTTCCAAATTTCCAGTAGTATGACCTTCTCCAATCTAACTGCGAATTTTGGATGTCCACATAATTACCCATTTATTTAGTCAAAAGCATAAAATTACCACCAGTTCATTTATGACTACATTAGTAATCTGGTAGGAATTGTCTTCAATGTCACAAAAATCAACAATCCCTTCATCAAAGAATCTCATGACATTTTTAAACTCAAATTGTTTAGGAATTGGAGGCAACGGTCATTCCGAGACGACACTTACGGCCCGCCAATTGCACCAGCCACATATTCTTCTTCCCAACTTCTAGTGCCAAAAACTCGAGAAATTATTGGATGAAGCTTGCTCATAATTTGCATCGTTAGATGTGGGAGAGAGAGAAATTATAAGAGTGCTTCGCTTTTGCTTTTGTATCCAATGGTTATTATGGGGCAGACATAACAAAATAACTTTTTAACAAATAACAAAGTTAGAAACAAAAAAATGAAACTAATGATAATTAATAAAAGTTTATGTTGGCACACGAAATCTATGGAATAGCCAACAGACATGCTTCTCACTCCTGCACGCCACTGAATTACTTGAGACAAATATGGGGAAGGGGACAAGTTTTAAAAGCTACTCAACGGCTAGCCCCACAAATGATGTTAGAGAGAAACATTCAAAGAGTACACATATATAACATGATCCTATTTTCATAAAATAAGTGGGACTGAACATATTTAAAGTTTAGCCATAACTTGGCCAAAGTGTTACAGTTACGATTCAGGTCCATACTACAGGAGTTTGTGTCGAAAATATTTTTAACATACAGGTTAAACATGGCCATTTGGTCTACATTTGGGCCCTACGGTTGTTTAATTCTTGAAGATTAAAGCTTTAATCTTCATCAAGTTATACTCGACGTTTTTTGCCATGAGACAGTTGTTGTTCGATTTCGCAACTGTACAAATCATTACAAGTAATACAGTATTGTAAGTACTGAACGTCAGCTTTTGTGCGGGCTCCGTCAAATAAATTTATAAGTCAGACCTCACTAAAACTTTGCAGTAATAAGTTGTTGGGTTGAACTATAGAGAAGCCCTCTATTGGTAATTTTCTCTTTTACTTTGGATATTGTAACGTAACGGGGGGAAGGGGTTTTGATGATTAAAATGAAATCCCAAGAAATTAAATGGCATAAAAGGTAAATAAAAGCACGGGATAGAATTAAACAAACCAAGAACCAATCTGAGGCCACATCGTAGTTTATATGTTCAACGTCAATCACAAATAACTAGATGCAATTTCAGATTAATGCACTTGATTGGCTTTGCCGATAAAGCCGTCAAAGCCCCTAACGGTCCTTTAAAACAACTAAATTAACCTAGCTACCATTAATTAGACCCTAAACTAATCCGATGAGAGCTAGGCACAATAGCGTTTCACAATCCTCGAATTAGCTGCATTAGGTAATATGGATTAGTCAAGATGATTAAGCTAACCTAGGTTGGCTGACCTAAATTAATTGAAATGCACCTTTACTCTTAGAACCTAGCATGCAACTATGGTCTATGGAAAGTCATAAACTCACTCATGTATCAGCTCTTTACTACTCAAACTAAGCATGAACTCTCAATGATAACAGATCTAAAGTTAAGCGTATAGCCAGGTTAAGCACATTCGATGCAAATAGGTTGTCAGGTTAATCTATTAACATGCTTAAGAATATAAACGAAGAGTAAGATATGCATTAATATTGAAATTAGATACATAAATGTTCAGAACCTCATGACGTTACAATGTAAAAACCCAATGATCTCCTTGAATTGGCGTTTTCGCTTAGCCATACATCAAAATCTCTAACCTCGATCCCATCAATTGGCCTAAAACTATCTTAATTAAGCTAAAAATGATTAAAACAGTATAGAGAGAGTCTAAAAGATAGAAAACGACTACTACAAATGGGTTTTATTGCTCTAAAAACGGAAAGAATCCTTTTATATAAATCGAAGTAGTGTCGAGATGGTACAACATCAACCCCCAGCATTTTGAAGTGTTGATCGAGGCCTCAACGCGCATACTCCCGATAGCTCTAGACACTAGCCCGTTCTGAGGCATTCTACCTTTTGCGTTAGTTCCTCAGTGTTGAGGCTTGGATTAGCGTCTTGACACTCTTCGTCAGGAAAATTTTAATTTGGTCATTTTGTTTCATCTTCTTGCCCGATTGTTCGAATGACCTTCGGTTTGCTTCAAATTAACTTCGAACTGACAGAAAAGCTCCGAAATGATTTCCTATAAAATAAGCAATTAAACTCATAAAACCTAATCAACTAGCATGAACTAAGTGTGATTAAATAGGACTTTCTAGGTCCTATCAAGTACTAGTATCGTTCTCCATAGAGAATGAATTCTTACCTAATTACCAAATTCATTAGCCTTAATTTTATCTAAAGACTGATTAATCAAGAAATATGAAATTTAAACTTGCTTTAAATTAAACTATTTAAAAGTCTAAAACTAACAAAAACAAAGGGATAAATTCAAATTACTAGAAATCTAGAGTAATAGTTTCATTGTTACCTCCTCCTACTCTTCGTTCATTAATAGTTGAAGCAATTTCTATTTCTAGATTATTGGCAAGTTCTACCCTATTGATAAAGAGCTTGTCGAAAGCTCTATCAAATATAATTATTAACCGGACGTCTACAATTTACAATAATAGTGGCCAGGGTCAATCTCAGGGATTGGATTTCTTAGATTAATTAAGTATTATAATTACTCACAGCTAATTTTATCTAGAGAACCTAAAATCAAGAGGAAAAATAAAGGTAACTAAGCTATGTATTTACAAGTTCTGAGACACTTAGAGGGAACCATTTTTTAACCTTGATTTTAGCAAAGAAACTCAAAGTTAATTGAATTAAGAGATTATTCATATGTTCAACTATTATAAGTTAAGAAATCACGAATGCATTCAGTTGGCTTTCTCAATCTCAACTAAAATTATGCTTAATTATTAAATTAACTCTCCAGTCTAAATTTCATAATTAAACATGATATTGTAAAATTTGTGTAATAGCTTCTATTAGCAAACATTTCATTCCCATGCTCAAACTTACTAATAGTTATGCATGCCAATCTAGATTCAAATTTTACTCTCCCAAGCTATAATTCAAATCATACACAATTAACTCTTGGCCAAAGAATTAATCAAAACAACGGGCATGCATATATAAGAGTTGAAATTTATAAATCTCAAAATAAAACTAACTAACTATCAAATTCAAGTTGAAACACATGAGTTCAATCCTTAAAATCTACAATTACAATGCTAAACTCATACGAAAGTCTAAAAACGAAAACTGCAAAATAAATAGGAAGGAAGGAAAACACTCTCTGACGCATGCCACACTCGTTTCCATCCTGATATGCCGTGATCTCAAGCCTTGAATGTCTTCTCTGGCTCTCAAAAGTGCTCCCTAAGTCCCAAATATGAAGTAGAAATCGACTCTAGATTGGTCCCTTTCCAAATGATCTCCTCAAATCTGCAACCAAAATGTTATATTTATAATCATCGGGACAGTGTCGAGACGCTGTGACCTAGTTCGTACATTAAAGATGGTAAGTCGAGGTAGTGTTGAGACGCTATATGTAGCGTGTCAACGCTACGGAAGGAAATTAGCTAGGCGCGCGTGTTTTGGGCGTTGAAACGCTCAAAAGTGACGTCTCAACGCCACCTCTGCAGGAATTGGAGCTTGGATGAATACGATTATAGCATTGAGATGCTATGGACAGCGTCTCAACGCTATCCTCTCGGGTCCCATAGGTACAACATCGTTTCTTCTTAGTTCCAAAGCTCCAAAACACACCTTTATATTCCAAATACAATGCTATCTTCCTCGAATGCTCAATTTCACCATATTTGCTAGAATCCTACAAAATGAATGAATTAAATGAATAAAATTACACTTTAAACCCATAAACTAGCAATAATATAAGCTTAGAAATAGCACACTTTTGTGTGCTATCACCTATAGACTTGATAATCCCTCTCAAGCAATAACACTATTATTTAAGAAGTAAATTGTTTATATCTCTATGACAATTCCAACTATTCAAATATTAAGAACGTAGAACCTAAAATTGACACAAAATCTACAAGGATATGTCTATCTCATGTATAAATTAGGGAAAACCATTTAGATCTATCAATAATTCTTGTCTCTCATTCTCGAATTATGACATCAAATTAATGCAAAGAGTGGTCAAAATCTAAACATGCATTAAGCTCATATAGGTTTTCACAACCATAAATGAAATAGAAATATCAACTACCAACTAAGAAGAGTAGAATTCAATAATCGATTACATTAAAGCTCTAGATAAAGAAAATTACTTCATAACAAAAGTCATAACTAACAACATTAAAGTGATTACAACTAGAAAACGAGAAGGAAAAAAAGAAAAAATAAATAAATCTCGATGATTCTACGAGTTTTCAAGCAACGCTCTAACTCCGTTTGATTGGCCGGGTACTTAAAAATAGTACCCAGATGATAATTCTCATTTTTAGAATTATTTAGCTCACAAACAAAGGTTATTCTTGTAACTTTATCCTTTGTGAACCCTAAAAATCTCTTGAATTTGAGCAAAGTGTTAAGAAATCCTTGAGCATGATGAGAACCCTTAAGATTAGGAGAAATAGATAAAAATATTGAAATTTGGTTGATTTAGTTGGTTATTATGTAGATTAGCAAAAATGGGACGGTTGTAGTATAATTGCAATTGCAATGCAACTGTAATTGTACCATGGAAGGTAGAAAAATGAGATTTTTGGGATGGGCCAAATTTAGAAGATTCTAGCATTTATTTCTCCTTAAATCAAGCAATGATTTTATACATCAAGTCGTATATGGAGTGTGAAGAAACTCTAGATGCTTGAAGGCTACAAAATGAAGGAAAACAAAGGCTATTTTCTGCCATTAGTTTCTTCTTTCATTTTCTTCTTTCTTCTTTTATTTTCTTTAAACTTCTTCGGTTTTTGTTCTTCTTCCATCTTAATCCAACCTAGGAGATCTCTTGGGTTGAAAAGATTCAACTCAACTTGAAAGAGATTGAGGAGAATCGATTAAAACGGAAGAAAAATCCATTTTTATGCATTTTGTTTTCTTCTTTTCTACTGCACGTTCGATCCATCTCGAGTTCATCAAACTTAATCCAACCTAGGTGACCTTTTGTGTTGTAAATATTTGACTCAATTCGAAAGATATTGAGGATAATCGATTAAAAAGGATGAAGGATAAATTGGAAATATTTTTCGTTTTGGGTCTGTTGTTTTCAATGTTTTAGTTGAAATTTTATGTTATGTTTAAGCTAGTCACCTTCTATATTGATTTTGTCTCAATTAATTACATTTTGGCCTAGAGTTTATGCATTGATTTTCCAGTTGAATTCAATTAACTTTTTGTTTTTCATGTCTCGCAAATGTAGGTTATTCATGATTTATTTAACTATTACAGAGAGTCTTTCTTAATTCCTTCATGGTTATCAAAGGGTCTAGAGTTATTTATTTTATGTTTATTTTACCCATTATGAGCTAACTCTCCTTAAGGGATTCAAGTGTATGAATGCCCTAGAAATGAGAATGTGAAGTTTATATGCAAGGGCGATCCAAATTAACACAAAGATTGTTTGCTTTTGTTGATTTATTTGTTTTTAGTAAACTTGGATTGATCAACTAGGGTTTCTTGCTAGCCTAAATCTAATATTGAAAGGGTTAGATGAGGGCAGATCTCATAAAAGCAATGGGATAAAAGCTTAGACATAAGCAAAGCTTGATCCTAGACATAGGACGAGCCCTAAACCATTAGAATGCGATCTAAAATTATCTAAGTACAATTGGACATAGACATATAGGTCCAATCACTTAGCCTCCTAAGGATTTTCAATCAAAATTGAATATGAGTCGATTCGGTTTACAATTATTTTGTGTTAAGGCATGATTGCAATTCCAATTGAGTTACAATTCTCACCAAAGGGCATGATCATGCTTGAATCCCACTTTTCATTATCTTGATTTTTTTATTTTACTTTCTAGCAACATAACCCTCTCAATCTTTTTTATTTTTGGTCACTAAAGTTGCACTTTGAATACAATCTTGCTATTTCTTGAAATTTTATTGTATCGGTTCCTTATGGGATCAATACGTTGGAGTACTTCCAATTTTATATTACTTGCATTGACAATGTGCACTTGCACTAGGCTGAAATTCTTCTTTTATTTTTAACCCACAAAGTTTCACCTGATCACTAGACGTGTTCCCCTCTTCCTCTCTAAAAATTTCCCTCAAATTTATAGGCTAAAAAATCCTAGGCGTGTCCCTAATTCACGCTTCAAAGTTCGCAGTGCCTAGGTGCTAGCATTCTGTTTTCGCTCGTTGTTTGTGGTGCTTAGGCGTTGTAATTTTTTTTATCTATCTATTTTTTTTTTTTACTCTTCAACTTGAAAATTCATTGATTTTGGCATTTAAAATGCAATCTTTGTTTACTTGCAAAAATAAATAAAATACATGACTTAAAAACCAAAAACTATAGGAAAATAAACTAAAAACAACTTAAACAAAATAAAATAAAATAAATATATAATGAACATATCAAGAAGATTCTCTTTCGGCCATGACGTACTTCAGGACATTCAAATATTGTGACTGGGCACGGAGAAATATTTTTTTTGGAGATTGAGATAATATCAACAAGTTCAAGCATAATTAGAAAAAAACTAAAACATTTGACACAATCAAGATTCAAACAAACAACATTTTAATCTATTCATCCAGATTTAAAAATATGTCAAGGATCAAAACACTTACCTTACTAATTAATCTAAAAATATCTCTTGGATTAACCTAAACTAACTCTAAGCATGTCGAAAATAAAAAAACGTACCTTCCTAATTAATTTAGAATTTGTTTGAGGGTCACAAATTCTCCGTATCATTTCCACAAACAAACTCAAAAGGGAATTGATAAGCCTTAGAATTAAGGCTTATTTAACTCCCAATTACTTAAAATATTTTTGTTTTGTCTTAAGATTATTTGGAAATAGTTGAAAGTTGCTTGAAAATAAGAAAGAAATAAGAATGAAGGCAATTAGGATAAGATTCTAAAAAAGTTAAGCCTGTTTGTAGGGAATATGGAAATTGCGAAATCAAAAATGCAATTTCGGGATTCTGCAATTGTTTCTGAGGCAGCAGAAAAGTTCAAAAAATGAAAAAATTTGCATTTAACCCATTCCGAAAATCTTCAATTATAGCACGGTTTGGGGGATTTTGAGCACGAAATTTGGGCATTATTCAACCCTAATGAAGGCCTATAAAAGAAGAGAATATGATTGAAGAAAGGGATGGGGGTTGGAGGCGTTTTTGGAGTTAATTTCGTGGGTTTTCTCTATGTTTTTCTGCATTTTTCTTCCTCTGTTTTTTTTTCTCTGTTTTACAGTAAGTTTGCTACTGTTTGGGTCCGTTTTTCTTCAAAAATTCAGTCTGATTCAAGTGAAGCTTGGATTGTTAAGACTAATCAATTCCTAGAAATAGTGAAAAGATGAAGTTGATTGGAATGGAGAATGGATTCAAAGAAGCATAGATCACTTTTGCTTCTACTTAACTCTGTTTCTTACAAGAATTGATTATGTTCTTTTGAAAAAGCTTAGTTGGATTGATTCTGTTATTAGAAAAAGCTTAGTTGACAGTACTTCTATTCAATTTAATTATGCTCTCTTGGAAACGTTTCACATAGTTATGTTCAGATGGAAGTTTGATTTTTCCTTAGTGCCCTCTATTTTTATTTCAATTTGAGAATGCTTGGAAGCTTTGTTGGTTAATTGCCCATAATTGCATTAAAAATTATTGTTCTAATTGTTCCAATATGCAATACTTTTTTTATGATAGAATTTTGTATTAATTCATTTAACCTTGGTCATCATTAGCAATTTACTCAATTTTCTAATATGAATTTTTCTTCAAAAATTAGTTGTAAGCTTTTTACTTTCACTATGAGCTAAACTTCTTAGGGGGTTCAAGGATGTGAATTCCCTAAGAAGTAATTGTAGCCAAAATTCCAACTAAAAACCAAGCCTACATCCCAATTGTTTGCTTGTGTTGAAAAAATTTCCATTGAGATCCTAGAATGATCAACTAGGGTAGCAACTCAAGCTTAGATCTAATACCGACGGGGTTAGTGATAAGCGGATTTTGCACAAGTGATGGAGAAAAGAGCTTAGACATAAGTCAATTCTTTACCCTAGACATAGGGATTAAGGACTCCAAAACCCATAAAATTGTTGAATCGAATTATCTAAGATAGAGGGACTATAGACATACAAGTCACTCACTTAGCCTCCTAAAAACCTAAATTCAAGGTGAATAGAAGAAGCAATTTTGGTTTACAATTGAGTGTAGAATAGGTTGGACTTGCAATTTTGGGTTGCAATTACAACTTAGGGCAATGACATTCTTGAGCCCCATCTTTATCTAAATTCCTTTTTGAGATTTCATTTACTAAGTCTATCTAGTTTGCTATCCAATATTGTCATTTCTCGATTCTGCAATTCAATTATGCAATCTTTGTTATTTCAACATTGTAGATTCTCGATTCTACAATTAGATTCTGCAATTTTTCTTTTCTTTTTTTACCAACACACCAACCCAACCTTGTTTTTGCAATTTTAGTTTCCAAGTTGCAAATTTTCTTACACTTTGCTTTAAAATATTTTTGTTACACCGTTCCCTTGGGATTCGATACTTGGTACTCACATACCATTTTATATTACTTCGATCGCGTGCGCTTGCATGTACACCGACCAGGAACATCATTAATTAGTCTAAAGTCTTCTCTCTCATGTCTCCTCTGTATCATTTCCATTGGTAGGACCAAGATAGTCTTATATTATTGTACCTAATTTGTGTTAGTTCGATAATTTTTATGTGTTTAATTGTCCATTTTGTAGGTATCCAAGCAAGAGAAGTATTTTGGAGCGTTTTCATCCAGTTAGGATTAAAATGAGCCAATTTGAAGGTCATTTGAGCAATTGAGCAAGAAAAACTAGTGAAATGACCACTATGCCCCTGACGGGAGTGTCTTAATGTCGTTGGAAGTGTCAAGACGCTAGAAGAAGACAGAATGCGCGAATGCATGACAACATCAAGATGTTGTCCACAACGTCTCGACGCTGTAACAGTGAGCGTCGTGTGACGTTGTGGTGAGCCCTAAAGATGCTAGTATAATTAGGCGTAGCGTTTCGACGCTGCCTGTAGCGTCTCGACGCTGCCTGTAGCGTCTCGACGCTACTGTGATTTCTATAAAAGGAATTTTCTCCCTCTAGGTCATTAAAGTCCGCTTTGTACATCCGCCATGGGCTTCCTCTCCCACCATCTTTACTATTTTTCTTAATTTTAGGTTAGATAATTTAGTGTAGGTGATCGATCTTCAGTGTCGGACAACGTTGGTTTGATGTTTTGCTAGGCTTTTGATACCAATTCGAGTTGTAAACAACAGTACAATGTAACTTTGTGAGATTTATGCTAAGTTCTTAATGATTTACAGTAGCCTCTTGTCTCTCCATGCTAGTTTAATAACGTGCATACTCATAGGTAGATTGACACTTTATACGCATCGAGTATGCTTATTAGGCTAGTTTAAAGTAACAAGTAGCTCCAATATTGATCAACATATTTATTATTTCATGGTTCTAGCTTTAATGATTATGGTATGAGCATGTTCGTAGAAAGCCTGACAACCTATTCACATCGAATGTGCTTGTAATCGCTAGTTTAAGGTAGTAATAGGATCGCCTCGTATTTGCATAATAGGGAGTTTCTTCCCTATGTAGTTCACACAATAGCACCTAAGAATCAAGAGAATGAATTAGTTAAATTAGGAATGCATGCCTAGTTTAATTAGTTTTTCTAAATCAATCCTTAAAACTTAAAGTTACTAGCAATGTTAGTATGGAACACTATCGTGCCCAGCTAATTAGGGCTAGTTAGGTTGTTAACTCGATGCTAGGTTAGGTTAGTTGATTTAGGGGACCTAAGCTTGCTTAGGGACTTATCTGGAGGTCGAAAGACCTGCGACTGTTCTATCTTTCGAGTCTTTGATAGTAGGCAAAAAAGTGTTATTCCTTGGCTTAGTTTTATTCTAGTTTTGCTATGATTATATGTGCTTTCATGTGTTTTTATGTATATTTCTCAGAAACAAAGCATTTGGAGCAAAACTAGAGAGTTGTGAGATATTTAGACAAATTTGAGCAACTTAAGGCTATATTTGAGGATTCAAGTGTTGAAGAAGAAGAACAAGGCATTTAAACCCGAGGGCATAGCGTTGCAACGCCATTTGAGAAGCTTTTCAACCTTGAAAAACTGCAGGCATAGCGTTGCAACGCTATCTATAGCATCTACTCAAATAGATTTTTTCTCTTTTTACAAAATTCGAAGGGACAACATTGCAACGCTGCCCCTAGCATTCAACATTATCTTGACTCTATAAAAGGAAAGGTTTGCTATTCCAAAAGGGGAGCCATTTTGAGAGACCAAAAATCATAAACTCAATTTAAGCACTGTCTAAGGACCAAGAGGAGACCTTTGGAGAGTCAAGAAGGAGACTCAAAGCTCGAGATCGTAGACATCACGTCGGAGACAAGTGTTGGCACACGACCTAAGTTTATTCTCTATTTCCTTTTTCTTTTCTTTTAGATTTAGGAGTTTTTGTGGGTTGTACTTATGTTATAAATCTGTGTTTAGACCCTTGTTTAGAAATTCTTGGCTTAAGATTGTTAGTATAAAATCAAGTTATTAATCAATTCAAGTTAGGCTTAAGGTAATCAACCATGCATGTTTCTCAAAATTGGACTCCAAAGCATCTACATATTAGTTTAGATTTTATTATCCCTTGATTCCAAGAGTTTGTTTCTCTAGATAATATTAAGCATAATTAACTATGGTACTTAATTAATCTAAGAACTCCAATCCCTGTGGATGACCTTGGCCAGCATTATTGCAAAATTTTAGAGGTTGGTTTATAAATTTATTTGATAGAGCCTTCGACAAGCTACCTTTATCAATTTGGAGCCGTTGCTGGAGATTGGCATATTTTAGTTTAATTAATATTGTGGTGAAAGTTCTAGATTTTAATTTGGAGTGTAAATAGTGTATATTTTTAGTTCATTCTTTTTGCTTTCATTTACAAGTTTATCTTTGTTTTGTTTTTATCTTGCTTGTTTTTGTTTGCTTTTGAGTCCTGGTCCATTGTCTCTAGTTGTGTGATTATTTGGTGTTGCTTGAGAACCTGTAATTATTTGTTATTTTGTTTAATGGCTTTTGATAGATTTGGGTGGCCCTTTACGGAATCAGAGTCTAAAGAACCAATACCACCTTCTAATTCTCTTTCCATTAGTCATCCTTCTTTTGACCATGAGCCTGTTAGTGAATATTATGTATTTCATGGTTATCAAATGCCTAGTTATTATCATACCGAATCTATGACTTATGGAAATCCCATGTATGGTAATGATGAATGCATTTGGACCCATGAATCACATCCCAATTTCTTTTAAGAAGCCCAATTAGAGGAAGAATCCTCCTTAGAGAGAATGTTGAGAGAATTTATAGAGGAGACTAGACTTGGAGGTTACAGTTTGATTAGAGGTTTAAGAGTCTCCAGACCATTAGGGAGGTTAGTGAAGTGAAACCCACTTTCACAGAATGTCCAGTGAGTCAATTGAGCACTGATTCACTGATATCCTAATATGAGCATGATTCTTTTGATTCTACTGAGTTTGAGCAATTGAGGGAGAGTTGTGCTGAGAATGGTGAGGAATTAGAAAGTTTAGATGCACACCTGGAACGAGTCAGTGAGGATGAGAGAGAGGATGAGCCTATCTTAGTTGAGGAGGTTCAGGAGGTAAAGTTTGAGGCTATAAGGCCTTTGTCTGTTTTATCTTATAATTCATCTCTTATCCTTGAGTGTTCTTATTCTCACGAGTTTGTGTCAGAATCTGTTTATTTTGATATTTCTCCTTTTATGCTTTTCTTATTCAAAAATACCAAAAATATTTATGCTTCAGGGTCTCACGAGAAGCTAGTGTTTCTACTAGTTTTGGTTGGTTTTGTAAATTCCAGGAAGAGTGGCCCGAAGAAATGGGAAAATTTTTACTTTCCTTGAGAGACCACATGAGTCTAGTCTAGCTAAAGACGTTAAAGAAAGCGCTTCTTGGGAGCCAACCAAGTTTTCTTACCCTCATTTACTTTTCTTGTTTGTTTTTCTTTCCTAGTTTAGGTTGTTTTGAAAAAGACTGCCAAGTAAATCTCATTCCCATTTTGTAGAACCTCAATCGTACTGAGTTACCTCCTAGCCAATCCAAGAAACTTCCATGGAACAGTCTCTCATCTTATCAGGCCAGTATCATTCACTCATTCTATCTTTGTCCTTATTCAGTTTATTGAGCATGTTACATTGAGGGCAATGTATACTTTAAGTTTGGGGTTGGGTAGTACTTTGTAGTCCTGATAATTCTAAGCAAACTTTGAGCAAATTTTTTTGTTTGAGGATCATAAATATGTTGAATGATTTATAATGCATGATGATTGATTAGGATAGCTTAAGAAGTAATCTAAGTGATTTTTTTGGTAATATAATGACTTCTAAAGTATGTCCTGAATTGAGTATATCTAAATTATATCTGAAGCATCAAAGAAGACAAAGAATTAGTTTAAAGGATTAAGAATAAGCTAAATGGTCTGCTTCATCGTCGTGTCTCATCTTCACCAAAAAGTAATTGCAAAACTATTAGTTGGGGGGGGGGGGGGAGTCAATACAAGAGTACTCAGTAAGTAGTTCACACTTGGTTAGCCACCAAACATCAAACAAACAAACATCATGTTGTTCACATGCACCCAAACATGCTTATCAACATTAATAACACAAGTCTCATGCTCAACTTACATAGCAAGTAAAGTAAACATAAAACTCATACAACACATGAATTCTACATCCTTCCTTGCACACTCAAGCTCCACAAGTGATCAGGCATACGCGCAAGCGCACGTGATCGAAGTAATAATAAAACGGTATTCCTACCGGGTATTGTATCCACTTGAATTGATTTTAATTCAATTAATTACTGCGAATAAACTCACTTAGCTTTATTTCGAGAACAGAAACATAAAGGAAGATAAATTAAACTAAGAATGGAAGACAAATGCAAGAAAGATAAATGGGAGACACAAACCTAACTGAAACATGGGGGCTTTGAAGAAGAGATTTTTAATTTAAAAACAAAACTTCAGTCCAGTGCAAGTGCACACTGTCGATGTAAGTAATATAAAACTGGAAGTATTCCAGATTATCGATCCCACAGGGAACGGGTTCACCAAAATTCAAAAGATAGCAAAAATTATTTTCAAATTGCAATTTCGGTAACCAAGGTTATAAAAATGTTGGGAGGTATTTTTGGCAAAATAAAAGAAATAAATAATAATAATAAGTATGAAAAAGGGAATTCAAGTTGCTCATGCCCCTTTGGAAAGAAATGCAACTAAAATGCAATTGCAATCGTAGATAACAAGAAAACTAAGTAAGCTGAATTCGACTCCTATTCAATTTTTCTTCAAAATATTTACAAGGCTAAGTGATTAAACTTATATTTCTATAGCTAATCTAACTTAGATAATTTTATGCACAATTCTAGTGGTTTTGGAGTCTCGCCCTATGTCTAGGGTCGATGTTTAGGACTTTTGTGACATCCACTTCTGCTAACCCTTTCAATATTAAGTTTAAGCTTGACAAGCAACACTAGATGGTCGGCTAGGTTTACCCAATATTAAACTCAACAAAAGCAAACAAAGTTTCACGTGCTAGCTAGATTGGTTGTGCTTTTAAGCTTTACATCTTTCCTCTAGGGTATTCACCAACTTGAATGCCTAAAGAAAGTTCACCTCATCATAAATGGAGTAAAAAACAATAAATTAAAAGTTTAAAAATCCTTAACAAAATTGAGAAGTGAAGGAGAAGAAATTCGAGTTCAATGAAATTCAAATAAATGGTAATTCTATTAAAATGAACACTAACATTCAACAACTTATAACAAAGCTTGGAAAACTAAAATATTATGGCAAGAGAGCTAGAATGGCAAGAAATAACAGTAGCTAAAGCTCTAAAAAATCCAAACAACAACGAGCTTGACAAGACTAGAAAATTCGAAGAACCAAACTACAAAACGTGCCCTTTTTCACTCCTAGCCCAGTCGAATAAAAATATGTCTTTTTCAAGCGGAATTGGCTCTTAACAACCTCCAACTTTTGTTGAGGAAGGAAAGAGATTTAGAGCTTGAAGGGTTCTGAAAAAAATGAGAAAAAATAGCAACTAAAACGTGTACGAAGACAGCATAAAACAATGGTCTTTTGTGTGAGAAATTTACTTCATTTCTTCCCCTTTTTATAAGCTTTGTCGGCTAGGGTTTCCTTCCTTGCTCATCCGCAACCTTGGGTCAACTTTTAGGTATGAAATCGGGTTGAAGAATCTCCCAATTCTCATAAAATCTCTGAAAATCTCGCCAATTTTCATGATTTCTGCAATCTCCAGGATTTTCCAAAAATGCAATTGCATTTATATTCTGGAATGCAATTGCATTTTTTTGCTTGCTCCCAAACATGTTTTGCAGAAGAAATGCAATTGCATGTCCAAATTGGAATGCAATTGCATTTTTGTACTTTGCTCCCAAACCTACACATAAATAACAAATTGGTGTAATTCTAACTTCTTTGCAACTTCTTTCCTCTTTTTCATTACTCCAACAAGCTTTTATGAATTTTTCTAATAAACACTAACTTTAGCTTGCTCATCATACAACAAAATACACAAAAATGGCAAGAATAACCTAGTTTCAGGGTCAAATAATCCTCATAAATGAGAATTATCACACCCCCAAACTTGAGTTATTGCTTGTCCTCAAGAAATTGTAAAATAAATATAGAGACATAAACACCAGATGAAGCAGATTCTAAGAATAATTCTTTTGAAAAATACGCCTCTCATGAGAGGTCTCATGCTCATACACTTTAACTTTACTTGAATGCTTTCACTACATGTAACTTCCATGCCTTCCTTGTCTAAACAAAATACTTTATCTCACAACTTCACCTTGGATTCATACTACCTATTACCTTTAGTCAAGTTTCACTTTGTTGCTAAACAAGTTAACTTTACACCCTTTTCTCAACTAACAATGTCATTGATAACGCTCATTTATGAGTGTTATTTGGCTCTAAAAACTAATGTATTTACTTAGAAAGCGAGTGTTTAATGTTATAATTTATGTCATTTAGGGAAAATTTAAGTAAAAACAAGTTTTGCATGTGTCTAAAGTCTTGATTTGATAAAAATAAGTTTTTAGGTGTATTTAGAGTCATTTTTGCTAAGAAAGTGTTAATTTTTGTTGGTTTTGTGTAGAGGCTGAAAATGACCTAAATGCACCCACATTCTGGTCACAACTAAGGAAAATGAAAGATGATCCAAGAGATATGCGACCAGTATGCTCCAGCAAGTGAGAACAGAAGCCAAATTCCAAATGATGCAGGAAGAACTCAAAATGCGCCCAACTATGCAGCTGCATTTAGGCCATTTCCACAACAGCACAATTGCGCTCAACTATGCGGCCTCATCAGGACCTTTTATGCAGATTCTCCCAGATTCGCGAGATTTGCAGATAAAATCAAATATTCTCAATCAAATCTCCGAGGATCAAGGGATATGATCGGTTAGGCCTCTTCACACTTATCTCGACAGCAAACCCTAGGCCTTGTGGTCTATAAAAGGCAGCTCAAGCTTCAATTTCAAGGGAGCTCGAATTTCTATCTTCTTCTCCAAATTCCTCAGTTTTCTTTTCTTTTCAACCGCCATACCGAGTCTTCCCCAAGTTCTGTTCATACTTCATTAGGATACAAACTTTGAAAGAAGGGAGTGTAAGTACTTGTTCTCCTCGAAAGAGGTTGAACAAAGTCAGAAAGAAGGAACAAACTTGGGTTCTTTATCGCTTTTCATTTAAGTTTTGCACATTTTATTTTTCTTTCAAGTTTAGCTGTTGTTTTATTCTTCCATCAAGTTGCAAGTTTCTATTTATCTATTTAATTTCAATACTTCAAGTTATAATTCAAGTTTTGTTTCAAGTTATTATTGTTTTAATTCTTCACTTTTATTTCAATGAAGTTTATCTTTTCTCAATCAAGTTTTTGCTTTATTTTTTGCACTTTAGTTTTCTTTTCAATGAGTACTTAAACTCCTTAGAGGGGATTCAATGAAGTGGATACCCTAAAAAGGAGATAAGTCCCACCATGTGATTTTAGTAGTTTTGCTTAACATTTAGCATCATTCGCTTTTATTGAGTTTAAGTTTCATTGTTAGCTTAAACTAATCACTTGAGTTAGCATAGTTTGTGTGAGATTCAATATTGAAAGGGTTGGATCGAGCACGCGTTTTCATAAAAGCAATCTAGGAGAAAAGTCTAGACATAGAATTTCACTTTTTGTACCTAGACATAGGACAAAAAATTTTAGAATCAGTGAGTTGTGTTCCTTATTTATCTAAGTTAAAATTAGCCATAAACATATGTGTTTAATTGCTTAGTCTCCTAAAAGCACTTTGAAAAGTGCTGAATAGGTGTTGAACTCGATTCATGGTGTTAAGTGTCAGTTAGGGTAGGTTGTGAGTGCATTTCAATAGCATTTTGTCTAAATCGCACAGAACTCGAAAGAGTCAGTATGCGGGCGCAAGAGGCAGAATCTCTGAAATAGCCAGACCTAGTTAAGCAAGTATGCGGGCGCATGGTGGGCACATTTCCTCAGGGTTGAAACAGATTTGAACCTCCTGCTTCTCATTACTGTTTTCTTGTCTGTTCTTTTAGTTTCTTTTATTTTCATTGCATAAAACCCCCAAAAACATCTTATTTATTTGGTTACCTTTGGTTGCAACATGAAAGAACTTGTGTTGTTAACTGAAAAGCTCTTTGTTAATCGTTCCCTTGGGTTCGATACTTGGAATACTTCCATATATTACTTGTTGGACAGTGTGCACTTGCGCTTGCTTTTGGCGTATAGCAGACGCCCCGATTAGTCCCCCCCAAACTTGTTTTTTACTGCTAGGATGCATACTTCTTCTTTTTCTTTTTTTTTTCTTTAGAGAGAATCTCACTATCACTTGTACCTTCGTTCCAACTTACTAACACTTTATGGTGAAAGTAGCTGACTTCGAGCACAAGTCACTGCTAAGACTGTTTTCACATACTTATTTCCTAAGTTAACCTTTCATGCAAGGAAATCATGGGTGTCATAACTGCCCCTGGTTACTCAGTTAGCTTTAAAAGGAGGAGTATCCCTTTTTTGTGTCCTTTTTCTCTTTTTTTTTTATCCTAGCAACTGTTACAACAACATAGTATTACAACAATATACTATTACAACAGTAGTATTACAAAACTCACCCTCCCAAAATTAAACGGGTCAATGTCCCCATTGATCGAGAATAGCACAAGGGGTGATTTACAAAACAACTAAGCTAGACTCTCCTAAGGGGATTCAGTCTACAAACTTAGGTGAGTTTGAGGCTTGGGTGTTTTATAAAGACAAAGAATCATGAAATTGTTTGTTTGGGAAGAATCTACATAATATTTCTAAGTATTTAATGAATTGAGCATACCCCAAATTTTCATCATAAAAGGTATTCAACAATAACAAAACTCAAAGAAATCTGACAAGAAATGTGTTGTCAACTTCAACAAGTCAAAAGCATTCACAATTGTTTTTGTTTTTGTTTTTTTTTTTATTAGAGCAAATAACTAAAAAAATCACAAAATAACTTAAGTAAACCTTAAACCAAAAGGAACAACAAATAACAAAAGCTGGAAAGATAAGTTAGAAGGAAACTCCCCTATGTAGAGAAAAATGTGTTATTCCTGCCATTACTTTATTCAGCGGTCTTGGAGTTTTGAAGAAGAATTATTGGAAACTCTGGACAAGTTTCCATTTGCCTTTCGATAAGATGGAAAGTTATTGTTTCATCTTTTTCTTTGAAGTACTCCCAATATGCCCTGTTTGGTTTAGTTTCCTGAATTTGCAATTGCAACTTGCTTTCGCAATTGTGATTGCAATTCTTACTTTTGCTCTTTCTTCTTATATTTTTCTTTGGCTTCATATTTTTCTTCTTTTTCTTTTTTTTTTCACCTAAAACTCAAAAGAAGAGCATCAAAACACTCACACAATTTCTCCTAAGCCATAGTTAACTTTGAAAATTTCTAATTTCGAACTTAAAGTTGATTGATCGAACTCCCAGGTAAATCCCCAGGTAGAGGTGTTCCCTTAGCGGTCAACTTAAATACCTCAACCTTGACAGGATTCTCCTTAGATAGAGATTTTCTAAATCAAGATTCTTCATTCTGATTGAAATTCCATAAGTTGAAAATTTCTCTTTTTTTTTTTTAATTATTTTTTTTATTTTTGTTTATAAAATAAATTGAACAAAAAGATAAACTTATCCTATTCTAGTAGGGAGACTGCATCCATGTTCCTTCATTTTGCACCTAGGTCTTGATGATGGACGAGATTTCAATCTTAGTTGAGGTGCTTTAATCACAATGGGTCTTGTCTGCTTAAGAGATTTACATGTGCCTTTGAAAGTAGTTATGGTTGCAACGTGTGTCACATACTGCAAATTGTCATCCTTCATGCTCTCCTTTTTGCATTCTCCTTCATTTAGCATTTCTTGCAAGCTGCAATAAGTGAAAGTAGGACATTCTAGTATCGGGAATACTTTGGATGTCATTTGCTGTGAAATTACAACTCCATAACTCACTATAACTTCCTTGGGTGGTTCATTCTCTTCTTGAGGTGGTTATTCTGTAATCTCTTCTCTCCCTTCTAGCTCCTTAGTGTTTTCAAGTGTTGAAGCACTTTTTGTTTTTACTGGGAGTTTAAGACCTCATATTGGAATTTACTTGGTGTCAACGCCTCACATTTTTCTTTTTCTTCTTGTTTTGAAGTCTTTGTATTTTTGAGCAAGATTTCTTGGGACCTGTGTTGTAATTCATTTGCAATATGTTCCACTTGGATCTCCAAATTTCGTAAAGATGTGGTTTGGCTTTGAATCACAACATCGTTCTTTGCCACGTATTCCCTCACTAGTTCTTCAAAGCTAAGAAGCTATTTTGGAATCATCTTCTTTTGTTGGAAACATTTGTACTGATGTTCATTTGCAAAACTGGGTAGAAATCCATAGCCTGGAGAATCAGGATTACAAGGACAATTCTCAAATAAATGACTTCCTTTACAATAAATACAAGAAATAGAAAAGTTAAGGTTAGCAAGAGCTATGAAATTTCTCATCATCAAAGTTTCCGTCATGTACCTTAATGATGAAGCTTGTGCGCTCAATGTTGCAATGGTGTCTACTTCCATCCTGTGGATTATCTCAAGCAACTCTATGTTGTGTCTTTCTCCTCTTGCAATTGCTCTTCCTTAACCTGCAAAATAATGTAAACAAGAATTGCGCTTTCTCTTGGAAAGAGGATCATTGAAATTGTAATCTGATTGCAATCTGTGCTACAAACTTAAATTTTGTTAGTAAAGTCGTTCCTCGGCAACGACGCCAAAAACTTGGTTGAACTGAAATGTGGGGGCTTTCAAAATAAATTTTTAGTTAAAAAATAAAGCTCCAGTCCAGTGAAGTGCACACTGTTAATTCAAGTAATATAAAACTGGAAGTATTCTAGAGTATTGATCCCACAGGGAATGGATACAACAAAATTCAAAAGATAGCAAAAATTATTTTTCAAATTGCAATTTCGGTAACCAAGGTTATAAAAATGTTGGGAGGTATTTTTGGCAAAAGAAAATAAATAAATAAATAATGATAAGTATGAAGAAAGGAATTCAAGTTGCTCATGCCCCTTTGGAAAAAAATGCAACTAAAATGCAATTGCAATTGTAACTAACAAGAAAACTAAGTAAACTGAATTCGACTCCTATTCAATTTTGCTTCAAAAATATTTAGAAGGCTAAGTGATTAAACCTATATTTCTATGGCTAATCTAACTTAGATAATTTTGTGCACAATTCTAGTGGTTTTGGAGTCTCGCCCTATGTCTAAGGTCAATGTTCAAGACTTATTTCTAAGCCTTTTCCTCCATTGCTTTTTGTGACATCTGCTTCCTTTAACCCTTTTGGTTTTAAGTTTACGCTTGACAAGCAACACTAGATAGCCGGCTAGGTTTACCCAATATTAAACTCAACAAAAGCAAACAAAGTTTCACGTGCTAGCTAGATTGGTTGTGCTTTTAAGCTTTACATCTTTCTTCAGGGCATTCACCAACTTGAGTCCCGAAAGAAAGTTTAGCTCATAAAAAATGGAGTAAAAAACAATAAATTAAAAGTCTAAAAATCTTAACAAAATTGAGAAGTGAAAGCAAAGAAAATTGAGTTCAATGAATATTCAAATAAATGGTAATCTATTAAAATAAACACTAACATTCAACAAATTATAACAAAGCTTGGGAAACTAAAATATTACAGCAAGAGAGATACAATGGAAAGAAATAACAGCAGCTAAAGCTCTAAAAAATCTAAACAACAACAAGCATGACAAGACTAGAAAATTCGAAAAACTACAAAACATGCCCTTTTTAACTCCTAGCTCAGTCAACACAAATCATTCTTTTTCAAGAGGAATTGACTCTTAACAACCTCCAACTTTTGTTGAGGAAGGACTGAGATTTAGAGCTTGAAGGGTTCTGGAAAAAATGAGAAAAAACAGCAACTAAAACATGTACGAAAACAGTAGAAAATGAAGGTCCTTTGTGTGAGAAAAACCAATACGCCTTTACATCGTTTTTTCCCATTTTTATAAGCTTTGTGGGCTAGGGTTTCCTTCCTTGCTCATCCTCAGCCTTGGATCAACTTTTAGTCATGAGATCGGGCTGAAGAATGTCCCAATTCTCATAAAATCTCCCAAAATCTCGCCAATTCCCGTGATTTTCGCAATCTCCAGGATTTTTCGGAAATGGAATTGCATTTCCATTCTAGAATGCAATTTCATTTTGTTGCTTACTCCCAAACTTGTTTTCCAGAAGCAATGCAATTTCATTTCCAAATTGGAATGCAATTGCATTTTTGTACTTGCTCCCAAAACTACACATTAATAACAAATTAGTGTAATTCTAACTTCATTTCAACTTCTTTACTCTTTTTCATTATTTCAACAAGCTTTTATGAATTTTTCTAAAAAACAATACCTTTAGCTTGCTCATCATACAACAAAATACACAAAAATGACAAGCATAACCTAGTTTAAGGATCGAATAATCCTTATAAATGAGAATTATCAATTGGGTATCAGATTAAATACTACTTAAACAAACAATTATAGCTAATTAGACAATGAACTCTTAAGTTTAGAAGCCTAGTGATGTGGAATCTCTTGTCGGCCTCCTCCACTCTCACGTACTAATTAACTAACCTAGGTGTCCCTAGCACTTGCTAACTAATAGAAGGCATTAAGACTCTTTATTACATACCTCAGTTGATTAACTATTATCTCTACTTTCACTCAAGTAATTAACCAACAGTCATGCATTCAGATCTAGCCTAAGTTTCTCTTCGTCGAATTTTTACTTAGTAATAATTCAATTGACTAATGTCCAATTAATACTTCATCACCAACGACAAATTAATTAACCTCTAATCCTGCTGTCACTCTGTTAGCTAATTAATCGTGCATTAAGCTAACTAAGTATCCTCTGTCGAGCTTAACCTAGTTCTACCTCAATTAATTAAAGGACACTAATTAAATGTCACAACCCCTCCCGAACCACCTGCTAACTTAGCCCGAAAGATGGCGTGAAGCCAACAGACAACGTTTCCTCCCTAACAATACCTGTGACCCTGTTATACCTGATAAACATACTATACTTGAATTAAAAAGTTTAAACACAACACAACGGAAGTTTGAAAGTCACTATACATACATACGGAGCAGTCCTACTTAAACCCCACTTGAACTTCTAAGCGGGTAGGGAGTACTACAACCAAAATACATCCCAACCATGGTTTACACAACCACGACCCCTAGTGCATACATGAATATACTATACGTTCCTCTCAGAATATCTACAAAATGTTTGGACTTGCTATACAGTTCCACCCACGTACAAAATATCAAACTCGTAGAGCTTTCGGCAGACTATGGCAGGATTTCAGGCACCGGGAGCTCGATCACTACCTGAAAAGTTAGAAAACATTGAAAGAATGAGCTGGGAAGCTCAGTGAGTGACTGAGTTTATGACTATTAACTCGCAAATTACAACATTTGGTAAACTCTGGGCATATGTGTCGGTAGTCAAGCGCTAAATATAAACGTATAATTACCATAGTCTTTCTCAGAAATCCAACAAGTATGTCATTAAAAACTCGCAAGGCATACCAAGAATATTAACCATCTAGAAACATATGACAATCTACATTGTGTAGGGCACGCCCAGTACAACCAACGTTCACTCTACGATGTAGTGGGGCTCGCCCAGCACTCCCATCGTCTTTGTCGTAGTGGGGCCCGCCCAGCACTCACGACAGCATTGTTGTCACGGAGTAGACTCAACGTTGACAACAGAAAACGACCTGTGTGCACGCGGTACTAACCAGCCTCAACTCAATATCTCAATCATTTACTCATTCGAGTCTCAGAAAAACACATGATAATCTTTAAACATTACCTGCTAGAGCATGCTTGCCTGAAATCATAACATTTTCACTAGATTTTAGCAAATCGATAAACATATGCTCACATGTAAATTTCGTTGGAAAAATCTAAGCTCACAACGAGCATTTAAAATCATTCCTAGGCAATCATGTATGCTCATAACCATGTGTTCAGAAAACATAAAACATTTAAGCTAATTCATTCCTAATAAGTCTTATATTCACATAGACATGAATTCAAGCATAGAATATGTTTTCGAAATTCGTTTTGTCACTCACAGCGTTAAAACTAGATCCTCGGCCCGTAAACTTGACCTACTTCCTCCTGGCCTGTCAAAAAAACCAAAACCAAGCATTAGAACTTCAATCTCATGATTTTCAAACTTAAGATTACAAATATCACTTCATCTATTTCCAGCATTCTGCAAATTTCATCCTCTAAACTCACATACTCATAACTTCTTCATTACTTGGCCAAAAATGATGTAATTTATACCAAACTCTTCCTTTTTGAACCCTCTAAAACTTATCTGAAGGAATGAAATCGAAATTCCCAAAGGATGTGTCCGTAAATACCTCGAAAACTACTTCCCGAAAAATAAACTTCTGAAATTTCCAGAATCGTTTTTCTGCTGCACACCACACCTAACCTGAAATTTAAAGCCACTTCCAATCATTTTTTACTCACGACTTTTTCATGAAAGTTATAGGAAATTAAATAAGCTTTCCAACCATACCTAATGGAGCTTCTGATTCAAATTCTACAGATCAGAACGTCCCAAACACCAGAGGTTTCTCAGATTTGACAGCAAAATCTCTCCTCTGTCTTCCCCTTCGCAAATCAATAATTTAAAGTCAGATTTTGCTCGAGCTTCCTTCACGAAATTTGTTCGAAAATGGGTTAACTTTCAAGAAAAACAAATATCACCTCTTAACTCTTCTTGTGGAGCTCAAAACGATCTAAACAACAGTAGTGAGTACAGTTGATCACCTAGATGCCATGGAGGCTTGTGCTGAGTTTTCCCCCTTCTTCTTCAACTTCCAACCCAGCAAGCTCTCTTTTCCTCTTTCTTCAACCTATCCCACGAAATGCTCTGTTTTTTTTAATAAAAGAGAAGCAAATGGGAGAAAATGGGTGAGTGCTCCCAAAGCTTATCCATTCCCTCAATTCTTTTTCTTTTTCTTTTTTTTTTTTTTTTTAAACAAAACATACCAAAACACATAACTCCTTTTTTTTTTCCCTTACCCTTTCTTTTGTTTTATTCCTCTTTTCCTTATACAACAATTTCCCAAAAATGTTTTAACAAATTTCTTTTTAAAGAAATTCCAAGGAAAAATCTCGGGTTTACATTAAAAGCATTAAGTCCTAAATTCATGAATGCATTCATAAGTCAAAAAGCCATAAACATCCATCAAACTCATAATTAAGCCCATGTAATTCAACAATTAAGCATTAATCTAATACAAACCAATAAATCCCATGTAATTAAGGACATCTAGCTATTACAGCACAAGAGTCCCTAAATTAAAGCTTATACAGTAGCTAAAGTGAAAGGAAGAGAGAAAGAAATGCAAATGAAAGGTCGATCCAGCATTTTCGAGGCTATCTACCATGAACTTGATCACCAAGTCTTCAATTCTGCTCACAAATGCTCCCCAAAACCTCCAAAAACAGTCTTCAATCGAGATTAAGGACTTTCCTATTGGGTTGGCCTCATCTTCAACAAAGAGAAAATGATAAATTTATACTGTCTAACGACACAGTGTCGAGATGCTATGGACAACATCGAGATGATAACGCAATTGTTTTTCTTGAGCACGCAGAGGTAGTGTTGAGACACTACGGACGAAAAACAATTTTTGCCCGTTTCTAGCGTTGAGCACAATGTTGTGATGCCATTTGATAGTGTTAAGACACTAGGGGTAGTGTTTTGACGTTGTCCTCTCGGTTTAAGCTTCTAATTTGAGTTGCAACACGACGTTCAAATGCTCTTGACATCGTCTCAACGCTCTGTCCTATTCTCAACACTTCATTCTTCATATCTTCTCTTCTATGATCTTCAAAATGGCTCTAAAAGGCTCCAATATTCATCATATTACTCTCGAACACTCAATTTTGCTTGTTTAGCTTGATTTCTACAAAATCAAGAGAAATAGGTGTACAAGCTCACTAAATCTTAATAAAACTAGCATAATTAATAGGAAATAAGATAACATAATTACATGCTATCAACGAGCTCACTCAATACTCATAATTTAGTTCTCACAAGGCTTTCTGATACCGATTCCTTTGAGACACGTTGATCCCCTTTGATTTTACTCAAAGCCACCGACATTCTCTATCAGCCCCAACTATTGGCATCTAGGGTCACCGACGCTTTCTTTTGGCCCCAACTGATTTTTCATCAAAGGTCATGAATGTTCTCAAGAATCTTCAATACTTTCCTTTTTAAACTCAACACATCGACTGTAACTATCTTAAAACTAGGCCATCAATGCTATTTCTAAATTCATTGATGACATACCACCCCTCGACTATTTTACTCGAGGCACCTAGTATTCACCCAACTTTCCTTTATCACGCCTACTTAAAGCTTAGTCAACACGTTCTTATCTACGAATGAGGAAAGTTTTAAAAAGACCTTTCAAACAAGAACAACGAAATATTTCACAAAAAACTTATTTTACTTCGAGATCTTGATTCAAAATAAAAACATTCACAAAACATTTTAATACTAGGTTAAATACCACAAATGACAATAACACAAAAGCGAAACAATTCTAAAGCATGAGAGAAAAAAAGATTTCAACAGTTCTACTGTCCTAGGGAATAGGGGACATGATCTCCATAGCCTAGCCAAGTTTCCTAGGCATACTCCTAGACCATGCTTTATGCTCCTAATAAAACAACCCATCCACAACACACATAATCAAAAAACGAAGAATCCAGCATGCTATCATCACATAACCATAGCACACGTCACACATATAAGCATGCTCAACATACACAGAATGGATCATGTAGAGATATATATATATATCATGCATAAAAGAAATCAAGAAGCAAACATACAACATGGTTCATGCAGTCAAACATACCCACCTAGTAGAAACTACTTATATATGGTGCTCCTAAACTTATCCCAAGAGCTTCCTAAGACATAAAGATAAAGTCTAGAGGTTAGGAGTGAGTTTGATAACTTTCGTCGAAAAAGAAAGTGAGTTCAAAGGAGCTTTCTTACCCAAACTCTTCCTTGAACTCAACCAAGCACTCCAAAACACATCCACAACTAAAAGCAGAAATCCCAAGGGTTAGAACTAAACTTATAGAACTCAAAACAAGCTTTAAAATGCCTAAACAAGGTCTCATCACTTAATCATTATCCAAAAGGACTTGGGTAAATCCTGAAAGTGTCCAAAAAGACCTCGATTCCACTTGAAACTACAAGTAAAGAGGTAGCATACATTAGAAACTTATTTAAGGTACTTTAAATGAGTCTAAAAGGGTCTAGAATGCGCTATTACGTACTGAACGTGGCCAAAGGGCCTCAAAACCTTTTTGGTATGTGTTTGAAGGTGTTCAAACTTATTTGAAACTTAAATTTACCAAAATAGCTCAACCCTTGATGAAAAGGGTTCGAGGGACTCTGAATTAGTTTGAACGAAAAAACTCTTACGCTTGATGTTTGTTGTTCAAATGTGTTTGAATCGATCCTAAACTACAAACTGAAGGTTCCTACATGTTAGAACCATGGCAACAACACTTAAAGTGATTTGTGAAATGTCTAAAATGTGGCAAAACTTACCAATCAGTGCTAAAAGGACTGAAAGGCTTGCTAGATTATGTTCGATGAAGTTTGATTTCATGAATCAGAACGCTTTAGACTATGGGTAACTCGATTCGAGGCTATTCGAGTTGTGGGTCACAACCGAAAGTGTTCTAAGCTGCAAATAAAGGGTATCCAAGCATTAGGAACTGGTTTACAACAATTTAAAATAGTTCAAAATGGTGAAAAATGTACTAAAACGTATCGAAAGAGGTCAAAACTTTGCTGATTGGTGTTTGACAGTGTTCAAAAATGCGAATCCAACCCCACGGCCTATGGGTAACTCGATTGAGCACTAAATGTAGTATGGGTCACCAAATCATAGTGGTTCGAGGCCCAATTCAAATGGTTGTTTGTTGGAAAATGAGAATCCTCGCGTGGGTCAACAAAAACAAAACTCGAACTTGTTTATCGACTCCCAACATTCTCAACAAAAGGGCTAGTTGATGTCCAAAATGAGCCTAAAATCGCAAATCAAAGATGTTTAAGGAATAGGTAAACCAAAACGAACATCGATTGGGCATCGATCAATGACTAACCTAGTTAAAAAGGAGGAAAACGTCATTGGATCACCATTAGAGCTCGTGGATGCTTGTTCTTCATACTTAGAATGACGCCGGTAGCTTTACACGCACACCTTTAATCGCAAGTAGAAGGAAGAAGCCGTTGTTGGGACAAAGACACTGTTGCTGGTCACCGTTCGCTCGTCGAAGTAGTGGTCGGCTTGCGACTGCGAGGGAGAAGGAGAAGAAGAAGAAGTCGAAGGAGGTGGGGGAGGCGACTAGGGAATCTAACGTGAGGAGGTAGAAGAAGAAAAAGGAAGATAAAATTAGGAGCTAGGGCTTGTTCTAGTTTCTTTTCTCTTTCATTTTAATTTCTTCCAAATGAAAAAAACCCATAAGAAAAAGGGAACATTTTAGAACTTTACAAATTCCCAATTTTAAAGTCTTAAGATTTGGAAAATCCTAAATGATAGGGGATTTGAGTTTCTCTTGAATTTTGTAGATAGGATTTGAGTGAATTATGAACTTCTTCCTGTAAAGGATTGTCCTTTAATTTGCATGGCTGAGAATGGTCATTGTAGCCGATTCAATAAGCCTACAATTTTAGGAACTTGACTAAATAAGGAGATGTGAACATAATTTTCATGAGATGGAATTCACTTCTTCTTATATAAGGAAAGTAGATGAGTAGTTCCCTTAACTGCTGATTTTGGGACTTGAACAATGGGGTCCCACCCTCTCACTGGCCAGAGAGGGACATAGTTTATGGTTGGATCATAAACAAATTGTTCATTAAATGATCAGTGGTACTTAAGGCGTAAGATGTAACTACAGGGGTAAAACAAACTTTTGGCCCGTTGTAATTACGAACAACTTGTGAAGGATAAACTTGCATATAATGATTAGATCCATGAACACAACTTGTCATACAGTGCATAAGAGTGCAACTCTAGGTCTATAGTGGAGTGACCTATAGTTAATGAATGAAAATTAACTAATTAGAGAGTTTGATTAATTTTTTTTTTTTTATCATTGGAGCTTATAGCCTATAGGTCCATAAGATCCCCTTGCTAGCTCACACGAATTAGGGATCAACTTTGTTGAAAGAAAATTTGAAACATTTAAATTAAATATATTTGATATATTAAATGAGGGAAAACATATTTATTGTATTTGATACATTAAATATCAAATAAAATTATTCATGTATTAAGATACATACATACATACATTATACATACATACATTACATATATATCTATATATAATTTGAATTAGATTCAAATAAGAAAATATATATTAGGAGAATTTGAAATATTTGAATGAGATTCAAATAGTTTAAATATATATTTTAATATTAGATATTAAAATATATATTATTTAATTAGGAAAAAGTTTTGCCCTAGGTGGTCACTATGAATTCACCCTCATGGGTTAAGCAAAAAGAGTGCTTCCTCCCTTGAGAGAGAAGAATTCTCTCTATTCTCCCACTATTCCCTTTCTCTTTCAAAGAGGCTCCCACGAAACCATTGGTCCTATGTTCAAGCCATAGTTAAGAAGACTTTGCAGAGGAGATAAAGACCCGCCATATCAATCTCCATTAAACTAAAGGCATGTTGTGCTTAGCCTAAATGTATTTTGTCTAATTCTAAAATAAACTCAAAGTCGATTCCAACGCTCCTGCTGTGAGTTTAATGTGATTATTCCCTTCAATTTTCTATTCCCCTCTATCTTTGTCTTTATGCTTTGTAGGTATTTATATATTGAAAACAATGTAGATTTTAGGTTGGGGGTGGAGGATTATATTTGAGCTTAATGTTGAGTCCTAAGCATATGAGTTCGAACTATTTAGCTTTTGAGCAAGAATTTGAAATTTTGAAAATTTTTGAGCTTATATTGACTGATTTGCATGTTGATTAAGTCCTGAGCACCTGAGCGTTGGACTTTTGATTGATATGTTAAGCATGTTTTTATTGAAATTTTGAGAATTCTGAGCTTAATTTGATGGATGAATTGGAGCATGCTTCTTTCTTAGGACAGTCTATGACATGTTTTCTTTAGTTTGTTGTTTGCAATTTGATGAAGCATAAGCATGTTGTCCTAATTTGAGCATATTTAAAAAAAATCATTGATTTTCTTGCATGATTTGAGCACATTAGCAACCCTTTTTTTGTCTTGAAGGCCTAGGGTAATTTTATAGAGTCTAGATGTTTGTTGTTACTCCGATAGGCTTAAGGGCTAGGTTGATAGTTGATTTTTGCATGAAAGTCTATAATGTCTTGCTTAGGGTAAAAGAATGTGTATTTTCCTTCAAGAAAGAAAAGAAAAGAGAAGAGAAAAATGGAGCTTCGAAAGAAAATTCATTTTTAAGAAAGAAAAGAGAGGAAAAAGAAAAAAATAATAATCTTGTAATGTGTATAAGTGATCAGGGGTAAAAAAAGTTGTCGTTGTCATGATCAGTTAGGTTATCTATTTAGTGAGTGTTCTAGGTAAGGGTCCTATGATAGTTGTGCGAAAGCTAGTGCCCTTGAGTAAAGAATGCAAGTTTAGCCCACGGGTTGTTTCTTTTTCAGGCACCTATGTAAAACATTGCTTTCTTGATTGTTTTATGGCTTGATAGCTAGTTCTTAGTGCCACTGTAGGGGGAAGATAGATTGAGGATCCAATAAACCTACCCAGAGTTTGTAAGGATTGCATTAGCGAAGCTAAACGCAGACACACACGTAAGAAATGATAAGAAAAGATTTTAAATTTCTCTTGGATGGACTGTGCATTAGCTTTGCTTCTTCTTTTGTGAATGATTAGTTATTTTGAGCCTTGAGATTAGAGTCATGAAGTTTGCATCCAATGAGTTTTATATTTACTATTTTGTCTGTGTCTTGCTTGAGGAATAGCAAGATTTAGGTTGGGGGTAATTTGATAGGACCAAAATAGTCCCATATTATTGTGCCTAATTCGTATTAGTTCGACAGTTTTTATGTGTTTAATTGTCCATTTTGTAGGTATTCGAGCAAGAGAAGTATTTTAGAGCGTTTACATCCATTTGGAGTTAAAAAGAGTTAATCTGGAGATCATTTGAGTAACCGAGCATGAAAAATCAGTGAAATAACCATTATGCCCCTAACGAGGCCGTCTCAACGCCGTTAGAAGCATCAAGACACTACAATAAGATAGAATGCACGAATGCAGGACAACATCTCGACACTGTAATAGTGAACATCCTGCAACCCTGTGGCGAGCCCCAAAGACGCTGGTCTAATTGGGTGTAGCCTCTCGACGCTACTACAATTTCTATAAAAGGAATTTCTCCCTCTAGGTCATTGAAGTCCGCTTTGTAGAGCTGCCATAGGCTTACTCTTCCACTATCTTTAATGTTTTTCTTAGTTTTAGGTTAGATTTAGTGTAGGTGATCGATCCTCGGTGTCAGGCAACGTTGGTTCAATGTTTTGCTAGGTTTTTTATGCTAATTAGGGTTGTAAACGATGGTACAATGTAACTTTTGTGAGATTTATGCTCAAGTTCTTAATGCTTTACAGTAGCTTCTTGTTTCTCTATGCTAGTTTAATAACGTTCATGCTTGTAGGTAGATTGATGCTCTATACGCATCGAGTATGTTCATTAGTCTTATTTAAAGTAATCAGCAAGTAGCTCAAATATCGATCAACGTGTTTATTATTTCTTGATTCTCGCTTTAACAGTTATGGTATGAGTATGTTTGTAGATAGCCACAACATATTCACATTGAATGTACTTGTGATCGCTAGTTTAAGGTAGCAATAGGACCACCTCATGTTTGCATAGTAGGGAGTTTCTTTTTCGTGTAGTTCACACGATAGGACCTAAGAATCAAGAGAAAGAATTAGTTAAATTAGGAATGCATGCCTAATTTAATTAGTTTGTCTAAAGCAGTTAGCAACGTTAGTATGGAACGCTATCATGCTCAACTATATAAGGCTATTTACGTTGTTAAACTCGATGCTAGGTTGGGTGAGTTGATTCAGGGGACCTAAATTTGCTTAGAGCCTTGTCCAATTGTTTCGACAAGTCAATTAGGTGATAAATTGATGACTGAATTTTGTGTTGGTTATCTGTGATCGAAAATTACATTGTTGCCTGGTTTTACTTGAGTTGGTGCTTGAGTTAGGATCATTGTCTTTTTCTTATTTTCTTTTTGCCCTTCTATCTATTTTATGCTTAACTCCCCCTTAGTCCGTGTCCATAAGAAAACTAATTAATAGAATATCAATTAATTCGGTTCCCTGTGGTTCGACCCGATCCACTATTAATCACTACAAGTAGTTAATTTTAGATCGATATTATAATTTTTATTTGATTGAGCCTTCAACAAGCTCACTATCAAATTATTGTGAGCTTGTTGAAGGCTCAATCCAATAAAATTTATAATATTGATCTAAAATTAACTACTTGTAGTAATTAATAGTGGATCGAGTCGAACCACAGGGAGTCGAATAAATTGATTTTCTATTAATCGGTTTTCTTATGGATACGAACTGACACATATAGGGGGATTTAAGCAAAACATTAAAAGATAGAAATACTAAAACTATAAAGCGATAAAGATAGGATCTCACTTAGGTACCGATTCGAAGGGGTCACGTCAGGGTTCAATGTAGTAAGGTCACAGATAATCTTAAAGATGAATTTCATGCCTTGAATGCACCCATAAGCCCAATTGGATCCCAAAAGAGCTTCTAATAACTCCTAGCGCAATTTAATTAAGCAAAATGCTAACTAAACCCAAAACTAATCTTAGGCTGGAGATGATAATAAAAGGAAGCAATAATTTGCACAAGCATAAGGAAGTTTATATTCAAGGAAATAAAAATTAAAATAAACAAGCAAACGAAACTAACTAACTAAAGGCTTGCAGCTATGCGTATTTTGGTAGCTTTGGTGTGTTTGGTGTAAGTATCGAGTTTGGGTAAAACTTGCAGAAAATCAAAACTTGATGGAAATAATTTTGAAGGGTGTAAATAGGGATGCAAACACAAAACCAGAAACAAATGTAGTGTTTTGGCCAGTGGTGGATCTATAATTTTATGTTAGGGGGGTTTGATATGTTTTAATATTAGTTTATTCAATAAAAAGTATAGCAAATATTTTTTATAGGTTAAAAAACATTAGTCCCTCGATTTTCATGAAAGTAACAATTTAGTCCTTCAACTTTCAAATTTGTAATAATTAGTCCTTAAACTTTAGTATATAACAATGTAGTCGTTGTACTTTAAAATTTATAACAATTTAACCTTAGTGTAAAAAATTGCTTCAAAATTAAGTATCAATTTTAATTATGTGGTAACCTAGTCTTTGTTATTTATAAACGCATCTAGTCCCTAATTTGTATATCGATCTATATAGGTAAGAAATCTCGTTAAATCTTTAATATTTTTCACGATAGAGACTAAATTGTTACAAAATTAAAAGTATATATACTAAATCATTACAAACTAAAATTTATTGACTAAATGGTTACTTCCATGAAAGTTTAGAGACTAAAAGTATTTTCTAACATTTTGTATATAAATATACAAGAAAGAGAATAAAACTTATAATAATAAATATAATATTTTGCTTTATAAGAGTTATAATAGTTTGTATGGAATTAATTTCATAAAAACCATTTACTATAATTTAAAAATATATTTGTTCATTTTTATTTATATTTGATATCAAGAAAAAAGAATTTAGGAAACATCAGCATTTTATTTTTAAAAAAATAAAAAGAAAAAATTAATGTTTTTATTAAAAAAAAACATTAATATTTATAGAGAAACAAATGAAAAAGAGAAAAGAAAAAAAAAATGCTGTGTAAAATGAAACAATAAAATATATCCAAAAAAATAAAACTTTACCAAAAAGTTAAAAAAAAAAAAAAAACCATAAAAAACATTCGTTTGTGTGAAAAGGAAACAAAAAAAATCTGCATATGCGCGTTAGGAAAGGTTTGCACCTTGAGACTCAGTTTCAAACGTCAAAGGGGGCTTCACACTCAAACCACCAAGCTAAAAAAAGATTTCTTTACAAAATATAGAACAAACATATATTAATATAAAATTATTTTCAAGTTTGGACTCTTGTAGCTATGCCCCTGGTTTGGCTAGTTTGTTGGCTCAATTTTTTTGGCCATGCTCAAAATAGGGCTCAAAAAAAAAAATAATAATAATTAAAATGACGGCTGCATAATTGTCTAGAATTTAGTAAGTAGAAACGCAAAAATTTTTAGACACCATATTTTGTCAGGCTTGACTTTTACATTTTATAAATCTTCAAAGGGCTTTTAAAAATGAAATTGAAACTAATTAGAAAATTAATTTTTGAGCTGCATTTTGGTTTTAAATTTAAAATTGCCAAAAATCAATGATCTGTGATTTGAAATTAATTTTGACAAAAGAAAAAAAAAACGATTGTAAAATCAAATATTGAAATCAAAAGTTTTGAAGTTTTATTTTGAAATCAAATCAAAGGTTTTAAAGTGAAAAGAAATTAGATTTACAAAATCGAAATTGAAATTTGATTTTAATATCTTGATAATAATTTGACTTTACCATATTGCCACAGCAACCAAGACCATATCCACAACACAACGATTGAATATTCATGGTATTCCTTGTCGCAATATCTCTTGGCCACACCCTCCACCATGAACACGACCAACCTTACTCCTAACCTAAAAACTTCACACTCTAAAAGACCGTTTGGGCTAGTAGTTTGGAATAAAGAATCCTGGAGTTCTAAAATCCATAGGGTTGATTGAGTGATTTCTTGAAGTTTGGGGTTTCTAAAGCTTGTGTTTAGGGTACATGGTTGGGTTAACTGGGTTTCTGAAGCCTTCATTTGAGGTGCAGGGTTGGGTTGGATTGGGTTCAATTAACATTTTTTTTTTAATTATTTTAAGATATTTTTTTAATCTCTGTTCTTTGGGGCCTGGTAATTTTTTTTAACTGTATATCAATATTTTGTCCCATTTTGTATAAGGCAATTGTCCCAATCATATTCAAATTCGTAATTATACTATGTGCATTCTTTGTAACCCCAGTCTATGTCTTTCACTCCATTCATAGTGATGCCAATTTCAATAATATTAGTTAAAGTATAAAATGAATAACTCCAAAATAAGAAAAATATTGCTAAATGAAATCCATACTCTATATAAGCACAATTTTTTTAGTCTGTTTTTTTTTCCTTTTAATGTGAACAACCCTTGATATAATCTTGCTAAAATTTTAAACAATTTACTAGGAAACAATTGTTCTATCCATTTTGAAATTGGTATTTTATTACTTAGGGACCGTTTGGGCCCCCAATTTCCATGGGGTTTAGTGGACTAAAATAGCCCACTCCACGTTTGGGTGCCAGTTATGAAAACAGGGGATTAGGGTTTTTAAAACCCACTGTTTTGCTATAGTAGATACTGTAGAACTCCCTGATTTTTTCTCCATGCGTACGACATGCTCTGTCCTCTACACTCCCTCATCTTTTCTTCCCTCTTTGGTTACTCTCTATCATTTCATCTTCTCGAATGCTCTCTGTGAGCTCCATCTTCTCAACTGCTCTCTCATGCTGTCCCCATGCTCTCTCCTCTACAACATTCTCTTGTTTCTTCTTCACTCTTTTGTTTATTTCTCTCGTTTTGTCTTCTTGAATGCTCTATGTGAGCTTTATCTTCCCGAATTCTCTCTCATGCGATCATCGAATTCTTTGATCATTCCACTTCAAGTTTGTTTTGAAACTCTTCTCCCTTTTTCCAGACTTCCTTTCCCTTCAGCTTCGTCCATTTTGCAGCTGAAACCCTAACCCTAAACCGAGCCCCCAACCTTAACGATCTCCAAATCTAGGCCATGATAGGATTCCAGATCTATGTTTGTATCCCGATCTGAAACCCTATTACCTCCCTCTTTCCTCTTTCACCATCCGTATCCAAACCTCTCCTTCGCCCCTGTATTTTTTTTAAAAATCCATAGACAGTAGCCACCTCATTCCCTTCGCCGCTTTAAAACAACCATAGTCCCTTGCCGCTTCCTTGCCATTCCTTCATCCTTTGTAGCTTCCCCTAGTTTTTTTGGGTCTGTGAGGCTCCATGTTTCATTCGATGGAATGAGTCATGAGATTGCTTAGTAGGGGATGAACGATACAGGTTTTGGAGCCTGGTGGGGGATCCGACTGCTAAGGTTTGTTTTCTATTCTTTTTGTCGATCGATGAATAGTCAAAATAGATATTATAGCCTATGTTTTTTCAAATCTATTTCATTTTGTTTGCTAAATTAGACAGCATGCCTCTATTTTTTCCTATTTCATCTTATTGATGCACATCAAGCAAGCGCACGTGTTCAAGTAGTATTAAAACTGCATTCGTACTGAGTATCGAATCCACAGGGAGTTGTACTTATGATCGAATTGATTATTGAAATTAATCGCGCTCAAAATTATTTAGAGAAAGTAATAAAATGGTACTTCGAAAAGATTTACAACTAGAAAGTATACAAATAAAGAGAGAACAATTAGGGAAAATGGCAATTAAGGGGTTAGTTTTACTATTTGGACCGTGTAAATGTCTAATTGATCAAACCAATTAGTTACTTTTCCAATTCAAAGACCTAGAGATTCTAAGATCATGAATTCTCCTTTTGGTTTCCTTCAATTCTCCCTAATTAATCTAATTAATGTAGGTGTCCCTAGCGCCAATTGATTAATTAGATTATTAAGCCCTCTCATAATTAGCCTTACTTAATTTTCTTTAGTCCTATGTCACTTAGTCGAAAACTAAACGTCGTGCAAGACTAATTCTAGACCTAACCTTTCTTTTTCAAGTCCAATTAGGCAAACACAACATTTAAACTATGGCCAGTAGCTTAGAAGTATTAAACACAATAGGTCCAAATAGATTCACCAAACCCCTAAACTAATGTGTTTAGCCTCTACTTGGCATTAACATTGTACAATAACCCATAATCATAACTCTGATACAGATTCTAGAATTGAAATTAAGTAGAAAAGAAATAGTAAATCTTGAAATATTGACTTTTACCTCGAACTTGATGCTCCACAAACCTCGATCCACGCTCCAAAGCACCCAATTAGGCTTTCACGCTCCCAAAATGGCTAAAATCTACAAGAGGGGTCTCAAGAACCCTAATTGTCCTTTCTCGGGCAAGAAATTGATGCTTTTATATCTGTAATCGACTCAACATCAAGACGCAGAGGGCAGCGTCTCAATGCCGTTGAAACGATGTTGTTCTACTAAAACTCACTAGGCTACAAGTAACGTCTTGACAATTTCTCTTGGGTCTAATATCGATTTTAGGGCATTTAGATGCCCAACATGGTGTTTAGACGATCCGGCCTCGAGTATGACTTCCCCAAATGACTTTAATTCCATCCTTAGGCTAAAATTGACTTTTTTATTTGCTCCAAAATGACTTTTATCTCTCAATTTCACTAATTCTCCTTGAAATGCCCAGTTTCCTTTAAAACAACATAAATATACATCACACTCACATTTTCTATACAAAAACTAGCCTAGAAATGAGGATAAATATAGCACTAAATTACTGCTATCAAATATCTTCAAACTTTAACTTTTCCTAGTATCGATCAAAACACAACAAAACACACAAACAAAACAGATAAATGACTTGAGGTTGTATAATAGGTGACTCAATTCTTAACGATCTCAATAGCGGATTTAGAGACACACAAAATGAAATAAGCAACACATCCAAACCATGAGCAATTTAAACAGAACTTTGGATCCCTTGCGCACGCGTGTGTGTAGCCTAACTATTGATGATTTTACCAATTTGGAGTAGCTTTATGAAATCCTTCATTCATTTTCCTCCTACACTGGCCCTAAGACTCAATTCAGCTCCCTCGCACTCAAGAAGGAAATATTTAGCTAGGTGCTTGAACCACTACATGGTAGTACTCCCACAAATTTGCATTTAACTTAATTAGGGGCACTTGCTTTCACACAACTGAAGTATGGACCCTTATCTAGAGTACTTGCTCAATGGATGACCTAACTGATCACAATAGAGGAAACTTTTTACCCCTAATCATCTTTACTCAGCGCAAGTCTTTACTTTTTCTTTCTCCTAAGCTTAACATTACAAACTCTTATGCAAGTTCACTTACAAACTAAGCCCTAACCTATCGAAGTGAAAACAAACTCCTAAAAATCATAACTCCACTTTAAACATTCAACTTATCAATAACAGGCTATGTGCTTAACATATGCAAGGATTCCAACGAAAAAAAAATAAAATTATCTCAGATCAAGACATGCTTCAAATTTCACAAAAATCATGCAAAAATAAATTCACTAACTGATCATATCACAGGATTTCCTTATTACCAACAAAATGCAACACTCATCATCAACACAATTCAACACAAAAGCTCAACAAATCAATAAAAAAATTTCAAATTTATCCTAAAAACAGGCATAGCATGCATTCCCCCCAAATTTAAACTAAATATTATCCTCAACAAAGGAAAAGCTTGACACTATCGATCCTATAAAAACTATTCACACTCTCAAAAGCATCAATAGGGTCAAAGATGTCAAATCGTACCTTCTCATCGTCCACCTGCAAACTAAGCTTACTTCTATGCATGCTAATCTCAGCTCTGCTCGTGGCTAAAAATGGCCTTCGGAGGATTATGTAGAAAATAAACTTGTTAACTTTAATAAGAACATCTTCAACTATACTTTTCGGTCTAGCAACCGAACAATCAGCTAGCTGAAGAGAGATACTCGTAGGCTGGATTTCCTATAAACTAAGTCTCCTATACACAGAAAAAATTATTAGATTAATGCTTACCCCTAGGTCACACAATGCTCTATCTATATGCATATTACCAATAATGCAAGGATTAGTGATGCTCCCTGGTATTTCTGTTTCATGGGCATCTTTTTCTAAAGGATGATTCTACTTTTCTCAGACAGACATAGCACCACATTAACTTCGAACCTTTTCTTCTTCGACAACATGTCCTTCATAAACCTTTCGTGGTTAGGCATATTGGTAAGAGCATCTGCAAGAGAAATGTTAATGTGCAGCATTTTGAATTTATCCAAAAATTCATAAAATTGAGCATCAATTTAACATTCTTAAATCGCCGAGGAAAATAAAGCTCCTTGTAATCAAATGTAGGGCATTCACTACGCCTCCTTGGAGGGCTAATGTGTGCTCCACGATCTACTATTTTTGAACCTAGGGGCCTCGATCTCCTCCTCTCTTGCCAATTCTTGGAACTCTTCTCTGATTAACTTTAAGAAGGTTTTCTTCAGTTCTCCATCTTTCTAGTTCATCTTCTCAATCTTCTCTTCTTTCTTCTCATCTTTCTTATCGTCTTTCTTTCTTGGCTCATGGAGATTAGATGAATAAGCAGGAAATAAAGGAAAAGAAGGGGAAGAAAGCTTTCCTGATGTGGTTTTTCTACTATAGCCCCTTCACTCTCAGTCTCTTCCTTCTCAACTACTACCTTCTTCACTGGCCCACTTAATTGATTCCTAGTCCTAAGTGTAATCTCCTTACATTGCTCCCTTTGGTTAACCTCAGTATCACTCAGTAGTGCATTTGTCTGATGTTCGACGATGTTCGCCTATGACCTATACCTACATTTGTCTGATGTTCGGCGATGTTCGCTTATGACCTATACCTCAATTGACCTCAGATTTGACTACTCATAGCTTGTAGAGCCAAATCATCCAGTTCGAACACTTTCGAACACAATCTAGCAATGACCCAGGCATTTTCGATAAGTTTTATGGGGAAGGATTTGTTTTAATTACTTTTGAATTCGTTTTAGATGCTGTGAATTAGGCCCTAACATTTGGAACCCTTTTATTTATAGCTTCAGACGAGTTTTGGGTTGATCAGACTAAGTTTTTAAAGACTACTTTGGGTAAGTTCAAGTTAGCAACTCTCTTAAGTGCCTTTAGGTCATTTAATAGCCATTTTGAAGCATATTGACGATGCTCGCTATTTGTCTAATCTAAACATCAATGTTCTTCAACGCCGTGTTGTGGCCACTCACGACTGTGGCCAAGTTAGTAATCGATGTTTGCAGTTGTTGATTCAATCCCTTTGTTCCTTGATTAATGTACCCAACATCTCCTCCAGGTTAGGCTTCTTCTCTTGAGAATATGATGCTGCAAACTCTAGTGGTGGCTACAAAACATCTTCTTGTTAGCGTAAGAAAAATTGTCGTGGTTACATAAATGAGTGGTAATAATTAGATAGATTCTGTTTACCCTGTGATAGCACGCAAAAGTGTGCTATTTCTAGGCTTAAATTTGTGTTGATTTTGTACGTTTATAGTGAGCTTTCATACATTTATTTATATATTTTGAAGATTTCAAGCAATTGGAGCTAATATGGGCTTTTGAAGTTATTTGGAGCTTAATTGGAGCTTAAAGACACACTTTGGAGAAAAGAAAATAAGTAGAACAAGTGTTACAAGTGAGAAAACATGAGGGTAAAGCGTCTCGATGCTATACCCTCAGGTTTTCTTATACCCTCAGGTTTTCTCACTTGTAATACTTCTTCTACTTATCTTGAGACTCTATAATATAGCGTTGAGACGCTACGGATTGAAAGACAATTTTTTGTGCTGCAACAGGGTTGAGACGATACTATTACAAGGTTGTGACGCAATGCTGCGTTGAGATGCTACTATTACAAGGTCTCAACGTTGTCCCGATTCTATAAAAAGGAAATTTGGCCTATGGATTTGGAGAGCCATTTTTGAGAGCTTAGAATCCTAATTTCGATAAGGAGCATTGTTTTGGGACCTAGAGAGCACTTTGGAGAGCTAAGGAGGAGACTCAAGGCTCAAGATTGTGGGACATCACGATGGGAACGAGTGTTGGCACGCATCGTCTAGTTTTTCTCTTTTTCCTTTACTTTGTTTCTTAAACTTTAGGATTTATTATACTGAACATTTTATGTAATTTTGAGTATTTTAGACTCTTCGATGATTGTACTTCTGAACTATGTTTGATTTTTGATTTGTTTTATATCATAACGCAATTTATGCATCTTGAGTCGATTTTCTAAGCTTTTGGTCATAGCTTTGCATGTTGAATTAAACTTAGCTTGAGAAAGTAAATTTAATTACGGAACTTAGATGAATAACTTAGATTAAGATTAATCTATTGCATGAGAATGAGTAGGTTAATACTAGAAGCCATTAAAGAATTTCTTACTGCCATGTTTAGTTGTAGAAATAGAACTAGAGGTTAATTTACTACTTTGCATGAGTTCACTTGGACTTGAGAGAGTCAATTGCATATTCTAGTAATTCTTGGCTTACGGTTGTTGCATGTTCTCCAATTCTTTAATTAAATTCATAGTTGCACTTCATGTAATGCAATCTTCACTTATCTCTCTAAATGGACTCCAACCTTTGTAAATAATTAGTTTAGGTTACTTTTGCTTCTCTCTAAGTTTAGGTTCTCTAAATAAAGCTAGGCATAAGTAACTATGGTACTTAATTAATCTAAGAAATCCAATCCCTATGGAGACGTTAACTCAATATTCAATATCAATATATTAAAACTTGACACTTGACACTTGTGGTTAATTGAGAGCACTTAAAAACACGCAACACCCTAATAGCCAAATCCTCTATTATCCATGTACTGGCATTGCTTGATAGACTGATCCTATAAGCTCCTCGAATTCAATGGTGCAAGCGAGGAAATCGATGGTGTGGCTCCTACAGTAGACAATTTATTCAAAGTGTTAGTGAGTGAAGGCAATTGTGCTTTTAATGCACTTACCTCGCCCATCTCATAGATTCTAGCAACGAATTTTGAATAAGAAGAAGAATGGTCTGATGGCCATTGATAGCGCATTGCGACTATTTCCTCAAGAAGAGCATGTGCCTCTTCTACCGTTTTTGCCATAAAGCTTCCTCTTGCACTAGGATCAAGAATGGTTTTAGTATTAGATGAAAGAACGTTATAAAATAGTCGAACCTATAACCATTCAGGATAGCCAGGTTTAGGGTATTTTCTCAACATCTCTTTGTAGCGTTCCAAACTTTCATACAGTTGTTCTCCATCAAGCTGGTGGAATGTACTGATCTCCATGCGCAGCTTGGTAGTCTTAGCTGGGAGGAAAAACTTCGTCAAAAAGGCCTGAGTGAGCTTTTCCCACGTAGTTATGCTTTTAGATTTTAGGGACTCAAGCAGGTCTTTCGCCTTGTCCTATAATGAAACAGAAAAATGCCTTAGTCTAATAGCATTAGGAGAAACTACATTCAACTTTACTATGCCACATATCTCAAGAAAATATCTCAAGAGAGTATGTGGATCCTCCAATGAATGGCCAATAAAAGAGTTATCCTGCGACATTTGTATCAATCCAGTCTTGAGCTCGAAGTTATTCGCTGAATGGTGTTGCGTGTCTTTAAGTACTCGTAATTAACTGCAAGTGTACGGTGTCAAGTTTTAATATATCGATACTAAATATCGAGTTATTGTCTCCACAAGAATTGGATTTCTTAGATTAATTAAGTACCATAGTTACTTATGCCTAACTTTATTTAGAGAACCTAAACTTAGAGAGAAGCAAAAGTAAATTAAACTAATTATTTACAAAGGTTGGAATCCATTTAGAGAGATAAGTGAAGATTACATTACATGAAGTGCAACTATGAATTTGATTAAAGAATTGGAGAACATGCAACAACCCTAAGCCAAGAATTACTAAAATATGCAATTGACTCTCTCAAGCCCAATTAAACTCATGAAAAATAGTAAACTAACCTCTTGGTCTATTTCTACAACTAAACATGGCATTAAGAAATTCTTTAATGGTTTCTAGTATTAACCTACTCATTCACATGCAATAGATTAATCCTAGTCATGCATCCAAGTTCCTTAATTAAATTTACTTTCTCAAGCTAAATTTAATTCAACATGCAAAGCTATGACCAAAAGCTTAGAAAATCGACTCAAGATGCATAAAGGGCATTATGCTATAAGACAAATAAAAAATCAAACATAGTTCAAAAGTACAATCATCCAAGAGTCTAAAATACTCAAAATTACATTAAGAAACAAAGTTATTTAGCTCATTTATGAGTGTTATTTAGCTCTAAAAACTAAGAAAAATGTTTAGAAAGTGAGTGTTTAAAGTTATATTTCATGTCATTTAGGGCAAATTTAAGTAAAAACAAGCTTTGCATGTGTTTGAAGTCTTGATTTGGTAAAAATGAGTTTTTAGGTGTATTTAGAGTCATTTTTGTAAAGAAAAGTGTTAAGTTCTATTGTTTTTGTGTTGAGGCTGAGAACGGATTCAAATGCACCCACATTCCAGCTGCAATTGAAGCAAATAAGAAAACGTCGATCAGATATGCAACCAGGTGGCACCAGCATTTGAGAGCAGAAGCCAAACTGTAAATGTTGCAGAAATAACTCAAATGCGCCCAAAAATGCGTTCGCATTTTGGCCATTTTGACAACAACCCAAATGCTCCCACAAATGCACCCGCATCTGGACATTTTTGACAGATTCTCCAAGATTTGCATGATTATGAGATTTTATCAATTATTCTCAATCAAATCTCCTCAAATAAGGGGATATGATCGACCAAGCTTCTCCACACTGTCCTCGACAGCAAACCCTAGGCGTGAAGTCTATAAAAGATGGCTCAATCCTCCATTTAAATCTAAGAACTTCAATCTCTGTGGATGACAGTATTGTTGCAAAATACTTAGAGGTCCGGTTTTTATAAATTTAATCTTGATAGGACCTTCGACAAGTCATCAATCAAATTTGGCACCATTGCAAGGGATTGGAGTATTTTTAGTTTAATTAATATCGTGGTAAAAGTTATGGATCTTAATTTAGAGTGTAAATAGTGTAAATTGTTTTTATATGTATATTATTTTGTTTCTCTATTTCATGTGTCATATGTCTAATTCGTGCCCTGTAAATTATTTTTGTCTATATATTTTTTTAAGTAACCTCTGTAAGTTTTTCTGTAGTTAATTGTGTCTGTTCCTTTTAAATCATTTGGTAATTTTTTTCATTTTGAATTAATTCTTCCAATTATTTACTAATGAAAATTTCTTTTTCAAGTTGCGGGACAAGAGTGATTGTCCACACAGACCACTCAACGATAAAGTATCTTCTGTCAAAGAAAGATGCTAAACCCTGACTCACCAGATGGTTTTTGCTTTTCCAGGAATTCAATATGGAGATCTTAGACAGGAAAGGAATAGAAAACTAAGTTGCAGACCACTTGTCAAGATTAGGGTTGCAGGCTCAAAGGGACTGTTAGCCCTCAAAATAAGAGCTATGATTGAGGTTTTAATGTAATTATTCCTTGGTATCTTATGTATTTTTTACTATTTTAGCTTTTAGAAACCCCATGATTTGGTGCTTTCATGTATTAATTGTCACAAAGTAATTGTGAAGTACATTTAGGCCATTGAAGTGCATTTCCTTGCTGAATTATATTGTTTTTGACCTTACATAAGTTTTTGGTATGTTGAAAATGGCTAAGTGTGGAAAGATAAGCTTTGGAGTACTGGAGCTATACAAATATGTTGAAGGACCAAGCTAGCTGGAGCATTTTCTAATAGCATAGAGCAGATTAGGCGCATGTGAGATAGTTCATTAATTGAGTTGGACAATGTTTCGCCATGTGGGTTGTTGAGAACCAATGAGAAGCTGCCAGACCTCCTTGCCTTGTCTATTCAGCCCTTATTTCAATAAGGAAGGGATATAAAAGCTTGCTTTGCCATTTAGGGTAGGGAGAGACAACTTTGGGGAGATTTTCGAGAAAAGAGAAGAAGACCCACATTAAGAGGTGTCCCTCTTCTGGAAGGGAGCTGGAACCATCAAGGAAGAGCTATTGGAGCTTTCCTTATCTGTTATTTCTCCATTTTCTTTTCTATTGAACTGTTTTACATTGTAACTAGGGTTTTTAATTATGTTAGGAGTTGTAATCACTATTTTATTGCTTTCTTTTCTGGTTAGTATGAACTAATCACCCTTGGGGTGAGAATTACGGGATATTATGTTGATTCAAGTTTAATGAATGAGTAATTTCTTGCAATTTATTCACTCTTATGCTTTGTGTTCTACTGTTTAGCCAAGATTTCTTTGGCCACCACATCTTATCATTGTTTATTCCAACTTGAGAAAGGGAAGAGTAATCATAACACTAGTTTCGATTAAGAGCTTGCTCTCAGGTAATTGAGGAGATTAGGGATAGTCACTCACCTAGTGTTTACAGCTAGGAGCTGATTTAGGGTGTTTAATGGGAATTAATCATCCATTTGCAAAGAAATCTGAAAAGATTCCATGAGTTTAACTGTTTGGGTGTTGAAGCAAGTTCAGAGCTCCAACATTAAGTTTGATGAAGCATAATTTCACCCCTAATTCAATCCCCTTTTTACTGGTTTGGTTTAAAGCGTGTGTTACCGTCTCTACTGTCTTTTTAGCTATTCGAGCATACTTTTAAGCATTTTGTTTACTTTATGTCATTTAAGTTTAGTTGCACAAATTTATGTTGGTTACCTATCACCTCACTAAACCCAACCCAAGCATTGTAAATTTTATTTAACTAATCCTTGAAGAGAACGATATAAGATATACTTATCACTTACTGTATTAGATTGTGTACACTTGCACATTAGGAGTGTTTTTATTGAAAAATTCCATTCATTCTGCTAAGCAACAAGTTTTTGGTGTAGTTGCTGGGGATTAGTGAGATTTTTACTTCGTTTGAGTTGTTTTTAGTGATTTTGAGCTGAAAGAAAAGTCTAACTAAAGTGATTTCTCTGTTTTTCAGGTGCTATAATTGTGTATGAAAGACTTTCCAGGTTTATAATTTTTTTTGGATCCTAAGCCTAAGAGAACATTTCATAAAAGAAGGAGGGTTCCAAGGGAAAGAATGGAAGATTTACGTGGAGGCCACTTAGATCCTAACAATCCTCAAAATAACCCTGAAAACCAGCAACAAGATCCTTGAAGACTTAGACCACCTTTAGTTGAACCTCAGGCTATGGTTCCTACTAATGTTATTGTTTTAGCAGATGACAGAGAGAGAGCCATTAGGACATATGCCAATCCCTTGGTTGATGAGTTAAATCTGGGATAATTAGACCTGAAATTAAATCCCCTACTTTTGAGCTTAAACCAGTCATGTTTCAAATGCTCCAAACCATAGGTCAATTCCATGGATTACTATATGAGGATCCTCATTTGAATTTGAAATCCTACCTAGGGGTTAGTGATTCTTTTATCATGCCCGGAGTGTCTAAGGATGCCCTAAGGTTGAGTTTGTTTCCTTACTCCCTTAGAGATGCAGTCAAGACATGGTTGAATGCACTTCCTCTAGGGGTAGTGGACTCTTGGAACACCCTTTTTGAAAAATTCCCTGTTAAATACTTCCCACCTACTTGGAATGCTAGATTTAGAAATGAGATTGTGGATTTCGACAATTTGATGACTAGACCTTGAGTAAGGCATGGGAGAGATTCAAAGAATTGCTAAGAAAATGTCATCACCATGGACTACCTCATAGTATTCCAATACAGACATTCTACCATAGGTTAAACACAACCACTAAGCAAGTTGTGGATGCTTCAGCAATGGGGCTCTTTTATCAAAGACCTATAATGAAGCCCATGAACTCCTTATCATCTAACAATTTCTAGTGGGTTTATTCAAGGAGTAACCTAGGTAAGAAAAATAAAGGAGTTTTTGAATTGGATGCCTTAACTGCTATAAATGCCCAAATCTCATCCATGGCCAACATGCTGAAAAATTTGACTGTGGGAAATGTGGTTCAGAATGCTCCTAACGTACAGAATGCACCTGTGGTAAACCAAGTAATTACAGACTCTTGTGTTTGCTATGGTGAGGGCCATACTTTTGAATTTTTTCCCAACAATCCTGCTTCAGTCTGCTACATTGGAAACCAAAACCAACAAAGAAACAATCCCTACTCCAATACCTATAACCAAAGTTGGAGGAATCACCCAAACTTTGCTTCGGGAGGTCAAGGAAGTAATTCTCAAGCCCCTCAAGTACAGTGAAAAGGTGAATTACCCACCAGGTTTTGGGCATCAAGGTTACTAAGCCTTTGGAAATCAACAACCCATGCCTCAACAACAGCAAAAAGCAATGCCTCCACAGCATATTCCAGGTACATCTCTTGAGATCTTGATGAAGGAATATATGGAAAAAAATGATGATGTTATTCAAAGTTAGCAAGCCTCATTAAGAAATTTGGAATTGCAAATGGGTAATTTGGAATTGCAAATGGGTCAACTAGCTAATGAACTAAAGTCAAGGCCTCTAGGTAAGCTACCCTCTGATACTGAAAATCCAAAAAGAGAGGGGAAAGAGCAAGTGCAGGCCATAGAATTGAGAAGTGGAAAGCCATTAGTTGAGGAAGTAGAGGTTAACAAGAGAAAACAAAAATTGAAGGACACTGCTGTCCAAGTGGAGGAAGAAAAGAAAGAAGGAAAGATTGAGCCCAAAGGGATAGTGAAAGAGGAAGTTGGGATTATACCAAGAGTTGAACCTTTAAGAGAAAATCAGTGTGTACCTACCATTGTTCTTGAGTTTAAACCACCTCCTCCACTCTTTCCTCAAAGGTTGAGAAGGAGAAAAGAAGAAGCTCACTTTGAGAAGTTCATGGACATTTTAAAGGAAATTCATATAAACATACCATTGGTGGATGCTTTGAGGCAAATGCCTAATTATATGAAGTTTCTGAAAGATGTCTTGATAGGAAGAGAAAGATTTGAAGAATTTAAGGTAGTATCCTTAAATGAGGAGTGTAGTGCCATTTTAAGGAAAAAGATCCCAAACAAAGACAAAGACCCTAGATCCTTCACCATATCTATTTCTATTGGAGGAAAGGAACTTGGAAGAGCTTTGTGTGACTTAGGAGCTAGTATTAACCTTATGCCCTTGTCCATTTACAAGAGATTAGGCATAGGTGAAGCTAGACCCACAATTGTCACTCTCCAATTAGTTGATAGGTCCATAACCCACCCTGAAAGAAAAATAGAGGACATTCTAGTTCAGATGGACAAGTTCATTTTCTCTGCTGATTTCATAATCTTAGATTATGAAGCAGACAAATAAGTGGCAATAATTTTAGAGAGACCTTTCCTAAAAATGAAGGAACCATTACTCTGAAAATGAATTATCAACAAGAAAATTCAGCATCTATGACAAAATGAAGTATTCCACTGATTTGGAAGAATGTTCTGTGATTCAAGTGCTGGAAGATGTTAGCTTTAGGGCTTCAATCAAACCAAATATTTTGATGATAACAAACTCAAATTTTTGTACTAACTTTTTTAGTGTTTCAAAGAGTCCATCTATTAGAGCTCAAAAAGACGATTCTAACGCATTTTGAATCGTTCAAATCAGATTTCAAACGAAGGAGATATGGGAAAAAGAAGATTGGAAGGAAAAGCCAATTAAACAGTGACACGTGGCACTAAGTTGACGTGGCATTCGGCATGGCAACTGACTTGGCATTACTAGTCAAATTTGGTGACGTGACATCCAATGACTAGATTTTGATGACATGGCGATGACGTGTCTGGGTGACGTGCCGATAGAATTTCAAAAGGATTCATTTTATTATTATTTATAAAAAAAATAATAAAAAAAGAAAAATGAAGGAATGACACACATGGTAATGGTGGAGGAGAATCACTTCTCCTCTCTCTCTCCTTAAATTCTATCATGAACCTTTCCAAATTTCACCATTCAATTTGCTCTAAATCCCTTTTAAGCCTAAAAATATCATCTTCCTCCATACACTTTGAATTTTTCCAGCAAGCCTTCCATACTCTTAGCTCTCCAAAAGGTTCTAAAATCCTTCAACTTTCTCACATACTTTTGAACCAGCTAATTATAGTTGTGTGAGGAATCTTTGGAGTGTTTTGTTGTGTGATAAATTTGTGTATTGCCTATTAAAGAGGCATTCCTATGAGATTTATTTTTCTTTGTTCATTGGGATTTGTATTAAGGTGTGGGTACACCTTGGGTTGTGAGAAAAAGCAATTGGTTTGAATCTGAACCAGTAAAAATGATCTTGGGTTTCTCTTTAGCCTAAGAAAAAGAGAATCGTGTCGGTTGGGTTGTCACCTACAAGAGGATCACGTAGTAAAATACCCAAGAAGGAGTCTTGGGGAGTGGAGTAAGCGATGTGCCGAACCACTATAAATTTCGGTGTCTTCTTTCCCTTACTCTTTACGTTTGTTTTTAATTTTTGCTATTTTTTTAATCGCATGCCTTAGGATTTAATTGTTCTATTGCTTGATAAATCATATTGATTGCGAATTGTGTTTAATTTAAAACTTGTTCCTTCGTGTTTTCCATTTAACTAGTTTTAGAACTTTAGGATTATTAAAAAAAAAAAAAGTGGTAGCAACCCTATTCATCCCCCTCTAGTGTTGCCGTTAGATCCTACAATTGGTATCAGAGCGGGTAGCTCGATTTTTTTGGTTCGAAAAGGTGCTTGAAATATTTTTTTGCACAATTTAAAAACTGTTTTTTTTTTTTTTATTAAATCTGAAATTTTTTTATTTTGAGCAAAAAGTTTAAAAAAATTGCATTTTAAACACCGTTTTCACTAGAAAATTTTTCCCTTGAAAATTAGTTTTTAAAATTCTATTTTTTCTCTACTTTTCAAACTCTGAATCCGTTTTGAAATTTTATTGAAAAATTATTTGTGCTAAAATTTATTCTTATAAAAAGTTCCTTTTTAAAAAATAATAATAATTTTTTTTAAAAATAATTTTTCTCTTAAATTTTTTTTGTACCTTTTCTGAAATTCTTAATTGTTCGAGCTTATGGAAAATACAGGAATAAATGGGTTTATTGAGGGTCAATCTACCACTAGGCCACCTCTCTTTGATGGAAATAACTATACTTGGTGGAAAACTAGGATGAGAATTTATTTGCTTTCTATTGACTACTATTTATGGGAAATTGGTTCTAAGGGTCCTATAGTTCCAACTAAGTCTGATGCTAATCAGGATGTGCGTAAAAATGAAATGAGTTAATGAGGATGATAAAAAGAAAGTGTCAATAAATTATAGAGCCATGAATTGTCTATTTTGTGCTTTATGTCCTGATGAGTTCAATCGAGTCTCTGCATGTAATTCTGCTAAAGAAATATGGGATATGCTTGAAGTAACTCATGAAGGAACAAATCAAGTAAAAGAATAAAAAATTAGCATGTTGGTTCATAATTAAGAATTATTTAAAATGGATGCTAATGAAACTATTTCTGAAATGTTTACTCAATTTACAAACATTGTTAATGTTTTGAAGGGACTAGGAAAAATATACTCTACTTCTGAGAACGTCAGGAAAATCCTTAGATCGTTGCCTAAAAATTTGGAAGCTAAAGTCACGGCGATTCAAGAAGCTAAGGATCTCTCAATACTTCCATTGGAGGAACTTATTGGATCTCTCATAACGCATGAGATAATCATGAAGGGTAACATGGAAGATGATGTCAAAAAGAAGAAGAACATGGCATTAAAATATACTCAAACTCAAGACAACTCTGAAAGTGATGATGGGTTAAATGAAGAAGAATATGCTTACTTGGCTAAAAAGTTCAAAAGGTACCTTAGAAAGAAAATTTTCTCCAAGAAAAACAATAGTCAAGATGGAAAAGGAGAAAAGAGCAGTAGGGACTCTATTATTCGCTTTGAGTGCAAGAAGCCTAGACATGTGAAGTGGGACTGTCCTCAAAGGAAGTCATTGATAGCATGTATTTATGCTATCTTATTTCCTATTATTTATGCTAGTTTTGTGATTTATTTTGTTATCTTTTATGCTTATTTATCTTAATTTTGTAGAAACCAAGCTTGAGGAGCAAAACCAAGTGTTTAAGAGTATTTTAGTGGATATTGGAGCCTTTTGACGCTTAATTGAAAATTCAAGAAGATTAAAGATGTTATTTGAACATAAGGCACGTTCTGGGAGATTCTACATCGAATCACGGTTCCAACGCATCGAACCGGAGGTCATTCGGACACCCAAGCGAAGAGATATAACAAAAATAGTCAATGCTGTCTGCAGAGTAGCGTCGAGACGCTGTCTATAGCGTCGCGACACTACGAAAATACGAAAAACGCTGTTTTTCGCTAAAACACGCGCGTAAAAGAATTTTCTTGCAGCGTTGAGACGCTGTAAGCAGCGTCTCGACGCTGCCTCAAAATTTTCTATAAAAACCTCATTTTTTGCGCCGTTTTGGGAGGCCAATCCGAGGTTTGGAGCCCTAATCTCGATTCCAAGCTAAAATTGAAGGTTTAGGGAGCAATTGGGAGCGTTTGTGGAGCATTTTTGAAGATCCAAAGCTCGAGGGACATGGAGATCACGACGGAAACGTGGGATCGACCATTGTTTGCTAATTTCTTCCTTTTCCTTTAGTTTTAGTTTCTATTTTGTGGCTGTAAATTAGAAACTTAGAGGTTTAATTGTATGAATATTATTAGTATCTTTGTTCCTAATACTTGGAGTTTTGATGTAGCCATTAGACTTGAGTTTTTTAATTGATTAAATACCTTGATTGAATGCTTTTTTGTTTCATTCATGCTTTTATGTATTTAATGCTTATAATTTCTTGATCAAAGATTATTTGTTTTATTGGTCTGAATTTATGCTTGAAAAAGTATGGTTTAGGCTAGAAATTAATTTCATGACTATTTGTAAATTCTTGCATGAAAGTGGAGAATTCTCTTAGAAGCCCTTAAAAGAAGTTGCTTAAAGCCTTGCATGTTATTAAAATCTAGATAGAAATATTAGATTTATAACATTGCATAAGAGTTAATTGTGCTTGAAAAAGTAAGTTAATACCCTCACTTCTTGGCTTATGGAATATTTGCATGACAAATCTTGGTAGCTTTGGCTATAAGTCTAATTGGTGAAATTGATTCCCTAGCATATTTCTCTCCTATTGTGTCTCCATTTATCTTTTGCTTTCTAGGTTAGCTCTTTAGTTTAACTTGTTTGCATTTGATTTCTTTCTCTAAATAAAGTTAAATGAGAGTAATTGTGATACTTAAATGAACTAAGAAATCCAATCCCTGAGATCGACCCTGGCCACTATTATTGCAAGTTTTAGAGGTTTAGGTTTATAAATATATTTGATAGAGCCTTCGACAAGCTCTTTATCAAATTGGCGCCGTTGCCGGGGATTGGCATACTTTAATTCATTTAATATTGTGAAGAAATTGCTTGCTTTAATTTAGAGGTTTTTATTTATTTTCTTTTATTTTTGTTGCTTTGTTTTTGTTTTGAGTCTTTGTCTCTTGTTCTTGGTTGCGTTGATTTGGTGGTGTATGCATTTGTGTGAAAGCCTAAATTTAGTCTTCTTCGATTCAGATCATGTTTTTTTACAATTCTGAGTGGCCTTATGGGGAGTTTCTGACCACCCAAGGAGAAACACCCTACTTCAATTCTTACCTAGTAGACTACCCCCCTTATGACCCCATGAATGTTAATTATGGTTTCCATGGATATCAAGTGCCTAATCATTACCGTTCTAAATCTATGAGTTATGAAAATTCCTTTTATGGTAATGATATGGGCACTTGGACCCAAAACTTTGCCTATCCTAACCAAATTAAGGAAAACTCTTCCCTTGAAGACCTATTGAAAGAATACATTTTGGAATCAAAGGTCAGAAGTTTTTGTCAGACTGAAGCAGAGACGTTAAATAGGATAGAAGCAAAGGTGGAAGAAAATGAGGCTGCACTAAATCGTATAACTCAACAACTTTGTCAAATAGTTGAATTACTTAAGGCCCTACATGAGCAAATTTTTTTTAATACCACTGATAAACAACATTCTAGGATGATATATATAGATGATAGTGGGGATGAGTTTGAGCAGTTTGATGTACACCAAGAACATGTTTGTGAGGTTGAAAAAGGGAGCGACACCACATTGCAAGAGAAAATTCAGGTGATAGAGTATGAGGCTGAAAAGCCTTCCTTTATTTTATCTCTAGAAATTTCTCTTAATCACGATCTTTCTTTTTCTTATACTCACGAGTTTAGTTTTCCTTCTTTTGATTTTTCTTCTTTTATTACATTAAATAAAAATAACAAAAATATTTTTCTTTCAGGCGCCCATGAGAAACAAGTGAGCCTTCTAAACACAGAAGGCTACATTGATTCAAGCAAAAAGGGACCGAAGAAATATGAGCAATTTTATGTGCCATGATGCATGCCCTTGAACCCTGTCTAGCTAGAGACGTTAAACAAGCGCTTCTTGGGAGGCAACCCAAGCTTTCTCTCTCTTAGTCTTTCTTTTATTTTTATGGTTTTCTGTTTTTCTTTTAGCTTTGTTTGTGTTGATCTTGTGTTCCTGTTGGTTGATGTTTTTAGGAACTCGAGAATAATATCTCTCACATTGCACCCATTGATTAGGCTGAATCGAGGAGTCTCTCGCACTTCATGGCAGTATTACTCTTCCTTTTATCTTTTTAAATTGTCCTTAAGCATGCTGAAATAGATCTGAATAGTTTATACATTGAGAACAATGTATGTTTTAAGTGTGGGGGGATGTGTGTTGTTCTGATATGAATCTGAGCTGTTATTGAAACTTTTTTTTTTTTGAATTATATGATGATTCTGTTGCATCGAGTGTGATGAGGACGACCTGTGATATGTTCTGATTAATAATATTTTTACAATTTTTTTGTGAAATATGAAAGCATGTTTAGAATTCAAGTAAATTTAAAATTTTTGCTTTGAATTTCTTGCAAGTTATGAGCACCTAGCCTATCTTTTGTTAGTTTTGAAGGCTCATAGTAGTTTTATATTGTCCAATTAAGCTCTAGTTTGATGGTTGACTTGCATGATAAGGTGTAATGTGTTACTTAGGAGAAAAAAAAATTGTTTGTTTTGCCTGTAAGAAAAAGAAAAGAAAGTGAGCTCAAAAGAAAAACCATTTTAGAAAAAGAAAAGAAAAGAAAGAAAAGAAAAAACATATTAAGCTTGTAATGTATTGAAAAGAGTCGAGGGTAAAAAGAGCTACCCCTATCGTGATCAGTTAGGCTACCTATCGAGCAAGTGCTCTAGGTAAGGGTCCCTACGATGGGTGTGTGAAAGCTAGTACCCTTGACATTAAAACGATGCAAGCTTAGCCGGTCGATTTGTTCATTTTCAGGAACCTAGTAGCTTATTAACTTTTTTAGTGTAAGAATGCTAGAGAATTGGTGCTTGGGACCAGTGTAGGGGGAAGATGAATGGAGGACTCTATAAACATATTCTAGGCTTGTAAAGACTACTTTAGGAGGGCTATGCACACACACACGCAAGATATGTAAAGCTTAAATTCGACTTTGCTTGATGAAAAGTTGTGTTTCAGTATTTTCTTAAATTGTTATTATTTTGTTATTTAGAACATTAAGGTTTAAGTCACTTTGATCTAATGGTGAATTCATATATGTGGGTTTTGTTTTTGCTTTGCTCGGGACTAGCAAAGGTTTAAGTGTGGGGGTATTTGATAGCATGTATTTATGCTATCTTATTTCCTATTATTTATGCTAGTTTTGTGATTATTTTGTTAGCTTTTATGCTTATTTATCTTAATTTTGTAGAAACCAAGCTTGAGGAGCAAAACCAAGTGTTTGAGAGTATTTTAGTGGATATTGGAGTCTTTTGACGTTTAATTAAAAATTCAAGAAGATTAAAGATGTTATTTGAACATAAGGCACGTTCTGGGAGATTCTACATCGAATCACGGTTCCAACGCATCGAACCGGAGGTCATTCGGACACCCGAGCGAAGAGATATAACAAAAATAGTCAGTGTTGTCTGCAGGGTAGCGTCGAGACGCTGTCTATAGCGTCACGACGCTACGAAAATACAAAAAACGCTGTTTTTGGCTAAAATACGCCCGTAAAAGAATTTTCATGCAGCGTTGAGACGCTGCCTCAAAATTTTCTATAAAAACCTCATTTTTTGCGCCGTTTTGGGAGGCCAATCCGAGGTTTGGAGCCCTAATCTCGATTCCAAGCTAAAATTGAAGGTTTAGGTAGCAATTGGGAGCATTTGTGGAGCATTTTTCAAGATCCAAAGCTCGAGGGACATGGAGATCACGATGGAAACGTGAGATCGACCATTGTTTGCTAATTTCTTCCTTTTCCTTTAGTTTTAGTTTCTATTTTGTGGCTGTAAATTAGAAACTTAGAGGTTTAATTGTATGAATATTATTAGTATCTTTGTTCCTAATACTTGGAGTTTTGATGTAGCCATTAGACTTGAGTTTTTTAATTGATTAAATACCTTGATTGAATGCTTTTTTGTTTCATTCATGCTTTTATGTATTTAATGCTTATAATTTCTTGATCAAAGATTATTTGTTTTATTGGTCTGAATTTATGCTTGAAAAAGTATGGTTTAGGCTAGAAATTAATTTCATGACTATTTGTAAATTCTTGCATGAAAGTGGAGAATTCTCTTAGAAGCCCTTAAAAGAAGTTGCTTAAAGCCTTGCATGTTATTAAAATCTAGATAGAAATATTAGATTTATAACATTGCATAAGAGTTAATTGTCTTTGAAAAAGTCAGTTAATACCCTCACTTCTTGGCTTATGGAATATTTGCATGACAAATCTTGGTAGCTTTGGCTATAAGTCTAATTGGTGAAATTGATTCCCTAGCATATTTCTCTCCTATTGTGTCTCCATTTATCTTTTTCTTTCTAGGTTAGCTCTTTAGTTTAACTTGTTTGCATTTGATTTCTTTCTCTAAATAAAGTTAAATGAGAGTAATTGTGATACTTAAATGAACTAAGAAATCCAATCCCTGTGATCGACCCTGGCCACTATTATTGCAAATTTTAGAGGTTTAGGTTTATAAATATATTTGATAGAGCCTTCGACAAGCTCTTTATCAGTCATCTTTAAAGAAGAGCAAGGAGGCGATGAAAGCTACTTGGGATGAAAGTGATGAAAGTGAATATGAAAGTGAAGGAGAAGTAGCTAACATATGTTTTATGGCTTTTTGAGACGACGACGACAATGATGACGACGATGAGGTAATTCCTGAAAACCCTACTTTTAATGAACTTGTCGAAGCTTTTAATGAAATTAAAAATGAATTTGAAAAATTAGGCTGCAAATACATGTCTCTCAGAAAGAAAAATACTATGATAGCTCACGAGAATAATGATTTAGTAATTGAGCTAGAAAATATAAAAGAAGAAAATGAGACATTAAGAAAATATTTAAATTTGTCTAATTCTAATTTGCATGCTTTAAAAGAGGAGTACAAAATATTAGAAAACAAAATTGAAGATTTATCCTCCACCCTTATAAAGTTCACTAATGGGAAAAAGAATTTAGATATCATGACGGAAAAGCAACAAGGTACTTTTGATAAAAGTGGTTTAGTTTACAAACCTCACCAAAAGCAAAAGAAATTCACAAATTACTTTGTGAAAGAAAGCGCCATATCATATATTGTTTGTCATGCATGTGGGAAACATGGTCATAAAGCTTATGCATGCAATTTAAGAAAATCCAATGCTACAAATGAAAATCAAAAGAGATGGATTCCTAAATTTTTGTTGACTAACCCCCAAGGACCCAAACAAATTTGGGTACCTAAGGTTACATCTTGAGAATTATTTTCTTTCAGGTATGTTTGAGATCGATAAAGAATAAGCGGTACTTGGACAGTGGGTGTTCAAAACACATGACTGGGGACCACACAAAATTTACATACCTAGAAAAGAAAGATGGAGGATACGTCACCTTCGGCAACGACAAAAAGGGTAAGATCATTGGCAAAGGTAAAATAGGTAATGGTTCAAGTTTCTTTATTGAAGATGTTCTGCTAGTTGATGGATTAAAACATGATTTATTAAGTATTAGTCAGTTATGTGATAAGGGCTATAGGGTAATTTTTAGTGATAAAAATCGCATAATTGAAAATGCATGTGATGGACAAATCCTGTTTGTTGGAAATAGAGATAGAAATGTTTATACGGTTGATTTGATTGATTGCCCTGTAGTAGATAATAAATGTTTGTCTGCCTTGCATGATGATCATTGGTTGTGGCATAGAAGATTAGGTCATGCAAGCATGCATTTAATTTCAAACATTTCTAATAAATCCCTTGTTAGAGGTCTTCCAAAATTAAATTTTGAAAAAGATAAAGTTTGTGACGCTTGTCAAATGGGTAAACAAACTAAGTCTTCTTTCAAACCAAAGAAAATGGTTTCTACCTCTAGGCCTCTGCAACTATTACATATGGACCTTTTTGGACCTACTAGAGTTGCAAGTCTAAGTGGAAAACATTATGCTTTTGTTATAGTTGATGATTTTTCGAGATTCACTTGGGTTTTATTTTTATCTCATAAGGATGAAGCTTTAAAATCTTTTATTAGTTTTTCAAAAAGAATACAAAATGAAAAAGGCTTTATGATTTAAAAAATTAGAAGTGATCGTGGAGGAGAATTTGAAAATGCTTCTTTTGAATGTTTCTGTGAAGAAAATGGTATTTCTCATGATTTTTCCTCTCCTAGAACACCTCAACAAAATGGCGTTGTAAAAAAGAAAAATCGGTCTTTACAAGAATTAGCCACCTCCATGTTAAATGAATATAATTTGCCAAAATATTTTTGGGCTGAAGCTGTTAATACTGCATCTTATGTAATGAATAGAGTTTTAATAAGGCATGTTTTGAATAAAACTCCCTATGAGCTTTTTAATGATAAAACCCCAAATATCAACTATTTCAAAGTCTTTGGGTGCAAATGTTTCATTTTGAAAGACAAAGGAAAATTTGGAAAGTTTGACTCAAAAACTGACGTTGGCATATTTATAGGACTACATGTAGTAAAGCATATAAGGTCTTTAATAAAAGAACTCTTGTGGTTGAGGAGTCAATGAATGTTGTATTTGATGAAACACATGTTGCATTTAATAGAGTTTCTGTGAGTGATGAATTAGAAAAACCATTTGAGAATCTGAGCATAGATAAGGACACACAGAAGTAGTAGCAAATGAGACTCAAAAAGAGCCAGAGCAAACCCTCCCTCAAGATTGGAGATTCTCTACTCACCATCCTCAGGAACTAATTATAGGTGATGTATCTCAAGGGGTAAGAACTCGTTCTTCATTAAATGTCTTGAATAATCTCGCTTTTGTGTCACAAATTGAACCAAAGTCTTTTAAAGATGCTGAATGTGATGAGTTCTGGTTAATTGCTATGCAAGAAGAGTTAAATCAGTTTGAAAGAAATAATGTGTAGGAGTTAGTTCCACATCCTAGTACTCAGTTATAGGTACTAAATGGGTGTTTAGAAATAAAAAGGATGAATATGGTAATATTGTTAGAAATAAAGCTAGGTTAGTTGCTCAAGGTTATAGCCAGGAAGAAGGAATAGACTATGAGGAAACATTTGCTCCTGTTGCCAGACTTGAGAGTCAATTTGCATGTTGCTTGCATTTGCATCTCATAAGAATTTCACTTTATTTCAAATGGATGTGAAAAGTGCCTTTCTAAATGGTTTTATAATGGAAGAAGTTTATGTTGAACAACCTCCTGGTTTTGAAAGCTTTGACCATCCAAGTCATGTTTTTAAATTATATAAAGCTCTTTATGGTCTTAAACAAGCTCCTCGAGCTTGGTATGACCGTTTGAGTAAATTTTTGCTTGAAAATGATTTTAAAATGGGACTCATAGATACTACACTCTTCATTAAAACCAAAGAAAAGGATATGTTGTTAGTGCAAATTTATGTTGATGATATTATTTTTGGTGCCACTAACCTTTCTCTTTGTGAAGAATTTTCTAAGTGTATGCACGAGTTTGAAATGAGCATGATGGGGGAACTCAAGTTCTTTCTTGGGCTTCAAATCAAACAACTTGAAGGAAGAATCTTTATAAATCAAGAGAAATATACAAGGGATCTACTCAAGAGATTTAAATTTGATAATGCAAAAGCAGCAAAGACCCCGATGAGTACCACTACAAAGCTCGATAAGGATGAAAAAGGTAAAAACGTAGATATTAAAGCTTATCGAGGTATGATCGGATCTCTACTTTACTTAATTGCGAGTAGGCCTGATATTATGTTCAGTGTTTGCATGTGTGCTAGATTTCAATCTTGTCCTAAAGAATCACACTTGCATTTGTAAAAAGAATTTTGAAATATTTGCTTGGAACTATTGACTTAGGTTTATGGTATCCTAAGAATGCATCTTTAGACTTAATTGCATATTCTGTTGCTGACTTTGCTGGTAGTTTAACTAATAGGAAGAGTACTAGTGGAACATGTCATCTCTTAGGTAGCTCACTAGTCTCTTGGTATAGCAAAAAGCAAAACTCTGTTGCATTATCCTCTACTGAGGCCGAATACATTGCTGTTGCTAGTTGTTGTTCTCAGGTTTTATGGATGAAACAGACTTTGAGTGATTTTGGCTTAAATTTTGAACAAGTACCTATCTTCTGTGATAATACTAGTTCAATTAATTTAACCACAAATCCTATTCAACACTCTAGGACAAAACATATAGATATAAGACATCACTTCCTTAGAGAGCATGTGCAAAATGGTCATATTGTCATTAACTAGGTGCATAAAAAGAAACAAGTAGCAGATATTTTTACAAAAGCTCTAAATGAAGACGCATTTTGTAAAAATAGACTTGCACTTGGTATCCTTCGCATTTAATGACAATACTATGTTTGATAGGGGGAGCATACTTTTGTTGTATGTTAAAATTGAATGAGAGCATTATGTTTCATTAGTTATGTGTTTGAGGGGGAGAATTTTTCTTTTGCATTTTTTTTTGTTATAACAAAAGGGGGAGAATGTGTTTGAGATTAAGACATTATTGAATTGTTTGTCATCATCAAAAAGGGGAAGATTGTTTGTTTTGATGATAACAAACTCAAATTTTTGTACTAACTTTTTTAGTGTTTCAAAGAGTCCATCTATTAGAGCTCAAAAAGACGATTCTAACGCAGTTTGAATTGTTCAAATCGGATTTCAAACGAAGGAGATATGGGAAAAAGAAGATTGAAAGGAAAAGCCAATTAAATAGTGACACGTGGCACTATGTTGACGTGGCATTCGGCATGGCAACTGACTTGGCATTACCAGTCAAATTTGGTGACATGACATCCAATGACTAGATTTTGATGACGTGGCGATGACGTATCTGGGTGACGTGCCGATACAATTTCAAAAGGATTCATTTGATTATTATTTATAAAAAAAATAATAAAAAAAGGAAAATGAAGGAATGACACACATGGTAATGGTGGAGGAGAATCATTTCTCCGCTCTCTCTCCTTAAATTCTATCATGAACCTTTTCAAATTTCACCATTCAATCCCAATCATTCATTCTTTTGACCAAGATCTAATGGCTCATATTCAATTTGCTCTAAATCCCTTTTAAGCCTAAAAATATCATCTTCCTCCATACACTTTGAATTTTTCCAGCAAGCCTTCCATACTCTTAGCTCTCCAAAAAGGTTCTAAAATCCTTCAACTTTCTCACATACTTTTGAACCGGCTAATTATAGTTGTGTGAGGAATCTTTGGAGTGTTTTGTTGTGTGATAATTTTTTGTATTTTGCCTATTAAAGAGGCGTTCCTGTGAGATTTATTTTTCTTTGTTCATTGGGATTTGTATTAAGGTGTGGGTACACCTTGGGTTGTGAGAAAAAGAAATTGGTTTGATCCTGAACTAGTAAAAAGGATCTTGGGTTTCTCTTTAGCCTAAGAAAAAGAGGGTCGTGTCGGTTTGGTTCTCACATGCAAGAGGATCATGTAGTAAAATACCCAAGAAGGAGTCTTGGGGAGTGGAGTAGGCGATTTGTCGTACCACTATAAATTTCAGTGTCTTCTATCCCTTACTCTTTACATTTGTTTTTAATTTTTGCAATTTTTTTTAATCGCATGCCTTAGTATTTAATTGTTCTATTGCTTGATAAATAATATTGATTGCGAATTGTGTTTAATTTAAAACTTGTTCCTTCGTGTTTTCCATTTAACTAGTTTTAGAACTTTATGATTATTTTAAAAAAAAGTGGTTGCAACCCTATTCACCCCCCTCTAGTGTTGCCATTAGATCCTATAGAAGAAGTACTCTGTGAGACTGCTGAGCAAGAATTGTTGGAGCTTCACAGTCAGTTTTTTGGATAGATTATTGGGAAAACTTGGAATTTTTTGAATTAAAAGAAGAGTGTGAAAACTTAGCTGAAGTAACTAGCTTCCAAAGAGTGTAAATCTTTAGATTTGGAGGAGAGGAAAAAACCACCCATGAAGCCATCTATAATAGACCCTCCCACCCTCGAGCTAAAGCCTTTGTCAAACCATTTGAAATATGCCTTTTTGGGAGAAAAAGAGACATTGCCTGTTATGTCAACAAGTAAAATTCAGCATCTATGACACAATGAAGTATCCCACTGATTTGGAAGAATGTTCTTTGATTCAAGTGCTGGAAGAAGTAATCAGTAAGACTTCTGAGCAAGAATTGCTGGAGCATCACAGTAAGTTTTTTGGACAAATTACTGGGAAAAACTTGGAATTTTGTGAATTAAAAGAGGAATGTGAAAACTAAGCTGAAGAAATTAGCTTCCAAAGAGTGTTTGAGTCTTTAGATATGGGGAAGAGGAAAACATCACCCATGCAGCCATCTATAAAAGACCCTCCCACCCTCGAGCTAAAGCCTTTGCCAAACTATTTGAAATATGCCTTTTGGGGAGAAAAAGAGACATTGCATGTTATTATGTCAGCAAGTTTGCTGCCCAATGATGAGGAAATGTTGTTGAACCTGTTAAAACAACAGGATGATATTCAAGGTATAAGCCCTTCCTTTTGTATGCATAAAATTAATTTGGTGGAAGGAAACTTCAAATCTATTGAGCAGCAAAGGAGACTCAATCCAGCCATGAAAGAAGTTGTCAAAAAGGAAGTAATTAAGTGGCTTGATGCTAGTATCATGTACCCTATAGTTGATAGTAGTTGGGTTAGCCCTGTCCAATGTGTACCAAAAAAAGGTGGGATGACATTTGTGATGAATGAGGCAAATGAGTTCTTTCCCACTAGGATAGTGACTGGGTGGAGAGTGTGCATGGACTATAGGAGGCTTAATAAAGCCACTCGTAGGCTAGCTGGCCAAGCTTACTATTGCTTTTTGGATGGGTACAGTGGCTATAATCAAATCACAATAGCTCCCAGGATCAAGAGAAAACTACTTTTACTAGCCCTTATGGGACTTTTTCCTTTAGGAGGATGCCTTTTGGTCTTTGCAATGCCCCTGCTACCTTTCAAAGGTGCTTGATGGCTATTTTTTTTTTTTTTAGTTGAGAATATCATGGAAGTAGTCATGGATGACTTCTCATTCTTTGGAGAGTCCTTTGAGGCTTGCCTTGTGAATTTGGGAAACTGTTAAAGAGATGTGAAGAGACTCATTTGGTTCTAAATTGGGAAAAATGTCAATTTATGGTGAGAAAGGGCATTGTATTAGCCCATAGGATTTCAGAAAAGGGTATTGAAGTTTATAGAGAAAAAGTGAAGATTATTGAGAAACTTGAGCCACCAACATCGATTAAAGGCATAAGGAGTTTTTTAGGGCATGTAGGTTTTTACAGAAGGTTTATCTAAGATATCCAAGCCTTTGTGTACTCTTTTGGAAGCAAATAGACCTTTTGAATTCAGTTCTAAATGTTTAGTTGCTTTCAAGGCTTTAAAAACTTCTTTAACCAATACCTCCATCATGTTAGGACCTAATTGGCAATTGCCTTTTGAGGTTATGACTGATGCAAGTGATTATGCAATTGGAGCCATGTTGGGTCAAAGACATGGAAAGTTGATTCACTCTATATACTATGCTAGCAGAACTATCAATGATGCTTAGTTGCATTACACAACTACAAAAAACGAGTTGCTAGCCATTATGTTTGCCCGTGAGAAATTTAAAGCTTATTTGGTTTGAACTAGAGTCACCATTTTCATTGATCATGCTGCTATCAAATACCTTTTGGCTAAAAAAAAGGAAAAGCCTAGGTTGATTAGGTGGGTGCTGTTATTGCAAGAGTTTGATATGGATATCAAAGATAGGAAAGGTTATGAGAATCAGGTAGCAGACCATCTCTCCAAGCTTGAACTAGCAAAAACAATGCCTCAACAATCTGAAATCATAGATGAATTCCCTAATTAGCTTTTTATAGTAGCTGAAGTTCAGGCAGTTGAAATTCCTTGGTATGCAGACTTTGCAAACTATGCAACCAGTGGTATTCTACCTTTGGATTTACAAGGCAGCAAATGAAAAAATTTATTCATGACTCAAAAGCTTATTTTTGGGATGATCCATAACTTTATAAGCAATGTGCTGATGTGCTTTTGAGAAGGTGTGCTGCTAAAAGTGAAATTCATTCTATCTTGGAACATTGCCATGCTTCACCTTATGAAGGTCTTTTTGGTGGCCTAAGGATAGCAACCAAAGTGTTCCAATCTGGATATTATTGGCCTTCAATCTTTAAAGATGCTCACATGTTTAGTAAGGCTTGTGATAGGTGTCAAAGGAAAGGAAATATTGGGAAAAGAGATGAGATGCCCCTCACATACATTCTAGAAGTGGAGTTGTTTGATGTTTGGGGGATAGACTTCATGGGCCCATTCCCTCCTTCAAAAGAGAACCTATATATTTTAGTGGCTTTGGATTATGTCTTAAAATGGGTTGAGGCAATGGCTTGTCTAGTGAACGATGCCAAGATAGTTATGAGGTTCTTGCACAAGCATATCTTCACTAGGTTTGGAACTCCTAGAGTGCTAATAAGTGATGAAGTGTCTTATTTTGTGAACAATGCAATGAATTCCCTCTTGGCTAAGTATAATGTCAAACATAAAGTCTCCACTCCATACCACCCACAAGCTAATGGGCAAGCAGAGATTGCTAATAGGGAGATTAAGGGAACCCTTGAAAAAGTAGTGAATCCTAAGAGAAAGGATTGGTCCCTTAGGTTGGAGGATTCCTTGTGGGCATATAGGACAACATTTAAGACTCCCTTAGGTAGGTCCCCATATCGAATTGTTTATGGAAATGCTTGTCATTTGCCCTTTGAGCATGAGCATAAGGCCTTTTAGGCATTAAAAGAGCTAAATATGGATAATTCAGTAGCAGGAACCCTCAGAATGCTACAACTTAATGAAATGGATGAGTTTAGATAACTTTCCTATGAAAATGCCAAAATGTATAAGGATAAAACCAAGGCTTGGCATGATAGGAAAATAGTGCTTAAACAGTTTGAAAGAGGGAAAAGGGTTTTGTTGTATAATTCACGGTTAAAATTATTCCCCTGAAAATTTAAATCCAAATGGTCTGGCCCCTTTACTGTTATGGAAGTTTTTCCTCATGGTGCTTTAATAATTAGAGATAAGAAAGATGGAAGGGAATTTAAAGTCCATGGTCAAAGGTTAAAGCATTATTAGGGGGAATAATTTCAAGGAGTATAGCCACAAAGAGGCTACTGGACAGTTTAGCTGAGTTGAAGAAAAAAAAAGAAAAGAAAAAAAAAAGGGAATTATGTTTAATTGTTGCATTTTAATCACTCCCAATTGATTTTGTTTAGTTTCTCTCGTTTGCTTTACCTTTTGTTTACTTGAGATCTAATAATTTTTTTTATAGGTAAGTCTAGGAGCAGCAGAATTTCAGAACATTAAATCAGAATAGCAGAATTTTCAATCAACAATTGGACATTTTAAGAAAGAAAAGATGGGACATGACATAAAGTGGTATTGCACAACTTGAGAAGTGCATGCAAGATGGTTGCTAGAGCTTTTTAAGTAGATGCAAAGGTCTGAAAGGAAAGGGCTATACTATTGTCACTCTCCTTTTTAAAAAAAAAAAGAGAAAAAAAACAGGCTGCTAGAAGACAAAATAGAGGATTTGGGAGTCATCTACAACAAATTAGGAGTCATACAAGTTGCTTCTTCATCCTAAAATCGTAAAGTAAAGAAAGTGTTGAAGCCAAAACTTTGTGAAAAAAAAAATGGCTCCTGCCAAAACATAGGGAAAGAAAGCTAAGGAAGTTGAGGTTGCTGCAGCTTTAAAGGATCATGACCATGTAGAGAATACTGAAGTTTCTTTGTCTTCCCACTCAAGGTCTAAGTCATCTAGAACCTCCAAATCTAAAGGCAACAAGAAGGTGGTTGAAGAAGAACCAGCTGAAGAACATGAAGAACAAGCTAAAGAAGATGAGGAGATAACTCAAGAGCCACTTGATGTCTCATCACCTAGCAGCTGGATCTCAGGGATAAAAGGAAAAGAGCCATATCAAAGTTGAAAAAAAAATCCTCAAAAGGAATGGTTTATTAATGAAAAAACATGTTTGAGGTATGAAGAGTTGAAAGCAAGAGAGCTTTTTCCCAAGAGAGGCTTTGCTACACCTTTAGATCAACTACCTCTATTCATCAAAGCTAACATAATAAACCACGGTTGGGATTTATTTTGCCAACAACCTGAGCTAGCAATTGTGCCATTAGTGAGGGAGTTTTACTCCAACATTGATGAAAAATCACGATTCCAAGTATAGGTTAAAGGAAAAATGGTGGATTGGTCCCCAACTGCCATCAACAATCTGTTTAACCTCCCAGACATTCCTCATGCAGTTTATAATGAAATGGAGGTGGAGCCATCTGCAGCTTATTTGAACGCAGCTGTGAAGGTGGTAGTAGTTAAAGGTGCACAATGGATGGTGTCTCACATTGGTTCAAGGTCATTTCAGGCTGCCTACTTAAATGATGAGGCAAATGTTGGTTGTCCTTTGTTAAGAACAGGTTAATCCCTACATCTCATGACACTACTGTATCTAGGGATAAAATTTTTCTCACTTTTTCTATCCTCAAAGTGCTAAGTATTGATGTTGGACGGATAGCAAGGGAGATTAAAAGTAGTGCTAAGAAAGCTGCAGGGAAGTTGTTTTTCCCAAAGACTATCACAATGTTTTGCTTAAAGTTAGGAGTTCCTTTCCAACCATGTGAGGAGATGCTGAGTGATCAAGAAATGTTTGACATAGCCACTATTGAGAGGTTAAGCAGAGGTGAAAACAAAGGAAAATGAGGTTTTGCTATGGGAATAAACAAAATGCTTGAGCAGCAAGATCAGTTGATGAAGAGATTGGAATATTCTGACAATCAGCAAAGAGTATATTAGAACTATGCTAAAAGTAGGGATATCTCTATCAAAAAGGCCATGCAAGCCAACTTTTCCAAGCCCTATGTTGCCTTCCCTGCCTTCCCTAATTCTGTGTTGAATCCATGGAATCCATCACCAGATGGAGAGGAAGAACAGGATGACTACGAGCATGTGCATGGAGATGAAGATTGAAGAGAAAGGGAAGTTTGTGTTCTTTTGTGTAGTTGGTTGTGAGATACTTGTTGATGTATGTTCTTGTTAACTTGTCAATGCTTGTTTTCTACTGTTTTAGTTTAAATTAAGTAGTTAGTGGTTAGGTTAGTTTGCTTTGCTTTGTTTTTGGTTGGGCTGCTTTTGTAATATGAATCCTTTCTTATAGTTGTATGAATAGTGAACTGGAAGAGAGAAAAAGGAACGGAGGTTGTCAGTCTTTTGTTGCCACCTTATTTAGATGAAATCAATAGTTATGTTTGGTACGTCTATTTTTTTTTTCTTCATTGTTATGATGAGCTCAACTGTGCTTACAACCTTTGCCATAATCCTTTAATTCTAAGCCAATGGTTGTAGCAAATTTGTGTGCCCCTAGCTTGCTAGCTGCCAATTCTTGAGAATTTACTCCATTAAACTTAGATTAAGGAGTTTGGTTGTTCATTGTCTTTAGCTTCTATTTTTAAAATAAGTTTGGGGGACATCTTACCTTGCTTCTTCACTCATTGAGGACAATGAGAAATTTAAGTTTGTGGGTAAGGTATCCTTGGAAAAAAAAAATTTGTATTAAAAGTTATCACTCCTAGGAGCATTCCTCTTCTCTTTAGGACTCATGCCTCCACCTAGCTAGTTAAAAAAAAATCAAAGAAAAAAAAAGAGAGACGAAAAAAAACAAGAGAAAATGATGTACGAGAGTTATTCCTCTGCCCAAGTTGCCTATTAAATCAGAGTTGGACATGATACCCATGTTTATCTTTGAGTTGAACAGTAAAGGGGTATGAATATGCTTTGGCAACCCAATTTAGTAGCAGAACTCATTGTTAGGCAACCTTCATCACAAATGTTGGTGCTTAAATCAAAGGTGCTGATTACAAAAAGGGTTCTCTCTAATTTGTTTTTTTTAGTAAAATAAGTCTTTATCTCAAAAAAAAAAAAAGACTTAAAGCCTAGTGTATTAGGTTTCTCGTTGCTTAGGTGAGTTGCATCACCAATGTGGCCATTCTAAGAACTAAGGAGAAATCTACACAAGGTTAAGGGGCTGTGAGAAACCTAGGGTAATGAATGTTTTCCTACTTTAGTACAAGGTTAAATTGTAGGATTCTTAGGAGTGGTAGCTCTTCAATAAGCTGGTTTTGAAAAAGAAAATTTGAAGAAGCTGAAATCAGTAGAACTCGTTCTCCTTTTTATGAGTTTAAGGTGCATAGTGAAGTCAAAGATGGATTAGGTAGTAGTTGAGCTGTGGAGTTGTGTTAGGAGTGAAGGATGCTACTTTTGGTTTAAGAGGAAAAGGATTGTGGTGACTTTTGTGGAAGTTGAGCTTTGATGACAAACTTTGAAAAAAAAAAGGTGAACTGCTATATCAGTAACTATTTTTGTTATTTGAGTGCATGACCATTTTTTCCTGTGTATAGTTGGTGGTTGTTGTTTCAATGTGGGATTAGGCTAATTAAGCATTACTCAGGAATGAGTAATGATCTAAGTTTGGGAGTTTGTTAGCTCTTAGAATAAGAGCTATGTTTGAGTTTTTAATGTGATTATTCCTTGGTATGTTATGCATTTTTTTTACTATTTTAGCTTTTAGAAACCCCATGATTTGATGCTTTCATGTATTAATTTTCACAAAGTAATTGTGAAGTACTTTTAGGCCATTGAAGTGCATTTTCTTGCTGAATTATATTGTTTTTGACCTTACAAGAGTTTTTGGTAGGTTGAAAATGGCTAAGTGTGAAAAGCTAAGCTTTAGAGTACTGGAGCTATACAAATGTTGAAGGATCAAGCTAGCTGGAGCATTTTCTGATAGCATAGTGCAAATTAGGCACGTGTGGGATAGTTCATTGATTGAGCTGGACAATTTTTTGCCATATGGGCTATTGGAACCAATGAGAAGCTGCCAAACCTCATTGCCTTGTCTATTCAGCCCTTATTTCAATAAGGAATGGATATCAAAGCTTGCTTTATCGTTTAGGGTAGGGAGAGACAACTTTGGGGAGATTTTCGAAAGAGAAAAAGAACCACATTTGGAGGTGTTCCTCTTCATGAAGGGAGCTGGAACCATCAAGGTAGAGCTATTGGAGCTTTCTCCATCTGTTATTTCTCCATTTTCTTTTCTATTGTACTGTTTTACATTGTAACTAGGGTTTTTAATTATGTTAGGAGTTGTAATCACTGTTTTATTTCTTTCTTTTATGGTTAGTATGAACTATTAACTTTTGGGGTGAGAATTAGGGGATATTATGTCAATTCAAGTTTAATGAATGAGTAATTTCTTACAATTTCTTCACTCTCATGCTTTTTCTTTTACTGTTTAGCTGAGATTTGTTTGGCCACCTCATCTTAGCATTGTTTATTCCAACTTGGGAAAGGGAAGAGTAAACCGATTTTAAATCATAACACTAGTTCTAATTAAGAGCCTACTCTCAGGTGATTGAGGAGATTAGGGATAGTCACTCACCTAGTGTTTACAGTTAGGAGTTGATTTAGGGTGTTTAATGGGAATTAATCATCCATTTGCAAGGAAATCTGGGAAGATTTCGTGAGTTTAGTTGTTTTGGGTGTTGAAGCAAGTTTAGAGCTCCAATATTCAGTTTGATGAAGCATGATTTCACCCCTAATTCAATACCCTTTTTACTGCTTTGGTTTAAAGCGTGTGTTATTGCCTCTACAGTCTCTTTAGCTATTCAAGCATACTTTTGAGCATTTTGTTTACTTTATGTCATTTAAGTTTAGTTGCACAAATTTATGTTGGTTACCTATCACCTCACTAAACCCAACCCAAGCATTGTAAATTTCATTTAACTAATCCCTGAGGAGAACGATATAAAATATACTTATCACTTGTTGCATTAGACTGTGTACACTTGCACATTAGGAGTGTTTTTATTGAAAAATTCCATTCACTCTGCTAAGCAATAAGGACGATTCAAAGGAGATACAGTTAACTTTTGCAGACGAGCAGCTGTTGGCAGTCAAAGCAATTGAGTTACCATAGTATGCTGACATAATTAACTACTTAGTTAGTGGGCTTACTCCACCAAGTGCAACATCACAGCAATTGAAGAAGTTCTACTATGACAGTAAGTACTACTGTTGGGACGAATCTTACCTTTACAGGTTGGGACTAGATCAGCTGCTCAGAAGATATGTTGTGGAGGAGGATGTCTCGAAGATATTAGAAGCTTGTCACACAACCCCATATGGAGGTATTTTGTAGGTACAAAGACAGCAGCTAAAATAGTCATATGTGGATACTTTTGGTCAACTCTTTTCAGGGATGCACATTTGTTTGCTAAGGGATGTGATCAATGCCAAAGAATGGGGAACTTAACAGCGAGACATGAAATGCCAATGCACTACATCTTAGAGGTGAAAATCTTTGACGTGTGGGGCATAGATTTCATGGGACCTTTCCCGCCATCCTTTGGGAATGTGTATATCTTACTTGTAGTAGACTATGTGTCTAAGTGGATTGACGTTGTGGCGACACCTTCCAATGATTCTAAGACAATGAAGAAGTTTTTTCATAGGAACATCTTTACTCGTTTTGGTACACCAAGGGTATTGGTTAGCAACGAGGGAACTCATTGTGTGAATAGGGTCATAGAAAATTTACTTGCAAGGTACAACATAAGGCACAAGATTGCGATTGCATATCATCCATAGACAAATGGACAGGCAGAATTATCGAACAGGGAGATCAAGACAATCCTAAAAAAGATAGTTGATCCATTGCAAAGGGAATGGTCTCTCAGGCTTCATGATGCACTACATGCACATATGATAGCTTTTAAGGCTCCATTGGGAATGTCTCCATACAGGATTTTCTTTGGGAAAGCTTGCCACTTACCCTTAGAATTGGAGCACAAAGCCTATTAGGCTCTAACAAAACTAAATTTTAATTTGAATGATGCAGGTGTATTAAGGAAAATGTTGTTAAGAACTAAGGCCCTTCTCCTATGAAAAGACTAAACTTTATAAGAAGAAGGTGAAGAGATGGCATGATAAGAAGATACATGACAAGCGACTGCATAAAGGACAATAGGTGTTGTTGTTCAATTCAAGAATGAAACTTTTTCCAGGGAAGCTGAGATCCAGATGGTTCAGACCATTCATGATTGCTAAAGTATATCCATACATAGCAATTGATTTGTAGGATAGCAAGGGGGCCATTTTTAAAGTAAACGGACAGAGAATAAACCATATTGGGGAGAAGGCTAAGTAGGAACAGAGCCTCAGTCTCCCTAGTGGAACTGGATTAAGGACATCAGTGATGTGTTGTAAATATGTAAATATTGCTTTTGTTTTTGTTTTTAAATTTAAAAAAAAATTGGTGTAAGTGGTGCACAGGTGACTTAATACATTAGAACTATAGTTTTTTATTAAGAGGGAACTGTGTCTTAGGAGGATCCTGTGTAGGCTGAGGTACTTAAGCTTATCTAAGGGAACACCTCTACCTAGAGACCTACCTGAGAGTTGAATTAATTAAACTTTTATGTCTAAGTCATTTTCACCTTGTATATGATTCGATTCTTCTTTTATGTTTAAGTGTGTGAACTTTTTGATATTTTGAGTTAGTGCGTAGGGAGTTTTGAAGGACTTGTGAAATTTTGAGGCTTAAGTTGAAAATTAGAAATGAAGGTCAAAATGCGACCGCATTCCAAATGCATAATGTTTATTGTAGGTTTCAACCAAGAGAAATGTGTTTGGAATCAAGGCCGCATTTGGCTCTAAATCTTTGTTTTGTAGGGACCGAACATGGAGAGCGAATTGCGGCTAGGTTTGCGGCCACATATGGACCATGAACCAGATAAGGAAGTGGTGACGTCAATTAAAAAAGGGGAAGGGGTTATTTTTGAAAAATTCAAAACAGATACATTGGACCCACCATTGACATAGCTCAACCTATTCGAATTTTCAAACTCCCTCAACCCTTATCATTTCTCACAACCCACTGCCACTTCCGACCACATTCCGGCGAGATCTCCGACCAATCCCGCAATAATTTCCCTTTCTTTCTCCACAAAAAGGACCGACTCCCTCTTCCCTTTCTTTTGCAACTATTCTTAAGTGCAATGGAGCAAAGCAAGGTTACCTACAAACGCCGAAAGCTGACCCGAGACAAGCTTCGCTAGCCATGGCTGAGAAGTCCACTGCACAAGCAAGGCCTAAGCGAAAGATCGAGCAAAACGAGAAGAAGGGAAAATCAATCTCAAGGACTCTTCCCACTAGTTCTCCATTGCCCAAACATTCAGAAGAGGAGGAAGAAGACTTGCGAAAGATTGCCCAGATCAGCAATGAAGCCATTGAAGGCTTGGGGCTAAACTCCAAGGATGAGGGAGATCAACTGGCCTAGCTTGTGCGAAGAACTGTGAAGAGACCTGAAGGTATGTCGAGGGCGAGTGAAATCAGTGCAGGTGCATAAGGCCCAAGGCCTGGTAAGAGGGCTGATCGAATGCCATATCAAGATTAAATTTTTAAAAAATCGGACCTCTAAATATTTTACAATAATAATGGCCCGGGTCATCCAATTGGAGCTCTTAGATTTAATTAAGTACCATAGTTAATTATGCCCAATTTTATTTGGAAAAATATAACTTTGGTTTGATGTTTTAAAAAATACATAAAACCTAAACTATTATTTACAAAGTTTGAGTCCAATTTTAGAGAGATATTTGGAAATTGCAATCCATAAAGCACGACTATGAAATTGATTAAATAATTATGAAGAATGCAACAATCCTAAGCCAAGAATTGCTAAGGTATTCAATTGACTCTCTTGAGCCCAATTAAACTCATGCAAAGACGTAAATCAACCTCTCGGTCTATTTCTACAACTAAACACGACATTATGAAATTCTCTTAAGGGCTTCTAACATTAACCTATTCATTCTCATGCAATAGACTAATCCTAGCCATGCATCTAAATCCTTAGTTGGATTTACTTTCTCAATTGAAACTTAACTTAACATCCAAACTAATGGCCAAAAGCTTAGAAGATTAATTCAAGATGCATAAAAGACGTTACAAAAACACAAATCAATATATCATAGTCTTACAAAAATAATACAATCGACCATGAGTCTACAATACTCAATTACACTCAAATACAGTCCAAAAAATTCTAAAATTAAAGAAAACAAAGTAAAGATAATAGAAAAAAATTGGACGACGCGTGCCAACACTCGTTCCCGACGTGATGTCCCATGATCCCAAGCCTTAAGTCTCCTCCTTAGCTCTCCAATATGATCTCTAGACCTCAAAACAACGCCTTTATTGAAATTAGGGTTGAGGTCTCTCTAAAACGACTCCTTTTGCACGAAACACAAACTTCCTCTTTATAGACAATGGGCAGCGTTGCAACGCTGTCCATTTTTCCTTTTTTTACAAATCGTGGTAGTGTTGCAACGCTACCAATAGCATTGCAATGCTATGACTGCTGCACTCCAATGTTGAATGGTTGCTGATGTAGCATTGCAATGCTACAAGTGGCATTGCAACGTTATGCTCTCGAGTTCAAACGCTTTGTTATTTCTCTTCAACACTTTAATCCTTAAATATAGCCTCTAATTGCTCCAAATTCATCCAAATACTCCACAATTTTCCAGTTCTGTTCTAATTACTCGATTTCTGCAAAACATATATCAAAATACATGAGCACACACAATCATAGCAAAAATAGCATAAAACTAAGCCTAAAAATAGCACATTTTTACATGCTATCAAATACCTCCAAACTTAGATTTTTGCTAGTCCTCGAGCAAAACAAAAACAAAATAACAATTTCACAAGATTGTAATACAAGAATCATGACTCAAGCCTCAGTTATCTAATTGACATAAAACAACATAATAAAGTCTTAACACACCCTTCCTTAAGTAATTTAAATTCTATCTATCTCATTCCTTGCGTGTGTGTGTGTTTAACTTTCTTTCTATTAGTTTCTACTAACTTTGGACACTTTTACCAAGACTGTCTTTCGTTTTCCCCCTACACTAGCCCTAAGTTCCAATTTGAAGCTTTCCCACATTATAGAGAGCAATCTACTTAAACATTCATTCTTTTTCTTTTTTTTCTCTTCACAAGGGTTACTAACCCCCAAACTTATCTATTTTTTCCTTCTTACAGAGACCCTAGCTTTCACACTTCCACTGTAGGGGCCCTTATCCAGAGCACTCGCTCAATGAATGGCTTAACTGATCACAATGGATGTAGCTCTTTTGATTCCCATACATTAATCACACAATTATTGATGGAATATACTTTAATTTTCTTCAAACATGCTAAAAAATCAATAAAGATAAAATTTTATTTATGTTTCAACAAATTTCAATTGCTAACTTTCATGTAGTTCCACTATTAATCAGTTCTTAAGCCTATCGAGGTGACAAAGACCTCTAGACTCAACAAAAGCATCCTAATATTCGAACATAATAGAAAGCCAGTTATGTGCTCATGTGTTGCAAGGAAATTACAGATAAAATTTAAATATACTCGATTTAGGACATGCTTTAAAGATCATTCTATTGCAAAAGAAAATCACTTAGATTACTTCCTAGGTTGTCATAATCAAACATCATGCATTATAAATCATTCAATATGCTTAAGATAAAAAAAATGCTCATAATTTACTAAGAATTATTAGGACTGCAAAACATTATCCAACCCCAAACTTAAAACTTACATTTCCCTCAATGTGACATGCTCAATGAAATAAATAAGGACAAAGATAGAATGAGTGAATGATATTGGCCTGATAAGATGAGAGACTGTTTTATGAGAATTCCTTGAATTGTCTAGGAGGTTACTCAGTACGATTGAGGTTCTGCAAAATGGGAACGAGATTTACTTGGCACTCTTTTTAAAAAACAACCTACACTAGAAAAGAAAAACAACAAAGTAAATAGGCTAGGGAAAGAAAAAGCTTGGGTAGCCTCCCAAGAAGCATTTTCTTTAACGTCTTTAGCTAGACTAGACTCATGTATATTATTCTTTTGGATCATCCAAGAAGATGCTCTCCATTTGTTGTTCCGTATCTCCACAGTAGTGCTTAACTCCCTAGCCATTGACTCTGAAACTTTGTCCATCGTTTGTTTATAATTCGAGTGCTCCATGTGGGAAAACTTCCTTAACTACGAATGTACCTTGACTAACGAGACTTCTATAATTAATTTATCTAATGCATTACAATTGAAAAAAACCAGCAAAAGCAATCTGAGGCTAATGCTACAGATGCGACCACATATAGGTCGCATGCTGAAGAATAAGGGCACAGAAAAGATGAATTTGACAACCTATTCGTGTACAAGACAAGGGGGCTCACTCCTGATCAGAGCCCCATAAGAGATAAAGAAGAAAAAGGCTGGGAGCAATTTGAAGCTCTCTTCTTTGAGAGTGACTTGCAGGAAATCTTAGAGCGCGAGATGCCTAGCTCCCCCAAGATGAGAACTAAGAAGAAGAAGAAGAAAATGCCTCAAACTACTCCTAGGCCAAGGACTCGCCACGCCATTGTAGAGAGCCCTGTGGCTGAGCACTCTTACCCCATTCGACATCAACAAACATAAAAACATCATGTTGGACAGAGCGCTCATATGCAAAAAGGGCTTCATAAATAAGACAGGGCCCATCCCAGAGTTCATTACATAAATCATTTACAGGTTGCAAAAAGGGCTACTTTCACCACAAAGTGTTAGTAAGTTGGAGGACTCTTCTTAGAAAAATGAGAAAAAGAAAAGAAAGGAAAATAGCCTAGCAATAACATTGAATAAGTTTGGGGGAAGTTATAGTGTTTTGTACTTAGAAAGAATTAGACTTGGCTTGCTAGACAAAGAAATCACCCTAGACTTTATGACAAGCCTTAGGTGGGATAAACAAGGTAGACAGACTAGCATGCGAATGGTTTGTCTTGAAAAGGAAAAAGTAAGGTCTCATGGGCTGAAACTTCAAGGTTGTGTAAGTACTACGAGTTGAGATCTCTCCTGAAAGGCACAATTTTTTTCAAAACTTCCTGAATGCATGTTGTTACTTGTTTGCTTGTTTGTTTTTACTTAAAATTGCTTGAGGACAAGCAATAAGATATGTTTGGGGGTGGGATAACGCTCATTTATGAGTGTTATTTAGCTCTAAAAACTAAGCCAATTTCTTAGAAAGTGAGTTTTGAAAGTTATATTTCATGTTATTTAGGACAAATTTAAGTAAAAACAAGCTTTGCATATGTTTGAAGTCTTGATTTGGTAAAAATGAGTTTTTAGGTGTATTTAGAGACATTTTTGTAAAGAAAAGTGTTAATTTATGTTGTTTTTGTGTAGAGGCTGAAATAGGATCCAAATGCGCCCACATTCTGGCCGCAATTGAATTAAATAAGAAAACATCCATTAGATATGCGACCAGGATGCGCGAGCATTTGAGAGCAAAAGTCAAATTGCAAATGTTGGAGAAAATAGCCCAAATGCGCCCAGAAAAGCTCCCACATTTAGGCCATTTCGACAACAACCCAAATGCGCCCACAAATGCGCCCGCATTTGGACCTTTTCAATAGATTCTCCAAGATTCGCTGGATTTGAAAATTTAATCAATTATTCTCAATCAAATCTCCTCAAATCAAGGGATATGATCGACCAAGCTTCTCCACACTGACCTCAATAGCAAACCCTAGGCATGAAGTCTATAAAAGACGGCTCAATTCTCCATTTGAAAGAGAACTTGGAGTTGGGAATTCTCTTCATCCCAAAATTTTGTTGTTTTTATTTCTAAGTTTTAGCCACCACTTCGAGTCTCCCCTAAGCTCTGTTCATATTCCATTCGGACTCCAACTTCGAGAAAAGAAGGAGTAAGTACTTGATTCTCCTTGAAAAAGGTTGAACAAGTTAGAAACTGTAACGACCCCAAGACCAGGATTCGAACAAGGATTTGGAATCCGGATTCAGCACCTGACGGCCCCGGCATTCCCCTGCATCCCCTGCGACCTGACCACATCACCTTACTTATCTGGAACTGCTTCTAAGAGTGAAGACTGTCCCCACAAACCAACACGGGTCCTTTCAGCATGCTTTGTCCTCACTCACATGCTTCCTAGGAAAATTTCTAGGAGGTCACCCAACGTAAGATTGCTCCAAGCCAAGCACGCTTAACTTTGGAGTTCCTATGATTAAGCCACCGAAAAAGAAGGTTGGGTTCGAGGCGTGGGAGAGGAAAATGGTTGCTTCGCCGGAGACAGGTGTTGCCGACGTTGAAGAAGTCGAAGAAGGGGGATGGTGGCTGGTGTCTCACGAAAAGGGAGATGGGGGAGAGAGAAGAAGAAGATAATTTTGGGCTAGGGTTTACTTTACCCTTTTTTTTTTGTCTAGTTTCTCTAATTCTCTAAATAAATAAAATCCCTAAACAAAAAGAGAAGAGGAAAAATTTCTAATCTCCTAATTTCCAAAATTCTACTATTTACCAAAAATAAAACTCCAAAGAAAGAACCTAAAAGATTTGGGTTGAAATCTACTCAATAGAGGATTTGGGTTCCTTTTGAACTTGAAAATAAAATCTAAAATTAAATTCTCGAACCTTGGAATTAAAGATTTAATTAAAAAATCTCTTTCTCCAAAATTATGGAAACTTAATTTATTGAACATAGAGATTAACTTCAAATTCTAAATTTTCAAATTAGAATTGTAACTAACAACTAAGCCTAATCACTTCTAAAATAGGCTAATTTATAACGCGGGGCATTACAATCTCCCCACCTTAAGAACTTTCGTCCTCGAAAGTTTGTTACTCAAACAACATAGGGTACTTGGCTATACGTCTTCTCTTTTCCAAGTTTGCTAGCATGATGTGTAACGCAGCCGAGGTTGGAGTCCAAGCCCATCTATAAGCATCTAGACCAATGTGCTCCAAGATCTCAAACAGATCAATATATCCAGAACTAAGCTATATGTCCTTCACAACACGCATGACCATTTCACTTATGCTACTTGAAGAAACACAAGTCTCCATCTTCGAACTTTAATTCCTGGTACCTGTCACTTGCATAACCTATCTGTCTACTCTAGACAACGTGCATCCTTATCATGATCCCACGGATGGCTTCGTAAGTCACTTTTACCAACTTTGATTTTGATACCACAGAGCTGAAAACACCAGTGAGGGTAAAATTTCCTTGACTTCCCTCACTTAGGCGTTTAATCAAGATTGGGTTCCCTTGTTGGGCACAAGCAACCTGCTTTCTCAAACTAGGAACTACTTAAAGTTGAGCTAGCAATATTGAAGTGTCTCTCGCTGCCAACTAATCTCTTAGCAGCCCAACTCTCTTAACAACATACTCAAAGATGATACCAAGGATGCCCGACTTTTCGCTCTAGTGCTGAGTGCATCCGTCATTGCACTAGCCTTGCTGACTTTGTTATAAACCTTTTTCCAGTTCGAGACATTCCCCTTGACCTAGGTTAAGCTCTTTTAGCCTAAAGAAATATTCTAGCTCTTGTGACCTCTGAATTTGGATCTTTTCTCCATAAAAATTGTGCCTCCAAGTCTTCAAAGTAACTACTACTCCGAGTTCCAGGTCATGAGTGGGGTACTTAAAGTCTCAAACTCATGTCGCTTTAGTTGACGCGGGGTATAGGCAATAACCAATCCCTATTGGAGAAGTACACAACCTAGTCCTTTCCTTGAAGCATCATTGCATACTACTAAACCTCTTGTACCATTAGACGTGTCCATAGTGAGGCTATAGCCAGTCATTCGTTTAGATCTTGAAAAGAATCCCTTTTGCAATCTTTATCCCAAGTCACAGCAGCATCCTTGAATCTTGCGAGTCAACTAAGTCCGAGGTGCTACCAAACTAGCTAGAATTCCAAACAACTTCCTAAATTAAAAGGCCAAGCTAAGGAAACTGTGAACCTCAAAGGAACTTTGAATCTTAAACACAAGTCTAGGCAACTATGAACTGCTTCCACTTTAGCAGAGTCCACCACAAAATCTTACTTAGTAGTCACATGCTCAAGAACAGCAGCCTTGATCAACTAACACACATTCTCTGAAAATTAACAGTACAACTCACCACCTGTCAAGGGTACTAAAAACTTACACAAGGTGCTCCTTAATCTTTGGAAAATCAATATGCAATCAAAAGGTACATTCACGAACGACTCCAAAAAGCTCTTGAAGTCCTAGTTCAAGTTATCCATGAGAGCTAGAAGGGCATTGGTGAATCCAAAAGACATCACAATAAACTTATAACATGTAAACTTGGTCTTGAATACAATATTTGGAATGTTAGCATCCTTGGTCTTTAACTACTTGTAACCTAAAGTGAACTTCTTTCTTAGAACATCCAAAGGTTTCTTAGCTAAAAGCCAACCAAACCATGTCCAAACTTATGCCAAAGTCTAGTATGTCCAACTTAATCGACCTTGCTCCAAGAGTCTTGCCCGCAATAGAGAGCTCACCCAACTTCACTGCCTCCTAAGAAAATTTCTTGGTTTCTTAGGGTCTTGGTCTCACTTGCCACACATCTTGAAGCCAACCTACTAACCCAATAAGAAACAAAGCACTAACCTTGATTCTAAGGTAAACTCGAGCTTACTAGCCACCAACATGCATAAGATCAAGCACAAGCTATCTAGTTAACTATGGCAATATCCTATGCCTACTAGCAAGCAACACACACAAGATAAGTATAAGCTATCTAACATACTATGGGAGCATCCTATGCCTACTAGCAAGCAAGCTTCAATCAATATGCACATCACAACAACTTTAAAAAAAAAAAAAAAAAAAAGCAAACAAGCAAGCCACATAATATTCATACAAGCAAGTAATCCAAGTAAAACAAATATAAAAGCAAATTTAAGTCAACATACCTGGTGATGGAGAGGAGACGGAGAAAGACCATTAACCTAAACTATCTTAACAACCTAGTTTTCCTAGATCAGTCTGCAGGACCAACTCCGCTCTGATACCAACTGTAATGACCCCAAGCCTAGGATTCGGACAAGGATTTGGAATCCGGATTAGGCACCTGACGGCCCCGGCATTCCCCTGCATCCCCTGCGACCGGGCCACATCACCTTACTTATCTTGAACTGCTTCTAAGAGTGAAGACTGTCCCCACAAACCAACACGGGTCCTTTCAGCATGCTTTGTCCTCACTCACATGCTTCTTAGGAAAATTTTCAGGAGGTCACCCAACATAGGATTGCTCCAAGCCAAGCACGCTTAACTTTGAAGTTCCTATGATTAAGCCACCGAAAAGGAAGGTTGGGTTCGAGGCGTGGAGAGGAAAAATGGGTGCTTCGCCGGAGACGGGTGTTGCCGACGTTGAAGAAGTCGAAGAAGGGGGATGGTGGCTGGTGTCTCACGAAAAGGAGATGGGGGAGAGAGAAGAAGAAGATAATTTTGGGCTAGGGTTTACTTTACCCTTTTTTTTTTGTCCAGTTTCTCTAATTCTCTAAATAGATAAAATCCCTAAACAAAAAGAGAAGAGGAAAAATTTCTAATCTCCTAATTTCCAAAATTCTACTATTTACGAAAAATAAAACTCCAAAGAAAGAACCCAAAAGATTTGGGTTGAAATCTATTCAATAGAGGATTTAGGTTCCTTTTGAACTTGAAAATAAAATCTAAAATTAAATTCTCGAACCTTGGAATTAAAGATTTAATTAAAAAATCTCTTTCTCCAAAATTATGGAAACTTAATTTATCGAACATAGAGATTAACTTCAAATTCTAAATTTTCAAATTAGAATTGTAACTAACGACTAAGCCTAATCACTTTTAAAATAGGCTAATTTATAACGCGGGGCATTACAGAAACGAAGAACATTTTAGAGTTCTTTTTGTTCTTAGGTTTTTCCATTTAAGTTCTATGAACTTTTAGGAGTTGTACTTGCTGTTTTAACCTTATTTTTAGTTTAAGTTTCTGTTTTCTTTTAATTTGAGTTATAAGTTCTTTTTTTGCAATTCTATTTAGTTCTTTATTGGATTCATACTTCAAAGTTTATTCAAGTTAATTTGTTTCAATGAATTTTATTTCCTCTTCTACTTGTTTTCTTTTTACTTTATGCACTTTATTTATTTCTCCAATGAGTAGCTAAACTCCTTGGAGGGGATTCAATCATGTGGATACCCTAAAAAGGAGATAAGCAACCACCATGTGTTTCTTGTACATTTGCTCAACATTTAGCTAAGTTTACTTTTAGTGAGTTTCAGTTTCATTGTTAGCTTAAAATGGCCATTTAAGTTAGCATAATTTGTGAAGATTTCAATACTGAAAGGGTTGGAGTTGACACACACTTTCCTAAAAGTAATCTAGGAAAAGAGTCTAGACATAGAACTTTACTTTTTGTACCTAGACATAGGACAAAAACCTTTAAAATCTTGAAGTTGTGTTTTTCATCATCTAAGTGAATTTAGCCATAGACATATGAGTTTTAAATTGCTTAGTCTCCTAAAGGTTCTTGGAAAAGGAGCCGAATAGGTGTTGAACTTGATTTACTTAGCTAAGTGTCGAAATGGGTAAGTTATAGGTGCATTTCCACAACATTCTGCCTGAACCATAGCGATCTCGAAAGAGTCAGTATACGGGTGCAAGAGGCATGATCTCTAAAATAGCCAGACTTAGTTGAGTAATTTGCCGGCCCATGGTGGGCGCATTTCCCAGGGTTGAACTAGAATTGGATCCCCTACTTCTCATCTTTGTTTTTTCAAGTACCTTTTCATTTGTTTTTACTTTCTATTGCACGAAAACCCCAAAATCATCTTTGTTTATCTTGGTTGCCTTCTGTTGGAACTTGTGACCAATTGTGTTGTAAACTGAAGAATCTTCGTGTTAAGTTCATTCCCTTGGGTTTGATACTTGGAATACTCTATATATTACTTGTTTGATAGAGTGCACTTACGTTTTCTTTTAGCATTAGCATAGCAGACCATCAAAAGGAAAAAGAGAAAAAATAGACAACGTGTGCCAACATTCGTTTCCATCGTGATGTCCCATGATCTTGAGCCTTTAGTCTCCTCCTTAGCTCTCCAAAGTATTCTCCAGGTCCCAAAATAATGCTCCTTATCGAAATTAGGATTTTAGGCTCTAAAAAATAGCTCTCCAAATCCATAGGTAAAATTTTTTGTTTATAAAATCGGGACAATGTTGAGACCCTATAATAGTAGTGTCTCAAAGCTGCACTACATCGCAACCCTGTAATAGTAGCGTCTCAACCCTATTGCAGCACAAAAAATTGTCTTTCAATCTGTAGCGTCTTAACGGTATATTATAGTGTCTCGACATTATACCATCAAGTTTTCCTCCTTGTAACACTTCTACTTATCTTTTTTGCTCCAAAGTGTGTCTTCAAGCTCTAATTAAGCTCCAAATAGCTTCAAAAGCCCAATTTTGCTCTAGTTGCTCGAAATGTACAAAATATATAAATAAATTCATGAAAGCTCACTATAAACTTACAAAACAAACACAAATCTAAGCCTAGAAAATCAAACTTTTTCATGCTATCAAATACCCCCAAACTTAGATTTTTTGCTAGTCCTAGAGCAAAATAGAGCAAAACTACATGATGAATTTCTAATATTTAAGAATGACATTAGCCTCAATGGTCTAAACAACAAGAAACAATGAAAGAAACATCAAGCACACCCTTTCATCAAGAAATTTATATTTAAACCATTTCATCCCTTGCGTGTGTGTGTGGCTAACCTCATATCTATTAGTTTCTATTAGCCTTAGAAAATTTCAAAGAGTCCTTAATTCGTTTTTCCCTACACTGGCCCTACGTCCCAATTTCTAGCCTTTCCACAGTTAAGCAAGAAATCTACTTAAGCACATTTTTATCTAGGGTTACTAATTCCCAAAGTTGTTTTTTTTTTAAGAACCTTAGCTTTCACACTTCCACTGCAAGGACCCTTACCCAGAGCTTTTGCTCAATGGATGACCTAACCGATCACAGTAGTGGTAGCTCTTTGGATCCCCACACTTTAAGCATAGCTTATTGATGAAACATGCAAAAATTTTCTTTAAAAATGCAAAAAATCAATAAAGATAGATTTTCATTCAACAAATTTCAATCACAAACCATCATGCAAGTTGACTTTTAATCAGTTCTTAAGCCTATCAGGGTGACAACAACCTCTAGACTCAATAATACTATCTTAAGCATTCAAACATAATAGACAGTCAGTTATGTGCTCAATGTGCACAAGGAAATCTAAGAAAATTTTAAATATACTCAATTCATGGCATGCTTCCATAATCCAAAAAAAAAATGCAAAAACTATCATCTAGACTACATCATAAGCTATCTTAATCATGATTATGCAATAGAATTCATCCAGAACATGCTAAAAAATCAAAAAAAAATTATGCTCAAAATTATCTGGACTATTAAGTACTGCCCACCTCCAAACTTAGAATCTACATTGTCCTCAATGTATATAAACAACAAAAAACTCAAGGCATGCAAGAACAATGACAAGTACGAGTGAACAAATCTGGCCTAATACGAAGGGAAAACCGCTCTATGCTAGGTCCATGAGATGGGACAAAGAGAGCACCAAAACGATTGAGGTCCTGCAAAACGGGAACAAGATTTAAATGGCACTCAACTACCTATACTAGAAGGAAAGACAACTAAAAAAATAAAGAAAAGGGATAGAAAATTTAGGTTGCCTCCGAAGAAGTGCTTTCTTTAACGTCTCTAGGCTAGACGATGCTCAAGTGGTGAATTAATTGTTGGTTGAGCCCACACCACAGTCTTTTGTGAGCACCCACTCCAACAGGTCCTTTGTCAACATCACATCCTAAAATTCATTAGTTAAACAGTCTACAGCATCCATGAACATACCTTGGCTTACCTCATAGGGGTGTTTCATTGGTTTACTCATGTCGAAAGTTATCTTTTCAGGGACATGATGAAAAGATAACTTTCGACATGAGTAAAATAGGTACATAAAGTTATCTTTTCATCATGTACCTGAAAAGATAACTTCCATTCTCTCACCTTAATGGAGGCTTCTCCTGTAGCAAGTAAAGGTCGTCCCAGAATGATGGGAATACCATCATCGCCCTCCATGTCGAGCACCACGAAGTCTGCAGAAATCAAGAATTTATCAACCTTTACAACAACATCTTCAACTATACCTCTAGGATAGGTGATGGAGTGATATGAAAGCTATAGAGAGATGTTGGTGGACTTCAATTCCTTAAGACCCAATGTCCTGTACATCGAGTAAGGCATCAAATTAATAGAGGCACCTAAATCACATAATGCCTTATAAAAATAAGAGTTGCCAATCGTGCAGGGAACAGTCAAACTCCCTAGAAAAACATATTTGTTATTTTTGTGTAGTTCATCACTATACCCTTTTGTCATGTGTACAGTTTCAGAGGTCCCAAATTTCCTTTTGTTTGTTAAGATTTCCTTTATGAACTTCATGTAGCTTGGTATCCTCTCTAAGGCATCTGCAAAAGGAATAGTCACAGAAAGATTCTTAAATAATTCTAAAAATTTGGAAAAATTAGCATTCAAAATTTTCTTTATGAAACGTTGAGGGTAAGGAATCTGATTAGGAACAGAAGAAAGAATTGAAGTTGTAGGCTTTGCAACCTTATATGTGGGTACAACTTCCTTGTCTCCATGCTCAGGGAATTCATTATCCTCATCATTGTGGTGTGTCACAAGTTCTCCCAAATGCATCCCACTCCTCAGACTTATAGCTTTGCACTACTCCCTAGGGTTCACCTCTATGTCACTAGAGAATTTCCTTTTATGCAATGCATTTGAGGAGGTGGCTATCTGACTCATCTGGACTTCAACGTTCTGTATAGCCTTTCCATGAAGCACTGTCCTCCATCTTCTCCTCCAATAGGGCGTCCTCTTGTTTGATTCAACAATAAAAGCTCTAATCATGCCCTTCAGAGAAGACTTCTTTTCAACTGGCAGGGAGCTGGAAGGGAAACATGAGGGAGGCTGCAAAACATATTTGTTATTGGCATATGAAAAATTCTCATGATACCTCAAACTTGGGTGGTAGTGAGTAGGAACTGAATTGTGCACATGATTGCCACCCGGATGTATCCTCTATTGTTCATATAGTTGACCTACTCTAAGCCAAATTCTCCCCCATAATGTGGTTGTTGAGCAGCTGCTAACGATGCAATTGAGGAACTGCTCCATAAACCTATCAATTGAGATAAAACATTGGTTAAAGAAGGCATTTGTGCTTTCAGAGCACTTACCTCACTAACTTCAAAAATGCCAGCAATTGGTTTTATCATTGATCGCTCTGTGGGCTACTGATAGCTTGTGGCAGCCATCTCTTCCAGCAAGGTCTTTGCCTCAGTAATTGTCTTGGACAAGATCGTCCCTTCAGCAGCTCCATCAAGAATTGTCTTTGTATTGTTGTTCAGACCATTGTAAAATAGTTGGATCTGTAGCCAATCAGGGTAGTCATGTTGTGGGCATCGTCTGAGCAGCTCCTTATACCTCTCACAAGCCTCAAACATCTGCTCATCCTCAAAATGCTCAAATGTCCCAATTTCTATTCTAAGTTTGGTGGTGGGGCTACTATGCGAACTCTAAAAGAAAGTGCAAGTGGACGCTGTCAAAACAAGTAATATATGGATTATTCCAAGTATCGAAAGGAACGGATTCAACACATAAATTCTTTAGTTTACAATAAAAATTGCTCACAAGTTGCAATCAAAGGTAATCAAGAGAAAAATAAAGTTGATTTTGGGGTTTATGAAAAAGTAAAGATAATTGAAAAAGTACTAAGAAAAACAAGGATAAGAAGCATGGGATGTTGGGATTTATGCCCTAAAGCCTCATAATTAATGATTTATTTAATAATTAATAATAATTTTGATTATTTTATTTGCAATATAATATTATCCATTATATGAAAAATCCAAGGTTATTAGTGTAATCTTGAACAATATGTGGTTGGCATACGGGAGGATCATGTTCAAGAAATAACCTAAAGAGTCATAGTATATGGATAAGGTTGGGTGCCTTATCTTGGTAACACTATCGATACGACCCACTTTGTAATAGTTACAAATGATTTGATCCAAATCGTTCATGTGGAGACATGTGAGTGGGTGTATTTTATGCAATGAGTTTGTATAAGACTGGACCACGAAATATTTAATCTCTATTTATAAATCCGTTAATTGAGAAGATTAATATTTCATCAAGATGATCATATGCGACTCGATCTTAATCCTGAGTAAGTTATGAACTCCTGCATGTGAGGGCTTGTCCTTTGATTTTCATGGATGAGAATGGCTTTTGTAGCCAATTCAATATGCCTACCATTTTGGGAACTTGACCAAATACTGATCTAGGAACATAATCTCACAAGATGGAATCCACTTCTTCCCATACAGGGTAAGTAGATGAGTAGTTCCCTCAAGTGCTAATTTCGGGACTTGGTCAATGGGACCCCATCCTTTCACTGGCTCGAGAGGGACTTAATTTATGGTTGGATCATAAACAAATTGTTCATTAGAGGATCAGTGGTACTTAAGGTGCAAGATGTAATTATAGGGGTAAAACAGACTTTTGACCTAGTTGTAATTACAACTCTTGAAGGACCGACTTGCATGTAGTGATTATATCTATGGATACAACTTGTCCTACAATGCATAACAGTGCAACTCTAGGTCTATAGTGGAGTGACCTATAGTTAATTAATGAAAATTAATTAATTAATTTTGTATCATTGGAGTTTATAATCTGCACATCCATAAGATTCCCATGCTAGCTCATAGAAACATGATCAATTTAGTTGACAAAAAAATTTGAAATGTTCAAATTAATATTTAAGTTGAAGTGTTCAAATTAATATTTAAATATTAGATATATTAAATATAAAAGGGAAAAATATATTTATTGTATTTGATACATTAAATATTAAAATCATTAATGTATATTGGATACATTAAAGAAAAGATATTTATAAAATTTGAATAAGATTCAAATAAATAAATATTGTACGATATTTGAATGAGATTCAAGTAAGTATAAGATATATTTTAATATATTAGATATTAAAATATAATATTTTAATTATGAGAAAGATTTGCTCTTGATCTCTATAAATAGGACCATTGGGGTTGAGCCATTAGACACAACACATATCTCTTCAATAGAGAATTAGAGAATTCTCTCTAGAACTCTTCCTCTCCAATCCCTTATGGATTTTCTTTCAAGAGGCTCCCACAAGCCTTGGTCCTGTGTTCGTGTCATAGCAAGGAAGACTTTTGTGGAAGTGATCGAACTGAAACGTGGAGCTTAAAAAAAATATTAAAACACGCTTCAGTCTAGTGCAAGTGCACACTGTCGATGCAAGTAATATAAAACTTGAAGTATTTTAGAGTATCGATCCCACAGGGAACGGATACAACAAAATTCAAGAGAATAAGCAAAGACGTTTTCAAATTACAATTGTGGGTAACCAATATAAAACAATAGTTGAGATGATTTTTTGGTTTTTGAAAAGAATAAATAAAAATGATAAAAGAGGGATTCAAACGTGTTTTTGCTCCATTGAAAGAAATTGCGGCCTAATTACAATTGCAATCCTTTGACTCAACATTTAGCTTTGTAAATCGAATTCAACACCTATTCGACCTTCTATGAAATATCTTTAGGAGGCTAAGCGATTAAACCGATATTTCTATGGCTAATACGAACTTAGTTAATTTTGAAACACAATTCTTTTGGTTTTAAAGGTTTTGCCCTATGTCTAGGGTCAAAAACAAATTCCTATGTCTAGGCTATTTTCCTTTATTACTTTTATGAAATCTAAATTTTTATCTAACCTTTTCAGAATTAGACTCAATTTTTGTATACTAATCTAGGTGATCAATCTAGACTAATAATAAGCATTAAAATCAATAAAAGCAAACAAGCTATATATAGAGGAAGCAAGGTTGCTCTCACAATTAGGCCTATATTCCTATCTCTAGGGCATTCACGTGCTTGAATCCCAAAGAAAGAATTAGCTCATTATGATGGGGATGAAAAACAGTAAATTAAAGTGTAGAAAATCCATAACAAGCTTAGATAAAGAGAAATTGAGAGATCAACTAAATTATGTGATAAAACTAATATAAATCTTATTGAATTTAACTTGCAAGACTAACTAGCCAAAGGAATTAATCATACAACTTGAGTTCAAAAGGAAGAATGAAAAGAAAGATAGAAGAGTAACTTAAAGCTAAAATTACAGCCATTAAACTAAACAAAACAGAGGAAAAATAACTGAAGTTTATGCTAACAAAGTTCTTGAAATACAGTGCAATAAAGCATCGTTCTTGCCCCTTTCATCAATCAAACTTAATCCCACTTCTTTCAAAGGGAATCGGGTCTTTACAATCTGAGATTTTCATCTAGATTGGACTGATTTTTGGGGCTCGAAGGTGCTGGAAAAAAGAAGAAAAACAGCAGAAAGAAAAAAGAAAGAAAACAGCAGAAAAATGGACTAGGGTGAGCAGTAAAACTCATTCCCGTTTTGCTTCATTTTCCCCATTTTTTATAGGCATTGAGGGCAAGGGTTTCCATATAAATCATCCTCAATCCATGGGCTAACTTCTGGGAATCAAATGGGGATGAGAATCTCCCAAAATCGTGCAAAAATCCCATAAAATTGCTTGATTTCCATCATTCTCAGATTTTCCAAATTTTTCAGAAATGCAATTGCATTTCTGTTTTTCAAATCTACCAAAATTTTCCAGAAATGCAATTGCATTTCATTTGTATTTTCTTCATTTCTTCAAATCCGCACAAAAACAACAATTTAGCCAACTTTCCATTATCTTTTCAACTTATTTCTTCTTTTTCCATACTCCGACAAGCTTACATGAATTTATCTTATAAATCATATTTTTAGCTTGCTCGTTATTCGATAAAATGTGTAAAAATGGCAAGAACAACTTAGTTTTAAGGTTAAATAATCCTCATAAATGAGAATTATCAGGAAGTCTTGGAACACGAGAAGTAAAGAACCACTAGAAAATATCACCATATTTACTTCAAGTAAGTTTGCCTAATCTTATTTTTTAGTTTAATTTTAAAGAAAATCAAAGACGATCCAATGCTTCCGCTGCAGGATGAAGTGTTCATTCCTATCAATTGGTATCAGAGCGGTCTTTGAATTTTATTTATAATTAAGGTTTTGTATGGTGGGTATTTTAATTTCATATATGTGATATATGTGGTTTGCAAATTGATTGTTTAGGCTATTTGGCATTAGATTTATTGCTTTGATTAGATCCTTGTAAAACCCATGAGGGTTAGGATTTCATGTATTTTACTTAAATTACTACGATTGATGTAAAATTCAACCACCTTCACTGAAGAAGCTGACGATGAAAATGTGCATGAAAAAAAAAGGAGGAAAAATCGAAGTCAAACATATTCGGCTGGAGCTTTATCTTATTATTAAGCGTTCCAACATCATAAAACATGTGTTTGGTTCTTTGGTGATGGAGTGTTTGTTATGAAACTCCCGATCTTGGGTTCGAAACTTAGGTAAAGCATATTTTTTTAATTTTTGTGGCAGCTGGTGCAATAGTTAGAAGATAAGATTTAAGTTTCTAAACCCTAAAATTTGAATGGTTCAAACAAATAAGGATATTGAAGACCAAGATATGACTTGGATTTAAATCATTGTAATTTAAATTGTTTTCAATTTCTTAGGATATGCCAAATATGTCGGTCAATTTTGCTAAGTTTAATTTAATTATGCATGTGATGTATGTTTTAAATTAATAGATTGTTGCATAAAGTATGCCATTTAGATTAAAATCCCACTATAGGTTAAGCATGATCATGCATCTTAATTACTTTTAAATATAATTATATTTGGAAAATTTGATTAGGATATTTCCTAATAGAATTAAGATGCTTTTCTAATAAGTTTATATTTTTCATATCTTTGATTACAATTGTTATATTTGGAAAATTAAATTAGGATATTTCCTTTCATAATTGGAATCCATGTTTTCCTAATAGGATTAGTATATTTCCTAGTGAGATTAACGTTTCCTTAAAATAAAGATATTGTGATTCATGCTTTAAATAGTTTAAATTTTGAATTTAATTAATCTTTATTTGTTTACTAATGAGATTAGATTCTTTCGAAATAAGATTATATCTTTTAATTTCCTAATAATATTATGTCTTCCATAAATAAAGATAATTTAATTCAAAGATAAAATAGTTTAAGTTTTGAATTTAATTTATCTTTTATTTTTTCTAATAGGATTAGAATAAAATATCCAAGATGATCTTTTAATTTGTTTAAAAGAGTTTAAAATGATAGAATTTTAAGATTATTCAATAAGTGAATTAGTTTTTTAATAGGTGTAACGACCCTACTTATCAAATTAGACGTCCTAGGGACGCTACCACATACATTCTACTATAAATTCAGAAATCTTTAATAAAAACACAAAAAGATCCAATCATTTATTAAACAATCAAAAATTTTAACTCGAGATCCCTTTATTTCAAAACATAAGAATAAACCAAAACATTTAAAATCCAAAAATAATTTGTAGAACACGACAGTTAAAAAGGTCATAAAAAAATAAATAAATAAAATGCTAGCCTATAAGAGTTTGCGGAAGTAAAACTTTTCTACGTCACCCATGGCCTCTGCAGCAACTACCAAGTCCTTCGCCCATGATGCCCTTGCCTTTACCTGAAAAGAAAAATATTTTTGAAAAGGATGAGTATTTTACAATACTCAATAAGTGACCTCACTACCGGGTCAAGATATGCATACACACACATAATGAGTTTTCGAAAACATTTTCTTTCTTTCCTTTGATGGGACCTAAATTCCTTTCATAGCGGAAACGTTTCTCTTTCAACTTTTCTCTTCGGCTTAATGTGGACAATTAACCCAACCTAACCTTTCCTTTTCATTTAACCTTTTCAGGTTCCTTTTCATTTAACCTTTTCAGGTTCCTTTTCATATAGCCTCGTAAGGCTCCTTTTCATATAGATGTACATCAATAAATTGAGAAGGGTAATTGCCACAGTCTTCGAAATCAATTTTTATCATGAAAACATAATGTATGCATGAGGTCCCAAAGCAATTTAAACATTTCATTCCATGATGCAGCACAAGCAACATTCTCACATCATTTATCATAAATCAAAACCATAAACCATGCATAACATTCATGAGAAAATTGGGAAACAACAAGTTAAAATCCATTTTTATATATATAACAAGCATTTTCAAAATTTATAAAAAATCCATAATAAAATATTTATAAAAGCTTTTTATTTCAAATAAAAATTTTTTTTTTCAATTCAGTTCCTGACTCGCATTTAAGCATACCGGCATAAAGTCCCTTACCTTGGCTAAGCTCAAGAGTCCAATTCACCCAATTGCTCACCCAAAATCCCTTCGCCTTGAACCTCAGTCAAACAATTTGGAGCCTAAATCAAACCATCCCTAAGGTTAGAAACAATTCCTAAAATCCATAATTAAATCCCAAAATTCCTTCCACCAACTAAAGTTCCAAAATTTAGAATAAATTCCTTAACATTTAACTTAATCTCAAATTGGTGGTTAAACTAAATTCAAAACACAAGGTTCTTGATTAAATTGAACTCTCAAATTTAATCTATCAAAAATCCAAAACTTCCAAGGATTTGCTTGATTTTAAAGTGAGAATTTTACCTCAATTCCAACCCCAAAACATAATCGAACTTTGCCGAATAGATGACAATTTGATTCAATTTCGTCGAACCGACCTCTACGTACGATGGGTATTCTAGAATTGATCCCGAAAATTAATGGGTCAACCTCTAATTTACTAAAACAGTGCCCAAAATCAAATTCCATTATGAAAAACCATGAGTAAACAACACGAGTAAGCTTACCCACGCGAAAACTAAGCTGAAATGGGGCTGTACAGTACCGAAAATCGTCTAAAAAATGACCCAAAAACAGAGCAATCTCGCCGAAAAACGAACTGCAGCAAAACGCTGGCGTTCGAAGCTGCAGCGTTCGGCGGTTCTGTTTGCACATGAGGCTGCAGCGTGAGGTTCAGCAGATCTGGCGGCGGCGTTCGTGCGGCGGTTGCGTGCGGTGGCGATTCGTGGGTGGGCGAGTGGTTCTGCAAGGCTGCGGCGGCGGAGGTCCGGTTTGAGGTGCGGCGGTCTGGGCGTGTGCACGGGGCGGAGGCTGCTGGAACACAACAGAAAAAAAAATTTCTTCTTGTTAATGGAGGCTGTCGAACAAGGACGAAGAAGAAGGAGTTGAAGAAGATGGAGGCTTGGCTGGCTTGAAAGCTTGGCTTGAACCTAGGGCTATGTGCCTTTTAAAATATGAGAGAGAGATATTTGGGGCTTGGCTTACTATGGGCTTGGCGGCTTGATGACTATTGAATTACAAGAATGCCCCAAACATCAATTAATTCCCTTTTTCCTTCTCTCTTCCCATTTTACCCTCAAATTCTCTAACTTCAAAAATGCAAAACTTCAAAATTAAACATCAATACACCTTAAACATAAAATTGGCCTTCCAATTAATTTAAATCAAAAAATTTAAAGCCTTAATTAATACCTGAAAGTGCCGGCCGTTACAATAGGACTAAAAACATTACCTAAATTCACTTAGTTCATTAATATAATAATTAATAGTTAATTAAAAATTAATGAATTTGAAATAGAAATTGGCTATAATGGAACTCTTTCTATAGAAGGTTCTGTCTAAGACTGGGGTATTTAAGCTGATCGAAAGGGAACACCTCTAATTGGGAATTGACCTGGGAGTTGAATTAGTCAAGTTTTATTTAATTTCTTTAAGCTGCTCATAATATGATTAGTTTTTTGAAATAGTTTAAAGACATGGTAATTCACAATAAAATCAATCCAACAACATAAGGGTTATGAAAGGTAGATTGAAGAACTTAGATAAATGAGATTAGCCTAATTTGTCTACATAAGAGAAAACCCTATTTCAAAATAGTAAGTGGGAGAATGAAATGTATCAACATATCCTATAGTTTCAATCATTGGTTCACATCGTGAGATTCATGCGGGGCCTAACGGTGACTTTTGGACTGTCCCCCTACAGAAGGTGTTTGCATGGGTCAATATTAGGGTAAACTCTTGAGAATGATAGGATTGTAGTTTTGTTTCCAATACTTGACCTACCCTACAGCGTCACTTGTTGGTATAAAACTATGGATCTAAAATGATGGGTCACACTTACAAACGACTTATTAAGATTGTTAATAATGTTTTTGACCAAAATAATGGTAACTAAATATTATAGGAATAAGAGTTATTCTGGTATAATACTTGGTTGAGATTGTCTCAGTTTAGTGAAGAAACACTTGATCTACCCTACGATGACACTTTTTCTAGCTCACTAAAGTACCATAGCATTAAAAATTATTTATAGGGTTCATTTTTTAAATCGTTTGATTTCTATGCTAAAATTTAATGGATAATTATTTGCATGATGTTAAATTATATATTTTATATATTTCAATATTATATCAGTTTCTCTCATAATTTTTAATTTTATTACTGATAAGTCAAAATTGAGAATTTTTATTACTTGGAAAAGTAATGTTAGCACTATCATGGCAGTGTAAAATTTTAAATTTGTCTTTATTGAGAAATGTTCTAAAAAACCAATTGTTAATGCTATTCTAATTGTTCGTGAAGCACATGATTAGTGAATCAAAAGTAAACGAGATAGCTTGTATGTATCTCGTAGTTCACATGTTAGATGCCAAGCTTAGAAGATAAATAAAATGACAACAACATATGAGATGTTAAAGTCAATAGAAGCTAAATTTAGATAATTGTCTAAATGTTCTCGAATTTAAGTATTACAAAATTCCAATAAAACAAATCAAATGACTGCAACTATATAAAAGGAAATAGTTTCTAAATTAGCCAGAACAGTCATAGTGACAGAACTTTTTAAAATACCTCTATAGGAGGAAAAATATAAATGAAAGTAAATTTGATTTACTAGATTTTTTGTGAAGAATAAATAACGCTACCTTGGTAGTTGATATAAGATCTACTATCAGGATTTATTCTTTATTACATTTAATATGTAATTCTTGAAAAATACTTAACATGTAGAATTGTTTCTATAAGTTGGCATCAGAAGCCCATCTCAATTAGCGTAGTGGAAGACATTAAGATGCCATTAAGTAATAATTGTTAATTAATGTTGAATGTGGTATTTCATTACCACAAGAGAAATTCAATTCTAAAACTTTATAACTAAAAGGTTCATATAGTATGAATTATTTTTTATATTTTCAAAATTGTTTGAAAATATATTCAGCTAAAAATAAGAACAATTTGTATATGTTAAAATGTTAAAAATACTGAGATATTCAGGATTATAAAATCAAGAATAGAAAAACATATTGTTTTCTCCTAAAAGACGATACTTGACTTTGGCATTTAAGGTTGATTAACATCAACTTGAATCGAATGAAAAGACTAGTAAGAGGTCATTCTCTAAAAGTTAGAGTTAACCACTTTACCTATTTGTAGATCTTGCATTTCATGCAAAATAATCATTGTGTCTTTATTAGATAAAGCTAAAAGGCCAAAGAATACTTTGTGTAACGCCCGACTTTTACAGGGGCGTTAATTTCAAAATTTTAGAATTTAGTTGGAATAATTCTCACTAAGTATGTTGATTTTGGGGTTAATTTGGAATTTAAAAGTGAAAAAGCGCAATTTGAGATTTAGAAAGCTTGGAAGGGCATTTTTAGAAATTTTATTAATTTGAAAAAAAATAAAATAAAATCTTTCCCTTATCTTCTTCTTCCTTATCCTCTTCTCACTCTCTTACCCAACACCTTTTTTTTTTCTTCTTCTTCTTCCCTCCCTCCTTCCGCTGGTCATCTCTCTCTCTCTCGTCAAACTGCCAAGCTTCTAGCTGCATGTCGCCACAAGCAAAAGCCCCTCACCTGCGTGTATGTCTACATTGTCCAGCTCCCCCAACCTGCTACCCATCATCCAATGTTGTCACACCCAAGCTCGTTGCGCCACCGCCATTTGCGAGTAGCAGTAGCTCACGCACTCTCTTTCCGGCGTTTCTTGTGCATACAGTTGGCACAACACGCGAATCAACCTCGTTTCTGTCCTTGTTATTACATTTTTTCGACTACCCACACTCTGATTGAGCTTAATTTCAAACACCCCTGGCCCGACAATTTTAGATCTGTAAGGTGAGTTTGTTTTAAGTTAAGGCTTCACGTTGTTCTTGCATTTTGAAGTTAACCACATGAGATTCGATTATGTTCTAGAACATCCATAACCTTTGGGTTCTTGGATTCGCAAAATCAACCAAATTGGAGTCAAATTCAGTGACAATTCGTGTTTGAAATCTAAGGCGAGGTAGTGAGTAACACTCCATTCGAAGTGGGTAAGTGTCCGACATGAATTTGACGTGATTTATGTTTTTAAATCAATTGGTTAAGGCTGTATTGGTGGATAAATTGAAGTTTTAGAGTAACCCATTGATTGTTGGATTAATTTTCAGAACACCCATTGCAATTGAAGGTTGATTTAAGTGAATTTGGATCGTTTGAGCTATTATCCAGCCGGTGTCGATCTCGATTTTTGGGTGAGTTCTCTTGGGTGCTATAGTTTTCACCTTATTGGAGGCTATGTTTGAGATTGAAGTTAATTGGCACATATTTTAGGATTTTTATTGCATATAGGGGCTGTGTTGGTTTTTAAAATTTACCCATAATGCATTGGACTTTGTTCAAGGTTACCCATTACATTAGGAGGTCGGGTTGTCGAGTTTGAACCAATTCGACATCATTTTAGCAAGTGAAGAGTTGTTTTGAGTAAGTGTTATTGGGTAATTTTGTCTGAACTTGATTGAGTTCATGGTTGGAGTTTAAAATGGTTTGTTAGTTATTTTTTTGAGACTTTATTTGGTGTTTCAGGATTATGTGTTCAATTTATTGGCTACCTTGAATCTTGGAATAAATTGGTAAGTAGTCATTTGGATTTAAGCCCCTTTAAGTTCCTTATTTTGAATTTAATGTATGTTGGAGAACTTGTAAATTGTAAGAGCATGCCTGAAAATTTTGTTTATGAAGCATGTAATGAGGTGTGGATCGATGTGGATGTTTTTTGAGCTGTAAATGGCCTTTTATGTGGCTATAATGGAAATTAAGGGCTTAAAGTTACGAGTTTATTATGTTAGCATGTGTAATACTTTAAGAATTTTCCTAAGGTTGCTTAAATGTGTAGCTATTCTTGTTAAAGGTTCAAAATTGTAAATTGAATGGTTGAGTTGGCTGAGCCTGAGATGTTTGGTTAGTGGGAACCCCGAATGCTTGAGTTATGAGCTAAATAGTATGTAATGTCTGTTCGAAATGGTTGGATGTGTTTGAGAGCATCATGCTTAAAAGCTTGAATGATTGGCTGAGGTTGGCAAATTAGAATACTTCAGATATATATATATATATATATACTATGTTCAGGGCCATTGATCATGGTTCCTGAGTTTAGAATGGTTCGGAATGTCTTGTGGTATTTAATATGTTTTAATTGGGCTTGGATGTAAATAGGGGCCTAATGACCATTATGGTTCCTAGCATGCTTAGGGAGTTAAAGTTTGAGTGGTATGGTTTGAGGGTTATATGTCACCAGCGTGCATAAGGGCTATAGTTAAGTGAAGTTCAGGTCTAAGAGTGTTGTCGAGCTTGTGCATGAGTCTATGCTTGAGGTTCGTGATGTGAGGTTAGTGGAAAAAGAGGTCATGCTCCTGCGATTGTTGTTGCTTGTTAATGAGTGGCCCTGGGTTATCTGCTGCTAGTAACTCCTTAAAAGAGAGAGAAGATTAGGTAAGCCTTGGTTCAAGTGTGTCTGCAGTATGATTATCTGAACGCTTTTGTAGCATATTTGCTTGGATAAGCAAGAGGTGAAGTCGGTGAGTGGTTGTTTCAAGTTTGTGCCTGAACCATATCTACCTACGAGTGTTTGTTGTTGTGCTTAATTATTTGGTTATACTTGAGAGCTATGAGTTGGATTTGTGGAAAGGTTGGTGATAAATTGAATGGCTAGGCGCCCTTGGCGTTCTAAGCGTGTTGCGAATGAGGGAAAAATAGTTGCTTGGTAACACTAACTTTTTTCCCATATGAGGCATAGATGTAGTGAGATAGGATGGGCATGAGGGTTGCTTTCCCTCTTTGCTCTTGCTAGTTTACGGGGTGATTCTCCCACTTTATTTAGATAAGGGTTGCTTCTCCCATTTGCTTTTGCTAGTTTAGGGGGCTATTCCTCCACTTTATTTAGAATGAGGGTTATTTTCCTTCATTCAGTATGCTAGCTTAGAGGACGGTTTTCCCCATTGGATGTGTTTGGGAAGCTCGGGCCAGGTTGTGAGTGTGGTTCTAACATGATGAGTGGGTTAGCATGATGAGTTACTTTGGAGGTTTCGAGAGTGTTACGAACGAACAAAAGCCTGTTAGGCTAGTGTCACTTACCCTTTTCTTTCTCCCCATGCGAGCATGTATTTCTAGGATGTTATGTGATAGGACGGGCATGAGGATTGCTTTCCCTTTTTGCCTGTGTTATCTTAAGGGGTGATTCCCCCATGTTATATAGAATGAGGGTTGATCTCCTTCATTTCGTATGCTAGTCTGGGGCAGTTCTCCACCATTTCAAGCCTGAGGGTTGCTGTCCTTCATTGCGTTGCGCTAGCCAGAGGGGGTGATTGCCCCAAGATTGTAGATGTGAGGGTTGCTTTCCTTCACTGCATTAGACAAGTCTAGGTTACATGACTCATAGGTATGGAACGAGGCTATATCGAGAGGGGTGGGGCTTAGGGTAAGGTGAGTGTGTACTTAGCTAATGGACGTGAATGTTAGATTTGAGCAAGAGCCTGTGAATTAGGGCAGAGTTCTTCTGTGTATGATTGTGAATTTTTTACCTTTAAGTGGGCTGCTTACTGAGTATATTTATACTCACTTTTGCTACTTTGTTTTTGTCTTTGTAGATGGTGCACAACCACGAGGCAGGTGACGAAGGAGATGAATTGACGAGGCTATGGAGACACCATCAAAGTCCTTTCCTGTGTCTAGAGTTTAAATTCTTTATTTTAGTTCTTGTCGCGTATTGGTCTGTAAATCTTAGATTTCTTTGGTTTCTGTGTGTTTGATTTGAATCTCTTCTATTCTTTTGTCTGGTTGGTTGAGCTCAGCATATTTTATTAGAGTTTGGTGGATGCTGAGTGGTTTCTTTGAGATATAGAAGTGTTTTTATTCATATCAAGTCTTTGTAAAATTTTGGTTTTCTTGTAGTTACGCCGTCATGTTGCCGAAATTTCAAGCATAAGCAAGGTAACTCAGTCGTGCTTCCGCATTTAGAGAGTCGTATGGGTTAGGGTCGTTACACTTTGGGCTTGCACATTCTGACTCAAGTGGTCTAGTGAATATAAAAGGCCAAATAAAGTCATGAATATTTTATCACTCTAGTTGATGATCATTCAAGGTACAAGTATCTTTACCGAATATATCATAAGTCTAATTTTTTTTGGAAAGTTCAAGAAAATTAAGGCTAAAGTTGAAAATTTATTAGGTAAGTCTATCAAGACATTATGATCATATTATAATAAAAAGTACAGGAACCTTACGTAGTAAGACTAATTGATAGAAAATGGGTTTTTGTCTCAATTATTTTAAATACCATGTACATTTATGTAAAATTATACTACAAGAGGAGAAATAAAATCGTGTTGGACATGGTCTATGAGTTACACGCCATTACAAGACTCTAGTTAGGATATGCAATAGATATTGTATAGTGTACATTATTCTCTCCAAAATGTGTCTACGAGACAATTTTGAGATTCTAGAAGAGTAGTAAAGCTAGTTTACAACACTTCTACAACACTTCACTATTTGGGAATGTTAAACTTACATGCTGAAACAAGCCTAAAAAGACTGTATATGTTCAAAGATATGACTAAGTGTAAGTCATCCCTAAGGAGTACAAAATGGTCTTTTATCTAATTCTAAAATGAATAAGATATTTGTATGACAAATATCATATTTTATAAGGAATGTCAAATAAAAGACTACAAACCTTTAATAAGGTAAGATAGTTTTAATAATTTGGTCCCAAGTGAAGCCACTAAATAGTTAACAAAAGTTGTTAATAATTTTAATTACATTTGAAAGTCAAAATGATCCTAGTCATGAATTGGATAAGCCTCATTGTAGTAGGAGAGTTATGAGATTACTCAACCTTTACAAGGACTTAATTGAAGCCAAAATTGTCATGTTAGATGACAAAGTAGAAGGCTTATTGTCCTCGAAGTGAGACTAATGGCAAAGGATTAAACCTAATAGGAGAAAGTACACTGCGAGTAAACTTTCTCACTTGTTGACACAATAGAGTATGTAAGCATTATTTAATTCATTGTTGCATATGAGATATGAAAATGAATGTTTAAAATTCTTTTATGAAAAGAAATCTTAGATAATGCATCTACACAAATCAATCAAAGAGGTTTATTTTCAAAAATCAAAAGAATAAAGGTTTCTAAAATAATAAAGGTTCACTTATGAAATTAATTTTACCATTAGATCTTTGAATATAAGATTGGATAAAAGTATCAAAATCTATGACTTTGGATAAATATTAATGAAGCTTGTATAAACAAGAAAATCATTAATTGCTTAGTGGATTTTTCTCATGTTTTATGTTAATGATATTTTACTCATTATGAATGATGTCAGATGTCTATCTAACATAAATAGTTGACTAAGAAAAAATTCCAAATGAGAGATTTGGAATGACTCGGTATATTTTACATGTCCAAAATGAAGATTTTACAGACAAAATGTTAACTTTGTCTCAAACATGTTTTGACAAAATTTTTGTCAAATATTTGATATTTATGTCTACAGAAGAGTATTCGAAGACACCTCAAATATTGAGAGTATATGATATGCATAAATGAGACTGAGCATTTAATATACAATTGGTTAGCATATCTCAATTAAGTGAATGGTATGACCATTGAGTAGAAAATTAAAAACTTTCTCAAATTATCTATGGATGATGAGAAATTTTTGTGTATGGAGTTAAAGATTTGATATTTACAAGATACACTGGTTCTTACAAAGATTTAGAAAATCTATGTAAAGATAAATTTTACCCTAGGTGGTGGAGTATGGTATACAAGTTAAATTGTTTTGCTTGTGAAGCAACAAAAGGACTTGTATGACTCAAATAGTTCCTTAAAGATTTGAAAGGTGTCTCATATATAATTTAGTCTATCCCCTTTATTATGATAATAGTGGTGCAAAGACTAATATTAAGGAAATTAGAAAACACCAATGTATAGGGAATCATATCGAGAGAGAGAAAGCATAATGGTAGTGACCAAGATGGGTTTTAACAGCACTCATTTAGATCTATATAAAGCGACTCTTCAGGCTAAAGTGTTTGAGGGTCACCTAAAATGTCTAGGATTACGAGACATGTCTCATCTTTGCTAGGGCAAGTTGGAGAACATGTTGGGTATAAATTATGCCTTAGGATATATATCCCGTTGGCTTTAGTGCAAATGGGAGATTGTTGGGATTTATGCCTTAAAGCCTCGTAATTAAAAATTTATTTAATAATGGATAATAATTTTGATTACTTTATTTGCAATATAATATTATCCATTATATGAAAAATCTAAGGTTGTTAGTGTAATCTTGGACAGTATATGGTTGACATACGAGTGGATCATGTTCAAGGAATGACCTAAAGGGTTATAGTATACGGATAAGGTTGGCTGCCTTATCTTGGTAACACTATTGATAAGACCCACTTTGTAATAGTTACAAATGATTTGATCCAAATCGTTCATGCGGAGACATGTGAGTGGGGGTATCTTATACAATGAGTTTGTATAAAACTGGACCACGGAATATTTAATCTCTCGTTATAAATCTTTTAATTGAGAAGATTAATATTTCATCAGGATGATCATATGCGACTCGATCTTAATCCTTAGTGAGTTATGAACTCCTGCATGTGAAGGCTTGTCATTTGATTTACATGGGTGAAAGTGGCTTTTGTAGCCAATTCAATATACCTACCATTTTGGAGACTTGAACAAATAGAGAGATGGGAACATAATCTCACATGATGGAATCCACCCCTTTCCATATAGGGTAAGTTTCCTTAAGTGTTGATTTCGGGACTTGAACAATGGGGCCCAACCTCTCACTGGCTAGAGAGGAACTTAGTTTATTGTTGGATCATAAACAAATTGTTCATTAGAGAATCAGTGGTACTTAGGGTGCAAGATGAAATTATAGGGGTAATTACGAACAACTCGTGAATGATCGACTTGCATGTAGTGATTATATCTATGGATACAACTTGTCCTACAGTGCATAAGAGATAAGTCTATAGTTGAGTGACCTATAGTTAATGAATGAAAATTAATTAATTAAAAAGTTCAATCAATTAATTTTGTATCATTGGAGCTTATAATCTGTAGATCCATAAGGTTCCATTGCTAGCTCATAGAAATATGATCAATTTAGATGAAAAAAAATATATGAAATTTTCAAATTAATATTTAATTTGAAGTGTTCAAATTAATATTTAATATATTAGATATATTAAATATAAAAGAAGAAAATATATTTATTGTATTTTATACATTAAATATTAAAATAATTAATGTATATTAGATACATTAAAGAATAGATATTTATAAAATTTGAATAAGATTCAAATAAATAAATATCGTATGAGATTCAAATAAGTATAAAATATATTTTAATATATTAGATATTAAAATATAATATTTTAATTTTGGGAAAGATTTGTCTTTGGTCTTTATAAATAGGACCCTTGGGTTGAGCCATTAGACACAACACACATCTCCTCAATAGAGAATTAGAGAATTCTCTCTAGACTTCTTCCTCTCCAATCCCTTGTGGATTTTCTTTCAAGAGGCTCCCACAGACTTTGGTCCTATGTTCGAGTCATAGCAAGGAAGATATTTGTGGAAGTCTTGGAACACAAGAAGTAAAGAACCGCCATAAAATAACTCCATATTTACTCCAAGCAAGTTTGTTTAATCTTAATTTTTAGTTTAATTTTAAATAAAATCAAAGATGATTTAATGCTTCCACTACAAGATGAAGTGTTCATTCCTATCGAGGAATTCAATTATAGTTCAACCCTGGGAAATGCGCCCACCATTTACTCAACTAAGTCTGACTATTTCAAAGATCCTGCCTCTTGCGCCCACATACTGACTCTTTTGAGTTATGTACGATTCAAATAGAATGCTGCTAAAATGCGCCCACAACGTACCCTTTTCGACACATAGCTAAGTAAATCAAGTTCAACACCTATTTGGCTCCTTTTCCAAGAACCTTTATAAGACTAAGCAATGTAAAACTCATATGTCTATGGCTAAATTCGCTTAGATAATGAAAAACACAACTTCATGATTTTAAAGGTTTTTGTCCTATGCCTAGGTATAAAAAGCAAAGTTCTATGTCTAGACTCTTTTCCTATATTACTTTTAGGAAAACGTATGTTGACTCCAACCCTTTCTGTATTGAAATATTTGAAAACTATGCTAACTCAAATGGCCAATTTAAGCTAACAATGAAACTTAAACTCACTAAAAGTAAACTTAGCTAAATGTTGAGCCAATTCACAACACATAACAACCCGAATTTTCCAATACGGTCATTCTAACAATAATGCGGAAGCGTAACAATCAAAACTAAAATAGACTTAAACAAATTCAACTGAAGTAATTTCTTACAAAGGATTTCTAAAAGAAACTATTTAATCCATAACAACAACTTTCTAAGTCTTGTGCCAGAGTGCTAAACTTCACTTCCTTCGAGACTATCACTTGATCCTTCGTCTGAAAACATTTTGGAAAAACAAAAATGAGTACAGAAATACTCAATAAGTAATTTCAACATCAAGTTCAGAAATTCATTTTCTTCAAAACAAAACATAGAAATTCAATTTAACAAATCATTTCAATAGTTGAATCAAAAATCAAATATTCATTCGGTCATTTTCTTTTAAAACAATCATAAACAAAATACAAATATCCTTGCAAAACTTTTAATACAACTATTAAAACGTTCAGTCAAAACTTTTGAAAAACAAAAATCTTTCAATTGAACAAAACTTTCATTTAACCAAACTTTCAAATATCGAAACTTTCAATTCAAACAGTACTTTCAATCAATCATTACTTCAAATATCAGAGTGGGAATGTGCATTATTTGGGTAGCCTACATAACATATATGATGGTTATCCATCGATAACACCAATCAATCAATCAGAACATTCAATCAAAGTTGTCGATAAAAATCGACCAGAACATTCAATTCAATTACTTAATTGTGAGGCCATGTGAGTGAAACACACACATGAATCTTCATTCCAAAGGAGTGCCAAACCACAAACTATGCCTTCCCACAAATAAGCTTCAATCAGTCAGAGATGTCGATAAAATCGACCAGAACAATCAATATAATTACTTAAGTGTGAGGCCACGTGAGTGAATAATAACACACACATGAATCTTCATTCCAAAGGAATGCCAAACCACAAATGTGTCTTCCCATAAATGTGTCTTCTTACAAATAAGCCAGAACAATTCCATCAATTCCAATTTAGGCTACTACCACAAATAAGCAAAATATTCCCAAAATAGAAAATTGGCATATCCGGATAGCCCTTATCAAATCGATCAAAAATTCTTTTGTAAACATTTGAAACAAAACATGTAGTTTCAAATAAAAATTTCAATAAAGATTCATCAAATCAACCATTCAAACTCAAAACCAAAATAAACTTACTTTCAATTCAAAATCAATCAAAACACATTTATTTCAAATTATCCAAAACGGCAAACATACTTTTAAATAGCAAAACACATTAAAGCATACAAAACAATTTTGATCAATTTCAAAACATACAAAACATACTTTCAAACATTTGTCAAATAAACAATATTCAAAACATAATTGTACCAAAATTTCTATTTTGGAAGGGATGTAGAAACTACATACCTCGATCGATAATCCTACAATTCTTAATCTCAATCTCAATTCCAAATTTAATCCACTTTCTTGAACAATCATCAACTTTTTCTAGAAGTCCAAACATATCCAATACTTCATTGATTTGAAACCAAAATTCTATCTTAGAGGTGCAAAAGCTTATAAAAAATATAGACAATTTTATCTACCCAATTTTTCCCATTCAAAACAATTTTCTGCATAAAAAGTTAGGAAAAATAGGGTTCTTTGACTAAAAACAACAACACTGAAAAACTGAGTTAAAAAAACTTTAAAATCCGATAAAATCAATGCTTTTTAATACGTAATAAAATACCAAACAATTTTTAAAACCTTTAAAACTATCATAAATTATGGTAAATAACCCAGAAAAATTTATGCTCATAAAACAAAACTTTCCAAGATTTTAACATCAAAAGAATCAAGATTTGTCACTTTTTAACCCAAAAACCAGATTTGAAAAGCTTGATAAAACTGCTGTAAAGACCATAAAAACATACAATTTTCATGTAAAAATCAAAACTATACATTATACTTTAAAGTACAATCATTTAGTAAACTTTTGGTGCAAAAAGAATCTGAAATACACTTAAAACAGTCCCAATTTTAAAGAAATTCAAAGCTGGAAAATTCTAGAAAATCTTCCATTATCAAAACCTTTAATTTAATCTAAAAGACCTAATTAGAAAAACTTTGATAAAAAAGTAAGCAAACAAAAAAAAACTAAAAAACTTTTTAGGGCAAAAGATTTCAAGAATCTTTTCATTCTAAACAATCAAGCACGAAGCCAAAAAGAAATCAAAACCCAAAACCTTGCAAGAAAACTTCAATAATCAAGAAAAGAAAAGAAATCAACAAGAGCAATAAAGAAAACTTACTGTCTTCCTTGTTAGAGAGGAAGGTCCAAAGCATTTCTTCTTTTCTCTCTTTTGTTTTTTTTGCCGTCAAAACTTTTGATGAAAAATGTTAGAGCTTAAGAGACCCTTTTTAAAAGAACTCTAATCAAAACCCTTAAAAAATTATCTTCTTTTTTTAAAAAAATAAATAAATAAAGATTTATCTCCTAATTTAAAAAGAAGATAAAATCCTAATTCAAAAAGGTTTTGGAAAAACCAATAAAATAAATTCTTTTTTTTTCTTCGATTGTTACAACTTATCTCCTTTTTAGGGTATCCAAATAATTGAATCCCCTCTAAGGAGTTTAACTACTCATCGGAGAAATACATAAAGTGCAGAAAATAAAAAGAAAACAAATAGAAGAAATAACACAATTCATTAAAATAAATAAACTTGAATACACTTTGAAATATGAATCCAACTTAAAACTTTAATTAAAAGAAAAACATAAACTTACAAAGCTGGAAAATAAAATAAAACAGCAAGTACAACTCCTAAAAACTTACAAAACTTGAATGAGAATTTTAAGAATAAAATGCCTAAGATGTTCTTCCTTTCTAACTTGTTGAACCTTTTTCAAGGAGAAATCAAGTACTTACTCCTCCTTCTTTAAAGTTAGAGTCCCAATGGAATATGAACAAAACTTAGGGGAGACTCAGAGTGGCGGCTACAACTTAGAAAGAAAAACGACAAAATTTTGGGATGAAGAGAATTCCCAACTTCAAGCTCTCTTTCAAATGGAGGATTAAGCCACCTTCTATAGACTTCATGTCTAGGGTTTGATGTCGAGATCAGTGTGGAGAAGCTTGGTTAATTATATCTCTTGATTTGATGAGATTTAATTGAGAATAATTGATAAAATCTTCAAATCCTTGGAGAATCTGTCAAAAAGGTCTAGATGCGGGCATATTTCTAGACTCATTTGGCTATTTTCTGCAACATTTGCAATTTGGCTTCAGTTCTCAAATGTCGGCACATCTTGGATGCATATCTAATGGATGTTTTCTTATTTGCTACAATTACGCCCAGAATGTGGGTGCATTTGGATCCTTTTTCAGCCTCTACACAAAAACAATAGAAATTAACATTTTTCTTTACAAAAATTACTTTAATTACACCTAAAAACTTGTTTTTTACAAAATCAAGACTTCAAACATATGCAAAGCTTGTATTTACTTAAATTTTCCCTAAAGGACATGAAATATGACTTTAAACACTTGCTTTCTAAACAAATAGCTTAGTTTTTAGAGCTCAATAACACTCATAAATGAGCATTATCATTTGACAATCTTGGCTGGCAGGAAAATTTTGTGGGGAAGACTTGGGCCAGCTCATCCCAAGTAGTGATGTTTTGAGGCTCCAGACTCTCCAACCAATATCGAGCTTTTTCCTGTAAGGTAAAGGGAAACAAACCTAAGCGAATAAAATCATTAAACACACTATTAATCTTAACCATTCTACATGAAGCAAGAAAAGATGTTAGATGGGAGTGTGGGTCCTCTATAGGGTGTCCTCGAAAAGCACTATCCCTCGCCATCCGAATCAGGCCAATTTTTAGCTCAAAATTATTTGCAACAATGGGTGCGTGGACTATCCTTGAGCTTTCAATAGGGAAAACATACTTGAAATAATCCTTGATGGCCTTTTTCTCCTCAACTTGCTCGCCTGCCATTTGTAAGTTTTGATTTTCTCTTAGAATCGACAGTTTCTTATAAGAGTACGCTCGATCCTAGGATCAAAGGATTCCAAATTCTCCCTAGCTATGGGCATAAACCAAGTGAACCTGAACAAAAATAAAACAAAACAAAAGAAAAAAAATAGATAAAAGTAAAAAACACAAAAAAACAAAAAAACAAAAATTTATACACAAGTAAACTATATAAACTCTAAATTAAAATTACGCATTTTCACCACAATATCAATTAAGCTAAAATAAGCCAATCTCTGACAATGGCACCAAAAACTTGTTGCATGTTTTTAGGTGCTCGCAATTAACCACGAGTGTACAGTATCAAGTTTTAATATTGTGATATTGAATATCGAGTTATCATTCTACAGGGATTGGTTTTCTTAGATTAATTAAGTATCATAGTTTCTTATGGCTAACTTTATTTAGAGAATCTAAACTTAGAGAAAAACGAAAGTAAACTAAACTAATTATTTACAAAGGTTGGAGTCCATTTAGAGAGATAAGTGAAGATTGCATTACATGAAGTGCAACTATGAATTTGATTAAAGAATTGGAGGACATGCAACAACCCTAAGCTAAGAATTACTAAAATATGCAATTGACTCTCTCAAGCCCAATTGGACTCATGCAAAGTAGTAAAGCAACCTCTCGATTTATTTCTACAACTAAACATGGCATAAAGAAATTCTTTAATGGCTTCTAGTATTAACCTACTCCTTAAATTCTTTAATGGCTTCTAGCATTAACCTACTCATTCTCATGTAATATATTAAATGGCATTACGATATAAGAAAAATAAAAAAACAAACACAGTTCAGAACTACAATCATCCAAGAGTCTAAGATACTCAAAATTACATCAAAGGTTCAATATAATAAATCCTAAAGTTCAAGAAACAGAGTAAAGAGAAAAGAGAAAAATTGGACGATGCATGCCAACACTCGTTCCCATCGTGATGTCCCACGATCTCGAGCCTTAAGTCTTCTTCTTAGCTCTCCAAAGTGCTCTCTATGTCCCAAAATAGTGCTCTTTATAGATATTAGGGTTCTAGGCTCTCAAAAACGGCTCTCCAAATCTGTAGGTCAAATTTTCTTTTAATAGAATCTGGACAGCGTTGAGACCCTGTAATAGTAGCGTCTCAATGCTACATAGTGTCACAACCCTGTAGTAGTAGCGTCTCAACCCTGTCACAAAACAATAAATTGTCTTTCAATCCATAGTGTCTCAATGCTATATTATAGCGTCTTGACGCTATACCTTGGAGTTTTCTCACTTGAAACTCTTCTTGTACTTATCTTCTCTGCTCCCAAGTGTGTCTTCAAGATCTAATTAAGCTTCAAATAGCTTCAAAAGCCCAGTTTAGCTCCAATTGCTAGAAATCTACAAAATATATAAATAAATGCATGAAAGCTCACTATAAACATACAAAACCAACACAAATCTAAGCTTAGAAATAGTATACTTTTGCATGTTATCAAATGGGCGCATAAATGACCCCATAATGATTTGTTGGGAATACTGGCAAGAAATAGTCACGAATGGCTTTCTGTTCCTCCTCGATTTGTCTTGGTTCGGCCATGGCGAAGGTTTGGGATTTCTTCTCCTTTTTTAGTCAGATGCAAGTCCTGTTAATTTCAAGATCTAAAGGTAAAAGATTAGCCTGCTTATGTCTTCGCATGCATTGCCAATAGCCACCTCCAATAAACCAAAAACAAAAACAGAAAAATAGTAAAAACAAAGGAAAAAGCAATAAAAAAAATCCTAAACTAATTTCAAACACTTTTTTCTCAATATCAATCAATCAAAAGTCGCCAACTTCGTCGGAAATTGTGCCAAAACCTTGATGCACATCACCCAAGCGCATGTATTCAAGTTGTATTAAAAAGATATTCTTATCGAGTATCGAATCCACAGGGAGTTGTACTTATGATCGAATTGATCATTGAAATTAATCGCGCTCAAAAGTATTTAGAGAAAGTAATAAAATGGTACTTAGAAAAGACTTGAAACTCAAAAGCATGCAAATAAAGCGAGAACAATCAGGGAAGGGAACTTAGGGGGTTGGTTTCATTATTTGGACCATGTATTCTAATTAATAAAGCCAATTGCTTACTTTTCCCATTCAAAGGCCTAGAGATTCTAAGATCATGAATTCTCCTCTCGATTTCCTTTAATTCCTAATTAACCTAGGCGTCAATAGCGTCAATTGATTTAATTAGATTATTAAGCCCTCTCATAATTAGCCTTGCTTAGTTTCCGTTAGTCCTATGTCACCTAGGCAAAAACTAAATGTCGTGCAAGACTAATTCTAGACCTAACCTTTCTTTTTCAAGTCAAATTAGGCAAACACAACATCTAAACTATGGTCGGTAGCTTAGAAGCATTAAACACAACTTGCACAAAATAATTGATAAAAGTGACAATATAGCATAAATTCAATTAAACAAAAACGTAGGTTCAAATAGATTCATCAAACCCCTAAACTAATGGGTTTAGCCTCTAATTTTCATTAACACAATACAATAACCCATAATCACAGCCCTAATACAAAATTCTAGAATAGAAATTAAGTAGAAAAGAGACCGTAGATCCTGAAATCGTGACTTTTGTCTCAAACTCCATGCTCCACAAACCTCGATCCACTCTCCAAATGAGAGGGATCTTGAGGCTATGCAAGGCATTGTTAAGAAAGTCTTAAAAGAATTGATAGCTACTACCTATACCAACAAGGTGCACCTTCCTTTTCGGTGGCTTAATCATAGGAACTCCAAAGTTAAGCATGCTTGGCTTGGAGCAATCCTCTGTTGGGTGACTTCCTGGGAATTTTCCTAGGAATCATGTGAGTGAGGACAAAGCATGCTGAAAGGACCCGTGTTGGTTTGTGGGGACAGTACTCTTCACTCTTTAAAGCAGTTCAAGATAAGTAAGGTAACGTGGCCAGGTCGCAGGGGATGCAGGGGAATGTCGGGGCCGTCAGGTGCCAAATCCGAATTCTAAATCCTGGTCCGAATCCTGGGCCTGGGGCGTTACATTTACAGCTCCCAAAATGGCTATAATCTTCAAAAGGTGTCTCAAGAACCTTAATTGTCTCTCCTTTTTATAGCAAGAAAGCGATGATTTTATTCTTGTAATCAACACAAACATCGAGACGCTGCTGTCGAAACAATGTTGTTCTACTTAAGCATGTGAGGGTAGCGTCAACACGTTACGGATGAAAATTCCATTCTCAGCCTCGTGTTTTTCAAGCATCAAAATGCCTCAGGGTAGCGTCTTGACGTTTGCTCTCGAGTCTAACATCAACTTTAGCAACATGGCTTCTAGACGCTCCAGCCTTGGGTCCAACTTCCTCAAATGACTTCAATTCCATTCTTAGCCTCAAATTGACTTCTTTCTTGCTCCAAATTGACTCTTATCTCTCAATTTCACTAATTCTCCTTGAAATGCTCGATTTCATGAAAATCAACATAAATATACATTAAAGCTCACATTTTCTATACAAAACTAGCCTAAAAATTAAGATAAATATAGCACTAACTTAGTGTTATCACTAATCTTTATTTTGCTCTCTGTTTTTCCATTGTGCTCTTTGTTTTGGACAATTTCATATCTCATTCTAACCCTATTGTGTTATCCTTTCTTTTATCAATCTGTTGTATTTCTTATTAATAAAGATTTCTCGTGTGAGAACAATCTTATGTGAATTTTCATTACTTAGAATGAATTCCCATTACTAGTTGTCTCTGATTCAATTTCTGTTGTGTTATAATTTTGATTTCTGTTCTGTTATAAACTGGGTTTCTATTTTTATATTAGTTTGTTGTGTTTGATGTTCAATTCTTCTTTCTAATACAAAAATATTGTGTGAAATTCAATCTTAGAATGATGAATTTCCTATCTCTGAAGTCGGTATGTCTATGCTTGGTTTTTTGTTCCTTTTGCTCCCAAATTTGTCCATAAATTGTCTTCGATTAAGTTTCTGTTGTGTTATAAATTTGGTTTTATTGTGTTATAAATTGGGTTTGTAGGTGGTTGATGTGTGTATTTACTTAAGTTTTAGTATATGAATAACGTGTATTAAATGGTCTTTGTACTTACAACCTTTTTTTATAAATATTTCGTAATCTCTTATCAATGGCCATGTCTTTTCCCGCTTGTTCTTCATAGTTGCCCATTGTTATATTTAATAATGTGGTTAGGTGCATGATAATAGGTGCACCCATGTCTTGCCAACTACCACCCCCTCATCTCCTCTTTAAATATGGTCTCATATTTTACAAAAGTTTAAGGACAACCCCACTCCCATACTACTTCTCTCTATGGCAATTGGTAAGTTCTCTCTAAACGTTTTTTAATTCTTTCCTTCATATCTTTATTATTGCATTTTATTTTCTTCTCTTACTAATGCATCCTCTCTCACTATTATGGGGTTGGACTCCTTCGAAATCCAGCACCTTCTCCCCCCCGTTTGCCCATTACCTCTTGCTAAGGTGACATGTTTTCTTATTCTATAATTTTATTTATAGTAAAATTAAATATGAGTACTAATTTTCCTTTGTGTGTACTCTTGGCATGGTCAGAACTAGTACATTGTTTGACCTTAGTTTGAGGTTCGTTTATTTAATGCTTGAAAATTTTTTTATGTATTTGTTTGTATGGCACATTGGACACATTATGAGTTGTGTTTTCATTGGACACTTTCGGCACATTATTAATGCATTATTCAATATTCATACTTCCTTTAGGATATTATGTTGACAGTATTATTCAAAGGAATTATTTTTAATCATGTGTAGGTATTTTGAAGTTATATTTGTTTAATATCATGTACTTGCATGTACTTAACCGTACATATTTCCCCATTTAGAACAGTTCTGTAATAAAAAAATTATATGTAAATGTCCTTGTTAATAAGAAAAGGGGTTTTTAAAATTAACCTTTGTTGTTTTTTGAATTATAGTAAAAAAAATAATAATAAAGCTTGAACAAATATAATTGTAATACTCCCAAAAGAAAACAAAAGCATTGTTTTTTGAATTAGAGTAAAAAGTACTAGAGTAAAAAAGTGTTTTGAAAAATTTACCAACCTGTTTTTTTAATTAAACCAACAAAAAAAAAAAGAAGAATGAAACAATGGTTATTGACATACTTAATCAAGATATTTTATGAAGAAAAGAAAAGGAATGGATGTTATTCAAAAGTAAAATAAAAAGAAGGTTTGAATAAAAAATATTGTGTCCTTGAAAAAAAATGGATTTTGAAAAATGACCATCCTGTTTTTTTGAATTCAAACAACAATAAAAAAAAAAAAACAATGGTTATTATCATGCTTGATCAATATAATTTTTTAACAAAAGAAAAGGATATACTTTTTTAACAAAAGAAAAGGATGTTTTTTTAACTACAGTAAAAAGAAATGTTTGAATCCAAAGATTTCTAAAATTGGACCTTTGTTGGATGAAAGTAAAAAAATGAGGTTTGAATAGAAAATATGATTTTTTTTTTTTCTGAATTAAAACATAAATGAATTTTGGATCCAACAAATTTGATATTCTTTTTGAATTAGAGCAACAAAATGAAATTTGATATAACAAATTTGATGACCAATTTGGATCTATCATACCTGATGACAAACACGTCTGATCAACCCTTCTTCTCGTACTTTTTTTAGATGATAACAAACTATCTTCTTCTTTTTTTTACAAACATGTATCTATTATAATATTCTTTTATGCCATCGTGGTGGCAACCCATCCTTGGCAACTATCACTCCGACATATCTTTTTTTTGTGTAATCATGGAGTTAGAACATAGGTTGCCATTGTGCATCTCCAAATATGGAGCTTCCTTATATAATGAATAACATGAATGTTTACCCTAATCTTAATTATTTTCTGCATCTTAAACAATATTGGTACATCTCCAAAATGGTCAAATGGATAGAGAATAATGTAACTTACAATCTAACACATTTTAGAATTGGTGGAACAAATCTTTTTTATTTAAAATTTAAAAAATTTATATTTAATATAGTTGTCACACCCCCTCCCAGCTCACTTGGCTAACCTAGGAAGGAATGTGAAGACAGAGAATACCAGCCCTCTTACTAGTACTCCCAGCCCAACCTAACATCCACCTAAAAACTGTACACAACGCAGTATGTATGAACAAGTAAAATTGAGCACACAATAGCACACCTGAGCAAGATACATTCAGTCCCTCATACTAGGTTTGCGTACTAAGTCATAACATACTTAAGTCTATTACAACTCGGCTAGAATGCTTTTATTTCAAAACTATATACATGTGGAAGTATATATACAAGGAGCTAAAGAGGCGTGGTGGCAAGCAGGTCTTGATGAGGCTAAGCACCGGGAACTCTTTTGCTACCTGAGAAGAGAAAACATGTTGAAAACGTGAGCTAGGAAGCCCAGTGAGTGACTACTTTAATAGATTATGCGTTCAAAGATAAAGCATCAAAAGTACTTCAACAAGGCCGCCAATTTACAGGGTTTAAGCACCCCGAAAAGCAATGCATACGAACTCATAAGGTAGCATCAAAATTAAAAATAGGTATTTCAAATCGTGGTAACTCATAATAAGGAAACTTTGTAGCATGGTACCCTTCCAAACCCTAGCTGTGGCAGAGTCCTCTCTAAACCAACAGCTTCAATACCTCTCTTACGTGCACGTGGAATGCCATTTAAGCTCACTGGCCTCCCCTAATACATTCTCCATGTCCTTCAGTATTGGGGCCAGACCAACTACCACCCGAATACCTTCTCACTGTCCTTCAGTATCGGGGGTCAGGTTTTTCTCTCTCCCCCAGGTACCTTCTCCGTGTCCTTTGGTACTGGGGGTTAATAATATACAAGGCATGCTTTAAATAGTTAGAAACATAGTATGGAATCCCATTCAGAAAGTTCTCAACATAAACACAAACTTTCATTTTTAACAAGCTTCCAAACGTCGAGTGTCATGCTTGAACGCGGAGTAACAACTAGTTACAATTATGCTTAACTTTCAACATCGCTATTTATGAATAGGAGTTCAATGAAACATGAATATAAATTAGCTTAAGCATGCTTCAATATCCATCACTAGTAAGCTTTTGAATAAAGATCAAAGCATAGGTTTTCAAACAAAGTCACTCACAATCACCGGAAGTCTCCCAAGGCTTATAAGCTTCGCCTATCTTCGTTTTCCCTGAAAATGAATTCCATAACATTAATTCCTTTTTCTACTTGGCCCAAAATTAGATCTAATTCAGTCACATAATTTATAGCATAGTAACTGAACACACTTGGCTGTAAGGTATAACAAATTGGAAGCACATCTTCCTTACTCTTTCTCTAGCCCTTTCTCTTTTGAACCAACAATAACAAATTCAACTTCCAGCATGGGTTTCTCAACATTTAGCAAAACAACTACCACATTTTATTTGATAACCCTCAAATAAAATGTCTAAACTTACTTACCTCAAAATTTTAGCTTCTAATTCGTCCTTATGAGCTCGAAATCTTCAGATTTCTACACCTTGTTCTGCTGGCCGAGAAACTGGAATACTTCTTGGTTTTCTTAAGTTTTCACGACCTTCCTCTTCTTATTTTCTCACAAATTTTTCCAGACCTATTCGTCATTCAATTTATGAGATTTTGGCTTAAGAATCATCGAATTTTCTCAAGTGGATTGAGAGATATGACCATTTGAAGTTGACCCATTTCCTAGAGCTTCCAGCTGCCTATTGAATTCACAAGGAATGGACAGCTCCTACTTCATCAATCCGTGAATCATGCACATTGGCCAGCTCCTACTTCATCAATCCATGAGTCATACACATTGGCCAGCTCCTACTTCCTCCTTTAGACCTTAAGTCCTATTAAATCTTCCTAATCCATAAAACAAACTTTAGCTAATTTAATTAGAAATTAAAGCTTTTGCATTCAACACATAATACACCCAATGTATACCCAACTTGCTCATTACCTTAACTTACTTCAACTCAACTCTTAATATTATCATCTCAATGCCTAACTTATCTCCTTATGAAGCTTTGTGCACGTTATAATCCACAACTTAGGAAATTTCCAAATTCAACCACTGCATCATTCCGTGCAAAAATTTTAAGTGTATCAATCTTCATGTATAAATGCAATAAGATTAAAAGAGAGTTTATGGCTTACAATAGCACTACTTGTATAATACAACAACAAAAAGTAGAAAAAAACAGTCAGCCTAAATACACACTTCGTCATTTTTCCATGGATCAACATACAAATTTTAAATTCAAAATAATCATTCACAATATCGACATTAAATTAAAAATAATATAATATATATTTATGTTATTTTAATATAAATAAGTTCAAAATGAATATATATGTATTTGTTTTTTTTTCAGGGTACGTAGTTTGAAAATTAAATATTTTCTTTATTATAGTTTTTTTTTTTTTTTGACAATATGTGGGGAAGCATTCTTTACTATAGCTAAATTAAAAGTAAATATTATTCATTTTATTTTAATAAATTCAAAATAAAATACCATTTATTTTTGTTACTTTGAACATTGTTAATTTGAAATAGGTAGAATGCATTTTACTTCAATTAACTAAACTTAATTTCTAAAAATAAAAACTTCTTTACAACTGTCTCAAAATTATTTTATAGTTTGTTAGGGAAAAATAATCCAATTAATATATATTTATATTTTTAAATTTTTGTTCTTTTATTATTCTTGACCATTTTACAATGATAAGCTTTATTTTAGGAAAAAAAAATCAAAACGCCAATTTTACTAATAGCAATTTCAATTTGTGTATTCCTAAAAAGAAACCATTTGTATAATAATATTAATTTTTATGATTTACCTCATCAAAGTTTAAAAATAAATTGAAAACAAAAATCAAACCAATTTTGAAATTAAAATTTTAACCTTTGATGGAGTTGCAACAATCCACATGTATGTTTTGCCCTTTTTTTTACTTCAATTTTTTAGATTTATTTTTAGGACAAAAAATCAATTTTATACCCTTTAACTTTGGACTTTGTATAAATAAAAATCTCAAACTAATAATCGCATCAATTAAAACTTTGAACTTTCATAAGTACATTCTCAGTTAGATTACGTTTAAAAAACGTTAATTTATACATGTGCAAAGTTATAACTATATCAATTAAACTCCTGAACTTTCATAAGTGAATTAATTTAGACCATTCGTTTCAAATAATGGACGATTTTCAAATGAAGGGTCTAGATTTTTGAAGAAGTCTACACACGTGTGATAATTGATTCATGGACGATTTTTAAATATAGGACCTAAATTGTAACCACCCAACTTTTTTGACTCAAACTACTTAGGGATGTTACTACCTTCATGCCAATGACATTTGAAAATCTTTGAAAAGAGACATAAAGAATGAAACATTTTGATATAAAGTATTCAAAACCTTTTTATTTGGGATCCCATTAAAATCATTGTAAAACATAGAATAAATTAAAGCACAAACAAATTAAAAAGATCTCAAAACATAAGTTCTAAAAATAGAACATTTTAGACATGGAACATTTGAAATGCCCTACAAAGTCTCCTATGGCACGCTAACAAACAATCTTGTCACTCGCCTTGTATGTCCTTGTCTTTATTTAGAAGAAAAAAGGTTTCAATAAAGGTTGAGTATTAAAAATACCAATAAGTAACCACATTACTGGGGTCAAGATATGCAAACACATGCAATATGATTTATACAACTTTTTCTCTAGTGGGACCTAAAACCTTTTCATATTGGAAACATTTCCTTTTAACCTTTTCTCTTCAGCTTAATGTGGACAATTAATCCAACCTCTCATAGCCTTTATCTTCCTTAAATTTTCCAAATCCTTGGTGCTTAGTGGGCCCTCTTCAGACTATGCCCCAGCTGATGGTTAGGTTGCATCCAATCAGCTGAGTCGTGCCTTGGCTGACAAGCCCTCATTTTTATTTAGATGTACTGACATTTTCATTTAGGAGAGTAATTGCCACAACCTTCTTAAACATTTCAATTATGCGGTCACACATATGCATGAGGTCCCAAAACATTTTCAACTTTCATTTAATGATGCAACCCAAAACAACTTCCTCACATACATCATCCTCAAGCTTTCAACATACATCACAATCATGGATAGCTCACATTAACATACATAAATTTTATAAATACAACATTCTAGTTTCATTCATAACACAATATCTACTTTTCAAGCATACAGTTTCCAACCTAGTACTAGGGTGTTTTAGTAGTAAAACCACTTATCTTATTAGCAACCTAAAGAAAACAAACACAGTCTGCTCAACAAGGTCCCCGGATTGACCTAAAATATCATTCCAAAAATTAAACCTCAGTCATACGTACACATCCTAAAACTCAATTTAAGTCTATTAAATGACCTAAAGGCACTTAGGAGAGTTGCTAACTTGAACTTTGATAAGCATGCAAAATAATGTTATTTCTTGACTTAGTTTTATGCTAGTTTTGCTATGATTATGTGTGCTTTCATGTATTGTTATGTATATTTTACAGAAATAGAGCATTCGGAGGAAAATCGAAGAATTGTGAGATATTTGGACGAATTTGGATGTATTTGAGGCTATATTTGAGGATTCAAGAGTTGCAGAGGAAGAACAAGGCAATTGGACCCGAGAGGATGGCGTTGCAACACCAATGAAGTTGCCTTTCAATATGGAAGACCTAAGGGCACAACTAGGGTTGCAACGCTGGCCAAATGAGATTTTTTTCTTTTTCACAAAATGCTAAGGACAACGTCGCAAAGCTACCCCTAGCGTTGCCACGCCGTCTCGACACTATTTAAGGGAACTTTTTATTCATGCAAAGGGAGCAGTTTTTTAGAGTCCAAAACCCTAAATCGATTCATACACTGTCTAAGGGCCTAGAGGATACTTTTGGAGATCTAAGGAGGAGGCCCAAAGCTCGAGATTGTGGACTTCATGTTGGAAACGAGTATTGACACGCGACCTTAGTCTAATCTCTTTCCCTTTAATTTTCTTTTGGTTTTTTGGAGTTTTGTTATGGACTTTATTGTTGTTTATCTCTGTAATGAGACAAGATGGTTGTATGTGTTTAGAGCTTTGTTGATTTTATAATTGAATGCTTGTATTTACATCTTTTATGCATCTCAATTTTATTGCTTAAACCTTTGGCCATGGTTTTGTATGTTAGGCTAGATTTAGCTCGAGAGAGTAAATGTATCCTTAGAACAATAGATGCATAACTAGATTTAATTTATTGCATGACAGTGAGTAAATTAATTCTAGAAGCCTTAAGAGAATCACCTAATGTCATGTTTAGTAATAGAAATCGAACGAGAGGTTGATTTATTGTTAGGTATGAGTTCAATTGAGCTGGAGAGAGGATATTGATCACTTAATAATTCTTGGCTTAGGATTAATTGCACGAAATCAATTCTTTATCTACAAAGTTGTGCTTAATTTAATCAACCATTGTGTTTCTCGAGAATTGGAATCCAACCTTGTAAATAGTAGTTTATGATTTTATTTTCTTTTTGATCTCTCTAAAGATTTGTTTCTATAAATAAAATTGAGTAAAAGTAACTGTAGTACTTAATTAAGGGCTAATGAATTCTAATCCATGTGGAGACGATACTCAACTCACTTTTATATTAAAATTTGACACCGTACAGTTGGGGGTACAGTTGGGGGTATTTGCGAGCACTTAAAAATCACACAACAAACTTACCAAAGTAGTCTTTAAAAACTTAGTTTGATCGATCCAAAACTCGTCTGGAACTATAAATAAAAGGGTTCCAAATGTTAGGGCCTAATTCATAGCATCTAGAGTTTGAATGTAATGAAAACAAATCCTTACCTACAAAACTTACCGAAAATGCACTGGTCTTTATTAGATTGTGTTTGAAAGTGTTCGAACTCAATGATATCTAGCCTTTACAAGCTGTGAGTAATCAGATCTGAGGTTGATTGAGGTATGGTTCATAGCTGAACATCGCCAAACATCCAACAAACGCATCGCCACTAGTAACTCACACACATTGTTGGAACCAATTGGCTAACTTGCTGCTCATTCCGGATTAGAGCCATCGAAAGGGAGGGATGTCGAAGACGCTGGCACGCACAAAAGAGACACCAAATTTGAATGTCACTGCACTAAAATTGTCGTCGTCACGCAAAGGGGAAGAATCACCAGTTGGAGAACACAAAATCCTTGCCACTGCTCGCAAACCCACTCGTAGATGTGCCACTATTGAAACACCACTGCTAGAGTTTGTTCGAGAAGGTATCGATACGAATGAACACTTCACCCTACAGCTGAAGACTATGATTTCTAAACAATTTAGAAATCAAGTTTGGGATCAACTTTGATTTTATTTATAATTAAACAAAATAATAAGGTTAAGCAAACTTACATTGGTGAAACATGGAGAATAAATTTGGCTGGTCTTTACTTCCTGTGTTCTGCAAATCTTGAATCTCCACAAGATCTTCCTCACTATGACTCGAACACAGGACTAATGTTTGTGGGAACCTCTTGAAATAAAATTCATGGAGAGGAAAAATTTGTAGAGAATTATGTGTATTGGAGATCTCTCGAATTGGCTCAACCCAAGGGTTCTATTTATAGGGATTTAGGGTCAAATTTTTACCATAAAATCAAATAATATATTTTAATATCATTATATTAAAATATATATATATTACATATTTGAATCTCATTCAAATCTCCTACCAATATATTTACTTATTTGAATCACATTCAAATTTTATATATATTGTATCGAATAATATATTATAATATATATATTTTACATATTTGAATCTTATTCAAATCTCCTGCAACATATATTTACCTACTTGAATCTCATTCAAATTTAATACATATTATTTACTTTAATATAATGTATCTAATACATAATATATTATTCTTAATAATATTCAATGTATCAAATATAATAAATAGGTATTTTCCTCATTTAATATATCCAATATATTAAATATTAATTTGAACATTTCAAATTTTTCTTTCAGCTAAATTGATCCTTTTAATGTTACTATGAGCAAGCGAGGAGACCTTATGGACCTACATATTATAAGCTCTAATGATACAAAATTAATTAATTAAACTCTTTAATCAATTAATTTCCACTCATTAACTCTAATTAGTCAATACAGCACAATAATCCCTAATCAGTCAATACACAATAATCCCTAAATTGAAGCCTTTACAGTGCTGAAAATAAAGGAAAATGAAAGAAATTGGCAAACATAAGTCGATCCTGCGTTCTCGTCACGCACAAACCTAAGGGATAAACTTGGGTTTAGGATTAATTACTAATTAAACAGAAAAATGTGACTAACTCGATAATGAATTCATAAATCTAGAAGCTCTACAAGCATGGAATCTCCTATCGGTCTCCTCCAATCTCTAGTACTAATTAACTAACCTAGGTGTCCCTAGAGCTAGCTAAGTCATACAAGGCATTAAGACTCTTCATTACAGACCTCAATTGATTAATTATTAGCTCCGTTGTCACTCAGGTAATTAACCAACAATCATGCATTCGGTTCTCGCCTAAGCTTCTCTCCATTGAGTTTCCACTTAGTAACAACTCAATTAAATATTGTCCAATTAATTAAACTTTACCACCAAATACAACTAATTAACCTCTAATTCCACTGTCACTCACGTAGCTAATTAATCGTGCATTAAGCTAACTAAGTATCCTCCATCGAGCTCAACCTAGTTCTACCTCAATTAATTGATGAATACTATTTAAAATCCTTAAGCCCTAAATGCATGAATGAATCAAAGCCTCAATAGTCATGAATATCTATACAAACAAGCAATTAAACAAAATCATTCAACAATTAAGCGTAAATCCAATACAAACCAATAAATCCCAAATATTTAAGGACTAAACATTACTTAATCAGTCAATACAACACAACAATCCCTAAATTAAAGCCTCTACAGTATTGAAAATAAAGGAAAAGGAAATAAATTGGCAAACGTAGGTCGGTCCCACATTCCTGTCGTGATTTCCACTTCTCTCGAGCTCTGGATCATCGATTCTTCTTAATTCCGCTCTCCAATTGCTCCCAAAACCTCCAAAATCAACTTGGAATCTAGAATATGGCTTTCCCTATCAATTTGGCCTTCCTTTGGACGAAGAGAATGTGATGAATTAACACTAACCATCGAAGCAGAGACGCAACACTGTCCAGATGATGGTGCTTTCCCTTCAGCACGCAGAGGTAGCGTTGAGACCAATGGAAATCAGCCTCCGCGTGTTTCTAGCATTGAGCACGGCGTTGCAACACCCTTAACAACGTTGAGACGCTATGGACAGTGTCGCAAAACTATCCTTTTGATTTTGGCTTCCAAATTGAACTACAACAGAGCATTGAGACGCTACACTTTAGACAGCGTCTCAATGATCTTCCCTGTTCTCAACACTTCATTCTTCATCTTTTCTCTTCTTGGCTCTCTAAAATAGCCCAAATTAGCTCCAATATTCACCAAAATACTCCTCAACACTCGGTTTTGCTCCTTCAGGTCAGTTTCTACAAAATAATCATGAACACACTTAAAACCTCCCAAAATCATAACAAAACTAGCATAAAAATAAGGAATAAAATAGCACTAAATAAGTGCTATCAAATACCCCCAAACTTAAACCTTTGCTAGTCCCGAGCAAACCGAAAAAAAATCCATATATGAATCAACAAATTGCATCATAATGCCTCATACCCCAATGTTCTAAATAACAAAATAGTCATAATTAAAGGAAATACTCAAGCACATCAATTCATTGAGAAAATTCAAATTTAAACTCTTCATTCCTTGCTAATATGTGCATAGCCTTCCTTATTTCGATCCTTACTAGCATAGAAAGATTTATAGAATCCTCCTTTCATATTCCCCCTACACTGGCCCTAAGCACCAATTATCCAGCTTCCAACACTCAAGAAAATAATATCTAACTAGGATGCCTAAAAACTACAGGTAATACTCCCCCAAACTTGCATTTTTCTTTAAACACTCAAAGACACTAGCTTTCACGCAACTGTTGCAGGGACCCTTACCCAGAGCACTCACTCAATGAGTAGCCTAACTGATCACAACAAAGGCAGCTCTTTTTTCCCTTGATCAATAAGAACTATAAGTTATTTTATTCTCTTTTTTCTTCTTTTCTTCAATCTTCTTCTTTTCTTTCTTTCCTCTTTTTTTTTTCTATTTTTTTCCTTTTTTTAGCAAGAAAATAGACATGTTTTTCCCTCCTAAGCTCAACATTATAGACTATCATGCAAGACAACCTTCTAACCAGAACTTAAGCCTATTAGGTTGACAACGAACATAGACTAAATAATTATGTTCTAGGCATTCAAAACTACTAATAAGTATGCTAAGTGCTCCACAAGTGTAAAGAATTTTAAGAAAAAATTTAAATTTACTTGAATCCTAGACATGCTCTCATATGTCACAAAAATTGCAAAAATTACACTATTCATAACACATCACATGTTGTCCTCATCATACACAATGCAATAGAACCATCATAATCACAAAAAATTTCAATTAAGCTCAGATCAAAACAACAAACATCCCCCCACACTTCAAGCATATATTGTCCTTGATAGACGATTTGTCAAAGGTTGTATCAAGATTAAATTTATAAAACCAGACCACTAAGTATTTTGCAATAATAGTGATCAGTGTCATCCACAGGGATTGGGTTTCTTAGATTTAATTAAGTACCATAGTTACTTATGCCTAATTTTATTTAAAGAACACTAACTTGGATTTGGTTTGAAAGCATAAAATCTATCCTATTATGTACAAAATTGGAGTCCAATTTTAGAGAGACATTCGTTAATTGCTATTCGTAAAGCCCGGCTACGAAATTGACTACCAAATTGTGAAATATGCAACAATTCTAAGTCAAGAATTACTAAAGTATTCAATTGACTCTCTCGAGCCCAATTGAACTCATGCAAGAGATAAATCAACCCTTCGGTCTATTTTTACAACTATGCATGGCATTATGAAATTCTCTTAATAACTTCTAGTATTAACCTATTCATTCTCATGCAATAGATTACTCCTAGTTATGCATCTAAGTTCTTGGTTAAATTTACTTTCTCAAGCTAAATTTAACTCAACATACTAAGCTATGGCCGGGAGCTTAGAATATTAAATCAGGATGCATAAAAAAACGTTACGATCACATTCAAACAATCAAACATAGTTTCATACAATCTTGCAATTAACTAAGAGTCTAATACACTCAAATACATGATTGCAGTCCACTAAATCCTAAAATTAAGAATGCAAAAGAAATGGAACATAGAAAATTGGACGACGCGTGCCAACACTCATTCCCAATGTGATGCCCGGCAATCTCGAGCCTTGAGTGTCCTCCTTAGCTCTCCAAGTTGCTCTCTAGACCTCTCAAACAAAGCTTCTATCGAAATTAGGGTTTAGGTCTCTCCAAAACGGCTCTCTTTGCACGAATGAATATGTTTCTCTTATAGACATCGAGACAGCGTTACAACACTAAAGGCAGCGCTCAATAGATTTTTTCCTTTTGTATAAAATTCGAAGGGACAGCGCTTTTTCCTTTTGTATAAAATTCGAAGGGACAGCGTTGACGCTGTCCCTTCGAATTTTATACAAAAGGAAAAAATCTATTGAGTAGCATTGCAACCCTATCTGCTGGTCTCCAAGGCTGAAAGGCTGCTGTAGTGGCGTTGCAACGCTACAGATAGCATTGCAACGCTATGCTCTAGGGTTCACAAGCTTGTTTCCTTCTCTTCAAATCTTGGATCTTCAATTATAGCTCCAATTTGCTCCATATTCATCCAAATACTTCTTCATTCTCCAGTTTTGCTCCAAATGCTTGATTTCTGAGAAAAATACATGAAAGCACACATACTCATGGTAAAAATAGCCAAAAACTATGCCTAAAAATAGCATATTTATGCATGCTATCAAATACCCCTAAACTTTGATTTTTTGCTAGTCCACGAGCAAAACAAAGCCAAAATAACAGTTTCACAATATTTCTAATACAGGATTCATAACTGAAGCCTCAGTGATCTAATTGACATAAAACAACCGAGTAAAATCTTAACATGATCTTCACTAAGCAATTTAAATTCTATCTATCTCATTCCTTGCATGTGTGTGTGTTTAACTTTCTTTCTATCATTTTCTACTAGCTTAAGATACTTTTACCAAGGCTTTCCTTCATTTTTCCCCATACACTGGTCCTAAGTTCCTATTTTCCAGCTTTCTCACACTACAAAGAGCAATCTACTTAAACATTCATTTTCCTAACCATTTGAAGGGTTACTAACCCCTAAACTTATCTTTTTCCTTCTTATGGAGACCCTAGCTTTCACACTTCCACTGTAGGGACCCTTATCTAGAGCACTTGCTCAATGGATGGCCTAACCGATCACAATGGAGGTAGCTCTTTTGGTCCCACACATTAAGCACACAATATTGATGGAACATGCTTTGGTTTTCTTTAAACATTCAAAACATTAATAAGGATAAAAATTCTTTTGATTAAAATAAATTTCAATTACTAACTTTCATGCAAGTTCACTATCAATCAATTCTTAAGTCTATCGGGGTGACAACAACCTCTAGACTTAACAAGAGCATCCTAGTGTTTGAACATAATAGAAAGTTGGTTATGTGCTCGTGGTGTTGCAAGGAAATCAAAGATAAACTTCAAATATACTTGATTCAGGACATGCTTTAGAAATCATTCTATTGCAAAAAAATCAATTAGATTACTTCCTAGGCTATCCTAATTAATCATCATGTATTATACATCGGTTAAGCATGCTTAAGATCGAAAAAAATTTACTCAAAATTTGCTCAGAATTATCAGGACTACATAGTGTTATCCACCCCCAAACTTAAAACTTACATAGACCTCAATGAAACATGCTCAATAATGTAAATAAGGACAAAGATAAAGTGAGTGAATGTATTGGCCTGATAAGATGAGAGACTATTCCAGGAGAATTCTTTGAATTGACTATGAGGTTTCTCAATGCGGTCGAGGTCCTGCAAAAGGGAACAAGATTTACTTGGCACTCTTTTTTTTTTTCAAAAATAATCTACACTAGAAAAGAAAAACAACAACGAAAGGTAAATAAAGGAAGTAAAAAGCTTGGGTTGCCTCCCAAGAAGTGCTTTCTTTAACGTCTTTAGCTAGAGTAGACTCATGTTGTGGATCAATTTGGATCAGAGTCCTCAACACTGCAAATTCTTATCAATACCTCTTCTAATGGATATGTCTTCACCTTTAATTCAGAAAATTTGTTAGCCAAACAATCAAGAGAATCAGCGCCCATACCTTGATTTACCTCAAGGGGATACCTCATTGCGTTATGCATGTCAAAAGTTACCTTCTCATCATTGACTTTGAAGGATAATTTACCGTCTTTCACTTTGATAGAAGCTTCCCCCGTAGCGAGGAAAGGGCATCCAAGGATGATGGGGATATCATCATCCCCTTCCATGTCAAGCACCACAAAGTCTGCAGAAATAAAGAATTTATCAACCTTGACGATAACATCTTTTACTATACCTTTAGGAAAACCCAATGATCAATCTACTAGTTGTAGAGAGATGTTGGTTGGTATAAGCTCCTTAAGACTTAAGGTCCTATACACACAAAAAAACATCAAGTTAATAGAAGCACCTAAATCACATAAAGCCTTGTGAAAATAAGAATTGCCAATAGTGCAGAGAATAGTAAAACTCCCTGGATCTTTCAAATTTGTTGGCAGCTTTTTACATAGTGCCTCGCTGCACTCTTTCGTCATGTGTACTGTCTCTAGAGTCCCAAATTTCTTCTTGTTAGTTAGAATGTCCTTCATGAACTTTGTATAACTTGGAATCATCTCTAGTGCCTCTACAAAATGAATAGTAACACTCAGCTTTTTAAACATGTCCAGGAATTTAGAGAACTCACTGTTGAGACTTTTCTTCTTGAATCTCTGAGGGTACGGTATTCCTACCGAGTATCACATCCACATAGATTCAATTAATTACCATAAATACTTTTGCTTAGCTTTATTTAGAGAAAACAACTAGAGGAAGATAACCTAAACTAATGATAGAAAAATAAATGCAAGAAAATAAATGAGAGACACAAACCTAAGGGATAGACTTGGGTTTAGGATTAATTACTAATTAAACAAAAAAATATGTCTAATTCGACAGTGAATTCATAAGTCTAGAAGCTCTACAAGCATGGAATATCCTATCGGTCTCCTCCAATCTCTAGTACTAATTAACTAACCTAGATGTCTTTAGTGCTATCTGATAGGACTAACATAGTTCTATATTTTCATACTTAAATCATGTTAGTTTGGAGGTTTTAATGTAATTAATTGATCATTTTGTAGGGATTTGAGCATAAGGCATGTTCCGAGAGATTCTACGTTGAATCACAATTCCAACGCATCAAACCGGAGGTCATTCGGACACCTGAACAAAAAGTTAGAGCAAAAATAAGCAGTGTTGCGCGCTGGGTAGCGTCTAGACGCTGTCTAGAGCGTCTAGACGCTATCGGCAGTTCCCTGAAGCCTCCCTCGACGCTGCGGAGAGCCCCTGTGACGCTGGGAGCGTCTAGATGCTGTCCATAGCGTCTAGACGCTCCGTCGATTCCTATATATAGATTTTTTCGTCCTCTAGGTCATTTGTCTCCGATTTTCAGCCGTCATGAGACCAATTTAGGCTTTCTCCTCTCTGTTTTTCAGTAGTTTAGGATAGATTAGGAGTTTTTCATCAAACCATGGTGTCGAATCGAGCTCGTTTGCACTCGAAGTTTTCTATGGAGATGCTCGGCTAGATTCTGCAATTCCGGTTTAGAGGTCGGTTGTAATCAGTTGCGACATTGTGAGGCTTGAACCTTAACTTAGTTTTCTTTCAATTGCAAGTGTTCTTTAATTCCCGTGTTAATTTTATAAGTATGTATTTTGATTAAATTGACGCCTTAATCTCTTTACATGCTTTATTGCTAATCACGATCATGATCCGTAATTGTCATGTTGAATGAACCGGTAGCATTAGAATTATCACATGTGTATGTTTATGGGTTTTCATGATACATGGCTTGCATGTTTAATTCTAGGAATTAAAGAAGCATGTTAATTAGGTGAAAGTTGTTTTACCTGATCGATTGTCTTGGTCGTTCCAAAGTTTGTAATGCCTTTACCTAAATAAATTGAAGCGGTTTCGTAAAGATTTGTTTAGGTAATTAGCGTTAACTTGGCGTTCGTTAGAGTTAATGACCTTAGGGAATTTGCTACTTTTTGGGGTTTCCTAATAAGTTGACCAAGTACTTGCATGGTTAAGATTAAATATTTTGAATGCCTATGATCAATGTTTGCAATTGAATATAACCGCACCTCTGAACTGGAACTTGGTAAGAGTTGATTTTTCCCTTTTAGTGTTTGTTTTGTTTTGTTATTTTTATTTCATTAAGTAAGAAAATTTTCAAAACCCCCCTTTTTAATTGCTTTCTCATTTGCAAATTTAACTTAAGAAATTAATATTCGGTTCCCTGAGATCGACCCGGTCCACTCAATGCTACAAGTAGCTTAGGATCGGTTTATAAATTTTAATTTGACGAGCCCTCGACTATCTAACTCGTACAAGGCACTGAGACTCTTCATTACAAACCTCAATTGATTAATTATTATCCCCACTGTCACTCAGGTAAACCAACAGTCATGCATTCGGTTTTCACCTAAGCTTCTCTCTATCGAGTTTTCACTTACTAACAACTTAATTAAATGGTGTTCAAATACATAAACTTCAGCACCAACTACAAACAATTAACCTTTAATCCCGTTGTCACTCGAGTAGCTAATTAATCGAGCATTAAGCTAACTAAGTATCCTCGGTCAAGCTAAACCTAGTTCTACCTCAATTAATTAAAAAGCCTTAATCCCTAAATGCATGAATGAACCAAAGCCTCAATAGTCATGAATGTCCATACAAACAAGCAATTAAACCAAATCATTCAACAATTAAGCACAAATCCAATATAAACCAATAAATCCCAAATATTTAAGGATTAAACATTACTTCATCAGTCTATACAGCATAATAATCCCTAAATTAAAGCCTCTACAATATTGGAAATAAAGGAAAAATAAAGAAATTTGCATACGTAGGTCGATCCCTGAAAAGACATTTTTAGGCATAGCAAACTAGGGTCCATTTGGACTTATGGTAAATTTTTTAGGCCATTTATTAAGTAATTATGTTTTATTTTTGTTTGTTCTTTTTTATTTTCTTTGTAGGTGATTTTTGGTTTTTGGGTAGAAAAATGATGTTTCAAGCCAAAAATTCCTAAGAGCATAGCGCTTAGGCGTCAGCCAATGGCGCCTAGGCACTGGAATATGCAAGATATGAGAATGAAAAGAAATTGGCAGAATGTTGGTGCCTAGGCGCTACAGCGAGGATGGAAGCCTCAGAAGCATAGCTCCTAGGCGCTGCAGTTCTGGAGGGCTTTGTATTTTCACGCATTTTACAGCGCCTAGGCGTTGCGTAGACTGCCTTAAGTATAAAAAGTCGTCTCTTAGTCATCTAAAAGTTGTTCGAAAATAGAGATTTTTAAGACAGAAACTGGAGAACAAGGCCCATACACAACTTTAAAGGACTCGAGCCACCGAACGGAGCTAGTGCAGCGCTTGAAAATTCATGCAATCATTCAGATTTGTTCCCTTTTCTCTTTTTCCTTCTCTTTTTCCTACTTGTAATGACTTTAATCTTGATTCTAGATTGTTTGTTGAATTTTTCATTATGAACTAAGTTATTGTTTCTAGAGCCTTGATGTAATCGTTTTCAAATTCTACTCTTTCCTAGTTAATAGTTCTACTCTTTCCTAGTTAATAATTGATTATTCTATTTCATTGTGATTGCGAAATCTCTTCTAAGCTTAATGCATATTTAGATATAGCCAATCTTTACATTGATTTTATGTCGTAATTTGAGTTTGAGAGACAAGAATTATTTATTAACCTGAATGGTTTTTCCTAATTTACACTTGAGATAGAGATATCCTTGTGCGTTATGTAGCAATTTAGGTTCTACGTTCTTCATAATTGAATTGTTGGAATTGTCATCAAGATATAGGCACTTTACTTTTCAATGAATATCATTATTGCTTGAGAGAGAATATCACGTCTATAGGGTAGAACTTGTCAACAATCTAGAAAAAGAAATTGCTTCAACTATTAATGAATGAAGAGTGATCGAGCGTACACACAAGCGCACGTGATCGAAGTAATTATAAAACAGTATTTCTACCGAGTATTGTATCCACTAGGATTGGTTTTAATTCAATTAAGTATCGTGAATACTCTCACTTAACTTTATTTAGAGAAAGGTAATTCTATGGGTGTTGATTGCATTCTTGGATCTTAATTTACTTAATTAAGCTAGCAATTAGGCATAACCAAGTGTTTGATTCATAAATCTAGAAGCCTAAAATTATGGAATCTCTTGTCGGTCTCCTCCAAACCTTGGGTGTAATTAATTAAATCTTGTGTCTGTCTCATTAATTAATCTTCACCCAGCATTAACGAACCTTCATTTTAAATCTCAATTAATTTCCGTTGTTCCTATGTCACTTAGGCGGAATTTTAATGGTCATGCATTGTTTTTCTAAGTTTAATCTACTATGTCGAGCTCAATTAAACTAACGATCATTTAACCCTTATTCCTTGCTTTGTTAAAGGCATTAAGAACCAATTGCATAAATGAACATAAACACTAATTAAACCACAATCACAAACTAAATTAAGTAAAATTAAGTGCAATGGTCTTAGAATTAAAACAACCCATAAAAATTTAGGGATTAACTAAACATGTTCACATTTACATAGCAGAAATCTCTAATTACAACCACTAAAATAACTATAAATGAAAGGAAAAGGGAAAGAAAGTGCAAAAGAAGGACGATCCCACGTTCCTGAGGTGATCAATCTCAAACCCGAGCTCCAAGGTCTTCAATTCCACTCCAAAATGCTCACAAATCCTCCCAAATACCCTCAAATATGTTTGGAATCGAGATTAGGGCTAAAACCCTCAAAATGGCCTCCATTAGGACGAAGAGAAAGTGAAGAACTTATACTATCTATCGAGACAGCGTTGCAATGTTGTCCAAAATACAATCATTTTGCAGCTACGCGTAGAGGTAGTGTTGCAACGCTAAGGACGGTGTTGCAACGCTAAGGACAGAACTTCAATTCTCCGCACGTTTCTAGCGTTACAACACCAAAGGGTAGCATTGCAACGCTAGCTCTCGTGTTTGCACCATATAATTGGGCATTGCAACGCCCTTTCATGTGTTGCAACGTCGTCCTCTCGGCCCAATTAGCTTGTGCAACATCTCTTCTCTTCTTGGCTCTCCAAATTGGCCCAAATATAGCTCCAAAATTACTATAATACCCTCAAACACTCTAGTTTTTCTCTTTAGCTCGGTTTTTACAATTTTAACCATAAATAGACATCAAAGCACACAAAATCATACAAAACTAGCTAAAATAAAAGGAAATAAGATGGCATAATTGCATGCTATCAAATACCCCCACACTTAAACCTTTGCTAGTCCCAAGCAAAGGAAAACAAAACCCATATATGAATCAATCAATTGCCTAAGCATGACTTCTACCTCAAAGTTCTAAATAGCGAAATTTTCACAATTAAACGAAAAAACCAAACACATCAAATCATCAAGTAAGTTTGGATTTAAGCTTTTCATTCCTTGCAAATATGTGCATAGCCTTCCTTATTTAATCCCTAATAGCCTAGAAAGATTTATAAAATTCTATGTTCATCTTCTCCCTACACTGGGCCTAAGCACCAATTATCTACCATCCAACACTCAAAAGAGTAATATCTAACTAGGGTGCCTAATCAACTACAGGGTATGCCTACCCCAAACTTGCGTTTTTCTTTATAACTCAAGGACACTAGCTTTCGCACAACTGTTGCAGGGACCCGTACTTAGAGCACTCGCTCAATGAGTGGCCTAACTGATCACAACAGAGGCAGCTCTTTTTTACCTAAATCAATCGCACTACAAGCTAAATTCTCTTTTTCTTTTCTTTCCTCTTTTTCTCTTTCTTTTCTTTCCTTTTTTTTTTCTTTTCTTTCTTTCAAACGAGCAAATAGGCATGACTTTCCCTCCTAAGCTCAACATTATAGACTACCATGCAAGATAACCTTCAAACTAGAACTTAAGCCTATCGGGGTGACAACAAATATCTAAATTAAATAATTCTATTCTAGGAGTTCAAAACCACTAGGCTAAGTGCTCCACAAGTGCAAGGAATTCCAAGAAAATTTTAAAATTTACTTGAATCTTAGACATGTCTAATATTTCACAAAAATTGCAAAAAAAATGCACTATTCAAAACACATCATAGGACTTCCTCATCATACACAATGCAACAAAGTCATCATATAATTCAAAAAAAAATCAATAACAGCTCAAATTCATATTAGAATAGCACACAACCCCTCCACACTTAAAGCATAAATTGTCCTCAGTGTACAACTAACCAGTCTAATTAAGCATACTTAAGGACAATTTCAAAAGGTAAGGGAAGAACAATACTGCCCTATAGTACGAGAGCAACCTCGATTCACCCTGATAAATCTACTTAGGTGTAATGTGAGAGATAATTCTTGAGCTCCTAAAAATAATCAACCACAGGAACACAAGATCAACGCAGACTAAACTAAAAGAAAAAAAAAACAACAAACAAAAGCAAGAAAACTAAAAAGAAAGAAAACAAATAAAAGAAGCTTGGGTTGCCTCCCAAGAAGAGCTTATTTAACGTCTTTAGCTAGACTCGATGCGTGTGGGCTCTCAAGGTACGTAAAAATTCTCCCATTTCTTTAGCCCCTCTTCCTAGAGTCAACGAAACAGACCAAGGTTATCAAGATTACTAGCTTCTCATGGGACCCTGAAGCAGATTTTTTTTTTTTATTAATAAAAAGAAAGGAGAAAGATCAAAATAAAACGACTCTGACACGGACTTGTGAGAATAAGAAGAAGAACACTCAAGAATATAAGATGAATCAGAAGATAAAATAGAACAAGGCCCTACAACCTCAAACTCTACCTCATGAACCTCCTCAACTATAATAGGCTCATCCTCTCTTTCATCCTCATTGACTCGATCCTGGAGTGTGCTAAAACTCTCTAGTTCTTCCCTTATCTCTATACTCCACTCCCTCGACTGCCCAACCTTAGTAAAATCGAAAAGATTATGCTCCTGAAGGAGTACAAGAGAAACAGTGGCCACTTGATTCACTATCCTACCTACTTCACTAATAATCTCCTCTTGGGTCTGAAGACTCTCATTCAATTTTTTTAAGCTCGCATGAAGAGCTCTAGACCCCTCCAAACACTCTTTCGTCATCCTTTCCAGAGAAAATTCTTCCTCTACTTAGGCTTCCTGAAAATAATTAGGGTATGGAATCTCCTGTCGGTCTCCTCCAAACCTTGGGTGTAATTAATTAAATCTTGTGTCTGTCTCATTAATTAATCCTCACCCGGCATTAACGAACTTTCATTTTAAATCTTAATTAATTTCCATTGTTCCTATGTTACTTAGGTAGAATTTTAATTGTCATGCATTATTTTTCTAAGTTTAATCTACTATGTCGAGCTCAATTAAACTAACGATCATTTAACCCATATTCCTTGCTTTGTTAAAGGCATTAAGAACCCAATGCATAAATGAACATAAACACTAATTAAACCACAATCACAAACTAAATTAAGTAAAATTAAGTGCAATGGTCCAAGAATTACAAAATCCATAGAAATTTAGGGATTAACTAAACATGTTCAACATTTATACAGCAGAAATCCCTAATTACAGCCACTAAAATAACTATAAATGAGAGGAAAAGGTAATGAAAGTGCAAATGAAGGATGATCCAGCGTTCTTGAGGTGATCAATCTCAAACCCGAGCTTCAAGGTCCTTAATTCTGCTCCAAAATGCTCATAAATCCTCCCAAATACCCTCAAATATGTCTAGAATCGAGACTAGGACTAAAACCATCGAAATGGCCTCCATTTGGACGAAGAGAAAGCGAAGAACGTATATTGCCTATCGAGACAACGTAGCAAAGCTACGTTGTCCAAAACACGGTGCAGCTAGGCGTAGAGGTAGTGTTACAACGCTACAGACGAAACTTCAATTCTCCACACATTTCTAGCATTGCAACACCACAGTGTAACGTTGTAACATAAGCTCTTGGGTTTGCACCATATAATTGGGCGTTGCAACGCCTTTTCAAGCGTTGCAACACCGTCCTCTAGGCCCCAAATAGCTTGTGCAACATCTCTTCTCTTCTTCGCTCTCCAAATTGGCCCAAAATAGATCCAAAATGACTATAGTACCCGCAAACACTTCAGTTTTGCTTTTTACCTCGATTTCTGCAATTTTAACCACAAATAGACATCAAAGCACACAAAATCATTCAAAACTAGCTAAAATAAAAGGAAATAAGATAGCATAACTATCAACGTGTAGGAGGAGATAACAGTGAAGTCATAGCTCTATAACCTTTTGCATTAAATTTAATCATCTGTTTTACGTTGTTAATTCTAGAGCTTTATTTCATTCTTTTGTAGTTAGTTTTAGATTTCACCCATCTTTGATTAATCGATACTCAGATAAAATTAAGGCTAATGAATTTGGTAATTGATAGCATTCATTCCCTATGGAGACCGATTTTGGTAATTCAATTACAATATTACTTGTAACGATTCGTGCCCTTGCGAAATTGAGAAACAATCCTACGTTCTCGTCGCGATCTCCATGTCTCTCGAGTTCCAAATCGTCAATTTTGCTCCCCGATTGCTCCCAAAACCTCCAAAATTAGCTTGGTATTGAGAATATACCTTTTCCTCTCGATTTGGCCTCCCTTTGGATGAAGAGAATACGATGAATTAATATTGCCCATCGCGACAACATTGCAAGGCTAGGAACAGCATCGCAATGCTGTCCAAACGACGATATTTTTCCTTCAACACACAGAGTTAGCATTGAGACGTTGTAAGTAGCCTTGCAATACTACATATTGAAATCAGTCTTCGCGTGTTTTTAGCATTGAGCACGACGTTGCGATGCCACTTGACAGCGTTGAGATGCTATGGACACGTCGCAACGCTATTCTCTCAGTTTTGGTTTCCAAATTAAGCTATAACATAGCGTTGAGACACTTTAGACAGCATCTCAACGCTCTCCCTTGTTCTCAACACTTCATTCTTCATCTCTTCTCTTCTTGGCTCTCTAAAATAGCCCAAATTAGCTCCAATATTGACCAAAATACTCCCCAACACTCAGTTTTCCTCCTTCAGCTCGGTTTCTATAAAATAATCATGAAAACACTTAAAAGCTCTTAAAATCATAACAAAACTAGCATAAAAACAAGGAATAAGGTAGCACTAAATACGTGCTATCATAGATCTATTCATATCCTTTGAGTTTAACCCCATCAAGAAGATCTACAAGTCCATACCGAGATGGAGTACATGAACTCTATCTCGAGATTCATGACTTTTGCCTATTTATCCTTGTCGTCATCCCTCATTACTACTTTGAGGGCAATAAGCCTTCAACTTTGTCATCTAAGAAGACAACTTGGGCTTCAATTAAGTCCTTGTAAAGGTTGAATCATCTCATAACTCTCTCACTACGATGAAGCTTATCCAATTCATGACTAGGACCCATTTGACTATAAAATTAAATTGTTAACAACTTTTGTTCTATGTAGTGGCTCCACGTGGAACTAGTTTATTAATGCTATCTCACCTTATTAAAGGCTCGTAGTCTTTTATTTGACATTCCTTATAGAAAAATAACATTTGTCATACAAAACCTTATTTTTTGTAGGACTAGATAAAATACCATTTTGTTACTCCTTAAGGGTAGCCTACACATACAAATATCATTGACCATATATATTCTAACCTTTTTAGATTTGTTTCATCATGTAAGCTTAACATTCTCAAATGTTGAAATATTGTAAACTAGATTTACTTCTCTTCTATAATTCCAAAATTGTCTCATAGACACTTCTTGAGGTAATAATGTTCACTATGCAATCTCTATTGTATATCCTAACCAGAATTTTGTAATGGTGTATAACTGATAGCATGCAATTATGTTATCGTAGGACCTATTACTTATGCTAGTTTTATTGTGAATTTGTGAGCTTTTATAACTATTTCTCTTGATTTTGTAGAAATCAAGCTTGAGAAGAAAAACCAAGTGTTTAAGGGTTATTTGATGATTTTGGGGCCTTTTAGAGCTTATTTTGAAGATTCAAGAAGAGAATAGTTGATATTTAAGTTGAAGAGCCCAGGGGAGAGTGTCAAGAAGCTCATTAGAGCATTGAAATGCTCTAAAGGACGCATTTTAAGCCATTCTACCCGAGGGGACAACGTTGAGATACTATCCATAGCGTCTCAACGCTGCTAGAAGGCGTCTCAATGCCTTGCTCGACGCTCAAAACATGGAGAACACTGCTTCCATCCATAGCATCGAGATGCTGCCCTTAGCGTCTCGACGCTACCATCGCACGCGCATGAGTGAAACGTTGTGTTGTGACAGCGTCTTGATGTTGCACGATAGCCATATATAATCTTCCCTTTCTCTTCTTTCAAGAGGAGGCCAAACCGAAGGCAAAAGCCCTAATCTAATTCTAGGGGGTTTGAGAGCATTTGTAAGCATTTTTGGAGCGGAATTAAAGACTCTAGAGCTCGAGGACCAACCTTTATTTGCATTTTCTTCTCTTTTCCTTTCAATTTAGTTACTTTATTGGCTGTAAATTAGGGACTTAAAGTTTTATTTTGGTGAGTGAGTAGCTAAGCCTTCATTTCTATGGGTTGTTGTAATTCTTTGGACCATTGCACTTTATTTGCTTAATTAACTAGTAATTGTGGCTTAATTGGTGTTTGTGTTCATTTATGCACTAGGGCTTAATGCTTTTAATTAGTGTTCATTAATTAATTGAGGAATATCTAAGTTCAGCTCGATGGAGGATACTTAGTTTAGCTTATACACAATTACTTAGCTACATGTGTGAGAACAAGATTAGTGATTAATTAATTGTAGTTGGTGATGAAGATTAATTAATTGAGCACTGTTTAATTGAATTATTTTCTAAGTAGAAACTCGATGGAGAGAAGCTTAGGCGAGAACCGAATGCATGATTAGTGTTTATTTACCTGAGTAATAACGAGGTTAATAAATAGGCATTAGAGGTTGTAATGAACAGTCTTAATGCCTTGTATGAGTTAATTGGCATTAAGGACACCTAGGTTAGTTAATTAGTACTTGAGATTGGAGGAAACCAACATGAGTTTCCATGAATTTAGGTTTCTAGCTTATGAATTGACTATTCAGTTCTGCCTAATTGCCAAATTAATTAAGTGAATTAAGATCCAAAGAATTAAATCAACGCCTCTAGAATTATCCCTTGTGTTTGATTTTCTGTTGTTAGTTTAGTTTTATCTATTTCTTTCAGTTGTGTTATCTAAATAAAACTAGAGTAAGAGTATTCACAGTATTTAAATAAATTAACAAATTATAATCCATGTGGATTCGATATTCGATAGAAATACCATTTTATATTACTTGACCCATGTGCTTACAGAAACGTAAAAGTACACATCAAGTTTTTGGCGCCATTGTCGAGGATCGGTAATTTAATTTATTTAATATTGTCAAGAAATTGCTTGGTTTTAATTTAGAGGTTTATTATTTTTGTTTTATCTTGCTTATTTTTATTTTTGCTTTGAGTCCTCGTCCAATGTCTTTGGTTGTGTTGTTTGTTAGTGTTGCTTTTGAGCTTTTATTGCTTTTTAGATGGCTTCTGATAGATTTGGGCAGCCATTTAGGGAATCTGAGCCCGAAGCACTAACACCACTTTCTAGTTCCTTCCCTGTTAATTATCCCTTTGTTAGCATTAGTGAGGAGAAGCCTCCCTTATAACTCTTATTGCAAGAGTATATTTTTGATTTTAGAGCTCAACGGTTAAAGTTAGAAGAATGGGTGGTGAGTCCTCGGTAGCTCAACTAGATGAAAAATCTCCTTAGGTGGCCCATTTAGAGAAAAAAAAAACCTTCCTTAGAGAGCATATTTTAAAAAAAAAATTGGAGGAGCTAGAGTTATTCGTTTAAATTTAGAAAATTCGAAGGAGAGACTCTAGACCCAAGGAGAAGTTAGTGAAGTGGGATCCACTTTTTTAGGATGTTCAGTGAGTCAATTGGCAATTAATTCACTGATAGCCTTTTAGGAGCCTAATTCTTTCAATACCACTGAGTTTGAGTATTCAGGGGTCTGGATAATAGATATTGGGGAGGAATTACAAAGTTTAGATGCACACTAGGATCGAGCCGATAAGGAATAAAAGGTAGAAGAGCTTAACTCACCCTGATATTGACCCAAGCAAACACCTTTCATAGAGGGATGGTCCAAAATTCGTCGCGATACCCCACATGATCTCAGGATGTGAACCAATGATGGAGAGTGTAGGATATGTTGACACATGTCCTTCTCCCACTTACTATTTTGAAAATACTTTCTCAAGAGATTCACCTTGATATTGATCCATGTAAAAACCTTCTGTATAGAGGACAGTCCAAAAGCCACAACGAGGTCCTGTATGAATCTCACGTTATGAATCAATAATAGAGACTATAGGATATCTTGACATATATCCTTTTCCCACTAAGTATTTTGAAATATCATTTTTTATTACTTAGACAAATTAAGCTAATCTAAGTTATCTAAGTTCTCAATTTACCCTTCATAACTCTTATGTTGATTACATTGATTTTAATATGAATTACCAAGTTTTTAAACTATTTATAAAAATAAAAATAAAAAATAAAAAAATAAAAAAAAAGCTAATCACATTATGAGCATGCTTAATGAAATTAAAGAAAATATGACTAATTCAACTCCCAAGTCCGTTTCCAATTAGAGGTGTTCCCTTTAATAGGGAGGAATCTCTTCTTAACTATGCTAGTTTTCAAATTAATAAATTTTGTCCAATGATCTCTCATCTTTTTTATGCATATGACATCTTGGTCTTCTTTAAAACAAATGAGGCAGCTTGTAAAACCATACAAAACATTCTCCAGACTTATGAGTGAGCCTCTGATCAGACAGTCGACTATGACAAATAAATGTTTATGATGAGCCCAAACACAAGCACACATATGAAACATTATATCCAAAAAATGCTTGGGGTTCCACCGATAGAAGCTCTTGGAAAATACTTAGGGTTACCTTCACAAACTAGACGCAACAAAAATGAAATCTTCAAGTCTAATAAAGCTCAAGTCTAGAATGTCCTACAGGGTTGGAAGGAAAAACTCTTTTCTGTAGGGGGCATGGAGATCCTAATCAAGGTTGTGGCACAGGCTATCCCCAAGAACATGATAAGCTATTTTCGACTCCCCAACAGACTTTGTGTTCAAATTAATTCGATGTGTGCAGATTTCTGTTGCAAATCTGATAACTTTCATTTATGAGGATTATTTAGCACTAAAACTTAAGTTTATTGCTGAGAAATTATGTGTTTATTGTTGTAAATCATGTCATATAGAGCAAGTTTAAGTAAAAACAAGCCAAGCATGAGTTTTCAACCATAAGCTATTAAAAGAAAGAATTAGATGTAAAAGCAATCAATTATTGGAAGAATTTAGTTATTTCTTTTTTTTTTTTTTTTTGGTGCAGATATAGGAAGCAATGCACAATTACAATTGCAATCCTAAAAGACAATTGTAATTACAATTCTTCACATACCTAGAAAAAATGGGAATTCTAGATTTTGTGCCATTTTGAAGTTATTATCGAGATACTTCCCTGATTCTCAGGATTAATGGCAAGGATCATTTCATACAATGAGTGGGTAGTAAACCTAGCCTTTGGAGGCTACTGTAATTCGATCCAATCCAGACGAAAGTCTTGGATTGTCAAGACCCGACTCCCTTTGTAGCGATTCAAGTTACATTGCAAAAATGGAAGAAGGTCATTTAAGTTTATGTGTTCTTTGTGTTTTCAGAACTTTGTTCTAGTTTATTTTCTGAATTTTTTGTCCAGTTTAGTTGCTGTATTTTTTGTGTTAAAGTTGTTGTACTGTTTTCCTTTTATTCTAATTCTTTAGTTCGGTTTTTTACCTTCAATTTTGTTGACTGGTTATTTTTCAAGGTTATTTCAATAAGTCTCAATTTCAACTTAGTAGTAAATCTATTTGTCTATTAATTTAGTTCTAATTTTTTTTTCTTTATTGTACTGCAAGTTAATTCTTTCTTTAAGCTATGAAGTTTCTTTTGTCTAAAACCTTTTTCTTTTCTTCTTTAACTATGAGAAAAAACCCATCTTTGAGATTCAAATATGTGAATGCCCTAGAGAAAGGAATAAAGGCCTAATAAGTGAAAGTAACTTTGCTCAATCTTATAGCATTGTTTGCTTTTATTGATTTGATTTATTATTGTGAGCCTAGTTCAATCACCTAGCTTCACATGCAACGATTAAGTCTAATATTGAAAAGATTAGATAAAATTGAGTTTTCATAAATGCAATTTATGAAATGAGCTTAGAGATAAGGCCTTAATTTTGACCCTAGACATAGGGCAAAACCTCTAAAACTAATATAATTGTATTTTTATTAACTAAGTTCGAGTTAGCCATAGAAATATAGGTTTAATCACTTAATCTTCTAAAGATGCTTTTAATTAAGGTCGAATAGAAGTTGAATCCAATTTACAATGCTTAAGTTTTGAGTCAAAATTGCAATTGCATTTGGGGCACCATTCCTTTCAAAGGGCATGAGCATACTTGGATATCCCTTCTTTTTATTCTTGTTATTTCCAATTTTCTTTAAGCAAACAACATTCTCAATCATTTTCATATTGGTTACCGAGGTTGCATTGTGAACAAATTTGTGCCATGCTTTTGAATTTTTTGTATCTGTTCCCTTGGGACACGATATCCAAAATATTTCTACTTACTACTTGCTTGACATTGTGCACTTGCACTAGACTGAAGCTTTTCCTAACCCAAAAAGTTTTCTACTAAAGTTTGCACGTTTCAGTCGACCAGGATCAAGCGAGGGGTCTAAAAAGATACATTAGCGAAGTTAGAAGAAGGTGTGTCTTGGAAAGGAGCTTGGTGGAATGGGCTTTCAAGACCTCAACATATTCAACCAAGCGATGCTTGCTAAGCAAAGCTAGAGACTAATGTGGTATCAGGGTAGCCTCCTTTTCAGAAAATTGTGCGGCCATTACTTCAAATCAAGCAACTTTCTACGTGTGCAATTTGGATCCAATCCTTCATTTTTATGGAGTTGCTATTGTGGGGACGTGAGCTTTTTCAGAAAGAGTATCGTTGGAAAGTGTGCAATGGGCTTAGTATACATATTAATGAAGATCCTTGGTTACCTCATGAGGGGATTTTTCGTCTTATTTGGAGTCATAGCTCTTTGCATGATAAGTGATGACACTCATTTATGAGTGTTTTTTAGGCCTAGAAACTAAGCTTGTTGTTAAGAAAGCATGTGCTTATTGTTATATTTTATGCTATTTAGAATGATTTTAAGTAAAAACAAGTGTTGCATGTGTTGGAAGGCATGTTTTGTAAAAAATAGTAAAATAGGTGTAAATAGAGTCATTTTTCTTAAGAAAATATTAAGTTTTGTTGTTTTTGTGTAGAAGCTGGAAATGGACCCGAATGCGCCAGGGTTGCGACCACAACTGAAGAACAAGTGCAGAAATTTGACTAAGTGCTGAAGCAACAAAATTGCGCTAGGTGTGACGATCATGCTTGTCCAGGGCGTGTTGCCCCTAGATGCATGCCCATTCCAACCCCTCTTTGCCTTACTTTCATTATATGTCTTTCATTTAGCATTGTTGTTTACTTTCCTTGTAATTTTGTTGACATATCACTCCTCACCATTTTCATGTTCATACTTGACAAAGGCATTTATCCTAGAATGTACTATAGGGGGATGCGACTAGTCATCAAATCTTTCTACTCGGGTTATATGTTATCAAATCGTTGTTGTCCCTTTCTTGCTTGTTAATGTATGACATACATGCTTTCAAACGTTTCCCAAAACTTTCTCTAACTGTATTTTCTAAAAACGTTTTTCAAGAACAGGGGTAGAGGTTGCGAAATAGGCCCTTTGTGCCATAGGCGATCCAAATTCAAATTGTCTGACTTACTTGTGGGCGAGAGTAACTGCTGGACAATCGCTTTATAAGTCCCAAACAAGTGCGATTGAGACAATTGGTATCTGATAGCACTTGAAATGTGTTATTCTATAGCTCTAATTCACGACATTTTTGTTACCCTCACACACCTATTTGTTTATTTTGTAGGGATTCGAGCAAAAGGCGTGTTTGGAGACTCTATGTCAAATAATGATTCAAACGAACTAAACCAGAGGCCATTCGAACACCTGAGCGAAAAGTTAGAGCAAAATTACCAAATCTGTCTAGGGAGCAGCACCTCAACGCCGCTCAACGCTATGTTCAATGCCATGCTCGACGCTACAGTTTGGTTTGCTCAACGCCAGCAGCGTCTCAATGCCATGCTCGACGCTACTCAACGCTAAGCTACTGTCTTTGCTTAACGCTGCTCGACGCTGCAGTTTGGCTTGCTCAACACCACACGAACGAGCAATTTTTATTTCCTTATTTAAAAGGGCAATGTCTCGACGCTGCCCAAGTCCTATTTATAGCACTTTTTCACTTTAGATCAAGGACTTTTAGCCTCCTTTGCTTAGATTTTGAGATAGAGTTTTCAAGAACTTTTCTCCTTCTACTTTTACACTTTGAATTTAGCAAATTGAACCATATTTAACCGGAGATATATTATCACAATGCTCGACTAAACTTCGCGTTTCCAATTTAGAGGTCGGTTGCAACCAATTGTAATGTTGTGAGGCTTAAACTTTAATGTAGTTTTCTTATAATTGCAAGTATTCTTTGATTCCTGTGTTTATTCTACAAACATGTATTTTTGATTAAATTAACGCCTCAATCGCTTTATGTGTTTACTTGCTAGTCATGATGCATGATCCACAATTTTCATGTTGATTGAATCTTGTAGCCTTACGATTACTATATGTGTGTGTTTATGGGTTTCCATGATTGCATAGCTTGCATGTCTAATTCAAGGAATTAAAAGAGCATGATGATTAGATTAAATGTATTTTATCTAATTGGTTGTCTTGATCCCTCCATCGCACTTAATGCTTTTATCTAAATGATTTAGAACGGTTTCGTCAAAATTGTTTGGGTAATTAGAATTAACCTTGACGTTTGTTAGAGTTAATGAATTTAGGGAATTTGTTACTTTTTGGGGTTTCCTAATAATTAAGTTAGGTGCTTGCAATAATTAAGTTAGAATATTTTGAAAGCTTATGATCAATTTCGCAATTGGGTAAAATCGTACCTTTGAATTGGAATTTGGTAAGATTTGACTTTTTCTCCTTTTAAATACTTGTTTTACTGTTATTATTTTATTAAATAAAAATTTCAAAAGCCCGCCGTTTCGCTTTTTACCGAAGTTTAACTCTAAGGAAATAAACTTTCTGGCTCCTTTGGGAAATTTGGTCCTCTATTTCTACAAGTTAAGGTAGGAAGCCAATTTAATTTTGGTAGGCCTCGACAACCTCACCAGTATCAGAGCTGAGTCTACTCCTTGAAAACAAATTCAGTAGTCATGTCTGCAACCAAACAAATGAACTTGTTAGATAAAGATCGATTGATCGAGATCAAGGAGTAGATGCTCTTTTTTATAGAAGTCCTTGATAGCGTTCGATTTTTGGAATCTCGCCTAGATGAGATTGCCTCCAAAGCCGACAAGATTGACGCGATAACTGGCTGCCTAGATGGAATGCCCGTCAAAGAGAGACCCTAAAGGAAAAAGCTAAACAATCTGGTAGCTTCAAGCGTGGTGATAGCTCCTTGGGCTCTATTGCCCATATGGAGGAACGTGTCGAGAGTTTGGACAACTCCCAAAAAATTTTGGGTTAGATGATTACAGACATTTCTGAAGACGTGAAAGCTACCCTTGATGTTGCTAAGGCTGACGTGGCGGATCTAAACGCCAAGATAAATCTCACCATGAGAGCATGGGAAACCAAACCTCAGCTAGGGGTGTTGTCCAGTTGCATAAAGTAAGAGTCCTCGAGCCTAAGCCCTTCTGTGGGGTTCAAGATGCAAAGGCTCTATAAAACTTCATCTTCGACCTGGAACAGTACTTCCGAGCCATTAGTACAATGACAAAAGAGTCAAAAATTACATTGGCAACAATGCATCTAGTTGAAGATGCAAAATTGTGGGGGAGGTCCAGATATATGGACATCCAAGATGGGCGATGCACGATAGATACCTGGGAGAGATTGAAACTTCGTTCTCTATTCTTTCCCAAAAATGTTGAGATCTTGGCGAGAAGGAAATTATAAGAGTTGAAACACATAGCAACTATCCGAGACTATGTGAAACAATTTGCTAGATTGATGTTGGACATACGTGATATGTCAGAGAAAGACAAAGTTTTCTATTTTGTTGAAGGCCTGAAACCATGGGCCAAGTCAAAGCTCTACGAACAGAGGGTGCAAGACCTCTCGACTGCCTACGCTACCGCAAAGAGTTTTTTTGACCTGAGCCTAGACTAGTCCCAAGATGTGAGGCGAAATCTAGCTTCCTTTAGTGGGAGACACAAAAATACTCGATATGGCTCCCCCAAAAGTGGGGGAGGAGATAGGCCAGGAGGCAGAGATCATAGGCCCTACCAACAGAGAAGTGATAATTTATGTTGAGGGTCGAACTATCGGTATAATCACCCCGTTATCAAGGTCCATTTTCTTGCCTTATATGCAAAGGGAACCACCGAGTCAGGGAGTGCCCCAACCATGTAGCCCTCCAAGCCTTCACATCTACTCTTGCAACGAACCAAGGAACTGAAACAGAGACTCCTGATAGAACGCATAAGTGTGCTATTTATAGGCTTAGTTTTACGCTATTTTTGCTATGATTATGTGTGCTTTCATGTAATTTTATGTATATTTTGTAGAAACTGAGAAATTGGAGCAAAATCATAGCATTGTGGAGTATTTGGACGAATTTGGAGCATAATTGAGCTATATTTGAGGATCCAAGTGTTGAACAGAAGGACACAAGCTTGTGAGCCCGAGAGTATAGCATTGCAATGCCACTTATAGCATTGTAATGCTACATCAGCAGCCATTCAACCTTGGAGTGCAGCAGGCATAGCGTTGCAACGCTGTCCCTTTTCCCTTTTTTTAAAAATCGTGGTAGGCAGCATTGCAACGTTGCCCTCTATCTATAAATAGGAAGTTTGTGTTTCGTGCAAAGGGAGTCGTTTTAGAGAGACTTAAACCCTAATTTATATAGTGGCACTGTTTTGAAGTCTAGAGGTCCTATTGGAGAGCTAAGGAGGAGACTCAAGGCTCGGGATAGTGGGACATCACTTCGGAAACAAGTGCTGGGACACGTCGTCCCATTTTTCTCTATTCTCTCTACTTTGTTTTCTTTAATTTTAGGATTTCTTGGACTATATTTGAATGTAATTGAGTATTGTAGACTCATGGTTGATTGTATTATTTTTATAAGACTATGTTTGATTTATTGATTTGTGTTTTTGTAATATCTTTTATGCATCTTGAATTAATCTTCTAAGCTTTTGGTCATAGCTTTGTATGTTAAGTTAAGTTTAGCTTGAGAAAGTAAATTTAACTAAGGACTTAGATGAATGACTAGGATTGGTCTATTGTCTGAGAATGAATAGGCTAATGTTAAAAGCCCTTAAGAGAATTTCATAATGCCATGTTTAGTTGTAGAAATATACCAAGAGGTTGATTTACGTCTTTGCATGAGTTGAACTGTTTATCATTTCTTAATGCATTCTATTTAAATGTATATATGTTTATCATATCCACTAATATATGAGTGTGCAGCACCATCTACAAGCAAAGTGGCCCCTATATCAACAGTGCATCGAGGAGAAGCGCTCATTCGATTGGCAAGCTGAGTACCGATTGGTCGATTATGTCCTCGGATGTAATACTGACTTCAAGGATGCATGGGTCGATGTTGATGTTGTGTATGCACCGTTCAACATAAAGGAAAACCATTGGGTGCTGATTTGCTTTGATCTAATTCAGTGTGAGATCAAAGTATGGGATTCCCTCCCATTACGATTGAGGAGATGACAACGTTGTTGGAGCCAGTGCAAACTTTGGTACCATTGATATTGCAATGTACCGATTTTTTTACAAGGCAGGGTGGAGAGTCTAGACATACAAAACCTTGGCCCATTGTAATGGTAGAGTCGGCTCCAATTCAACATAATTGTTGTGATTGTGGTGTATTCACCGTTAAGGTTTTTGAATATGTTGTAACTTGTTCTGATTTTGTAAGTTTATGTCAAGAAAACATGCCATATTTTAGAAAACAGTTGGCTTTCCAACTATGGACAAATACTCTGATGTATTAAGTGACTAATACTTCAATATATATTATAATGAGAATTTCATTATTTTGAGTACATTGTTTGAATGTCAAAATGCTTGCTCCTTATTTATTGTCATGTTTTCTAGGTGCGAGAAATCTGCGAGAAAACAAACAGAACGCAAAGTACTCACTTTGATATATTTGATTGTTTTTTAGGTACAAGGAACTACGAGGAAAAAAAGTTTTTTTAAAAGAACTCATTTGTTATGGTTTTTGTGGAATGTCTAGATATGATTTGTTACTCTGAACTTTGATTTGTAGGTACGAGAAATTGCGAGAAACTACGAGGAAAAAAAATTCTTAAAAGTACCCATTTTTTTGCTTGCTTTGTAGGTACGAGAAACTGCGAGAAAAAAAAAAACATAACGCAAACAAAACTAGAATGCAAAAATAGTCAATTGTATACTAAGATAAAATAGAACAATTAACATAACAAATGCGTTCAATACTACAACAAAAAGTTAATATAACTAAAGCGTTCAACGTAACAAACAAGTGGTCCATTAATCTCGCATTTTACTTTTCGGCATATGCAATAGGATTACGACTACATGTCAATCTATTATGGTCTCGTTTGTCGCATCTATCACATTTATGCAATATGGGAGTTTCACCAATTGATGGGATTCTCTTTCTTTGGCGCCGACCAACCCTAACCACTACTTTAGGGGGTAAGACCTTCATTTCCACATAGTCTATAGGTGTCTTCCACTCCGAGGCATTACCGACTGGATAAATAGGCTATGCATATGCAGCCAACAAACATTCATTAGTATAATAACGATGACATAAACTATATACACTTATACTCCGAGTTCTTGTTGCAGCAATTGCATGGACACATGGTAATTGCTCTAGTTGAAACTCTTTACAACTACACTCCTGAGTATTAAGGTCAACAGTCTACTCGTCATCCACATCATTCACATGTAATTGATAACAATCAATTGAATCAACCTTCATTGTTAAAGAATGCTCTTGGCTTTTCTGTACAATTCCTTCTGCCCATTTCGTCAAGATGGATGTAACTTTTGAAGCTACATCTCGACGCTCCCAAAACCACCTTTGTATTAAAGTTCTCAAATGTTCAATAAATGCAGTAATTGGTAATTCTCCGGGTTCTTTCAAAAGAGCATTCATGCTCTCTACTATATTCGTAGTCATCATATTGTAACGCCTTCTTGGACAATGCATAAGTGCCCAACGTGAAAAGCCAACATCTTCCAAATACTTTCCTACACCATTATCAAAATGCTAGAATGCGGTCCCATAATTCTTGAAATTTTGACTCACAATATGCTCTTGAAGCATTACAAAACAAATGCTCTATTGTTTCATTCTTGAATTTAGTATTCAAATTTTCTCTCAAATGTTATGCACAAAGACCGTGAAATGCAGTGGGAAATACCAAAGCCATGGATTTTGCTATGCTTTTATTTCGATCTAATACAAAAACCAAATCATTAACTTCACCTATTGCACCTTTTAACTTTTCCAAGAATCATTTTACCGAATCATCATCTTCTCTATCTACAATTCCAAATGCAATGGGAAAAATCTGATTATTGCCATCTAAGCAAGTGGCAATTATCAAAGTACCCCTATATTTACACTTTAAAAATGTTCCATCCATAACTATAACACGTCGCATACAATTTAAAAATCCTCAAACACATGGACCTAATGCCATAAAAAGATATTTGAAGAAACGTCCATCTTCAAGTTCAATGTCATAAAATGTATCTAGATTTGCCAGTTTAAGTGCTTCACCATACCTACGCAATAGATTATATAACTCTTATGGTGATCCACATACTCGCATATATGCATTTTCTCTAGCACGCCACGCTTTTTCATAACTCATATTTATACCACAATCTTGTCTCATGTCTTCTATAATGTCTTGTGGTTTGTATTGACGACCAATTCCCTTGAATTTTGATTTTATTAATTCCTCAACTACCCAAGATTTTGCTTGTCTATCGTCATGGTTCAAAATATCAAGTGAACATGAATTTACATACTTTGAAATCTTGAATATGTCTGAACCCTTCAATTTGACTGCCCGTAGTCTCCATTTATATTTATGATCAACACATCTAACATAAAGAATCTCCTTGGTAGACTTCTTTACCCTAAATTCAAAGTTCTTTTTCATTGTTATCACACTTAATTTCATGGATAAGTCCTTCTTGCCAAAAAATATTTGTCCGACCTCAAACTCGTCATTTGTAGAGCTTCCTTCTGACCAAATATTTATATTCATGATTGTCCTTTGGCTACCTGATTGACATTCAACGGCACGTTTTCTTTTACAATATTTTGAAGTACTTCTTTCGTGTGGGATGTCATAGGATTGACAAGTAAATTTCTTGGCCTCATCAAACTCCATTGCAAAGTTATCTTCTTTTGAATCATGTGATTCCCATATAGTGCTCTCATTCTTATCATCACCTAAGCCAACTTGAATTACATTATCATCTAATGTTGCATGCACTGGAATCGAAACAGTTGTGTTCTTAACTTGATTGCTCCTAGAAATAGATTTATTACCTTCAACATGTAAATTTTTGGCTGAGGTCAAACATTTGTACCTAGGTTCAAATGAGATGTATAGGGGGACTTCAAACATATTTTCACCCATAAGATAAAATCTCAAATCACGGTCATTACTTATCTCAAATGGAGGAGTTTGATTTTCAGATTTTATCTCATATATGCATCTCAGTTTGATATCAAACTCTTTAGGGTCATCTTCGGTGAGAGCATATATTTCAACCACTAAATCTTTATGTGTGATTTTTTTACTTACGATAACACCTTTCAACAAACCCCCTTCATATTTTCTTTCTTTGTCATCCCATACTCCACCATAACGAACTAAGACACAAACATGGGTCATCCTTGAATTATAACAAAATCTTTAATTCCTACAAAAAAAAAAAAAAAAAAAAAACATGAGGCAAGAGAGAGGAAGGAAGACCATAATCAAATCTTCAATCAACAATTTATGGCCAAACATTCCACAATAACCATAACATAAATAAAATCAATAAAAAAAAAAAAAGGGACTACTATTTGCATTATATTTTTTTTCTCATAATTTATCGTACTCACAAAACCATGCAAGAAATAAGGAGGAAGCCCATAATTAAAGTACCAAGCAAGCAACTATTTATTGCTAAACACTCAAAATAACAATAGTAAAAATTCAATATATATAAAAAAAAAAAAAAATTGATCATAGTTAAAAGCTTTTGAATTCTTCTTTTTTTTTCTTCTTAGAATTTCATACTTACAAATCAATGCAAGAAAGAGCACAAACCAAAATAACAACTAAATATTCTCATAGTCAACTACCTTAGAAGCAACAAAAAAAATAGCAAACTACTCATATTTTGTTCCTCACTCAACAAAGTAAAAAGAAGCAAATTTTTTTATCAACAAAAAGTCTAAAATTGTGAAGAAAGTTTCTCAAGCCTACCGAAAGAGAGATTTCAAGAAATGGAGCTTCTTTTTTTTTCCCTATTGTCGCTACTGTGCATTGCCAAATTCGTGGGTTTTCGCCAAAGCCGTCGCCATCACCAAATTCGTGGATTTTTTTTCCTGTTGTTCAAAAGCTTGAAGTGATGATGTGTGAAGGGAGAAATGTTGATGAAAGAAAGAAGAAGAACAAATGTTGATGAAGAAAGAAGGAGAAATGTTGATGAAGAAAGAAGAAGGAGAAATCTACATGACTCTAAGTGAATTTAGGGATTTTTTTTAAGAATGGCAACATGGTAATTTCATACTCTCAGTTGTCCTATTTCTCTTTAAGTTTAAAACCCATCCCAAATCTCTTTAATACCCCTTAAGTTGTCCTATTTTTGACAATTACCCAATACCTTTCCCTCAATTCAAATTAACCAATAAACCACATAAGTCCATTATCAAATTTTTAACTTTAGATTTGGTTCAACTCCAAAATTAGCCAGCTCCAAACTTTTCAAATTTAAAACCCGACCACAAGTCAAAATAACCCAATAACTAAGAATTTAACCAATTTAGCTCCAAAATTAAATCTATTGGACATTAATAATACCTAAGAATATCGAGCATTACAATCAAATATTTTTTGTGGCTAGATGTAAACATTTATGTAATTAAATTTTTGAAATCTTTCTAATTTTTTCCTTTAAAATTAACAAATTAATGGACCTAAAACTTGAATAAGTATTGCAATTTTATAGTTTTTGTTAGTTTATGTTTGAACTTTAAAATCAAACAAAAATATTCTTATATGCAAGGAATGAATTACAAATACAAATATAAGCCTGGTATGAAATTGACAGGGCTTAAAAAATGCCTAAGACTAGATTTTTGTTCAAATTAATGAACTTTGAGAGCTTTATTCAAGGGTTATGTTATGCATTGATTTACTATGGCTTGATTTTATAAATAGTTGGAACTTAATTTTCATCGAAATTAGCAAATAATAAAAAATATTCCTAACTTTGTCTTTTATTTCGAAAATATCCCTATTTTTTAAAAAGTTACAATATTACCCTTGACCTTTCATAAATATTTCAAAACTACTATTGGAGTGAAAAAATGTTAGAATCTTGAACAAAAAGTCAACGTGTTTGAATGTCGTTCTTTCAAACTTAACCAAACAAGCATCCTAATCATCACCACATCGTTCTAAGTCACTGCTACAATTTTTCATCTAACATTCTAATAGATTTCTACTTTGAAACATTTATAAAAGGTCAAAGCTAATATTGCAACTTTTGAAAAAATAGAGGTATTTTTTAAATAAATAACAAAGTTCAAGAGTAATTTTTATAGTTAGCCAATAAAAAATTTTATATTATTCATTTTTCTAAAAAATTAGTGAACAAATATAACAAGAGCCCATTAAAAGATAACTATTGCAACATTTTTTTAAGTCAAAGTTCAATTTGATAAGATTAAAATTTAAGATAAAAATCAACTCATCCTTCCCAAGTTAAGAGATAAAAATTGAATTTTTCCATGAGTAAAATACGAACTGTTTCCTAGAATAAAAATAAACGAGCAAGAGCATGTATGCCATCCATCTATATTCATCAAAACATATAGTGAATAATAATGCATAATATCATAAGACAAAGTACTGATCCTTTTAGGTTCAATTAAAAGAATTCTCTACTCTAAAATGCTATAAATAAGATTACACCAGCAAAAATTTACTTGCAAAGTACTAAATCGACCCATTTGGATAATGACTTGATTTTTAGTTTTCTATTCTCAAAATTAAGCTTATAAAAAATAATTATATCGATATTTTATTTATTCTTTACTTTTTAAAATATACTTTCAAAATCTCAACCAAACTTGGGGAAAAAGAATTGGAACTATTTTTTAGTTATAAGAAATTCGGCTATATAAGCCAACGGACCCTCAATTGCTAAACTAAGAAAATAGGTGGGGACTCATTTCTATCATCTATTGGGGTATTTTATTGGATGCAAAAGCTACTTCTAAAGTTTCAAGCCTGAATGGATAGCAACCACTCCTCCAACAAGGTTTTCGTACTCGACCTTCTGGAAGCCTGCTTCGACGATCATGGAAGCAAATTTCTCCTGCATCCCACCAATCAACATCAATGAAGAAAACAGTTGTGAAAACCAGGCAAAAACAAAAAACAAAAAAAACAAAAAAAAAACTAATCGTATCTTGTTTGATTTTTTTTTTTTTTAATAAACGGAGTGTTGGGAGCCCGACTCCTTGCATTATACTCATGGCCAACCCACTAAAGCATGGAGGAGAGGTTTAAACCACCTATGATCAGTTCCTAGAGACCATGGGAGTTTTAAGTTCTCAAGCTCTCAACTTGGGTGCTGGAAATCAGTACCTTGGAGGGTGTCTTTAAACATCTCAATCCATTTACAACTAGGGAACCCCTCAGATAACAAAATAATAGGAACATATCCCATGTTCCTTTGAGAAAGATCATCGTAAACAAAAACTGACTAGTTATATAATAATTCTTCATGATCTTTGTCACAAGAACCAGAGGTTGGTCGCAAAAATTTAGCAAGTTCAACAATGTCCAAAGAATACTTCAGATGCTGACATCCATGAAAAACTGAGATAAATTTTTATTACAAGGGATCCACAAACTATCTAATTACATAATTAGATCCCAGAAAACAAAAACTTGTGCGTTTGTTAACACATCCTTCTAAACAATGTCCAAAGAATACTTCAGATGCTGACATCCATGTAAAACTGTGATAAATTTTTATTACAAGGGATCCACAAACTATCTAATTACATAATTAGATCCCAGAAAATAAAAACTTGTGCGTTTGTTAACACATCCTTATACAGCACACTATGTAGAAGCAACAATGCCTCAACAAAATTTCCTATCATTCATTATTTCTTTTACTATTTTTATTTTTCTTTGAAATAGTATAATATAGAGGGGAAGTGCAGTGAAACAGATAAACGATAACAAACCCTAAAGTTGATGCTTAAAGTTCAAGCGTACCTCCTTTGATATACATAAATGCTTTGGCAGCGTTTGAGGCATAGGTTAGACTTAGGGTGGGTATGGCTTCCTAGACCTAACCCATATTTGAGGTGAGGGTTTTTTGGCAAACCCACGAGCTTAAACAGCAACTCATTGTCCAAGCCCCTATACACAATTTTCCTCGACCCAAATTTTCTAAACCTGACCCAATCACAGTTTTGCTAAATTCAAGTTTTCTAAACTCTAGGGTAACTAAACCCAGACTGACGGTCCCTTTAACGCTGGCTAGGTTGGTGGTTTTTCCTTTATTATTCTCCGACAATAATTCTTTCATTTATTATCCCTTTCTTCTTCTTCAAATCTTCCTTTGTTCTGTTTTCCAATTCTGTTTCTTTGTTCTTTTGTTTTTAGCCAATACAACCGTCTCTCATATCAGCGAGCTATTTACTTCCACCCACCTATAAATAGCTCGCTCATCATATCCCTTATTGTTCTTTTGTGTCCAGCATCCAAGTTTGACCCTGTTTCATGTTTCAAATTTCCTGGAAGCACACTAAGGAATTGCTAGTCACATGCATAGCTTGGATGTATTACTATCACGTAGCAACGGTTCAGTAAAAATACAAGTGCTTAGTACTTGGAAAGCCTATATAACATGTGGCCGTTCCTTTTGCTCCTCTATAAAATAAATAACTTTTTTACCCTTGTGCTCTTCTGTTGAATTAAGTAAGAAATGTACGCTTAATCCATTCCCTGTAGACAAGTCTTTACTCGGATGTAAAAATAAAAAGGTAGCTAATGAAATGTGTGATTGGCTGGCTGGAGAAAAGTTGGGGTTATACATTTGAAATTTGAAAAGGGGAATCCTGTTTTCAAACTATCCAAGCTTTTGAAGAAGTATCGGGTTTGAATATCAATTGTCACAAAACTGAATTTTTGGGTATTGTCATAGATTTACACAGCAAGCATCTTATCTTGCATCATCCTTTGGTTGTAAGCTTGGTCAATGGCCCCATTTCACTATTTGGGTCTCCCTCTTAATGGAAATCCTCACACAACAAATTTTTGGACACCAGCTATTGAAAAAGTGGAGAAGCGATTGCATAATTGGGGGTCATCAAATATATCTAAAGGAGGTATACACGCTTATACAAGCCACTCTTGTTAATCTACCTATATACTACTCACTTTTTCTTTTGCCCCTGCAAAGGTTACAAAGGCTATTGAGAAATCGTACAAAATCTTTCTTTGGAGAGGAGGTCAAGGAAAAAAGGCAATCACCTTCTAAAGTGGTCTCATATCCAAGCTCCCATTGAGGAAGAAGGTTTGGAGATTTATTACATACACAAGAAAAATATTTCCCTTTTGGCTAAATGGATTTGCCGCTTTTACCAAGAAAAGGATGCTCTTTGGAGGAGACTTATTGCAACTAAATATGGTGTTTCTCAGTTAAATCTCAAACCAGGTAGGCACACCCTTCGCACATCCTCCATGGAAATCAATTGACAAGTTGCAACATTTGGGCTACAACAACATTGAAGCAAAGGTTCGGAAGGGAGATAAGACGTTGTTTTCAGAGGATGTTTGGCTAGGAACAAAACAACAAACTTCCAAACTAAATATCCTTCTCTTTACCATCTTTCTCTAAAAAAGGAGGCCCTCATTGTTGATTTATGGAACCCAACTTCTGGGGCTTGGAATCTTTCATTGAGAAGAAATTTAAATGATGAGCCCCCAAGTGGCAACTCCGTTGGTAAGGCCTTGGGGTCTCTTGGTCATACTAGCTTAGAGGTCTCAGGTTCGAGCCCTCGAGTGAGCTTAATAAATAAAACCCTTGATGTCTCTCGGGTTTGGACCATGGGGTGGGTGCGGTAAGGGGAGCAAAGCTCCAACTCCCGATTATCAAAAAAAAAAAAATTAAATGATGAAGAAACAGGGGAATGGGCTTCATTATCACATCTTTTGTCGACATTCACCTTTAATGAACAGGAGGACAAATGCTTTTGGTCTTTAGAAAAGAAAGGAGAATTCTCTACCGGTTCATTAACCAGAAAGCTGGCTTCCACCGCGAATTTGACAAATTCTGATTTCTATAGTCAGTTGTGGGGGGTCTCCTGCCCAAAATAGTTAAATTCTTTATTTGGGAGCTTAGCCATGCTTGTATCAACGCATCTGACATTCTTCAACGCAAGTCCCTACAGATTGCTTTATCTCTCAGCTGCTGCCACATGTGTTTAATGAATCAAGAATCCCAGATTCATCTTTTTAGCAATTGTTCATTTGCTTCATCATTTTGGGTCTTCCTCCACAAGCTTTTGGTTGGCACATTACTAGACTGAGTGACATCTTTACACTCCTCAAATTGTCCCTGATTAGGTATCTTTTCAAGAAGGAAAAGAAGATATTGTGGTGCAACTTTCTTGAAACTTTTATTGGAATTTATGGCCGAAAAGGTATTTTGTGGACATAGTTGTCTTGAAGGAGAGAACCAGCTCTCTGCAATAGTTGGGAACTTAAATTGTTAGTGCTTGTTCTTAGTGATATCAATAGAAATTGGCCAATAATCCCACTGTCAATTGAAGAGCTCTCAATAGAATAGTGTCGGATCGTTCTTGTTATCTTGTGTATATGTTGTTCTGATTGTTCACAGGTTAGTTAGTGTTTGGATACCTAACAGAGTGAAGAGAGAGGCAGGGAGCTGCTCCCTTGATTTGTATTTTGTACCCTCTCGATGCATAAATAAACTGGATTCAATCAAAAAGCTGAGAGCATTGGCCACATTTTCTTTGGTTTTCCCTACGGTAGTCATTGTTGGAAAATTATACTCCAACATTCCCCAATCTCACGGATCTCATCTGCTAAGAAGGGCGTTGTTCAGTAACAGTGGCCACAACTTCAAAGAAAAAGCTAAAATCAATGGCTGAATGCAATCAAAAGCTATTGCTTGGAGTTAAAGGCCACGGCGAAACAGTCAAATCTTTAATGAAAAAGAAAAACCTGGATGGATGTAATTGATTTAGCTAAGTTCCAACGTTCTTTATGATTGTAACTTTTCACAACTTCAATTAAAAGTGTCTTTCTTGTCCGAGAAAAAAGAAAGAGGAAGGGACTATAACCTGTGAGGGAAATCGACGGATGCTTTCCACTAAGTATTGATAAGATTCTCGATCACCTACAACTAGCTCTCCAACGGCTGGAATTACAGAAAATGAATAATAGTCATATCTGCACCAGAAGATGGCAATTCAAGTTAAACATGTTTCGATAAAAGTATCAAACTAAGTTAAACTTCACCGCTGGAAGAAATTTATGATAATATCTAGAGTGCATCCTATGTTGGGAACATATAAAAAAAAAAAGAAAATCAATTCAAAATCAAAAAAATCAGGTTACCAAGGGCTTGATTAAGAGGACCATTCAATAACCACCAATAAATTTGTGATATAGAGTATACATGGATTTCTAACATGTAAACTTTTCTCTAGAACTCAAGGAGACAGAATTACAACCTATAGAACGGATCTTATTCACGTAAGGTTGTAACATATATAACATTTTTGTTAAGAATAGATATAAAAGAACAAGTAGTAAATGAAGCAAAACACCCTCAAGAGTAAAGAAAAACTGAATTACAAGAAAGAATTTGTTAGGTATCCAAACCCAGAAAATACGAAGAAACACAAAGAAACTAATATATAGCAATATCAAAGGACGTTACAATATAACAATAGCCTTTCGAGAGGGCTATCTCTCTCCCAAAATCCCACAATGGACACTCCACTAAAATGATCCACACCCAACTAAGGACCCTAACACTCCTATTTATAACCAAGACACTCCTAGCTAATTCCCAAAATACCCCTTACAGATAAACTACTAATCCCCTACATAAAACCCATACTAGTACTCTCACAAAATTCCACCGAGTACATATATTAGCAAAAACAGGAAGTGTCCTACTTTAATATGCTTATGTCAAACAATAGTAAATTAATCTTATTCGTAAATGTATATGTACGTATATGTACCATGGTCGGAAATCAAATGTCTTAAAAAATCACAATACCCAAAAGAAGAACAGAGATGAAACAATAAATTTCACTGCATGGAAAAATAGAAAAAAGTATTTGGATGCATGAAATCCTTTCCAAACGGTGGCTGTAAGGAAAAAGCCTGAATTTTGTACAAACAAGTATAGGCCTTTAGAGATTTTTTTTTTAATAAATATTTTATATTTACAGTTTAATGTCTCTAATCGGAGTGATCTTCCTAAAGAACATTGTAATAAAAAATTTGATAGGAATGCCATTAGAGTTTTTTAGTAGTTAGGAATATTACAAAGGTATTAAGGGAATATTAGTAATTAGTTAGAAAAGTTATCAGTGGGGATTTGTTATAAATTGAATGAGAAGGAAAGGTTGAAGTAAGCAATTGTTTAGTTGGTTTAGGCTCGGGTGTGATTCCAAGTACCTCAAATACTTGGGTTATATTGTAGTTATTCTATCTTTTATATTTCAATATTATTCTAGTTGTTTGGGTTCTATCAAAGTTTTATTTATAAAAACCTAGTTTGAGGTGGTGTTTTGTCTGATCTCTCTTTTGGCAAGGAGATGTCTTGTCTCCTTCGCCTTAGGTTGTTTTCTTCCTCTATTTGAATGAATCTCATATTTTAGGAAGAAAAAATAAGATAGATGAAATGATTCTATAAGAACCCTGTCTCTTGAAGCCCAACCACCAAAGAAATCCCACAAAGAATGAAAGCCATCTTTCGGGAAAACTCCAGAAATATCAAACTCCACCTAGAAGATTGAACAAGAAGAGAAATTATCCAAAAAAATGTTGTAGTTGCAGACAACAAAACCAGGAACAAGACAGAAAAATAAAGTCAGTCTTTTAAGATATCTCTAATATTTAACCTTCCTATCAAGGAAAAAAATGAAAATATATCATTTTCAAGGCCAAAATTCAACGTAAACTTTCAAAGGGCTCCATTAAAAAATTAATATAATAGAAAAATAAACAAGAAGTTTTGGAAATAGTTCTAAAATGTAAGTTTAAAGTTCATCACATAGTTGGAGTTTGTAGATCACTATAAACTAAATCATGAAATATTAATTTTTCCCTAAGTAAAAGTGTGAAAGTTACATACAATTCCTTAAGTACAGGAGCTTCAACATGGCTTAGCTCAAGGCAAAGAAATCTTCCTCCTCGTCTTAGAACCCTGTAAACAAACATATTTAGTAAATAAGAATCATTCCAAAGAAAAGCAAGAGACAAACATGAAACATTTTTTTAGATACCAACTTTGTTCAGGAAACGATAAATATTTGTTATCAAAGGAGAGAGGGTGAAGATGCTAACAAGTGACATCTCCTCATTCAAGTGCCAAGAGAGATTATTACACAAACTCTCTAATGGAACTGAATCAGAAAAGAGGATACTTGCAAAAATCTTTGGACAGAGCTTCCCATAGAATTATGGTTCAAAAGAAATCATTGAATCTTTGACAAGAAGTTCCAGTTCCTCATTTGGTGAGTGGTTTGATTTGATTGAATCCAAATCCTCCAGACCGCGTTCTTTATCCTCTATTTTTGTTAATTATAATAGCAATGAAATTTGTAACTACTGGGGGCCTTCATGTGGGTTAAGGGGGTATCTACTTTGTATTCTGTTTTATGCTTATATTTGTCTACCTTTCGTCGACTTTCTCTTTTTTCTACATATCTTGTCAAATATCACTAAAAAGTTTGTTTCCTTTACAAATAAAAAATAAAATAATGTTAGAGGGTTGATATAATTAAATTTACCATAACCCATCAGCTTAAACTTTTGGGTTGATTGGTGATTTAACATGGTATCAGAAGAGAAGGTCTTGAGTTCGAACCCCTGTAATGTCATTTCCTCCCAAATTAATATTGATTTCCACTTGTTGGGCCTCTTACAAATTTTCAAGTCCACAAGGGAGGGGAAGTGTTAAAGTGTTGATATAATTAAATTTATCATAACCCAAAAGCTTAAGTTGGGTTAATTGGTGATTTAACAAATAATAATAATAATAACAAAAACAGCTCCACATACAAGGTAGAAAAGGCTCTAGGACATATCTCCATCTACATCATGGGAATGCACCTATTACATTACACGGGACCTTGCCCTTGAGTTTGTGATTAAGAAGAATTTGAGACAAATGGTTGTGTTTGTTCTGTTTGTAATACCTACACGTTGAAAACAACAGCCTGAAGACATCCCTTATAATTATCCTGGACAATTCACTAATTAATGAGAGATTCTCCAAATCTGCGTAGCTTCTTGTACAATGACTAAACCAACAAGGAGACGAGGCTACATTATGTTTCTTCCCTTGGATGTGGCTAACAGTAGTTATGTTTTCGTGAAAAATACCATAGGAAAGTTTTAACCTTGTTGGGATCTTGAACTTTCAAACTAGGAAAAACCCAACCCACTCCTAGGGAATCCTTGATTATCCACAAGCCATGGACATCCTCGACCTCTTCAACTCATATGCAAAACCTTCCATTTTGGGTCATGAAGAACTAGACTTCTTCAACCTAGATGACTTACACTCTAACAAACCATTGAATCGCTAACTAGAAGCAAAGTAATCTTCAGACCTTCAGGTCAAAATCATCTCTACCATCTCAGCAAGAACACTTCTAGAAGATGTCCCTTGATCCTTCGATGAGTGAACCTCACTCGTCCTTCATGCTCACAGTAGACAAATCTGTTAGGCCACCAATGATTTACCAGTATCAACGTAGGGGCAAGAAGGGAAATTCACAAGGGGACGGTTAGTATTCAGGGGGGAATGTGAGCATATCATTGTGGGGACATGTGGAGCATAGGAGTGAGGGCCTTTATCTTTTCAGCTTTGGTGTCTATTTGGTTTTATGCTTTTTGTAAGAATGCTTAGAGAGGCAGAGAAGGAGAGATTACCAACCCTCTCCAATTGGTTGGGTTTTGTATTGCCTTAGAGCACAAGTTCCTTTGTTTATCCATATTAAGGAAAGATCCTTACAAAATCAAACTCCATTTCTCTCTATTTCTATCTACCACCAATAAATGAAGCTCAAATAAGAGATGTCAAAGACAAAGACAATGAAGGGCACATATACTTACAATCAGGTCCCTTGCATCTACTTGAAGAGCCCCAACTTATACAGGCTAGCTATCGACAACGTGATTTACCTTCCCCTATAGAAGCCAAGAAAGGTTTGCCCTCCTCATCTTCGCTCAAGTCCTAATCCTACAATGAGGTTAGGTCGAGCCATAGACCACCTCATTTTTTTTTATAACCGGGAGTCGGAGCTTTGCTCCCTACACCCAGAGGCACCCACACTCGCCCCAAGGCCCGAACTAGGGAGATATCAAAGGTTTTTATTTATTAAGTTCATTCGAGAGCTCGAACCTGAGACCTCTAAGCCAATATGACCAAGAGACCCCAAGCCCTTACCAACGGAGCCGCCCCTTGGGGGCCCACCTCATTCGAACCCTTTAAGAAGAAAAAGAGGCCCTTCCACCATTTGTCATTCCCAGTGGTCTCTAGCACAATCTTTCATTAGGACGATGTTGTTTTGTATCCAAAGATCATGGTTAGCATCTCACATGGTGTAACATGCTCCCACCATGCGAAGCACTAAAGGAATTCCTTCATGAACTGACATCATGGAGGGTTCCATCAAAATTCTCTATCAGTTGGATATCAGTTGCCCCATGCAAACCCTCAAATGACTCAATATCACCTAGATGAACGCTAGAAGGGGGAAATGCAATTTCAACTTGAAGGCAACCTTTCCTTGGATTGATCGTTTTGAATCATCCCGTCTAAAGACTTCTTCTTGGTGTTCTTTGTCAAGGTTGTTTGAGGGATTTTCTTTATAGGATATTTGCCTCAATTGGAATGCTTTTTTATATCCTTTTTAGTTTCAATTGCACTGTTTTATTGTACCGTTTTATTGAATCTTGTTTATTGCTTTTATTCACTCCTCTGTGGAGTTTGTATTTTTGAGCATTAGTCTCTTTTCATTACATCAATAAAAAGTTTCGTTTCTTGTTCCAAAAAAAACTCGAAGGCAACCTTATACACAGAGGTCCAATCCTTCTCTACACCAGAATTGGATCTAATATAAGTAGAAGAAAATTTCTTGAGAAAATAGAGTTTACCTATAAGCTTCATCCAGAACTTTTTCAATGTGAGTAACGTTCCTAATTCCAAATGCAATTGTGTAACCATCCATTGAGTTATCTTGAAAACGCAAAGCTTCTGCATCTCCTTCCACCCATATAAGAGATCTTTCTTCTCCAAGACCTATAAGTTACAAACATTACGACACTATTTTCCTGACAACAAATTTCATTTAGAAAATGCAGACAGTTCCATGCTTATTGTATATTTACCTCTCTCAATGGCTCGCTTTTTACCAACGTTTAACATATGTGGGTTGATGTCACAAACATATATTTGAGTTTGTTCCTGAAAATCATCTTCCCGTACATCTTGCATTGCTCTACGTTTGACATCATTAATACTTTCTAGGATCCTGAAAGCAACATCACCTGCAACATGTGAGAAATTAATATAACATCTAATAACTGTCACATCTTTTATGCACAAAAGAGACAAAACTTCATGTGATGAGTAAGTAGATACTGTTTTGATATTCAAGGTTACTTACATCTAAAGAAAACTTCCATCGACAGCTTCAAATAGGTTACAAATGGAAGATAACCAAAGAAATATTCCACCCACACGAGATTCTAGAAACTAACAAAATTCAGATTTTTTTTAATTAAAAAAAAAACACAGGCAATAAACTATGAGAAGCGAAGAAGAGACTTATAAGAGGAAAGGGGGGAAAGCAAAAAATGAAGAATTAGTCCATAACCTAACATTGCACAATATCTCCTATTTGCCATCACTTGAGGTTTATTTTCTGCACTGACAAAAGGGAATGGTTTTTGCTCTCTCTCTCTTTGGCAAGACTCAGGGAAATCCGGGGCATATGCCACTCACATTCATATAATGGTCTTTTTACTAGAAATCAAATTTTCATAAGGAAGAACAAAAAAACACATTCATGTACAATTTTAAAAACACATCCATGCAATGCCATGATTTTAACATTTATGAAATGTACTCATGTGTCAAATAAAACTTTCATGTTAACTCACTAATGGGTTAAAAAACGCCAAGACATACACACACAAGCCACAAAGGATTCATAAAATTTTGAGTTCAACAATTAAGGTGGAGGATCAAACAATTGACCTTTGGAATGGTAATTGATGGCTTATCCATTCAGCTATGTTCAAATTGACAATTCTATAAAATTAATAATTAGATTAGATTGTTTTTGAAGTCAAGAGTATGATGAAGTATTAGTTCTTATAATTAACTTTGATCAAAACCATATTCTATTACTATTATTTAAGGTCTTCCTTTTCTAGACAGACAAGTGCAACTGCATGGTAATTGGAAGGAAGGAGGGAAATGTTCGACAGCATAACAACAATGATGTTAACTAAAATTGTAAAATTATATTCTTGAGTATTTGAGTGAACTTCCACATAACTTGACTAATATTACGACACAACCACCTAACTCAACTCCATTTGAATGCCAAGGAGATTCCTAGAATTTTAAATTCTAGGTGGGTGGCCACAATGATTTGAACCCATTCCCTGTAAGCCTTTTACTTTTTCTGCAAACTCAAATGACCACCGAACACTAAGCCCACGCATGGTGATTGGCTACCTAATCTACCATTTTAAAGCAAGCAAGAACTTATACTTCAGAATGTTGAAATTTTCCCAAATCAACACAAATTAATAGGCTCAAACCAAAGTACAGAATCTTTGCAAAAGATGTTGGTAAAAATAAAATGTCTCTTCTTAATCAAAGTTAGCACACCAACAGTTTCAAATTAACAATCACGAGAATTGATATCACATTATGAAAATTTAAAAAAAAAATAAAATAAATAAATAAAAACAATTTACATACCTGTACCACCAGCCACATCAAGATGCTTCATTCCAGGAAAAGGATTTAGCTCGGAAACGAGTCTGTAATATTTAGCATGGAACATTAAAAGAGAGAGAGAGAGAGAAGAAAATATGTTTTGCACGAGTGAGGGAGTGAAATTCCAGTTCAAAGAGTCGCACCTGTCTTTCCACAATCTATGCAATCCAGCACTCATCAAATCATTCATCAGATCATAGTTTGAAGCAACATTGCTGAAGACATTACCAACTAGTCGACTTTTTTCCTCTTCAGGCACTTCTTTGAATCCTGCAAAAAGTACCGTATAAATATATATAAAAAGAGGTTTAAGACAAGAAATGCAAGTTGCTTTTTTTTTATAAGAAATAAGACTTGTATTGATCAAAAGAAGGATGTACAAAAAAGGAGATGAGGCATCCCCGTAGAGCCAAGGGGATTACAAAAAAAGACTCCCTATTGGCAACAATCTGAGAAAAGCCAAAATTACAAAAATCGGTATAACAAGAGCACCATTTAGAAGCGTGAAAAATAACAAGATCCCATAAAACACCCCTGGAAGAATCTTTCCCTTGGAAGGTTTTTGCATTCCTCTCATTCCATAGATTCCATAGAAGATTAGCCACCGCACAGAACCATAAAAATTCTCGTTTGACCGCTAAAGAAAGTCCCCTTAATTAATTGGAGTACTAAAAAACCATGAAAGCTATGTATATATTGATGAAATACTTATTTTTTGTATAAGAAACAAAACAAAAGAATTCTATATTGATAAAATACTGAACTTTCATTGAGAGAAAAATGAAAGCTTAAAAATATTGAAACACTTGTACCACCCCGCTGCAGCAAAAGGGCAATCAAAGAACAGGTGCCTTCCATTTTCCCTGTCTCTCTTACATAAAATGCACTGGCAAGGCATAAAATACCAACTCCGCATTCTTCATTGGAGCCTATCATAAGTATTTAGCTTCTCCAAGGAAAAAACCCATAAAAAGACTTTTATCTTATTAGGGACATTAGACTTCCAGATAACATCCAGAAACACATTGCTCAAACTACAGCATCTCCAGAGCTCTTGCTTAGCATATTGGCCATGGACTTCAAAGAAAGAACACCCTCTCTATTGAAGTCATTGTTGGGAAAGGAGACAAAACCAGATTTTGGAAAGATGTTTGGTTGGGAGCTCAATCTTTCCAGTCAAAATTCCCCTCTCCTCTCTATACCTTTTATCTCTTAAGAAAAAAAACTTACTTGTTGTTGATCATTGGAATCAAAGGGCCGGATCTTGGAATCTCTTTTTACGAAGAAACCTCAATGAGATAGAAATTGAAGAATGGGCTTCCTTATCTCACCTCTTGTCTTCATTTATTTTCAAAGACCAAGAGGATAGATGGGTTTGGGCTTTGGAAAAGGATGGTCATTTCTCTACAAGTTCACTAACTCACAAGCTTGCATCTACTGGGAACTTGGATAAATCAGCTTTTTATAAGCAGCTGTGGAAGGGTCACCATCCAAAAAAAGTTAAGTTCTTTGTTTGGGAGCTTAGCCATGTGTGTATCAACACTTTTGACATACTATAGCAAAAATCCCCTAGTTTGGCTATCTCCCCAAATTGTTGCCTTCTTTGTTACAGAAACAATGAATCCCAAATCTACCTTTTCAGCAATTGTGCCTTTGCCAATGCATTCTGGTCCTTCATCAAGCAAGAGTTTGGGTGGTCCACAGCATGGCCTGGGGATATTTATACATTGCTAGATATGTTAATCTATGGCCATCCGTTCAAAAAGGAAAAGAAGACTCTTTGGATCAATTTCATTTATGCTTTTCTATGGAATTTATGGCTTGAAAGAAATGCCCGGGTCTTCACAGAAAAGCACCAAAACATTCATTCCTTCATAGAATCTACTTCCTACCATCCTTTATCGTGGAGTATTTTATCTCCCCCCTTTTGTAATTATGGCTTAACAACTCTTTTATCCCATTAGAGATCTTTTTTTTGTAACTATCACAGTTAGGACTTCTTTTGTATCTATTTCATTCATCAATGAAATAGTTTCTCTGTTTCCTAAAAAAAAAAAAGAAAAAAAAGAAAAAACACCCTCTCTTTCCAATATCCATCTTTTGCTATCACCCACTCTTTCCAAGTTACTTTAAGTTCACAAAAAAACCGCCCTCTCATCCCGTGTTACTATAAGTTCACACCAAACTTGTTTGAAGTCCAAGACAAGCTTTGTCTACGATCATTCGATCACTTACCAAAATCAATCGTCATTAGTTAGATGCTAGCATAATGAGTGTGAAATCACGTTTAAGTATACAGTAAACTTCCCTTCAATAAATTTATGTAAACAATGTCTCATTATTACTTTTCTTTTGCTTGGTGGGATAAGGGAGTTGCAGAATTTGCATTCATCTGTCAATTATAACAAGCCAAGCAGCAGCAAAGGGTTTGTTGCGAGGGTCACCTGCAACTAAATGATTATTATCTCTTGGAATGTTAGGGGCCTTGGTTCTGGTAAAAAGACAGCCCTCATAAAGGATTTTTTAAATAATAACCAACCTAAACCCACAATTTGGACTTAAAAACTTAAAAACAAAATGAAATTTAATAATCCCTAGAGGCGCGTGGGGCGCACGCCTCGGGGCTTCATGGAAGGCGCGCGCCTAGGCCGCGCCTTCTTACCCGCGCCTCGCCTCTTCGAGGCGAGGCGCTTCACGTGCGCCTTGCGCCTAGGCGCGCGCCTGGGCGCGCCTTTTAAAACACTGCTCGCAACATCTCCTTTTGGACACCTATTACTAAAAAAGTGGAGAAACAACTGCAATCATGGGGGCATCACATATTTCCAAGGGAGGAAGACATACTCTCATACAAGCTACACTAGCAAATTTACCAATATACTATTTCTCCTTATATCTTGCCCCTAGCAAGGTTACCAAATCCATAGAGAAATTATATAGACCTTTTCTTTGGAGGGGTGGTATTGAGAAGAAGGGCAGCCACCTTCTCAATTGGTCTTCTATACAAGCCCCTATTGAAGAGGGAAGTTTGGGGATTTTCGATATTCATAAGAAAAATATCTCCCTATTGGCAAAAAGGATTTGGCGTTATTATCTTGAAAAAGATGCTCTTTGGAGAAGAATCATTGCTGCAAAGTTTGGCACCACCCATAGCAACCAAAAATCGGGGAGTTACTCCTTGCACACATCCAAAGGTCCTTGGAAATCCATTGTTAAATTACAGCAGCTGATTTACAATCACATTAAATCAAATGTTGGGTTTGGTGACAAGACATTATTTTGGAAAGATGTTTGGATGGAACCACAAAACTTTCAAAAAAGCTATCCATCTCTTTTTCCTTTTTCCCTAAAAAAAAAAAGGCTGCCATTTTTTATTTGTAGAATCCTAATACAGGGGCATGGAATTTGTTTTTGAGGAGAAATTTGAGCTCGAAAATTCACGAATGGGCATCACTATCGAATCTTTTATCATCATTTAACTTCACACTGTTATTGTGAGACCAAGTATGAGAGAATTCTTATTTAATTCTATACAATAGAGCCAAATATATATAGGCACACATGGAAGCCTTAAACTAATAATAGTAAATTACAATAAAAGACAAGACTATTAGAGTTCGTTTGATAACGTTCCTGTTTTCTGTTTCTTGTTCTTGTTTCTCATTTTTCAAGAAACATACATGTTTGATAAACCATCATGTTTCTTGTTTCTAAATTTTTTAGAAACGTTTCTAAAAAAAATGCAGATTTTGATAAACTTCAAAAAGTAGTTTCTCAAATTCTGTTTCTGTTTTTTTTCCAGATTTCATGCATGTATTCCTATATCTCTTTTTACCAATCTCTTCCCTCTCTCTTCTTTCTCTCTCTTCCATTCTATTTTTTTTCCTTTTAATACTTTTTAATCTCTTTGGTTTTTTCTTCTTTTTTATTTTTATTTTTTGATTTATTTCTTTCTATTCGTTCTCTCTCTTTTATCATAATCTTTTTTCTTTTAATAGTTCATTATCTTTTTTTTTCTTTTTTTCCTTTTTCCTTTTCTCTTTTCGTTTATGTTTTTCTCTTCTCTCTTATTTTCTTTTACTTTACATTAATGAGCTTATAGTTATTATTTTCTATTTAATTCTCTATTATTTTTCCTTTTGGTACGATTTTATTTTTTATTAAATAAATAAACTAATAATGTACTTCATGTTTACCATTAAATGTAAAAAAATATATACATTCTCTCTCTTTTTCTGATTTTACTTGCGTGTATTATTGGCTAATGCATTTTTAAACAGAAAATAAAATTAAAGTTTATTATTAAATTAAAGAAATGTGGGTATGTTCGATTGTCTAACCTTAGACAATTTACAAATTCGTCTAATTGAACTAACTCTTGTAAGTCAAAATCGTTCAATGTGAATTGATTGAAGTGAGAAATAACATTGCAAATCAAATTTGATCAAAATTTGAAGGATAAAATTTATTATTATTATTATTATTAATTAGGTGTTGGGCCTTAATAAAATACTATAACCTCTATATAATTGTTTTATATTTATTTTAATGCATGTTATATGTTTTATTATAGTATATGTACTAAATTTTATTTTTACCAAAAAACAAGAAACAAGAAACAGAAATAGATCAAACATGTTTCTGTTTTTAGTTTTTAAGAAACAGAAACAAGAAACGAGAAACAGAAACAGGAAACAAGAAACGAGAAACGAGAACGTTATCAAACGGGGCCTTAACTCCTAAATCCACATATATATACTATAACACTCCCCCTCAAGTTGGAGCATATATGTTAATCATGTCCAACTTGTTACAAAGATAATCTATTCTAACTCCATTTAAAGCTTCCGTGAAAATATCTCCTAATTGTTCTCTAGTCTTCACGTATCCAGTAGACACCAAACCTTGTTGTATTTTCTCACAAACAAAATGGCAATCAATTTCAATATGTTTAGTTTGTTCATGAAATACTGGATTTGATGCAATATGAAGGGCAGCTTGATTGTCACACCACAACTTGGTTGGAACTGTAATATTGAAGCCTAATACGATCAAGAGTTGATGTACCCACATTGTTTCACATACTGATTGTGTCAGAGCTCTGTATTCTGATTCAGCACTTGATCGCGAGACTACATTTTGTTTCTTACTTTTCCATGAAACCAAATTACCTCCAACAAAAACACAATAGCCAGAAGTTGATCTTCTATCTTCTCTTGATCATGCCCCATCGACGTCAGAAAAACGCTCAATCTCATATGACCAAAATCTTTATATAAGATCCCACATTCAGGTGCAGCCTTCAAATAACATAGAATTTGTTGTACTGCAGCCCAATGATCCACTGTGGGTGAAGACATAAACTGACTCACAATGTTTACTGAATAAGCTATGTTTGGTCGTGTTACTGTAAGATAATTCAACTTTCCAACCAATCTTCTGGGTCTTTAAATGGTTCTCTATCTTTTGTAAGTTGCAGATTAGGCATCCTTGGAGTATTACATGGCTTGGCTCCCAATTTCCCCGTCTCATATAGCAAATCAAGCACATATTTCCTTTGTGACATAAAGATACCCTTCTTGCTCCTCATTACTTCAATACCCAAGAAGTACTTTAATGTGCCCAAGTTTTTAGTATGAAATTGACTTTGGAGGAAAGTTTTGAGAGATAAAATGCCAGATGTATCATTTCCAATAATAACAATATCATCAACATAAAGGGCAGATAGAATAATACCACTCTTAGTTCATCGATAGAAGACAAAGTGATTTGACTTGCTTTTCTTCATTCCAAACTGCTCAAGTGCTTGACTAAATTTTTCAAACCATGCTCGTGGACTTTGTTTCAGCCCATACAAAGATTTGCAAAGGCGGGAAACTTTACATTCTCCCCCTGAGCAACAAATCCTGGTGGTTGCTCCATATAAACTTCCTCCTCAAGATCACCATGGAGAAAGGCATTTTTAATGTCAAGTTGATGCAAAGGCCAACATTGAGATGCAGCCATGGAAATGAATAACCTGTCATAAGTTAATTTGGCGACATAAGAAAATGTATCAAAGTAATCAATTCCATAGGTCTCAGCATAGCCTTTGGCAACAAGGCGTGCTTTTAATCGAGCAACTGAACCATCAGGATTGACCTTAACTGCAAACACTCATTTCATCCAATAGTTTTCTTTCCTACAAAACGAGATGCCAAATCTCAGGTACCATTATCATTTAAGGCATTCATCTCTTCTATCATCGCATTGCGTCAACCAGGATGAGACAAGGCTTCATGAACAGTTTTAGGGATCGAGATAGATTCAAAAGATGCAACAAAAGAACATGTAGAAGGTGACAAGTGGTCATAAGAGGCAAAAGAAGAAATAGGAAAAGTGCAAGAACGTTTACCTTTACGAAGAGCAATAGGAAGCTCATCACTTGGTCCTAGATCTGATGACGAAGAATTTTCTGGTACAAGACATTCACCTGGAGTTTGTTGTCATCTTGAATAGACTCGAGTAATAGGTGGACGAGTAAGGACAGATGTCGAAGGAGATGGATCGGGAGAGGGTGTAGGAGACACAAGTGTATAGATAAAAATATCATCACCCTCCCCTTGACTCGTACCAGGAAAAGATGAACCAAAAGGTTTGTCCTAAAAGAAAGTAACATCGCGAGATACAAGATACCTATTTGAACTAGGACAAAAGCATTTATATCCTTTTTGAACACGAGAATAGCCTAAGAAAATGCACTTCAAAGATTTGGAGTCTAATTTTATCAGAGTAGGACGAACATCCCGAACAAAACAAGTACAACCAAATATTTTCGGCTCAATAGGAAACAAAGGTTTTGTTGGGAATAAAACGTGATACGGAATCTGACCTTTAAGAACAGATGAAGGCATGCGATTAATCAAGAAGCAAGCCGTGGAAATTGCATCAACCCAAAAATGCTTAGGAACACGCATTTGAAAAGATAATGCTCTTGCAATTTCAAGAAGATGTCTATTCTTTCTTTCAGCAACTCCATTTTGAGATGGAGTATCGGCACAAGATGCATGATGAAGAATTCCATGCTTACATAGGTATGACCTAAGTGGTTTAGAAAAGTACTCACTAGCATTGTCACTTCTCAAAATTTTAAGGAAACATCAAATTGAGTTCAAATTTCAGCATGAAAGTTACAAAAATGAGAAAGTAACTCAGAACGATTCTTCATAAAGTATAACCAAGTCATACGAGAGTAATCATCAACAAAAGTAACGAAATATCGAAATCCAGTTTTGGACACAATCGGACAAAGACCCCAAATATCAGAATGAACTAATTGGAAAGGCGCACTTGCTCGTTTATCTATTCTAGGGCTAGAACTAAGACGATGAAGTTTAGCAAATTGACATGAGTCACAATTTAATGAAGATAAGTTATGAAATTCAAGACAAAGCTTTCTTAGCGCTGAAAAGAATAGATGACCCAAACGACAATGAGCATCAAAAGGAGAAACGACTCCAGAATAGGCAATGTTTGACACTGGATGATAAAAAATATAAAGTCCTCTAGATTCATGTCCTTTACCTATAATCTTCTTCGTCACAAGATCCTGAAAGAAGCAATAGCCAGGATAGAATGAAACACAACAATTAAGGTCAGAAGTGAGTTTACTGATAGAGATCAAATTAAAGGAAAAGTGAAGAAAATGTAGAACAGAAGACAAAGAAAGAGATGGGGTTAGATTGACTGTGCCAGATCCAAGAATAGATGATTTTGATCCATCTGCCAAAGTAACATCAGCAAGGGATGTAGATGAAGAAAGAGTGAAAAACAAATTGGAATTACCTGTCATATGAGCGATAGCACCAGAGTCTATGACCCATTTGGTACAGGATGAAAGTAAGACAATGATACATGTTACTTGACCCAACAATGGTTGCAGTAGGGGTAAGCACAGATGATGAAGAGGATCCTTTCAATGATTTCTAGTACTGTTGGAATTTAGCAGAGTCTGTAGAAATAACAAATGGTTTCTTAGATGAACCATGGAAGGATTGAGTCAATGATTGAACCACATTACACATCAATGCGAGTTCTTGTGCAACCATATGTCAATGACGAATGTAAAGCCACAAAATCCAATCTAAAACCACAAGATCAAACCCAAATGACTGCCCAACTTCTTAAAAACTGATCTGAATGGAGTTTCCAATAAAGAGAACTAATTATTTTCCAAACTAATGTCTAACCCAAGCCAATAATAACCAACATAACCACACAACTAGGTCGAAATAACATAAAATGAAAAATCACGAAATCGGAGAGTATTCCAACAACGCGCGACTGCAGATAAACCCAAGCAAACAAAAAAAAAGATCTGAACTGCACGAAAAACAACTGAACTCACTCCAAATGACACAACCGGATACCAAAGAAGGAGATTTTGACAAATCCAAGCACACAGAAGAACCAAAAACCACAAAAGAAGACGATCCCAAGTGACGAAATGCAAAACAGACCCTCCACGCACATGTCGGCACGTGGGATAGGCGGCGGTGGCTTCCGGCAGCACGTGAAGGCCACTCACGGTTAGTTTTTGGTTGAGCGGTGACAAAAAAAAATTACTTTTTTTTTACCTAATTTATGGCGGCGGACCTGATGGTGGTGGTGCGATGGCAGTAATGTTTAAGTGCATACCACAAAGCTCACAAATCCTAAGGTGTTAAACAAAAGGGTTCTAAACCCCAAACCCAATTCTCAAAACCCTAATGGTTAACAAAACCTAATCTCTAAGAAACTTTCTCTAATATCACGTTATTGCGAGACCAAGTATGAGAGAATCCTTATTCAATTCTATACAATACAGCCAAATATATATAGGCATCATTGTAAGCCCTAAACTAATAATGGTAAATTACAATAAAAGACAAAAAACTAATAAACTCCTAAATCCACATATATATATATATATATATACTATAACACACACAACAAGAAGACGTTAGGTATCCTGCCTAACTCTCCTGCAAATTCTTAGAAAAAGACACACAACCAGCAGCAATAATATAAAGGAAACAATGTTATATTGGGAGTTCTCCAATATACGGTGATAACTTGCATAAAAAGATAACCAATAGCAATGTCAAGGATAAGAACAAGATAACTCCAGCAATTTGAGAGTGCTAGGAACTCTCCCCACAAGCCAAACAGACTTCACAAAAAACATACCCCCCTCCCCAAGGAAAACACTCCTCTATAAACCCTTCCTTCCCTCACAGTCCGTACAACCCAACAGAAACTCACACGCCCACTACTAACTAACTTCCTTATCCTTTCCCATTTTATCCCTCCTCACATAAGTATGCATAATCAAGGGTCTCACAGAAGATAGATGGGTCTGGACTCTAGAAAAAGATAGATTGTTCTCCACAGGCTCATTAACTAGAAATCTTGCATCTACAGGCAATTTGGCGGACTCTAATTTTTACTCCCAATCATGGACAGGTTGCTCTCCCAAAAAAGTCAAATTCTTTGTTTGGGAGCTTAATCATGCTTGTTTTAACACCTTTGATAAGCTACAGAGGAAATCCCCATGGATTACCATTTCTCCCAACTATTATCACCTAGGTTTAAGGAATAACGAATCACAGGTTCATCTTTTTAGTGATTGCCCCTTTGCAATTACTTTCTGGAACTATATACAACAGCTTTTTGCTGGTACACTGCTCGTCTAGGTGATATTTATACATTACTCAATTACACCATCAACGGCCACCCATTCAACGGCCACCCATTCAAGAAGGAGAAGAAGATTCTATGGCACAACTTCATCTATGCTTTCTTATGGAACTTAAGGTTGGAAAGAAATGACCGCATCTTCACAGATAAGCAACAAAACATTGGTTCCTTTATTGATTCTACAATCTATCTTGCTATTTCTTGTAGTAAAAATTCTCCTAATTATAGTTTGACAACCCTCATGGCTCATTGGAGGTGTTTTTTGTAATTATTATCCAATAGGACTTTTTTGTAACGATTTCATACATCAATGAAATGATTTCTGTTTCCTATAAAAAAAAAAGTCTCATCATTACTTAAAATTTTAGTATAACAATTTAAAATTTTTGCATTTGGATAAAAATAAAATTTTGTGCAATATACTACTTAATTCAAGATTAGATAAAATTTAATAATATTAAATTTATATATAATGTGATAATTCAGTATATAAATTAATATAGAATTTTTTTTTAACTGATAAATTAATATAGATTTAAATCATTATAGCAGACAAAATAGTGAAATAACTTCTTCAAGTAGCATGAAAATACCTTTCGTATATATAGGGAAAGCGGTTTAGAAAATCAATATTAGTTTACCCATTGAACAAAAAAATTTAATAAAGCTCCATAAATCTATCTATTCCTCATACTTCTTGATAAAATGGATTTAATTTAAAATAGGGATATAAACAACAGTTATTGAAAAGAGTTTAAAAAAAGTAGGAATACCCTGAGAGGACAGATTGAACTTAAAATAGTCGACCTTTAGAGAACAATCATTCTTCCACTTCCGTAACCTTTTCTCTACCCTTTCATCCCCGAATTCCAAAACCTATTTTAAGGGAATTATTCCCTAATAGCAGCATGAATATCTTAAGTTCAAAAATGACATTACATCGTGGAAGCTAAATTCCTCAGTTTTGAACAAATTCTACATAACAATAAATCCTAAGAACCTTCTTGTTTCAACAACAAAAAAATTATATATTATTTTGAAAACTAGAGGATTGTTTGCTAATAATAGAGGTACGGGACTCCTAGTTACAACAGCACTAACAACTATTGAGATATATTATCAATATTGACAATTCAAAAACAAGTATATGCAGGGCTCCAAATCCCCCTGTCATGTTCTAATGTGAGCGAACGAGCGAGAGCGAGAGAGAAAGAGAGAGATGAACCAACCAAAACTTGTAGCATGTGAATGTAATAGATTGGCAAAAGAAAACATTGGAAAAAATTTACTTCCAATCCTTCTAGTCACTGAACGCAAAGCCATGACTGCAACAGAGAAACAAAAAAAAATTGATTATCCCGAAGGCCCAACTTGCAGATGGACAATGCATTCATAAATAATCGAATACATACAAAATTTGAAGAATAGAAGACAATAGGAATGAGATAGTAGCTTTGAATCCTGCTATACGAATCGGTTTAAACCGAAACAGTGTGAGTGAAGTTTACTTCGGCTCCATTTCGGGTTTGAACGAATGATTGAGAAACAGAAACCTCATTGCAAAAAGTATTGAAGAATCAAATAAAAAAAAAATGCCCCAATGACAGATTTAGCTTGTACAACTTTTGATAGCATTATACATATCAAATAAATCGAGTAAGGGCAAGGGGCAATGACAGAAATTAGAAAACAAAAAGGAAAAAAGAGAAGGGAAATATATCAAAATAAAGATTTCAATCTTACCAGTTCGTGAAGAGAGGAAATAATCGAGTTAGTGGGGGCTGAAGCTGTAACTGAAAATCGAGAGGTAGCGATGGAGATAGGGCTGAAGGATTATAAGATAAATAAAGTTGTGTATATTAGGGCTGAAACTTGAATTTCAGAGGGAGGGATCAATGGAGACCGAAGAGAGTGCGTATGAAGGAGGAGAACGAGAGACAGACGCCTGAAACGGGATCACTGTGACTGTGAGCCGTTTTTTTCCAATGACTGACCCGAACTTTTTCTATTATTTAAATAAATATAAAATATAAAGAACAAAGTACACTTTTAGAAGGCATTGGACCCATAAAGTTGAGTTGAGTTTGACAGAGTTAGTTTGTCAGTGACATTAGAAGTCTGTATTTGGAGTGCAGAGTTGTGTTGAGTTGAGTCAGAAAGTATGTATTTGGAGTGCAGAGTTGAGTTAAATTATCAAAGATATTTGGTACAATTTTTTATAATTTGAAGTAAATTGATTTTTAACTGACTGTTTTTGTTTCTTTTATTTTTATTTTTTCCAATCATTCATCTAGAAACATACTTTCTCAACTTTCCAACACTAAATTCCAATGTCCACTTCAAAAAATATAGATATTTTTTAACATTGATCTTTTTTTTAAAAAACATCATTCTTTATCTTTCTTTTTTTTAGAAATTGACTTCTTCCAAACTAGAGGAAATGAAGCATTATATTTTCTTTTTGTTATACATTGAACTTCTTTCAATTTATAGAAATCAAATGTTGCATTCTTTATAACAACAAATAGCAATTGATGAATGGAAAAAATGCAATGTACCAGTATTTTTTTTCTTTAAACACAAATTAAACTTCTATCAAAATATAGAAATCTAATGTTTCATTTTCTAAACACACATTGAAGTTCTTTGAAATTTACAAATGAGGACCTTACTATGACACTTTTCAATTACTAATGGAGTCTTCATTATGAGGGAATTTTGTTGTCCTTCTCTTTGATTTTCATTTGGGTGGAGATCCACTTTCTGCCTTGATTTTCATTTTCTCAAGGACCTCTCTTCTAGTAGCTATGTCAAATTTTGCCTCTTCTTCATCTTCTTCTTTTTCTTCCCTCGGCCTCTTGGCCCTTGAACTCCCTATCTTCTTCTCTGTTTCATCTCTTCTTCTTTTCTTAAGAGGTGGTGGTGGCATCCAAGCATCAGAACTGCTTGTTACCTCCACATCCTCACTTTCTGCCTCTTTAGTCCTTTCTTCACAAGGTTGTGGTCCCTGAAAATCAGAAAATCCATTCCCCATCTCAGATGATGGGTTCCATTCGTGTGAGACTCCTCTAGTCTCATAGTCAAAAAGCACATCAAAATTTTATTCTTGAGCTTCTGGGGGCTGCCCATCTCTTCCTTCTTTTTCTTTTTCATTTTCAACCACCATAGTGGCTTCTTTTCCTGCATTCCTAGCACCCACAGTTGGTGCTGGGTCTTCTTGGATTATAGGTGCAATGGGCACCTCTTCCCTTTCTTCTTCTTCAATTCCAACACCCCTAGTGAGTGTTAGTCCTTCACCTGCAATCTTCTATTTTTCTCTTCTCTTCTCAACAATTTCTTCTCTTGCAAGTTCTTGTTCATAATTCAAAGTCCAAATGCCCTCAGTGTTGCCATTTTGGTCACTTGGCCCTTGTGTAGACCATCTTGATGGTCTCCTTGTCACCTTGTCTGTGGCCAAATGTTGTGCATGAAATTCCTCTACCAATCGTTTGGCATGTTCAGTGGCTGATTTCACCCATTCCTCCTTCTTTTGTGTTGTGCTTAGGGGGTGGCATCAATTCCCTATCTCCTTTATCGTTTTCAAGTTTTCAGGGGCAATGACAGAGGGAATCGAAGATTGTACCTTTTCAGAGGTTGGAATTTCTCATACCGAAGCCTCCTTCTCATCTCTTTTTTTCTGGGCATTTGAATCAGGTTGTGAACTTGTTGATGAAGAACTTGCCTCTCTTGATTTCTTCCTTGAGCTCTTGGGTGTGGTTTCTTATCTTTCAAGAGGAATATTTTTCGAATTCGCCCTCCTTTCCGCATGCATTGCCTTGATCATCTTGAACCATTCCTTTGAAAGTTTCTTCAAGGGCTTCGGCTTTGGCAGTTCAGTTGATGGAGTCGATTGAGGCTTTGGAGGAGTCGCTTGAGAAGAAGACCCAATTGGTCTCTACGATTCAAGTGGAACTTCCATTGCTCAAAGTTCTTCGTATCTTTGGTCAGCCATTCTCCTCAAGTTTTCCCTCCATTCTGCCGAACCTACTGGGGGTGCATTCTAACCAAAGATGGGGTCTTTGTCTTCTTCAACCCAAGGTTGTGATGCTTCGTGGGTTGCTTCCGAATCTTCCTCTTACATTAGAGCAAGAAGGGGTTGAGTCGCGGGAGTCTGGTCAGTCGGCCATGATATTGGCAAGCGCTTGTAGGTGGTCAAAAGTTGTTGCACCATTGTTGGTAGTTGAGAGCTTTGATTGCTTGGGAAGAGAGGAATGAAGAAAGTGAAAGGACGTTTTGAAAATATTTGACTTAGGTCAATAGCCCATGTGCGCAAATATATATATTCTCAAAAAGTCAGCCCCTTTCCTTTTTTAACGTGTCACCCTTTTTTGCAGCGAATTCCAGGAAATTGTAATTACAATTTTCGATTGGAATTTAGGAATCTGACGCTCAAGAATTGCAATTGCAATTTTCGTTGCTCCTTCCTTCTTTTCATTCCTTTTCTTTGGGCTTTGTCTTCATTATTCTTCCTCCTGAAACTCAAGATTAACACATTAAAAAGTTCACACAATCTTTTTTTTAGGTCTTGATGATTTTTGAAAATCTCAATTCATAACTTAGAGTTGATTCATTGAACTCCCAGGTGAATCCCCAGGTGGAGGTGTTCCTTAGACAGTCAACTTAAGTACCTCAGCCTAGACAGGATTCTCCTAGACAGAGATTCTCTGAATCAAACTTCTTCATTTGAATTGATTTTCTCAAAATCATACTTCTCTCTTAAGCGTTTTTTTTAAGAGAAATCAAACAAAAGGTACAACTATGAATTCAAATTACGTAATTTACATATATACATCAAACCTGGTGACTCCTCACTCTACTTCAGTGAGGGAGATTGACATCTTCTCCATGTTTGGCTCTTCTCCCCAGTAAGGTTTCACTCTCTGGCCATTGACCTTGAAAATATTGCCTTTTTCATCCAGTAAATCGACAACTCCATGTTGATATATCTTTGAGACTATAAAGGGTCCTAACCATCTGAACTTCAACTTCCTTGGAAAAAGTTTTAATCTTGAGTTGAATAAGAGCACTTGTTGTCCTTCTCTTAAATCTTTCCCTTTAAGTCTTTGGTCGTGCCACTTCTTTAACTTCTCCTTGTAAAGCTTAGCATTCTCATAAGCATAATGCCTAAGTTCTTCCAGTTCGTTCAGCTGAAGTTTCACTTTATCCCTGCATGAATCATGTCCATGTTTAATTTTTTTAATCGCCCAAAAAGCTTTGTGTTCTAGCTCCAATGGTAGATGACATGCTTTTCCAAATATGATCCTGTATGGAGACATTCAAAGTGGAGCTTTGAAAGCAGTCTTGTGTGCCCATAAAGCTTCATCGAATCTTAGATACCAATCTTTCCTTGATGGATCGACTGTCTTTTCTAAGATGCCTTGATCTCTTTGTTGGATAACTCTGCTTGTCCATTGGTTTATGGGTGATAAGCAATAGCAACTCTATGCTTCACATTATATTTGCCCAGCAAACCTGCAATTGCTCGATTGACAAAGTGCGTACCTTCACCACTCACCAATGCTCTGGGAGTTCCATACCTTGTAAAAATGTTCTTGAGGAGAAATCTCTTCACAAAATGTTCTTGAGGAGAAATCTCTCCACTTGGACACATAGTCCATTGCCAAAAGAATGTACATGTTTCCATATGATAGGGGGAATGGCCCCACGAAGTCAATTCCCCACACATCAAATATCTCTACTTCTAGCATGTACTGCATTGGCATCTCGTTCCTTGCTAATAGATTCCCTGTTCTTTGGCACTGTCACAACGTCTTGCAAATTTCTGTGCATCTTTGAACAATGTTGGCCAAAAATACCCACTTTGGAGTACTTCTGCAGCTGTCTTTGTCCCAGCGAAGTGTCCTCCATAGGGAGCTGTATGACAAGCTTCCAACACTTTCCACGTATCTTCCTTTGCTATGTATCTTCTTCAAATCTGATATGGCCCTATCCTGTAGAGATAAGGTTCATCCCAATAGTAGTACCTAATGTCATGGAAGAATTTCTTCAATTGGTGTGGGTTTGCGTCTGGAGGAGCTAATCCACTCACCAAGTAGTTAGCCACATCTGCATACCATGGGGTTGTTTCCATCTCTACTGCCAATAGCATTTCATCTGCAAAAACATCTTTGATATCATCTTTTTCCTCTTTTTGTGCTTCCTGTCCTAACCTGGACATATGATTAGCAACCTGGTTCTCGGTTCCTTTTCTATCTTGTATCTCTACGTCGAACTCTTGAAGAAGTAGTATCCATCTTATCAATCTAGGTTTTGCATCTTTCTTCAATAATAGATACTTCAGGGCGGAATGATCTGTGTGAACAATAACCTTAGTCTCGACCAAGTAGGATCTGAACTTATCAAAGGCAAACACCACTGCAAGTAGTTCTTTTTCGGTGGTGGTATAATTAACCTGTGTCTCATTCATCGTTCTGCTGCATAATAGATCGATGTATAACCTTGTCTCTTTTTTGTGCCAACACTACTCCAACTGCAAAATCACTCGCGCCACACATCAACTCGAATGGCTTGGTTCAATCTGGTTCAATCATAATCGGTGTCGAGCTGAGTGCCTTCTTTAGTGTTTCAAATGTAGTCAAGCATTCTTGGTCAAACATGAAAGGTCTGTCTTTTTCCAATAACCTGCACAATGGTTTAGAGATTTGCGAGAAATTCTTGATGAATCGTCTATAGAATCCTACATGACCTAGGAAACTGCGAACCTCCTTAACTGATGTTGGTGAAGGTAACTTTGAAATCAGCTCCACCTTGGCTTTGTCAACTTCAATGCCCTTTTTGGAGATTCGGTGTCACAGCACTATTCCTTCCTACACCATGAAATGACATTTCTCCCACTTGAGCACTAAATTTGTTTCCTCGCATCTTTGCAAAGCATGTTCAAGATTTTCTAGACAATAATGGTACGTTTCTCCAAAGACAGAGAAGTCATCCATGAAAATTTCTACAGTCCGCTCTACCATATCTGAAAAGATCGCTATCATAAATCTTTGAAAAGTTGCAAGTGCATTACATAATCGGAATGGCATTCTTCTAAAAGCGAAGGTTCTATAAGGACATGTGAATGTTGTCTTGTCTTGATCTTCTGGTGCAATTGTTATATGGTTATAGCCTGAGTAGCCATTCATAAAACAATAGTACTCCTTTCCTACAAGTCGATCAAGCATTTGATCAATAAAGGGTAGAAGGAAATGGTCCTTCTTAGTTGCCTTATTCAGTCGTCTATAGTCCATGCAAACTCTCCATCCTGTAACTATGCAGGTTGGAAGTAATTCATTCTTCTCATTGGTTACTACCGTCATTCCTCCCTTCTTAGGGACACATTGGATCGTACTCACCCATTTGCTATCTGCAATTGGATATATCACACCTGCATCAATCCATTTGATGATCTCTTTGCGCACTACCTCTTTCATCACAGGGTTCACCCTCCTCTGCATCTCCACTGAATTCTTTGCTCCTTCTTCTAAGTTGATTTTTTGCATGCAAACGATGGGCTGATTCCTTAAATATCTACAATTGTCCAACCAATCGCTCGTTTATGCTTTGATATTACCTGAAACAAAGAAGATTCATCTTGATCAGTTAGTGTTCCTTAAATGATCACAATTAGAGTCTTATCTTTTCCAAGAAAGATATATTTTAAGTGGGATGGCAATGGTTTGAGTTCCACTTCAAGTGGGTCTACTATAGATGGCAGAATGGGCGCCATCTTTTCTTATGAAGTCCTTAGAGGACTAATGTATGCTAATTCTTCCCATTGATCTATAACTTCTTCTTCTTCAAAGTCGTCTTCTTCATTTGATTGCAATTGCCAAGATTCCACAATTTCAAGTCTCGAACAATCTTCTGTTTCCCTTAGATACCGCAATGCGTCAAGTACATTAAACTTTATTTCTTGATCATTCACCTGCATTGTGAGTTCTCATTTCTAGACGTCTATTAAAGTGTGGCATGTGGCTAGGAATGGTCTTCTGATCGCACTTTTTGCTACAACACGCAAGTGCACGTGATCGAAGTAATAAAGAAACTAGAAGTACTTCAGAGTATCGTACCCAAGGGAACGAGTTTTAACAAAATTTATAAAATGGCACACAATTGTTTACAAATTGCAACTTAAGTAACCGTGGATGTAAAAATATAAGAGGTTGGCTTGTTAACAAAGAATGGGTGAAAAATCAATGAGTAAAAATAAGGGATTTCAAGTGGTTCAAGCACCTTTGGAAAAATGCTATTCAAAATGCAATTGCAATCTTGACTAAACATGTGAAAACTAAGTAAACCGAGTTCAACTCCTATTCAATTTTGATTCAAAATCTTTAGGAGACTAAGTGATTAAACCTATATGTCTATGGCTAATCTAACTTAGATATTTTCGCACACAACTCTAGTTGTTTTGGAGTCTCGCCTTATGTCTAGGGTCGATGTTCAGAACTTATTTCTAAGCCTTTTCCTCCATTGCTTTTGTGACATCAGCTTTCCCTTAACTCTTTCGATATTAAGTTCAAGCTTGACAAGCAATCACTAGTTGGCCGACTAGATTTACCCAGATCTAAATTCAACAAAAGCAAACAAAGTTCACATGCTAGCAAGATTGGTTATGCTTTAGAGCTTTTACATTTTTCCTTAGGGCTTTCACCAACTTGAACCCCTAACGGAAATTTAGCTCATTATGGAAGAAATGAAAACCAAAAATTGATTGCTAAAAATCTCATATTAAATGACCTAACTTTTAGAAATTAAATATTGCAATGATGGAATCAAACAACTGAAATTTAGTAATGATTTATGAATCTAATTCAATAATCCAAATGTTCAGGAAAGTAATTTACATTCCAAAGTAGAATTCAAGACAACACCATCATCAACCTTCAAATAATTTCAAATAAAAGCTTCAAGGCAGTGATAAAATTAATTAAAAAAATTCAGAACTTTGGAGCTAAAGTTTCATCAAATTGACAGAAAAATTGAAGGAAAACAAAATCCATAATTCATTGATTTATTCAACTTCTATAACATACGAAAATTGGAGTAAACAGAGACCCATTAAATGAGAAAATCGAGCAGAAAAACAGAGAGATAAAACTAAAAAAATATAGTACAAACGCTAACGGAAATTCCTTGCTTTGATCGACCCAAAATTCCTTCAAGGGCAATTGGATTCTTACCTCCTCGAAATTTCTTTGAGGAGGGATCAACCTCGGAAATTACAGAGAAAAAGATGAAGAGAAAACTGTTGTAAATTGCAGAAAAAACATGAATTACAGACTGTGGGCGAGTAGCAAAAAACCCAGCCACGTTTTGGATTGTTTTCTTCATTTTTATAGGCATTGAGGGCTAGGGTTTCCATCTTTGTGCTCCTTCAATCATGGGTCAATGTTTGGGCATGAGATTAGGTTGAAAATTCTCCAAAAATCGAGCAAATCACATGGATTTTGGTGTTTTCTCGAGATTCCCACAACTTCCAGATTTTGCAGAAATGCAATTGCATTTTTGTTGCATTATTTTTCAGCTTTACCAAAATTTTCCAGAAATGCAATTGCATTTTCATCAGCATTTTTGGGCTGAAAAGTCTCCTAGAAATCGAGCCAAACACCGTGGGTTTTGGAGCATTTTCGTGATTTCCACAATAAATTCATGTCCAACAAATGCAATTGCAATTGTCCCTTTTGTTCACCACATTGCTTTCTCAAGGAAATGCAATTGCATTTCTTTTGCATTTTCTTCATTTCTTCAAATCTGCACAAAAACAACACTTTAGCCAACTTTTCATTATCTTTTCAACTTATTTCTTCTTTTTCCATACCCCGACAAGCTTTCATGAATTTATCTCATAAACGCTATTTTTAGCTTGCTCGTTAGTCGGCAAAATATGCAAAAATGGCAAGAACAACTTAGTTTTAGAGTTAAATAATCCTCATAACTGAGAATTATCATCTTCCTAGAATGATAGGAACATCTTGGTCAGCTTCACAATCTAAGATGATGAAGTCAGCAGGGAAGACAAATTTATCTACTTTAACCAGCACATCTTCATTTTTCCCTATTGGCCGAGCTATAGACCTGTCCACCAGTTGCAATGTGACTGTAGTAGGTCTTACTTCACCAATACCTAACTATTTAAAAACTGACAAAGGCATCAAGTTGATGCTTGCCCCAAGATCACATAATGCACGTCCGACATCTGCTCCTCCAATTGTGCATGGAATTTTGAAACTTTTTGGGTATTGCAACTTTGGTGATACTTTACTCTTCAACATTGCACTGCAATTCTCAGTTAGTGCCACAGTCTCAAATTCCCCCAGCCTTCTTTTCTTTGTTAATATGTTATTCAAGAATTTAACATAGTTAGGCATCTGCTCAAGTGCTTCCACTAACGGAATGCTACCGTGGAGTTGTTTGAGAATGTCTGAAAACTTGTTAAACTGTGCGTCTTGATTATTCTTTTTAAATCTTTGGGGAAAAGGAGGTGGTGGTTTGTAACTCTGAATTACTGGTTCTAGCATTTTGATCTTCTTTTCCAATTCTTGGTGCTTTTCGATCGCTTCCTCGATCGCTTCACCTGATTTTTCTCTTACTGATTCATTTACTTCGTTTTCTATGAATCCATTTTTTCTTCACCTGCATTTTTTATTTCTGAATCGCTTTTCTGCTCCTTTGGCATTTCAGGGCCTTCATAGTTGAGTCCACTTCTTAATGTAACGGCTTTGGAATGCTCTTTTCCTTCTCGTTGTGGAGTCTTTGTATTGCTTGGAAACATTCCTTGCGGTCTGTTCTTCATTTCATTGGCCAATTGTCCAACCTGTATTTCAAGATTGCGCAAAGATGCAGCTTGGCTTTGAATGAGGGCATCATTTTTAGCCATGAATTCCTTCATCAGAGTTTCCATAGAAGGATTTTGTGTTGCTGATTGCGATTGCAATTGAGTAGCATTTTTCTGCGTGTACTGCTGTTGTGGTTGATTTCCAAATCTTGGTGGGGTTCCTTGCTTTGCATTGATTAGCATTTGATGTACCTGCATTCTGTCCTCCCCAAGAGAAGTTAGGATGCTGCCTCCAACCTTGATTGTATGTTTGGAATATGGATTAAATCGATTTTGCCCTATATAACACACAAAGGCTGGATTGTAAGGACAATTGTCAAAGACATGATTATCATGACAATAGACACAAGTTGGAGTTGAAATCTGATTGAAAGCAGCAACAAGGTTATGGTTTCCCAAAGTAAGATTCTTTAAAGTGTTGTTCATGGCAGAAATCTGAGCACTTAGTGCTGCCAATGTATCAACTTCATATATTCCTGCAACACTTTTTGTGGACTGTGAGTCATCTCCTCCCCACTGACTGTTGTTGGAGACCATAGCATCCAGAACTTCATTTGCCTCGTTCACTGTCTTTTTCAACAAGGATCCACTAGCTGATGCATCGACTAAGGTTTTTAAGGCCTGAGTCAACCCATTGTAAAAGTGTTCTATGAGAAGACAAGTTGGTAAGCCATGATGTGGGCATCTTCGTACTAGCTTCTTGAAATGCTCCCATGCAGAGTCTACTTCTTCATTTGGTCCCTATTTAAAAGTAATGATCTTCCCACTAATTTGTGCATTCTTTGTGGGTGGAAAATACTTTAAGAGAAATTTCTGTGCTAAGTCATCCTATGATACCATTGAATATGGGGGAAAAGAATCCAACCAAGCTTCTGCATTTCCCTGCAAAGAGAAAGGAAACATCTTGAGATGCTTATGTGGATCATCGCTTGGTAGTCCTGCAAATTGGCCTATTGTTCGAAGCATTTGAAACATCACGGGCTTTAATTCGAAGTGGTTAGCCTCAATAGCTTGTTCTGCAATTCCTGTATTAAGGTTCTGGAAAGTGGTGGCTGCATAATCTCTAATCGTTCTATCCCGTTCTTCTGCAATGAAGATAGGATTTTTAGAGGAATTGCTTGTGGTAGTTGAGCAGCATTTTGACCTGCATTTTGCCCTACATTTTGTTGTTGATTCCTCCTTTCATGAGGATTAACTCGAGGATCGTCAACAGGTTGATCCATTTGATTTTCCTGCAAAAAAGTTCTTGAAATATCTTCCTGGGTACTTAACTCTTGTCTTTCCTCATCTTTCCTCCTCAATTGCAATTTGTGGCGTTGGTGGAAAGTTCTTTCTATTTCAGGATCTTGCTCTAGAAGATAAAACTCCCTTCGCATGCACCAAAACCTAACTTGAAAATGACAAATAAGGTTCGGGTCCTCCTGCAACAGAAAAATTACAGTTGCAATCCTTGCTGCAATCTAAATTTTGTGAAAATGTTGTTCCCCGGCAACGGCGCCAAAAACTTGGTCGACTGAAAACGTGTGGGCTTTTAGAAGAAAACTTTTGAATAGAAAAAGTCTCTAATCTGGTACAAGTGCACACTGTCAAACAAGTAGTAATTGGAAATATTCTAGAGTATCGATCCCATAGAGAATGGATACCACAAAATCCAAGATGAAGGCAAAGATGTTAACACAAAGCAACTTGGTAACCAATATTAAATAATTGGGAATGTTGTAAATGTACTAAAAATCAAATGATAAAAAGATGGAATCCGAATATGCTTTTGCCCCTTAGAAAAGAATTGTGACCTAAAATGAAATTGCAATCTTTACTCAAACACCAAGCAATGTAAACTGGGTTCAACTTCTATTCGATTTTAATGGAAAAACCTTTAGAAGCCTAAGTGATTAACCATATGTTTATGGCTAATACTAACTTAGTTTAATGAGAACACAACCCTTGGTCTTAGAGGTTTCACCCTATGTCTAGGGTAAAAACCAAGTGCTTATATCTAAGCCCCTTTCCTCTATTGCTTTGTATGAACACGTAATCTCGTTTAACCCTTTCAATATTAAACTCGATCTCTGTATGTTCACCTAGGTGATCAAGCTAGATTCACAATAAGAATGATAATCAATAAAGGCAAATAATGCAATGGAATTGAGCAAAATTACTTTTACATCTTAGGTCAAGCTTCCAATCCTTAGGGCATCCACATATCTGAATCCTAAGGACGGAATTAGCTCATGATGGAGAAAATAAATAGCAAAACATTAAAAGAAAGAAAATGCATACTGATTTAGAAAGAAAACAGAAACTGAAATTTAAATAAGCAGAAAACTTAAAGATGTTGTGAAGAAAAAATATTGAACTTTATTAAAAGTAATCTTGCTGTAAAGTAAATGACTACAATGATTAAGGACAAAAAACTATAAGTAATTGAAGTTGAAATAACAAAATTAAAGTGCTGGAACTTAAACTAAAACAGAAAACTAAGGCCCCGTTTGATAACCATTTGGTTTTTGAAAATTAAGCTTGTTTTCTCTCAATTTCTCTACAATGATTTTCATCTCCCTTAAGGAAGTATTTGAATTCTTAGCCAAATTCTAAAAATAAAAACAAGTTTTTGGAAACTATTTTTTTTAGTTTTCAAAACATGGCTTGGTTTTTGAAAACATAGGCAAAAAGTATATGACAAAACAAGTAAAATCATAGGTGGGAGTAGTATTTATAGGCTTAATTTTTAAAAACCAAAAACCAAAAACCAAATGGTTATCAAACGGGGCCTAAGTTGCTGGAATTTAAACTAAAACAGAAAAAATAGAAACTGCTAATACAAGAGAAAAGTCGAACTTCAATGACGGCCCGTTTGGATTGCAAATATAAAATATCTGGGAGTTAAAAACCTAGGAGTTAAAAACCCAAGTAATTATTACCCATGGATAAAAATAACTCATGCATGTGTTTGGATATGGATGATAATTAATATGTGGGAGTTTAATTATTATTTTCCTCTCTCTTCTCTCTTCTCCATTTTCCCAGGAAAAAAGTCCCAAGTAAAAAAAACCCATCTCCTACATGGATAATAAAATCTCATGGTTCATGGGTTATTTTTATCCATAGGTAATAATTACTTGGGTTTTAAAAAGTAAAGATCAATGAAACAAACATTAGTTTTTTATACTATTGCCAAAACTCATCTTAAAACCAGTGAAACAAACGGGGCTTGAGAGAATTATCACCTCTTCAATCAATCTAAACTCAACTTCTTTCAAGGAGAGTAAGATCTTCAAAACCCTAGACTTTTAACAGGGTTGGATTGAGGTTTCAATGGCGTTTCTTCCCCTTTTAGTTGATAAAACAGAAAACAAAAGTGCAGAAAAATAATGGTCCTCAATCGAGTATGGCCGATCGTGGACTCTTTTTTCGTGGCTTGAATCTTCATATTTATAGCCTCCAAATGCTAGGGTTTGCTCCTTGGATGTTTAAGACAAGAATAGAATCTTTATGAGCTTGATTCGTGGAGAATATCTTCAAATATTATCATAAAATCGGCTTTCAGATTTTCACCTTTATTCTCGGAATTCTGTCTTCTAGGCGAAATTGCACTTACAATTCTGGCAGTTTTCATTTTTCTGCAGAAAAATATCATAAAAAATCAACTCTTTTCCTCTTATTTCCTATTTCTAAGCTCAAAACAATCCCTTAACTAATTTTGGCTATTTTCTCATTAATTTGTTATATTTATTAGACACACAAACATGCATTTGTGCAAATAGCTTAAGTAAAAAGGGCTATAAATATGTAAAATATTAGCATTATTACGTAGAGTAATCTCAATACACACAGCAGAGCATATCTCTGTCATACGTGCATGCAAAGCAACTCTAACATCCATAATGCCTCAGGACCAGGATTCGAAATCTGGATTCAGCAACTAATGACCTCGGCATTCCCCTGCATCCCTTGCAACTTTGGCACGCTAACATACTATGGAAACACATTCTCATAGCATACAGGTAATCACCATGGATACAAAAATCTAGTGGTTTGAAAACCACTTTCTGCATAAAACTCTTAATACATAAATCACTCTAAATCATAAAACGTCTTAACTTCTCAAACTCTTTCTGAAAATCATGTTCTTTTTCTAAAACATCATTTTATAAACCTCATATATTTCTCAATAAACATTAAAACTCTTCCAACTTGTCAAATAGTCATAAAATATATCAAATATTTCTCAAACGATGATTCCAACTAAAAACATACTAAAAACATAACACACTAGAATTTCAATACAATTCTGAAAATTCCATAACAATTTCTCTCAAACATTTCTAAAACTACAACTTGAGTTAAAATCATAAATATTGAAAATTCACAACAATTCTCTAGAAATCTCATAACAGTTTCTCTAAAATCACACATTATTATAGAATTCTTGAAAATTCCATAATAATAATTACATGATGAAAACATTTCGTAAAATAAACCACTCACTCAACTATTATTGTTGGCTCCTCAAATCGTAAGCTAGTCCAATTTCTGTCTAACCATGTCAAATCCTTGCCTAGAAGCTTCTTCAAACCGTTTGTGGCGTTAGCCATGGCTTTTTTGTTGAGTTCCAACAAGCTCCAAGTCTTTCCCCATTCTCTCTCTCTCCTTGTTTCTTTCTCATTTTTCTCTCCTCTGTTTTCTCATTTCTTCTCCTCCCTTTTGTCTCCTTCACTTTGCTTTTTATTTTCATTTAGTTTATTTTTCATTTATTTATTTATTATTAAATCATCTCTTTTTGTGTGGCTTAACAGAAGCCACACGAAATTTTTTTTTTTTAATTTTCTTTTTTTTTTTTTATTAAAATCAAAAGCTTCCCACTGAAGCTTCTTTTATTTTATTTGTTTTTCTTTTTTTCTTTTCCAAACGTTACATACTTTATCCTCTCTCTTTTCTTTTCTTTTATTGTTTTTTTTCTTTTTCAAATTATTCCAAAATAATACCAATTTCTTCTTTTCTCTTCTTTCTATTTTTTTTTTCAACTTGTTGCACTTGTACTCCACGATTTTCAATTTACTTTTATTTCTATCTTATTCCAAACATTCTTCTCCTTCAAAAATTTCAAGATCAAATAACACATATAACAAATGCATATCCAAATACACTTTTTCTCTCAAATGTTTTCAAATGCTTTATCTCTCACATTTTTATAAAACCATTTTCCGAAGTTGTCTGCAATTTCTAATTTCTGTACGGCTGACTTGCTTGCTGGGTAAGAGTAGGTGTCGCACAATCGTTTGTCCCGTTGCAAAAGAGTACGATTGTGACAAGTGGTATCAAAGTTGAGTCGGCTCCTTGAAAGTAATCATGTTCGCGACTAAACAATTGGGCAAGTCCCATGTTGACCGATTGACAGAGATCAAAGAACATATGCTCTTCTTGATAGAAGTCCTTGATAGTGTTCGGTTCTTGGAATCTCACCTTAAAGAGATTGCCGCCAAAGTCGACACAATTGACGCAGTAGCTGGCCGCCTAGACGGAATGTCCGTCCAAGAATTGATGATGCGAGTTAAGACCCTGGAAGACAAAGTCACACGACCTGATAGCTTCGAGGGTGGGGATAGCTCATTGGGCTCTGTTGTCTATATGGAGGAGTGTGTCAAGAGTCTAGACAATGCCCAAAAAGTAATAACTCAAATGGTTTCTGACCTTTCTGAAGATGTGAGATATGTCATCGATGTTGTTAGGGCAGAGGTGGCAGATTTGAGCGCCCGAGTAAATTTCACATGAGAGCGGTGGAAAATCAATCTCCGGTTGAGGGCGTGGCTCAATTTAACAAGGTGAAAGTGCCTGAACCTAAGCCTTTTTGTGGGGCTCGTGATGCAAAAGCCTTGGAGAACTTTATATTCGACATGGAACAATATTTCAGGGCCACAAGTACAGTGTCTGAGGAATCGAAAGTTACCTTAGCGATAATACATTTGACAGACGATGCTAAGTTATGGTGGAGATCCCGATATATATGAAGGAATGAACATTTCACTCTGCAGCAGAAGCATTGGATCATCTTTGATTTTATTTAAAATTAAACTAAAAATTAAGGTAAAGAAAACTTACTTGGAGTAAATATAGAGATAATTCTAGCGGATCTTTACCTCCTCCATAAAATCTTCCTGGCTATGACTCGAACACAGGACCAAGGCTTGTGGGAGCTTCTTGAAAGAAAATCCACGAGGGATTGGAGAGGAAAAGGTCTAAAAAGAATTATCTAATTTTCTATTGAGGAGATATGTGTTGTGTCTAATGGCTCAACCAAATGGTCCTATTTATAGAGACCAATGGAAAATCTTTGCCATAATTAAAATATTATATTTATTTGAATCTCATTCAAATTTCCTACGATATTTATTTATTTGAATCTTATTCAAATTTTATAAATATATTTTATTTAATGTATCTAATATACATTAATTGTTTTAATATTTAATGTATCAAATACAATAAATTTAAGGTGTTGTAGATTCACATGAGTATCTCATACTCAATTATAAATTATAAAGCAAACTCGGTGGCTTGGTGTTGCTTCATCCAATAAAGCATTTACTGCAACTCTAGCATTGTTGTAAATCAAATTTGAGCTTACTCACGTTCACCTTTTTTTTTTTTTTTTTATAATTTGAAATCCCCCGACACTACTCACTCCTTGAAGGATAAGTTTAGGTTTGAAATTCTATTTGAAAGCCAGTGACAAAAATTTCGTACCTTAGAAAATTTATGGCAAGTAAAATATTTGCTGCTAGCTTGAGATTTGATACATGGCTGGCTCTCCGATTAAAAAAAAATTACACAAAGATCTAACCTATAAGGGTTTTACAATGATCTAATCAAAGTAATAAATCTAATGCCAAATAGCCTAAACAATCAATTTGCAAATCACAATATATCGCATATATGATAAATTAAAATACCCACCATCACAAAACTTTAATTTTAAACAAAACTCAAAGATTGCTCTGATACCAATTGAAAGGAATAATCGAATTAAACCCACAACGGAAGCATAGGATTAGTCTTTGGTTTATTTAGAATTAAACTAAAATACCAAGGTTAAGCAATAAATACCTTGAAAATAATATTATGGAGAATATTCTGGCGGATCTTTATCTCTTCCACAAAGTCTTCCTGGCCATGACTCAAACACAGGCCAAGGCTTGTGGGAGCCTCTTGAAAGAAAATCTCCAAGGAATTGGAGAGGAAGAGGTCTAGAGAGAATTCTAGATTGAGGATATGTGTGTTGTGAAGAATGCCAAATGGCTCACCCCTAGGGTCCTATTTATAGTGGTCTAGGGAAGATAATTAAATAATATATTTTAATATCTAATATATTAAAATATATTTATCTAACCAATTTGAATCTTATTCAAACCTTTAAAATTCTCCTACGACATCTATTTCCTAATTTGAATCCAATTCAAATTTAATAAATATCTTTTCTTTAATGTATCTAATATGCATTATTTTAATATTCAATGTATCAAATACAATAAATATATTTTCCTCTTTTATATTTAATATATCTAATATATTAAATATTAATTTGAACACTTCAAATTAAATATTAATTTGAACATTTCAAATTTTTCTTTCAACTAAATTGATCTTTTAGTGTTACTATGAGCTAGCAATGAGACCTTATGGACTTACAAATTATAAGCTCCAATGATACAAAATTAATTAATTAAACTCTTTAATTAATCAATTTTCATTCATTAACTCTAAGGTCACTCCACTATAGACCTAGAGTTGCACTCTTATGCACTGTAGGACAAGTTGTGTCCATAGATATAATTATTACATTCAAGTCCATCCTTCACGAGTTGTTCGTAATTACAGCTAGGTCAAAAGTCCGTTTTACCCCTATAATTACATCTTGCACCTTAAGTACCACTGATCCTCTAATGAACAATCTGTTTATAATCTAATTATAAACTAAGTCCCTCTCGGGCCAATGAGAGGGTGGGGCCCCATTGTTCAAGTCCCGAAATCAGCACTTAAGGGAACTACTCATTTACTTACCCTATATGGGAAGGAGTGAATTCCATCTTGTGAGATTATGTTCCCAGCTCCCTATTTGGTCAAGTCCCCAAAATGATAGGCATATTGAATCGGCTACAAAAGCCACTCTCACCCATGCAAATCAAAGGACAAGCCCTCACAGGCAGGAGTTCATAACTCACTCAAGATTAAGATCGAGTCGCATATGATCATCCTGATGAAATATTAATCTTCTCAATTAACGGATTTATAAAGAGAGATTAAATATTTCGTGGTCCAGTCTTATACAAACTCATTGTATAAGATACTCACACTCACATGTCTCCACATGAATGATTAGGATCAAATCATTTGTAACTATTACAAAGTGGGTCGTATCAATAGTGTTACCATGATAAGACACCCAACCTTATCCATATACTATGACCCTTTAGGTTATTTCTTGAACATGATCCTTTCGTATGTCAACCACATACTGTTAGGATTACACTAATAACCTTGAATTTTTCATATAATGGATAATATTATATTGCAAATAAAATAATCAAAATTATTATTCATTATTAAATAAATTATTAATTACGAGGCTTTAGAGCATAAATCCCAACACTTAAGTACCACGGATCCTCTAATGAACAATCTGTTTATAATCTAATTATAAACTAAGTACCTCTCGGGTCAGTGAGAGGGTGGGGCTCCATTGTTCGTTCAAGTCCTAAAATCAACACTTAAGGGAACTACTCATGTATTTACCCTCTATGGGAAGGAGTGAATTCCATCTTGTGAGATTATGTTTCCAGCTCCCTATTTGGTAAAGTTCCCAAAATGATAGGCATATTGAATCGGCTACAAAAGCCACTCTCACCCATGCAAATCAAAGGACAAGCCCTCACAGGTAGGAGTTCATAACTCACTCAAGATTAAGATCAAGTCGCATATGATCATTCTGATGAAATATTAATCTTCTTAATTAACGGATTTATAAAGAGATTAAATATTTCGTGGTCCATTCTTACACAAACTCATTGTATAAGATAGCCCCACTCACATGTCTCCACATGAACGATTTGGATCAAATCATTTGTAACTATTATAAAATGGGTCGTATCAATAGTGTTACTAGGATAAGACACCCAACCTTATCCATATACTATGACCCTTTAGGTTATTTCTTGAACATGATCCTCATGTATGTTAACCACATACTGTTCATGATTACACTAATAAATTTGAATTTTTCATATAATGGATAATATTATATTGCAAATAAAATAATCAAAATTATTATTAATTATTAAATAAATCATTAATTACGAGGCTTTAGGGCATAAATCTCAATACTGTTAGGGACAACGACCCTCGACATATCTCCAAATTGGTATGATATTGTCCACTTTGGGCATAAGCCCTCATGACTTTATTTTTTGTTTCACCCAAAAGGCCCGTACCAGTGGAATAGTGTCCCTTACTTATATACCCATGATCTTCCTTTGTCTAACAAATGTGGGACTTTTGGTCACACTCCTAACATTCCTCCCCTCGAACAAAGTACTAACTGAGCCTTCTCTCAAATAGTCATATATCTATATAGCTCTTATCTTGGCCAACTCCTTTACCGGAGCACACTGCCAATCCGATAGAGCTCAACCAATGGACCTCTACCATGACTATGCCTTCAAGGCTCGCCACCTTTGTTCGACACTTGAGGATTCTACCACATTGCTAAGTCAGGGGCATAGCTTTGATACCACTGTTAGGGACAACGACCTTCTTCATATCTCCACATTGGTATGATATTGTCCACTTTGGACATAAGCCCTCATAGCTTTGTTTTTGGTTTCACCTAAAAGGCCTCGTACCAATGGAGATAATGTCCCTCACTTATATACCCATGATCTTCCCTTGTCTAACCAATGTAGGACTTTTGGTCACACTCTCAACAATACTCCCCTTGAACAAGTACTAACCGAGCCTCCTCTCAAATAGTCATCTATCCATCTAGCTCTTATCCTAGCAAACTCCTTTACTAGAGCACACCCCAATCCTATATAGCTCAACCGACGGACCTCCACCATGACTATGCCTTCAATATGGACATCCAACAAGGGCAATATACCATAGATACGTGGAAAAGGTTGAAACAAGAACTACGTTCTCAATTCTTCCCAGAGAACGTTGAAATCTTAGCAAGACGCAAGTTAAAGGAGTTAAGCCACACTGGGACAGTTCGGGAATATGTTCAACAATTTGCTAGGATGATGTTAGATATCCAAGATATGTTAGAGAAAGACAAGGTCTTTTGTTTCAAAGAAGGGTTGAAGCTGTGGGCCAAGTCCAATTTTTATGAATAAAGGGTACATAGTTTGTCAAAAGCATATGTTGCCGCAACACGGCTGTTCAATTTGAGCAACGACTCTAGTGATGAACAATCTCAAGATGTGAGGCAAAATAGAACATCTCCAAGTAGAGTTAGAAACTATAGGCCTAACTCTCCTAAGAGTGGGGGAGGAGACCAACCTACAAGCGAAGGGGGAGATGGTAGACCGTCCCAACAGAGGAATGATGGGTCGCATCATTAGAATAATTATAACCGACGACCCCCATCATGCTTCATATGTAAAGGGGCCCATTAGATGTCTGAATGTCCGAATCGAGCAGCCCTCCAAGCTTTAAGCCACACTTGAGACAAGGACAAGAATTGAAATTGAAATTGCAAAGGTCGAAACTCTACAGGATGAAGGCAATGAAAACTCTCACATAGGCGCCCTTAAGTTCTTATCTGCCCTCTAGAAGAATGTGGGGGAATCAAAAGTCATCAGGTAAAGGCCTCATATACGTTGATGCATGGGTCAACCACAAATCGACCAAGAGCACTGTGGTTGACTCTAGAGCCACCCACAACTTCGTGTTAGAAATCGAAGTGAGACGACTGAACTTGTCTTGGAATAGAGATAGCGGAAGGATGAAAGTTGTCAACTGGGCAACCCTGCCCATCTCTAGAACAGCAAAGGGAGTCACAGTGAAATTAAGGACTGGAGTGGACAAGCTGATTTTGTGGTTGTCAAGATGGACGACTTTGATGTTGTGTGGGGATGGAGTTTCTCCTCGAACACAAAGTCATCCATTCTAAAGTGTTTAGTAATCATCAGAACCAATCCTACCGCAGTCCACTTAAAGTTGAAGCAATCGAATGGGGTGAGAGTAATAATGGCCCTACAACTGAATATGGGCCCAGATATGTGTCGTGGCGTTATTCCTCAAGTGATTGACCATCGTCGTGGAGAAAAAAAATGGTCGACCATATAACTCCATTAAAGAGTAGAGGCAGAAGGATAAAATAGTGCGAGAATACCCAAAGGAGGCACCAAGGTGCATGAAAAGGGGGCTAGGCAGAAATGGACCCCTCTTAAAGTCAGAGTAGTAGTTGGAGTGCCTTTAGAATCAAGGCCAAAACAACCTGGATCCTGGAGTGAGCAAGGCCAACACCATGTGAAGAAGTGCAAAGTGTCGAGTTCCCCAATCCCGCTGAAGAACACCTTTGAAGTCTGGCTGAGAGGACACAACAAGTAGACAGTCAGAGTAGGGACGTGCAAGAGTTCCAAGAGAAGTGGAAGGGAGTTCTAGACACGAAAGTTCGTTGGGATCGTGCAGAAGACTTGAAGATAGCTACTCCAGATCGCTGAGTTTGAGTAAAGTCGGTTGACAAGGTCGTCAACCATTTAAGTGGGCGAGAATGTCACAATCATGCTTATTCAGGGCGTGTTGCCCGTGGCCACAGGCCCATTTCAACCCTTTTTTATCATGCTTTCATGTCATGTCTTTTGTTTAGCATTGTTGTTTACTTTCCATGTAATTTTGTTGGCGTATGACTCTTCGCCATTTTCATGTTCATGCTTGTCATAGACATTTTGCTCCAAAATGTACTATAGGGAGATGCGACTAGTTGTCAATTCTTCCCACCAAGGTTATATGCTATAAATATCGTTGTTGTCTCTTATTGCTTGCTAGCATATAACACTCTTTTTCTCAAATATTTTCAAATACTTTATCTCTCATGTTTTAATAAAACCATTTTCTCTCTAAACATGAGTGAAGGCTAGACCTTATACCGAAGTTGTTTGTAATTTTTGATTTTCGTACTACTAACTTACTCGTTGGGTTAGAGTAAGTGTCGTGCAATCGTTTGTCCCGTTGCAAAAGAGTACGATTGTGACATTAAGCACTATCCACAGAAAACACACTGGAATGACAAGGAAGTCAGATCACCCAATCTTCTACTGATCTCTACCTAAACAGAAAGCACAAATTTGGAAAGCTCCAGCAGATCAAACAAGCTACAATGCCAAGATCCATCCAACAGAATGAAATCAAATATCTTAGCATGTAGGGAACTATCAACGTCTAAAATAATCCTTGTACTAAACTGTTGAAGGATAGGACCTCCCAACAACTAAGGATCAAACCAAATAGAACACCGACAATCGTCACCGATAGAAAACCACAGTAACGGGCATATCCTATCCCAAATACCAAGAATTGTTTGTCAGTACCAAGGAAAATTAACAGACGGTTGAACAACCCAGATATTGCGCCAGGCAAGGCATACGACTTAACTCATGTAACCCACAAAGAGCCAGAACTGTTGGATTTTATAGTAAAATTTTGTGAAATAAAGTGTTGGTTTGAAACATAAAAAATGAATTGATGTTTCATTTATGTTGTTGTTACTTGACTTGAAATTCAAAGGTTTTAAAATGGTTTGAAACATCAAAATGTGTTGATGTTTCTTTTACAAATTTAACTTAAAAGTTAAATTTGTGAGTTATGTTTGAATTTTTACAAGTAACTACACATTTGAGTTACTTTTTATGTATGTTTCATATTGCTTATATTAATTTTATTTTTGGAGAGTTACTAAGTTGCTAGCCTATAAATAGCAACTTGGTTCTTCATTTGAAGCATATCTCATTCCATTTTGGAGTATCTTATTCCAATTGAAGAGTTCTTCTCTCCTCTCTTTTTTCTCTTTAATCTTGAGTCAAGTTGAGAGCAAGTATCCAAGAGTTCTGCCAGATCCGAGTAGTTCAAGGTTGCTATTCTGATAAGGAAACTAGCAATCAAGAATATCATGAGGGAAGTCTACGAGATGAAAATCCGACTCAATCAAGCTGAGCTGAAGCTCAAGCTCAAAGTCAATGGAAGTCAGCTCCAATTCAACCCAATCATGAGGCAATCATTATGCCACAAGGCTCAATGACAAGAGCTAGAGCTAAGAGACTTCAAGAAGCATTGAAAATCCATCTCCAAGCTAAGGTGTCTATACAATGTGAAGAGTTGCAACTTTTCAAGCTTGATGGAGCACCTTTTCAACCAAAAGTCATAATGAATCTACAAATCCAGATTCATTCACATTAATAATGCATTATGTATCTATTTATTCCATGTATTTACATTTAAGAAGATTCATGTATGGAGTTGAAGAGTTGGGGGATGTATTTAAACAACATTGGTGAAAGGTGTGTCCTTTCAAGATGGCTTTTCAATTAGTATAAATAGGGCTGTAACTTTTGAAGGGAATAATCGAATTAAACCCACAGCGGAAGCATAGGAATCGTCTTTGATTTATTTAGAATTAAACTAAAATACAAAGGTTAAGCAATAAATACCTTGAAAATAATATTATGGAGAATATTCTGGCGGATCTTTATCTTTTCCACAAAGTCTTCCTGGCTATGACTCGAACACAGGACCAAGGCTTGTGGGAGCCTCTTGAAAGAAAATCCCCAAGGGATTGGAGAGGAAGAGGTCTAGAGAGAATTCTCTAATTCTCTCTATTGAGGAGATATGTGTTGTGAAGAATGACTCAACCCAAGGGTCCTATTTATAGAGACCAAGGGAAAATCTTTGCCATAATTAGAATATTATATTTTAATATCTAATATATTAAAATATATCTTATATTTATTTGAATCTCATTTAAATCTCCTACGATATTTATTTATTTGAATCTTATTCAAATTCTATAAATATCTTTTATTTAAAATATCAAATATATATTAATTATTTTAATATTTAATGTATCAAATACAATAAATATATTTTCCTCTTCTATATTTAATATATATAATATATTAAATATTAATTTGAACACTTCAAATTAAATATTAAATTTGAACATTTCAAAATTTAATATTTAATGTATCAAATACAATAAATATATTTTCCTCTTTTATATTTAATATATCTAATATATTAAATATTAATTTGAACACTTCAAATTAAATATTAATTTGAACATTTCAAATTTTTCTTTCAACTAAATTGATCTTTTAGTGTTACTATGAGCTAGCAAGGGGACCTTATGGACCTACAGATTATAAGCTCCAATGATACAAAATTAATTAATTAAACTCTTTAATTAATGAATTTTCATTCATTAACTATAGGTCACTCCACTATAGACCTAGAGTTGCACTCTTATGCACTGTAGGACAAGTTGTGTCCATAGATATAATCATTACATGCAAGTCGATCATTCACGAGTTGTTCGTAATTACAGCTGAGTCAAAAGTCCGTTTTACCCCTATAATTACATCTTGCACCTTAAGTACCACTGATTCTCTAATGAATAATATGTTTATAATCTAATTATAAACTAAGTCCCTCTCGGGCCAATGAGAGGGTGGGGCCCCATTGTTCAAGTCCCGAAATCAGCACTTAAAGGGAACTACTCATCTACTTACCCTATATGGGAAGGAGTGAATTCCATCTTGTGAGATTATGTTCCCAGCTCCCTATTTGGTCAAGTCCCCAAAATGGTAGGCATATTGAATCGGCTACAAAAGCCACTCTCACCCATGCAAATCAAAGGACAAGCCCTCACAGGCAGGAGTTCATAACTCACTCAGGATTAAGATCGAGTCGCATATGATCATCCTGATGAAATATTAATCTTCTCAATTAACGGATTTATAAGGAGAGATTAAATATTTCGTGGTCCAGTCTTATACAAACTCATTGTATAAGATACCCTCACTCACATGTCTCTACATGAATGATTTGGATCAAATCATTTGTAACTATTACAAAGTGGGCCGTATCAATAGTGTTACCAGGATAAGACACCCAACCTTATCCATATACTATGACTATTTAGGTTATTTCTTGAACACGATCCTCCTGTATGTCAACCACATACTGTTCAAGATTAAACTAATAACCTTGGATTTTTCATATAATGGATAATATTATATTGCAAATAAAATAATCAAAATTATTATTAATTATTAAATAATTAATTAATTACGAGGCTTTAGGGCATAAATCCCAACAACTTTGTCATTTGGAGACATGATTTAGTTGAATGAAAACTTGTTCTCTCAAGATTGAGACCCTTCCAAGCATTTCTTGTAGTAGAATGCAACCGAGCCATTCAATCCAACCTTGATCAAGTTAGATTGGGGAGTGACTCAATCTAGAACAAGATTTCCCAATCTTTCTTCTAGATCATTGATCTAAGAGGTAATCAATTTCTGGCCCTATCTCTTGGTTGATCCCAAAATTCGTATAAGGAGTGTTAACTTCTTAATTCAAGGGTTCTTGCTTAATCAAAGCTTGGATCTTTGGGCTGAGAGTTAGGGTTACCTTATCATTTTGGTATCAGAGCCTAGGTTGTATCTTTGTGGCCTACTCTAGAATTGATTTCATCTTACATTTAAGCAATTGTTCATCTTTTCTTGAAATTTTGTCCATTCATTTCATTCCTTCCATTTCATCCATTGTTCTTCAATTTTTTTTTAATTTTGATCTCATATCCATCTTAAAGTTCAAAAAAAAAAAAAAGAAGAAGAAAAATCTGGAAATTGTTCATGCAAATTTGGTGCTTGATCTATGAAACCTGAACATTTATGAGATAATAGTGTTGTGACATCAATTATCATTATTTTCTATCAAGTGTTAGACCAATTGCATGTTTATTTGAAGGTCTAATTAGTTTCCAAACACATTTTGTTGAAACTGTCTAGTATTGTAATTGATGCACTTAATGCTCATAATTCCATGTTAAAATTCTTGATAACCTCCGAATTTGATTATGTGTGCTGAAGTAAAAAGCTAGCTCTGGGTGTTATCTTACAAAGTTAAGAAGAGCATTTTGTCAAAATCGTAACATAGTATGTTCGTTTTTGAAATTTAAAGTCAGTGTGCAATTTATTCGAAAATTCCAGCATCTTTCTTACTTGATCCTTTCTTTGCTCTCTTTGTTTTCTTTGTTCTAAATTGTTGTTATTTCATAATTATCTTGATTTGGTTGCCTTGAATAGCTCACTATTACAAGAATTACTTCATCCATATTAGCCTACCCAAATTCATCATTTAGCCACTTTTTCCAAATAGCCTACCTTTGTGTGTAAACACGAGTGTCCCGAGTGTAAAATTAGTGAGTTGAGTGTGTGAGGTCCTATACATATTTAGCTACTGTTTGTACAACCATGAATCAAGATGGGGGAAATAGAGAGGAAATTAATGAAGCTAGGTGGAGAGAAGCACAAACTGGAGCTATTACTCGTCTAAACCAAGTAATTAGCACCTTGGCAGATCGAATGGAGAGAATTGAAGTAGCTTTAGGTAATCCTCAAGGAAAGGAAGTTATGAATAATGAAAGAGTTGAAAATGAAGAAGATGACAATGTAACCCTTTTAGCTGGATACAATCCAAGGGGTGGGAGAGTTGTAGGTCGAGGAAGAGGAAGAAGAGGGGGAAGAGAAATGTTATCACTAAGAAGGGTTGAGAGGGAGTACAACCATGAGAGAGAAGGAGGAGTCAGAGGAGTGAAGCTTAAAATTCCTACCTTTCATGGGAGATCTGATCCGGAAGAGTATTTGCAATATGAGAGCAAAATGTTTTTTATTGTAACAATTTTAGTGAAGAAAGGAAGTTGAACTTGCGATGGCTGAATTTGTTGATTATGCCAATATTTGGTGGACATCTTTGAAGACAGAATGAAGGAGAAACTATGAAGAGCCAATTGAAACTTGGGAGGAATTGAAGGTTTTAATGAGGAGAAGGTACATTCCTAAGCATTATTCTCGAGCACTCAAGCAAAAGCTCTATTCTTTGCAACAAGGATCAAAAAGTGTGGAGGACTATTACAAAGAAATGGAGGCTCTTATGAATAGAGCATGAAATGATGAAGATGAAGAGGATACCATGGCTAGATTCCTTGGAGGATTGAACCGGCAATTGGCTCATCAAGTGGATAGGCTACCTTACTTTGATATGAAAGAATTGTTGCACCTTGCTGTCAAAATTGAAGGCCAATTAGCTTGGGAGAAGGAGAACTCCAAAATGTATACTTCTTCTAAGTCTACTTCTTTTTCTACTAACACTTGGAAAAAGAGTGCAAATAGTGGAAGGTAGATTTCAAGCCTAGAGGAAAGTATGAGCTTGATAAGAAGGACAAGGCCAAGAACTCTAAAGGCAAGGAAAAAGTGGAGGTTCGAGAGAAAAATAGAGACATCAAATGCTGGAAATGTCAAGGGATTGATCATATTAGTCGTGATTGTCCTAACAAGAGAGTTATGATCATTAAGGATGGAGAAGTTGTTACGGATGGAGAGGAAAGTGACCAAGATGAGCTCGTTGAATAAGAAGTTCAGGAGGATGATGAGGAATTGGACAATGGGAGTCATTTGGCACTTGTTACAAGGAGACTTCTTAACACCCAAGTTAAGGAGAATGATGTTGATGACCAAAGAGACAACCTATTCCACACAAGGTGTTTAGTCAATGGGACTCCTTGTAGTCTTGTGATTGACAGTGGAAGTTTCACTAATGTGGTAAGTATATTTTTTTATCAAAAGATTGAAAATTCCAACTCAACACCATCCTAAACCTTACAAGCTTCAATGGCTCAATGATAGTGGAACAATGAAGGTAGTTTATCAAGATTTGATTTCTTTTACTTTGGGAAAGTAAAAAGATGAGATTCTATGTGATGTGTTACCTATGCATGCTGGAGACATATTACTTGGTCGACCTTGGCAATTTGATAGGAAGGTCTTGTATGATGGATATTTGAATAGGTATTCTTTTACAAAAGATGGTAGAAAAACAACCCTTGTACCTTTGAGTTCTAAATATGTATTTGCTGATTAATTGAAGTTGGAGAAAAAAAGAAAAGACTGAGAAGAAAAAGAATTGAAAGAAAAGAAAGAGGTGAGTGAAAAAATAGAGAAAAATGAGAAAGGAAAAAAAAGTGGAAAGAAGAGTGAAAAAAAAAGATGAAATTGAAAGAAAAGAAAAGAAGGAAAGTTGTTTGGCTAGAGTGGGAGAGGTGAGAAGGGCAATGTTTTCTCAAAAACCAATCTTTGTGCTTATGTACAAGGAAGGGTATTTCGCCTCTAACGACAAAAATTTGTCTTTGCCTAGTTTGTTTCAATCTCTTTTGTAGGAATTTGAAGACGTGTTCCAAGATGAAATACCTAAAGGATTACCTCCAATTAGAGGTATTGAACATCAAATAGACTTCATCTCGGGGGCTGCCATTCCAAATAGACCAGCCTATAGAGCAAATCCAATCGAGACCAAGGAAATTCAAACGCAAGTGGAGGAGCTCATGGAGAAGGGCTACATTCGAGAAAGTTTGAGTCCATGTTCTGTACCGGTCATATTAGTGCCAAAGAAGGATGGAACTTGGCGAATGTGTGTGGATTGTAGAGCTATCAACAAGATTACGATAAAATATCGTCATCCTATACCTAGACTTGATGATATGTTAGATGAATTGCATGGTTCTATTTTATTTACTAAAATTGACCTTAAGTCTGGATACCATCAAATTAGGATGAAAGTTGATGATGAATGGAAAACTGCCTTTAAGACCAAACATGGATTGTATGAGTGGTTAGTTATGCCTTTTGGTCTTACAAATGCACCTAGTACATTTATGCGTCTCATGAATCATGTTTTGCGTGAATTTCTAGGAAAATTTGTTGTAGTTTACTTCGATGATATTCTTGTATATTCCAAGTCTTTGAAAGAACATGTGGAGCATGTTAGGAAGATTTTTCTTACATTAAGAGAATCTCAATTGTTTGCCAATGTGAAAAAGTGTGCTTTTTGCTTAGATAGGATTAATTCCCTTGGATTTGTTGTTTCTGGAAATGGTATTGAAGTTGATGATGATAAAGTTAAAGCTATCCAAGAATGGCCATAACTTAAAAATGCTAGAGAAGTTAGATCTTTTCATGGCTTAGCTAGTTTTTCTAGGAGATGAAGGGAATAATCGAATTAAACCCACAGCGGAAGCATAGGAATCGTCTTTGATTTATTTAGAATTAAACTAAAATACAAGGGTTAAGCAATAAATACCTTGAAAATAATATTATGAAGAATATTCTGGCGGATCTTTATCTCTTCCACAAAGTCTTCCTGGCTATGACTCGAACACAGGACCAAGGCTTGTGGGAGCATCTTGAAAGAAAATTCCCAAGGGATTGGAGAGGAAGAGGTTTAGATAGAATTCTCTAATTCTCTCTATAGAGGAGATGTGTGTTGTGAAGAATACACAATGGCTCACCCTAGGGTCCTATTTATAGTGGTCTAGGAAAAATAATTAAATAATATATTTTAATATCTAATATATTAAAATATATTTATCTAACCAATTTGAATCTTATTCAAACCGTTTAAAATTCTCCTACGACATTTATTTCCTAATTTGAATCCAATTATAATTTAATAAATATCTTTTATTTAATGTATCTAATATACATTAATTATTTTAATATTTAATGTATCAAATACAATAAATATATTTTCCTCTTTTATATTTAATATATCTAATATATTAAATATTAATTTGAACACTTCAAATTAAATATTAATTTAAACATTTCAAATTTTTCTTTCAACTAAATTGATCTTTTAGTGTTACTATGAGCTAGCAAGGGGACCTTATGGACCTACAGATTATAAGCTCAAATGATACAAAATTAATTAATTAAACTCTTTAATTAATGAATTTTCATTCATTAACTATAGGTCACTCCACTGTAGACCTAGAGTTGCACTTTTATGCACTGTAGGACAAGTTGTGTCCATAGATATAATCATTACATGCAAGTCGATCCTTCACGAGTTGTTCGTAATTATAGCTGGGTCAAAAGTCCGTTTTACTCCTATAATTACATCTTGCACCTTAAGTATCATTGATTCTCTAATGAACAATATGTTTATAATCTAATTATAAACTAAGTCCCTCTCTGGCCAATGAGAGGGTGGGGCCCCATTGTTCAAGTCCCGAAATCAGCACTTAAGGAAACTACTCATATACTTACCCTATGTGGGAATGAGTGAATTCCATCTTGTGAGATTATGTTCCCAGCTCCCTATTTGATCAAGTCCCCAAAATGGTAGGCATATTGAATCGGCTACAAAAGTCACTCTCACCCATGCAAATCAAAGGACAAGCCCTCACAGGCAGGAGTTCATTACTCACTCAAGATTAAGATCGAGTCGCATATGATCATCTTGATGAAATATTAATCTTCTCAATTAACGGATTTATAAAGAGAGATTAAATATTTCGTGGTCCAGTCTTATACAAACTCATTGTATAAGATACCCCCACTCACATGTCTCCACATGAATGATTTAGATCAAATCATTTGTAACTATTACAAAGTGGGTCGTATCAATAGTGTTACCAGGATAAGGCACCCAACCTTATCCATATACTATGACCCTTTAGATAATTTCTTGAACATGATCCTCTCGTATGTCAACCACATACTGTTCAAGATTACACTAATAACCTTGGATTTTTCATATAATGGATAATATTATATTGCAAATAAAATAATCAAAATTATTATTCATAAATTATTAATTACGAGGCTTTAGGGCATAAATCCCAACAGGAGATTCATTAAGGATTTTAGTACCATTGATGCACCACTTAATGAGATGGTTAAAAAGAATGTTATTTTCAAATGGGGAGAGTCTCAAGAAAAAGGCATTTACTGTTCTAAAAGAAAAATTGACTTTTGCACCTTTGTTATCTTTGCCTAATTTTGAAAATACATTTGAAGTTGAGTGTGATGCTAGTGGCATAGGAATTGGAGCAGTTTTAATGCATGAACAAAAGCCTATTATGTACTTAAGTAAGAAGTTGAATGGTGCTGCGTTGAACTATCCAACATATGACAAGGAGTTGTATGCTTTGGTAAGAGCGTTGCAAACTTGGCAACATTACCTATGGCCAAAAGAGTTTGTGATTCATACTGATCATGAAAGTTTGAAGCATCTCAAGGGACAAGATAAGTTAAATTATCGACATGCTAAATGGGTTGAATTCCTTGAATGATTGCCGTATGTTATAAGGTACAAATGTGGTAAGGAGAATGTTGTTGTTGATGCATTATCTAGGAGATATAGCTTGTTGTCATTGTTATCTTCTAAATTATTGGGATTTGAGTTTTTGAAAGAAATGTATGCCAATGATGATGATTTGGGTAACATATTTTCTCAATGTGTGAAGGGCGTAGTAGTAAATCATTTCTATGTTTTTGATGATTTTTTGTTTAGAAAATATAAACTTTGCATTCCTAAGGGTTCATATAGAGTGTTACTTATTAAGGAAGCACATGGTGGTGGACTTATGGGTCATTTTGCAGAGCAGAAAACCTATGCTTCGCTTAAGGATTATTTTTATTGGCCACACATGCAACATGATGTTCATAAAATTTGTAGCACATGCATTACATGTAGAGAAGCTAAATCTAAGACTAGACCACATGGATTGTACACACCTTTACCTGTTCCTAATACCCCTTGGAATGATTTGTCAATGGATTTTATTCTTGGGTTGCCTAGAACTAGGAGAGGGCATGGTAGCATCTTGGTGGTTGTTGATAAGTTTAGCAAAATGTCACATTTTATTGCTTGTCATAAAACTGATGATGCTAAGAATATTGCTGACTTATTCTTCAAGGAAATAGTGAGATTGCATGGCATTCCTCGTTCCATTGTTAGTGATAGAGATGTCAAGTTCTTAAGTCATTTTTGGAAGGTTTTGTGGGGAAAATTGGGAACTAAGTTGTTGTTTTCTACCACATGTCACCCATAAACTGACGGTAAAACTGAGGTTGTAAATCGCACATTAATCACTTTGCTTAGATCAATACTTGACAAAAATCTTCGTATGTGGGAAGAAATGTTACCTTTTGTTGAGTTTTCTTACAATAGGGTTGTCCATAGCACAACTAAGTGTTCACCTTTTGAGATAGTTTATGGATTTAACCCTAAAACACCTCTTGATTTATTGCCTTTGCCATCTAACAAGTTTGTTCATCTTGATGCCAATTCCAAAGCTGACTTTTTTCAAGAAGCTACATAAGCAAGTGAAAGAAAGAATTGAGAAGCATAATGACAAGATTGCAAAAAGGGTGAATTGTGGAAGGAAACCTCTCATTCTAAAACCTAGAGATTGGGTCTGGGTTCATTTTCAAAAGGAGCGTTTTCCAAATCAAAGGAAGTCCAAGTTACATCCACGAGGAGATGGGCCATTTCAAGTTTTAGAAAAGATCAATGACAATGCATACAAAATTGATCTTCTTGGTAAGTATAATGTGAGTGCTACATTTAATGTTGCTGATTTATCTCTTTTTGATGTAGGTGATTCAGATTCGAGGACGAATCCTTTCGAAGAGGAGGAGAATGATAAGGAAATGAGCAATCAAGAATATCATGAGGGAAGTCTACGAGATGAAAATCCAACTCAATCAAGCTCAACCGTAGCTCAAGCTCAAAGTCAATGGAAGTCAGCTCCAATTCAACCCAATCATGAAGCAATCATATGCCACAAGGCTCAATGACACTTCAAGAAGCATTAAATATCTATCTCAAAGCTAAGGTAGTACAATGTGAAGAGTTGCAACTTTTCAAGCTTGATGGAGCACCTTTTCAACCACGAGTCATAATGAATCTAAAAATCCAGATTCATTCACATTAATAATGCATTATGTATCTATTTATTCCATGTATTTACATTTAAGAAGATTCATGTATGGAGTTGAAGGGTTGGGGGATGTATTTAGACGACATTGGTGAAAGGTTGTGTCCTTTCAAGACGACTTTTCAATTAGTATAAATAGGGCAGTAACTTTGTCATTTGGAGACATGATTTAGTTGAATGAAAACTTGTTCTCTCAAGATTGAGACCCTTCCCAGCATTTCTTGTAGTAGAATGCAACCGAGCCATTAAATCCAGCCTTGATCAAGTTAGATTGTGGAGTGACTTAATCTAGAACAAGATTTCCCAATCTTGCTTCTAGATCATTGATCTAAGAGGTAATCAATTTCTGGCCCTATCTCTTGGTTGATCCCAAAATTCGTATAAGGAGGTGTTAACTTCTTAATTCAAGGGTTCGTACTTAATCAAAGCTTGGATCTTTGGGGTGAGAGTTAGGGTTACCTTATCATATTTTATCGGAATTAGTCGTTGTATCATGCTGAGGTGATCGTTGTAGCCTGCTGGCAACCCGTGCAGAGCAAAAATTGTCTTCAGGACAACGCTTTGTAAGCGTGCCTCGACTACTTATTATCTTTTGTTCTTGAGTTTTGAAATTGTTATTACATACAGTGTCTGTACTATTGTTTACACTGTAATTGTTTGTTGCCAATTAAGTTCTAATCAAATTTGCTAGTGTTACTCAATTCTTATACACAACGAATTATTATTTCCAACAAGAATGAATAAGAAGAAGCCATAGAAGCTTCATGATGATTGTAACATTCCAAGTGGAGAGTTGCCGAACTCCCAAACCACCCTCACAATGAGGAAGATCGACCTTAGACCATACAACCTTCGCACCACCCAAACTTTCTAACTTCTCCTTCCATAGATACGACTAAAGCGTATGGTCCAGATCATGAACAACACGCGAAGGGAGGCCAAAAACACTAGCTTAAAACACTTGGAAGCTTTGTAGAACAAACCGAATAAACTGTAACCACCCCACATAAGAAAGCGCCCTAGCCAACCAACTCCTCACACGAGCGATGACTTGGTCTAAAAAAGGCCTACAATCCAAGTACGAGGGCCTGTCAGAGATAAGGGACAAGATAATGCACAGGGAGAGAGCCTTAATATCCACCCATTCTTATTTGATTTAAAAACTCTTCCTCCACATCGGAGGATGACTCTGTTTTGTGGCTTTCTAACTACCTAGAGTGGGTCTGGTTTATTCTTTTTTAGGATAGGTGTAATTTGGTTGGTTTCGTTTAATGCAATCTTCTTATTCCCAAAAAAAAATCCTTAAAAGTTCATTAAGTGAATTATTATCATAAAACACTTCATTTTTTCTCATCCAATTAAAAGAAAAAAAAATCCAATCTAAATGAAGAGACCCTCCAACTTTCACATACCATTCTATTATTCAAGAATAGATATTTAGTTAATTTTTCTTTAAAAAAAACATAGACAAAATTAAATCTTCTAAAACATTAGAAACCAAACCAAAAACTTTAGTGGCCGTTTGGATGGAGGAAAATAAGAATGAGAATGAGTAAGGATTTTAGAACTCCTTGTTTGGAACAAGGTTTGCAAGCATGGGCATAAGTATCACTTATTCCCATGCATCACTTTTTTCCATAATGGATGAGTTTTTTATACCCTTCAAGAAGGGTGGGCTTTCTTTATACCCACCCACACTCTCTTTTCCTCTCTCTTTTCTTTATCAATATTTAGTGTATATATATATACTCATTTTCAATAATTATAATTAATTATTTAATTAAAAATATTTATAATTAATTAATTTATTGCTATTGGTTGAAATTAATTTTGATTAGTTCATAAAATAATGTACCAAAATAATATTTTTAGGATTAATTTTATAAAACAAGCATAAACATCCATTATAAAATCCATTATGAAAATATTAAGTCACTAATTAATATTATATTTAATCAATTAATTACAAATATTATTAATTTATGGTAAGGATAATCATTATTCTTAATTATTCATGAGTTATTTGTGATCAATTAACAATTAATTATTACTTTTTTTTAAAAAAAATTATATTCTTTTTTGAAATTCATTTTTATTGTTTTATTAATAATAGATAATAATTATATAAGCTTTATAAGATCAATCTCATAAAATAAATTTGCACATTATTTATAGAACGTAATTGCCTATTTGAATACTTTTGTAGTTGAAACATGCTTACCTCTCATGAAATAAACTTGCAAAATATTGACCTAACATGTTTATTATCTACTTCATCTATTACTTACAATTAATTAAACTATATTGTTTTTTAGTACAACACAAATGAGGACCCCAAGGGAAGAAGTACATGTCAATTAAACTATATTGTTAGTACATTAATTAAATTGTATTTATTTATTGGATTATTAATTCATTATTTAATATATCACAATTACATAAGATTTATATATGAATTTCATCAAACAAATGTAAATATCATTTGTTTATATAAAAATTTGATAACATTCTCATGTAGAACCAAACACAATCATCTTATTCCTAGGCATTTATCATTCCCAAACATCTATTACCCATGAACATCCAATAAAATCTTAAACCAGACATCTTAGGGGCCGTTTGGTTTAAGGTTTCACTGGATGCCCATGGGTAATATATGTCTAGGAATAAGATGCCTGGGAATAAGATGTTTGGGAATCAAAGATGACTGTGTTTGGTTCTACATGAGAATGCTATCAGATTTTTATAATAATAAGTGATATAATCATTTGTTTTATGAGATTAATTTAAGAAATTTTATATTATTATGGTGCACTAATTAATAAAAAAATCAAAATTAATTCAAAAAATAAATATAATTTTTCTGAAAATTTATAATTAAAATTAATGATTGTATTTATTCAAGCGTAATTAATTATAATTATTAAAAATAATATCATACTAAATTAATCATAAATATAATTAATTAATTAAATATATTATAAATTAATAATTTGATAGTTTTAATCATAATTATAATTAATTAATTAAATATATCATTAATTAATGTATATATTTAAATAAATTAATTTATTAAAATGGGATGTTAAAAAAATAAGTATGTATTTAAAACAATTAATCTATTAAACTGAAATTGTTAAATTCATATAATATAATTAAAATTTTAATGTAATTTTATTGATTATAGATTTAATTTACATATATTAATTAATTTAAATTAATTAATTTTAATAATATAAGATAAAATAATACATAAAGAATAAAGAAATGTATTAAAGATGAGAGAGAATAAAGAAATATATTAAAGATGAGAGAGAGAGAGGGAATGAAGAACCACCTTTTTGGAAGGGTATTCTTCATGGGTATAAAGGATGTATGGGAATAGGTTATTCACATGCCCAAGGTTACAAACCTTGTTCCAAACAAGGAAGGCAAACAAGGAAGGGGATGTATATCCCTTACCCATTCTCACCTTTAATCTATCCAATGTATTTTTTTTTCTAGTTTAGTCATATTTATATAATTAAATTAGCCAATTTAAAATAACAAAAATATAAGAAATAATTTTAATTTTGAATTTAGTTATATTTGAACCACAAAAAATTAATTAATTTTTAACTTAACTATATTGAAATAAAAAAAATAATTAGACTGAAAATTTAAAATAATCTAAAATTTAAGTATTAATTAAATACAATCAAACATTTTATAAATATAATATTTTAAAATCTGCATTTCAAACCCAAGCTTCTTAAACATGTGCTTCAAACACAGACTTTTTTAACATGCACTCCAAACCAAGGTTTAAAATGTCAATGTTGACAGAAATGTCGAAGTCTCAATTTTATGGAAATATCGATGGATATTTCTTAAAAAATTTTAAAAACAAAAAATTCATAAAAATATTTAAATTAATAAATAAACAATTTACACTTTTTAAATGAGTTAAAATACTTGTTACAATATTGGTTAAAATACCATTTTGGTCCCCATACTTTGAACTTTATTCTATTTTGGTCCCTATACTTTCAAATGTCCAATTTTAGTCCCTGTACTTTCAATAAAGCTTAAAATTGATCCCTATGATAAGTTTGTGGTTAATTTTTATCAAAGTTGGTTAAATAACAATAATAATAATTTTAATACAAGAGAAGACACCATGTGAACACACTTCCAAAATTTATCAAGGGAAAGCTAATAGAGACTAATTTTTTTTTAAAGAAAAATTAACCATAAACTAATAGTAGAGACCAATTTTAAGCCTTGTTGAAAGTACATAGACTAAAATTGGACATTTGAAAGTATAGAGACCAAAATGGAATAAAGCTCAAAATACATGGACCAAAATGATATTTTAACCTACAATATTATATTCACATTTAAGTTACATTTTCTTGCTATTTTTTTTAATATTTTATCCATTTTATACGGTATAGTGAAAATGTCGATTCCCCCTTTATGTCGATTTCGAACCCATGAACATGTGAAAATATCGATGAAAATGTCGACAAAAATTTAATATCATGCTCCAAACACAACATTCTTAAACTTAGGCTACCTAAACCCCCAACTTAACCCCTCAAGTTTAACATTCTCAAGTTTAAGATTCTAAATCTGCGCCCAAACAACCTCTTAAAATTAAAGACAAAATACTTCAAAAACTAAATACAAATTTAACCCCAAAAAAAGAAAAAACTTAATCACACTGAAAACTTGATTCACATCATTTACGGTAATAAGGAAATGAATTTGCAAAGCATTCACAAATAGAGCAAATATGGAGAGCTCTTGGATGCAGTAACATACATACAAACAAATTATATTAGTAAAACAAATTCAGATTAATCACCACCACCCCATTTCCTCTATCAGCAAGAAAGGAAAACTAAAGCCATATGTAAGATAAATTCTTTTATCTACTTATCTTCTTTCCCTTTTCTTCAACACCTGATGATAAAACAGACGCAATACATGTATAATCACTTAGCAGCCACACGTAGAGTGCAATGCAGTGATGTACAAATCTTCAGCATCGACCACCTCTTTTTGACATCGGATTCAACAGTTTCTGTAGACTATAAATGACAAGTTCATACAAGTGTGTCGTCAAACTACCTTTTGTATTTACTTGGTGGACAGTTTTTGTGTTTTATTCCTCAAATATCTATCTCTATGACATGACTAACTTGGTTATATACCTTCATTAGCAGGCATGCAACCCAGCTTCGTATTATTAACAACCGTAAATTAAAACGCCCATTCCATCCCTCCAGAGAATACACTCTACCACTATAAAGAATTTACTCTTCTAAGAATGCGCTGTGGTCTCCGCTTCTCGCTGATTGGAATGAGATTCTCCTTGAGCTTCAATAAAAATACCATTTTGTCAGTAATACTAGCACCAGTAAAGAGAATCAAATCAATCCATTTCAAAGGAGTAAAAAGTAATAGGTAGAATAGCTTCTATATACTGCATTTGTAAGCAATTAAACAAAACAACTATAGGATGCTACCAGAGTTTTCATCAAGCAAATTCTATCTAATTACATCTTATGCTGAAAAAACGTTGAACAATCAATTCAAATGTTAATTACCATAAAGCTCAAGAACTTGTGGGAAATAACAAATTGCACTCAAAGAAATCAAGCAATAACTCGGAATTTGTGATTATTGTGTTTCGGTGAACATAGACCACAGCCAATACATGTAATTGAAATGTACTTTGAGGCTGTCCTATTTGGAGTTATAACTTCAATGCCGCACTCAGGTCAATCTGGAGTTTAATGAACAAATTTCAGAATGGTCCAAGGAAAAATGAAATGGGCATAGTGTTCTTCCTAAAGAATGTGTTTGTTGAAAAAATCAATTGTAAATTAAGAAAATCAGTAACTTCAAAGCAATACAATGACGTATGAAATAGCCATGCCTTTTGAGATGGAAAAAGACAGTTCCGACAATAAATGACTATATGTATAAAAACACTCATACAGGAAAACCTTCAAATGTTTACAAATATAAACTAAGATGTAAACACATGCCAAATTTATATGTACCAAGAGAAGTTACTTCAAATGAAGAGGAGAAATTATTTGAAGAGGCCGGTACAATGTAGCTGACATTTCTATACCATTGAATGTCAGAGAGAAACTAATTTTTTTTTATCATGGATTTAGAGGGGGGATGACCACAATGTTGCAGCCACATTCAATAACTTTTCCCAAACCCCTCTCAATTCAAATTCTAGGAATCAATTGTGATGCAAAGGTGAATGAATCATATATTACTACATCCAGCATTTTTATCAAATAAACTTCATTTGCCTTGAACAAAATGATGATATCTTAAGAAAATTCATTGCTAATTCTAACTCCTAATAAATAGTTTTCCCATTCAATACCGTAAACCACACAACCTAGGTTATTGCATGTTTCTAATTAACTGCTCGCATCCCATGAATAAAAATATAAAGTCAACTATTGGGATGGGATTTCTTTTGGTGATTTTAATAGTTAAAATCAAGAGTAAAAACACTTTTTCTCATCGGCTTCAATGCTTCAGGATTCTTTTTGGTCACCCTACTTTTTATTCTTTCATTTATTTTAATGAACTTTGACTTCTTAAAAAAAACTGTGATTCTTGTTCTTCTAATTACTTTTCTTACTATTATTTCGGAAGAAAATACTTGTTTTCCTATGTAACCAGTCTATATTGTTTCCATTAGTTGATTCAAAACCTTCCATTATCTTTGAATTTTCTAATCTTATCACCTAAATTGTTGCTGAGGAATATTAAGACAAACCTATCTCAAATTTTCAAGTCAGTTAGGGGGTGTTTGGGCGGACGTTTAGGGTTGGGCCGAGTTTGGGTTTTGAACCCAACCCCGTGTTTGGCCCACTGGTTTGTTAAAACGGGGGTTTGAGAGAATCAAACCCCCTGTTTTCCTTATTCCAACCCTCCTCTGTGTACGCCTTTTCCTCTCTCTCGTTTCCCTCATTCTTCTCTTGAGCCGTTTGCCTCTCCCCTAAAACCCTAGCTCTGTTCGCCCTCACGATTCGAACGATTTCCTCCTCTCTTGAAGCTTTGCTTTGTCTCTAGAATCTCTGCTTTGTCTCTCGAATGGAATCGAAGGACAGTTGGCTTCAAATGGAGGATTCGTCTCCCTCGCTGGCGTTGAATCCCTCTTCTCTCTTTGATCCATCTCTCGAAACAACTCTCCTCCTCCGTTTTGATCGAACCCCTTACCAGCCTAGCCCTCACAGCCCAAAGAAACCCCTCCCTTGTCGCCTCTTCGTCCCTAAGTATTATTCTCTTCTTCCTCAAATCTGGTTCCTAAGTTGAAAGAGGCTTGGTAGGGGATGGTCGGCTTCGTTGGAGCTTGGTGTGGGTTGACTTACATGTCGTTCTTCCTTAGCCAATGATGCTTCTTGAGGCCAAACAGTTTGTGCATATTCTCTTTTTTTTTTTTTTTGCATATCCATCGATCTGATCTCGTTTTTTTAATCAATCGTGTTAAATTTTACGAGGCTCTGATTTGATGCACTTGATTTGGCTTTATTCGTTTGAGCGTTTGTTCTGTTTCTTGATGGCCAATGATGTTTTCCTATTCTGTTCCTTAGGCCCATGATTTACTACACTTGATCTGGTATGTATGTGATTAGGTGTATGTGATTGGTATGCATATGTGTTGTTTTGGTTTTGTCAATGGCTAATGATGATTCTCTATTTCGTTTATCGGTAATTTGAACTAATTACCACACTAGTGATTAAGTTCCTGAGGCCCAGATTTACCACACTGATCTGGTCTGTGATTAGTCGCCTGTGATTGATATGCATATGTGCTGTTTTGGTTTTGTTAATGGCCGATGATGATTCTCTATTTTGTTTACCTATAATTTGAACTAATTACTACACTTGTGATCAAAATCCTGAGGCCCTGATTTACTACACTGATCTTATTTGTGATTAGTTGCCTGTGATTGGTATGTATACGTGCTGTTTTGGTTTTGTTAATGTCCGATGATGATTCCCTAATATGTTTTGGTTCTGTTTATGTTGTTTTTTTTTTTAACTCTTTCCTACATTTGGGATTTACTACACTTGATTTGGTATGTGTTCCTTTTGATTGGTATCCATATCTAGAATCTTTTATTCACGGCCCCTGATTGTATTATACATATGCTGTTTGCTATTTGAAATAAGACAGATTTAGTTGTTATTGGTATGAATCTCGTTGTGAAGTAACTAGATTGTCACATCATAATTGATTTCAAATGTCTGGTTGGATTTTACTTTGTTTAAATTTTGATATTGACTGGTCTAAGGCCACATTAATTCCCACTGAGCTTAGTTAATACTTATTCATTATTTTATTTATTTTCTTTTGTTTGACAACTCATTTCATCTTTTATTATAATAACCCTTGTACTTATGGGTACTTGGGGGTTGAGAATTAATTAACCTTCTCTCTCTCAAATTTCTATTTAAACGAGGGTCTCTATCTTTTCAAACCAGCACTTCTCCTTGGGGCAATAGGTATGCTTCCAAAAATTCTTCTTCATAAACCTATTTTCTCATTTCGTTTTATGTTTTTCAATATAACATTATTATTTACATACTAATCTTAGTTTTTTTTTTCTTAGGTTATGGCAGTGGAGGTTATAAGGCTTATGAGTTGTGCTATCTCGATTAGATAAGTCATTCACGAACGGCCGACAATACGAAAGGTGAGTTCATATTCCTTTTTTTCTAACTTTTTATCCCATTCACCCAAACCCTTATACATTTTTAAAAATTTTTTTAGGAGTAAAGTTGATCTTTTTGCGCCAAAAATATTTATAAATAATGTTTCTTTCGTATTTATGTATTTTACTATTTTTTAAAACATTGTGTAAGACTTGTTTTGTGATGTTTGTTCTTTTTGTTTTTTTTAGATATATATATATTTTTTTTATATAAGGAATGTTTGTGTATATTTTATTAAGCACTTGTATTCATATATTCGTTTGTAATGTGCGTGTGTAATTATTCATGTGATGAAATTGTTTACACTATTTATGTTATAAATTTATTTGTATTTGTTGAAATAATTTTGACAAAATACAATTTTGTACTTAGCACCAATAACTTTAAAAAATTAAAATTTGTTGAATAAAACGACTTAGAGAAAAAAAATGTATAAACTATTTTTTCATTTAGCTTGAGTAGCTTCACAAAATTTTAATAAAGTAGCTTCACAAAAAAACAAGGTTCAATCTGTTTAATACAATATAGCTTAAAAAAAAGGTAGCAACTGTTTTTTTTTATTTGGAAAAAAAATACCATCTCACCTAGAGACTTATGAAGAAAAAAATAGATTTGGATAAAAACAAAAATTGAAAAATAAATTTGGAAAAGAGCAAATTTGAAATAAGATTTTTTTTTATTAAACAACATAACATATAAAACAGGTCTAAAAAAAATCAAGCGTGCAAAACATATTTGAAAAAAACGTATGTAATATGAGCACTTAAACACAATAAAAAGAAAAAAAAAAGGAAAAAGTGGAGATTTTTCAAAATAGTGTCCAAAATTCATGACTATGCTATACCACAATCTCATATTCCCCATCTACTTTTTCATATTCCCCATACATAATTCATGAAAGTTAAAAGCAACATTTTTGGTCCAGCACCTTGCTACCGCTGCATAATTCTCCAAAAAAAGGAAATTATTTTGTTTTATTTAATTTTCTGAGAAAACTACTACTACAATTTATCAAGAAACAAATTCTATATTACTCCTTTTCATATTTTGTTACATTACCATCTCTTTTGTTATGTGGGCATTGCATAATATGGTTTTTTTTTAAAAAAAAAACATGTTTTAATACAACACTATTTTAGTGTTTTTCAAATGAAGTATGGTTGTTTATTATGCAATTTATTCATAATGCAAAACTGTAAAATATATATATTTTCTCTAAATAATATTTGTATAACACAATTTTGTTAGACTAACCTTGTTCGATTATTTTTTTTAAACACATTTATTTGTAAGATGTTTCTCATTATTACATGTGTGTTACGTTAGAGTTATGGGAGAGAAGAAGTTTTATGTCGCTAAGCCCCGATAACTATATGACATGGTATGAATGTCATGCAGAAATACATGACATTCGTGGAGTGTACATTAGTGGAGCAGTACACAAGTCTTATAGCATGTACCTGAAATTGTTTTGTCAGGACCATATAACTAAAGTAATAAATGGACAGATTGAATATTGACCCACATGAGTTGATAGCAATACTTACATCACACAATTCCAATTCGCAGCAATAATGCAAGGGTAAAGGAGACTTGACAACCAATCCCTCATGTAAGCCACCAAATTAGACAGTTAAATTTATTTCGTCTTATACACGAAAACGATCTCGCTTGTAGTAAGAATACATGGATGGATAGGCGAACGTTTGCTATCCTATGTGAGATGCTTAAGGTAAGAAGGGGGTTGATATCCACTCAATACGTGGATGTGGAGGAAATGATCGTGATATTCCTCCACATCATTTCGCACGATGTGAAGAATCGAGTAATGCGAAGACATTTCGCAAGATCTAGTGAGACTGTGTCCAAACACTTCAACGTCGTCCTAAATGCGATACTAAGACTTCACTCAGTGTTATTGAAGTCACCTGAACCAGTTACAAATACCTGTCAAGACGAGAGGTGGTGATGGTTAGAGGTACTTAACCTTTGAACTGGAGATATGATTTCGTTACTGCACCATTGAAACCATATCTCCTGTTTCATCGCAGAATTGTTTAGGTGCTTTGGACGGGACACATATCAAAGTGAACGTAAGTGTAGCCGATTGCCCACGATATAGGACGAGGAAGGGTGAGATCGCCACAAATGTTCTTACTGTGTTCTCAAAACAGTGAATTCATATTTGTCCTTCCTAGATGGAAAGGATCTGCATCAGACTCTAGGGTTTTCCGTGATGCAATTTCCTGACCAATAGGATTGAAGGTCCCAAGGGGTAAAGCACTGATTCCCTCTTCCTCCCTATATCTATATGAACATAAACATAGACACCTGTGGCATGTAGTGATACTCTTGGCATGATCGCAGGATATTACTACTTGTGTGATGCCGAATATCCCAATGTAGAACGATTTCTAGCCCCGTACAGAGGACAACGCTAACACTTAACCAACTGGTGAGGAGGGAGTTCACCAACCAACCCCAATGAGTTGTTCAACATGAGATATTCATCGGCCTGAAACGTCGTCGAGAAGGCATTCGGTATGCTAAAGGGTCGATGGGTGATCATCCAAGGAAAGTCTTTTTATCCCGTCGAAGTCCAGTGTAGGACGATAACTGCATGTTGTCTGTTGCACAACTTGATTGTTTAGGAGATGGGCCCGGATCCGACATTTGAGGAGTCACACCCAGGTGACCCCGATTCAAATGGGATGAGTGTGGACAACATTGGCTTTGTAGAGACAACAGATGTCTGGACTGAATGGAGGGAAAATCTCGCAAACCAGATGTGGATGGGTTGGAATGCAAATTGACTATTAAATAACATTGGCTTTGTAGAGACAACATGTCTTTTTTTTTTTTTTTGTTATGTATATGTAAAATATGTTTTTTTTTGTGGATTTGTGGATATGATTTTTTGTGTGTAAATAACATTCATATAATATGAATAAATGAATTACATAATTATCAAGGTTACCTTACACTTGTCAAATGTTATTTATGATTGAACACGTTGTTCAAACACAAGTGTTGTTTCAGATGGCAGAATCATCGTTCAATACCCCAAGCATATATGGACTCTCGAAGAAGATGCCGTATTGGTTAAGTGTTTGTTGCACATTGTTCATGCAGGTGGATGGTGTGCTGACAATGGCACTTTCAGGCCTGGTTTTTTGGTACAGGTTCAAAAGATGATGAAAGAAAAGATCTCGGGGTGTGACATACAGGTCAACCCTAATCTAGAGTCTAGAGTGAGAATCCTGAAGAAGCAATAGCATGCAATCGCTGAGATGTTGGGACCTGTGTGCAGTGGATTCGATTGGAATGAAGAGCGTAAGTGCGTGGAGGTCGAGAAGGACATATTTGATGAGTGGGTGAAGGTAAGAGGAATATTATTATAATTATTGTTTCATTTTTTTATCGTTAACATATTATGATGCAGGGTCACCTAAGTGCTAGAGGTCTTCGAAACAAGTCATTCCCCTAGTTTAATGATCTCGCGACCATATTTGAAAAAGATAGAGTAACGGGGGCAGGCGCACAGACCCCATCTGATATGGCATCAGACGTTGCAACTGACCTAGATGATGACTCAAACCCTGAGTTTGACGATTCATTCCTCCGCGATCCACCTCCATTCGACGCATCAAAGGATGAGGACATATCAGCCACGCTCACGAGTCGAACATGAGACATCGAAACATCAAGACCGAGTAGAAGGAGGCGTATGTCCTCGGGCTCCAATATGTCAGACATCCTGAATAATGGTTTCCACTTGACAGTCGAACAGATTGGGAGGATTGCATCATGGCCGTTTGAGAATGATAGGATTGAAAGAGTCTGCGTGAACGAGTTATATGCAGAACTAAAGGCGATCCCAAGGATGACAAGGCAAGACTGCATGGTTGTTGCAAAGATTCTTCTCTCAGATAGTATGATGCTGAACTCCTTCTTTGCATTCACCCCAGATTGAAAGTATGATTACTGCGTGGAAATTTTGGGAAAAGCACATGGAACCTAACTCGTTTTTCATCACTTTCATCTACCACTCTTATGACTTACATTTGTGTTTGCACAACTACTTCTACTTTCTTATCATTTCATTCGAATTGTGTGTTATGAAATTTTTAGAACCAGATCTCAGTTCTAATTTTTAGTTTTACTTTACCATTGGCAACACCATTCCTACATTGCACCTATTAATTATCTGTTGCTACGCATAATCTTTAATTTTATGTCATCATGACTAGAGTGAATGATATAACATATAGTTATACAAACTCCACATAGTATAATTCAAATTGAACTATAGTTGTGACAATTGCTCCACATAATTGGTTAAATAGTTGGTATGTAACATACCAAAAAAATTATGACGTTAAAACAAATGGAGTGCGAAAAAAACAGTATAAAAATTTATTGAAAATAATAAACAGTTTGAAAAATTATAAAAAAAAATCAGACTAAACAAACCTAGCCCAACCCAACCCTGCACCCCAAACACAAGTTTCAGCAAACCAGCCCAACACAACCTTGCACCCCAAACACAGGAATCAGAAACCCCAGGGTTTCTAATTCCAAACCAGTGCGCCAAACAACCCCTTAATGTAATGGGTTAGGATATCTCAAGAATCTTAGCATCTAATAGTTGACAAGGGACAAAAAGCCATTCAAGTCAAGATGATGAACAAATATCAATTTTTTTTTAACAAAAAATGAAACTTTTCATTGAGATAATGAAAATAGACTAATGCTCAAAGTGTACAAACTCAAATGTTCAAAGGATACAAACTCCACAAGGGAGCGAACAGAAAACAAAAACAAAAAACAAATATCAAATTATTTTGCAATTTTTTTTCCAAAGAGGACTCCTCTTCTGTGATCACATTTTGCTAATGAATACATTACTTTGGGTTTTACCTTTTACTGATTAATATATTACTCTGGTTTTTATGCATGCATTATACACACAGAGAGAGATACTAATGCAAAGATCATCAAAGCACCAGTATGAGCATTAGATTATCTTTTCAGACCCCTTACCAAGAAATATCTAGGCAGTTGTTTTTCCGTATGAATTAGTTAAAAGCTCCAGGATTTGGTTCTATTCCATGAAGTTAAAATGCAATTAGAGGACAATGTTGGAAGAAAGATAGCTGTCTTCTCATATGGTTGTCAGTTGTCACAAAGGCTAAATAACTCCAGAATAATTGAAATAACAAATCCAAGTGCACAGAAACCATTTCTTACATTAGAGTAGTTTTTTTTTTCCTTTTTGGATCGAAAACCAACTTTCAAAAAGGAAAAAAAAAAAGAGCTGGAAATTAATAACTCATAACTTATTGCCCTCCTCAAAAGTCAAAACGACTATAGGTACTTTTTCAAAAACGTCTCTTTCATTACCAAATTTCTCAATAGGGTTTCAAATGAAAAATCTACCAAATAATAAATTAAGATAAGTTGCTTGACTTTACTTTCTTCTTTATTTTCTTTTCTTTTTTTGAAAAGGAAACAATAATTTCGTTAATAAAAGCTACAAAACATAAGAAAATAGACGCCTTCAAAGAGTAGACTTTAAAAAAGAGAAAGCAAAGAGAATAAACAAAAGAACAAGACTGAAGGACACAACAGAAAAAAGGAAACAAATCCCAAAAACTACATGAATACTCGAACTTATTTTCTTAAATATTAAGTTTTATCTGTGTTTATGCTTATTTATTCTTCAACAATCATGTTGCTTTTTGGGATGAGAATCGATAGTCACATGATTACATAAAGAAGTTTGTAATTTATTGATACAAAATATGTTCACATTTCTAGACTATTTTTCTTCTTGATTAAAATTTCTTAAGCAGGAAAAAAGAAATAAAGCTTGTTATTTTTTTTTTATGCCCGTGAGTGTTTGGGCTAGCTTGCACCTCGACTAATCTCACGGGACAACCGCGACCCTACTACATTTGGTTGCTAAGGAAACTCGTACGATATTAGACCCTAGGTAGGTGACGACCATGGATTGAACATATTCCCTCTAAGCCCTTTATCATTCTCATGGCTCTTATTGACCATTAGGCAACCCATGATGGTTAAAGCTTGTTAAATTTATTCATCCTATTTATTTTCTTAGATGCATTTATTTTATAATAATTGCTGTCAAAGCTGACTTATACATGCCTTGACTAATGCCATTGAACAACCAGTTCAATCCTACAACTTCTAAACCAAAAACTGGGACTAGTAGCTACTACTTAGACTTAAACCTAAGACTTAACATCTGAGTTTATTTTTCTGAATGCTCAATGGAATTCACAAATATGGACAAAAAAATTACAGCTGTCTAAAACTACAACTTTTTACCTTCCAATATAGCAACTGAGTTATTGTAAATGATAGTACTGGTACCAAGCATCTGAGTTCTCAATGCAAGTAAATCTAGAATGAGACTAGTTCATATCTACCATATAAGTTACCACATATAACAACAAGGTTAAGTATCCTGTGATTTGACATTTAAGTACTGTTTAAGATAAGCTTTTGGTTCAACTCTTGAATGTGAAGTGTTAATATGTCAAGAACTCATCATAATATACTAAATTACCAAAAAGACCACCCCAGAACAAAAAACAAAGTATAAAAAAGGAAAGAAACATGAATAAATAAATAAAAACAAAATTATACAGCTCATGAATTAAGAAACATAAACAAGCCTACTTCAAAAGGTACAAATCTCTAAATATTAAATCCCAAAGAATGTCCTTATTTAACACTCTCAAGCATGCATCAACTACTACAAAAGAAAGAACAATAATGTCAACTAAGAAGTACATACCTGCTTAGACCGTTCCTTGATGTGCTCAGCCTGCATTTAGAATTTGATTCCTCAGAACTTCTGAATGGATGATGATTTAGACTCGACACATACAGAAATCCTAAGATGAATCCAGCATGCAGCGGACCAAAGTCATCAAACGAGTCAAGAACAAACTAGTAAAATGAGCAAAACTCATTGGCATATCATGACCTAGTTCCAAAAGTGACGACCATGGAATGGCATTCCTTATGGCATTAATAGCACATATAATGTTACTAGCTATAGAGAAGTATGTATGGAAGTTGAGGTTAGCAGAATAAAGGAAACCAACAATTTGTGAATTGTGATTAGTTTTACTGAATTAACTGTTGACCATGATGTCCCAAAATAATTATTATGGATCACAGTTACTGGGGACTTCCTCATATTTCTTTTGAGTAGGAGAGTCACTGCCTGTTACAATATCAAGGAAAATGAAGAGGAAACAGATGAAAACATTCAGGAGGGTCAGATCCCTTGGTATGTTTCTTGGGCTTGGATGAAAATAGAAACCAATTTTCAGCCACGGCTTTCTCGTCTTCTTGAGAAAAGAGACAAGGGCATTACTGGATTCCTACGAGCCACAAACTCCAACAATGAACTAGTGATACCATCAGCATCTCAGTCACAGTAGGGTCGGAGGGGATATGTTTGTTGTTCAAGTCCAGCTCAAGCTTCTTACATGCAACTTTCTTATACCCACAATGTTTGGAGAAATATCCTTATATTTATCATGATTTAGCCAATTCAGGCATCTTAATTAACGTATGGAACCCTGAAGAAATGACTGGGCAAGCCTCCAGTTGCCCTAACAACGACTCAAATCAAACTGGTAATAACCCCTTTTAAGAACAAACCCTGGATAAGGATCTCTCTCTCCGACTATTTATGTTCTGAGACCTCCACAACCTTTCAGGAAAAGGTTGGTCAAGATCAGGATCCTCTCCACCTCCAGAGTCAACAGGGTCAGTGTAGTTTTTCCGTTCCTCGTCTTTCAAGCATCGGTTTCAGAAAGAAAGTTACATGTATCTCTGTTTCTCTTCTCAAAAAAAAAAAGTTACATGTATCACTCGATAGTCATCTCCTTGAGTGGCATAAACTACCATTAGAACACGCAATCCAACTGTTTAACCAATCAATAGGTATTATGGTGATGGGAGCACGAAGGGAAGGGGGTGACGAATTTAGTGATACTATACTTGATTAAATGTGAAAAACAACTACCAAATATCCACTAGAAGAAAAAAACAACACGAATTTTAGTCAGAGGTACCTCTTCTCTCAATAGCCGTGCATTTTCCTCCTCCAGTTGGGTCACGAGAGACTCTAGCTCTAGCGTATATGCCTAAACATAAACGCATAAAATTAAATCTCGTAGGAATGAAGTTCATATAAGAATTGGAAAATCCTAACCTACTTCAAGAACTTTGCTTCCAAAACAACCAAAATAATAGAACTCTTTTAGTTTCTCTGCCCCACAATAACAAGTGATGCATTGAAACAAGAAAATTACGATGAATAAAAACTCCCGTACAGTTTTACAGAGAGGGGAAAACCAAACAGCTCAAATTGCGAAATTCAATTACTCTATTCCTCTCAGAAACACGAAAAGTAAAGCAAGATTTCTGACATAAGAACAAATCACTTACCTGCTTGCGTTCCCTAGAACGGGCAGCGGATTCCCTGTTCTTGATCATCCGTCTCTGTTTTTGCTGTGTGGCCTTGTCAACTGGTTCCTCAACAGCCCTTCTCTTCCCTCTTCCAACTCCAACCATTCTCCCATCGATTCCAGTCGCGTACCCAACCATCGCACCTTCCAACTGCTGCGACGGAATCTGAAACTGATTATTAAGCGCCGAGTCCACACCATAAGCCCGAACTTCGGAGATTACAGGGCCCCTCCTGACATTCTCCTCATGAACAGCCCCAGCCTTGGATAGAAAATCTTCAAGGGTCATTTCCTGATCCGTAGCAGCCTCCCGCCTTTGATCATCCCCAGCAACGATCTCCTTCCAGACCTCCTCCACAGTCCTGGTGCTCAATTCCTTGGGCAGAGAAAAACTTTCTTGGCGCGGGATCGACGCCCCCCCAATAATGGGATTATCCACGGGCACTTGATTGTGAGTTTGACCATCGGAATAGATGTTCTTAAGCAGGTCGTCCATGCTCATGGAAACCAAATTCCTGGAGGAATCACTATGCTGTAGATCAGCGATAATTGTGGAAATAGAACAAACAGAGGACTCGCGGGGCAGATCCGGATTGGTCTTCGACGTGGACGCCATCTCCACATTCGACGAAGCCATGCCGAAATTCTAGGGTTTCCCCTGCTTCTTCAGTTCTCTTTGTCACAACCCAACAAGTCAAATTGAAAAAAAATTAGGTGAAAATTGGGGAAGCTGCTTCTAGGAGGAAGAAATGAAGTGTGGTATTGGGAAGAGGAAAAGGGAGTTGGTTGGTTGGTTGGTTGGTTGGTTGGGGAAAGGGGGCATGAATCAAACGCTCTGACGGCTGAAGCAATAATAATAATAATAATAATAATAATTTGAGATTGTGAATTTGTCTTTGTAATTGAGAGAGTTTCTGAGGCGAATAGGGATGTCCACGGGGCGGGGCGGGGCCGGGGAATGGATTCCCCGTCCCCGTCCCCGCCCCCCATTTCATTCCCCGTCCCCGCGAAATTCCCCGTTTAATTTCGCGGGGATCGGGGCGGGGATTCCCCGCGGGGAATTCGCGGGGATCGGGTTCCCCGCGGGGAATTTTCCCCGTTCTTTTTTTTTTTTATCTTTTTTATTTTTTTAAATTTATTCTCAACCATAATAAAAAATTATTTCTAAATGAATAATTTTCAATATAATTCTATTTAAAGTAAATGTTATAAAATTTCCTAATAAAAATAATAATAAAAACAATAATATACCATAAGTAAAAATACTATAATGTCGAAACAAATTAATTTCTAAAAATTCAAATTTCAATATTACAACATAGACTTTAATTTTTTTTTACAACGAAATATTCTTAAACTAATTCCTACTATAGTTTTTTTTTTTAAAAAAAAAATTCTATTTATAGGTAATTATATATATATATATATATATATATATATATATATATATATATATATTATTAATCGGGGCCGGCGGGGCGGGGAATCGGGGCGGGGCGGGGCGGGGAATATATTCCCCGTCCCCGTCCCCGTTTAGCCAACGGGGAAAAATCCCTCCCCGCTCCCTCCCCCATTCCCCGTGTAAACGGGGATTCCCCGCCCCGTTCGGGGCGGGTCCCCGCGGGGCCCCGGCCCCGCGGGGTAAATGGACATCCCTAGAGGCGAACAGAGCAAAATTGGTTGTTTTCTGAAAGTGGAAAAGGAAAGATAAGAATGAGACGCACACAATTATAAACTGCACGCAAGTGGTTGCGGATCTTCCCTCCACATCTATGAATGAACTTCTCAATTTTACTATACATATAATATGCTAAAGCCTGCTGAAAATATGTTTTTCTAACCCATTTATTCTTGTTCTCCTTTGGTATCGTCTGCTCGTCCATTCTCACTCTTTGGAAGGTTTATTATGTAGAATTTTGTTACATATAATTCTTGCTCTCGTTTGTTTTCGTCTACAACTCTCATTTTCACATCAAATTCTCTCTTGTCGTTGAACTCAATTCCTTTATATATTTGAACTTTGTTCTCCATTTATCGCTCTTGTTATACAATTCACTCTCGATCTCGTTTGCACTCACTCTCGCTCTCGTTACTAAACTCGCTTCCTTTATATATTTCAACTTTATTTAAAAAAAAAAATTATTTCCACTCCATTCCTCCCTCTCTTGTGTTCATGTTAGTTGTTCATGATATTTGACGTCGAGGGTGATTTGCATGTTTAACTACATAATCTATTAATGCAGACAAAATATTTATATCTAACTACTAACCAATGTTTCAAATCAATATAACTCTCTACATCTAAAGAGTTATTAAGCAATTCTGCAACGTCCAAGTTCAAAAGGGGTACGTGAATGAACCGTGACAACATCCAAATGAGAGGGCTGAAGATATGCAAGTATGGTTAAAAAATGCTTAAAAGAATTGATAATTACTACCTATACCAACAAGGTGCACCTTCCACTTCCGTAGCTCAATTGTAGGAACTCCAAAGTGAAGCATGTTTGGCTTAGAGCACCTTGAGAAATTTCCTAGGAAGCATGTGAGTGAGGAAAAAGCATGTTGAAAGGACCTTTGGAACCTCTCCCAGTAAGATGTGGTTCGAGAACGATCCAAAGCGAAAGCAGCGAAAGCTTGTGGGCATGTAACACCTGAGTTCAAGAGAGATATATGAATAAATCGTCACTACATTCGAATGAGAGGGATTATGAGGATATGCAAGTATGGTTAAAAAAGACTTAAGACAATCTTCACTTTCGCAAGCAGCTCAAGACTAGTATGCCAGGGTCATCAAGTGCCAAATTCTAATTTTGAAAAACTAGTGCCATTTAATTTTTTAGATTTTTCAATTTACTCCAAAATATACTTATTTATTTTTAAAATTTCTAAAAAATTCCTCTCATAAGTCATATGAGCCAACTCACCTGAACTCTCCATTTTCTTTTTTGTCTTGGAATGACACATGTTACTCTTTTTTGTTTAACAGGCACACAACTCGACTTCTTCAACTTAAGATCTAAAGGAAGAGTAAGAAAAGTTAAAAAGAGAAAGAATTTGGAAGAACCTAGTTCTTTCTCTTCATTCTTCGTTTTTGGATTCTGGGTTTGTAAGATATTGATATATTAACCCAAGACATAGAATTTGGGGCCGAAATCTTCTTTAAAGTTGTTCTTAAAAGCCTTTGATGTTCTTGTCAGGTATCTCTCTGACTCTCTCTGTTTCTTCTTTGCTTAAAATGAAAAAAAAAAAAAAACCCATAAGGGGGAATTAGTTATTTAATGTTCCCAAAAATTGATACATATTGGCATTATTTGATTTGTATCCTCCGTAGCTTTCTTTTTCACTATCTCCTTCAAAATTTGTTGTTGATTGGATTGAATTTTTTAATATTGGGTTTTTATTTATTTATTTTTAAATTTAATTTTTTGCAGATATGCCTCAATCAGAGCCATTGAGACCAACTCTCAAGTCGAGCCACTTACTGGGTTTTGCACTCCATGATTACCCTCTCTGAAGTGCAATTCCTCTGCAACTCTATAAAACTCCAAGACTTTTGTTTCTGATTATCAAACTTTTTTTTCGATTTTGAAAAAAAATTAAAATTATGTAATTTCAATTTGAGATTTAGTACGTTTTTGAATGATTTTAAATTAGATTGTTTTATCAACTTAGCTTTTAGATTTTGTTCCCATTAATTTTTTTATATGTATATTTATTTATTGTGATTTGGTTGTTTTCACTCTGTTTATTTATTTATTTATTTATTTTTTATTTTATTTATTTTTTAATTTCTATATAATTACACTATATATTTTAGGATGGATTGATCTTTTTAAAACTAAATATAGATTTAATACGTATTTGAAGCTCTATGGTAGAAACTTCATGAATTTTGTGATTGAAGCGTATGCTTTTGTATGACAACGGAGGTGGAAGCAAGTCTTAAAAGGCGTAGATGGAACCAAAAATGCCTAAGGCAAGAATGCATATAGAAAATACATATAATGTGTATTTATAAAGAAATACACAATATTTATTAAAGGTTCTTAATCGTCTCTCATGCCATGAAGATTTTTGCTTTGTGAGTATAAGGTATTTGTATGGCTCAATGTTGAATAGTTGAAGAAGAAGAGCTTACAAGAAGATGGTGGGAGAAAACCACTTTTAAATACTTTCGAGGACAAGGTACTTGCTCCCATAAAACTTTAAAATTTTGAGTCTCAATTATTAATTAATTCTTTGATTTTTGCTTTGTGAGGACAAGGTATTTGTATGGTTCAATATTGAATAGTTGAAGAAGAAAAGCTTATGAGAAGATGGTTGGAGAAAACTACCTTTTCCCATAAAACTTTAAATTTTTTAGTCTCAATTATTAATTATTTTTTTTTTAAATTTCTTTTTCGCATTTTCAATTTTGAAAAAAAATCAAATTTAAGTATTTTCATTTTTCAAATATCATATTTACTCCCATTTTAAATGAGTTTTAATCAACATGTTTTAATCACTTAGGGGCTGTTTGGGGCAAGGAGTTGCAGAGAGTAGGAGTTGCAGGGAGTAAGAGTTAATATGTCTGGGGAGTTAGGAAGTCTGTGTTTGGGGTGCAGAGTTGTTTAGTCTGGAGTTAGGAAATCTGTGTTTGGGGCAAGGAGTTGCAGGAAGTAGGAGTTCTGAAATCTGTGTTTGGAGTGCATATTTATTAAACATGGAGTTATGAAGTCTGAGTTGATTTTAGCTCTTTTTTTGTACAAATTTTTTCTAAAATTTCTAAAATTTTCATTATTAAGAATTTGTTCCCATAAATTCTAAGATTGAGATTTTTTGTTTTTATTAATTTATATATTCTTTACAAATTTCTTTAAAGAATTTTTTTTAACAAAATACCTCATATTCTTTTTTCAATATCTCTCACATTAATTATTCATTTGCCTTGGATAGTTTCAAATAAAAGAAATTCTTACAAATTTTTTAACTATTACATGTGAGTCGGAAAGATTTCAATTTATTAATTTTACGGGATTCAAATAAACTTGAAGATTTTTATGTTTTTATTCTCTCAATTCTAGAAATAATATAGATTTATTTCCGTCAATCCTAAAATTGAGATTTTAAATTATATTATTTTATGAATATTTTATAATTTTATTAAAGACTTGTTTTCGTCAATTTTAAATTTTAATTTAAGATTTGTTTTTCAAGCTTAATAAAATAATTTGTTTTATATAATTTAAGAATTTATTTTTCTAACTAATCAATGTAATGGATTATTTAAAGTTTGATTAATTTGTAAATAATATATTCTTTGAAGTAAATATCAAATATTTATGCTATTTTAAAATAATTAAGTTCAAAATGAATATATATTTTTTAACACCATTCAAAATGAATATTATATATAGTACTTTTGTTCATATTACTATATATTTATGTTATTTATTGTAATTATTTTATTTTATTAAGTTTAGAAGGAGAAATCGTTTATCTTTTTACTTTGAATATGATTAATTTGAAAACCAAAATTTTTTAATACGTTAACATTTTTAAACACTAATTTCTTAAATAGTAATACGGGTTAGTTTAAAATATGTTTTTCTTATCTTCAAATCATAAAATTATATATGTTTTTTAGCTATTAATAAAAAAATAAGCCAAAAAAAGATAAGATTGTTATTTGTTATAAGTAATTTTTGTTTAAACTTACGAAAAAATTGTAGATGACATGTGGAAGAAGTGAGATAGGGATGTTTTTATCAATTAAAAAAATGGTTATGTAGTACTCTAATTTACACTAAGAATTTCAATTTAAATAATAGTATCATATCTAAAACATTCTTATATAATTTATATTTAAAAAAGAAAATTATAGAATAAAAAGAAAAATATTTTTGTTAAAATTTTATTCAAATTATAGGATAAAAATAAAATTATTTTTTTAATAATTAGTTATATTTAATTATTAATTAGGAATAATGACGAGAAATTTATATAAAAAAATAAAGATTTTTTTTTTAAATTAAGAAATTAAAAAAAATTATGTAAAAAATAGAGAGAGAAATGAAAGGAGAGAAGAGAGAGGGGTAGGAGTGAGGTGAGGTAAAAAAAAGGAGATAGTAAAGTTGTGGGGAGTTGTGGGGAGTTGGAAAAGGAGTTTATAAGTTTGTGGGACCCACACTAAGGAGTTAGAGGGGGGAGTTAATAAATCTGTGGGGCCCACAATAGGAGTTAAAATACCCTTGGGCCAAACAAGGAGTTGGGAACTCCTCCCAACTCCACTTCCCCCAACTCCTCAATCCAAACACCCCCTTAGGGTGTGTTTGGCCATGGGTTTGGGTTGGAATGAGTTTGGGTTCCAAACCCAAAACCATGTTTGGCACAAGGTGTTCAAAACCCTTAGTTTTGAAACACAACCCCATGAGTTACAACAATGCAACCCCATGGGGTTTGTGCAATGTTTTCCTCTTCCACTTGTCGTTTTTCATTTCCGACAACCACTTCGACAACAAATCCGGTGACAACTTCGACGACCATCGACAACGACACCTCCGACCACCTTTGACGACCACCGTTGACGACTACCTCCGACGACCACTGCGATGAGAACTCTAGAGACCAATATGACGACCACCTTTGCGACCTAACCACCCCAACAACTTGACACCTCGATGACCCAACCACCCTAACAACCTGACTTGCCCGAATCACCGCCAATAACTATCTGACAACCACTCCGACAACTCGACCACCTAGCAACCGTCGCCGACAACCACCTAGTGACTACTCAGATGACCCGACCACTCCGATGACTACTTCGGCGATTACCCCGAAAACTTGACAACTCACCCAAAACCACCGTTGACGACCACCTGGTGACCACTCTAATGACCACCATGGCGACCCGACCACCCTAATGACCACTCCAACAACAACTCCAATGACTCGACCACTAGACAACCACCCAGCGACCACTCAGACGACCTAACCAATCATATGACCACTCCGGTGACCCGACCACCCAACAACTATTGTCGACAACCACCCAACGAACACTCCGACGACCTGACCACCGTGCAACCACCACCGACGACCACCTCGGCAACCCAACCACCCCATCAACCTGATCACCCCAACAACCAATCCAACGATCACCCCAACGACTCAACCATGTAGTCAATTTTTTAAAATGTTAAAATAAAATTAAAAATGGCTACTAAACAAATTTTTAACCCAATATATTTGAAATAGGTTTCAAAATACTGTGCAAAATAGAGTTTCTAATATTTTAATTTCTAAAATATAATTCGAATTTTATAACTCATTTATCCTTGAAAAAGATTTCAAAATACAGTGCGAAATTTTGTTTAAATTCCATAATTTCTTAAATAGACCTCCAATATTTTATTTTTTAAAAATAGAGTTCCAAAAATATGTTTATGAATACTTTGTAAATAGAGTTTTAAATTCCTTAATTTCTTAGATAGACTTCCAATTTTTTAATTTCTAAAATAGAGTTCAAAAAATAGGTTTCGGAATACTTTGTGAAATACAGTTTTAGATTCCTTAATTTAATAAATAAACTTCTAATTTTTTAATTTCTAAAATAGAGTTCCTAAAATAGTTTTATGAATACTTTGTGAAATAGAGTTTTAAATTTCCTAATTTTTTAAATAGACTTCCAATTTTTTAAATTTCTAAAATAAAGTTTGATAACTCTTCAATAGAAGAGTTATTCCTGTTTAAAAATCTGTTATTAAAGTATGATACTGTGTGGAAATGTAAGAGAGAACACCTGGAACCCGACCCCCCATGGACGACAACTCGATGCCTTCATCACCTTTAGCTACTACTTAGTTTTAATTCAGTTTGTGTTTTGGGCAACTATTGCTATTTCTTTTCTTTCTTCCTTTCAGCTTATGTATTATGATATTATGAACTTCGGACCTTCATTTGCATTATGGATTTCCTTTACTCCAGCAACATCATTCTTCTTTCCCACGTATTAATTATTTAAAATATATGTCCTTACTAATGTTATTTAATTTTACATCATCATGAATGGAGTGAATGAGATACTTATACAAACTACACATTCATAATTAACTATGCTTGAAACAATTGATCCACATAATTGGTTAAAATATTGATATGCAATTCAGTAAACAATTATCAAGTAAAAAAAATGGATATGAAAAAAAAAACCTAGAAAAATTGTTTAAAAAAACAGCTTAAACAAATCCAGCCCAACCTAACCCAACCCTCACCCTAAACACATGTTTCAGCAAACCAGCCAAACCCAACCCTGCACCCCAAACATAGTAATCAGGAACCCCAGGGTTTCTGATTCCAACCAAGGATTCCCAGGATTTCTGATTCCCAGGGTTCCTGATTCCAAACCAGCGCCAAACAGCCCCTTAGATTTCATAATGTAGGTGGAATAGAAATTTTGGCCAATCAGAAATTGCCACGTCATTACCCAACATTGATGGCGAAATTATATTTAATTAGGGATTAATTAAATTGGCAAGGATTCCAAAATTAAATTATGGCAAATCCCAATATATATTTGGGTTATGTGAAATTTGGGCTAATTTTATACGAAAGTCCAAAGAGTTATGCCTAAAGTCAGCCATGCCCAGTCCAGAGGTTAAACCCAAAATTAACCAGGCCCAATCTAAAAGCTAGGCCCAAATCAACCAGGCCCAGTTCAACTGACAAGCCCAAGCCCACCTAGAGGCCTTCAGGAACTCGAGAGTTTCCTTCTCCATTTCAGGGGTTCAGAAGTTGAAACTTTTTAGTGGAATTAGAGAGAATTCAGAAATAAAGACTAGAAGATTCCCTAAACTCTTGAAGATCAAATGCTCTCTGAACTAGAGCCTTAAAGACTAGAAGACTTTGAAGACCGAGAACAAGTTGCAAAGCTTTCGAGACAAATCCACATTCAAGAACAAGCTGCAAAGCCCTCGAGACAAATCTACGTTCGAGAACAAGCTGCAAAGCCCTCGAGACCGATGTACATTTGAGAGGAAGAATTAGAGGAACAAATTAGAGATTGTACTCACTAAATTGAAATTAATACAAATTAAATTCATTTACACTTGTCTCATTTAATTTCTTTCTTTATTGAAATCTCGTGTGAACAAATTGGCACGCCTAGTGGGCCATCTCTACCTTTTATCTCTTTCTCTCATTTCAAAGCACTAGTGAAGTGATGATGTTCAAGCAGACTTCTTCGATGAGCCTACTCATGAGCAATTTGTACATGAGTTCTATTACCCATAGTTGCTCCAATGAACTGAGGCTGCAAGAAGGTGAAGCTCCAGTTATAGCGAGTGAAGTAATGACACCGTCAAGGGCATCTACTAATGACAAGTTCTTGGTAAAGTATAATCCTTTATTCGATCTTGATTTTGACGTAGTGTCCGTCATGATGACTTAAACAAGCACTATGGAAGAAAGAATGACAAAGATGCAGGAGCAAATCAATACCTTGATGAAGGCGATTGAAGAAAGAGATTCTCAAATCGCGTACTTAAAAAGCCAGATTGAGAGTCAATATGTCGTTGAATCAAGTCAAACTATTGCCATCAAAGGTTACAATAAAGGAAAGATTGTTGTGCAGGAAGATCAACTACAACACTCCACTTTGATCGATTCACTATCTGTCCAACAACTTCAGGACATGATAACTGTCACACCCCTTCCCAGCTTACTTGCCTACCCTAGGAAGAGATGTAAAGACATAGACAATCAACCCTTTTACTAGCTCTCTCTGACCATCCCAACATATATCTGAAAATGAAGGTAACACAACACGTTTGAACAAGTAAGTTTGGAACGCTCAAATACATATATGAGCAAGACCCATTAACTTTCAGTACTATGTTCTTTAACAAGTCATAACATTTTATAGTTATTACAACCCCGCTAAAATGCTTTTACTACAAACTATATACATAAGAAAGTGTATATACAAGGAGCTAAAACGGCGTGGTGGCAAACAGGTCTTGTCAAGGCTAAGCACCGGGAACTCGTCTGCTACCTGGGAAGAGAAAACATTAGAAAAACGTGAGCTGGGAAGCCCAGTGAGTGTCTATCTTAAAAACATTATAAGCTCAAAGATGAAACATAATGATGGACAAGCTACAAGTTAGAGATAACTTATCACTTATTTGTAAACATAATCAAACCATGCTACCCATTTACAGGTTTAAGTCACCACATTATGTATAGCATAGAAACTCATAATGTAGTATCATACTGAAGAATAGACATTTCAAAAGCGTAGAAGCTCATAACAATAAAACTCATATCATGATACCACTTTCGAACCTTAGCTGTGGTAGAGTCATCTCTATACCAACAACGTTCATACCTCTCTCTCGTGCACGTGGAATTCCATTGACACACTGGTCTTCCCTAATACCTTCTCTATGTCCTTCAGTATTGGGTTATACCAGTTACTACCCGAATACCTTCTCTTTGTCCTTCAGTATCGGGAAATCATAATTCCTCCCTCCCAAGTACCTTCTCAATGTCCTTCAGTACTGGGGGTTAACAACATACCGGGGCATACTTTGATTACCTTGGAAATCATGTTTTGATAACACAAACAACAAATTCTCAACATATGCACTTTTCCTTTCTAAACATGTTTCCAAGTGGATTTACACAAAGCATTTTCTAAAGGAAGTCATACTTCCATAATTTAGTTTCCATGTTTGAATGTATAGTTACAAACTAATTCAAATCATGCTTAAGTTTCATCAATGACATTCTATTAAAAGCTCCATGAAAAGTATACAAAAGTAAGTCAAGCATGTTTCAATGATCAACATTTATGCTTTTGAAGCAAAACAAAGGTCAAGCATAGTTCTAAAATAGATTCACTCACAATCACCAAAAGGGTTCCAAGGATTTTAAGCTATTCCTATCTCCGTTTGCCTTGAAAAAAGAAATTAATAACATTAATTCCTTTCCTTATACACCTTAAAAACATATCTAATTCAGTCCCATAACTCAATTCATAATAACCATATGAACTTGGGTGTAAGGTATAAAGAAATGGAAGCACATCTCCTTCAATCTCTTGCTAGCAGTTTTTTTTTTTCTTGCACCTAAAATTCCAGGTTCAACTTTCAGCTTGGGTTCCTCAAAATTTAGCAAAACAACCACCTAATATTTTTTGATAAACCTCAAGTACAACATCTTAGCTTACTTACCTCAAAGTTTCAGCTTCTAATTCCTCCTCAAGAGCTCAAAAGAAACGGATTTCTTCACACTGTTCTGCTACCCGAGAATTATGTACCCTAAAATTCCAGGTTCAACTTTCAGCTTGGGTTCCTCAAAATTTAGCAAAACAACCACCTAATATTTTTTGATAAACCTCAAGTACAACATCTTAGCTTACTTACCTCAAAGTTTCAGCTTCTAATTCCTCCTCAAGAGCTCAAAAGAAACGGATTTCTTCACACTGTTCTGCTACCCGAGAACTATGTACCCTAAAATTTACCTAACTTGTTAATGACCTTAACTTACTTCAATTCAACTCTTAATATGATTATTCAATGGCTTACCTATCTCCTTATGAAGCTTTATACACATTATAGTTCACAATCCAAAAGATTCCCAAATCTCATCACGACATCTTTTAGTGCAACCTATATCAATTTGCATATGTCAAAACTTCAAATATGAGCACAATATGATCAAAAGAGAGTTTAGGGCTTACAATTTACTACCCCGTTAAGAGGAATTTCGCCCTCGAAATTCAGCAACATCATTTGTACGAGAAAAGTTGTGGGTACTTTTCTTTCATTTGATCTTCGCTCTCCCATGTTGCTTCCTCGACCTCGTGATTTCTCCACAATACTTTTACCAACGCTATTGTCTTGTTCCTAAGTACCTGTTCCTTCCGATCAAGTACTTGTAGAGGTTCTTCCTCATAAGATAGATTCTCCTTAAGTTGTACTGGTTCCGCCGTGAGCACATGTGATGGGTCAGAAATGTATTTCCTCAACATTGATACATGGAAAACATTATGTACCCAAGACAACTCTATAGGTAAAGCTAATCTGTAAGCTGATGGCCCTACACGTTCCAGAATCTCGTAAGGACCTATATATCTCGGGCTCAGCTTCCCTTTCCTTCCGAACCGTAAAATACCCTTCCACGGGGACAGTCTCAAGAAAACTTTGTCTCCGATTTCGAATTCTAAATCTCTCCTTCGCTTATCAGCGTAACTCTTTTGCCTATCTTGCGCTGTCTTCAGCCTTTCCCTGATAAACTTAACATTTTCTAAAGTAACTTGGACTAACTCTGGCCCTATTAGCTTTCTTTCCCCTACCTCACCCCAACATATAGGGGTTCTACATCTTCTTCCATACAATGCTTCGTACGGTGCCATTCCAATGCTAGAATGATAGTTGTTATTGTATGCAAACTCCATCAATGATAGATGAGTTTCCCAACTTCCTTTATACTGCAACACGCATGCTCGAAGCATGTCTTCAAGGGTTTGGATGGTCCTTTCTGACTGACCATCAGTCTGTGGATGAAATGCTGTGCTGAAGTGCAGTTTAGTTCCTAAGGCCTCTTGAAGGCTCGGCCAGAACTTGGAAGTGAACCTCGAGTCCCTATCTGACACAATTGATACTGGGGCTCCGTATTGGCATACAATCCTGTCAACATACAATTTAGCAAGTTTATCCAAGGTGAAAGTTACCTTAACTGGTAAAAATCGAGCAGTCTTGGTAAGTCTATCAACTATCACCCAAATCCCATCATAACCGCTCGGTGTCCGAGGAAGTCCAAAAAGGAAATCCATGGTTACATGCTCCCACTTCCATTCAGGTACTGGGAGTGGGTTTAGAAGTCCTCCTAGTTTCTGTCGTTCAGGCTTCACCTGCTGACAGATAAGACATTTAGAGACATACTCTGCTATCTCTCGTTTCATTCCTGGCCACTAATAATGGCTCTTCAATGTCCGGTACATCTTTGTCCCTCCTGGATGCATCGCATAAGCCGAACTATGTGCTTCCTCCAGTATTGTGTTTCTCAAAGCTTCATCTTTAGGTACACAAAACCTACCGCACTTCATCAACGCCCCATCATGCCTTATTTCGTAATCTGCTCTCTGCTTCAAGTTCACCTCTTCCATCAATTTCTTGAGGACAGGGTCTCTAGCTTGACTTGAGATAACCTCATTAATTAAAGTAGGTCTTACCTGAAAATAAGCTAACAAATTCCCTTTTTCACCAACCAACACTTCTGCATTAGAACTCTTGAGTTCTTCAAACAGAGCCACTCTAACAGCATTAAGTGAACTCTTAGGTTGCTTCGACTTCCTACTAAGTGCATCAGCTACAACATTAGCCTTCCCTGGGTGATACTCGATTGTACAGTCATAGTCTTTTATCAACTCGAGCCACCTCCGCTGCCTCAAATTCAACTCTTTCTGCTCAAAGATATATTTTAAACTTTTATGATCTGTGTAGATATGACATTTCTCACCAAACAGATAATGCCTCCAAATTTTTAAAGCTAACACAACTGCTGCGAGTTCCAGATCATGAGTAGGATAGTTACACTCATGCTTTTTCAGTTGTCTTGACGCATAAGCGATCACTTTCCCATCCTGCATAAGAACACATCCAAGGCCCTGATGTGATGCATCACAGTAAACCTCAAACTCTTTTCCCGTGGTAGGTAGAGTTAATACCGGTGCTGTCACAAGTCTGTTCTTTAACTCTTGAAAACTTTTTTCACACCCTTCACCCCACTCGAACTTCGTGTTTTTCTTTGTCAAGCTGGTTATTGGAAGAGCTATCTTTGAAAACCCCTCGATAAAACGTCGGTAGTATCCTGCAAGTCCCAGAAAACTACGGACTTCTGATACTGAAGTGGGTCGTTCCCACTTGACTATAGCTTCTGTCTTCTGAGGATCCACTTGAACTCCGGTTGCTGACACTACGTGTCCCAAAAACACAACCTGCTCCAGCCAAAACTCACACTTACTAAATTTAGCATACAACTTCTGATCTCGTAATGTCTGTAGCACTATTTTGAGATGTTCCGCATGCTTCTCCTTACTTTCTGAATACACTAATATGTCATCAATAAATACTATCATGAACTGATCAAGGTAAGGATGGAAAATTCGATTCATGAGATCCATGAATGCTGCTGGGGCATTTGTTAACCCGAATGGCATTACCAAGAACTCGTAATGCCCATACCTTGTCCTAAAAGCTGTCTTTGGTACATCAAAGTCATTAATCTTCAATTGATGGTACCCCGATCGCAAATCAATTTTGGAAAACACCGAGGCACCCTTTAGTTGGTCGAACAAGTCATCTATACGGGGTAAGGGATACTTATTACGTATTGTTACTTTATTTAATTGTCGGTAATCAATACATAATCGTAATGTCCCATCTTTCTTTTTCACAAATAACACAGGTGCTCCCCACGGAGATACGCTTGGTCGGATATAACCCTTATCCACCAACTCCTGCAACTGAGTTTTCAACTCCTTCAATTCCTTCGGTGCCATTCTGTACGGTGCTTGAGATATTGGCGCCGTTCTTGGAATCAAGTCTATGGTAAACTCCACCTCTCTATCAGGTGGCAGCCCTGGTAGCTCCTCTGGGAAAACATCTAAAAACTCACATACTACTAGAATGTCCTCAGGTATCAATTTACTCGCCGGTGCACAAACTACATATGCGAGATATGCTGTACAACCTTTATTCAATAATTTTCTAGCTTTAATAGTTGATATTATACAAGTAGGCAATATCTTCCTATAGCCCTTAAACATGACTTCAATGTCGCCTGGCTTTCTGAACACAACTTCCTTCTTATGACAATCCATAGAGGCATGATACCTAGACAAGAAATCCATCCCCAAGATAACATCGAACTCTTGAAGATCTAAGGGAATCAGTTCGGCTGTCATAGTCATACCATCTACTTCTACCATACAATTCCTATAGAAGCTACGGACTATCAACATAGCACCAATAGGAGTATATATGCACAGTTCTTCAGATAGAGGTTCTAATTCGCCCTCAATATTAGTAGCAAACATATAAGAGATAAAAGAATGTGTAGCTCCTGGATCTAATAACACATGCGCAAGTTTACCACAAATAGAAAGTCTACCAGAAACAACTTCTGGTGCATCATCTGCCTCCTGCTGTGTCATGGCATAGATCTTCCCCTGCTGTCGGGGTCGGCCTACAGGTCCCTTCTGCATAGCCCTACTAGTGCCTTCTCCTCCAGCTACCCCAATCGTTTGCTGTTGGTTCACAGTCTGCGACGCAGTTCTCTGTCCTACCTTGTTCTCCTGAATTAGCTGGGGGCATTCCATCTTGAAATGACCTTCTTGCCCACAATTAAAACATACATTACTCCCACTCAAACATCGACCCCAATGATACTTTCCACAAGTGTTGCACAATGGTTTCCTAGCTGAACTAGCTACCGACTCACCGGGTTGTCCTGTACGAGAGTCTCTTGCTGATCCTGTCCAAAAACTCGATCCCTGCTGTCTCTGTCTCTCCCTACCTCTACTCGTACCAGTCTTGGAAGTAGACTGCCCACCACGATGAGATTTGAAGCTCCCTTTTCCAGAAACTCTTGGGGTGAATCTCCTACTATCTCCTGGTTGGAGCCGATCTCGTGATGAACTAACCGAATAACTGGTACGTCCATCACCTATAACACCTCTTCCCGATCTTTCCTCTACTAGGCTTCGCTCCACCCTTAGCGCTGTCTCCACTAGTTTGGAAAACTCAACCCACTCTGAACTTGCTGTCACAGGCGTTCGGATCTCTGTTCGTAGACCATCCTCGAACCTTTTGCATCGATCTATCTCGCTTGCAACAATAGTGCTAGCATACTTTGATAACTCTGTGAACTTCTTCTCATATTCTGCTATTGTCATTGATCCCTGAACAAGCCCCAGAAACTCGTTCCTCTTCGCATCACGGTAAGAACTCGGATAATACTTATCTTCAAATGCCTTTCGAAACTCTTTCCAACTCCATGCTTCCCCTTTTCTGCTCTCTGTTATCTTCCACCAATCATCTGCTCCTTTCTGGAACAAGAATGCTGCTAAATCAACCTTTCTTTCCTCAGGGCATCGCATAGCCCTGAAACACTTCTCAATCTGATTTAACCAAACCTCAGCATCAGCGGGATCTGTCGTGCCCTCAAATGCTGTTGCACCCAAGGCCTTTAGTCTTTCAATGCCATACTTTTTTTCTGGGTCTGTTTGTGTTGATCTAACACTTTCAGCTAATCTTTGAGTTATCCTCGTAAAAATATGTTCCTCCAGATTCACCTCTTGCTGAGGATGACTAGACTCTCCCTCTGATACCTCTCTTCCTCTATCGCCAGTAGCTTCTTGAGTTCCGGCCTCCACTCGCCTGCCTCGTTTGCCACCTCGAGCCATGGTCCTAAATTATACAATCTTGTTAAAATAATTAAGACAACAAGCTCCTAGTTTAATGCATGAACTTAGTTCCCTTCCCAAAACCTTTTGCTCTGATACCAAGTTGTCACACCCCTTCCCAGCTTACTTGCCTACCCTAGGAAGAGATGTAAAGACATAGACAATCAACCCTTTTACTAGCTCTCTCTGACCATCCCAACATATATCTGAAAATGAAGGTAACACAACACGTTTGAACAAGTAAGTTTGGAACGCTCAAATACACATATGAGCAAGACCCATTAACTTTCAGTACTATGTTCTTTAACAAGTCATAACATTTTATAGTTATTACAACCCCGCTAAAATGCTTTTACTACAAACTATATACATAAGAAAGTGTATATACAAGGAGCTAAAACGGCGTGGTGGCAAACAGGTCTTGTCAAGGCTAAGCACCGGGAACTCGTCTGCTACCTGGGAAGAGAAAACATAATAAAAACGTGAGCTGGGAAGCCCAGTGAGTGTCTATCTTAAAAACATTATAAGCTCAAAGATGAAACATAATGATGGACAAGCTACAAGTTAGAGATAACTTATCACTTATTTGTAAACATAATCAAACCATGCTACCCATTTACAGGTTTAAGTCACCACATTATGTATAGCATAGAAACTCATAATGTAGTATCATACTGAAGAATAGACATTTCAAAAGCGTAGAAGCTCATAACAATAAAACTCATATCATGATACCACTTTCGAACCTTAGCTGTGGTAGAGTCATCTCTATACCAACAACGTTCATACCTCTCTCTCGTGCACGTGGAATTCCATTGACACACTGGTCTTCCCTAATACCTTCTCTATGTCCTTCAGTATTGGGTTATACCAGTTACTACCCGAATACCTTCTCTTTGTCCTTCAGTATCGGGAAATCATAATTCCTCCCTCCCAAGTACCTTCTCAATGTCCTTCAGTACTGGGGGTTAACAACATACCGGGGCATACTTTGATTACCTTGGAAATCATGTTTTGATAACACAAACAACAAATTCTCAACATATGCACTTTTCCTTTCTAAACATGTTTCCAAGTGGATTTACACAAAGCATTTTCTAAAGGAAGTCATACTTCCATAATTTAGTTTCCATGTTTGAATGTATAGTTACAAACTAATTCAAATCATGCTTAAGTTTCATCAATGACATTCTATTAAAAGCTCCATGAAAAGTATACAAAAGTAAGTCAAGCATGTTTCAATGATCAACATTTATGCTTTTGAAGCAAAACAAAGGTCAAGCATAGTTCTAAAATAGATTCACTCACAATCACCAAAAGGGTTCCAAGGATTTTAAGCTATTCCTATCTCCGTTTGCCTTGAAAAAAGAAATTAATAACATTAATTCCTTTCCTTATACACCTTAAAAACATATCTAATTCAGTCCCATAACTCAATTCATAATAACCATATGAACTTGGGTGTAAGGTATAAAGAAATGGAAGCACATCTCCTTCAATCTCTTGCTAGCAGTTTTTTTTTTCTTGCACCTAAAATTCCAGGTTCAACTTTCAGCTTGGGTTCCTCAAAATTTAGCAAAACAACCACCTAATATTTTTTGATAAACCTCAAGTACAACATCTTAGCTTACTTACCTCAAAGTTTCAACTTCTAATTCCTCCTCAAGAGCTCAAAAGAAACGGATTTCTTCACACTGTTCTGCTACCCGAGAATTATGTACCCTAAAATTCCAGGTTCAACTTTCAGCTTGGGTTCCTCAAAATTTAGCAAAACAACCACCTAATATTTTTTGATAAACCTCAAGTACAACATCTTAGCTTACTTACCTCAAAGTTTCAGCTTCTAATTCCTCCTCAAGAGCTCAAAAGAAACGGATTTCTTCACACTGTTCTGCTACCCGAGAACTATGTACCCTAAAATTTACCTAACTTGTTAATGACCTTAACTTACTTCAATTCAACTCTTAATATGATTATTCAATGGCTTACCTATCTCCTTATGAAGCTTTATACACATTATAGTTCACAATCCAAAAGATTCCCAAATCTCATCACGACATCTTTTAGTGCAACCTATATCAATTTGCATATGTCAAAACTTCAAATATGAGCACAATATGATCAAAAGAGAGTTTAGGGCTTACAATAACGAACTCCATTAGAGCTCAGTATGGTGGGCTCCTCAAAGTTTTCTCTTGTATCCTAAACCATATACTAAGAGAATCAATAATTTGAGAATGCCAACTGGATATCAATCACCAAAGTTCCAGCAATTTGATGGAAAAGGCAACCTTATGCAACACGTTGCTCATTTCATCGAGACATGTGAAAATGCTGGTACACGAGGAGATCTACTGGTTAAACAGTTCGTACGAATGCCGAAAAGGAACGCATTCAACTGGTACACTAATCTAGAGCCTGAGTCAATAGACAGTTGGGAATAGTTCGAAAAGGAGTTTTTAAATCGCTTCTACAGCACAAGACGCATCGTCAACATGTTTGAGCTCACCAACACTAGACAACGAAAAAGTGAACCTATTGTTGACTATATAAATCGTTGGAGAGCCATGAGTCTCGATTTCAAAGATCGTCTCATTGAACTATCAGTTATCGAGATGTGCATTCAAGGCATGCACTGGGGACTTTTGTGCATCCTCCGAGGCATAAAGCCTCACACTTTTGAAGAGCTAGCAACTCGCGCCCACGATATGAAGTTGAGTCTCACTACTCGAGGAGACAAAGACCTTCTAACTCCTAATGTAAAAGAAGAAGGAAATGACATTGAGGTAACTTTAGAGGAATTTATAGTGGTGAATACAAGCCCTCTCAAGTTGTCTTCGAAGCAAAAATACAAGAAGATTGAAAAGCGACAAGAAAATGAAAGACGTCGCTTAACTTTGAAGGAAAGACAGGAAAAAGTCTATCATTTTCCAGATTCTGACATTCTTGACATGTTGGAACAACTACTGAAAACACGACTAATTGAACTTCTAAAATGTAAATGGTAGGAAGAGATGGAAAAATTCGATGATCCCAAGTATTGTAAGTATCATCGAGTTATCAGTCATCCAGTGGAGAAGTGCTTCGTCCTAAAAGAGCTAATTCTAAGATTAGCTAAAGAAGGAAAAATTGAGCTAGACCTCGATGAATTAGCTCAAACAAATCATGCTGCAGTGAAAACAAACACGTGCAGTCAAATACACTATAGTTCGCTTCATGATCAAGGAGTGTGCCTAGTCCAATTTGGAACTTTGGAACCTGTATGTATTTGGTTTCAACATAAGGTACCGAGAAACAAACTTCAAGACTTGGTCAAACCTATCAAAGATGAAGACAAAGGTCGAGTTCTTATGACTCATATGAAGAAGCAAAGGTAAAATTTCACCTCAGAAGAGTCTCGCAGATTTAGAAGCCACAAATAAGAAAAACATCAAAGAAAGAAGATGTAACAGCCCGGATTTTCCAATACGGCCATTCTAACAATAATGTGGAAGCGTAACAATTAAAACTAAAATAGACTTAAACAAATTTAGCGGAAGTAATTTCTTACAAAGAATTTCAAAAAAAAAAAAAAAAAACTAACGAATCCTTAACAACAACTTTCAAAGTCTTGTGCCAGAACACTAAACTTCATTTCTTTCGAGTCTATCACTTGATCCTTCATCTGAAAACATTTTGGAAAAACAAAAATGAGTACAAAAATACTCAATAAGCAATTTCAACATAAAGTTCAAAAATTCATTTTCTTCAAAACAAAACATAGAAATTCAGTTTAACAAATCATTTCAATAGATGAATCAAAAGTCAAATATTCATTTGGTCATTTTATTTTAAAAAAATCATAAACAAAATACTAATATCCTTGCAAAACCTTTAAAACAACTATTAAAAACTTTCAGTCAAAACTTTCAGTAAACAAAAATTTTTCAATCATAAAATCTTTCAAGACAAAACTTTTCAATTGAACAAAACTTTCATTTAACCAAAACTTTCAAATATCAAAACTTTCAATTCAAACAGTACTTTCAATCAATCAATACTTTCAAATATCAAAGTGGGAATATACATTATTTGGGTAGCCTTTAGAACATATATGATGGTTACCCGTCGGTAACACCAATCAATCAATCAGAGTTGTCGATAAAAATCGACCAGAACATTCAATTCAATTACTTAAGTGTGAGGCCATGTGAGTGAAACACACACATGAATCTTCATTCCAAAGGAATGCCAAACCACAAACTGTGCCTTCCCACAAATAAGCTTCAATCAGTCAGAGATGTCGATAAAATCGACCAGAACAATCAATATAATTACTTAAGTGTGAGGCCACGTGAGTGAATAACACACACATGAATCTTCATTCCAAAGGAATGCCAAACCACAAATGTGTCTTCTCACAAATAAGCCAGAACAATTCCATCAATTCCAATTTAGGCTACTACCACAAATAAGCAAAGTATTCCCAAAACATAAAATTGGCATATCCAGATAGCCCTTATCAAATTGATCAAAAATTCTTTTGTAAACATTTGAAACAAAACATGTAGTTTCAAATAACAATTTCAATAAAGATTCATCAAATCAACCATTCAAATTCAAAACCAAAACAAACTTACTTTCAATTCAAAATCAATTAAAACACATTTATTTCAAATTATCCAAAACGACAAACATACTTTTAAATAGAAAAACACTTTAAAACATACAAAACAATTTTGGTCAATTTCAAATCATACAAAACGTACTTTCAAACATTTGTCAAATAAACAATATTCAAAACATAATTGTACCAAAATTTGCTATTTTGGAAGGGATGTGGAAACTACTTACCTCGATCGATAATCCTACAATTCTCAATCTCAATCTCAATTCCAAATCTTGTCCACTTTCTTGAACAATCATCAACTTTTCCTAGAAGTCCAAACATATCCAATACTACACTGATCAAAAACCAAAATTCTATCTTAAAGGTCCAAAAGCTTATCTAAAATATAGACAATCTTATCTACCCAATTTTTCCCATTCAAAACAATTTTCTGCATAAAAAGTTAAGAAAAATAGGATTCTTGGACCAAAAAAATAACACTAAAAAACTGGGTTAAAAGCAAATTAAAACCCAATTAAAAACGTATTAAAATCGGAAAGATCCATACTTTTCAATACGATATAAAATACCAAACAAATTTTCAATCCTACAACTTTTAAAACCTTCAAAACTATCATAAATTATAGATAAATAACCCAGAAAATTTTATGTTTAATAAAACATAATTCTTCAAGATTTTAACATTAAAAGAATCAAGATTTGCCACTTTTTAACATCAAAATCAGATCTGAAAAATCTAGATAAAACTACTGTAAAAACCTTTAAAACATGATCTTTTCATGTAAAAATCAAAGGTATAAATTACACTTCAAAAAAAAAAATATTCGGTAAACTTTCTTGTACAAAAAGAACCCAAAAACATTACAAAAACAGTCCCAAATTTGAAGAAAATAAAAGCTGGAAAATTCTGGAAAATTTTCCTTTATCAAACCTTTAGTTTAATCCAAAATCCATAAGATGAAAAACTTTGATAAAGAATTAAGCAAACCAAAAACCTAAAAATTTTTTAGGACAAAAGATTTTAAGAATCTTTTCATTCTAAACAATCAAGAATGAAAACAAAACCCAAAATTTTCAAAGAAAGATTCAATCAAGAAAGAAAACAAACTTGAAAATAAAAGGGAAGAAAACTTACTTCTTTTTCTTTAGAGAGAAAACTACAAAACGTCTTCTTTTTTTCTCTCTTTTTTGCCGTCAAAAGGTTTTGTCAAAAAGGTTAGGGCTTAAGAGACCCTTTTTAAAAGAACTCTAATAAAAATCCTTAAAAGATTATCTTCTCTTTTTTTAAAAAAATAAATAAATAAAGATTTATCTCCTAATTTAAAAAGAAGATAAAATCCTAATTCAAAAAGGTTTTAGAAAACCAATAAAATAAATTCTTTTTTTTTTCTTTGGTTGTTACAGAAGAAGCCAAGAAAACCTAAACTAGAGAGGAATGAGAATAAAAAAAATCTTCTCGACCTCACCAACTGATGACCTTAATGGAGTTCTTCTTGAAAAACTTCCTCCCCATGAACAAAGAGGAAGGAAGCTCTACAAATTCATATTACATTGAGGTGAATGAAGCTGACGATGCAAAATAAGTCAAGCAAAGGACTTCTGTCTTCGATCGCACCAAGCCTTCAATTACTCGACCTTCAGTCTTCCAAAGGATGAGTATGGCCGCAAAAAAAGAAGAAAACCAATGTCTAACTTCTGTCTCAACTCGACCTTCAGTCTTCAAAAGGCTAAGCGTCTCCACATCGAGGAGAAATCAACCTTCAACATCTGTCTTTGATGGTCTCAAAGTGATAGACGATAAACACGAAAGAAAGATGAACACCTTGGAGGCAAAAATATTCGATGAAGTGAACCAAGACAAAAAGATTCACAATCTTGTCCTTTCACGCATGAAAAGGAAGTTCTCTGTTCTCATAAACACAGAAGGTTCCTTAAAGGTGAATAAAAATCTCATCGTCTTAACAAATCCTACAAATGAAGGATCTGATCAAGGTCTCGATGAAGATAAAAACATCTAATATGTAAAGAAAGCTCCTCGTCACAAGATCTTAAACTGCATGATGCTCCTGGCCTGCATGAGCTTAAAAGGTGAACGACCCTAAATTTTTTTTTTTTTGAACTACGTTATGACTTGATCTCTTTCCTTAGGGGTACGTAGGCAGCTTAAAAAAACTTTTAAGTTCAGTCTCCTAAAAAAACATCTCCACTCTGAGCTTGAAACAGGACGTCACACACATTAGATGCATGCGAGAGGGCTTCACTCACTTCAAGTTTAAGATCGAGCTTCGCTCATTTTAAGTTCAAGATCGATTGAGTGTTGCTCAAGTTCAAGGATTGAGCATTGTCATTCAAAGTACGGCTTTTTGCCTTCAAGTTTGGCGTTTCGCTCGTTCCAAAGATTGCCGTTACTCATTGCAGGTTCGTCGTTCTGCCTTCAAGTTTGGTATTTTGCCTCCAAGTGTGGCTTTTTGCCTCCAAGTTCGACATTTCACCTCCAAATTAGGCGTGTCCCTCGTTCCAAAGATCGGTGTCTACTTATTCCAAGTTAGGCATTCTGCCTTTCTTGGCACTTTGCCTTCAGGTTTGACGTCTTGCCTATAAGTATGAAGTTTCGCTCGCTCTAAGTTCGGCGTTTCGCCTCCAAGCTTGGCGTTCTGCCTCCAAGTTAGACATTTTGTCTCCAAATTGGGTGTCTTGCTCGTTCCAAAGATTGGTGTACGCTCATTCCAAGTTAAGTATTTTGCCTTTAAATTCGGCACTTTGCCTCCAAGTACGATCCTCCATCTCTAAATTTGGCATTTTGCCTCCAAGTATGCATTATGCCACCAAGTTCGATGTTTCGCTTCCTCTCCAAGTTTTGAGGTTTTGTTGTCACTCCATCTCTAGGTCTAGAAGCTTTATCGTTGCTTCATTTTAAGTCAGGAGGCTTCGCCTGCCGTTGCTTGCTCCTTCCCATGTTAGAGGGGTTCGCTGTCGCTTCGTCGTCAAGTTTGGAGGCTTCGTCGTCTCTTCTTCTCGAAGTTCGAAGGCTTTGTCGTCTGTTTTTCTCCAAGTTTGAAGGCTTTGTCGTCTCTTCTTCTCCAAGTTCGAAGGCTTCGTCGTTCATTCTTCTTCAAGTTCGAAGGCATCGTCGTTGCTTCTTCTCAAAGTTCAAACGCTTCATCGTCGCTTATTCTCCAAGTTCGAAGGTTGCGTCGTCGCCTTTCTGTCTCCAAGTTCAAAGGTTGCACCTTCACTTCGTCTCCAAGTTCGAAGGTTGCGCTGTCACCTCGCCTCCAAGTTCAAAGGCTTCGTTGTCGCTTCTTCTCCAAGTTCGAAGACTTCGTCATCGCTTCTTTTCTAAGTTCGAAGGCTTCATCATCATTTCTTCTTGAAGTCTGAAGACTTTGCTATCACCCTATCGTCTCTAAGTTCGAAGGCTGCGCCATCGCCTTGTCTCCAAGTTCAAAAGCTGCACCGTCGCTCCGCCATCTTCAAGTTCGAGGATTTTTGTCGCTTCATCTTCAAGTTAGAGGGGTTCACCGTCGCTTCATCGCCAAGACTGGAGGCTTTGTGCTTCTCCATTGTAAAGCAATGAAGAACTCCTATCTTGGACTACAAGGAAGAAAGGACCATCTCTGGTCATGATGAACTCCTAGGATGAATTATAGGGAGAAAAAGGTTAGGAGTTGGTCACTCTTATGCTTGCTTTACAAACTTCACCGGGGGCATCCCAATAAAAAAAAGAAAGAAATTCACAAAATGGATTAAATCTTTATTTACCTGGATGGTGGATAAGGGTTATTTGGAGAAATGGTGAGATAAAGTTTCTTGAAAAAAAAGAAATTAAGAAAAAAGTTAACAAAAAAATTTGCAAAAAAAAACAAAAAAAAAGTTGTAAAAAAAAAGTGCAAAAGAAAAGGGCGAAGCTAACAAAAGGAGGGCCATCCTTAACTCCACATGAGTTAGGAATTAAGTAAGAATCTGGTCACCTCCAAAGTTAGAAGGAATCCAAGGGCGAAGCTAACAAAAAAAGGATAATCCTTAACTCCACCTAAGTTAGGAATTGAGTAAGGATTTGGTTACCTACAAAGTTGGAACGAATCCAAGGGTGAAGTAGGACCACGGTGAAACAAAGTGGAAGGCGGACCATCCTTAGCCTAAGCTAGGAGTTTGGTCACCTTCAAAGTTGAAGCAGCGAGGACGTTGAAGCAGCTGTGAAGGTGAGCCATCCTTAGCCTAAGCCAGGAGTTTGGTCACCTCCAATGTTGAAGTAGAAGCAATCGTGAAGGTGACCCATCCTTAGCTTAAGCCAGGAGTTTGGTCACCTCCAGTGTTGAAGTTGAAGTAGTCGTGAAGGTGAGCCATCCTTAGCCTAAGCTAGGAGTTTGATCACCTATAATGTTGAAGCAGAATCAACCGTGAAGGTGAGTTATCCTTAGCCTAAGCCAGGAGTTTGGTCACCTCCAGTGTTGAAGTTGCAGTCATGAAAGTGAGCCAACCTTAGCCTAATCTAGGAGTTTGGTCACCTTCAAAGTTAAAGAAGACATCTTAACTAAAAATCAAGAATAACAACATGGGGCATGTATTATATTACATTAAAAAAAAAATTAACTACCTATTTACCTTTTTGTGGATTACGATATTCTCTTCTACAGTAAAAATATTTACAAATCTTGCAAATGTAAAAAAAAAAAAAAAAGTTGAAAAAAACCAAAGTGAAAAAAAAAAAAAGAAAAAAAAAGAATAAAGGGAAAAGCTAATTAAAACAAAAGAAAAAAATGTGAAAAGAAAAGGAAAAACAAAAAAAAAATCTAAAAAAAATTGTGTTTGCCATACACACTAAAAAAAAAAAAAATCAAAATTTGGGACTTGCCCATTCCCCATTCCTTAGTGTGAAGTTCCACTCACTCTTTGTTGATGTGAATTGATGGAAGACTCATTTTTTCTATTTATAGTGGAGGAAAAGATAAAATCACATCTAATTTGAATTCCAAGATAAGGCCAAGAAGATCATATCAAAACCAATTTGAATCCAAAGATCATACATGATTCAAATTTTGGGATATTAAAGTTTGAATTTTGGGATGAGTTGACTACAAACTCAAATTCAAGTTCTATTCCAAAATCCAAACCAAAATTGGGCAGGATTTCATCTCAAATTAAATGTGGCATATCTTATCTCAAATTAAAAATTGACTGCAAGCCAAATTAAAATTCTATTCCAAATCCAAAGTTGAAATTTGGTAGAATTTTATCTCAAAAGCAAAGTTGGAGCATAATCCAAATTTTATCCCAAATCAAAATTAGATAAAATTAATTCTATCAAAGTCAAAATCATGGTAGAGTTTCAATTTTATCTCAAACACAAAATTAATTATATCGAAATCAAAATCATGGTAGAATTTCAATTTTATCTTCCAAAGTAAAATTTGGCCATAATCCAAAATTTATCCCAAATCAAAATTAGATAAAATTAATTCTATCGAAATCAAAATCATGGTAGAATTTCAATTTTATCTCAAAAAAGAAAAATTTGGGCATAATCTAAATTTTATCCCAAATAAAAAAATAGATAAAATTAATTCTATTGACGTCAAAATCATGGTAGAATTTCAATTTTATCTCTTAAATCAAAATTTGGGCATAATCCAAATTTCCTCAAATCAAGATTTTGGTTAAGATTCAAATTCAAAATTTACTCCAAATTTAAAGCAAGTAAAATTTGAATTCTATTCAAAGCCAAAATTTGGACATAATCCAAATTTTATTCCAAAACAAAAAAATAGATAAAATTAATTCTATTGAAGTCAAAATCATGGTAGAATTTCAATTTTTTCTCTCAAATCAAAATTTGGGCATAATCCAAATTTCCTCAAATCAAGATTTGATTAAGATCCAAATTCAAAATTTACTCCAAATTCAAGGCAAGTAAAATTTGAATTCTATTCAAAGCTAAAATTTAGGCATAATTCAAAATTTATCCCAAATCAAAATTGGAGTAAATTTCAAAATTTATTCCAAGTTCAAACAAAAAAAAAATTGGATAGAACTCCAAATCCTATTCCAATTTCAAGTAAAAAAAATTTGGTAGAATTTTAACCATACCCCAATTTCATAATTTAAATTAAGGTAGAAGATAAATTCTACTGAGTTCAAATCAAAATTTTATGTCAGATAAAAAAATCAAAATATTGACCCAAATTCATATTTTGATAAATTGGCATAAAAAGTGTGTATAAAAAAAAAAAATCAAAATTATGAACCAAATTCCATATTTTGATTAGATTGACACATCAAATGAAGTCCAAATTAGGATTAAACATCTTAAGTTTTGATTCCAAATTATCTTTTTTGAGATTCACTTACACATACTAGTGCATAAGTCTTGAAAATGAGGCATTTGTTGAAATAGAAATTTTGGCCAATCAGAAATTGCCACGTCATTACCCAACATTGATGACGAAATTATATTTAATTAGGGATCAATTAAATTGGCAAGGATCCCTAAATTAAATTATGGAAAATTCCAATATACAATTGGGTTATGTGAAATTTGGGCTAATTTTAGACGAAAGTCCAATGGGCTAGGCCTAAAGTTAGCCATGCCCATTCTAGAGGTTAAGCCCAAAGTCAACTAGGCCCAGTCCAAAAGTTAGGCCCAAAGTCAACTAGGCCCAGTTCGACTGACAAGCCCAAACCCACTTGGAGGCCTTCAGGAACTCTATAAATAGAGAGCTCCCTCCTTCATTTCAGGAGTTCAAAAGTTGAAACTTTCTAGAGGACTTAGAGAGAATTCAGAAACAAAGACTAGAAGATTCCCTAAACTCTTGAAGATCAAATGCTCTCTGATCCAGAGCCTTAAAGACTAGAAGACTTTGAAGATCGAGAACAAGCTGCAAAACCCTCGAGACAAATCCACATTCGAGAACAAGCTTCAAAAGCCCTCAAGACAAATCACATTTGAGAACAAGCTGCAAAGCTTCGAAACAAATCCACATTTGAAAACAAGCTGCAAAGCCCTCGAGACCGATGTACAAGAGAGGAAGAATCAGAGGAACAAATTAGATATTGTACTTCACTAAATTGAAATTAATAAAAATTAAATTCATTTACACGTGTCTCATTTAATTTCATTCTTTATTGAAATCTCCTGTGAATAATGTAATTAGAATTAAAATTAATTTTTCAAGATTTAGTTGTTTGGATTTAAACAGTGTATATCATTTCTTTATTTGATTTAATATTCCTTTATTTTAGGTACTCGTTTTTAGATTTTGATTAAAGGGTATTTTAGTCAATTGCTTCTTTACAAATTCGTTCTAGATTTAGTAATTGGCTATTTATCCCAATAAAAACACATTTGGCCTTTTTTCAAAACAACTAATTGAATATGGCCGTTGTCTTGTTATCCCTTAAAATTATGCTTTAATTAATTATGCCCAAAATGGTGTGAGCCCAATTGTTCATTTATGTAATTAATTAGCCTTATCCCTCTTTTACTTGTTTGACATTTACCCTACTACCCATGTGAATACCCATTGGATCACTTAATTCCTAGAGAGATAGGAATGAACGATTCACTATGCAACGAAAGCTTATAGTTTCTAAACAATTTAGAAACCAATTTGGGATCGACTTTGATTTATTTAGAATTAAACAAAAATACAGGTTAATCAAATATATCTTTGATGAAATATTGGAGATAGTTATGACGGGTCTTTAAGGCTTCTTGTGTTCTAGTGAGTTGATTCTCCAAGACTTCCACAAAGTCTTTCTTGCTATAACTCGAACATAGATCCAAGGCTTGTGGTTCTGGGAACCTTTGAAAGAAATCGTCTAGGAAGAATAGTTGAGAGAGAATTCTCAATTTTCTCTATAGAGGAGATGTCTTATTTTGGCTCAATTCAAAGGTCCTATTTATAGGACTTAGGGCAAAATCTTTGCCAAAAAATCAAATAATATATTTTAATATCATTATATTAAAAAATATATTTTTAACATATTTGAATCTCATTCAAATCTCCTACAATATACCTATTTGAATCTTATTCAAATTTCATATATATTGTTTCCATTAATGTATCTCTCATACATTAATATATTATTATCTTTAATATTTAATGTATCAAACACAATAAATATATATTTTCCTCATTTAATATTTTCAATGTGTTAAATATTCATTTGATCATTTCAAAATTTTCTTTCAACTAAATTGATCCTTTTAGTGTTACTATGAGCTAGCAATGAGATCTTAAGGACCTACATATTATAAACTCCAATGATACAAAATTAATTAATTAATTAGACTCTTGAATCAATTAATTTCATTCATTAACTCTAGGTTGCTCCACTATAGGCCTAGAGTTGCACTCTTATGCACTGTAGGACTAGTTATGTCTATAGGTATATCCATTATATGCAAGTCGATCATTCACGAATTGTTGATAGCACACAAAGTGAACTATCTTTAGGCCTTAATTATTGCTAGTTTTGTTGCTTAATTGGTTACTTTCACATTCATATTTGTTTATTTTTTAGAAATTGAGAATTTGGAGCAAACCCAAGTTTTCTAGAAGAATTATGATAAAAATTGAGGTAATTGGACAATAATGGAAGAAATCAAGTTGAGAGAAGGAAGAAATTGAGCTAAAAATTTTGAAGGGATAGCGTCGAGATGCTACATGGGCGTCGTGACACTCCAAGATGCAACATTCAAGCGAAGATTCCCGCATAGGTAGCGTCTCAGCGTTACTTTGTGCGTTTCAACGCTACATCAATGAAGCTTCTGTCAACAAACATGCACATGCGCCTCTCTTCTTACGCTTTCCGTACATAGTGTCTCGATCTGCTTGGGAGCGTCTCAATGCTACCATTCCTTTTCACAAATTTTCTTCATTTGAGGGCAGCGTTGAGATGTTGTCCCTAGTCTCTCAACGTTGCAACAACTTCCTATATATTCATCACTTTGCAATTGATTTAGGGGGCCAATACAGACACAACCTAATTTCGATTTCTATATATTTTGGAGAGTTAGAAGATCCTTTGGGAGCACAAGAAAGAGATTTTCAAGCTTGAGTTCATGGAGATCACAACGAGAATGGGAATCAATACGCAACACTAGTTTTATCTTTCTTTCCCTTAATCTTGTAGTTTTTGTTAAGGGATTATTTTTTAGTTTAGATTTTCTAATAGTGAATATGAGTGGCTAAATTCTTTATCTATGTAGTCATTATTACACCTTATGATTTGATTAATTAAATGATTTGATTAATTGCTTTTCGTTCATGCTTTTATGTGCTTAATGCTTATAATCTTTTGGCCATAGATTATTGATTCATAGGATTAAATTTACACTTGATAAGGAGTGGTTTAGACTAGAACTTAATTGCATGACTAAGGGTGGTTCCAGCTTGTCAATGATTAGGGCTCCTTTAGAGGTTTCTAAAAGAAGGGTCTTAATGCCTTACTTGTTATTAAAAGTTAAACAGTAATGTCGGTTTTATAATCTTGCAAGAAAATTACTTGTCCTTGTAAGAGTCATTTATGAATCTAGATTTCTTTGATAGGAATGAATGATTCACCTCGCAACAGAAGTTTATAGTTTCTAAACAATTTAGAAAATAATTTTGGGATCAACTTTGATTTATTTAGAATTAAACAAAATAGTTAAGAGTTAAGCAATAATTACCTCGAAGAATATATGGAGAATATTTTCTAACGGGTCTTTACTTTTTGTGTTCCAGCGAATCTCTACATGTTCTAGCAAATCTCAAATCTCCACAAGATCTTCCTCGCTCTGACTTGAACACAGGACCAAGGTTTGTAGAAACCTCTTGACAGAAAGAGAGAAAAATTTCAGAGAGAATTATGAATTTTCTCTATAGAGAGAAGATGGTGTCTTTTGGCTCAACCCAAAGGTCCTGTTTATAGGAGACCTAAGACTAAATCTTTGCCAAAATTAAATAATATATGATAATATATAATAAATTATGTATATTTAATATATTTGAATCTCATTCAACTCTCTACAATCTCTTACAACATATATTTACCTATTTAAATCTCATCCAAATTTAATATATATTGTTTCCTTTGATATAATGTATCAAATACAATAAATATGTTTTTTTCATTTAATATATCCAATATATTAAATATTAATTTAAAAATTTAAAAATTTTCTTTCAACTAAATTTATCCTTTTAGTGTTACAATGAGCTAACTAGGAGACCTTATGTACCTATAGATTATAAATTTCAATGATACAAAATTAATTAATTAAACTATTTAATCAATCAACTTTCATTCATTAACTCTAGGTCACACCATTAGAGACCTAGAGTTACACTCTTATGCACTGTAGGACAAATTGTGTCCACGGATATAACCATTAAATGCAAATGAATCATTCACGAGTTGTCATAATTATAGCTAGGTCAAAAGTCTGTTGTACCCCACTTTAAGTACTACTGATCCTCTATGAACAATCTATTTATGATCCAATCATAAACTAAGTCCCTCTCGGGCCAGTGAGAGAGTGGGATCCCATTGTTCAAGTCCTGAAATCAATACTTAAAGGAGCTACTCATCTACTTTCCCTATGTGGGAATGAGTGAATTTCATCTTGTGAAACTTATGTTCCCAACTTCCTATTTGGTCAAGTCTTCAAAATGGTAGGCTTACTGAATCATCTACAAAAGCCACTCCCACTCATTCAAATAAAAGGACAAGCCCTCAGGATTAAGATCGAGTCACTTAACTCAGTAAGCTTACACACGATTTGGATCGAAAGAGTCACATATGATTAAGATCGAGTCACATATGATCATCCTGTTGAAATATTAATCTTCTCAATTAATGAGTTTATAAAGAGATTAAATATTTCGTGGTCCATTCTAATACAAACTCATTCTTGATGCAAGCACAGCTATGCATTACCGCAAGTGCACGGGCCCAAGTAATAAAGTGGTATGAGTATACCATATATCGTATCCACGGAAAATTGTCATGGTTGGTTAACTACCAAAAATAATTGCAATTGATTATGTTTGGAGAAATAAAGCGAGTAGTAGGTGATCAAAACAACTAAAAACATGTAAAGGAAGCTAATGATTGAGAACAACAGGGTTAAAGATGTTTAGGAAATTAATTTCACTAATTGGATCTTGCAATTAATTAACTGGGCTATTAGTATTGTTATCTCACTTAATTAACTAGGCCTAGAAGTCTGATTCCAAGGAATCCTCATTCGAGCTCATCCTATTCTCGAGTGCAATTAATTAAATCTTATGTTCGTCTCATTAATTAATCCTCACTCGGCACTACAAACCTTCATTTTAAGCCTCAATTGATATCCGTTAATCCTATGTGACTTAGGCGGAATTTAATTGTCATGCATTGTTTTTCTAAGTTTAATCTACTATGTCGAGCTCAATTAAACTAAAGATCACCCCTATTCCTTGCTTTGTTAAAGGCATTAAGAACCCAATGCATAAAGCTATTAAAAGGAGACACAATATCAATAAACGTCAATCAATTAACTACAAAGATCCATTAGCTACATTAATTTCCCAAACTAAAATGATCAGCCACTAAACATAGTCACAACAGTCCCAATAACATTCATTATAACCCAATTACAACAACTAAATGGAAAAAGAGAAGAAAGAAACTAAAACCACATCGATCCACGACTTTTGCCTCGATCTCCTTGATCTGAGCCTCAATCCTCCACCGAACAGCCTCCAAAAGCTCCTCAGCAATCCCAAATTCCTCTGTTTCCGTAAAAGGGGTCTAAAACCCAAGTGTTCTCCTAAATCAAGCAAAGAAACGAAATACTTAAAGCTGTTGTAGCGATGGCGTTGCAACGCTGTGCACACGATGCCATTTTCCTCGCGCGTATGAAGGCAGTGTTGCAATGCTATTAGTAGCGTTGCAATGTAACGGATGGAACAATTCATACTCGAGTGATTCTAGCATTGCAACACCACAGGGTAGCGTTGCAACGCTAGCTCTCGAGTTTGCATATAAATTTGTGCCGTTGCAACGCTCTTTCAGGCATTGCAACGCCATCCTCTCGGCCCCAAAAGCCTGCACTTCATCTCTTCCACTTCTTAGCTCCTCAAATGGCTCTAAAATAGCACCCTCTACAACATATAGCTCCAACTTCATCCATTTCTCTTGAAATTTCTCGATTTCCTGAAATAAGCAAATAATCCACGTGAAAGCTCATAATTAAATCACAAAACTAGCTAAATAAAGGTAGAAATATAACACTAAATTAGTGCTATCAATTCTATATGATACCCTCACTCACCTGTCTTCACATGAATGATTTGGATCAAATCATTTGTTCCTATTACAAAGTGGGCTGTATCAATAGTATTACCAAGATAAGACACTCAACCTTATCCATATACTATAGACCCTTTAGATTATTTCTTGAACACGATCTTCCCATATGTCCACCACATATTGTTCAAGATTACACTAATAACCTTGGATTTTTTCTGTAATGAATAATATAAATTGAAAATAAAATTAATCAAATAATTATTAGATAATTATTAAATAATAAACATTAATTACAAGGTTTTAGGGCATAATCCCAACATTCTTGGCTTATGAAATATTTGCATGATCAATCTTGGTTATTTGATTAATTGAATCATTGGTCTAATAGGTAAAATCAATTCCCTAGGATATTTCTTTCTTGATTTGTCTCAATCTTTTATTTTCAGTTATTGTTTAATCTTAGATTCCATCATTCGATTGCTTTCTCTAAATAAAATAGGGTGATTGTATTTATGGTAATTAAGTGAACTAGAACACTAATCCTGAGGACGATACTCATACACTCATTCACTATATTAAAACTTGACCCCGTACACTTGCGTTATTGCACTAAAATTATGTACCAAGTTTTTGGCGCCCTTGCCAGGGATTGACAATTATTTATTTTCACTTAATATCGTAGAGAACTCACTCGGTCTTACTTTAGAGCTTTATTTTTTTTTTTCTTATTTTATTGTTTTTGCTTATTTTATTTTGTTTAGGGTGTTGGTTGTGTATGTGAAAAGACAAGGAAACCGTTTTAGTCCCCTTCGATCCCGAGATTGAAAGAACTTGCAGAAAGAATCAAAAGGAGATAAGAAACCAAACTGAATCCATGGCAAATCAATTGAAACCAAACTGAATCCATGGCAAATCAAGTACAATAAGGAGGAGAGGAAGAACCGAGGACCATTAGAGATTATTTCCAGCCTGAGTTTCCTGTTGAGCATTCTAGAATAGTCTATACATCGATCAATGCCAATAATTTTGAACTCAAAATATACCTCATTCAAATGGCTAGAGACAGTTCATTTAAAGGACACCTTCCAGCAGACCCAAACTCTCATCTTAGATCAGTCTTCGAAATTAGTGGAGTTGTGAAATTAAATGTGTTTATGCTGATGTTATATGTTTGTGTCTTTTTCATTTTTCTTTGTAGGATAAAGCAAAAAACTAGCTTGAATCTTTGGAGCTTGGGAGCATCACCACATGGGAGGAGTTAACCTAGACATTCCTCACAAAATTTTTTCCACCTAGCAAAACTATTAAGTTCAGAACTAAAATTAGAACATTTTGACAACAAGATGGTGAGCAAGTGTTCGAGGCATGGGAATACTACAAAGAGCTATTGAGCAAGTGTCCACAACATGGATACCCAAACTGGCTTCCAATTCAGTTGTCCTACAATGGGTTGAGTGGTAACACCAAAACTATTTTGGATGCTATAGCTAGGGCATTATTCTAGCTAAAATTGTTGATAATGCTTGGACCCTTTTGGAAGAGATGGCATCCACTAGATATCAATGGCCAACTAAACATTCCATTCCTACGACAGTTGTTGTTTATATGAGGTTAATGAGGTTAGTTCACTGAGCTCCCAAATAACATCTTTCACTCACGCTTTGAATAAATTTGTAGGGTCAGGAAATTTCCAATCCATTGCATCCATTGCAGCTGTCCACAATCCTTAATTCTATGAGGAGTCTAACATTGATCAAGTCCAATATTTCAACAACAGAAATCTTGGCTACATGGGAAATCAAATGTAGAATTGATCACCAAATCATTACCATCAAGGTTTGAGTAATCATGAAAACTTTACCTATGCTAACACTAAGAATGTTTTGCAGCCTCCTCTAGGTTATGCATCCATATCTCAGTAACAGAGAGGAAATCATCTCTTAAGGACTTGGTGAGCGTCTTTATAGTTGAATCTAGAAATAGAAACAACCAACTCTAGAATATGGTAAGTAGTTAAGGAGCTGTTCTCAAGAACCTCAAGACTCAAGTTGGGCAGCTAGCTGTAGCTTTTAACACAAATCAGAAAGATAACGCTTGATAATGCTCATTCGTGAGTATTATTTAGCCCTAAAAACTAAGATTATTGATAAGTGATAACTTGTAGAAATATGAGTTATTTAGCTTTAAAATCAACTTATCTTGCATCGAGAGTAGAAGAAAGCATACGTTTGAACTGAATTGCTATAGCTTTTGAGTGGAAATTCATTATCTATCTTGAATGCTTTGAATTGAATAAAAATTTATAGGATTGAAAACCATTCCTATGTTCTTAAAACAAAATTTTGTAATAGGAATGAGTTGCGTCGAGCAGAAGGAACACGCGCAAAGTAATGAGCATCGGAACGATACTTTAGCGGAAGAAGCCATGTTGACCAGATTCAGTAGATGATCAAGAACAGTCACATCAACTAATCATTGCCTAAGATCAGTTAGATCATGGCTCAAGAAATTGATGTGGCATGCACTCATTGGACCATTACTTAAAGATCTAACATGGCTGAAGTTGAATGGACCACATCTTCAACTTGTGTTTAGTAGAAGTATGGGCCAAAAGTCAACATCACAAACGTGTCACTTCTTTATCAGCTGAATGCATCTATTTATACATCACAAAAAGTTGAAGATTAGGTTGGCTAATTCCTCCAGTTTTTATTATTCTTCGTTTTTCAACATTATTTCTTCTTCAATCTTCAGCTTCTTGGGCAGATAGCAGAAATCAACTTGTGGCTCAAAGATTATGGAATTCAACCGTTGTATTTAGTGTTAACATTGTTTTAGTTTATCTAAAATCTTCTCATCAGTTTTCTATATGTTTTCCTTCTTATTTAAGCTGTACTTGTTGGTTAAAGATTCTAAGGACGTTGATTTTCTGTAGCAAACTCTGCATTTTTACTTTTACAATGAAATGGTGTTATTATCATTTACATTTTCTCCCTTTGTTGTTTATGGTAGCATGAATAGCTAAATCTTCACAAGGGATGGCTTAGATGAACTTAGTATGTGAGTTCCTTAACCTTAACTAGAATACTGATTATAATTTCCTAGTTTCCATGGTTGTAAATAATTCTTTCATTGCTATTCTTCATTTGGCCAACCAAGAAAGGTAAACGCATACATTCATACTGAAAGGGTGAAGGTGTATGAATCGTCCAAGAAAAACAAGAGTGAAAATAAAATCACTAGATTATTTTAGAAATAAAATAATCACTTGTAAGCAAAATGGGTCGGAACTAAAACATTGTGTTGAGCACAGACATATGACTGCATGATGAGCTTAACATCCTTCTTGAAAAAGATAGGATAAGTAGGAATCCATGCTTTTAGGAAAGACGTAATCAGCTAGCTAGTACGATCAAGAACATTGCATACTAAGGGATTCGAGAGTCGTTCCCTTGCATTCATACTTTTGTATTATTACCTTGATTAATTATTGTTATTTCATTGCATTTAAGATTTAGCAATAAATCGTCCTATTGTTATTTTTCTCTCCACTGCGTTCAACACTAATAAGAAATCAGTTGCGTGAAGTATTAAGTCCCTGTGGATTCGACCTTGAGATACTTTCCAGTACTATTTTCTTGCATTGAGTTTATACTTGGGCTCAGCACAGGGTGGTAAAATGTTGTAAATCAATTTCATACACATTGAAGACATGATCTATATAAAACTCAATGCATGTATTGCATTTGCACGCATACACATTATTTTTACCCCAGTTATCCACCACGAGCAATAAGAGAGCAAGTGTTTATCATTATATTTTATGCTATTTAGAGTGATTTTAAGTAAAAACAAGCTTAGCATGTGTTTGAAGGCCTGATTTGAAAAAAGTAGTAAAATAGGTGTAAATAGAGTCAATTTTGTTACAAAAGTATTAAGTTTTATTGTTTTTGTGTAGAGGCTGCACATGGACCAAAATGCGCCAGGGTTGTGACCGCAATTGAAGAATAAGTGTAGGAATTTTCTAAGTGCTAAAGCAGAGGAATTGCGCCAGTCTTGCGACCATATTTGGACCTAACTCGACAGAAGATTCTAGATTCTCGAATTTGACAGATTTTCAGTAGATTTTCTACCAAATCTCCTCAAATCAAGGAGCCTTGTCGACCAAGTTTTCTCCATTGATCTCGACAGAAAACCCTAGACTTTGAAGTCTATAAAAGGCGGCTCAAGCATCAATTTCAAGAGAGTTTGGATCCCTATCTTCTCCAACATTTTGCCATTTTTATTCATTCAAGCCATCACTCCGAGTCTCTCCTAGGTGCTGTCATACTCCATTCGAACACTATCTTCAAAAGAAGGAAGTGTAAGTTCTTTTTCTCCTTGAGAAAGTTTGAATAAGATAGAAAGGAGGAACAAGCCTAGGGTTCTTTGTTATTTCTGTTGAGTTGTATTTTCTGTTTTTCTTAGAAGTTTATTGCTATTTTTGTTTTTAGTTCAAGTTGTAAGTTCTAGTTTAGTTTTCTATTTTAAGTTCTAGTTGTAATTTCAATTATGTTATTTATTCGAGTTGTATCTTTTCATTTACAAACTTCAAGGTGTATTTTCGTTCATTCTTCTCAACGAAGAATAATGTTATTTCCATTCTTCTTTATTTTCAAGTTTCTTTTCTTACTTTTCTTACTTTTGTTTTCTTTACATCCATGAACTAAACTCCTTCAAAGAGATTCAATGACGTGGATACCCTAAGAAGGAAGAAAGCCCCAACATATGTTTAAGTTGAAGGGGAGAATCGAATTAAACCCATAGCGGAAGCGTTGGAATCGACTTTGATTTTATTTAAAATTAAACAATAAAAATTAAGGTTAAACAAAACATACCTTGAAAATAATATGGAGAATATTCTAGAGGGTCTTTTTCTCCTTGTGCTCCAACTCTGATGAGGTTGAATTCCAAGATTTCCACAAAATCTTCTTTACTATGACTCGAACAAAGGACCAAAGAGGTTTGTGGGAAACTTCTAGAAAATATAATGAGAGAATGAGGGAAGAACTCTCTAGAGTTTATTTCACTTATTTGGAATGCACACAAATGACTCACCCCTATGACCCTATTTATAATGGCATAGGGAAAATATTTAAATAATATATTTTAATATCTAATATATTAAAATATGTTTATCTAACCAATTTGAATCATATTAAAATCTTTCCAAATTCTCCTACGACATCTATTTCTTTATTTGAATCTAATTCAAATTTAATAAATATATTTTCTTTAATGTATCTTAATACATTAATAATTTCTTTAATATTTAATGCATCATATACAATAAATATGTTTTTCCTTATTTAATATATAAAATATATTAAATTTTAATTCGAACATTTCAAAATTTCTCTCAACGAAATTGATCCCTATTTGTTTATATGAGCTAGCAAGGGGACCTTATGGACTTATAGATTATAAGCTTCAATGATACAAAATCAATTAATTAAACTTTTTAATTAATTATTTTTATTCATTAACTATAGGTCACTTCACTGTAGACTTAGAGTTGCACTCTTATGCACTGTAGGACAAGTTGTGTTAATGGATATAATCACTACGTGGAAGTCAATTTTTCACGAGTTGTTTGTAATTACAGTTGGGTCAAAAGTCCGTTTTATCCCTGTAATTACATCTTGCACCTTAAGTATCACTGATCCTCTAATGAACAATTTGTTGATGATCTATCCATAAACTGAGTCCCTCTTGGGCCAGTGAGAGGGTGGGGCTCCATTGTTCAAATCTCGAAATCAACACTTAAGGGAACTACTCATCTACTTACCTTATAAGGGAAAGAGTGAATTCCATCTTGTGAGATTATGTTCCCAACTCCCTATTTGATCAAGTCCCCAAAATGATAGACATATTGAATTGGCTACAAAAGCCACTCTTAACCATGCTAATCAAAAGACAAGCCCTCACAGACAGGAGTTCATAACTCACTCAAGATTAAGATCGAGTCACATATGATCATCTTGATGAAATATTAATCTTCTCAATTAACGGATTTATAAAGAGAGATTAAATATTTCGTGGTTCAGTCTTACACAAACTCATTGTATAAGATACCTCCACCCATATATCTCCACATGAACGATGTGGATCAAATCATTTGTAACTATTATAAAGTAGACCGTGTTAATAGTGTTACCAGGATAAGGCACCCAACCTTATCCATATACTATGACCCTTTAGGTTATTTCTTAAACATGATCCTCTCGTATGTCAACCACATACTGTTCAAGATTACACTAATAACATTGGATTTTTCATATAATAGATAATATTATATTGCAAATAAAATAATCAAAATTATTATAACTATTAAATAAATCATTAATTACGAGGCTTTAGGGCATAAATCCTAACATAAGTAACCTTGCTCAATACTTAGCATTGTTTGCTTCTACTGAAGTTTAAGTTTCATTATTAGCTTAAACTGGCCATTTAGGTTAACATAGTTTGTGTGAGATTCAATACTGAAAAGGTTGGGTCAAACACGTGTTTTCATAAAAGTAATCTAGAAACAGAGTTTAGAAATAGAACTTTGCTTTTTGTACCTAGAAATAGGGAAAAAACCTTTAGAGTCAATGAAGTTGTGTTCTTGATTAATCTAAGTAAATTTAGCCATAGACATATGTGTTTAAATTGCTTAGTATCCTAAAAGCACTTAGAAAAGGGCTGAATAGGTGTTCAAAAGAGGCAAGATATGGGTGCATATGTGTAATGCCCCCAAATTCGTCATCTCTTTGCCAAGTTGCTTGTTTAGTCACCTAATTCGAAAATCCAAAATAAGTTAATTTTTTTTAACTCGGGGCGTTACAATCTCCCCACCTTAAGAACTTTCGTCTTCTAAAGTATGTTATTCAACAACTTTAGGTACTTAGCTCTAATCCATCCTATCTTTGCCAAGTTGCTGTTTAGTCCTTTGGTTCCTTTATAACACTTTTACCAACTTAAAACGTTTGATTCCTTAATACCTTGGTTTTCTTAGCTAAAACCTTAGTAGGTTACTCCTCATGATACAAGTTCTCATTTTTAGCCATAAAGGTTCTGAATCCAACACATATGAAGAGTCATTGATGTACTCCCTTATCAGTGACTTAGGAAACGTGTTGTTACATACGACCCTGGTGGCAAAACTCAACTACAAGCAACTAGACCAATTTGCTCGATAACCCCAAATGGTCCAATATGATTAAGGGTAAGCTATCCATTCCTTACAACTGTCCCACTCCTTCAGATAGCATCATTAGTCACCTTTACCAAGTACGGTCTTAGTAACGTAAGACTTTACTAAGAGATTGAGCAACTTCTCTCTGCATGCTATGTTGCTAGTAATGTTTCTTAGGGTCATTATTCATCTTTGCGTTACCAAAAAGCACTAAAAAGATGTTTGATGTACCTCTTACTTCTAACAGCTCTCATGTCAGAGGATGTTCTTTGGCACACAACTTTCTTTGGTACAACAAAGCTAAATTACTAGCGAAGGTAAAATTTCCTTGACCTACCTCACTTGAGTGGTTAACCAAATTTGAGACATCTCATTGGGCATCCTTTATCTATTGTCTCAACTGATGCACCACTGAAAGTTGAGTGAACAATGTAAAACGACTTCCGCTGCCAACTCAAACTCTTAACCAACCAAGTCTCTCTTAACAACAGACTTTAGGGCGCTACTAAAGATGCCACACTTGTTGCTCTCCTGCTAAGAGCGTCTGCCATCACGTTAACCTTGCCATGATGATAATTGACCTTGCAACCATGATCTTTTACTAGTACCAACCATCACCTAACGGATTTAGGTGATCCTATTGATTAAAGATTTTGGTTCTTTTGGAACTAGGTAAATAAGACCTAAGACTAAACTCCTAAACTTAAGGAAATTAAGGATTTAGACTGAAACTCCAATTTCTCATACTATAACCCAAAGAACAACCAAGTCCAACTATTAAAACAAAAGTTTAATGGACCTAGAGACTTCAAGGTGCCACTTAACCTCAAAATTTGAGAGCAACTTCGTAAAATCACTTAAGCCAAGAACCAACACAACAAGGAAGCAAAACTTGCAAATAATAAGAACTTAGATGAAGAAATGCTAACCTGGAACTTGAGGTATTGCAGACTCTCCCTCTTTAAGAGCTTTTTCCTTTGAAGCTTCCTCATCAAACAACTCAGGTTATTCAGTCTTGAGTTCCTTATAAAAAACTGTAGTTTCTGACTCTTCCTGCTCGGTAGTCTTTAGCTCATGTTCTAAAGAAGTTTCAATGGTCTTTAGAAGTCTTTGATTTTCTTGCGAAGGTCCCACTCGATCCTTCACCATGCGAATGGCGCTCATCTAGTTGCATAGTCATAGGGTCCGACTCTCTTGCAAACCCAGCTCGTGTTTTCTCGTGGTTCAAGAAGAGGAGCCAATCTCCCATGGTTGCTCCACTCTAAGGGTATCCCTATCTAGAGCCCTCGCACTAGCAAGAGCTGCTGCAAAAGTGGTTGGTCACCGAGTGCCACCAACCTTTTGATTTCTTTGCACAGTCCTTAACGAACCTGTTAATCTTTCTCGCCTTAGTATCCATCTGGTCAGGAGCAAAGCATGACAACTCAATGAACCTTCTCTCATATTGGTCCACAGTCATGCTCCCTTGTGTGAGCAGTAGAAACTATGCTTCCATATCCTCGTCTTCCAATGTAGTAGTGGGTATTGAAAGAGTTCTGTAAACCTTGCCCAGGTTAGTGGGTTGCCTATGCGATCCTCCAATGGATGCACTAACCTCCACCAGACACGAGCCTTGCCCCTAAGCAAGAAAGTAGCTTCTCTTACCCTCTGCTGGTTGTTCTCTCGTAGGTACTCAAACGGGGCTTCCAACTCTGAAATCCATCATCGATTGTTGCTCTGTCACCAACCCTCGAATGTCGGGGGCCTCACTAGCCTAAAGCTACTAAGAAACTGTGGTCCTCCATCAAGTGCAGGAGTTTGGACAACATCCAAGGGTTGCAAGTTGGCGTTTTGAATAACATTATCCATAGCCTGCAACGCTTCTACCGTTACTTCTCCTTGAGGCATCAAAAGAAGCTATGGTCTATCCTCAGGGACCTTAGGTGAAATAGGCCGACTTCCTTCTCTATCCTTGCCAAAACTCATTGTCTAGAAGAAAGGCACTAAAGTCATTAAACCACCATATTAACAATGTAGAGTTCGAGAGTACCATCATCAGATCTAAAGTAGCAACTTATGCTTACTAACACTCAACATGCACAAGAGAAAATCACGAGCTATTAAGTTAATTATGGGAGCATTCTACGTCTACTAGCAAGCAACACATAGAAGATAGGCATAAACTATTTAGCTTACTATGGAAGCATCCTATGCCTACTAGCAAACATGCTCTAGTCAATAGGCAAGTCAAAGCATATAGATCATGATAAGCAGTCAAGTCATATGATATTCAAACAACAAACAATCCAGGTAACTTAATCTCAATCAACATGTCAATATACTTGGTGATGGAGAGGAGAACGAGAAAGACCATTAGCCCTAAACTATCTTAACAACCTAGTTTTCCTAGGTTAGTCTACAGGAACAACGCCACTCTGATACCAACTGTATCGCCCCCAAATTTTAACCTAATATAGGGAACATTACTAACTCACAATCGATATGCCTAAAAAATTTTAGCAGCATAACGACGTAACTACAAGTTACCTAAAAATTTCCTAGCACCTGTTAGGCATGAAAACAACACTTCTACAAACAAGAGTACTCAACAACAACCTTCACACCTCCTTGCAACAACACAACACTTCCAAACTTTAGAACGAACAGAATCATGTCATCTCCAAACAATATTAATTCAGATAAACCATCAGAAATACAAGTAAGTTTCTATCAGTAAGAACTTTGATTTCATAACCTAAGTCTACCAAAAGAACCTATCTACAACTTCAGAAAACAAAGAAAGAAACTGTAAAGAATGGTGAGTAAAGTCTATACAAAGCATCTATTCAATTCAATTAGAGATCCAACTACACATAGAGATGTCCAGGGGGCGGGGCGGGGCCGGGGAATGGATTCCCCGTCCCCGTCCCCGCCCCCCATTTCATTCCCCGTCCCCGCCAAATTCCCCGTTTAATTTCGCGGGGATCGGGGCGGGGATTCCCCGCGGGGAATTCGCGGGGATCGGGTTCCCCCGCGGGGAATTTTTCCCCGTTCATTTTTTTTTTTTTTTATCTTTTTTATTTTTTAAATTTATTCTCAACCATAATAAAAAATTATTTCTAAATGAATAATTTTCAATATAATTCTATTTAAAGTAAATGTTATAAAATTTCCTAATAAAAACAATAATATACCATAATGTCGAAACAACTTAATTTCTAAAAATTCAAATTTCAATATTACAACATAGACTTTAATTTTTTTTTTTTTTATAACGAAATAGTCTTAAACTAATTCCTACTATAGTTTTTTTTTTAAAAAAAAAATCTATTTATAGGTAATATATATATATATAATATATATATAAAATTAATTAATTAATTAATTAATATATATATATATATAATTAATTAATTAATTAATCGGGGAATCGGGGCGGGGCGGGGCGGGGAATATATTCCCCATCCCCGTCCCCGTTTAGCCAACGGGGAAAAAAACTTCCCCGCTCACTCCCCCATTCCCCGTGTAATCGGGGATTTCTCGCCCCGTTCGGGGCGGGTCCTCGCGGGGCCCCGGCCCCGCGAGTTAAATGGACATCCCTAACTACACATTTCAAGGAAACTCCTAAACCACGCATCACTAATGTTGTCCTCTCATCAGGTCTCCTCATCTGCATCACCAGTTTCGTAGAGCTCCTCATCACCTACAAAATCTTTTGGTTGGGGGGGGGGAAGTCAAGTACAAAAGTACTCAGTAAGTAGCTCACACCCAGTGAACCACCAAACATCAAACAAGCAAGCATCATGCTGTTCACACATACCCAAACATGTTTATCACAGAAATAACTCAATCCTCCTGCTTTACATACATGTGCAAGTAAAAGGAGCAAAAGACACCTCTAACACATAAATTTCAGCACTATGCTATGCAAGTAACACATGAATTTCTTCATTATGAAATGCACAATCCTCCTAATACATGATTTACGCGTCATGTTCCACACATTTGCACATGAATTTCGCACCATGCTACGCACTCACTACCCAACACATGATTTGCACATCATGCTCCGCACTCATAACACATGAATTACACGCCATGCAATGCACACTCAGCACGACGCATGGTTTATGCATCATGCTTCAGCCTTACAATCCTAACACATGAATTCCACGCCATGCAACACTCTCACATCCCCAGCACAATTCTAGCAGAATGCATGTTCCCTAAACACATGCTACTAGACCATGTCTCATGCCCAAACAAAACATGCTTATATATATGTTTCAAATTCAATAAATCACCATGCTAACTTCGCACAATTTTTCATAAGTCAATAGCCAAGCATGCTCACCAAAAGACATAAAAGTATAGAGTAAATATATCATGTATAAATCAAACAAGAGAGCATAGAGTATGCATCACACATTCAAACAGACTCAAAAGGTAGAAATTACTTACCTAGAGTGCTCCTAAAAATATACCAAGAGTTCCTAAACCAAGAGAATAAGGTTCAGAGGCTATACTTAGTTCGAAAATCCTTTAAATAACTATCACAAGCTCAAAGAGGGGTATACTTACTCAGATACGACCTTAAATGACAAGTGAATTTTCTAGATTCAAGCCAAACACTCAAAACTTATTGAAAAAGACTTGTCCACTTGCTAGGAAGTATTCGAAAAAACTCTAAAGCGGTTCAAAACTACAATTAGAAATTATCCAAGGGTTAGAGATTCATTCAAAGTGCTTTAATCAAGTTCGAGTGAGTTTAAAGCGCACTAAGCTTACCAAAACAGGCCCAACACCCTGCTGGTTCTTATTTGAGATCGTTCGAATAGGATCGAATTAGTTTGAAACTGCAAATAGTAGGCTCCCACACGTTAGAACCTATGCTATAACACTTAAAGTGATTTGTGAAAGGTCTAAAATGCATTAAAACTTACCGAAAGTGTCCTTACGCTTGATGTTTGCTATTCAAAGGTGTTCGAATCAACTCTGAATTGATTTTAAACTACAAGGAGCTGTTATTCAATGATTAAGACCCAATTACAACACTCAATAAGCATTCGATAAAGACTAAAGTGTGCTAGAAATTACCGATTAGCTCTAAAAGGCCTCGAATGACTGTTGTTTGGTTTTCAAAGGGGTTTGATCTCGCCGAAAAGGCCTAACGATACGTGGATAGTCCAATTTAAGGTCAATTGGAGTGTGGGTCTTGAAATTGAAGTGGTTCGAGGTCCGATTCGAATGGGTCTTTATCGAAAAATGCGAATGCTCTTGTGGGTCATCGAGAATGACTCTCAAAACTCACAAATCGACTCCAAATGAACCTAAAATTGCAAAACAAAGTCATCTAAGGAGTGGGTATTATAGATCTAAGGCTGATGAAGTGTGGGTTAATGTTGAAGCTTACCGAAAAGCAGAAAAACGTGAGGGATCTAGTTGAAACGCCGAAGAAGGCACTACCATCGCATGGGTGTTGCGCGAAGGGTCTGTCCATAGCTTCCACTGCACCGGCGTGGGTTGCCTGCTCGAGGGTGTGACCTTGAGCTACCGAAGAGGAGGAATAAGCGAAGGAAATGGTAATGCGTGAGTCACCGATGCCGAACATGTGGGTTGTGCCTTTGTTTGCTCGCAGGAGAGGATGGAAGAAGAGGAGGAAGAAGAAGTCGAAGAGATGGTGGGGTCGGTTGGCCTTGAGTAAAAGACAAGAAGAAGAAGAAAACGAGAGGGGAATGGGGGTTGCGACTTAAGTGTGAAGGAGAGGATGAAAAAGATGAAAATAGGTGGCTAGGGCTTTTTCCCCCTTTTTGGTTTCCTTCTTAAAACCCTTCTCTTCTAATTAAACCAACCAAAACCCAAATACACAAAAATCCAATGTTCAAAAGGAAAAGACCTTAGAGCTAATTTAAAAACCAAATTCTTTTCTATCTTTACCAAAGATAAAAGTCTAAATAAGAAACCTAAAAGATTTGAAATTTTTTTATCTAATAAAGAATTCGGTTCCTTTTTAAACTTGGAGAATAAAATCTAAAATTAAATTCCCAAACCTTGGAATTAAAGATTTAATTCAAAATCTCTTTTTCAAAAATTATAGGAATAAACTTAAGGAGCTAAATTTTAATTCTAACTTTTTTTTTTATTATTAAAACTCTAACCCAAAAAGAACTTAATTATCTCAATTCAGTCACCTAATTCCCAAAATCCAAAATAAGCTATTTTTTTTTTTATCTCGGGGTGTTACAATATGGGTTGCAATATCTGAATAAGCCAGGTCTAGTTGAGCAAGTTGCAGGCATATGGTGGGCGCATATTCCTTGGGATTGAACCGAATTTGAATCCCCTATTTCTCATTAATATTTTTCTCATTTTTTTTTTATCATTCCAGTGTTTTTTTTACTCTTTCACTCACCTCACAAAATCATTGTTTTTGGTTACCATCGGTTGCAAGCTTTGAGGAGGTCTTTGTTATTAAATTGATGGAATTGTTAACTGTTCCCTTGGGTTTGATACTTGTAGTACTTTCATATATTACTCGTGAGACAACGTGCACTTGCACTTTTTGTAGCTAGCTCATTAAGGCTCTTGTGGTGAATGAACAACCTCGAATAGAGCATTGTAAGGCCATCAATATGCAACATGTAGAAAATACTCAAGAACCTGAGGAAGAGGAAATTGAGGTATTGACATCAGTAAATGAAGAAAGGGAAGAAACAGTGCATCTCACAGAAACATGTAATGCTCAAAGGAAGCTAGCTCACAAAGTGACTTATCTAGGGAGTTTTTCTGTTCCTTATACTATTGGTAGTCATTCATTTAGAGCATTATGTGATTTAGGTGCTAGCATAAATTGAATTTCCTTATCTTTTTATAGGACATTGAATATTGGGGGGATAAAGCGCACCTTTGTAAAACTCCAATTTGCTGATTGATCTATAGGTCGTCCATATGGCGTTGTGGAGAAAGTGATGGTTAATGTGGAAAAATTTCGCATCCCAGTTGACTTCTATGTGATGGAAGTGGAGGAAGATAATGTACTGTTAGTCATTCTTGGGGACCAGTCTTGGCAACTGGGTAAGCATTAATAGATGTTGACAAAGGAGAGTTGACCATCAGAGTCCAACATAGAAAGGAGGTTTCTAAGGCAATAGTGGACCTTGAAGCTTATATTGATACACTACTAATGGTAATAAGGAAGCTGTAAGCAAGCGAATTGGTGTTGGATTCCATGATTTTCAACCACCTTGATGCATGCACACTGGCCTCGTCTAGCTAGAGACATTAAATACAATGCTTTTTGGGAGGCAACCCAAGTTTACTTTCTTTAGTTTTCAATTTTTTTTATTTTTTTTTATTTTGTTGTGTATCTTTGTCCCTATACTTTTTGTTGTTTTGTTTTTGTAGGAGCTTGATCACCATAGTCCTCTTTTATAATTCTGATGACGATGTTGAATCTCTCATCTACTAGAGCAGTATTGTTCACTCCTTTATGTTCTTTGTCCTCTGCATGCTCTAGTAGATTGTGTAATTTATATATTGAGGACAATGTATGTTTTAAGTTAGGGGGTTGAGAAATACTTCTATTAAGCCCTGAGCATGATTTGTTTGCATGAATTTTTAACATAATTTTGATTTTAAGCATGATTATTTTTTTTAAATTTTGAGCATGATTTTTATGATGAATTAGTTGCATTGGCTATGATTAGGACAACCTAGGATGTGTTCTAGATGTTGATGATTTACAATTTTTGAAATATGAGAACATATTTTTGATTCGAGTTAAATTTTAATCTTCCTTTGTGATAGCACTCAATTTGTGCTATCTTTATCCTATAAATTTAGCTAGTTTTATGCTTAATTCATGAGCTTTAATGTTGATTTGTGTTGTTTTACAGGAACCGAGCATTTCAGGAGGAAATAGAGATTTTAAGAGTATTTAAGTGTTTATGAAGCAAAAAGAGATGAGAAAATGAGGTTAAGGATGGAAAAGGAGTCAAGCTTTGTAATTGAACCCGAGAGGATGATAGCACTGTAAAAGTGCTATTTTAAAAACTCATTTCATGATAGTTTAGCTGCCCTCATACGTTTATTTGTCTATTTTATAGGGATTGGACATTTCAGAGCCATTTGAAAGACTTTGGATGAATCAGGCTTAAAAAGGAAGCTAATTAAGTCTGTTTTGAGCATTCGAATTGAGAAGAGATGCCATCCAAACCAAGGGAACCGAGAGCTGAGCGTCTAGACGTTGTTTTAGGCATTAAGATACTGCTGCATGGCCAGATAAAGATTGAAGATTCATAGAAATAACGTCTAGATACTATTCCAAGCATCTAGACGCTGGCCAAATTGAGGATGCGAGGCTCGCTCGACGCTGATTGAGGCTACCCTTGACGCTGGTAGCATCGAGACGCTACTTAAAGCGTCTAGACACTACCCAAATTTCACCAGATTTGTTCCTTATTTGTGAAGGTAGCGTCTTGACGCTGTCTTTAGCGTCTAGACGTTGCCTTGCCTTATTTAAAGAACTTTTCACTTTAGGGTTGGGACTTTTTTGCCTCATTTGCCTAGACGTTTTGGATAGTTTTTTAGACCTTTTTCTCTTTTCTCAATATTTCTCAACTGTATCATATCGAATAATGTGGAACTTGAAGAATTCCATCATGATGCTCGACTAAACCTCGTGTTTCCAATTCAGAGGTTGGTTGCAGCCAATTGCAATGTTGTGAGGCTCGAACTTTAATGTAGTTTTCTTTTAATTGCAAGTGTTCTTTGATTCCTATATTTATTTTATGAGCATGTATTTTGGATTGAATTGACACCTCAATCGCTTTATATGCTTGATTGCTATTCATGATGCATGATCTGTAATTATCGTGTTGATTGAACCTTGTAGCGTTAGGATTATTACATGTGTGTGTTTTATGGGTTTCCATAATTGCATGGTTTGCATGCTTAATTCTAGGAATTAAAGGAGCATCTTGGTTAGGTTGAAGTTATTTTATCTAATTGGATTGTCTTGGTCTTTCCAAAGTACTTAATGCTTTTATCTAAATAATTTAGAATGGTTTCGTGCCAAATTATTTAGGTAATTAGCATTAACTTTGATGTTTGTTAGAATTAATGACTTTAATAGATTTGTTGCCTTTTGGAGTTTTCTAATAAGTTGGCCTCGTGCTTGCATAATTAAATTAAAATGTTTTGTATGCCTATGATAAATTTTATAATTTGATAAAACTGTACCTTTGGATTGGATTTTGGTAAATTTGATTTTTCTCCTTTTTAATTACTTGTTTCATTATTGTTATTTTCTTAAATAAAAATTCCAAAACCCCCCTATTTCACTTTTTACTGAAATTTAACCCTGAGAAAATAAACTTTTTGGCTCCTTAAGGAAATCGACATGGTCCATTATTTCTATATGTTAGAGTAGTAAGCTAGTTTAATTTTGATAGGCATCGACAACCTCACTAGAGGACATTGTCTAGAGCCTTAAAATGGCATCTAGAAGCCATTCTTTGTTGGCCAAACCCAAGAGCTAGTGTTGAGACGCTTCCCTATGTCGTCTCAATGCTAGAAAACATGGAGATGGGTGTTTCCGTTCGTAGCATCGAGAAGCCACATGTAGCGTTTCGACGCTGAAGGCCTACGCGCTTTAATGGACATGTGTAGTTTGACAGCATCTTGGTGCTGTGTGGATTGATGGTATAAAGTCATCCCATTCTTAAAAGGAGAGACAAAATTTAGGGTTTAGACTCCCATTTGTAGAAAGGGCTGATTTGGGAGACCTTTGGGCTGCTTTTGGAACTCTTTGGTGGAGGTTTAAGGCTCGAGATCACGGAGATCGAGGTAGAAGTCGAAGATCGATGGGTTTTTAGCATTCTTTCCTTTTATTTCTATTTTTACCTACTGTATTTGGGCTGTAATGTTGGCTTTATGGATTGTATTGAACATGTTTAGTGGCTAAATTCCATTAGTATAGTGTGTTAATTTAGCTAATGGACCTATGCCTTTGATTAATTGAAGTTAATTGATATTGTCACTCATTTTTGTTCTTTTATACTTTAGGTTCGTAATGCTTTTAGACTACTGGCCATAATTTAAATGATTATTAGCTTAAATTGAGCCTGAAAGAGAGTGTTTAAGCTTAGAAAGACAATGTACAATGGTTAGGTTTTGCCTAAGTGATATAGGGTTAACGAAATTCAATTAAGCCTTAAAATGAAGGGTCTTAATGTCTTTAATTAATTAATTAGTGCTAGTGACACCTAGGTAGGTTAATTGGTTTAATAACATGGGATGAACTCGACAGACAATTCCTTGAAAATAAACTTCTAGGCCTAAGAATTAAGTGAGGCGGCTTTATCCATTGGTTGATTAATTAATTGCATGGTCCATTTAGTGAAATTAACTCGCGAAATGTCTTTAACCCTGTTGTCTCGCTATTTTAGTTTAATTGCATGCTTTCTTTATTTTTAGTTGATTCTCAAAGAGCTGTCTTATTATATTCCCTAAATAATTTTAATTACAAGTACACTCGGTAATCAAACAATCCAAAATACAATTCTCTCTGGATACGATATCTGGTAAATACTACCATTTTATTACTTGGACTTGTGCGCTTGCAGAAACGCATAGTGAACGCTTAACACTTTGATTCCCTTACACTTCTAGAGCACATAGTCCACCTACTTATGGTTTTAATAGCTTAGAATAGGGTTATATGATCTAGATGTTTGTTGTCACATCAAAAGGCTTTAGGAACTGCTTAGAAGGGTAATTTGCATGATGGTTAGTAATGTTACACTTAAGGACTGGTTCCTCTTTTGATGTCACTATTCATGTAAAAAGTATAATAAAATGCATCACTTTTAAAATTAAGGACAAAAAAGATACCTCTACTATGATCAATTAAGTGCCATGGGTAAGGGCTCCTACAGTGGATGTGTGAAAGCTAGTGTCCATCAAAATAAAGAAAAAATTAAGTTTGGGGGAGTTATACCCCATTTTTAGACACCATGGTGGCATATTACCTTATTGATTATAGGGATACTTGATAATTGGAACTTAGGGCCAAAATAGGGAAAAATGAGTTGAGGGTTGTATAAAACTATTGTGGGCTTATAAAGACTAAAATATGAGAGGCTACACACGCACACGCAAAGGATAAGAGGATTAAATTTAAATTTCTTGATGAATGGTTGTGATCTTATGCTTTCTTCTATTGTGAATAATGTTATTTAGAAAATTGAGGCTTAAGTTATTTGCATGCAACTTTCATAGAGTGGTTTTGTTTTATTTTGCTCAAAAACTAGCAAAAGTTTAAGTTTGGGATATTTGATAACCCACAGAGTGAGCTATCTTTAGACCTTATTTATTGCTAGTTTTGTTGCTTAATCGGCTGCTTTCAAGTTCAAATTTGTTTATTTTGTAGAAATTGAGCATTTGGAGCAAACTAGAGTTTTCTAAAAGAATTATGATGAAAAATGAGCTAATAAGGAAAGAATTGAAGAAACCAAGTCGAGAGAACGAAGAAATCAAGCTAAAATTCCTAAGGGGATAGAGTCGAGACGTTATATGGGTGTTGTGACACTCCAAGATGCAGCATTCAAGCCAAGATTCCCACATAGGTAGTGTTGAGATGCTACTTTGGGCGTCTGAATGCTATGTCAATGAAGCTTTCGTCAACAAACACGCATGTGTGCCTTTCTCCTTATGTTTATCATCCATAGCATCTTGATGCTACTTGGGAGCATCATGACGCTACCGTTCATTTTCACAAATTTTTCGTATTAAAGGTTAGTGTCTCGACGCTATCCTTAGCGTCTAGACGCTGCAACAACTTCCTATATATTCATCACTTTGCAATCGATTTAGGGGGTCAATTTGGAGAGATAAAGCCCTAATTTTGATTTCTACATATTTTGGAGAGTTAGAAGAGTCTTTGGGAGCACGAGAAAGATATTTTCAAGCTTAGGTTTTGGAGATCGCAGTAAGAACGAAAATTGACACACAACACTAGTTTTATCTTTCTTTCCCTTTAATCTTGTATTTTTTGTTACGGGATTGTTTTTGAGTTTAGATTTTGTAATAGTGAACATGAATGGCTAAACTCTTTATCTTATGGATTGATGTAGCCATTACACCTTATGATATGATTAATTGAATGGTTTTATTGATTGCTTTTTTCTCCATTCATACTTTTATTTACTTAATGCTTATAATCTTTTGGCCATAGATTATTGATTGATTAGTTTGAATTTATGTTTGATAACGGGTGATTTAGACTAGAACTTAATTGCATGATTCAGGGTAGTTCTAACTTGTCAATTATTAGGGCTTCTTTAGAAGTTGTTAAAAGAAGGGTATTAATGCCTTGCTTGTTATTAAAAGCTAAACAGTAATGTCAGTTTTATAATCTTACAAGAGAATTACTTGTCCTCGTAAGAGTCATTTATGATCTATGACTTCTTGACTTATGAAATATTTACATGATCAATCTTGGTTATTTGATTAATTGAACCATTGGTCTAATGGGTGAAATCAATTTCCTAGGATATTTCTCTCTTGGTTTGTCTCAATTATTTATTTTCAGTTATGGTTTAATCTTAGATACCATCATTCAATTGCTTTCTCTAAATAAAATTGAGTGATTGTATTTGTAGTAATTAAGTGAACTTGAACACCAATCTTGAGGACGATACTCTTACATTCATTTACTATATTAAAACTTGACCTGTACATTTGCGATATTCCATTAAAATTAGGCAACAATTATTCGTAATTACAATTGAGTCAAAAGTTCGTTTTACCCCTTCTATTACATCCTATACCTTAAGTACCACCGATCCTCTAATGAATGATTGGTGTACACGCAAGTACACGTGATCGAAGTAATATAAAATAACACATGAGTATCGAGTATCGTGTCCCACAGGAAGCGAGCATGAAGCCTTTGTTTAGTTAATTAAGTATTCAGAATACTCTTGTCTAGAATTATTTAGAGCCAAAACTAAAGATAAATAAATGCTTGGGAAATAAAACTTAACTAGAAAGCAAATAAAAAGATTGAAGATATCAATTCAAGGGGAGTCTAGGGATTCGAACACTATTAGGTTGCAATTATGGGCATTGAACATGCCATTTAATTAACTCTAGCTAATTTCAAAAGTCTAGAGCTAAACCGATCGAAATCTCCTGTCGGTCTCATTCAAACACGCATAATTAATCGCTTACCTAAGTGTCCTTACATTGATTAATTAATTAAGATTAGGCCCACTCATATTAAGCCTCACCCGTCAATTGTTATTCTTATGTCACTTAGGTAATTTATGAGTGTTAATTGAATTAGGTCTATCCTAAATTCTCTCTTTCAAGCTCAATTTAAGACTGTGATCAACTCATTAATGGCCAATTAACAAGAGGCATTAAGAACAATTCAATTAAATGACAATAGTATCAATTATACCATAATCACAACATTAAAAGTGCTCTTAACCCCTAAACTAATTAAATTAGCTCATAAACATGTCTAAACAGAACATACACAACAATTTTACAACCATAATAGTCATGAAAAAGAGGAAGAAAATAGAAATAAAAATTGTCTTGACTCCTAGCTTGAATCCTATGCTCTTGAGCCTCAAAAACTACTCATGAACCCTCCAATTCATGCTTAATAGGTCCCAAGAAGGTATCAAATTGAGATTTGGGTTTAAAACCCTAAAACGGTCCCCTTCAATTCAGCAAAGAAACGATGAATATCTAGTAGTAATTGATGTAGTGTTGAGACGCTAGGCACAACATTTCGACGCTACGTAAAGTGCACCATTTAATTAAGTGTGCGTACCCTCAGCGTCTCGACGTTGAGGGTAGTGTTAAGACACTTCAGATGGACTCCATTGCGCTTGCCTTTCTCTAGCGTCTCAATGCCACAGGACAACATCTTGATGCTAGCTCTCGGGTGTAAGCTTCAAAATGAAGCATCTCAATGCCCTTTTAAGTGTTAAGATGCCCTCCTCACAACCAAACTAGTTTGTGAAACCTCCTTTCTCTGTACTTAGCTACAAAATTCGCCTAATTAAGCTCCAAAATTCATCCATGGCTCCAAATTCATCAATTTCAATTCGAATTGCCTGGTTTCCTGAAATATACAAAATACTCACGTAAAAGCTCACAATTAAACACAAAACTAGCAAATAATTAGGCATAAATATAGCACTAAATTAGTGATATCAATGAACAATTTGTTTATGATTCAATGATAATGATTATATCATAAACCATGTCCTCTCGAGTCAATGAGAGGGCAGGGCCCCATTGTTCAAGTCCCAAATTAGCACTTAAGAGAACTACTCATCTACTTTCAATATATGGGATGGAGTGAATTCATCCTTGTGAAATTTATGTTCCCATCTCCCTTTTTGGTCAAGTCTCCAATAATGGTAGGCCTATTGAATTGGCTACAAAAGCCCCTCTCACCCATGCAAATCAAAGGACAAGCTCTCATGGGTAGGAGTTCATAACTCACTCAGGATTAAGATCGAGTCACATATGATCATCTTGCTGAAATATTAATCTTCTTAATTAACAGATTTATATATAAAAAGAGATTAAATATTTCGTGGTTCAGTCTTATATAAACTTATTGCATATGATACCCCCACTCATATGTCTCCACATGAACAATTTGGATTAAATTATTTGTAATTGTTATAAAGCGGGTCGTATCAATAATGTTACTAGGATAAGACACCCAACCTTATCCATATACTATAGACTCTTTAAGTTATTTCTTGAACATGATCCTCCTTTATGTCAACCACAGTTTAAGATTACATTAATAACCTTGGATTTTTATGTAATAGATAACGTAAATTTCAATTAAATAATAAAACATTAATTAGGAGGCTTTACAACATAAATTCAAACAATCTCCCACTTACACTAAAGCTCGTGAGACATGTATTGATAATCTTATGAGATGGAATTAATTTAACATCTTCTCTTAGATTTTCTCGGCCAAAGTTAAGTGAAAAGAACGTTTTCATCTTGTTTTTAGTAAGTTTATCGTTAAGTTTAATTAGAAGTTGGGTTTTTGTTAGTTGACCCTTTTCTTATTTCTTTTACTCTTTTTAGTCTTTTGTTTTAGTTTGGTTAGTTGTAGTTTTGTTTGCCCCTTATTTGGAAATTTGAAGCCTAAGGATTGAAAAAAAAAAACATGTGGAAGTATTCATGCTATAGCATCGTGCAACATTAGCTGTCTGGCAGAAAATAAAAATATGGGCCTACTTTTGGTGACATGCCAGCAGATTTTGGCCCTTAAACCCATTTAGATGGGCCAAAAATGGAAAGAAAAGAAAGTCCAAGGTAATGGTTAGAAGAAAGAAAACCCTAATTTAGGTGGGTGTCTAAGGTGAGAAGGAAGGAGAAGAAAAAAACAGAAGAAACTAGACAAGAAGATTAAAAGAAAAATGCAGCAGGTTAAGGGGAATTGAAGGGGGCTTCTTCATCAATTTTTTTCAACTACCTATTCTCCTTTTCTTTTTCTTACGCTCTTGTTTTATTTCTTAGATGTGTCTTTACTCTTAATTCCTTGATACTTTAGCTAGGTTGAGTTGTTTTTAGTGATAATAGTTGTGAACCTCTATTTGAATCCAAGATGCTTACGGGTAATGACTTGTTTCTGCTTATTTTCTTTTTAAAAAGTATGAACTAATTTCTTAGGTTGGAATTTATGGAGCTAGAACTATATTTTTAGAGCCCTTTCGCTATGGAAATGCTATAGAAGTGTAGTTTGCTTATGAGTATTTATTTATTATCGTCCTTATTAAGAGTGATCAACTTAGGATAAGATACAAAGTGATCAACTTAGGATAAGATACAAACTTGTTTTAATTCTGAAAAGGTTAAAATTAGTTGAAATAGCATAAGCAATATATGTAAGTTCATGTCTTGAATTAGGGATGAATACAAGGGTATAGACATATTCTATTGGCTTGTAAACTTAGGAAAATTGGGCTAATTACGTGTTTGAAAGCTGGATTTTCATAGACATATGTTAAAATTTTCTTAAAAATTGAAATTTAGAGATTAGAAATAATGTTCAGATATTATTCTTAGGTTTTTTCGTTACTACACAATTCAGTAATACTACATAATGCTATAGCATCACATAGCATATGGGAGCTAAAAATAGTAATGAAATTCCATAAATTCTAGCTTCCTAATTAATCGATTTTCGTCTTAATTGTTACGAACTTTTACCTACATATTTCCTTTAGATTGCTAGAATTTAATTTCCTTGTGTCGGTCTTGCATTTTGTTAATTTGAGATCACTTAATTGCATTAGAATTAGTTGTTAGTGGTACTCAAGTTTATAGAATTTGCATTAATTAGTCCTCGTGGGATCGACCTTGTCTACTAATTACTACCTACAATTGCATATAATTGCGTAGTAAGTTTTTGCACAACATGTATCCTATGGCACTTTATACCCAACATGTTCTACCACTTGCCCTAAAGAAGATGAGACATGTCTCGTAATCCTAGACATTCTAGATGGCCCTCAAACATTTTAGCTTGGAGAGTCTCTATATATAGATCAAAACAACTGTCATTTAAAGCCGTCTCGGTCACCACCATGATGCTTTCTTTCAATATGCTTTACCGTATATGAGAATCTTTTAAGTTCCTTAATTTTAGCCATTGCACCACCATTATCATAATAAAGTGTGGTAGATTTAATCATATTTGAAACACCTTTCAGACACTATTTTGAATATCAATTTTTGGGAGAGAGTGAGAAAGCCTTAGATCAGAAACCCTAAAACTTGGCCAAGGAGAGATAATCCATTGTTAACAGGCCATATCTTAACTCGTTCCCTTTTAGAAAGATTAGACTTGTAAAAGCTCAATCCACCTTGAAAGAGGAAGGATTGAGTTAGACTGAGAGACATTCTTGCGAGTTTTATTTAACTCACTTTTGTTAGCTTTTTCTTTATTTCTTTTGTAATCATGAGTTTTAGATTAATGAAGTATTTTCTTGTTTTCAAATCCATTATGAGCTAAACTTTCCTTTAGGATTCAAATATGCAAATGTCTTAAGGAGATGAACTAAACTTAGTATGTAGCTTTGTATGCTTGTCCATCTCTTAAGTGCAATTTAGTTTTATTGAATCTACAGTTTAATGTAAGACTAAGCTGGCCATTTATGGCTGCATATTTAGTTAAAGTTCAATACTGAAAAGTTTGAATGATAACTGAATTTAAAAAATCAATATAGAAAAAAAGAGCCTAGACATATGTCTTAATGCTTGGCCCTAGACATAGGGCAATAACTATAGAATCATAGGAATTGTGTGCTAATTTATCTAAGTTCAAATTAGCTATAGATATATATAGGTTTAATTTCTTAGACTCTTAAGGGCACTTTAACATAAAGACTGAATAGGAGTTTGATTCACGATACAAGAAAGCTATGAGACAGGTATGCAGGAGCATATAGGAAGATTTATTATACTAGAGAAGAAACATGTTTGAATCCCTTTTTTTATCATTAATATCTTTTACTTTTTCAACAACCAAAATCTCCAACTATTTTTACTTGTTACCTCGATTGCATTTGAGGAGATTTTTTCTTTAAACTTGAATTTTTACAAACTGTCTCTTGGGATTCCATACTTGGAATTCTTTCCATTTTACTACTTGTTGACAATGTGCACTTGCACATAGATTGAACTTTATTTCAAAAGATTTTTCAAGTAACATACACACAATTTAGTTAATCATTATTTTAAAAGATTTTCCAAATGCTCAACACGATGGGCCAATTTTCTGGACTTCTAAGCGAAGATCCACATAAGCATATTAAGTTGCAAGATTGAAATAAAAGAGTACTAATAAAAATTGAGACAATTAAAGGAGAGAATCACCTATTAGACTGATAACACTGTAAATGTGCTATTTAATATGGTTAATTAATGCTAGTTCGAGGACATTTTATGCATTTAATGATCAATTTACAAGAATCATTTAGAAACAAGTAGATCGGGCCGTTTGACTCATCTTTGGGCTAAAAGGATGGACTTTAAGTGCAAAAGTATCAACTAAGGCATGGAAGAGTGAAGATGAAGCTCAAATGGTCATGGAGGTGATAGCGCTCAATTTGTGCTATCTTTATCCTATTATTTTAGTTAGTTTTATGTTCAAATCATTAGGTTTGATGTCGATTATTATTGTTTTTCAGGAACCGAGTAATTAAGGAGAAAATAGGGAAATTGAGAGTTAATGGATGAAATTAAAGCTTAAAGAGGTGCACATTTGGGGCTAGGATGGAAATAGAGTCAATTTGGGTAAGAAAACCTGAGAGGAAAGCATCTAGACCTTGAAATTGGTGTCTAGATGCCATACATTTCATGCAAAACTCAAGAGCTAGCATTGAGACGCTGCCCTGTGGCATCTCAATGCTAGGAAGAGAAGCTGATTTTCGTCTGTAGCGTCTTGGCACTAGGCTCGCGTGCATAATTGGAACGCCACCATTTTGGATATCATCTCGACGCTGTTGTGATTCGAGGAGTTAAATCAAGTTTCATCTTTATGGATTAGAAAGGCCAAACTGGGTGGTTTTAAGCCCTAATGTCGATTATGAATGTAATTGAGAGGATTTGGGAGGGTTGGATTGAAGAATTAAGGCTCAAGGCTTGTGTTCGTGATGACGAGAGCGACAAAGTGGCACACAACAGGTTCCTTTACCCTTTGATTTCTTTGTAATTAGCAGTATATTTATGGATTTTTGGGTTGTTAAACTGCATTGTACTGATGTGTGATTAAAATTTGTAATATAAGGCTTAATTGAGACTTTTGGACCATGTAATTTAGTTAATTGGATTATGTAATTGATCAATATTGAATTTATTTATGCAATTAGTCATTAATGCTTTTAATCTCTTTATCAAAGATTGAAGGCCCTACTGATCTAAATTAATACTTGACAAAGAGAAGTTAGATTAGAGCATAATTGTATAACTAATACTTGTTTCGACATGAAAGTGATAAAAACAATATTAGGGATTGATGATGAAGTATTTAATGTGGTCAATTAAGCTTACAGTCATGTATATTTATTAAGTATGCATGAGATTTGGATGAACTCGACAAAGAATTTCAATTACCTTTACTTCTAGATTCATGAATTTCGTACACGTCGATGGCATAAGCTTGGTTAATTGAATTCTTGGTCCATTAGTTAAAATTATTCCCTAGATTAGTCCCTCGATTGGTCGTGCTCGTTCTTTTAATTTCTCGTTAATTCACTTGCTTTAGTTTAAATTCCAAGTTGTTGCAGGTCATTTTAATTTAGTCTGCTAAATAAAATTAAGTGTGATTATTCGTGGTAATTAGTGAGTTTAAAATGCCAATTCCTTGTGGAGACGATATCTGATTTACTTATCATATATTACTTGGGCCTGTTCGCTTGTGGTGAAACGTCTTGACGCTACGAGTGAAACTCAGCTTCTCTGTATTTTCATAGCATTAAGACGCTACAGGGCAACATCTCAATGCTAGCTCTTGGGTTTGACACAAATCTATGGTGTCTAGACACCATTTTCAGGGTCTAAACGCTTTTCTCTCGAGTTTCCTTACCTAAATTGACTCCATTTCCATCCTTAGCCCCAAATGTGCACCTCTTTAAGTTTCAATTTCATCCATTGACTCTCAATTTCTCCAATTTCTCCTTAATTGCTCAGTTCCTAAAAAAACAATAGTCGACATCAAAGCTCACGATTTAAACATAAAACTAACCAAAATAATAGGATAAGGATAGCACAAATTGAGTGCTATCAAGAGGCAGCGTCTCAACCCTATAAGGAGAGTCTCAACATTACTGTAGATAACTCCCAAGCCATTTGAACCGCATAGGTCAACAAGGAAATCAAAACCAATGAAATCCTTATTTCGACGCATACAATCCTGGTTGGAGGCAACACCCCAATTTCTCTTGGGGAGGACAAGCAAGTATGAGCAACAATGCTTCAAGCTAGTATGGAAAGCAAGGATTTTAGTCAAGTTTCAATTCTCAACCTTAGCAGCAACATACACAACAGAAAAATTATCAGCAACCAAAACAACAAGCTTCCTCACAAGCTTTAAGTGTAGAGAGCTTGATGAAAGGGTACATGGCACAAAACGATGCAGTGATGCGGAGCCTGGAGATTCAAGTAGGACAGCTGGTGAATGAACTCAAGAATAGACCTCAAGAAGCATTGCCAAGCAACACGAGACACCTCAACGTGAAGGAAGGGAACATTGCAAGGTTACTTTGAGGAGTGGATTGGAATATGAAGGACCAACACTCCCAGCAGAGCTTCAAAAGAATTCAACTTCGGAGGTGACAAAGGATTCTAGGGAGAAAGAGAAATCTAGTGGAGAAGACCCTAAGGAGTCAAATGAAAGATCAACCTTATTAGGGTTGGAAAAAACCATGGAGAACAAATCCAACGAAGATAATCAGATTAACGAGAAGCTGAGTGATGCAGTGAAGAATGTGCCTGCAATTCCTCACAAGACAACTAAGTCATATTAGAGTTTCAGACCACCACCACCTTATCCTCAAAGATTCAAGCAAGCAAGCCAGGATGCACAATTCAACAAGTTTCTAAACATTTTGAAGCAACTTCACGTCAACATTCCGTTGGTGGAGGCTTTAAAGCCGGTGCCAAACTACATGAAGTTCCTCAAAGGTATTCTATCTAAGAAGATAAGATTGGGAGAGTATGAAACAATTGTACTAACTAAGTGTTGCAGTGCATTAGTGAAGAGTAAAGTACCTCCAAAGCGTAAAGATCCTGGAAGCTTCACCATTTCATGTACGATTGGAGAAAGGGATGTAGGAAGGGCATTGTGCGATCTTAGTGCAAGCATCAACTTCATGCCCCTTTCAGTATTCAAATAGTTAGGAATCGGAGAAGCATGACCCACAACTGTCACTTTGCAATTAGCTGATTGATCTTTAACTCATCCAACTGAAAAGATTGAAGATGTGCTAGTAAAGGTTGATAAGTTTGTCTTTCTAGCGAACTTTATCATCTTAGATTGTGAAGTTGACAAACAAGTTCCTATCATCTTAGGACGACCATTTTTAGCAATAGGAAGAACTCTAATAGATGTGCAGAAAGGCGAACTAACAATGCGAGTGAATGAACAGAAGATCACTTTCAACGTAATGAGTGCGTTAAAGTATCCAGGGGATATGGAGGAGTGTTCCTTAGTGGAATTATCTAACAATCTTCATTTTTGTGACTTATAGAAAATTTTGAATATAAGCTATCTTGAAGAAGAAGAAGAGGTTGGCTCAAGAAAGAATGACCCACAAAATGCAGACAGCTATGCGCTCGCAGAAGAGGAAATCAAGGAAGAACTCTTAAAGTTGGAAGAAGGAAGATTTGAACCACACAAGCCATCTCTAATTGAGCCTCCTGATTTAGAACTAAAAGCTTTACCATATAATCTTAAATACATTTTTTTATCATTCTCATAATTGAGAATTATCTAGCTCATAAATTTAGCTTATGCTTGGTTTTATTAGCATTTTCTTCATAAATTCATATAAATTCTAAGAAAAGCAACATCAATTTACCAAAGTGAATTAAAACAATAAAATGGAAGGAAAATAAGAGAATTGCACTAATAAAGTGTTTTTTTGCTGTAGTTTTGACAAGAAGGGGATGATTGTCAGACAATTGTTGACCACTTGCTATAGTAGTCGAACAAGAAAAGAGCTTATCGAGTAATTAGAAGATTGCGCAAAAGGGGGATTTGTTCCACCAAATCAAACAAGAATCTGGGGTCATAAGTCAAAGGGACACCAATAAGGAAACTCCAGAAGAAAAAGAGATTAAAAAAGAGCATGAAGAGGAGGAAAATGGTGTTGGTTCTTCATGCAAAGTTCACGATTCTTTTTGCCATTTTTCTTCTCCATTCACATGCTCTTCATTTTTGTTATGTTCTATTTTCGAGAAAGCCTAGAATCCAACCTTTGGTTCTTTCTTATGTTGTGAAGAGTTCCCCTAACTCGAAAGAGAAGAAGGGAATTTGATTTTAGGGTTGCATTCGAGTTTAGCTTTAGAATAGCTTAGGTTTGTATTTTCAATTCTGTTTTGTCCAGTAAAAGAACTTTTAATTCTATTTTTACATTCTATTCTTAATAGTTCATTATTGTACTGAATTTCACGTTAATTATATCAGAGTATTTTGATTGAAGTTCTTGAGATTTCCTCCTTCGTGTACAGTTCCCTTCCCCTCGGTTCATTAAAGTTTATATTCCAACTATGTGTTTCATGGTTTTTCACCTGATTTCAGTTCTATTTTTATTCCAAATCATGAGCTAAAACTTACATAGGGATTCAAGAACATGAATGTCGTAAGGTAAGGATACTTAGCCAATAAACCGAAGTAATCGATAGCACATAAACGTTTTTTGTTTTTACTGATTTCATTGTTTTATTGGAACCCTTAAATGATCAACTTGGGTTGCTTTTAAGTCTAATCTAATATTGAAAGGGTTACAAGAAGATGGATTTCGTAAAAGCAATGAGGCAAGGAGCTTAGACATAAGCCACGCTTGATCCTAGACATAAGACGGGCTCCTCAAAACCAAGGATGCAATCTTAATTACCTAAGTACGATTGGCTATAGACATATCGATCCAATCACTTAGTCTCCTAAGGATTTTGAATCAAAACTGAATAGAAGTTGATTCAGTTTACAATGTTTCCATGAATTGTCAAATTGCTATGGCAATCGGTTAGCAATCTCACCAAAGGGCATGAGTGTACTTAAATCCCCACATTCTCTTAAGTGAACTTCCATAAATTTTCTCAATTTCTTTTATTAAGTCTTTCAGTCACCTTAACACTCAAAATATGTTTATTTTTAGATTTTTGGCTACTAAAAGTTGTCGTTGTTTAGAATCTTGTTCACATTAATTTTGTTGTTCCCATTCCCTTGGGATTCATAACTTGGAATATTTCCGTATTACTTGCATTGGCAATGTATACTTGCACTAAGGGTTAAGCTTTTATTCTTATTAAATTTTACCCTCAAGTTTCACCCGACCAAGTTTCTGTCGCCGTTGCCGGGGAATGACAAAACTAACAAATTTCTGTGTAGCACAGATTGCAAGATGATTGCAACTGCAATCTTTTCTATTGCATGAGGAATTGAATTTCACTTGCAACAATTGCAGGGTAAATCTAATGTATGCAAAAAGGACCTTATCTCTTTAAGCTAGATCCTAAAATAGAAAGAACCTTCCACTAGTGCCGCAAATAGCAAAGTAGGAAGAAACAGGAATAACACGAGTTGAACACCCAAGAAAAGTCTATGAATACTTATTTGCAGGAACCACTCATGGATGGACCTCAAGTTAATCCACTTGGAAATGAGGGCCAAAACAATGGGCAAAATAATCAGGCACAATAGCAATCGCAAGCAGTCCTTCTGCAAAATTCTATTTTTATTGTAGAAAAGTGAGAAAAAGCAATTAGGGACTGCATATCTGCCACCTTCCAGAACCTTAACAGTGGAATTGCAGAACCCAACATTGAGGCCAATCACTTCGAATTGAAACCTGTGATGTTTCAGATGCTCAAAGAAATGGGTCAATTCTTAAGATTGCCAAGCGAAGACCCACACAAGCACATAAAGATGTTCCTAAGAATCTGCAATTCGTTCAAAATGATAGGTGTCTTTAGTGATATACTAAAACTGAAACTCTTCCCTTTTTCCTTGTAGGGAAATGCTGAGGCATGGCTTGATTCTTTTGCGCCAAACTCGATCACAACATGGGATAAACTTGCAGAGAAGTTTTTGTTGAATTATTTCCCACCTATAAAAAATGCACAAATTAGAGGAAAAATTATCACCTTCAAACAGGAGGTAAACGAAGGTGTAGATAGTGTGTGGGAGAATTTTAAGAAGCTGGTGAGGAAATGTCCACACCACGGATTGTAAGCTTATTGCTAATAGAACACTTCTACAATGGGCTGACCCAAGCTTCGAAAATCCTAGTAAACGCATCTGCCAATGGATCTTTACTCAAAAAGACTGTGAACGAGGAAAACGAAATTTTGGATGCAATGGTATCTAACAATAGCCAATGGGGAGAAGAAAAGCCAAGCAACACCAGAAATGTTGCAGGAATGCACGAAGTTGATGCAATCGCAACATTGAGTACTTAAATAGCAGTAATAACAATACACTAAAAAATCTCACTTTGGGGAATCGGGCCTCTATTGCTACTCTGAATCAAATAATCGCTTCAATTTTTGCTTATTGTAATGAAAACCACCATGCTAATAGTTGTGCTTACAATCCTGCATTTGTGTGTTACGTAGGACAAAACATGGCAAATCGTTATTCAAATACATACAACCTAGGTTGAAGGTAGCACCCCAACTTTTCATGGGGAGGACAGAATGGAAATATGTCTGCTATAACACAGTATGTTAAGCTTGGAGGACCACAGGATTTAACAACTAGCAACAGCAGCCGTACATACAAAATAATGTTGCACAAGTATAACCTCACTCAGCAGGACAAATTTCATCCTTAGAAGCATTAATGAAGGAATATATGATAAAAAATGAAGCCATTATTCAGAGTCAAGCAACATCACTACGTAGTATGGAATTACAAGTGGGACAATTGGATACTGAACTAAAGAATATGCCTTAAGAGACACTGCCAAGCACTACAAAAAATATGCAGAAAGAATGCAAAGAACATTGCAAAGCCATTACCTTGCACAATGGATTAAATTGCGAAGGACCTGAATTTCCAACAGAAGTGAAGAACCTTGAAGAACCAAAACGAATAGAAGAAGGAAGAAGGAAGAAAGGAAGGCACAAAGGACAAAACACAAACACAGGGATTAACAGTAGAAAAGAGAGGGATGATTGAGATCCAACAATCAGAGGCATACAAGAAAGCATCAGGAGCAAAGACCAATAAACAGATCAGTAGACCGTTTCCCACAAAGGTTCAAAAAGAAAAACTAGGATGCTCAGTTCAACAAGTTCTTAGACATCTAAAAATAGCTTAATATTAACATTTTGTTAGTATAAGCACTGGAATAGATGCTAAACTAAGTCAAATTTCTCAAGGACATCTTGACAAAGAAAAGGAGGCTGGGGGAATTTGAAACGGTAGCACTTAATGAAAATTGTAGCACATTATTAAAAAGCAAGGTACCACCAAAGCTACAAGATCCTGGAAGTTTCACCATCCCTTACATAATTGGCAGAACAAATGTTGGACGTGCCCTGTGTGACCTTGAAGCTAGCATCAATTTGATGCCCCTGTCAATATTCAGACAACTGGGAATAGGGAAAGCACGACCCACAATAGTCACGTTACAATTGGCAGACAGATCCATAGTCCGACCCATAAGAAAAATTGAGGATGTGGTAGTAAAGGTCGATAAGTTCGTTTTCCTGAGGATTTTATAATTTTGGATTGTGAAGCCGATCGCGACGTTCCAATCATCTTGGGATGACTATTGTTGGCAATAGGGAGAACGCTAATTGATGTTCAAAAGGGAGAACTCATAATGCGAGTAAATGATTAGCAAATCACGTTTAACATACTGAACACACTAAGATACCCCGTCGATATTGAAGAATGTTCAAGGATAGAGATTGCAGAAGTATTACACTTATATGATCTCGAAAAATGTTAAGAAGAATAGGGATTTAAGGAGGAAGAAGACTGTGAGAAGCAAGAACATTCATAGAAAGAATCAACCCAATTAGAACAACAGAAGACAAACTGGCACCCATTCAACTCTTTTTCCTTGAGCTCTCGAAGTGGAACTTAAACCACTCCTTCCCCACTTGAAATACATTTTCTTAGGCAAGGACAAAACATTGCCAATAATTATCTCTTCCTCCCTTACTGAAGAAGATGAATCTTCCCTAATGTAGGTGCTCGTGAGACACAAATGAGAAATTGGGTGGACAATCCCAGACATCAAGGGTATCAACCCATCATTTTTCATGAATAAAATAAATCTTGAAGAAGGAGCACAAAATTTAGTGGAAAATTAGAGATGACTAAACCCAACCATGAAGGAAGTAGTAAGGAAGGAAATAATAAAGTGGATAGATGCAGGAGTAATTTACCCTATTGCCGACAGTAGGTGGGTAAGCCCAGTCCAATGCATGCCAAAAAAAGGAGGAATGACAGTGGTGGAAAACGAGAAGAATGAACTGATTCCCACTCAAACTGTGGTAGGCTGAAGAGTGTGTATGGACTACAGGAGGTTGAATAAGGTAACAAAAAAGGACCACTTCCCCCTACCATTCATTGACCAGATGCTGGATCGACTTGCAGGAAATGGGTACTATTGTTTCTTGGATGGGTATTCAGGATACAACCAAATCACAATTGCACCCAAAGACCAAGACAAAACGACTTTCACGTGCCCGTATGGAACTTTTGCATTTAGGAGAATGCCATTCGGACTCTACAATGCACCATCAATCTTTCAAAGATGTATGATGAAAATTTTCTCTGATATGGTAGAAAGGATAGTAGAAATTTTCATTTATGACTTTTCAGTCTTTGGAGAAACCTACCAAATGTGCTCGAAGAACTTGGAGCAAGTCCTGAAACACTGCGAAGAAACCAAGCTAGTACTAAATGAGAAAAGTGTCATTTCATAGTACAAGAGGGAATAGTATTAGGTCATCACATTTCAAAAAAGGGAATCGAGGTTGACAAGGCCAAAGTGGAACTAATTGCTAAACTACCTCCAGAAAAAATAGTCAAGGATATTCGCAGTTTTCCAGGTCATGCCAGCTTCTACAAGATATTTATTTGGAACTTTTCTCATATTTCTAAACCTCTTTGTAGACTATTGGAAAATGGCAGGCCTTTCACCTTCGATCAAGAGTGTGTCTAAGCCTTTGAGAAGCTAAAAGAAGCCCTCAGCTCAGCACCCATCATAATTAGTCAAAGCCTTTTGAATTAATGTGTGATTCAAGCGACTTCGCAGTTGGAGAAGTGCTGGCACAAAGGAGAGATAAGATAATCCATCCAATATACTAAGTTGCTCTGCATTAAAGTACTTACTGTCGAAGAAAGAGGCAAAACCCAGACTTATTAAATGTATCTTGCTTCTACAAGAATTCAATTTGGAGATTCAAAACAGAAAGGGTACTGAGAACCATGTTGCAAACCACCTATCAAGGTTAGGCACGGAGGCGCCAGGAAAAGAAAGTAAGGAAATAAAGGATAAATTCACCGATGAACAATTGCTAGTAGTGGAAGCATACGCGAACCTTTGGTATGCTGATATCGCAAACTCTGGTTAGTGGTTTAACCCCTCTAGATGCCATGTCATATTAATTAAAGAAATTCTTCCACGATATGAAATATTACTATTGGGACGTGCCATACCTCTACAAGCTGGGCCCAGACCAAATATGGAGGAGATGCATGGCAGAGGAAGATATGAGGACAATTCTGGATGCATTCCATATAGCTCCATACGGAGGGCATTTTGTGGGTTCCAAAACAGCAGCCAAAATTTTGCAAAGCGATTATTTCTGGCCTACATTATTCAAAGATGCACAAGGCTTTGCAAAAAGCTGTGATAGACACCAAAGAACTAGATACCTCACTATAAGGGACGAAATGCTAATGAAGTATATGTTGGAAGTAGAAATATTCGACGTAGGGGGGATCGACTTCATGGGGCCATTCCCTCTTTCATTTGAACATTATTACATCTTGTTGGCTGTAGATTATGTTTCTAAGTGGATAGAAGCCATTGCCACAACAACAAACGATGCAGGGGTTGTCAAGAAGTTCTTATTAAGGAACATTTTCACCAGATATGGAACTGCTAGAATGCTAATAAGTTATGAAGGAACACACTTCGTGAATGGAGTCCTAACCAGTTTGTTATCAAAATATAATGTAAATCATCGAGTGGCAACTGCCTATCATTCGCAAACAACGGTCACGCATAGCTGTCCAACAGGGAGATAAAAACAATCCTGGAAAAAATAGTTGACCTTCAAGGAAGGATTGGTCTGCAAGATTGGATGAGGCTCTATGGGCTCACAGAACAGCATACAAGGCACCACTAGGATTGTCACCATATCGGATCATATTCAGAAAGGCTTGTCATCTATCACTTGAATTGGAGAATAAGGCATTTTGGGCGATTAAGAAGCTGAACCTAGATATGAATAAGGTTGGGATGAAAAAGACGTTGCAACTAAAGGAATTGGAGGAGTTGAGACATTCATCTTATGAGAACACAAAAATCTATAAAGAAAAGATGAAAAAATGGCATGACCAAAGAATTCGAGAGAAAGAATTGCAAAGGGGTCAACAAGTCGTATTATTCAACTCTAGACTAAAGTTGTTCCTTGGAAAGCATAAATTCAGATGGTCAAGACCCTTCATGATCGAAAAAGTCTATGAGCATGGGGTAGTAGATTTGATAGACGAAAAGAGGAACACTTTTAAAAGTTAACGGCCAAAGAGTAAAGCCCTACTGAGGAGATAGTGCAAGCCTAGATAAGGCCACCATTTCTCTTATACAAATCAACTGAGCAAGCAACAGGTACATGTAAATAAGTTTATTTCTAGTTCTTTCAATCCTTTAATAATAATAATAAAAAAGAGGCAAGGATGAGGAAATTTTAACTCTAGTAAAGACCAGTGGAGTAGGAGAAATCCTTAAGTAAATTCTGTCTAGGAAGAAACTGCCTAGGCTAAGGTATTTAAGCTGACTGCATTAGGGAACACCTCTACCTGGGGATCAACCTGAGACTTTACTTAAGAAAAATTCTACAAAATTGGATATTTTAGAGTTAAAATTTTCTCGAGGTTAAGGCGTGAACTTTTTAATCTTCTACTTGTGAGTAAAAGTAGATAGGAAAAAATTGCAAATGCATTGCTATAAAAATTGCATTGCAAATGCATCGTCATAGCAATCACGAAAAGAGTGCAAATCAAGAAAACACGCAATTACAAACACATTGCTATAGCAATCGATTGGCAATTGGGAGTAAAAAAGAGATGGGTTCAAAAAATTAGCCCGAGGGAAAAACAAGGATTTTTCATTAATTTAAAAGACTCCTTTTTGACCAAAGTCAAAACAGCTTGGTCTTTTGTCTTCTTCATCACTCCTATTCAAACACCATCTTCCCTTTCTCAACTCCTCACCAACCTTTTTCATTCATCAATGGATTATTCCATCCGCACCTATCGCCTCTGATCATGAAAGCCACGAGCAAGAAAGGGCACGAAGATAGCAAGCCGAAGCCCTCCACTAATGCAACCCAAGGAACAACTCACCGTTCATCGAAGCCATCTCAAAGCAATAAAGGAAAATCCCACAGTTGTGAGCGTGATTTTCTTGAAGATTGGGCAACAGAGTGGAGTTCAAAGGAAACAAAAGAAGAATTTTCGAAGAGATTTGATGAGCAAAGACAATTCCTCATGGAGATAGAGAAGCCGTTGGAAGTTCAAAAACTGAAACCACAAAAACCCCATCGCAATCCCCAAAGAAATTGAAGAAAGGCACACCTGAGTAGTAGAGTATGATCAAGGCAATGCATGCGAAACGAAGAGAAAATAAAAGGATAGTCATGGTAGATGAATTAATTGAAAAATTGAAGCGAAAAGCAAAGAGGCCTCGGACAGAGATAGTTGAAAAAGAAGAAAGGAAAAAATCAGAGGCTCTGAATGGCGACCCTCGCAGGGAAACGGTTCCAAATAGCCTCCAAGAACGAAGTTGCAAACTCGAAGAAAGAATGTTCACCCAAAGAAAGTAACCGTGGGCAAAGATGTAGAGATAATGCCTCCTCCAAAAGAGAAGGCCTCTGAAAAATTGAAGATGAATTGCTGGGCAAAGGAGGCAGTTGCTCATGCTCGCAACTAGCCTCCAAGTTCCAACAACAACATTTAGCTGCGGGTAAAAGTTTGAAAAGACCATCTCGATGGTCTAAGCCAATTGCAATCGCAGAAGAAGAGGAAGTGGGATGCTAGATAAGAGAAGAAAGAGAAAATGCAGCAAAAAAAGATGAAGAAAGGCAAGGAAAGGAACATGTATCCTTTAATCCCTCTGATTTTGTTGAGAATGTTGAATTGGAGCCTAAAGATAATTCAATCTCTAGCACCCCATAATCTAAGATGGGGGATAGAGTGGGAGAAAATGAAGAGGAGGTGGGGCAATGATGTTGATTTTAGATTTGAAGAAGAAGAGGAAGTAGAAGATGATGAAGAAAGTGACAAAGAAGATGATAAAGAGAAAATTAAGAGTGAGGAGGAAGTAAAAATGTCAAAATCAAACTTGAAAAGAGAAACAAGTGGAATAGATAGAAAAAATATAAAGAGAATAAGAGAAATTTTTTAGAAGATGGGGATGCATGGAGAAAAAGGATTTGCAGGGACCCCACCTCAGTTTGTAACTGAAATTATAAAGCAGAGAGGGTGGAAAAATTTGTGCAAGCACCCCAAGCCACCATGCCTAGGCCTATCACTAGATTTTTATGCAAAATTGGGAGATGAGGAGGTGAACGAGGTAAATCTCCATAGGAAGCAAGTAAAGTTTTCAGCCAAGGATATAAACCATGCCTACCACCTTAAATCCCTAAGGAATCCTAAAGGGAATGAGGTAGTGGAAAATCTGACAAAAGAGCAACTTAAGGCAGCTCTCAAACTCCTAGCCAAACCTGGAACTAAATGGACTATTGCAATGCAGGGCAAGAGGCATTTGAAGAGATGAGAGTTATTAGATGAGCCTTTCGTTTGGCTTTATTTCATACGCAACAATATCATCCCAACCACCCACGGGTCAACCATTTCCCAGGAGAGGGTGATGTTATTATACAACATATACAAGGGGTTGTAATTGTACATCAGAAGGATTGTCAAGTATGAAATAGGGGTTGCAGCGAGAAACGGAAAAGGGAGAAAGCAAGCCAATGGATCACACTGCAATCAAGATCCTTATGATGCAAAATGCAAAGAAGGCAGGAAGGCTGGAGCAGAAAAAGGGCAAAGAGCCAATTGCCACATCAATTGACTTGAAATCTGACACCTTGTCCAAGCAGAAGAAGAAAACATATCCCTTGGCTAAGCTAAGAGAACATAATAGAATCCTATGGACCTACATGGAGGAGAGGGATGAATGCATCAAGGATAGGTCGTACTCATACACAATGGGAACCCCTTTTCCTGACTTTCTAGCCAGTTTGCTCAAAGATTCAGAGGCTTCAGAAAGTAATGATAATAACACATCCTCTTCAGAGTAGGGAAGTTGATCTATGCTAAAATCATTGCATTGTAGTTGCTTTCTTTTTTTTTTTTTTCTCTTGTATCTTTAAACATTCATCTTTCATTTAGTTTTTTGGCTTTTAGAATTTGGTTTGTAATTTGAATTACTGTTTCTTTGGATGTTCTTTCAAATTTTGATATATGATGTTGGGGATGTTGCTTCAAAAATTCTTAAGCTTTTCTTTTAGTAAATGAATCCTAGTGATGAAATTGGAGCACCCTTGAATTCATTAAATGCTCTCAAGCCACAACAATACTTTAACAAACTTCAGTTTCAAAATTCTTCTTTCTTTGAAAAACCACCTAACATACCCACCTCACCTATGCTATAGTTCTTTTAACTCTCAAGGAATAATCTATAAACACCCTTTTTAGCAACCCTTGTATTCAAAAGAGTCAATGAGGACAATGACATATTTTAAGTTTGGGGGAGAGTTAGCTATTTGTATTGATTTGTATGGAAACATTTTTGTGATAAATGAATGACTGAAATAAGTTACTACAATTCAAAAAAAAAAAAAGGGATACTCCTCCTTCTAGAAATGACTAAGTAGTCAGGGGACAGTCATGACACCCGTGATTGCCTTTGCACGAAAAATCAATTCAAGAAGTGAGTATGGAATCCAATCTCAAAAGTGAATTGTGCTTGTAGTCACCTACTTTCACCACAAAGTGTTAGTAAGTTGAAACAAAGGTGCAAGTGACAAAAGAGAGTCCCTTTAAAAAAAAGGGGGCTTATTTAGCAACAAAAAGTCATATGTTTGGGGGCATATCCAATAATAAGAGTAGGAGAAAAGGCTAACAAAGGAAAGAGTTTGGTAGTGAAGGGTAAGACATTTCAAAGAAGAAAAATATTGAAATTCTTAGTAAGAGAAAGTATTAGGTGAATAGACGCATTATGAGTATGAGACTCCTCTGAGGAAAAAATTCATTATAAAAAAGAAAGGCCTTTGAATTTTTGTGTGCAACATTGCTTGAGGACAAGCAATAACTCAAGTTTGGGGGTGTGATAATTCTCATAATTGAGAATTATCTAGCTCATAAATTTAGGTTATGCATGGTTTTATTAGCATTTTCTTCATAAATTCATATAAATTCCAAGAAAAGCAGCATGAATTTACCAAAGTGAATTAAAGCAATAAAATGGAAGGAAAATAAGAGAATTGCACTAATAAAGTATTTTTGGCAGCAATTTTGACAAGAAGAGGTCGATTGGTAGACGATTGCTGACCAATTGCTATAGCAATCAGATAAGGAGATAATGATACTTTGCTTGCGATTCTTTTAGTCTATCTTTCTGATGAACATGAATCATCTTTAATGCAGGTCCTTGTAGCAATAAAAAGGCTATAGGATGGACTATTGAGACATCCAGGGAATCAACCCATATAAACTTGGAGGAAGGGGCGAAGAAGTCGATTGAGAGTTAAAGAAGATTGAACCTTGTGATGCAAGAAGTAATTAGAAAAGAAATCATCAAATGGTTAGATGTAGAAGTTATCTACCTTATCTCAAACAGTAGCTGGGTCAGCCTTGGCCAGTGTGTACGGAAGAAAGAATGAATGACCGTGGTAGAAAACGAGAAGAATGAACTCATTCCTACAAAGATGATGACTAGATGGAGAGTCTTCATGGACTATCGACGACTCAACAAAGCAACAAGGAAGGGCCATTTCCTTTTGCCTTTCATTGATCAAATGTTAGACAGGTTTCTAGGGAAAGAGTATTACTTCTTCTTGGATGAATACTCTGGCTACAACTAGATCACAATAACTCCAGAAGACCAAGAGAAAACTACTTTTACATGTCCATTCAAAACTTTTGCTTTAAGAAGAATGCCCTTCAGACTTTGCAACGCACCTGCAACATTTCAGCAGTATATGATGGGCCATTTTTTTAGACATGGTGGAAAAGACTTTAGAAATATTCATGGATGACTTCTCCATGTTTGGAGAAACATTCACCATATGCTTTAATAATCTTGAACAGGTCTTAAAGAGATGTGAAGGGCAAACCTAGTATTAAACTTGGAGAAGTACCATTTTATGGGACAAGAAAGCAAAATACTTAGGCATCGGATCTTAAAGAAAGGAATCGAGGTAGATAAAGCAAAAGTGGAGATAACTTCTAAACTACCCCCTCCAAGCACGGTGAAAGAAATTAGAAGCTTCATAGACCATGCAAGATTTTACAGAAGATTCATCAAGGACTTCTCTAAGATTTCCAAGCCATTATGCAGATTGTTGGAAAGAGAAAAACCTTTTGTATTTGACGACGAATGTTTGCAGGCATTCAACATACTACAAGAAGCCCTAAGCATAACTCTTATCATGGTTGAACCCAGTTGGACTCATCCATTTGAACTTATGTGTGACGCCAACGATCTCGTTGTGGGAGTAGTGTTAAGACAAAAGAGAGATAAGATACTGCAACCTATCTATTATGCCAGTAAGACATTAATCGAAGCCTAGACAAATTACACCATGACAAAAAAAGAACTTCTTAATGTAGTTTTTTCATTTGAAAAATTCAGGTCTTACCTTGTCGGAACCAAAGTAGTAGTGCATATAGATCATTTGGCACTGAAATATCTATTGTCAAAAAAAGATGCAAAGTTTCATTTGATCAAATGGATCTTTCTCCTTCAGGAGTTTGATATGGAAATTTAATATTGAAAAGAAATAGAGAATCAAGTTGCAGACTAGTTATCCAAACTTGGAGAAGAAGCTCGTAGAGAAGTGATAAGAGAGATTCTAAATAATTTTGTGATGAAAGAATACTAGCAATTGAAGAAAGGAAGGTACTTTGGTTTGCCAACGTAGTTAACTACTTGGTATGTGGTTTAACACCACCAGGAGCATCTCGACAACAACTCAAGAAGTTTTATCACAACATCAAGCAATATTGTTGGAATGAGGCATACTTGTACAAGTTGGGTCCATTCCAAAGTTTTGAGAAGATGCGTAGCTGAAGAGGAAATGCCTAAGATTCTGGGAGAATGCCATGCAACCTCGTATGGAAGCCATTGTGCATGAATGAAGATTGCTGTAAAAGTACGTCATAGTGGCTATTACTGGCCAATATTATTCAGAGATGCTCATTAATTCACCAAAAGATGTGACCAATGTTAGAGGATAGGGAATCTTACAGCAAAAAATGAGATGCCAATGACCTGTAGGCTAGAAGTTGAGATTTTGGATGTATGGGGTATCGATTTTATGGGCCTATTTCCTCCTTCTTTTGGGAATTTGTACATTCTGCTTGCAATCGATTATGTGTCAAAATGAATAGAAGTCGTGGCATCTCCTACCAATGATGCTAAAGAGGTAAAAAGATTTTTGCAAAAAATATCTTCACAAGATTTGGGACCCTGAAAGTCTTAATAAGCGATGAGGGCACACACTTAACCAACTCGTTGATAATTTACTTTCAAAATACAATGTCAAAAATAGAGTAGCAACTACGTATCATCCTCAAACTAATGGGCATGCCAAATTATCAAATAGTGAAGTCAAGATGATCTTAGAAAAGACGATGGAGCCTTTAAGAAATGATGGGCTAGTTTGACTGGATGATGCATTATGGGCATACAAAACTACGTATAAGGCTCCTTTAGGATTGTCACCCTATCGATTATTTTTGGAAAGGCATGTCATCTACTGCTTGAACTAGAATATAAGGCATTCTGGGCGATAAAGAAGCTTAACTACAATTTGGACTAAGCATGAGTCAAGAGGAAATGACAACTAAATGAACTTGAGGAACTTTGACATTTCTCCTATGAGAATGCTAAACTTTACAAGGAGATAGTGAAGAAGTATGATTAGAAGATTAGAGGGAAAAGATTTCACGAAGCGCAACAAGTTTTGTTGTTTAATTCAGTTTAAAATTATGTTTGGGAAAACTGAGATTCAGATTGTCAGGACCATTTACCATGACTCAGATCTACCAACATGGAGCAGTAATTTGTGGGATAGCCACAGAAACATTTTCAAGGTTAATGGTCAGAGAATTAAACTCTATTGGGAAGAGAGATGGAATCAAAATAAGACCACAGTCTCCTTAATGGTGACCAGCTAAGTATCTCATTCTCAGTATTGTAGTTTTTATTATTAAGTCGATAAGTCAAATCAAAAGTCATGATCAAGAGGGAACTCTATCTAAGGCAGACCTTGTTTAAGGTTGAGGTATTTAAGCTGACCATTAGGGGACATTTCTACCTAGGCACCCACTTGGGAGTTGAATTGATCAATGCTTTTAATTTGATTATCATTTAAAAATCATCCTCATTTGTTTGAAGTTTATAAAGTTTTTGATGTTTTTTTTTTTTTTTGTTTCAGGTCCAGGCAAAGCTAACTGAAGTGAAGGAGAAGTAAAAAAAAAAAATCAAGAAATTGCGAAGTGCAGGCTTAAGCATTTTGCGACCACAGTTTTTTCAAAGAAAAAAATTATGCAGTCACATAATTGCCCAGGTGAGTATGATGATGTCATTTAAGGGCTCACATGTATTGACCCTATTCAGAAACATATAAATAAGAACGAGGCTCTTCTTATTTCACTGGAAATTTTGATCTAACACTTCCCATGTCAAAGAACCTCTTAACTCTCTCAAGTGAACCCTAAATTCTTTAACAATGGTAAAAAAAATACAAAGCTTCCACTAGCAAGATTCCTATTGAACAACAACCTTGATGCCGACGTCAGTTTAAGGACTTTCCTCTCGAGCCCACGCATCAAGAAGCAAGACCTTAAGTTGTTCCTTGATCGACAACAAGAGAATAGAAGAAAGAACCCATGCATGGTGATTTTGCAGCAAGAAAGGGAAGAGATTCAATGCTAATAAATGAAAAAAACTTGATTCTTCAAACCACAAATATTCCTCTAATGAGAGAATCATTAAGCTCTAAAAGACCCACATTATATATTAATGAGGGATCGAGCAAGAAGAAAGCAACCCTTTCGTCTCCTTTGAAAGAACACTTGGCCAATAAACTATACAGAATCCGCTCTAAGGATGATGCATACTTTTGCGCATATCCACAAGTATACAGGTCAAGTAATATAATGATTTTGAGTATACGAGTATCGTCTTCTTAAGGATTAGAATTGTTAATTCGTTTAGTTACCATAATACTTTTACTTAGCTTTATTTAAAGAACAAAATCAAAGAAAACGAGCTAAGCTACAAATCTAACTTAGAAAACAAAGATAACGGAGACACAATCACAAGGAATAATTCTATGGGGTTGATTTCATTAATTATTTAATCAATTAGACGCTAGGATTAATTAGACATTTAATTCATAAGTCTAGAAGCCTAATGATAACACTAATTTAGTGCTATATTTATGCTCATTTATTAGCTAGTTTTATGTTGAATTAATCAGCTTTTATGAGAATATTTCATGTATGTTAGGAAACCAAGCAATTGGAAGCGGAATTGATGGTTTTGGAGTTATGTATTGAATATGGAGCTACAATTGAGCAATTTGGGAAGCTAAGTATGAATAATAAGGCTACACAAGAAATTAGGGTCGAGAGGATAGCGTCGCAATGTTAGAAATGGCGCTGAGATGCTTCATTTGGTATTGCAAACCCGAGAACTAGTGTTACGCTAGAAAGGCGCGCTTTGAAGTCATTATGTTTGGAGCGTTGCAACGCTGAGGGACGTTCACTTACTTAATATGGTGCGTTTTTGGTAGCGTCGCAACGTTGTCCCTAGCGTTGCAATGTTGTGTCCATAGTAGCTTTAAATTCTTCATTATGTGGTCGAACTTAGGGAGACCATTTTAGGGTTTTATTCCCCAATTTTGATTTCTTACCTCTTTGGGACCTATGGGTGATGGATAGGAGGGTTTAAGTGCTGATCTCGAGTCTCGGGAGCATGGGTTTCCAGACAAGAGTCTGAAATTCAGCAACAACGGGTTTCATATCTGCTTTCTTCTCCTTCTTCGTAACTCATAGGGTTGTAAAGATGGTTTTGATGTACTGTTTAATGACTATGTGGGGCTGAATTTAGTTATTTAGGGGTTAAAAGCACTTTTAGGATTGCTTTTATGGTATAATTGTTATTATTATAATTAATTTCCCTAATTGAATTCATTTGAATGTTTAGTACTTAATGCTTCTAATTGACTAGTCATTACTTAGATGAAACAATCCTAAATTGAGCTTGAAATAGATAATTTAGGATAGATCAAACTAATTCAATGCCCTTAATTTTCCTAAGTGACATAGGAAGAACAAATGACGGGTAAGGCTAATGATGAGCAGACGTAATTCAATTCAATTAATCTAATTAACGCTATGGACACTTAGGTTAATAATTTATTGGGAGTGTTCGATTGAGACCAATAGGAGAATCTGATTGTTTTTGCTCCAGGTTTATGAATTCGATAGGGTAAATTAATTGGCAATTCCAATTAATCATAATTGTATTCGAATATGTGCTTAATCCCCTAAACTCCCCTTTAATTGTTGTCTCCCCTATTTTAAATTGCTTTTTAGTTTAGAATTTAAATTCAAGCATCCTTTTTGTTTAGTGTTTTTCCTAAATAATTCTAATTTTGAGTATTCCTAATAATCAATTAAATTGAAAGAGCTCTATTTTCACTTCCCTATGGATTCGATACTTGGTAATACTTACTGTGCGCTTGCGTGAACATCAAACACCTAATTTCATGGAATCTCCTGTCGGTATCTGATAACTCTTAAAATAAGAGTTACAAGCTATCATTTTGGGATTGAATTGTCATATTTTATTTCAATTTATCTTGAAAATTCCTTAGCTTTGATTTATTTTGCTCTTGGGTATTTTTGATTAGTAAAATTCTTATTCGAGCAAGATTTTAATAATTAATGAGATTTATTTGATTAATTTAGGGTATGATTAGAGATTGGATAATTGTTGTGGAAGAAAGACTCTTGAAGCTAAGGAGCAGTTTTATAATGTTTTGCTGGAGCAAATCTGATAATTCAAGATAGTACGAATTTTGCACGAGAAAAGGCAACTCATTAAATGAGCTGGAAGATGTCAAAACAGTTAGCTTATTTCGGCCAATAGGAGCTTGCCATTTCATAATTGATGAGATTTAAATATTGGGCAATCGTGTTTTGAGAGGAGACAAAGGAGAAAGGTTTGGAAATCGAAGATAGAGAGAAAAGGAGAAGAGCTCCTGATTTTGGAGGCCATGGGCGATGGTTTTTCCAAATAAGGAAGGTTTCCTCCCGTGGGGCTGAAGTAGATGCTGAATTGAGCTTTTTGGGGCAACATTCTGTTTTCTTCTTCTATTTCTTCTTCTTCCATTTAGTTTTTCTGCCCATTTACTTGATTTCTTTGTTGTAGTATTTACATTATGAACTAATCACCTTAAGGTGAAGATTAGAGGATGATTGCTTTTGATTAATGTTATAGCTGAGTATATTTCATTTCCTTCAATTTAGTTTTTAAAAGGTTTTATTCATTAGCTCATTTCCATTTGGCCAACCGATTTGCAGCAGCGTTCCTCTGATTTCTGGGAGAATAGGAGGGGCTGAAAGCTTAAAAACCACATTAGCTCATTGTTAGGGTTAGTAACTAGCTAAGTGGGTAGGTTAGGATCATTCACCTATGCAAACACAATACAATGGGTTAGACTGTGCTAAAATAATGGGAATGAAACAGTATATTTTAGGTGATTCGGGAGAATGTCGTGTAATTTATAGTGGGCTGAATGGAATGAATATGTACTCAAGTCGTAACTTAATTAAAGAATAATTTTCTTTTAATCCAAGCCTTTGTATTAGCTCAAAGTACCTAGTCCAGTTGTTATTTGTTCATTTACGATTCCTTTGTTTCACTCTGTTTTAGCAAGTATTTTTTTCCAGTATTGTTATTTTATTTTAATTTAGCTCCTTAATGAATTTTCTGGGTTACGAATTGAGTTTAGTGAGAATTAATTTGTGGTAAAATAGAAGATTACTAGTCTCTACAGATACGATAATTTACTTAACACTTGCTACAAAATGTATGTGTACACTTACGCATAGATACCCTATTATTGCTTAAATATTCACATTACTCTTGCTCGTGTCAGGATCCTCCAATTCTCATGCACAATTAATTAACCTATGTGTCAGTAGCCTTAATTAACTAAAATATGGCATTAAGGATCTTCATTGTTAACCTCTATTAATTAATTATTACTCCCGCTATTACTCAAGTAATTAATTAACAGTCATGCATTCAGGCTCTCATCTAACTTCTCTCTGTCAAGTTCCATTAGAAAAAAAAATGATTAATCAATGATTAATTAATTAACCTTCCAATTAGTTAATTACCTGAGTGACAACAATTAATCGTTAATCCTATTGTCACTCAGGTAACTAATTGACATGAATTAAGCACTAAATTAAGTTTCCTCTCTCGAGCTCAACTTAGACATACCTCAGTTAGCCAAAGATTATTGATTAAAAGTATTAAACACTAAATGCATAGATGAATAACAATGTCAATTAAGCCACAATATCAAATTAACTAAGGTCCAATTAACTACATCAATTAGGGATCAACTACTCATAATCACCAAATACAACCATAAATCTCTAATTACAACACTAATCTAGGTATTGAAAATAAAGGCAAAAGAGAAGAAATGCTTAATCAAATGCAGATCTCGCATTCCTGTGGCAATCTACAATGAACCCAAGCTCCACGATCTTCAATTCCACTCCAAGAACCTCCCAAAATCCCCCAATTAGGTGTTGTTATCGAGATTAGGATAAAAACTCTAGGAATGGCCTCCCCAAAATCAGTCCCTAAAGGATGAATAAATACCCTTTATTGACGCAGCGTGGAGACGCTGCAACAAATGATTGCATTCTACTTGTGCGGTGCCTTCAGCGTCGAGACGCTAAAGGTAGATTCGAGACGCTATGGACATAGTGCATCTTTTGCACATATTTTGAGCATCGAGATGCCACAGGGCAGTGTCGAGATGCTTGCTCTTAGGTTTTCAACATCAAATGCAGCGTCTTAACTCCCCAATTAGTGTTGAGACGCCCTCCTCTCGGGTTCTTATGCTCATACAACATCTCTTGGCCACTTGATCTTTCATTATTCTCTAAAATGGCCCAAAATGTCATTTAAATTAGTCTGAACTCCAATTTTGCTCCTTAAACTCAATTTCTACAAAATAAGCATAAATAGGCATAAAAGCTCACAAATTCATAACAAAACTACAATAAATATAAGGAATAAGATAGCACTAAAGGAATGGTATCAAATACCCCCAAACTTAAACATTTGCTAGTCCCGAGCAAAGCTAAAACAAAACCACATATACATGAATCAACCATTGCATCATAATGACTTATGCCTCAATGTTCTAAATAGCAAAATAATCACAATTTAAAGGAAACAATCAAATACATCTATTCATTAAGCCAATTTAAATTCAAACTTTGCATTCCTTGCATGTATGTGTGCATAGCCTTTCTAAAGTAGTCTTTACAAGCCCGGAATAGGTTTATAGAGTCCTCAATTCATCTTCTCCTTACACTGGCCATAAGTACCAATTATCTAGCATCCCCACTGATCGGGCTTGTTAGACCCATCAAATAAATGTATATTGCTGAACTGGCTTAAATTGTAGTATAAGCAGGCCGGGTCGATCACATGGAGTCCTAATTTAGTTACCTTCTTTCCTAATTTGGATCAATGAACGTAACATTGGGGGGGGGGGGGGGGTTGCTTAATAATAAAGATACTAAAAATAAATTGCATAAAAAGAGAGATTAAATTGCAGGGAATTAAAACAGTCTTACCACGGCATCAATTTGGGAATTTATCGAGTTGTTCATGTAACTTTGATCATTGAACACATAAAATTCATTTAAGCCTCTAACTGACCTTGACGAAAGAGCCCCCAAGCCCTTAATCCCTTAAAAGACTAATTCAACCTAGCATTGTTTTAGCCCTAAATTGACTCCAAGAGCTAGGCACGATAGCATTCCATACTCCTTAAATTAATTGCTTTAAGAACGAGGACTGATTAGAACCAACTGGATAGTCTAATTATTTAGCAAGCCATTTTGTTTCTAAAGCCTATCATAAAAAATACATGAGAGATTAGACTCTACTATGCAAACATGATCCGGCCTTTGTTCTACTAAATCAAGCAAGAAATCGAAATGATAGCGCACGATTACAAGTATAGCAATGAATGATCATACATACTCGAGACGTCAATTCTAATATGCATTCAAGTTCTATAATGGAAGCAAGAAGCAAAACATGCTTAAATAGAAAATGAAATATAAATTGAGGCATAAAATCTCACAAAGTTACATGTTCAAACCCGATTCACTTCTGAATTGGCATTGTACTTTAGTCGGACATCACAAAATTGACTCCCAACGCCATGAATTGAGACAAAAACTTCGAAAAATTGCTAAATTGTACTAAAGCAGTAAAGAAGGAAGAGTAATTGAGAGAAAACGGTTGGATTGTCTAACATTCTGACCTAAAAGCAGAAAAAAAGCTTTTATATAAATCGGAGTAGCGTCAAGATACTACAGGCAGCGTTAAGATGGTACTGGCATCTTGAAGGACTCACTAGAGCATCGAGTGGTCTTGGCTCAACACTCTTTTGAAGTAGCGTCGAGACGTTATAGGCAGCATCTCGAGGCTACCCTGTTCTCACAACTACTACCTTTTGTATCCAATTATAGAGCGTTGAGATGCCCATCTTAGCATCTAAATGCTCATGTTAGGGGCATTTTGGCCATTTCACTCCATCTTTTTGCTCAGTTACTCGAATGACCTTTGATTTGGTCCTAATTAATCCCGGAACTGATTCAAACTCTCCAATTCATGCCTTTTTTTCAAATACCTACAAAATAAGCAATAAATCAAATAAAACCCTATGAACAAGCACAAATGAAGCTAGAATAAATAGGACTTTCTAGGTTATCACCCACACTTAAGAGTGTAGTATCTCACTAGGTGCCTAAAAAAAACTACAGGCGTCCCCAGAACTTACATTTTTCTTTAACTCAAGGGCACTAGCTTTCACACAACTGCTGCAGGAACCCTTACTCATAGCACTTACTCAATGAGTGGTCTAACTGATCACAGCAAAGATAGCTCTTTTTACCCTTGAATGCTTTAACAAACCAGCTATTGTACTATTCATTTCTTCTTTCCTTTTCATAATTTATTTCATGTTTTTGCAAGTAAAAACAATCAAAATCCTAAGTAACACAATACAACCTATCATGCAAGACAATCTTCAAATCAGAACTTAAGCCTATCAGAGTGACTACAAACATCTAGACCAAATAAAACCATTCTAAGCCTTCAAGACTAACAATAGATAGGTTAAGTACACAAAACTTACAAGAAAATTCATGCAAAAATTTATATTCACTCAAATCCAAACATGCTCTCGTATTACACAAAAAATTGCAAAAAAATCACTATTTAGAACAGATCACATGTCGTCCTTATCACACAAATGCAACAAAATCATCATATAATACAAAAAAAAAAAAAAAAAAATTCAACAACAGCTCAAATCAGAACAACATAGCATCCCCTTAAACTTAAAGCATACATCGTCATCAATGTATAAACTATTCAAACTAATTCAGCATGCTTAAGGACAATTAAAAAAGTTAAAAGGAGAACGATACTGCCCTGGAGTGCGAAAGAATCATCGATGTCAGCCTGATCAACTGAGATGCAATGTGAAGAAATTGTGACTCTCGAGCTCCTACAAACATCACTCAACAAGAACACAAGATCAACACAAAAACAAACTAAAAGAAAGACAAAAAAAAAACTAAAAAAAAAAACTAAAAGGAAAGAATCTTAGGTTGCCTCCCAAGAAGCACTTATTTAACATCTCTAGCTAGACAGAGCTCATGTGGGCTTTCAAGGCACATAAAAAGTCTCATCTTTCTTTGGCCTTCTTCCTAGAATCCACAAAACAAACCAAAGCTAGCAAGATCACTAGCTTCTCATGGGCCCCTGAGTCAGAAATATTTTTGGTATTTTTCAATAATAAAAGCATAAAAGTAGAAAGATCAAAATATACATACTCTGACATGAACTCATGAGAATAAGAAAAAGAACACTTAGGATAAAGAGAATACTCAATAGATAAAACAGATAAAGGCCTTACGGCCTCAAACTCCACCACCTGAACTAACTCTCCTACTAAAGGCTCATCTTCTTTTTCTTCATCATCGATTCGATCCTCATGTGTATCTACACTTTCTAACTCTTCCCCATTTCCTACACAACTCTCGCTTAACTGCCCAAACTCAATAACAATGAAAAGGCTAAGCTCTTGAGAGGGAACACATGGATCCATGGCCAATTGACTCACTTGCCACTCTAACGAAGAGAGTCTCGCTTCATTATCCTCCCCTAGGGTCTGGAGTCTCTCACACAATTTTGCTAATTGCAAACTATAAGCTCTAGACTCCTCTATAGACTCTCTCAACATTCTCTCTAAGGGGTATTCTTTCTCTACTTCGGCTTCCTGAAAAAAATTAAGATATGGTTCATGGTTCCAAATGCACTCCTTATTACCATACAAGAGATTTCCATAACTCATAGATTTAGTATGATAATAATAAGGCATTTGATACCCATGAAAATCATAATCCTCACTACTAGACTCATAATTAATAGAGGGATAACTAATAAGAAAAGAAATAGAAGGTGTTGTTAAATCTTCAGGGTCAGACTCCCTAAAGGGCCACCCAAATCTATCAAAAGCCATCTAAACAATAATAAAGAACTAAACAAGGCTCAGATGCAAACACCAGATACAACATGACCAGAAACAATGGATCAGGACTCAAAGCAAAAATAAAAATAAGACAGATAGAATAACGCAAAAATAAACCTCTAAATTAAAACACGCAATTTCTTTGCAATAATAAATGGATTAAACTAACAAATTCTCGACAATGACGCCAAAAATTTGATGTAGACTTTTGCACATATTTGCAAGTATACAGGTCAAGTTATACAATGATTTTGAGTATACGAGTATCATCTTTTCAGGGATTGGAATTGTTAATTCGTTTACTACCAGAATACTCTTGCTTACCTTTATTTAGAGAACAAAATCAAAGAGCACGAGCTAAACTACAAAGCTAACCTAGAAAGCGAAGATAATAGAGACACAATGACAAAAGATAATACTATGGGTGTCGATTTCATTAATTGGACCTTAATTACTAAATCAATTAGACACTAGGATTAATTAGACATTTAATTCATAAGACTAGAAGCCTAATTTCATGGAATCTCCTATCAGTCTCCTCCAATTCTCATGCATAATTAATTAACCTACGTGTTCGTAACATGAATTAACTAAAACATGACATTAAGGATCTTCATTGTTAACCTCTATTAATTAATTATTACTCTCGTTGTCACTTAGGTAATTAATTAACAGTCATGCATTCGGGCTTTCATCTAACTTCTCTCCATCGAGTTTCCATTAGGAAGAAAAATGACTAATCAATGTTTAATTAATTAACCTTCACACTATCTACAATTAATTAACTGTTAATCTTGTTGTCACTCGAGTAATTAACTAATTGACATGAATTAAGCACTAAATTAAGTTTCCTCTCTTGAGCTCAAATTAGACATACTTCAGTTAACCAAAGATCATTGATTAAAAGTATTAAACGTTAAATGCATAGATGAATAACAATGTCAATTACGCCACAATATCAAATTAACTAAGTAAGGTCCAATTAACTACATCAAACCTATAGAATTTAGGGATTAGCTACTCATAATCACTAAATAGAACTATAAATCCCTAATTAAAACATTAATCTAGATACTGAAAATAAAGAAAAAATGGAAGAAATGCTCAATCGCATGTCGATCCTGCATGCCTGTGGTGATCTATAATGAACCCGAGCTCCATGATCTTCAATTCCACTCTAAGAACCTTTCAAACACCCCCCCCAATTAGGTGTTGTTATCGAGATTAGGGTAAAAACCCTAGGAATGGCCTCCCCAAAATCAATCCCCAAAGGATGAATAAATAACCTTTATCGATGCAGGGTTGAGAAGTTGGGACAGCGTCTTGACGCTGTTCCAAACGACAACGTTCCACTTGTGAGTGCGCCTTCAGCGTCGATACACTACATACGGAGTGCTTCTTGTGCACGCATTTTGAGCATTGAGACAACACAGGACAACGTCTCGACACTTGCTCTCTGGTTTTCAACATCAAATGCAGCGTCTTGATGTCCCAACTTGTGTTGAGACACCCTCCACTTGGATTCTTATGCTCATACAACATCTCTTGGCCACTTGATCTTCCATTATTCTCCAAAATGGCCCAAAAAAGCTCACAAATTCATAACAAAACTAACAAAAATAAACGGAATAAGATAGCATTAAATGAGTGCTATCAAAGGAATGGTTTGAGGAGATTTGGGCCATGGGTGCTCAATGAAGAGAGGCGTTGGCTTGAGCAGCTGAAGAGGATAAAAGCTTGAGCGACGATGAGCACCTTTGGCTAGTAAGGGAATCATCTAAGTCATGGAAGCAAGTTTGCTATTCAAAGAAGCTTCAGAAATCGGCCAAAAAGGTAGATGAGACAAACCCTGTTTCTCTTGATAGGTCACGAGCAGTATGGTGAGTCTATGAAACAAATGGAAAGGCTAAGCGGTCAGTTCCAGGCTCAATAGCAAGGAAAAGGGCAGTTTAGTGAACTATACATGTTGGACCCGCTACAAAGAGCAGTCTCTCAAAGAGTTTGGGAGAGTTTGGTCAAAAAAGCTATGAATCAAGGAAAGGGAATGGATGTTGGTTACTTCACTAAGCATGAAACTATGGAGGATTTGAAAGCAAAAGCCAAAGAAGAAAGAAGGAAATGAGAGTTGAAGAAGAAATCAACCTGAAACAAGATTTTAAGGAGAAACAGAAGCAAGAAGAGGAGAAGAAAAAAAAAAGGAAGAAGAGAAAAGAAAGCAAGAAGAAGAAAAATAAGAGGATGAACGAAGAAAGAGATAAACTTAGGAATACCTGTCTCAATTTGTGACAACATCCTTTTCACAAAATGAGGAAGAGGAAGAAAACACCCCAATAAAATAGGATGAACCAAAGGCCTCGAGGAGGCCTAGTGAATGAATTGAAGTAGTTTTTCCCCAATCATCCTCAAAGGAACATATCAACTCATGGAGAATGACGAGGTCAAAGTTTGAGGCTGCAAGCCACTCACAAACTATAGAGTCTAGAATTGAACCAATTGATGAGCACCAAGGTGAAATTCCACTCGAACCCTTATTTGCATATGATACTAAAGGGATGACACTTGAGTGCAACTCTTCATCTGAGGAAAAGGATGAGAAAGAGAATGACAATGATAAGATTGTTTTGAATGGGAAAAATTGGATAGATAAGATTGTCTATGTTTTAGATATGCTTTGGACCTTTAAGATATAATTTTGGTTTCTAATAAGTAAAGTATTGGATATATTTGGGCCTTTAGGAAAAGTTGATGATTGTTCAAGAAAGTGGAATTAGATTTGGAATTGAGATTGAGAATTGTTGGATTATCGATCGAGGTAAGTAGTTCTCACATCCCTTCTAAAATATAAAATTTGGAATAATTCCATTTTGATTATTGTTATTTGACAAAATATATGAAAGCATGTTTTTATGTGATTTGAAATTGATTGAAATTGTTTTGCATGTTTTGAATTGTTTTGCTAAGTTAAGGTATATGTTTACTATTTGAATGTTTTGAAAAGTATTTGATTGGTTCAATAGAACTATCTGGATATGTCAATTTTATATTTTGGGAATGTTTTGCTTATTTGTGGTAGTAACCTAAATTGGAATTGATGGAATTGTTCTGGCTTATTTGTAAGATACATTTGTGGGAAGACACATTTGGAATGAAGATTCATGTGTGTGTTATTCACTCACATGGCCTCACACTTAAGTAATTACATTAATTATTTTGGTCAATTTTATCGATATCTTTGATTGAAACCTCTGACTGATTGAAGCTTATTTATGGGAAGGCACAATTTGTGATTTGGCATTCCTTTGGAATGAAGATTCATGTGTGTGTTTCACTCACATGGCCTCACACTTAAGTAATTGTATTGAATGTTCTGGTCGGTTTTTATCGAAAACTCTAATTAAATGTTCTAATTGAATGATTGGTGTTATCAATGGGTAGCCGTCATATATGTTATGAAGGGCTACCCAAATAATGCATTTTCTCACTCTGATATTTGAAAGTATTGATTGATTGAAAGTTTTGGTTAAATAAAAATTTTGTTCAATTGAAAGGTTTGGTTTTGAAAGCTTGTTTGATTGAAAGATTTTTTTTTAAAGCATCGATTATCTGAAAGTTTTGATAGTTGTATTAATAGTTTTGCAAGGAAAATTGTATTTTGTTTACGACTGTTTTGAAAGCAAATATTGAATTAATATTTGACTTTTGATTCAACTATTGAAATTGTAATGACCCTAACAACTAGACAACCTAAACCGTGGAAGCACAACTGAGTTACCCAGCTCATGCCCGAAATTTCGACAGCATGACAGTATAACTATGAGAAAACCAAAATTTACAAAGACATGCTAAGATTAACAACACTTCTATATCATCAGAGAAACCACTCAACATCCACCAAACTACAATATATTATGCTGAGCTCAACCAACAGTCAATAGAATCTAAGAAATGCTAACCAAACACACGAAAACGAAAGAAGAGATTTAAGATTTACAGACCAACCATACAACAAAGAACAAAGGTACAAATATAAAAGATAAAATAGGGATAGGAAAATTTGGTGGTGTCTCCATAGCCTCATCAAGTCATCGCCTTCGTCACCTACCTCGAGGTTGTGCATCATCTGTAGATACACAAATAAAGTAGCACGAGTGAGTATGAACATACTCAGTAAGTAGCCCACTTAAGGGTCCAAAGTCAATAAAATCATACTTAGAAGGGCACTGCCATAACTCTCAAGTTCCTACTCAATTTCTAACAAACACCTCAGTTCACTAAGTGCCTACTTTCCTTACCTTCCCCCACTCTTATTCCTATATGGTATTTTCACCTGCTATACTTGCGAGTCATGTATCTTAGGTTGGTCTAAAACAAAAAAAAAAAAGAAAAAAAAGAAAAGAAAGCAACTCCTCACATTTATCACTCTGGGGGGAATCGTCCCTCAACTAGCATCATCCTCACACTCATCACTCTGAGGGAATTGCCCCCTAAGCCAACATCATCATCACACTCATCACTCTAGGGGAATCGCCCCCTAAGCAAACATAATCCTCACACTCATCACTCTAGGGGAATCTCCCCCTAAGTCAACATCACATCACACTCATCACTCTGGGGGAATCGCCCTCTAAGCCAACATCATTCTCAAACTCATCACTCTGGGGAAATCACCCCTTAAGATAGCATCATCCTCACGCTCATCACTCTGCCTCACGCTCACCACTTTGCCTCATGCTCATCATTCTGCCTCATGCTCATCACTCTGCCTTATGCTTATCACTCTGGCACAACCTCCTAGGAATTCATGCTCGCACGGAAAAAGGTAGGTGGCACTAGCCTAACAGGCTTTCGCTTAGCCACAACGCACTTAGATCATCAAGGGATATACCACCTAAGAGATCATAAACCTCATTTTTACCTCAACCCATAAATCTTATGGATAACCATAAACACGAACTCAACACCACGTATGCCTAGGTACACAAGGCTCAAATATAAGTTCAAAGCAATTCATTAATCACCAATGCCCATACACATTCAAACAAACATGCTACATCACCACTCGAGCGAACATGCTCCACATATGACCAAACTAAGCATGCCCTATATAAATTCTTCTCATATACGACCTTAACAAGTTAGTCTAAGTGGGCTATCTACCTTTTAGGCCAGCACGAAGCAACCCACTTCTCCTTCTTCCAGGAAGTTACGAGCGGCATAAAGTCCTAATCATTTCCTTCCATTACTAATCCCTTAAACTCGCTAGGAATCTGATCGGTGCTAACACGCAAGTGCACGTGATCGAAGTAATAAAAACTGGAGTATTCCAGAGTATCGTACCCAAGGGAACGGAGTTAATAAAATAAATTTCAGTTGGCACGAAATTGTTAGCAATTTGCAATTCAAAGTAACCAAGGATGAAAATAAATTGAGAGGTGTTTTAACTAAAAATGTGTTTGAAAATTCAATGGAAATAAAGAGGGATTCAAGTATGCTAATGCCCATTTGGAAAGAAAATGCAACAAGAAAGCAATTGCAATCGTAGCTAACTCAGGAACTAAGTAAACCGAATTCAACTCCCATTCGACCTTCTTTGAAGTATCTTTAGGAGACTAAGTGATTAAACCTATATGTCTATGGCTAATCTAACTTAGATAGTTTTGCGCACAATTCTAGTGGTTTTGGAGTCTCGCCCTATGTCTAGGGTCGATGTTTCAGACTTATGTCTAAGCCCTTTCCTCCATTGCTTTTGCGACATCCGCTTCCCTTAACCCTTTCGGTATTAAGTTTTAGCTAAACAAGCAACACTAGATGGCCAACTAGTTTTACCCAACAATTTACTCACCAAAAGCAAACTTGAGTCCAAGAGTTAGCTAGATTGTTTTTACTCTCGAGCTTTACATCTTCCCTCTAGGGCATTCACAAACTTGAATCCCAAAGGAAATTTAGCTCTTCATGATGGAATAAATTGGAATTGATAAATTAGAATGGTAAAAATTCATTAAAAGAACTCAAAGGGAGAAAATGCAATTGGATTGCAAATGCTATGCAAGTGACTATTTCAAGGAAACAACCCCAGGATTCAACTTGCCGAATTACCCACGGAAAATGAATTCACTTTGCTGATTGGAAAATTAATTTCGTAAAAGACTAAGACAGAAGTACAGTGCTGGACCCAAACTTAACCAGAAACAACAAGCTTGTAGCAACAATTTCTTCACGATTCAACATCAAAAGTAAAAATTACTGACTACTTAAATTGAGAAGCTGAAATTCCAATTCCTTTCAGAAGGTAAAATTGAAGAATTAAAAGATAACAGAGGCTGATTGTAGCCCAAAGTACAGTAATTCAAATGCAGAAAATTAAAGCTTCTTCGTAAAAACCCATCCTCTTCGGCTCAATCGAGCAAATGCGCTCTTAACCACTACCAACTTTCGTTGTTGTGGGATTGAGATGAAGAATTCTGGGAATTCAAGAGAAGAACAAGAAGGAAAATAAAACCCTCGGATGAACTACGGCTCTCGACAGAAACTAAACCCAAATTCCAAAAGAAGCATTTCTCCCCGAAAATCGCCCACAATCGAATAAGTATTGCTTTCTACCAACATATACTCGTTGAGATAAGATTGAGGAAGAAATTCGGACTGAGATCTACAAGAAACTAAAACAAAACAGCAACGAAAAATGACAAATGAAAAATTGCAGTAAGTAATAAAATCCCAAAACATAAACTAAAATCTTCTCCAAATTGAGCTCTCTTTATTCGGCTTCTTTGATCAATATTTATAGGGATCTCATGCTAGGGTTTCCCTCTTGGTTGATGGAAAATCATTGCTAATAATCTTGCTGAATTCGTGGGTCAAATTCCCTTCAAAATCCCCGAAATTCACGTTTTTGACTTAAATTCCAGATTTTCCAGATTGCAATTGCATAGCAATTGCACTGCTTTTGCATTCCACGAAAATTCTGCATCAAAACATTAAGTAAGTGTTAATTTTTTTCTTCTTTTGTTTTCTTTTCTCAACTTACTTAATTTAAAGGTCTTCCATCAATCATGTGATTAAATTCAAGCATTTTTTTATTTTTCATCAAATAATATGCATAAAAATCACAATTATAACTAAGTTTAAAGGCTAAATAATCCTCATGAATGAGAATTATCAGAATCATAATAGTCACTATTCTCCCATTTACATCCCAGCCTCACTAAAACGTGTTAAACGTAACATAATGCCCCAAACTATTCTAAACACAAAAACCATAAGTAAGGATCCTGAACTTCGTATGCCCTTAAGGTGTTCTAGATTGTTAGTCATCCAGCGTAACAAGTCCAATTTTCGGTAATCAGCCAACCAATCAAACATTTCAAGCATACTGTACTCAGCCAACATCCAACCATCCCAAACAAGTATTACCTAACCATTTAGTCCATTAGCTCAAGCGTTCGGGGTTCCACAGCCATTCGGGATTCCACCGCAAACCACACATCACAAACAATCCAAACATACATGTTTATACAATTTAAACCGACTTTCCACATGTCCATACTTCATAGAGAAACCACGATCACAGTCATCCATGCATTTCAGAGCGTTATTTCATAATCAAACCTTTACTAATACACAAGGCCAAGTTTCTATGAATACTCCGCTAGCAATCATGGCTTTAGCAAAATCACGCTACTAGGTTGACAAGTTCCTTTAAATTCTGGGTTGAGGTACAACATGATAAATCTCATTCTCGAGAGATTTACTAAGAAAAACATCCAACGACCATCATGGTCACAAGCATACTTAAAAGAACTACATCCACGACCACTTAAACATACACCATCTCAATCAACTGCAACCTTAGGCAAACTGTTAAAGTACTATACATGCTAATTATAATAAACTCGAAACTTTAAGCCCCTATTTCCATTATAGCCACAAACTTAGGCCATTTTAGCTCAAAAATACTTCCAAACATATCCACTAACCATTACATACTTAATAAACACAGTTTTCAAGCATGCTTTCACAATTCTCAAATTATCAAACATACATCAAATTCGAATAGGAACTTAAAAGGGCTTAAATCCAAATGACTACTTACATCAAGAAGAATAAATAACATAATTTACACCAAATAATGCTTCCTAAATTTAGTTCGTACTACTTAAACAACACCTTCACTTGTTGAAAATTGATGTCAAATTGGTCCGAACTCGACAACCCAGCCTCCAAATGCAATGGGTAACCCCAAAACTGAGATCAACGTTGGCTAGGCAGAAACTCGAATGATCCAAAATCACCCAAAATGACCTTCAATCGTAATGGGTAATCCCATGACCTCACCTTAGATTTTGAACTAGAATCGCCACTGAAATTAACTCCAAATAGTTTGATTTCACGAATTATAGACCCAAACGCTATGGGTAATCACAAATCATGCTCCAAACATCACAGGTTAGCCTTTACAATTCAAAACTGAATCGAAAACATCCAAAAGCATAGGTAAAAAGATCCAAAAAATTTACCCACTAAATTCGGCCAAACTTTTTATGCGAAGCTATAGACTGCGGCGCCGCGCGACGAGAGGGCAGACGGAAGTGGCGGTAGCTTGCGACTACTGTAGGGGTGCAACAGAGCTGGGTGGCGCGCGAATTTGGCGAACGATGGGAAGATAATGAGAGAGAGAGAAAGAATATGGATGGGCTTTAGTGAGGGAGAGAGATTTTCGGGAGGGAGAGGGAGATTAGAAGAAGAAAAAGAAGAAGAGAAATATGGACAAGTGTTCGGGATGAGAAAAAGGAAAGTGAGGGAATAAGAAGAAAAAGAAGAAGATAAGGAAGAAGAGATCTGTATCTCTTTTTTTTTTTAAACCACTTTTTCCCAATTTCCACAAATTCCCTTTCAAACCTTCTAAATTCCAACTTTAGCCCAACAACCAAAATTTAACTCCAAAAATTTCAAAAATAACACCCCTAAATAAGTCGGGCATTATAGAAGTAGTTTGTTAAATTGAATTTCTATGTTTCGTTTTGAAGAAAATTAATCTCTAAACTTGATGTGGAAGTTGCTTATTGAGTATTTCTATACTCATTTTTATTTTTCCAAAATGTTTTCAAATGAAGGATCAAGTGATAATTCCGAAAGAAGTGAAGTTTAGCATTCTGGCACAAGACTTAGAAAGCTATTGTTAAGGATTCGATAGTTTTTTTTAGATTTTTTTTTTGGTAAGAAATTGCTTCTGTTGAATTGTTTAATTTTCTAATTGTTATGCTTCCACGTTATTGTTAGCATAACTATATTGAAAAATACGAGTTGTTAAAGTTAGTATCAAAGCAATGATTTAAGGTTCTGTAGACTTTAGTGTTGTAAGGTTTACTAATTGCTATAGGAGTTCGTGCCGAAACATAGTGTCGATAATCCAAAAGGATATGGATTTCTTATTAAGTAACTTTTTCTATAGTTATGCCCTTAATCATAGTAAAATTATGTTGTCTTTTCTAGTAGATGTTTTCTGTTAAATCTTTTTAGAGGCTCTGACATGAAAATTCTTCTAGAAAGAGGTTTGGTCTTTTTGTCTTGAGAGATATTTTGTAGTTTGACATTGACATAAGAGTCAATAGTCTTCACTATGAGAATGCTCTTGAAGAATAAAGTGGAATTTTATGTCTATATTCTTCAAGGAATAAGAACTCAAGTGGTGTACTTAAAAGCAGTATGTTAAGTTCTGGACTCATGTTGAAGAACAAAATAGGACATCTTATACATGAATATTAGATTGAAGAAATTGAACTTTTTGGAACTAAGTAAGATTGACTATATTGATGGCTAAAGGATAAGTTAAGCTACTTGTGTGTTGGACAAGAAAGCAATTTAAGTGTCTAGTTTGAGGAATAGAACCTTGAGTATTTCTTTGGTTAAGAAGTTTTTGGAAGATGATTTATGAGACTCTTGGTTTTGGAAATACTTTTATTGTCATGCTAGTTGGACAAGACAACAAGTATAAGTTACTTGAGAATGCGATCGACATGTAGGAATGGTTCCAAATTGTTAATGGTCTCACTAAAAGGAAGCTCTATCGCTATGAAACCCAAACTTAGGTATGAGATTGAAGTAGTTGGTAGACAAGAAATAAGAGGATCTTAAGATATTGAGAATGCGATCTTTTAATTACTCTTGTGAAGTTTAAGGTTTCATGGACTAAATAAGATATTTTAGATTTTCATGTACCAAGCCAAAAAGTGAAAAAGGTACAAGATGAAGCATAAGTGACAACTTGAAGAACTCTCTTTTAACTACCCAACTTAGTTAATGTGATTGATAAAAGAAGCCAAAATAGCTTGAAAACTGACTTGAGACTTAAAATAGAAAAGTAAATTGCAAGTTTGGATTGAAAAGTCATTTTTTTTCAAGGTTTTTCAAATTACTTGGATTTTGTCCCTACATCATTGTAATTGAAAGGTTATAGTTCAATTGGTACAAGAGAAAACCTTTGGGAGATTAATAGCAACATTAAATATTAAGAAAAATCCTACAAGTGATTCAATTTGAAGATCTATCGTAGGATTATAAATTGAGACATACTTTTTTATATTGAAAATAAGTCTCTCATTTGGAGAATAAAAAAAGACACCTTAATTATAAGGTCTTTACAAAGAAAAGTATGAGGAAGAAAAAAATGTGAAAGGTAAAAAGAAAAGTTTCGACTACAAAACATCCTTTCTAGGGCATGTGGTGTCTTTTTTTTTTTTTTTTGTACATCCAAGAAAAGTTGGAGCAGTTATACGTTGGCCACGACCCACTAATGTTCGAAAAAATCAAAATTTTCTTAGTTTAGCTGGTTACTATAGAAGATTTGTGGAAACTTTCTCCAAGATTTCGAATCCTTTGACTCAGCTAACTAGAAAGGATGCACGTTTTCAATATTGGTCAAAAGAGTGTAAGCAAAGTTTTCAAGAGTTAAAGAAGAGATCAACTTGTTATTGCCTCAATTTTAACTGTCTCTAGTGAGGAATCAAGATTTGTGAGTTATAGGGATTCTTTGAGAATTGGCCTAGGTTGTGTACTTATGAAAAACAACAAGGTTAGCCTATGGTTTGTGACAACTCAAGAACCATGAATGGAATTACTCCACCTATGACTTAAGTTAAGATGGAGTTGTGTTTGCACTAAAGATTTAGATGCAATACTTGTATGATGTTCGATGTGAGATTTTTACTGATCATAAAAGTTGAAAATACTTCCACACATAAGGAATTGAATATGCGCCAACGATGTTTGTTGAAATTGGTTAAAGTCTATGATTGTACTATTAGTACTATCCAGGTGGCAAACTAGGTGGCTAATGCCTTAAGTAAAAAGTCTTCATATTCAACAGTTTTACTCACAACTCAAGAGCAATTGATAAAGGATTTTGGAAAGTTGGAAATTGATGCGACTTTAGAGGATGTAATGTCTTTGTTCGCTAATTTAGTGGATGAACCAATATTGATTAGTAAGATCAAGCAATTTCAGTTTTTGGGCCCAACTTTGAAAAGAATTGTGGATGATGTTAAAAAGGGTAAACAGTCTGAGTTTTTAGTGACAAGTGATGGAGTTTTGTGGATAGGTGATCATCTTTACGTTCCTAGTTACCCAATTATATAGAAGGAGATTATGATAAAAGCGCACAGTACACCAAGTTCAGTTCACCCTATGAGAACAAAGATGTACCAAGACCTTTAAAAAACTTATTGATGGACAGGAATGAAGCGATGTTGCCAATGTTGTCAACCTTTGTTTAACATGTCAATAAGTGAAGATTGAACATCAGAGACCGTCAAAACCCCTCCAACCATTGGATATACCTAAGTAGAAATAGAAAAAATATTTCAATGGACTTTGTGATTGGATTGCCTAAGACACACATGAGTTTTGAGTTTGTGTGGGTTATTGTTGACTAGTTAACAAAGTTAGGTCACTTTCTGTTTGGGAAGTCTACTTATAAAGAAAAAATATGGGCTCAAATTTATGAGAGATAGTTCAACTTCATACTATACCTATCTCTATAGTGTTTGATCAAGATCCAAAGTTTACATCCAAATTTTAGAAAAATTTGCACAAGGCTTTAGGCACATACTTGATTTTAGTACTATTTTCACCTATAGACGAACGGTCAAACATAATGTATAATTCAAATAGTGGAGGATATGCTTCGAGCTTGTGCTTTAGACTTTCAAGGAAGTTGGGAGAAACATCTGCATCTAATTAAGTTCTCTTATAATAACAGCTATCAATCAACTGTTGAGATGACACCTTTTGAGGCTCTCTATGGGTGTATATGTAGGTCACCAATCAATTGAGGTGAAGTGGGAGAAAATTTGATTTTAGGACTAGAGTTAGTGCAAAAGACTAATGACACCATCGACTTAATTAAATAGAGAATGGAGACAGCTCAAAGTCAGCATAAAAGCTATGTTGATTATCAAGAGGAAGGAATTGAATTTTGAAGTTGGAGATATGGTGTTTTTAAAAGTTTCGCCATTGAAATGAATTTTGAGGTTTCGGAAGAAAGGGAAGCTTAACCCAAAGTTTATTGGAGCTTTTAAGATTTTGGAAAAGGTGAGTGTAGTGGCATATCACTTGGCCTTACTGCCTGCCTTATATCAAATCCATAATACTTTCCATGTTTCTATTCTTCGAAAGTATATGGCAGACGCATCCCACATGTTAAGCTATGAACCAATACAAGTATATGAAGACTTGACTTATAGTGAGATTTCAGTTCAAATTTTAGACTGCGAGGATAGAGTTTTATATAATAAAACTATCCCTTTTGTGAAGGTTTTATGGAGGAACCATCTTTTGAAGAAGCTACTTGGAAAACTAAAAAGTATGAGACCTTTCTTGAAAGGAACCTTTCTAAGCAACTACTTTGATAAGCATGCTTTTTTCCAAATAACTGTGTGTTTTCCTTGTTTAGTATTGCTTGAAGACAAGCAATAAGCTAAGTTTGGGGGTGTGAGGAACTATGTTTATCACCATTATTTGGCCCTAAGTTTAGTACATTTTTTTTTTATTGAAGTATGATTGAATGCATGTATTTATGTGTTTTTATTGTCCAAAAGTATGCATAAATGAAAGAGTCACGTGGAAATAGAAATTTTGTGATAATTAAGTTAATTCAAGGGTAAAATAGTTATTTTCGGTCGAATTTAACCATCATTTGCTCTTTTGTAGGAATCTGCCAAAAATCGGAAATTGAAACCTCATAATTTACAAGACAATATATTATGCAGCCGCATCTTGCCCTAGAACCAATCAAATGAGTAGTCAAGTCTGATTTTGCCAGATTCTTTAACTATCTCCCTCTTTCGACTCCGAAAGTTCAAGGTCAAGGTGTAAGACATGAAATTCAGCAACTACTCATCTTCCAAAGGTCTATATAAAGAGCAGTTCATGATGGATTGAGGGAATGAATGAGTTTACACAAGGATTCAAGATTGAGACTTAGAAAAGGTATTGAAGTAATGCTGGAGAGAATTCCTTCAGGAGAAACTCTAATTTCACACTCTAGAACCCTTAACTTTCGTGAGAGTTAGCTTGTACAAATCGATTCACCTTGAGAAAGGATTGGATCAAGTCTTGCAGTGATTTTTTTCTTAAGAGTATCTTAGTTTCAGCTTAGGAGACATGTTGTTTGCTATTTTTCTACACTTGTTATCTTTAATTCTTCTCATTCTTATAACTATGAATTTTATTCCAATGAAGTATTTTATTTTTACCCATATCATGTTGAGTTAAATTTCCTTTGGATTCGGTTTCATGGATACCCTCAAGGAATGACTTAGCCTAACATTGCTTTCATGAGTCACCAACTTGTCTTATGTAATGTTGAGTCCAATACTGAAAGAGTTGGACAATAAACAGTTTTCATAAAAGAGATATAGGAGAAGAGCTTAGACGTAGGACTTCGTTGTTGACCTTAGACATAAAGCATGCTTAATTAACTAAGATAAATTTTTCATAAACATATAGGAGAAATTACTTAGACTCTTAAGGGTACTTAAAATCAAGGTTGAATAAGAGTTGAATCCGATTCATAGCTTAAGGTACACAAGGTGATTATGCGGTTGCAATATTTTAGCAAAATTTCATAGGGTTGAAATTTAACTAAATTCCCATGTTTTTCATTGCTATTTTCTTTATCACATTACCATTAATATCTTTACTTCTTTTATTGGCTACCTTTGGTTGCATTAATGAACACTTTTATAACTTGAAATTTTGTTAACAATCTTTGTGGGATCGATACTTGAAATATTTCCATTTTATACTACTTTGTGAATAGTGTATATTTGCACTAGGGCTGAAATCTCTTTTAAACTATTTTTCCAAAATCCTACGCTCATTTCAACATCCATCATAGTTCTTAAAACCTTTCAAGGTGGCAACAAGCATCCAGATCATATAATCTAATTCCAAGTATTCAAAACCATAAATAGATGGACAATGTGCTCTAAAAATGCAAGAGAATCAAACAAAAAAGTTAAATCTACTCGAATTTGGAATATGTTCTCATATTTCAACCATTTTATATCAACATTATCTAAAACACATCCTAGGTCATCCTAATCATAACAATGCACAACAACTCATTTAAAGATCATGTGCAGAGTTCCAAAATCTTTTCAAAAATCATGCTTAGGGCTCAACAAAAATATTATCTACCCAAACTTAGAACATACATTATCCTCAATTTATAAACTATACAATCTACTCAATTATGCACACGAACAAAGAAAGGACAAGAGTGAACAATACTACCCTATTAAATGAGAGACTCAACATTGTCATCAAAGTTATGGAAGAAGACTATGGTGATCAAGCCCCTACAAAAATAATCAATAGAGACATAAGAGCAAAGGCAGGCAATAAAATAAAATAACGAAAAGTTGAAAACTAAAGGAAATAAACTTGGGTTGCCTCCCAAGAAGCACTTTGTTTAACGTCTATAGCTAGACAGGGCTGGTGTATATGCATTAAGGTGGTTGAAAATCATGGATTTCACCACCAATTTCTTTGCTTGCACCATCATCAGTGTATCGGTGTCAGCTCTAAAGTTCACTATTACCTTAAAAATTTCCTTTCTATGCTGGACTCTGATGGTCAGCTCCCCTTTATCCACATCCATCAATGCTCTCCCAGTTGCTAAGAATGGTCTTCTAAGGATGACTAGCAATGCACTGTCTTCCTCCACTTCCATCACGTAGAAGTCAGCTAGGATGCAAAAAATTTCCACTTTAACCATCACATTCTCTACAACTCCATATGGATGACTTACAGATCTATTAGCAAATTGGAGTTTTACATAGGTGGGCTTTATCTCCCCAATATTCAATTTCCTATATAAAGATAGGGGAATTAACTTTATGCCAGCACCTATATCACATAATGCTCTAAAAGAATGACTTCCAACAACACAAGGAATAAAAACACTCTCTAGATTAGTCACTTTTTGAGGTAGTGTCTTTTTTATTATGGTACTATATATTTATGTGAGATGCACTGTTTCTTCCTTTTCTTCATTTACTAATGTCAATACCTCAATTTTCTCTTCCTTAAGTTCTTGAGTATTTTCTACATGTTGCATATTGATGGCCTTACAATGCTCCATTCGAGATGATGGCTGACACAGGCCAAGGAAGAAGGCCAAATTCACTCAAGACAAGATGAGAGAAGAAGGAATCAGTTCCCGCCAAGCCCTAGGTTTGACTGGGGAAGATGAAGTTGAGCATGCTGCTTAGACTTAACACCTTTGACCACCTTGCAAGAGGAAATCTTTTGAATGATTCATGAAGAGGTGACTGAAAAGGAACGAGTAGAGAAAGCCCAAAGGGAAGAGAATTAGAGAGAAGAAAGAATAGAAGAGGCACGAGTTAGTGAGGCGTCGAACAATTTTAACCTAAATGAAGAGGTGCCTTAAAGAAGAAGTAGAGGCATTGAAGGACCAGGGCATTATTCTGATAGACTCTGAGAGAGAGTCTCAAGATGAAAAGGAGCCAACTGTAGCAAGGCTCCAAAGACAATTGAAGAGAAAAGAGCTGAGGGGGCAAGTGCTAGAAAAGAGGCACTAAAGAAAAGAAAAGAGGTGGTGAATAAGAGTGCGCCAATAAAGGAGAATGAGAAAAGCAGGAAAGGAAAATAGCTCGTCGAGGAGGACATAGAGAAGGAGACTCCACCGCCCAAGAGGAAAGGCAAAGAAAAAATGGTGGAAGGAGAGGAAGAAGTGGCGAAGTGTCGTTTTCGTGAAGAAGGGGTTTTTACCCTACCAATATGAAGTTGCCAACCAATGTGATGGAGGAATTTCTGATGAATGGTAGGGAGAGGCTGGGAGAGAGAGTTGACTACATCTACCCTGACCTAGTGAGGGATTTTTATGTTGCTGACTTCAATGAGGAGGTGGACAAAGTAACGGTCTGAGGAACCAAATTGGCATTCCATAGCGTAGCCATAAATGCCTTCCTTGACATCCTAGATTTGGACGATGCACTGGGAACACATTGATCAACAACCCTAATGACGACTTATTGGTTGAATCCTTGGCAACAGTAATCTTCCCAGGTGCCAAATGGGAAGTCAAGCCCACAGGGCTTCATGTTCTACTACCAAGCTTGCTGAAATTCGAGGCAGTAATCTAGATGATGCCAACTATGTGGATCAAGTACCGTATAATGCCAACTACGCAAGATCACTCCTGACGGCACCACACGTCATCTTATGTCATTGCATTATGAAGAGAATCCTAGTTAACTTAGGCCTCATTATTGCATAGTGAATTCAGAGCATGGCAACCAAACAAACTGCATTATGAAGAAAATCCAAGTTAACTTAGGGGTTCAACTGAAAAAGGACAAACCAAAGGAAGCAGTCACCATGAGCTTTGATAAGAGGTGGTTCAATCACATTGTATCGAACCATGCGGAGAATGAGCATAAATTCTTGGCGCATCAAGCTATTGTCCCCAAAGGCCAATCCGCCAAACAAAAGCCTAAGCAGCAGGCAAAGGCCAGGCTAAAGGTTAAAGGAAAGCCCAAAGTTTCCTCCACTTCAGCGCCTCCAAAGAAGCCTGCCCCGTCGCCACCTTAAAAGGAAAGCCTTCCACCTTCCCAAATATCGAAGTGATGACCCCTCCCTCTCGTCTAACAACAATGATGAAATTCCTCCTCCTCCAAAAATTGAAAATCCTACCACATGCAATTCACCACCCCCACCACTTGAAAGAACTCCTCTGCCTCCTCCTACTTTTGATACAGTTGACACCCCAATGTGCCAGACCCCAAATATCTCTAAGACTCCTGCATCAATGAATCCTTCTTCTTTTGATCAGATCCAAATAACTCCTTTACGTTAGACTCCAGAAAACTCTTCACAACAACAGCAGTAACAACACAGTTTTGGTAACAATTGACATATCAGAGCACCCGTCAGGATGCCCAAAAACATCCCAAGATCATCTACCAGGTTGCAGTCTTTAATGCAAATCTTGATGCACTCCTTGAAAGTCATGCATAGAATATTCCAAGTGGAGTTGCGTCGATAGCTTCAACGCATCGCACAGACTATCCTGCCAACTGTAGGTGTTTGGACGCATTGATTTTATTCTTTCATAGATGGATGGACTGTAGCAATTGGCATCATAAGCAAGTTTATTAGACTCACTTGAATGTTCAGACATGCAACCGTAGAACAAGAGTTGCGAAGTGGCGAGGCCTATGGCTCCCAAGTGTAGAAACACTAACTTTTTTACTAAACGTTTTGACTGGAAAAAAAAAAGGAGAAGACATTCTGCACTTTCCTCTCCAAAGAAAAGCAGTAAGTTTACTTCCCTTTTATTCTTGATTTTTTTTTCTTTCTTTCTTGATTTATTGAACTCTTCTTGAAAAAATTTTGGGTTTTGATTTCTCTGTTTTCATCCTCTATTGATTAGGTTGAAGAATTGTGGAATCTTTTACCCTAAAAAGTTTTAGGTTTTTGTTTTCCCTAAATTTTTTATCATAGTTTTTCCTCTTAGGGATTTTGTTTTTAATTGAAGGTTTTGATAATAGAAAATTTTTCAAAATTTTTCAGCTTTAAGTTTCTTTAAATTTGGGACTGTTTTAAGTGTATTTGCACAAAAAGTTTACCAACCAATTGCTACTTTAAAGTGTGAGTTATAGTTTTGATTTCTACATGAAAATGATGTGTTTTTACTACACTTTTTAGACAAGTTTTAGATTTGGTTTTTGGGTAAAACTGTAGCAATTCTTGAATCTTTTTGTTTAAAATCTTGGAATTTTTTTTTATGAAGCATAAATTTTTTCAGATTTGATTGTCCCTTTTTTTTTTTTTTAGTTTTGAAGGTTTTAAAGGTTGTATTTTGAGGAATGTTTGATATTTTATTATGTATTGGAAAGTATGGATTTTACCGACTATTTAGTACATTAGTTTCAGGTTTTAAAGTGTTTTTAACAAGTTTTTCAATATTATTTTTATAGTTAAAGAACCCTATTTCTCCTAACTTTTTATACAGAAAACTATTTTGAATGGAAAAATTGGGTGGATAAGATCGTTTATGTCCTTAAAATAGAATTTTAGTTTTTGATCAGTAAAGTATTGGATATGTTTAGGCCTCTAGGAAGTTGACTTTTGTTCAAGAAATTTGGAATTGGGGATTGTAGGATTATCGATCGAGGTAAGTAGTTTTTATATCCCTTCTAAAATAGAAATTTTGGTACGACTGTATTTAAATTATTGTACTTGACAAAATGTTTGGAAGCATATTTTGCATGATTTGAAATTGATTGAAATGATTTTGTATGTTTTAAATTGTTTGCTAAATGAAAGTATGTTTACTATTTTGGGTGATTTGAAATAAAAGTGTTTTTGATACATTCGATAGGGCTCTTCGGATATGCCAAATTTTTGTTTTGGAGATTGCCTGCCTATTTTTGTAGTAGCTGAATTTAGAATTGATAGTAATTTGATCTGAATGAAACTTATTTGTGAGAAAGCACATTTGTGGTTTGACATTCTTTTGGAATGAAGATTCATGTGTGTGTTACACTCACATAGTATCACATTTAAGTAATTGTACTGAATGTTCTAATCGACATTTCTGATTGAGTGAATGATTGGTGTTATAGACAAGTAACAACATATGTATTGGATACTCCAATTATGCGTTTTTCTCACTCTGTGAATGAAAGTTATGAATGAATGAAAGTTTGACCCAATGAAAATTTGACTTTTGTTTCAACTATTGAAATAATTTGTTAAATTGAACTTCTATGTTTTATTATGAAGAAAATGAATTTCTGAACTTGATGTGGAAATTTCTTATTGAGTATTTATGTAATCATTTTTATTTTTTAAATGTTTTCAAATGAAGGAGCAAGTGATAGTTCTGGCAGTGATTGAGGTCTAGTGTTTTGGCATAACTGTTGAGGAATTTTTGGGTCTTTAGGATTTTAGTACTTATGTTTTTATGGACTTGGCGTTCAATCATAGTTCATTTATTTGATTCTTTTGAATAATTGTTTAGTTTCTTTATTCTATGAATAATGGACGTGGCTTTGGATTAAGCCTTGTTTTTCAGTTAAATAAAGGTATTTTACAATTTGTTGTAATATTTGTTTAATCGCTTCTACATCGATTAATAGAATGTCCGTATTGGAAAATACGGGTTGTTACTGTTGGTATCAGGGCAATGGTTTAAGATTCTGTAGACTCTATTGTAGTAAAGTTAACCAATTGGTATAGGAGCTCATGCCTGAACATTGGGTTTGGATAATCCAAAAGGATACATAATCCTTTTAGAGCAGTTGACATAGAGATTTCTTCTTTAAAAAAAAAAAAAAAAACTTTAGTCTCTTTTTGTCTTGAGAGTTGTTTGGTGGTATGGTATTGACATGCAGAGTCAATATATAGTCTTAACTATGGGAATGCTCTTGTAGCGTAAAGTGGAATTCTATGTTTATGTTCTTTAAGGAATACAAACTCAAGTGGTGTTCCTAAAAGCAATGTGTTTAGTTTTTGTTTGAGGTTAGAAACTTTCACCACTCATGTTGAAGAACAAATTAGAACTTCTTGTATATGAATAATGGATTGAAAAGATTGAAAATTTTTGAACTAAAATTGAACATATCAATGGTTAAAAGATATGTTAAGCTACTTGTATGTTGGACAAGAAAACAATTTAAATATCTAATTTGAGAAAAGGAACCTTGAGTATTTCATTGGTTAAGAAGTTTTTGAAGGTGATTTATGAAACTCTTCGTTTTGGAAATATTTTATTGTCATGCTAGTTGGACAAGACAACAAGTATAAGTTTATTAAGTTGAAACTCTTAGTTAATTGAGAATGCAATCAAACACGTAGGAATGGTTCCAAATTGCTAATGGTGTCTTTCTTCCACCTTTTGTATGAAATTGATTTGGTTTTTATGGATACAAGAGAATTCTAGATAATGGATCATCATCATTAGTGTTAAGTACTGACGTTATGTTTTGTTGTGAAAAGTGATATGGCGCTAAAAGAAAGCTCTATCAACATGAAACAGCTTAAGCATGAGATTGGAGTGGTTGATAGACATGAAAGAAGAGGGTCTTAAGATATTAAAGATTTTTAAATATCACTAGATGTTGAAAACGATATCTCGTGAGTAAAACTTGTTTAAGGATTTTATCTTATGGTTACTCGTGAGAATTTTAAGATTTGATGGATTAAGTAAGATATTTTGGATTTTCATGTGTCAAGCCAAAAAAGTGAAAAAGATTCAAGATGGAGCATAAGTGATAATTTAAAGAACTTTCTTTTAACTACCCAACTTTGTTGATGTGATTAATGAAGGAAGCCAAAATAGCTTAAAAATGACTTGAGACTTAAAATGGAAAAGTAAGTTGTGGGTTTGAAGTGAAAAGTTATTTTTCAAGGTATTCCAAATTACTTGGATTTTGTCCATATCATTATTGTAATGGAAAGGCTCTAGTTCAATTAGTACAAGAGAAAATCTTTGGGAGATTAAAAGCAAGGCCAAATATTAAGAAAAATCCTACAAATGATTCAATTTGGGATTCCAAGTGTAAGATCTATAGTAGGACTATATATTGATGCATACTTTTTGATAGTAAGAATTAGTCTCACTTGGAGAATGAGAAAAGACTACCTTAAGTACAATGGTCTTAACAAAGAAAAGTATGAGGAAGATAAAAAAGTGAGAAGTAAAAGTTTTGACTAAAGAACATTGCCTTCCTAGGGGATGTGGTGTCTAAAAATATAATTTCCGTAGATCTACTCAAAGTTGAAGCAGTTATGTGTTGGCCACGACCCACCAGTGTTCGAGAAATTTGAAGTTTTCTTAGTTTAGCTAGTTACTATAGAAGATTTTTGGAAGGCTTCTTCAAGATTTCAACTCCTTTGACTCATCTTACTAAAAAGAATGCACGTTTTCAATGGTTAGAGGAATGTGAGCGAAGTTTCCTAGAGTTAAAGAAGAAACTTGTTACTACTCCAATTTTTATTGTTCCTAGTGGGGGACTTAGGATTTGTGATTTATAATAATGCTTCAAGAATGGCCTAGGTTGTGTACTTATTCTAAATGGCAAGGTTATTGCCTATACTTCGCGACAACTTAAGAACCATGAACATAATTACCCCACTCATGACTTAGTTACAGTTGTGTTTACACTAAAGAGTTGGAGGCACTACTTGTATGGTGTTCATTGTGAGATTTTTACTAACCATAAGAGTTTAAAATACTTCTTCACACAGAAGGAATTGAATATGGGTCAACAACATTGGTTAGAATTGGTTAAAGATTATGATTGTACTATTGGTTATCATCCATGAAAGGCTAGTATGGTGGTTGATGCATTGAGTATAAAGTCTTCATATTCAGCGGCTTTACTCACAACTCAAGAGTAATTAATCAAGGATTTTGGAAAGCTGGAAATTGATGTGACTTTGGAGGATGTAATGTCTTTGTTGGCTAATTTAGTGGTTGAACCATCTGTAACAACCCATATTTTCCAATACGGTCATTCTAACAATAAATGCGAAAGGGATTAAACATATATTAAAAATCAAACGTAGAAAATGCTTTTACTTAATTGAAAAATAAGGCTTAAAATCTAAAGCCAAGTTTATTATTAAAAAAAAAAAAAGAACTAAACCATCAATTAAAGAACCAACTAAAATAACTTTGAACGTACGCCAAGTCCAACAAAAACTTAAATGCTAAAATTCTAAAGACAAAAAAAAGTCCTCAACAGTTCTGCCATAACGCTAGACCTCAATCACTATCAGAATTATCACTTGCTCCTTCATCTGAAAGATTTAAATATATATATATATATATATATATATATATATATATATATATATATATATATGAGTACAAAATACATAATAAGCAATCTCCACATCAAGTTCAGAAATTCATTTGGTTAAAACAAAACATGAAAAATCAATTTAACAAAACAAAACTTTCAATCGATTGGTACTTTCAATTCATACAATACTTTCAATCAAACAGAACTTTCAATCAATCAATACTTTCATTTGACAGAGCGGAAAAGATGCATAATTAGAGTAAAAACTACCTACCTCAATCGAAAATCCTACAATCCTCAATCTCAATTTTCCACAATTCTAACTCCTTGAACTAAGGTCAATCTTCAAGAAGCCTAAGCATATCCAATACTTCATACTCAGAAACCAAATTCTATCTTAAGGGTCTAAAAACTTATCTAAAGCATACCCAGTCTTATCTACCTAATTTTTCTATTCAAAATAATTTTCTACATAAAAAGTTAAAATAGGGTTCTTGAGTTGCAAAAACAGATCTGAAACTGCATTTAAAACATCTTAAAACTCACTATAAACATGTTAAAAAACATTAAAACCAACACTTTTTCAATACATAATAAAATATGAAACAATTTTTTCAATTCTATAACTTTTAAAACCTTCAAAACTATCATAAATTATGGACAATCAAACCAGAAAAAGTTATGCTTCATAAAACAATACTCTTCAAGATTTTAACACTAAAAGAATCCAAATTTTCTACTTTTTAACACAAAAACCAGATCTGAAAAAGTTTAATAAAACTGCTGTAAAAACCATAAAAACATACAATTTTCATGTAGAAATCAAAACCATACATTATACTTTAAAGTAGCCATCATTTGGCAAACTTTTTGTGTTAAATGAGCCCGAAAAATACTAAAAACAGTCCCAAAATTAAAGAACTTTGAAGCTAGAAAATTTTGAAAAAAATCTCCATTATTAAAATTTTCAATTTAAACCAAAAGCACTAAGAGAAAAACCTTGATGAAAATTAAGTAATAAAAAACCTAAAAACTTTTTAGGGCAAAAGATTTCAAGAATCTTTTCATTCTAAACAATCAAGAATAGAACCAAAAAGAAATCAAAACCCAAAACCTTGCAAGAAAACTTCAATAGTCTAGAAAATAAAAGAAATCAACAAGAACAATAAAGAAAACTTATTGTCTTCTTTGTTAGAGAGGAAGGTCTAAAACGTTTCTTCTTTTCTCTCTCTCTCTCTTTTTCTTTTCTTTTCTTTTTGTCGTCAAAACTTTTGATCAAAAAGGTTAGGGCTTAAAAGATCCTTTTTAAAAGAACCCTAATTGAAACTCTTAAAAGATTATCTTTTTCTTTTTTAAAAAAATAGGATTCTAATTTAAAAATATTTTAGAAATAAATAAATAAATAAAATATATAAATATTTTTTTTTTCTGGCTGTTAAACCATCATTGGTTAGTAAGGTCAAACAAGCTCAACTTCTACACCCAACTTTGAAAAGAATTATGGATGATATTAACATTGGTAAACAATCTAAGTATTCAGTGACAAGTGATGGAGTTTTGTGGATGGGTGATCGTCTTTACGTTCCCAGTGACCCAATTATTAAGAAAGATATTATGACATAAGCACATAGTACTCCTTAGTCAATTCTCCCTGGGAGCACAAAGACGTACCAAGACCTTTGAATAACTTATTGATGGATAATAATGAAACGAGAAGTTGCCAATTTCGTTAACCATTGTTTAACGTATCAACAAGTGAAGATTGAACATCAAAGACTGCTAGGACCCCTCCAATCATTGGATATACCTAAGTGAAAATGGGAGAATGTCTCAATGAACTTTGTGACTAGATTGCCTAAAACACAGTTGGGACTTGAAACTGTGTAGGTTATCGTTGATCATTGAAACAAAGTCAGCTTACTTTTTACCTGGGATGTCTACTTATACAGTAAAAATATGGGCTTAAATTTATGTCAGGGAGACAGTTCAACTTCACGGTATACCTATCTCTATAGTATTTGATCATCCAAATTTTAGAAAAAGTTTGCACAAGGCTTTAGGCACGAGAATTGATTTCAGTATCGCTTTTCACCTACAAAATGACGGTTAAACAGAACGGACAATTCAAACAGTGGAGGATATGCTTCAAGCTTGTGCTTTAGACTTTCAAGGAAATTGGGAGAAACATCTGCATCTAATTGATTCTCTTATAATAACAGTTATCAAGCAACTATTGGGATGACACCTTTTGAGGTTCTTTATAGGCGTAAATGTAGGTCACCAATCAATTGGAATGAAATGGGAGAGAGTTTTATTTTGGCATCAAAGTTAGTGCAGAAGACTAATGAGGCCATCAACTTAATCAAACAGAGAATTGAGACAGCTCAAAGTTGACAAAAAAGTTATGTTGATATCAGGAGTTAAATTTTGAAGTTGGAGATATGATGTTTACAAAAGTTTAATCATTGAAAGGAATTTTGAGGCTTGGAAAGAAAGAAAAGCTTAACCCAAAGTTCATTGGATCTTTTGAGATTTTGGAAAAGGTAGGTGTAGTGGCATATCACTTGGTCTTACCACCTGCCTTAGATCGAATCCATAATACTTTCAATGTTTCCATGCTTTGAAAGTATATTGTAGATACATCCCACATGTTAATCTATGAACTGGGGAGGTTCTAGTTCAAATTTTGGACTGCAAGGATCGAGTTTTACTTAATAAAACTATCCCTCTTGTGAAGGTTTCATGGAGGAACCAATATTCTTTTGAAGAAGCTACTTAGGAAATTGAAAAGAACACGAGGGAAAGATACTCTGACTTATTCTCTTAGCAAAGTATGCAAATTTTGAGCTTGGAATTCTTATTAGGTGGGGTGTTTGTAACAATCGAGGAAAAAAAAGAATATATATATATACACATACATATTTCTTTTGTTAATTTCAAAACCTTTTTTGAATTAGAATTTATCTTCTTTTTAAAATATGAGATAAATCTTTTTTATATTTTTTTTAATACAAAAAGAGTAATTTTTCAGGGTTTTAATTAGGGTTCTTTTTAAAAAGTCTTTTAAGCCCTAACTTTTTGACTAAACGTTTTGACTGGGAAAAAAAAAAAGAGAGAAGCCATTCTACACATTCCTCTCTAAAGAAAAGTAGTGAGTTTTCTTCCCTTTTATTCTTAAATTTTGTTTTCTTTCTTTCTTGATTTATTGAACTCTTCTTGCAAAAGTTTTGGGTTTTGATTTCTTTGTTTTCATCCTCTATTGATTAGGTTGAAGATGAAAGAGTTAATATTAAGAAAGCGGAAGCAATTTTGGATCTTAAGCACTTTAATTTGATCAATTTTACCAAACAAAAAACATGCTCAAAATTGGAAAAACAGATAAGGAAGAACACTACCTTTGAAGCTCAAAATTGAAGCAATCTGAGGGATTTATTTGAACACAAACTGGTTGTGGACCTCCTCTAGAGTATTCCCTACTATCCTCAGGCCTTGGAATGGATTGTGGGATCCTAAATTGAGAGAATTTGGAAGAAAAATGGGTAAAGGTCTAAAACCGAGAGAAAACAAATTTTATGCAAAATTCCACTTACCCATGGTGTTTCTTTGCTAATTAAAGCTACAAGCTTCATCAAGCTTGCTAAACTTGACAACACATAGATGAGAAGGATTAATCAAGAAGGAGGTGGCCAATTTTGGTTAATTTGGAAATACAAGGAGGTTATTCATCAATTTATGAATTTGGTCCAAAATTCAATCCTAAATGAATTTGAATTTCTCTTTTAATTTTAATTCAAAATTAATATAAAATTAATTTTAAATTAAAATCAAATTTTAATTAATTAAATAATTTAATTAATTTTAAATAATTATTTAATTTAATATCAAATATCAAATTAAATAATTGGACCGATTCCCGATTTCTCAAATCGAACGTTCGAAATTGAATCCTTATTCATGTTTTAAACCGAACCAATATTTAAATCAAATTTAAATATGACCACCTCTTCTTTATCATAGTTTAATTCATAATTAAGCTATGAAACGTTAAGTATATCGCATATAATTAACGTTTTCTTCCAAAACTGAATTTGAACAATTCGAATTCTTTTCTCTCAAATTGTTTACAAGGCTTAGTCTGAGCTAGTAAGGGGAACCTAATGAACCTACAGATCATGAGCTCCAACGATACGAGATTAACCGGCCAAACTTTTTAGCCTAGCTAATCAACATTTGTTAACCACCGGGACACTCCACTAAAGCCCAGTGACTACACTCTCCTCACTGTAGATATATTTCTGTCCACTCGATATAACCATGATTAGTAAGTCGATCCTTCACAGGTTGTTCATAATTACAGCTGGGTCAAATAAACCGTTTTACCCCTGTAATTACTTCTTGTTCCTTAAGTCCCACTGACCCTCTAATGAACAATTGGTTTGTGGTCCAACCAACAAACCAAATCCCTCTTGGGCCAATGAGAGGGTGGGCCCATTGTTCAAGACCTGGAGACAGCACTTAAGGGAACAACCTCTCTACTAAACCCTAAAGTGGGTAGGAGTGAATTCCATCTCGCATGACTATGTTACCAACTATCTACCCGGTCTTATCCCCAAAATGGGAGACTTATTGAGTCGGCGATCTCGGGCCACTATCACCCATGCAAATCTAAGGATAATCCCGAATAAACAGGAGTTCATAGTACACTCAGGATTAAGATCGAGTTACCTAGGTCATCGTATGAAAAAAGTCAGTTAAAACAATAAACGGAGTTAAAGAGTCTAAGTGACTATTTCGCGGTCCAGTCTTATGCAAACTCATTGCATAGGACGCCCCCACTTTCATGTCTCTACATGAACGATTCAGAATCACATCGTTAGTACTATACAAAGTAGGCCGCATCCATAGTGTCCCCAGGATAAGGTACCCAGCCCTATCCCTATACTATACACCGTTCTGGCTATTACTTGAACTTGATCCACTTTGATGTCATACATAAAGTTCAAGTATACATATTATAGTCAAGGGTTCTTGGTTCATTGGATTTGGGTTATGGAATACACAATTCACTTTATTCAATAACAACTTTACTGTATAAACCTCAATAACAACTTTATTGCAAAATAGAATACATTCAGTTTACAAAACCACGAGTTTTAGGACATAAAACCCAACAGAAGAATTGTGAAATATTTTGCCCTAAAAAGTTTTCTGTTTTTGTTTTCCCTAAATTTTTTATCACGATTTTTTCTTTTAGGACTTTTGTTTTTAATTGAAGGGTTTGATAATGAAAAAATTTTCAGAATTTTTTAGCTTTAAATTTCTTTAAATTTGAGATTGTTTGATAACATAGGAGTTATAATTTAAAACCAATGGTTGGACAACATAGGAGTTACAATTTTTAGTGGCTAGAAAAATCAATGTGCATAAATGTAACTGCGGATTTAATGCATAACATCCAACTTTTACAAAATTTCAAAGTGTAACATCTAAGATTGAATGCCAAATGGTTCAATTAAAACATAAAGATTAGATCAAATTAGAAATTTTCGGATTTACCATCTTTGGAGGCAAAAATAGCAAGAACAAAACAAGAACACTTGTTCTCGGGTATAGCAGTTTTTCAGAACAAGTTGTAAAAATACATATTTTTCACCCTCAAGAAAGCTGAATTAGAAAATCTCAAAGAAGAAAATGTTTTAAAAAATGATAAATAACTCCCGAGAGTTAGATCTAACAACCTTGCTAATAAACAAGACCTTTAGATCTAAAACCCAAAAACCCCAAAATCAAGATGATTTCATCCCAAGGAAGAAGATAGAAACGGATTTACCTTGTTGATCAAATATCTCAAGGCAAGAAAACTTGTTTGAGATTCGAATCACTCCACAAGCAAGATTGATCAAGTCAAGCTTGAATGATTCTAAGCATGCAACCTAAACTACATAGAATTGCAAAGAAACTTAGCTCTAGGCTAAAAGAAAGCACAAATGCTCTTTTTACTACATTTTCCAAGTCTCCCCTTTTAAGTACAACTTACATGGCTTTATATAGCCTCAAAATCAACCCTAGAGTAACCTATGGTCCATTGAAGAGTTGTAACTTTCATGCCCATCAATACTATAATGTCCATTAGCTAAATTGTAACTTAAAACATTGAAAACAAAACTTTAAAACTGAAAATTACATTGAAAACTCCATAAATCCGAGAATTGATCTTTTAATCAACCCACTTAAGATTTGTAACCTTCCATGCATAATTGAATCCCCATTTGAAGTAGATTGAAACCCTTGTTGCATAAATGAAGCATAACTTGTCTTTGATCAAGCATGAGTTGCAGTTGAGTTCATTAAATGTATCTTGAGTTCATCATAAATGAAGTTTGACTACATTTAATTCAACTTCATTTTGAAGCTTTTCTTTAGTCTTGAATGACATGGTATGATTCATATCATTGTTTTAAGTATATTTTGGATTCCTTTTACACAAAAAGTTTACCAAACGATTGCTACTTTAAAGTGTGAGTTATAGATTTGTTTTCTACATGAAAATGATGTGTTTTGCCTATTTTTACTGCACTTTTTAGGGAAGTTTTAGATCAACTGTAGCAATTCATGAATCTTTTTGTTTAAAATCTTGGAAAAAATTGCTTTATGAAGCAAAAATCATTTCAGATTTGGTTGTCCCTAATTTATGATAGTTTTGAAGGTTTTAAAAGTTGTATTTTGAGGACTATTTGGTATTTTATTATGTATTGAAAAAATATTGGTTTTACCGACTTTTTAGTTAGTTTCAGGTTTTAGAGTGTTTTTAACCAATTTTTCAGTGTTATTTTTGTTGTCAAAGAACCTTATTTCTCCCAACTTTTTATGCAGAAAATTGTTTTGAATGGAAAAATTAGGTGGATAAGATTGTTTATGTTTTAGTTAAGTTTTGGACCCTTAAAATAAAATTTTAGTTTCTAATCAGTAAAGTATTGGATATGTTTAAGCCTCTAGGAAGTTGACTTTTGTTCAAGAAATCTGCAATTGAGGATTGTAGGATTATCGGTTGAGATAAGTAGTTTTCACATCCCTTCTAAAATAGAAATTTTGGTACAACTGTATTTAAATTATTATTATTTGACAAAATGTTTGGAAGCATGTTTTGCATGATTTGAAATTGATTGAAACGGTTTTGTATGTTTTAAATTGTTTGCTAAATGAAAGTATGTTTACTGTTTTGTCTGATTTGAAATATAAGTATTTTTGATTGATTTGATAGGGTTATCCGGATATGCCAAATTTTTATTTTGGAGATTGCATGCCTATTTGTGTAGTAGCCAAATTTGAAATTGACAGTAATTTGATCTGAATGAAACTTAATTGTGAGAAGGCACATTTGTGGTTTGACATTCCTTTGGAATGAAGATTCATGTGTGTATTACACTCACATGGTCTCACAAGTCGCACTTCAGTAGTTGTACTGAATGTCCTAGTCTATTTCTAATCGACATTTCTGATTGAATGAATGATTGGTGATACCGATGGGTAACAACATATGTATTGGCTACTCCAATTATGCGTCTTTCTCACTCTGTGAATGAATGATAAAGTTTGGTCGATTGAAAATTTGACTTTTGTTTCAACTATTGAAATGATTTGTTAAATTGAATTTCTATTATATGTTATGAAGAAAATGAATTTTTGAACTTGATGTGGAAATTACTTATTGAGTAATTTTGTACTCATTTTTGTTTTTTCAATGTTTCCAGATGAAGGAGCAAGTGATAGTTCTGACAGTGATTGAGGTCTAGCGTTCTGGCATAACTGTTGAGGAGTTTTTAGGTCTTTAGGAGTTTGGTACTTATGTTTTTATGGACTTGGCGTTTGATTATAGTTCATTTATGTAACACCCAATTTTTTTTCAAGTAATTTTTGGAGTGGAATAAATTGTTGTTTGATCGTTTGTGGTGTTTGCATAATGGTTCAGGTTAAATTGAAATTTAGGGAGTCAGAAAGGGAAATTTTGAAATGAAAAAATTGGTTTGAGGGAATTTTTGGTTTTTGGATTAAATAAAAAAAGGAAAGAAAAGAAAAACAAGAAAAAAATCTCTCCCGCTCTGTTCTCTCTCCCCAATTCCCCATTTTATTATTATTCTTCTTATTTTTCCCACCTTAGCTCACACGAACCAGCTGCCAGCTTCTGCCATAGCCCGCCGTTCGTCGAATCGTCACAGCCCGATCCGCAAGAGCATCGAACCGTCGCGCCGCTCGCTCAGACTTCCTTTCAGCTCCATTGCCGCACGCTGTCAACTCTGTAGTTCCAACCATCTGCACGTCGAACGCCGCCCGAACCCAGCCATCGATCTTCACAGATCGTCGTTGGAGTCGACCCAAGCCTAGATCTCTCCGCCAATGCAGCACCCTTTCCGCTGCAACCACCTCACAGATTTGTTGTCGATTGTCGTCGTACGCCCACACCAATCGTTGATCGCTACCCCTCTCTCCTTCTGGTTTGTACATACAGCAAGTAGAGGGAGTTTTGAGATTGCTCTCATGTTGGGATTTATGCCTTAAAGCCTCGTAATTAATGATTTATTTAATAATTAATAATAATTTTGATTATTTTATTTACAATATAATATTATCTATTATATGAAAAATTCAAGGTTATTAGTGTAATCTTGAACAGTATGTGGTTGACATACAGGAGGATCGTGTTCAAGAAATAACCTAAAGGGTCATAGTATATGGGTAAGGTTGGGTGTCTAATCATGGTAACACTATTGATTCGGCCCACTTTGTAATAGTTACAAATGATTTGATCCAAATCGTTCATGTGGAGACATGTGAGTGAGGGTATCTTATACGATGAGTTTGTATAAGACTAGACCACAAAATATTTAATCTCTCTTTATAAATTTGTTAATTGAGAAGATTAATATTTCATCAGGATGATCATATGTGACTCAATCTTAATCCTAAGTGAGTTATGAACTTCTTCCTGTGAGGGCTTGTCCTTTGATTTTCATGGGTGAGAGTGACTTTTGTACTCGATTCAATATGCCTACCATTTTGGGGACTTAACAAAATAGGAAGCTGGAAATATAATCTCACAAGATGGAATTCACTCCTTCCCATATAGGGTAAGTACAGTATTTTCCTTAAGTGCTGATTTCGAGACTTAAACAATGGGGCCTTACCATCTCACTGGCCCGAGAGAGACTTAGTTTATGGTTGGATCATAAACAAATTGTTAATTAGAGGATCAGTAGTACTTAAGGTGCAAGATGTAATTATAGGGGTAAAACATACTTTTTGACCCAACTGTAATTACAAACAACTCGTGAAAGATCGACTTACATGTAGTGATTATATTCATGGACACAACTTGTCCTACAGAGCATAAGAGTGCAACTTTAGGTCTATAGTGGAGTGACATAGAGTTAATGAATGAAAAATAATTTATTAAAGATAAGGGTGTACACAGGTCGGGTTGGGTTGGGTTTGAGGGTTTTGTGGAACCAACCCGAAAATTTGGGTTGGTCGGGTTGGCTACCCGAATGACCTGATCAAGGGTTGCAACCCAACCCAACCCTATATTTTTGGGTTGGGTTGGGTTGTCGGGTTGATTTTTTTTTTATAATAATGTTCTTAATTATTTAAAATAATTTTTACTTGAATTAATAACTAAAATGCCATAAAATTCAAATATCAAACTTCAAAGTTCATAACATCTTAATATTCATTACAATTTTAGATGAAAAACATTAAAAGTTCATAAATAGTTCATTTGTAAGTATATATATAACACAAAAACAAAAATCAAACTTTGGGTCGGGTCGGGTCAACCCGAGCCTAAAAAGGCCAACCTGAGAACCAACCCGAAAATTCGGTTCTCTAAAATTTTAACCAACCCAAACCGAAAAAAAACCTAACCCAACCCAACCCTTATAATTTGGGTTGGGTAGTCCGGGTTGCTCGGGTTACCAGGTTATTTGTACACCCCTAATTAAAGAGTTTAATTAATTAATTTTGTATCATTGGAGCTTATAATTTGTAAGTTCATAAGGTCCCCTTACTAGTTCATATGAACAAATAGTGATCAATTTCGTTGAAAGAAAATTTTGAATGTTCAAATTAAAATTTAATATATTTGATCTATTAAATAAGAGAAAACATATTTATTGTATATGATACATTAAATATCAAAGAAAATATGAATGTATTAAGATACATTAAAAAAAATATATTTATTAAATTTGAATTAGATTCAAATAAGGAAATATATATCGTCGAAGAATTTGGAAATGTTTGAATAAGATTCAAATTTGTTAGATAAATATATTTTAATATATTAGATATTAAAATATATTAGTTAATTATTTTCCCAGACCACTATAAATAGGACTCTAGGGGTGAGCCATTGTGTGCATTCTTTACAAGAGAAAAGAACTCTTGAAATTCTCCTCTCATTCGCTCTCTCTATTTTCAAGAAGGTTCCCACAAACCTCTTTGGTCCTTGTTCGAGTCATAGCAAGGAAGACTTTGTAGAAGTCTTGGAGTTCAACCTCAATGGAATTAGAGTACAAGGAGAAAAAAACCCGCTAGAATATTCTCCATATTATTTTCAAGGTATAGTTTATGTTTAACCTTAAGTGTATATTTTATTTCTAAAATAAAATCAAAGACAATTCCAACGCTTCCGCTATGGGTTTAATTCAATTATTTCCTTCATCTCCGGCATCGTTCAATTGGGTAAGTTTTCGCTACTGTTTTAAGACGAATTTGTTGAGTTATAATGGTTGATTTGGTTAGTAAATGGGCATTTAAAGTAACCTTCAACCATCAAACTAATTTTACAGGACACTCATTGCAATTGGAGGCCATTTGGGACTTTTTGGGTCAATTTACCTTGCTTTTCGGGTATGTCCAGCAACTTCTATCATTGTTTTGGGGTAAGTTTTATGTGGGTATTGTGTTTGCCAACACAATTAAAATTGAGCTTGAGTTGGAATTAAATTGGCCTATGAATTAGGACTTTTTGTGGAGTTTAGGGACTGTTTTGATATTTTTAAAACTTACCAATAACGCGTTGGACTTTTTTGAAGTTTACCCATTGTATGGTGAGACTGGACATTTGAATTTGTATTGTTTTAATACAAAAATTAGAACCTATTTTACATTATGGTGAGTTTGAAAAACAAGATTTTCACTACCATATCAAGTTGGAACCCATTTTAATTATTAAAAATTTATGGTTGATTTTAGCTTCATGTCATGGTTTAATGTTGGTTGTTGCTTTAAATTTCTAGGTGGTGCTTAAAAAGGGATTTTCGGTCTTGGTTGCAGTATTATTTAATTTTGCCTTTGAGGTAAGTAGTCTAGTTGGATAGTCCTTTTAATGCATATGACATGGAGTTCATGGATTCTATATGCATATGTGATTGAATGCCTATGAGTATGCTTCTTTTAAATTTGTGCTTGAGCGTAATGGTCGTTGGATGGCATCCTCTCAAGTAGGGGGCTTATTTTATTATACTTTAGCATGGTGTTTAAGGGGTTGGATTGATTGTGATTGGTTTGCAATGCCTATGAATCTTATTGTAGTTTCTCTAAAAGTGCGTATGCATGGGTTATTGATTTACTTTGAATGCACACAAATGTTTGGACAGTTGGAGATGCTTGGTTAGGCTGTAGGATTCAAAGTGCTTGAGCTATTAGACTGAATAGTAAGTAATGTTTGCTCGAAATGGTTGGATATTGTCTGAGTACAGAATGCTTGAAATGCTTGAATGGTTGAATGAGGTTTAGCTTCCTAAGATGTTGGAGGGGTTGACTGCATGCAGTATGCTTAACTTGTCAGGGTGGTAGTTTAGAACACCTTAAAGGTATATAATGATCAGGGTCATTACCCATGTTCCTTGTGGACTAGTTGTGTTTAACATGTTTAATTGGGCTTGGATATAGATGGGAGAGTAATGACCATTATGATTCCTAGCGTGATTAGGGGGCTAGCATTGGAAGGAACTGCTTAGGGCTGTATGCTGCTAGTAACTTCCTAGGGAAAAGGGAGAAGTTGGTTGCCTTCGTGTCAGCCTAGAACGTAGCCAATTAGACAAACTTGTTAAAGGTTGGGTTCGTGAAAAGTTTAGGTGAGCCTCGATTCAAGTGTGATTGAAGCATGATTACCTAAACGCTTATATAGCATGTTTGATTGAATAAGTAGGAGGCATAGTCGGTGAGTGGTTGTTCCGAGTTTGTGTCTGAACCATGTCTACCTACGTGTGTTTGTTGTTGTGCTCATGTTTTCGGTTATACTTGAGAGCTATAGGTTGAATTTATGGGAGAGGTTGGTGACCTGTTGAGTGGCTAGGCGTGGTCATATACCTCTTAGCGTTCTAAGTGTGTTGCGAGTGAGAAGAATGTCATTAGTTGGCGTCATTTACCCTTTCCCATTGAAAGAGTTAATATTAAGAAAGCGGAAGCAATTTCGGATCTCGAGCATTCAAAGTACATCAATTTAACCAAACAAAAACATTCTCAAAACTGGAAAAAAAAACTGGAAAAAACCAGAAAGTATGAACACATACATTTGTAGCTTAAATTCTCCAAATTCTTTGCAAATCTTGGATCAACAACACTACTTAGACCACCACTAGAGTCTTCCTTACTATTCTCAGCCCTTGGAATGGATTGTGGGATCCTTTGTTAAGAGAATTTTTAGAGAGAAGGAAGAGAGCTCAAGACAGTTTTTAAAAAAAAAACACTATCAAAGAAATTCACTCAATCCTTTTTGTGTTTCATCCCATTTATAGGCACTAATCAAGCTTCATTAGGCTTCCTATGGAAGACAACACTTGGCTTCCTATGGAAGTCAACACATCATTGGATAGGATTAGTCAAGTTTCAATTAAATCAAAATTAATTTTAAAAAAACTTGATTAATTAATTAAACCATTTAATTAATTAATTTAATTATTTAATTTAATATCAAATATTAATTAAATAATTAGACCAATCCATCTCTTTTATGACCAATGGTTTGTACATGAATCCCTATTCACGTATTAAACCGAACAAATATTTAAATCACATTTAAATATGTTCCTCTCTCTTCCTTATGGTTTTAATTCATAATTAAATTATAGTACGTTAAGTATATCGCATATAATTAACGTTTACTCCCAAAATCGAATTTGAACAATTCAAATTCTTTTCTCTCAAATTATTCCAAGGCTTAGTCTGAGCTAGTAAGGGGACCTAATGGACCTACAGATCATGAGCTCCAACGATACGAGATTAACCGGCCAAACTCTTTAGCCTAGCTAATCAACATTCGTTAACCACCGAGACACTCCACTAAAGCCCAGTGTCTGCAGTCTCCTCACTGTAGATATATTTCTGTCCACTTGATATAACCATGATTAGTAAGTCTGTAAACCCGAGATTTTTCCTTGAAATTTCTTTACAAAAAGAAACAAAGGAAAAAAAATAATAATAAATAAAATAATTGTTAAAACTTTTTTGGGAAATTGTTGTATAAGGAAAAGAGGAATAAAACAAAAAAAAGGGATAAGGGAAAACAAAAAGGAGCTAGGTGTTTGGTATGTTTTGTTTTTTTTTTTTTAAAAAAAAAAGGGAAAAGAAATGTGGGAATGGATAAGCTTTGGAGCACTCACCACTAACTCCACTTTCTAACCCATTTTCTCCCATTTGCTTCTCTTTTATTAAAGAAAAACAGGGCATTTCGTGGGAGAAGGTGGAAGAAAGAGGAAAAGAGAGCTTGCTGGGGTTGGAAGTTGAAGAAGAAGGGGGGAAAACTCAGCACAAGCCTCCATGGCAACTAAGTGATCAACTCTACTCACTACTGATGTTTAGAACGTTTTGAACTCCACAAGAAGAGTTAAGAGGTGAGATTTGATTTTCTTGAAAGTTAACCCATTTTTGAACAAATTTCATGAAGGAAGCTCGAGCAAAATCTGACTTTAAATTATTGATTTGTGAAGGGGAAGTCAGAGGAGAGATTTTGCTATCAAATCTGAAGAACCTCTGGTGTTTGAGACATGCTGATCTGTAGGATTTGAATCAGAAGCTCCATTAGGTATGGTTGTAAAGCTTATTTAATTTCCTAAAACTTTCATGAAGAAGTCGTGAGTAAACAATGATTGGAAGTGGCTTTAAAATTCAGATCAGGTGTGGTGTGCAGCAGAAAAACAATTCTGAAAATTTCAGAAGTTTAATTTTAGGGAAGTAGTTTTCGAGGTATTTACGGACACATCCTTTGGGAATTTCGATTCCATTCCTTCAGATAAGTTTTAGAGGGTTCAAAAAGGAAGAGTTTGGTATAAAGTACATCATTTTTGGCCAAGTAATGAAGAAGTTATGAGTAAGTGAGGTTAGAGTATGAAATCTGCAGAATGCTGGGAAATAGATGGAGTGATATTTGTAATCTTAAGTTTGAAAGTCATGAGATTGAAGTTCTAATGCTTGGTTTTGGTTTTTTTTGACAGGCCAGGAGGAAGTAGGTCAAGTTTACGGGCCGAGGATCTAGTTTTAACACTGTGAGTGACAAAACGAATTTCGAAAACGATTTCTATGCCTGAATTTATGCTTATGGAAATATAAGACTTCCTAAGAATGAATTAGTTTAAATGCTTTATGTTTTTTTTTTAAACATTGAACACATACTTAAGAGCATACATGGTTTCCTAAGAAATGATTAAGATATTGAGCCGAGGCTGTATAGTACTGTGTGCACACAGGTCATTTTCTGTTGTCGACGTTGAGTGTACTCCGTGACAACAATGCTGTCGTGAGTGCTGGGCGGGGCCCACTACGACAAAGACAATGGGAGTGCTGGGCGGGCCCCACTACATCGTAGAATGAATGTTGGTTGTACTGGGCGTGCCCTACACAACGTAGATCGTCACATAGTTTTTCCTTAAATGGTTAATATTCTTGATATGCCTTGTGAGATTTTAATGACATACCTGCTGGAGTGCTGAAAAGAAAAACTATTGTGACTATACATTTATATTTAACGCTTGAATACAGATTCATATGCTCATAGATTATCAGGTGATATGATTTACGAGTTAGTAGCTTTAACTAAGTCACTCGCTGAGCCTCATAGCTCATTCTTTCCATGTTTTCCAACTTTTCAGGTAGAGATCGAGCTCCCGGTGCCTAAGATCCTGCCATAGTCTGCCGAGCACTCTCTAAGTTTGATATTTTGTATGTGGGTGGGGTTTTGTAGCGAGTCCGTATATACATTGTAGATATTTTGGAAGGAACGTATAGTTATGTTCGTGTATGCACTAGTGGTGGTGGTTGTGTAAATCATGGTTGGGTATATTTTGGGTTGTAGTGCTCTCTACCCGTTTTAATTTTCAAGTGAGGTTTAAGTAGAGCAGCTCCTTACGTTCGTATAGTAATTAACAAAGTTCCGCTGTGTTGTGTTTAAAGTATTTCATATGCCAGCATAGTATGTTTATCAGATGTTACAAAGTCACAGGTATCGTTAGAGAGGTAAACGATGTCTGATGGCTTCACGCTATCTTCCGGGCTAAGTTAGCGGTTAGTTCGGGAGGGGGTGTGAAAAAGTCGATCCTTCACAGGTCGTTCGTAATTACAGCTGGGTCAAATAAACCGTTTTACCCCTGTAATTACTTCTTGTTCCTTAAGTCCCACTGATCCTCTAATGAACAATTGGTTTGTGGTCCAACCAACAAACCGGATCCCTCTCGGGCCAATGAGAGGGTGGGCCCATTGTTCAAGACCCAGAGTCAGCACTTAAGGGAACAACCTCTCTACTAATCCTTAAAGTAGGTAGGAGTGAATTCCATCTCTCATGACTATGTTCCCTACTATCTATCCGGTCTTATCCCCAAAATGGGAGGCTTATTGAGTCGGCGATCTCGGGCCACTCCCACCCATGCAAATCTAAGGATAATCCCGAATAAACAGGAGTTCATAGCACGCTCAGGATTAAGATCGAGTTACCTAGGTCATCGTATGAATATAGTCAGTTAAAACAGTAAACGGAGTTATAAAGTCTAAGTGACTATTTCGCGGTCCGGTCTTATACAAACTCTTTGCATAGGACGCCCCACTCTCATGTCTTCACATGAACGATTCAGGATCACATCCTTAGTACTATACAAAGTGGGTTGCCTCCATAGTGTCCCCAGAATAAGGTACCCAGCCTTATCCTTATACTATAGACCATTTTGGCTATTACTCGAACTTGATCCATTTTTATGTCATACATAAAGTTCAAGTATACATACTATAGCCAAGGGTTCTTAGTTCATTGGTTTTGGGTTATAGAATACACAATTCACTTTATTCAATAACACATTTACTGAATAAACCTCAATAAAATCTTTATAGTAAAATAGAATATACATTCAGTTTACAAAACCACGAGTTTTAGGACACAAAACCCAACAAACTCCCACTTGGACTAAAATGTCAGTGGAGTCAAATATGCTGAGGTTAAAAAAACTTCCCTACTTTACAACCCGTAGTCCTAGACTCTCTAGGTGTCCCTCAAACACTTTAGCCATGAGGGGCTTTGTAAACGGATCAGCAATGTTGTGCTCCAAAGGGATATGCGTGACGATCACGTCTCCTCGTTGCACAATCTCCCTGATGAGATGATATTTGCGCTCTATATGCCTTCCGCGCTTATGGCTTCTAGGTTCTTTAGAATTTGCCACTGCACCACTATTATCACAATAAAGGGTGATAGGCAAATTCATATTTGGAACAACTTCCAAATCAGTAAAGAATTTCCTAAGCCATACAGCCTCCTTCGCTGATTCGCAAGCTGCGACATACTCAGCCTCCATGGTGGAGTCAGCAATACAACCTTGCTTTATACTCCTCCAAACTATTGCTCCTCCATTAAGAGTGAACACTAATCCCGATGTGGATTTCCGTGAATCTACATTGGTCTGAAAATCAGAGTCAGTGTATCCTGCAAGGATTAGATCATTCGCACCATACACAAGCATATAGTCCCTCGTTCTCCTAAGATACTTGAGGATGTTTTTAACGGCAGTCCAATGATCATATCCTGGATTGGACTGATACCTGCTAACAATTCCCACTGCATAGCATATGTCGGGTCGAGTACACAACATGGCATACATCAGACTACTGACAGCTGATGCATAGGGAATGCGTCTCAATTCCTCAACTTCTCGAGGTGTCATAGGACACTGTTCCTTCGACAAATGAATTCCATGTTTGAAAGGTAATGAACCCTTCTTGGAATTCTACATCTTATATCTTATCAACATCTTGTCAATATAAGATGCCTGAGACAAGGCTAGCATTTTGTTCTTGTGATTCCGAACAATTTGGATTCCAAGGACAAACTGAGCTTCTCCCAAATCTTTCATTTGGAATTGGGTCGCTAGCCATTGTTTTATGTCAGTCAGGAATCCTACATCATTCCCAATGAGTAGGATATCATCTATGTACAAGACTAAGAAAGCTACAGTAGTATTGACTATCTTCTTGTAAACACAAGGTTCGTCAATATTCTGTTCAAAGCCATAAGATTTAATCGTAGTATTAAATCTTATATTCCAGGATCTAGATGCTTGCTTCAATCCATAGATGGATTGATTAAGCTTGCAAACCTTTTGTTCTTGACCCTGAATTATGAACCCCTCTAGTTGAACCATATAAATACTCTCTTCAAGATTACAATTCAGAAAGGCTGTCTTGACATCCATTTGCCAAATTTCATAATCATAAAACGTGGCAATGGACAAGAGTATTCTAATCGACTTAAGCATGGCAACAGGGGAAAAAGTTTCTTCATAGTCCACCCCTTCCCGTTGGGTATAACCCTTTGCCACAAGTCGAGCCTTAAAGGTTTGCACCTTACCAGCTTGGTCTTGTTTCCTCTTGTAGATCCACTTGCAACCGATAGGTCTTTCACCATCTGGTTGGTCTACAAGTTCCCAAACTGAATTGAAGTACATTAACTCCATTTCAAGGTCCATGCTTTAATCCACTGGTCCTTATCTATGTCATTCATTGCCTGTTTATAGGTCAATGGATCCTCAATGCCATCATCAGGTATGACGACCTGAGTTTCAGCCAAACCCATGTAACGGTCGAGTTGTCTAACATCCCTCCCACTACGTCGAGGCGTTCTCAACTCTTGAGAAGGACCAGCTTGATCAACAACTTTTGTTGATTTATCTGTAGCTTCCCCAGAAAGTTTGCTCAATACAATTCTACTTCGAGGCCAATGATCTCTCATGTGGTCTTCCTCTAGGAACGTGGCGTTTGTCGATACAAGCACCTTGTCCTCTTGAGGATCATAAAATAGACCACCTTTCGTTTCCTTGGAGTATCCTACGAATATGCATAATTTTGAACGGCGTTCCAATTTCTTTGGGTTTGGCACCAGCACATGTGCCGGGCACCCTCAAATCCTGAAGTGACGTAAACTTCCTTTACGCCCTCTCCATAACTCAGTGTTTCTGAAACACTCTTAGAGAGAACCATATTCAAAATATATGCAGCAGCCTCTACTGCATATCCCCAAAACGAACTAGGCAGCTGAGCATAGCTCATCATAGATCGAACCATGTCTAACAAGGTTCTGTTTCTCCTCTCATATACACCATTCTGCTGAGGTGTACCGGGCGCTGAGAGTTGGGATACGATTCTATGTTCTATCATATAGTCCTGGAATCTCAAATTCATATACTCTCCACCTCGATCTGATCGAAGTGTTTTAATCGTCTTACCTAATATGTTCTCAACCTCTGTTTTATACTCCTTGAACTTTTCAAGGGCTTCGGACTTATGATGCATTAGGTAAAGATAGTCGTACCTTGAATAATCATCAATGAAACTAATGAAGTATTCATACCCTCCTCGAGCTTTGACATTCATTGGACCACAGAGATCCGAATGTACGAGTTCTAAGGGTTCTTTGGCCCTATAACCTTTTTCAGAAAAATGTCGTTTGGTCATTTTTCCCTCAAGACACGACTCACATGGTGGTAAGGAGTTGTCTTCTAACTGACTTAGGAGACCACTCGTAACCAATCTCCCAATCCTATTGAGATTAATGTGGCCTAGTCTCAAGTGCCAAAGATAGGTACTTGGAGAATCTTTCTGCCTCTTATTTTGAGTATCAGCTGTTTTAAACATCTCAGTGTTCAAAATAGCTTTTACCTCTGTTGGTCTTAACACATATAAGTTGTTTTCAAGTTTAGCAGAACATTTTTGTACACCTCTTTTGCAAATGAACACTTCATTATAATCAAAAGATACTTTATACATATGTTCAAGCAAACAAGAGATAGATACAAGATTTCTTTTGATTCCAGAAACCAAAAGTACATTTTTTAGTAAAATGAATCTATCTCTAAACAACAACTTCACCGCTCCCTCTGCTCTGGCTGAGACAACCTCTCCTGTTCCAACCCTGAGAGTTATCTCACCATCTTCAAGCTGCCTCCAGGAACTAGTTTCTTGAAAAGAAGAACACACATGGTTAGTGGCTCCTGAATCTAGTATCCAGGCGTTATCATCATATTCCACTAAACATGCTTGAACAACAAGTAAATCATATTTACCTTGTCCTGCCTTCTCAGCTTTCCTTTCTGCAAGGTACTTTGGGCAATTCCTTTTCCAGTGCCCATCTTCACCACAGTAGAAAATTTTCCTTTATCTGCGGCTTTAGCCTTGCGTTTACTCATGACGGGAGCTTTTCCCTTCCCTTTATCTTTCTTTTTCTTTTGAATACCCTTATTCTTAGAAAAAGAAGAACCAGACTTAGTCCCAGAGGATGATCCTCTTGGAAATTTCTTCGAAGTGACAACATTTGCCTCATTCTCTTTTCCCTTTGTTTTCATCAGGGAATCGAAAGTTTGTAGCTCGTTAAGGAGAGTAGTCAGATTATACTCTATCTTGTTCATCACTGCATTGGTGCGGAACTGTAGGAAGCTCTTCGGAAGAGATTCCATTATAAAGCTAACCTGACTATTCTCATCAATGACAGCTCCGTTTACTTTTGCCACGTTGAAGTGGACCATCATGTTAAGGACATGCTCCCTAACAGAAGTTCCCTCCTTCATACGGGAGTTGTAAACATTCTTGAGAGCATCATGACGGATCGATGAGGATGGTTGTCCAAACATCATCTGTAATGATCCCATGATCTCCTTAGCAATAATCATGCTCTCATGTTTCTTAGATAGCATATCAGATATGCTGGCTAAGATCATGGTGTCAAATGTCGCTCGACATATCGAAATATCGAGCGACATATCGGAAATTTGACACCCTCGAAATATATTAGTAGGGAGAGATATATCTCTCCAAAATATCGTCGATATTTTGACGAAATCTCGAAATTTCGTCGAAAGGAAGATATTTCCCGAAATGTCAAAGAGATAGCCATTGAGAATTTGAAAATCTGTTAATTATCCAAACTTGAGGCCCACAACTAGAAGCCCACAAGCCCAATGTTTGGTTGTTCTGTTTCTTAGATGCTTCTTTATACAGGTTTTCCATCCTTAAAATTTTCGATGTGGGACAGGAGTTGTGACCATGTTCTTGCGATTACTAATTTTTTTGCCTCTCAGTTTTTGTTTTTTTTTTTTGTTAATTTTTTAATTTTTTTATTAATAAGATACGGAACTTCTAATTGAAGAAATAAAAAAAAATACTATGCGTTTAGTATTGTGATTAGCCATAAACAGATTGTTTTATACTTATTCAAGAATTTTTCTTTTCTTTTTGTAATCAAGATTTTTCTTTTTGAAACCTTTGATGGGTTGAGTTTATATTATCAGGCAAATCACAGGACATAGGAAAATATGGTTTTTTTAAAAAAAAAATTCTTTTCTCTTTTTCCTTTTTTAATTCTCTTTTAACTCTCCCTTAATTTCTATCAGTTAATCATCTTATTATGTGAGTCTCACGACTCTCACCCAACCATTTCATCTCCTCTCTCTTATTATGTTCTTTTTCTTTTTGTGTAACTCAATTTGTTTTCTTAATCATCTAAATAAGTTTGTTGAAATTTCACACACACAATACATTAAGTGAATGGATAAAGTTAATCCAAAAAAAAAAAATACATATATATAAGAAAGCATTTAAAATTTTGAGTGGCATCTTGAAATGTTACTTGACATTTCGAGATGTCAAAGTGTTTGACGTGTGGTAAAATATCACTTTTCTAAGGTATCAAAGTGTCAAAGTGATCTATTTATAATTATTAATTATTTAATATCAATGATTATAATATTTATTCATTAAGTAACTATTTTATTCTGCTCATTAATTATTGTATAAGTATTAAGTTGTTGTTTATGAGGTTGATTATATTTTTTTAACACTAAAGTGATTAATAAATGAAATGCTATTTTAGACAAAAATGGAATTTTCGTTTCCTTTAGAAAAATCTGTAATTACCGTCAAAATTCATGCTCATATCGACATTTTCATTGACATTTACATCTAAATATTGTCTTAATTTTTAGATATGATGATTAAAAATGGTCAATTATAGTCTAATTAAGCCATAATTAAATTTTCATTGACTAATTCAAATAATTTCCATCAATTTCCATGATTTCCATAAATTTCCCTGAAATTTCCATTGACATTTCCATTTCCATCGACATTTCCATAAAATCTAGACTTCGACATTTCCAACGACATCGACATTTCAAACATTGGCTAAGGGCATGTTTGGGAATGATTTTAAAAATAGTGATTTTAGCACAATTCATTTGTTTATAATTGATTTATGAAAAGTGATTTTCATATAATCATTTTAATGTTTGGTTCTACACTTTTAATAGTGATTTTCATACAATTAAAAGTGACTTTCAATGATTAAGGGCATTTTTGAGAGTGACCTTAAAACGTGTTTTAAGCTAAGTGACATAGTTATAATTAATTTTGTAAAAGTTTTAGTTATAAATCATTTTAATATTTGGTTTCACTCTTGTAAAAGTGATTTAAATTTAATTAAAAGTATTTTTTTAAACGATTAATGTTTATTTTCAAGGGTGGTTTTAGAATCATCAAATTACTAAAAAGAGTATTACATTTGAAATTAAAAAAAAAAAAAAAAAAAAAAAAAAAAAAAAAAAAAAAAAAAAGGTTTTGAGAATACGTGTTTTTTTATGGAAATTAATGAATTATTATAAAAGATGACGGTTTTTAAACGTCACAAAAAGTAAGTTTTTTAAAAAATATGAAATAATAGTCATTTTAAAGAAAAAAAATCACTTGGGAATCACCTCCCAAGTGATTGATCGGGAATCACTTAAAGTGATTTTGGATGTTTCCAAAATCACTTTCTTATCATTGCCAAACATCACAATTTTGAAGGAGAATTGATTTTGGGCATGTCAAAAGTGATTTTTGGCATTTCAAAATCACTCCCAAACATGCCCTAAGATATAGACTTGGGCTTTATCATTAGCCCTAGTCCATCTGTCAAATGCATCCCGAACAATTCGGTTTGCAGATAAGTCGGGAGGGAGAGGACATTCCTCTGTTAAGACAAACCTTAGATCATCGATAACTAGAATCGTATTCAAGTTCGATTTTCAGGTTGCGTAGTTATCACCGTTTAATTTATCGGAGGCTAGTAACTGAATTAAAGAGCTCGACATGCTGAAAAATAGAACATATTCTATTAGTGAATTACTTCTAACCCATTACATGCATCCAATTAAAAAATTAGCAAAAGTAATAATGTACCCATAAACTCATTATTGTTTTTGCAACGATACTTCAGTGAGTCAGAGCAACCGCTACCGAGGGGCAGTCAATCACTCATTCACTGAACCAAGACATTCTTGACTAAATGCTAATACCGGAATAACTCTTATTCCTATAGCATTCTAGTTATCGCCACTTTGGTCAAGAATTCACTAACACTTAGTAATTCTTGTAAGTGTGACCCTCCATTTTCAGACCTCAGAGATCGGCCCCAACAATGCTACCGAATTGGAAAGTCAAAGCTGGGAATGGACCTAGGAGTTCCTATCCATTTCTGGAGTTTGAGTTGTTCTGACTCCCATGTTACATCCCTCCGAATGGATGGTGCTACTACGGGCAACCTGCAGGCGGAACATGGGAATCTCACGGTCCAACCTAATGGAGGAGACTGTAGGATGTGTTGACACACTTCCTTCTCCCACTTACTATAAATAATTTCTCCATTCACCTTGCTCTTGATTTATGCAAACACCATCCGAATGGGGATGCCCTATTGACATCACGAGGCCGAGCATAAATCTCACGGTGTGAACTTCGTAGAGAGCATAAGAGGAAATTGATATATCATATATACCTTTTCACTCCCACTAAGTATTTTAGACGATTTGGGTATAATTTTATTTAGGCATATTCCGGCTATTAATATACCTAAGTCTATTAATATAACGATTATATTGATATTACCTAAGTCAATTAACCCTTTAAAAAACTTAGGTCTACGAGTTTAATTAAACTTTTTAATTAACGTCGCTCACGAGGAATAATTTATAAACCTCTGGATTAAATTCACTCCCAGGTCGATTCCCAAGTAGGGGTGTTCCGTTTCCGTCATCTTAAATACCCCAGCCTAGCCAAAACCTTCCTTAGACAGAGTCCCTCTTTAATCATAGTTTATAAATTATTGGTTGCCTAATTCTAATCTTATTAGAACTAGATAACCTATGGTCTAATTATTTTAATTCTAAAACCATTTTAAAACTAAATAATTAAACCCTAGGTTTGTATGCATTTTCTATGTTTGAGTGCTTGATCATTCATCACATGAACAATTAAATAAACATAGAGTAGAAATTCATCACATGAATTATGCATGGAAATGCTTTGATGCATTTAATATAACAATTATATTATACTGTTGTGCAAAAACTCACTACGCAAGCATACGCAATCGTAGGTAGTACATGGTAAACAAGGTCGATCCCACGAGGACTTATGCAAGTAAATTTATTGGAATTAAGCACAAAACTTACCAACAAAAACTAGCTAAAGAATGCAACTAAACTTGCAAATTGACTAAACACGAGCACAAAACCAACTACTAAACTAAGAGAGACTTAGAAATGCAAAGTATAACTTTAAACCAAGATTAGAGAGGCTACACAAGTACTAAAATGATGAAAACAAGAGGCTGGAATTTAAGGGTGCAGTAGCAGTTTTTACCAAATGAGGTCATCAATGCTACAACATTAAACACCACATTGTTATACAGAAAGGAATTTTCACTTACAACCGACCCAAAAACAACTTGAACTCGATTTTCTTATCTTTAACCTTGAGTTAAACATGTGTCTATGCAAACCCAATGCTAAATAACACTAATGACACCCAAATTCCCCAAAATCACAAGCTTGGAATGTATGTCTACACTCCACAAATTCTACCAAGAATTTACTTGCTCCATTTATGCTAATCCACCCATTCTTAACCCTTTCAGTATTAAGAACTAGCTTATGCCTTACCTAAGGTGATCAAACTCAAGTAAGAACTTACAATAGACACCACAAATGGAAGTATAACTTCATAGAAAAGCATTGAATCAAAAGGTTTCAACCAACCACATCATTCCCTAAATTCCAGCCCTAAAAATACTTAGCTCATGACCTTAAAACAAAGAATAAACCAGTAAAACGCAGAAATCAACAACATCTTGCAACTAATCTAAGAGTTATCTCCAAAATGGGTACAAAAATACGTTAATGTAGCTAAAAGCTTGATAAAAAGTTAGGGCAATACAAAAATCATCCACTATAAGGTAGAAACTAGAAAGGAAACGAGAAAGAGAGAGTAGAGGATGACGAATCTCCTTCTTCTTCTGGAAAACAGCCCAAAACAGCAGCTATCTTCTTCTCTTCTTCTGTTTTTCTGGGTTTTTCTCCCCTTTTCGGCCTCTCCAACTCTCTTCCCCAAGCATTCTGCTCTCCTTTTCCCTAAAAGGGCTGATTTAGCTCTCTTCATCCACGTGGCAGCAGGCAATTGGCTTGGTTTTTAGTAAATACTGACTTACATGGCGATGCAAGCAGTAAATTTTCCGTAAAAACTGTGTCCCGATGTGGCTCACGATGCTGCAGCACTGGCAACCTCATTAGGAATGTGGGCTACAATGCTGTAGCATTGGCAACCACAATTCAGCATTCCAGCCCACAAAATTTGCTCACCAACTCGGGAAAACCTGCCCAAAATCAGAAAATATTCAACCAAAGAAGGGAATAATATAAGATTTTTCAACATTCTTGCTTGCTTAAAGTAGTACCCACATAATCGCTACAAAACTGACAACGGACTGTAAACAACTCGAATTTTAGCGGGGTCTAAGAGTGAAAATTGTGATAATTTACTCCCATTTCATGGGATTATCATATACTAAGGCAACTATATGTTGTATGCTTTATTTTTAATTAATATAACATTTATATTAATTATACTTAAAACATACAACATCTATTTCATAAAATTAATACAACTCTTATATTAATACTTATGAAATGCTAAACATGCATATTATACATTATAACACTTATAACATACTTTCAATGCATGGAGCATGCTTCCTTTGGTGGAATTTTAAATCTATATGGCAAACTTTATGCACATACAAATAGAGATTTAATTATATCATACATTCACAATGCATAATTAATTAAACACACTAAAGTGGACCGGTTTTGGCATCACGGGCAAACAAACAACTAAATTATTACAAGAATAATTTAATAACTAGGTTGAGACGCTTCCGAACAATTCGAACCGCCCCGAACCAGCTTGAAAAAACTTGAACCGAGCTTCAATACAGCAGAACCGGATTGAACCCACCTGAAACGGACCAGTCAGCTTCAAACAGGCAAAACCGAGGCCAAACATACCTGAACCGGACCAAACCAAGGCTGAACCAAATCCCAAGAGGCTGGAGAGTGTAGAACCGGTCTGAACCTATCCTGAATTGGACCGGAAACAATCGAACCAAACCGCTTCTTCAACCTCTGCTTGAACCGGTCTGGGCAGAAAAAAAACAGCAGCTTCTGCTCTGTTTTCCAGCTTGAACACTTCACCTTCTCACTTCAAATTGGAAGCCTATATGGACTCTAATGACTCCAAATTTTTTACAGACTCTTCTTCACACATTAAAGCCCATACACGCTTGGGAAATTACAAAACGGACTACAAATTGAAACTCAATTTTGATGCCAAATCCAAAAGTACCACTTTAGACGCCCAGAAAATTTGATTTCAAAAACATACCCACCAAGCTCAAATTGAATCAAATTGAGTGCTCAAAATTTCTCTGATAGCAATTTAAAGAGTTAATATTAAGAAAGCGGTAGCAATTTTGGATCTCGAGCATTCAAAGTACATCAATTTAACCAAACAAAAACATTCTCAAAACTGGAAAAAAAACTGGAAAAAACCAGAAAGTATGAACACATACCTTTGTAGCTCAAATTCTCCAAATTCTTTGCAAATCTTGGATCACTAACACTACTTGGACCACCACTAGAGTCTTCCTTACTATTCTCAGCCCTTGGAATGGATTGTGGGATCCTTTGTTAAGAGAGTTTTTAGAGAGAAGGAAGAGAGCTCAAGACAGTTTTTTTAAAAAAACACTATCAAAGAAATTCACTCAATCCTTTTTGTGTTTCATCCCATTTATAGGCACTAATCAAACTTCATTAGGCTTCCTATGGAAGACAACACTTGGCTTCCTATGGAAGTCAACACATCATTGGATAGGATTAGTCAAGTTTCAATTAAATCAAAATTAATTTTAAAAAAACTTGATTAATTAATTAAACCATTTAATCAATTAATTTAATTATTTAATTTAATATCAAATATTAATTAAATAATTAGACCAATCCCTCTCTTTTATGACCAATCGTTTGTACATGAATCCCTATTCACGTATTAAACCGAACAAATATTTAAATCACATTTAAATATGTTCCTCTCTCTTCCTTGTGGTTTTAATTCATAATTAAATTATAGTACGTTAAGTATATCGCATATAATTAATGTTCATTCTCGAAACCGAATTTGAACAATTCAAATTCTTTTCTCTCAAATTATTCCAAGGCTTAGTCTGAGCTAGTAAGGGGACCTAATGGACCTATAGATCATGAGCTCCAACGATACGAGATTAACCGGCCAAACTCTTTAGCCTAGCTAATCAACATTCGTTAACCACCGGGACACTCCACTAAAGCCCAGTGGCTGCACTCTCCTCACTGTAGATATATTTCTGTCAACTTGATATAACCATGATTAGTAAGTCAATCCTTCACAGGTCGTTCGTAATTATAGCTAGGTCAAATAAACCGTTTTACCCCTGTAATTACTTCTTGTTCCTTAAGTCCCACTGATCCTCTAATGAACAATTGGTTTGTGGTCCAACCAACAAACCGAATCCCTCTCGGGGCAATGAGAGGGTGGGCTTATTGTTCAAGACCCCGAAGTCAGCACTTAAGGGAACAACCTCTCTACTAATCCTTAAAGCAGGTAGGAGTGAATTCCATCTCGCATGACTATGTTCCCTACTATCTATCCGGTCTTATCCCCAAAATGGGAGGCTTATTGAGTCGGCGATCTCGTGCCACTCTCACCCATGCAAATCTAAGGATAATCCCGAATAAACAGGATTTCATAGCACACTCAAGATTAAGATCGAGTTACCTAGGTCATCGTATGAATATAGTCAGTTAAAACAGTAAACGGAGTTATAAAGTCTACGTGACTATTTCGCGGTCCGGTCTTATACAAACTCTTTGCATAGGACGCCCCCACTCGCATGTCTCCACATGAACGATTCAGGATCACATCGTTAGTACTATACAAAGTGGGCTGCGTCCATAGTGTCCCCAGAATAAGGTACCCAGCCTTATCCTTATACTATAGACCATTTTGGCTATTACTCGAACTTGATCCACTTTTATGTCATACATAAAGTTCAAGTATACATACTATAGCCAAGGGTTCTTAGTTCATTGGTTTTGGGTTATAGAATATACAATTCACTTTATTCAATAACACATTTACTGAATAAACCTCAATAACATCTTTATAGTAAAATAGAATATACATTCAGTTTACAAAACCACGAGTTTTAGGACACAAAACCCAACACCCATATGAGCATGCTTCCTAAAATGTTGGGGAATGTGTTTGGCATGAGAGGTACTTTCCCTTTTGCGTTCTGCTAGCTTAGGGACGAATCTCCATTGTGATTAACATGAGAGTTGCTTTCCTTCATCGAGTTGTGCTAGCTTAGGGGGCGATTTCCCCATTGTATGTGCTCAGGAATCTCGGGCCAGGTTATGGCTGTGGTTATGGCATGATGGGTGGGTTTGGCATGGTGAGTTACCTTGGAGGTTTCAAGAGTGTTGCGAATGAACAAAAATCTGTTAAGCTAGTGCTACCTACCTTTTTCTCCCATAATGTTTAGAATGAGGGTTGCTTTCCTTCATTCAGTGTGTTAGCTTGGGGGCGATTCTCCCACAGTGTTTAGAATGAGGGTTGCTTTCCTTCATTCAGTGTGCTAATTTAAGGGCAATTTCCCATTCTGATTAGCATGAGGGTTGCTTTCCTTCACTGAATTGGGCCTAGGTTACATGACTCACAAGTATAGAACGAGGCAATACCAGAGAGGGGTGGACTTGAGGTAAGGTGAGTGGGCATTTAGCTAACTGAAATGAGTGTTTAAGTTTGAGCAAGAGCCTGTGAGTTGGGCAAAGCTCTGCTTTGTATGATTTTCAACTTCGGACCCTTAAATGAGCTGCTCACTGAGTATGTTTATACTCACTTTTGCTACTTTGTTGTGTCTTTGCAAATGGTGCACAACCACGAGGCGGGTGATGGAGGCGATGACTTAACGAGGCTATGGAGACACCACCAAAGTTCTTTTCTTGTGTTTAGTGTCTAGTTTTGTATCTCTATTCTTTATTGTGTGGTTAGCCTGTAAATCCTAAATTTTTGTTTCCTGTTTTGGTAGGATGTCATGTACTCGTGTCTATTGGTTGAACTTAGCATGATATTCATAGTTTGGTGGATGCTGAGTGTTTCCTCTAGGTTATTAGAAGTGTTGTTATGTCTTTTTCCAGGTTCATGAAAATTTTGGTTTCCTTGTAGTTACTCGTTATACTGCCGAAATTTTAGGCATGAATGGGATAACTCAGTTGTGCTTCCGCATTAGCTTGTTTAGTTTTTAGAGTTGTTATAATTATTTGGTTCTTTTGAATAATTGTTTACTTTTTTTTTATTCTATGAATAATGGAATTGGCTTTAGATTAAGCCATGTTTTTCAATTAAGTAAAAGTATTTTACAATTGGTTTTAACATTTGTTTAATCGCTTCTGCATCAATTGATAGAATGTTCATATTAGGAAATACGGGCTATTACAAATAACTTTTAGCTTTAAATAGCCAATTTTATGTTCAACAAACCTTGATGTGGTAGGAATAAAACCCTAATTTGATGTCAAATCATCATCCTGAACAAAAAGAGTAAAATAACCTTACTTAAACATGCTTAGAAGGGTAAAAATAGAAAACAAACAAAACTCTTAGAAGGGTAAAAATAGAAAGAAAACAAAACTCTTAAATAAAATGTGGGTCACAGATCAGATATTAAAAGAGTATAAAGTGAGATGCTAAAAGATAGACATCAATTCCACAAATTATGTGTACCAAGCTGCAGTTGAATGACTTTAAGCTCAAAATTTTAAATGGATTTATTAAAGGACGACATTATTAATTGTTTGAATACTTTAAAAGAAAAAAATGGCTATTAGACTTAAAGTCTTTCAACGTGATAGTAGTTTTACTTGGAATAGCATCACAAAAATAATTGAGGAGCAACCAGTTTGAGAGGTTTTAATTTAGGTAGCTATTACTTATGTTTTTTTTTTCATACCAATATTGATTTGGTTTTATAAATTTGTTTTATTTTGAGATCAATCTTATCCAAAAGCTCAACAAGTTCAAGGTAAGCCAATTTACAACTTTGATATCTGAAAATAAGTTTTTGAGAAAGACAGAGCAACTGAAGCATTTGCAAGAAATGCAAAAGAGAAGATAAGTTGTTGACAAATGGACGAATCCTTGAATATCAATGATATATAGAGGAAATGATGGCACAAGAGGAAATTTATCTAGAAAGTTTTGAGGATGACATTTCTATGAATAGTTAGTCATAAAAAAAAAATCAAGTATTTTATTCTATTTCTAAATGCAACAAGAAGTCACTTGTAGTTGAGACGACATTCAGGACTTCTAACTTCATTTTATTTGATCCTATAGTGATAGAGACTTTTTTTGAATGTTTGGAATCCATGCACAAAGTCAATCCGAGCATAGCTTAGTGAATAAGACATCAATTACTATCCCAAAAGTCGTTAGTTTGATCACCACCCATGCAATTGTTGAACTAAAAAAAAAAATTCATGCACAAAGGACTCCACTGAAAAATGGGGACAATAATTGAACGCTTTTGTTTAGGTTCTGCTGAATTCAATTTTTTTTAGTTTATATAGAATAAGACACGTGTTAGGTTTTTTAAACTTTCTTTTGACAATAATGACGACATTTGCTTTCATGATTATAGGTAGTTGGATATTGCGTAGGCAGGCCCCTCCCCGATTTAAATTTCCGTCTATGCGAAATTCCCTGCTGATATAATTAGCCTTTTTATTATTACATGGGGTATTTTTTTTTTTAATTAAATGACCAAATTGTTAAACTCTATGTTCGAGGAGGAAGAAGAGTACAGCATATTTAGAAGCACGAGACGAGAGAGACGAGCAGAGTGTAAACATGGATTTCGCTCGTCTCACTGAGGCCTTGGCTTCCAAATCGTACGAAAAGATCGCTGATATCTGTGATGAGCTCATGCTTCAGGCAACTAATTTTCTTGTTTTTTCATCACGCTTCAGCTTTAAATTTCATTTTGTTTTTCCTCGATTCTCCGAAACCCTGGCCTGATTTACCCTCTGGGATTTGTTTAAATTCACGTTACTTGAACAGGCTGCAGCTGAGGGCATTGCTTATCAGGATGAATGGCCTTACACAATCCATTTGCTTGGCTACCTTTACGTTGATGATATGTAAGATCATTTTCCATGATTCCTATTCATTTCACTTCAAATCGTGAAGAAAAATTTAGGTGGATTGATTAAGGTACTAGACTGTTTCTTGGGTGAAAGTTTTGTGGTTCTTGTCTTTTGATCTGGGTTTTAAGCGCCATTGTACTTATTGGGTCATTTCGATGGGTTCGTTTTACTCTCCTAAAGGAGTTTTTAACTACATTTGAGAAGTTCTGTTTCTTTGTAAGAAATTAAAGATTAGGGCAATAAACTAGGAAATTGTGCGTTATCATTGATTATTGGCTCATATGAAAATTCTCAACCAATGTAGGAGTTTTACATGGTCTTCAGTTTTCCTTGGGAGTGTTCTTGAGGAAATATGAAGTATTTCTTGACTTTTTTTATTCTATTTAAAAACAACAATATGGTTAAGATTGTCCTTTCGATGTTCCTAAGAAATATACAACAGTTTTTTTTTTTTTTTTTTTTTTTTTTTTTTAAATTTTTTTAAATTTTATTTATCTGTCATCCTTTTTAAACTTGCTGCTAGGGCTCTACAGTGTTACTTTGGAGTTATTTGTTCCGAAATACATTGGGTTGCATTTAGTCATTAGCTCTTTTTTATACTTCTATTTCCTTTCCCTTCTACATTGATCTCATTTTGGGTAGAATAAGTCCATGTGTAAATTATTTATAGATTTTATCTTAGACTTACTGTTCAATTTTTTTCTGGATTTCTTTTGTTCATTCCTTTTCCCTCCTTTGGTCTTTCATTCAATTTTGTGGTTGAATCTTTTTGTAATTTGGTTCATATCATAACTCTTGGTTGAAGTTGAGTTTCCTTATCTGGATTTGCGGATTATCAGCTGACTGTTAACTGTTAAGTGGTTTCTTGCAGCAATAGTGCTCGATTTCTCTGGAAAGCAATACCTTCCACCATAAAAGAGAACCGACCAGAACTGGTTGCTGTTTGGAAAATTGGCCAAAAGCTATGGGTTCGGGACCATGGGGGCGTTTATGAGGCTATTCATGGATTTGATTGGTGTCAAGAAGTTCAAGGCCTATTAGCTGCATTTTCAGGCAAGTCTCTTTAATTTTTTCCTTTTCAGAGGCAACAAAATATTTCATTGGTAATATGAAAGTTGCAAGTAAATTAACATAAACTCCATCTAGAAATCCAACAACCCCGCCCCCACAAAGAGATATAAAATGCCACAACCCATTCCAATGATACGATAAAAATATAAGGTTAAATTACAAGTTTAGTCCTTGACCTTTCAAGTTTGTGTCGTAATGATCCTTGAACTTTAAAAAGTGTCTTATAGGTCCCTGAACTTTTATATCCCTGAACTTAAAAAATGTCTAATAAATCCCTACACTTTCAATTTTGTGTCTAATAAGTCCTTGACATGTTCATAATTTTTAAAAATTACCTGATCTATTAGATATAAAATTGAATTTTATGTCTAATGAGACCCTAAACTTTCAATTTTGTGCCTAAAAGCTCTGTGAATTTTAAAAAATGTAAAATAGGTCAATGGCCTATTAGACACAAAATTGAATTTCAATTCAAGGACCTATGGAATACAAAATTGAAAGTTTAAAGACCTTTTAGACATTTCTTAAACTTTAGGGACCTATTACAAACAAAATTAAAAGTTTAGGAACCTATTATACACTTTTTAAAGTTTGGGGACCAAATAGATACAAGCCTGAAAGTTCGGGGACTAACCAAAATATTAAAAAAAAACTTTCCAACAGAATTGAGAAGAAGCCATCTCAAAAAATGCTGGGGACTATTAATGAAACCCAAAGGAATTGACAGACCTTCAAAGAATCTTCTAGTGGAAAAAACCCAGCCAGAAGCTAAAACCATTCCTGCCTATAAAACAGCCTCTATCGTCTGCAAAAGAACCCAGAAAACCCAGGCACACACAAACTGGAACAAGAAAGAAAGAGCCTGAAAAACCTTTGAAAGTAAATTACTTTCCCATTGAATATTCCTGATGTGCCAACTCAAATAGTTTAATTTTGGTGAAATTACAAATTTGGTGCAGGGTGGTCCTTATAGTTTTAGAAGTTTCAATTTAGCTTCTATAGTTTGGGCTTCGTTTTAATTTGGTCTCTATGGTTTTAAAAGTTTTAGTTCTATGGTTTGGACTTAGTTTCAATTTATTCTCTATGGTTTTAAAAGTTTCAATTTGGTTTCTATGGCTTGGGCTTAGTTTCAATTTAGTCTCTATCGGTTAAATAGACAAACCTCACAAGTCGTCCCAAAATTTTGTTTTACCCACCCGAAAAATTACTTATTTCCTTCCATTTTTTACTTAACCTTAAACCCTAATACAGTCAACTAACACAATTAGCCAAATAGAAAATATCATCTTATTACCATGTAAAAAAAATTGAGAGTAAAGATCAAGACAATTTGTGAAGTTTGACTAAACCAATAGGGACCAAAATTGAAAATTTCAAAACTATGGAGACCAAATTCAAACTCAGTTCAAACCATTAGAACTGAATTGAAATATGCCCAAAACATAGGGACTAAATTAAAACTTTTAAAATTATGGGGACCAAATTCAAACTATGTCCAAACCATGGGAACTAAATTTGTGATTTAACCTTTAATTTTCTACATGTTATGTTTTCCTACTTTACTTTCACAGTTGTTGATCATTTTTTTTAATCTCTTTTAATTTTTTATGATAGTTGGGTCCATTCTGTGGGTAGTTATCTGTTAAGAGAAGACCATCTCTGTGGAGAGGGGCATTAAATATTCCCATTGTTTTTTCATTTTTCGAATGTAAGCTCTCTCGAGCTACAATCAACGCTTTATGATTTTTTTCTTTCTAAAGATTTCCTATGTCAGTTGGTCACTCAATACTAGAAATGGTCGTAAAGAATCATCCATTTTCTCTTCTATTTTGAGTTTGAGCAATGTATGAATGCTTGATTTGCCACCTTTGTTCAAGAAGTTTGCCAGGGCTTGTATTAAATAGGAAATGGAGTGGGTCAATTGGAAAACTAGGGTTTGAGAGAAAGAGCTCGCATGCATCAGGAAATTATTTGCCTATTGCCAAAAACACTATAGGGTGGAAGCGTGAGGATGCCTGTCGTTCTAGCTGCTGATAATCTAAGAATGAGGAAACATGATTGAACCTTGGAATGACTTAAAGGTGAATGTGAATCTAATGATAAAATAGAAGAAATCGCAATGAGTGGAGTTTGTTAGGTGTGAAAGCAACGAGTTTTTCCTCAACTTGTTCCAATTAACAATTACAAAATTATTTTTTATTTTGATCAAGCAATTACAAAATTATAATTGATTTACCATATTTCGATGGGATGGACACAACCTCATTAAAGTTTTCCTTGACTACAAGTTTTAGAAATTTTGTTGAGTGTATGAATATAAAAAGAGAGTGAGTTAAACTTGTGGCATAGCTGTTGAAAGGGTGATGCCTCTGTGTGGGGAACAACTCCAACTCAATTGTGTAATTTGAATGACTCCATAGTTCATGACCAATGATGAAGCGACTTCTTAAATCTAAGGTTGTTTTCCTCTGGAATATCAAGAATTCCTATATTTCAATAACGACAATGCAATCAAAATTTCAAAACTATTGATGAATATGTTGAGGAGTTTTATTGATTTAATGCCCGTATAAGCTCTTTTGAGAACAACAAACCGCTTGATTTATAACTAGTTTGAGTAAGGCCCCTCAAGAAACACTTACTACTTAAGCCCTTGTTGTCAGTGTCTAAAGCCATCACACTAGCCCAACGCTTTGAAGAACAGAATTTTCCACCTGTCAGTCGTTCTCTACTCATCCACAAGTATTCTTTAGATATTGCCATTGATAAAGGCAAGGCTCCTACTTTTCCTGACGTCATGAACTTCATTGGTACAGATCCTCACCTTCCATCCTTTAGTTCAACAATGCCAAATTCCTTAGTTCCTGTCTGAATTACCTTTCATTGGCATAAAGGGCTCCAGTTTTTGGGATTAAAAATTCAATTTTTTTTACCTTCAACTTTACTGAAAACTTGCTGGTTGCGTCTGTTTGTTAAACTTAAAATGCCAAATCTTATGAAAATAAAAAATAAAAGAGAGAATTCATTTTTTTTTACCTTCAACATTACTGAGAACTTGCTTTTTTTGGGTCTTTGTTTGGTTGGGTCCTTTTTGTTCTTGGAGAGCTTTGCTCTTTTTTGGTTGTTTTGGCTTTGTGTTTTTAGTTTGGCTGGGTGTTTTGTTCTTTTCACTTCCTATGGAAATTTGTATCCTTGAACTTTTAATATCTTTTCATCATATCAATGAAAAGTTGTTTCTTGTTCAAAAAAACAAAAAACCCAAGAATTTTAAAAAATATGATATCAATCTTAAGCATCAAAATAATTTTTGTTTTCGTGTTACAGATCTTTACAGAAGGAGAATGTTTCAGTTGCTGGTGTCTGCTTATTCTACAATAAGCATCCATGACACAGCTCACTTCTTGGGAATGAATGAGGAAGAAGCCAAAAATTGTAAGCTATTTTTATTAACTAACTATATTTTCCTAACATTTTTGTTGGCTATATTGTAGTTTTTCTAAAAAGAAATCAAAACTTTTCATCAAGACTGTGCAAAATTATGAACGACTAGAAGGTGTTGCTTTTGTAGTCTTTTGGGCAGGGGTTCTCTCTGCTCCTGGCTGCTAGGGTATATATATATGAAGAGGAAAGTTATATGGGGATTGATTCAAAGAAATTTTGCCTACCTTCCAAGCCTTTGAACATACAATAATTGTTCAATGTTATTTTTTGCTGAGAAACCAAAGGCCTAAGATGCTTGTCCTTTCTAAGAGTATTTTGAACTCTTATTGACATGCATTTTTCGACAATTCTCTCAACAAGTCCTGGTTGGAGTAGGGAGTTTTGGTCATGGTTGGAGGAGGGAGTTTTGGTCATGTCCTCTCCCATGCCTTTCAAGTCTTATCCCTAAGAAAGAGAAGGCTAACAAGGTGAAAGACTTTAGACTCATAAGTCTAGTCACAAGTTTGTATAAGATTATCGCGAAAACCTTGGTAGATAAATTGAGGAGGGTCCTTCCTAGTACTATTTCCAAAACCCTAGGGGCTTTTATTGTAGGGAGAAAAATCTTAGACCAAGTGCTAATTGCTAACGAAGCCATTGAGGGCTATAAGGATAGGAAAAAGGGGGTGGTCTTTAAGATTAACTTTGAGAAAGCTTATGATCATGTTGATTGGAATTTCTTGGACTAAGTTTTGGCTAAGAATGGCTTTGGGGTCAATTGGAGAGCGTGGATGTGAAATTGTATTAGATTGGTAAACTTTTCTATCTTTGTTAATAGGAATCCTAGAGGCAAGATCTTCACTATGAGGGGTCTTAGGCAAGGAGTCCTACTGTCGTCTTTTCTCTTTCTATTAGTTGTGAATGTCTTAAGCAAGTTATAGTCGTCAGGAGTGGAGAATGGTGCGATTGAGGGGTTTAATGTGGGAAAGGATTTGGTTCACCTTTCTCACCTTTAGTTTGCAAATGATACTTTTTTTTTGTTTGAGACTTGAGACTTCCTTTGTTAATCTTAGGTTAAAATTACAAGTTTAGTCACTGAACTTTCAGGTCTGTGTCTTTTTGGTTTCTAAACTCTAAAAAGTGTCTAATAGGTCTCTAAACTTTCAATTTTGTATCCAATAGGTCCCTAAATTTTAAAAGGTGTCTAATAGGTTCTTAAACTTTCAATTTTGTGTCAAATAGGTATCTGAATTTTCAATATTGTATCTAATAGGTCTGTTAGGCCTCCTATTACTAAAATGTATAAAAGAAGGGGGTAAATTGGGAATAGAGTACTAACGGTCTGTGGGGACCTCTTTTGTTTTGGCAAGGGTGGTGGTACAGCTTGTATGGGAGTGAGGGCCTTATATAGGTTCGGAAAGAGAGAGGGGAGGCAGGAAATACCTGGAGTGTGGTAGGGAGAGGGGGGGGGAAGCCTTTATGGTTTTCCCGTAGTTGAGAACTAGTATCCATCTTGTCCTTTCTGCTGTTTTGAATTCCATAATATCAATACATATATATCACTGTCTATTGAAGAACTCTCAATAGAACAGTGTTGTTTGTTATCTTGTTGTGGGATTGTGTATTTTCTGCTTGATTGAACATGAAACCAGTGGATACCTAACAAATTGGTATCAGAGCACGTCATCCTGGGGAGAACAAGGAATATGGCTCAGAAGGAGGTGGAGGAGAGACTATCGCTAGTCGAAAAGGAAATGAGCGAAATGAAGGGCTCAATCCAGAGTGTCGAGAAAGTGGTGGAGAAACTCACTTACGTGATGTCGGAAATGGCCGTTTCCAAGGGGAAATCGTCAGTCACGGAGTCGTCCAGTCCGAAACCCACAGAGGGAGGACAAGTAGAGGATCTATCGGAATCAAAAGGACTGGAGGAAGGGGAGTCGTCGATGAAGAAGGACGGCATTGTGCGAGAACGGACGAAGATGAAGAGGTTGGAGATGCCGGTGTTCAACGGAGAGAAGCCCGACTCATGGATCATCCGCGCTGAGAACTATTTCGAAATATACCAGTTAACAGACAAAGAGAAGATCACGGTATCCATTATCAGCTTTGAACCAGAGATCGTGGAATGGTACCGATGGGCAAACAATCGAAAGAAGATTGTGACGTGGAATGATTTGAAAACGCGACTATCAGAACGATTTAGGCCTTCGCAGGAGGGTAGCTTGTGCGCGCGATTTCTGGCAGTAAAGCAAGAAGGCACGGTGGATGAGTATCGGAAAACGTTTGAGATTTATTCATCACCGTTACCGGAGTTACCGGAGGATGTGCTCGAGAACACTTTCCTCAATGGACTGAAACCGGCGATTAGGGCTTCGGTGATTAATCGCCAACCGGTTGGGCTCGAAGACATCATGAAGCAGGCCCAGTTGATAGAAGATCGGGAATTGGCCCTACGTTTGGCGTTAACAGAGGAGGTTGGTGGGCCGGGCCCAAATCCAAGGAAGCCCACTACAGCGTTGGTGAGTAAACCAAGCCCGTTCGTAATACCGAAAGCTAATCCAAGAATTGAAAACGCACCTCCGACTCGGGTGGTGACTTTGCCCGATAAAGGAATTTTGGGGAAAAGGGAACCACCGGCAAAACGTCTATCAGATGCCGAATTCCTGGCGAAGAGGGCAAAGGGATTATGCTTCCGTTGCGATGAAAAATACTCTAAGGATCATGTCTGCAAAAATCGAGAGGTGCGGGAATTGCGAGAATTGTTGGTCAACGGCATGGACGAAGTCGAGTTGATCCAGACTGATTGCTCACAACAGATGATGGAGCTACCGGCTAGTACGATGGGGGAATTGGTGGAATTGGATTTGAAGTCGGTAATTGGGTTTTCAACACCCGGAACCATGAAAGTGAAGGGGTTGATCGGAGAGAAAGAAGTGGTGGTGCTGATAGACTGCGGTGCCACTCATAATTTTGTTTCGCGAAAATTGGTGGAGGAACTGAAGTTACCTACCGTGGAAACGTCTAACTATGGAATAGTGATGGGCAATGGCTTGGCTACAAAAGGGAAAGGGGTTTGCAAGTCGTTAGTTGTGACTCTTCCAGAACTATCGGTATGCGAGGATTTCTTACCCTTAGAGTTGGGAAATGTAGAAGTAATACTGGGCATGCAGTGGCTTCGCAAGATGGGAGAGATGAAAGTCGACTGGTCCTCGTTGAAGATGTCGTTTGAATCAGGTGGAAATCAGGTAGTGATACAAGGGGACCCCTCACTAACTAAAGCCGAAGTTTCACTAAAGATGATGGCCAAATCCTGGATGGCGGACGACCAAGGCTATTTGGTGGAATTAACTGGAGTGAATATTGATGACGGAGCCGGAACATCCCCATCAAAGTCAGAAACAGAGCAACTGCAGATGGAACCTGGAATCCAGAAACTATTAAACCGATTTAAAAACGTGTTTGAACTACCAGAAGGGTTACCACCAAAGAGGGAGATCGACCACCGAATTGTACTACCCGAGGGGCACCCGCCTGTGAATGTAAGACCATATAAGTACGCACATGCCCAGAAATTCGAGATTGAGCGCCTGATTACGGAGATGCTGGCTTCGGGAATAGTTAGACCCAGCACCAGCCCTTTCTCTAGCCCAGTGCTGTTGGTCAAAAAGAAAGATGGAGGTTGGCGATTTTGCGTTGACTACAGAGCTTTGAACCGAGCAACGATCCCGGACAAGTTTTCGATACCTGTCATCGAGGAGTTGTTAGACGAGCTCCACGGTTCCAAAGTCTTTTCGAAATTGGACTTGAAGTCTGGCTATCACCAGATTCGAATGAAGGAGGAGGATATTCCAAAAACAACATTTCGCACTCATGAGGGCCATTATGAATTTATGGTGATGCTGTTTGGGCTGACCAATGCGCCGGCTACATTTCAATCGTTGATGAATCAGGTTTTTCGTCCCTTTCTTCGTCGATTCATACTTGTATTTTTTGATGATATTCTGGTTTACAACCCAGACTACCCGACTCATTTGACTCACTTGGAGGTGGTTTTAGAAACACTGAGGAATCATGCTCTGTTTGCAAATCAGAAGAAATGTGTATTTGGGCAGTCCAAAATAGCTTATTTGGGACATGTCATATCCGAGAAAGGAGTCGAAGCGGATGGGGAAAAGGTCCAGGCGATGCTTAAGTGGCCGTTACCGAGCAACATCAGGGAATTGAGAGGTTTCTTGGGCCTCACTGGGTATTATAGGCGTTTCGTGCAAGGATATGGAAAAATGGCTGAGCCTCTCACGCAACTCCTTAAAAAGGACGCGTTTCATTGGACGGAGGAAGCTACCACAACCTTTGAGACTTTAAGGCAGGCCATGGTAACTTTACCAGTCCTCGCGTTGCCCGACTTCACCATACCTCGCGTTGCCCGACTTCACCATACCCTTCGTGATTGAAACGGATGCTTCAGGGATTGGGATTGGAGCAGTATTATCACAGAAACAGAGACCTATAGCCTTCTTTAGCCAAGCCCTGTCTCACAGATCTTGAATGAAGCCGATATATGAGAGGGAGTTGATGGCCATAGTCCTGGCTGTTCAAAAGTGGAGACATTACTTGCTTGGGCAGAAGTTCACAGTTTTAACTGACCAAAGGGCTTTAGGCAGTCTCCTAGATCAGAGAGAGGTCCAACCGGAATATCAGAGATGGCTCACTAAACTCTTAGGCTACAGCTTTGAGATAAAATATAACCCCGGGCAGTTGAATAAGGCGGCAGATGCCCTATCAAGAATGAATCACGAAGGGGAACTGAGGGTCATTTCGGTGCCAACCATCCTTAATGTGGAAGAGGTATCTCGGGAAGTCGAAGAAGATCCTGAATTGAAGAAGATTTGTGACGAGTTAAGAGTCGACCCTTCATCGCACCCAAAGTACTCCTTGCAACAGGACAAATTATTGTACAAAGGGCGGTTGGTGTTATCAAGTAAGTCAACCTTGATTCCCACTTTATTACACACTTATCATGATTCAGTGTTAGGGGGTCACTCGGGGTTCCTGCGAACCTACAAAAGATTGACTAGTGAGTTGTTCTGGAAGAATATGAAATCTGAAGTAAAAAAGTATGTCGAGAAGTGTTCGGTCTGTCAACGAAACAAGGGGGAAGCGATTTCACCAGCTGGTTTATTGCAACCATTGCCCATTCCCAATCTCATATGGGAAGATATCTCGATGGATTTCATAGAAGGGTTACCTAAATCTGCAGGGTTTGACTCTATCTTGGTAGTGGTTGACAGGTTAAGTAAGTACAGCCATTTTTTGAAACTCAAACATCCCTATTCGGCAAAGGAAATAGCTGCCCTGTTTATCCAAGAAGTGGTAAGATTGCATGGGTTCCCGAGATCCATAGTATCCGATCGGGATAAAATATTTGTCAGTCACTTTTGGAATGAGTTGTTCAAATTGCAAGGGACACAATTAAAGAGGAGTACAGCCTACCACCCACAAACGGATGGTCAAACGGAGAGAGTCAATCGGTGTTTGGAGACATACTTGCGATGTTTTTGTGGGGAACATCCAAAAAAGTGGGAACAATGGATTTCATGGGCTGAATATTGGTATAACACCACATACCATGCATCCATAAATACTACCCCGTTCAAAGCAGTTTACGGTAGAGACCCCCCACCTATAGTATCCTATGGAAATCAGAAAACTTCCAATGACACCCTAGAGCAGCAACTCAAAGACCGGGATTTGGCTTTAATAGCATTGAAGGAACACCTACGAATGGCACAAGAACGAATGAAGAAATATGCGGATCGTAAACGGAGGGAGGTTGAATTCGAGGAAGGGAATTGGGTGTACCTGAAAATCAGGCCTTACCGTTTGAAATCTTTGGCAAAGAAACGATGCGAGAAATTATCTCCTAAGTATTTTGGTCCTTTCAAAATACTGGAAAGAGTGGGTCAGGTAGCCTATCGCCTTGAGCTACCGAAGGATGCATTGGTACATGATGTGTTTCATGTTTCCCTACTAAAGAAGAGGGTTGGACCGACGGTGACAGTGTAGGTACAAGTACCCAACTTGTCGGATTGTTATGAATGGAGGGCTACTCCACAGGAAGTGCTCGGGTTAAGATGGAATTCAGCATCCGGGGAGGAAGAATGGTTAGTGAAGTGGCAAGGAGAACAGGACTGTGAAGCGACTTGGGAGTCAGTTCAATTCATTCACAAGTTGTTTCCTGATTTCCACCTTGAGGACAAGGTGTATCTGACCCCGGGGGGTATTGTTAGGCCTCCTATTACTAAAACGTATAAAAGAAGGGGGTAAATTGGGAATAGAGTACTAACGGTCTGTGGGGACCTCTTTTGTTTTGGCAAGGGTGGTGGTACGGCTTGTATGGGAGTGAGGGCCTTATATAGGTTCCGAAAGAGAGAGGGGAGACAGGAAATACCTGGAGTGTGGTAAGGAGAGGAGGGGGGGGGGGGGGAAGCCTTTATGGTTTTCCCGTAGCTGAGAACTAGTATCCATCTTGTCCTTTCTGCTGTTTTGAATTCCATAATATCAATACATATATATCACTGTCTATTGAAGAACTCTCAATAGAACAGTGTTGTTTGTTATCTTGTTGTGGGATTGTGTATTTTCTGCTTGATTGAACAGGAAACCAGTGGATACCTAACAAGGTCTTTGACCTATTCAACATTTTTTTAAATTCACGGATTTACTAGAAACAAAATTGAAAATTTAGAGTCCTATTAAACATAAAATTCAATTTTATATCTAATAGATTAATTAATTTTAAAAATTTTGAATATGTCGCTGATCTATTAGATACAAAATTGAAAGTTTAGGGATCTATTATATATTTTTAAAGTTCAAGTATCTATTAGATACAAAATTGAAAGTTACAAGACCTATTAGACACTTTGTAAAGTTCAGGGATCTTTTAGACAAACTTGAAAATTCAACGACTAAACTTGTAATTTAATAGGTTTTTGTCGTTTTTCGAAGCGATTTTTGGTCTTAACATGAATGGGGGAAGAGATCCATGATAGATTTAGATTGTTGTCCTTCCAAATTAGGCTCTTAGGCTTTTATGGTGGACTGTGAGGTAAGTCGGTTCCCTTCCTCTTATTTAGGGCTTCCCTTAGGTGGTAACTCGACAAGCCAAACTTTTTGGAATCATATCCTTGAAAAGATTTAGAAGTCATTATCTACTTCGAAAAAGACATTTTTCTTTAAAATGGTGGAGACTTGCTCTTATTCAGGCGGTGCTAAGTGGGATTCTTAGTTACTTCTTGTCTCCTTTTAGAAGTCCAGCCTTTGTGAATAAGAATTTTGAGAGGGTTATGAGGAATTTCTTGTGGGAAGGGGTTAAGGAGGGGAGAGGTTCCCACTTGGTTAAGTGGGAGGTGGTGTTGAAGCTTGTGGAACTAGGAGGATTAGGAATTAGGAGCTTGAGATTACGTAACGAGGCTTTCCTAGCAAAATGGTTGTGGCGGTTCTACATGGAGTTGGACATGCTATGGTATAGAGTGATTGTGAGTAGGCATGACCCTCACCCTTTTGAGTGGGTCGCGAGTGGTGGGTTTAGGAGCCTTAGCAAAAGTCTCTGGAAAGCTATTTCGTTTAGATTTCTTTCTTTCTCTCAATTTATCAATTGCTTTGTTGGGGAGTGCTCGAAAGTTTATTTTTGGGAGGATAATTGGGTGGGTGATAAGCCTTTATGTGTTTTATTTCCATAGTTATGCCATCTTTCGAACAAGAGGCTACAACTAGTGGCCTTGGTGTTGGCTTCCTCTATCATCCTCTATCTAATAGAGAGGCGCTTGATGTGGTGGTCTTCTTTCTCTTCTTCGAGACCAACACGTGATCCAAGTGAGAAGGGATGTTAGGATTTGGACCCGTGATCCTTCTAGGGATTTCTCTTGCCATTCCTTTTTCATATCTTGTCTATCCCTTCTCCTCTTGCTGCCTTTACTTTCTCTGCATTTTCCTTATTCCTCACTCTGGAAGGTTAAAATTCTAAAGAAGGTTAAGAGTTTTGCATGGTAGGTTTTACATGGGAGAGTTAACACCATGGATCGGGTCGAAAGACATTCTTCCTAAGTTTTGTACTTGCTATGGTGCATTCTTTGCAAGAGGAATGAGGAGGATCTAAACCATTTGTTGTGGGATTACCAGTTTGCTCATTATCTTTGGGGTCTTTGGATGAGAGAGATCTATGTTGGAGGAGGTGCTTATGAATCCTCCCTTTAGGGAGAAGGGTGAAGTGTCGTGGCATGCTAGCTTTCTTGCAGTTCTATGGAGTATTTGGCTTCAAAGAAATAATAGAATTTTTAAAGAGATCAAGAGATTGGGTAAGTTTGGGAGGTTGCTAGGTTTAATACCTTTTTGTGAGCTCGGCCACTAGGTCTTATTGTAATTATGATCTTGGTCTTGTTCTTTTGGACTGGTGTCCTTTTGTGTAAGGGTCGGACCCCTTTTTCTTTCATTTTTCTCAATGAAACTGAGGTTTCTTACAAAAAAAGGAAAAAAAAATCCCACCTGTTTTCCCAGTCGGATGTTTTCGTTTGATCATGTTTTGTCTGCCACCTACTATGGTCTTTACCAAAAGCTTGATCTCCATGGAAAGTAAATCTTTTGATTTGCTCTTGTTCATTCGTGTTTATAAAATTAGTAGAGTGCGTTTAATAGAGCCACAAAGATGCAAGTCTTCCATAGCCTCTCTTATCTTTCCTTTAGTGATTATTTCAAAGAGTTGTTGGCCTCTGAGTAACAAATGCTTTGGCAAAGTTAGGTGTGCAGGTTACTCATATGGAAGGGAAAAAGTCTTAGCAAATGGGGTTTTATGGTATAAAGTTTCCAAAGAATTCTCAAAACAATAAATTCAGCCTTATGTGTACCACGGCCTGGGATTAAATAATAAATTCAGCCTTATTGTACTAGGGGGTTCAGACAAGGGAGGATGTCAAATGTTTTTGAATTTTATTTATTTATTTTTTTGGTTTGGGAGGATGTCAAATGTTTTTGAATTTTATTTATTTATTTTTTTGGTTTGGAAGCAATTTCATTGATGTATGAAATTTACAAAAATGATAGAACATCCCTGGTGATTACAAAAAGCTCTCCCAATTGGTTAAAAGGGAAGCATAAATGATTTTGAATTTGATGACTATCCTGGATCAGAAGTAAAAAACAACCTCCTTAGGATAATTATAAAATGTGTTAATGCTAAAGGTTTGAGAGAATCAGTCTACTCTATTCCATTCACTAGAAGGTATATATACAAGTGTACAAGGTTAACCTAAGTAGGAGAAAGTGAAAAGACAATAAAGGACAATCCAATTAATATATTTACAAAAATACAATTATACTTATATAAGGACTCTAACACTCCCCCTCAAGTTGGAGCATATATATTCATCATCCCCAACTTTTTAGAGAGGTAATCTATTCGTGCTCCATTCAATGCCTTGGTGAAGATATCTCCTAATTGCTCTCCAGTCTTCACATATCTTGTCGATACCAAACCTTGTTGTATCTTCTCACGTACAAATGAAATCAACCTCAATGTGTTTAGTTCACTTATGAAATACTGGATTAGATGCTATATGCAGAGCTGCTTGATTATCACACCATAATTGGGTCGGTGTTGTGATATCAAATCCAAATTCAATAAGAAGTTGACGTATCCAGACTAATTCACATACAAATTGTATTATGACTCAGCACTTGATCGTGACACCACATTTTGTTTCTTACTCTTCCAAGAAACCAAATTACCACCCACGAATACACAATATCTTGAAGTTGATCTTGTATTTTCCTTAGACCCTGCCCAATCAGCATCTGAGAAACATTCAATATTAATATGCCCATAACTCTTACATAATAAACCACACCCAAGAGCTGCCTTGAAATAACACAAAATCGGTTCCACTGCAGCCCAATGATCAACGGTAGGAGAAGACATATTCTGGCTCACAATACTCTCTGAATAAGCTATGTTTGGTCGAGTTACCGTAAGGTAATTGAGTTTTCCCACTAACCTCCTGTATCGTTCAGGATCTTTCAGTAATTCTTCCTCTTTTTGAGTTGTAAATTAGGCATTATTGGGGTACTACATGGCTTAGCCCCTAACTTCCCTATTTCAATCAACAAGTCAATTACATATTTTCTCTGTGATAACATGATTCCCTTCTTGCTTCTCATTACCTCAATTCCTAGAAAGTATTTCAACATTCCCAAATCTTTTGTGTGGAATTGACAATGGAGAAAGGTCTTGAGTGATTGGATGCCCAATGTGTCATGTCTGTAATGTGTCATGTCTGTAATACCAATATCATCAATATACACAACCAACAAGATGACATAATTTTCAGACCGCTTATAAAAGACAGAATGATCTGATTTGCTCTTTCTCATTCCAAAGCTTTCAATCACTTGAGTAAATTTTTCAAACCATGCTCGTGGACTCTGCTTTAATCCATACAAGGATTTACAAAGGCGAAATAACTTTCCATTCTCCCCCTGAGCAACAAACCTTGGAGGTTGCTCCATATACACCTCCTCCCCAAGATCACCATGAAGAAAGGTGTTTTTAATATCAAGCTGATGCAACAGCCAGTGATAAATGGATGCTAATGAAATGAGTAACCTGACAGATGTCATTTTAGCAACAGGAGAAAAAGTATCAGAATAGTCAACCCATAAGTTTGTGTGTAGCCTTTAGCAACAAGGCGAGCTTTCAACCGAGCTACAGACCCATCTCGATTGACTTTAACTGCAAAGACCCACTTACAACCAATAGGCTTCTTTCTTTAGGAAGAGAAACTAAATCCCAAGTACAATTGTCATCTAAGGCAGTCATCTCCCCTACCATTACAGCACGCCAACCAAGATGAGACAAAGCTTCATGAACAGTCTTAGGAATAGATATAGACTGTAGGGATGCAATGAAGGAACAAGTAGAAGATGACAAATGGTTATATGAAACAAAAGAGGAAAGAGGATATGTGCACTGACGCTTACCTTTACGAAGAGCAATAGGAAGATCATCGCTTGTTCCTGAATCCAATGACGAAGAAGCTTATGGTACAGGGCATGGAACTGAAGAGGGTGGCTGTCGATAATAAACCTGAGTGATAGGTGGGTAAGTAGAAACATAAACAGATGGAGATGAATCGCTAGAGGGCTCACAAGAGGAGAGAATTGTGTAAACAAGGAAATCATCCTTGTCCTTTTTATGCTGCCCCTTTCTCTTCCTCGAAGATGAAGAAAAGAAAGAAGAATCTTCAAAGAATATGACATCAAGAGAGACAAAGTAATGATTGAGACTAGGACAATAAAACCAATACCCTTTTTGGACACGAGAATAACCAAGGAATATACATTTTAAGGACTTTGGATCCAATTTGGTGAGTTGAGGGCAAACATCCCGAATAAAGCAAGTGCAACCAAAGATTTTGGGTGTAAGAGGAAATGAAGGGAGTTTGGGGCACAAAATACGATAAGGTATCTCACCCTTAAGAACCGAAGAGGGCATGCGATTTATTAAGAAGCAAGCTGTCAATATAGCATCAGCCCAAAAATATTTTGGGACATTCATTTGAAACATTAAGGCTCTGGCTGTTTCAAGGAGATGACGATTCTTTTGTTTTGCAACCCCATTTTGAGAAGAAGTATCAACACATGAGGATTGATGGAGAATTCCATGTTCACTTAAATAAGAACTAAGAGCATGAGAGAAGTATTCCTTAGCATTATCACTCCGTAGAACTTTAAGAGGACCACTAAATTGAGTTCGAATTTCAGTATGAAAGTTACGAAAATGAGAAAGCAACTCAAAATGATTTTTCATTAAATATAACCAAGTTACACGAGAAAAATTTTCGATAAAGGTAACAAAATATTGAAACCCTCTCTTGGATTCAAGAGGACACGAGCCCCAAACATTAGAATGAACTAATTCATATGGAGCACTAGCTCGTTTATTGACTCTGGGATACAGACTCAGACGATGGAATTTAGCAAACTGACATGACTCGCAATCTAAAGAAGACAAATGATTAAACTTAGGACGAAGACTCTTCAAGACTGAAATAGATGGATGACCCAAACGACAATGTTCTTCAAAGGGAGAGGACACTTTAGAGCATGTAACTGTTGTGGATATTTGTGGTTCAAAAATGTAGAGATCTCCAGATTCATGCCCTTTACCAATAGTCATCTTTGTCAAAAGATCCTAAAATAAACAATAGCCAGGAAAGAATGAGACACAACAATTAAGATTGTGAGTGAGTTTACTAACCGAAATCAAGTTAAAGGGGAACCGTGGTAAGCTTAAAACAAAAGGTAATGAGATTGAGTTGGTAAGATTGACAGTGCCTGATCCTAAAACAGGAGAGGTGGTTCCATCGGCTATAGTAACATTAAGTGAAGATTTTGACGGACTAATGTTAGAGAATAAACTGGGATTACCTTTCATGTGATCAGAAGCGCCAAAGTCTATGACCCATTTTGAAGAGGAGGAAAGAAGACATGTAGATGTGTTACCTGTGTCGGCAATGGCAGTAATAGGAGTAGAAGATGGCACCTTTAATGACTCTTGATATTGTCGAAATTTAGCAAACTCCTCAACTGAAATTGAAATTGACTTGTCAGGGTTATTAGTAGTAGAGGCAACATGCGCAAACGAAAACCTCTTGTCCATATTCAACAATTTTCTGCAATCACGTTTCATATGTCCAGGCTTATGACAATAGTGGCAAACACTATCTCATGAATTTGCTCTCTGAGTGTTTGAATTTCCTTTGGATGTGTTGGGTCCGACCCCTGTATTACCTATATACTCACATGTCTGTCCAACCAAGGCACTATTAGACTCGGATGGCAAGATCGCTTGCGACTTCTCAGTACGAAGTATTCGAGTATAAGCATCTTCCAACGAAGAGATTTCTGAGCTAGATAGAACTTGATCTTTGGCCATATCATATTTAGAGGCATGACCAACCAAAAAACTCATAATGAATAACTGTTCAAGCTGGGCAATCTGAACTTTCACATCAGAACTAACTGGCAACAAAACATTAAATTCTACGTACGTTGTTTTGCACTCCATAAAATAACTCGTTAGAGATTTCTCGCCTTGATTAGGTTGAAAGAGAGTCTTGCACGCATCGAACATTCGACTAGTGTTTTCTTTCCCAGAGTAAAGGAATTCCAAGTATTCTAAGAGCTCTTTGACAGATTCACAATGGTTAACTAACCCAACTATCTCACTCTCAATGGAGTTCTTTATCTGTGAAATTAGTCTAGAATCATCTCGTAGCCAATTCTTTTTAGTATCATCCGTCGGTGGTGATTTTGCGGTCACGTGATCATCCATATCAAGGCTCCGAAGATAATGACGAATGTTTGTTTGCCATGCATAAAAGTTAGATCCATTGAGCTTGTGTTCCGTAATCTTTGACACCATTGGAATCATCTCTAACATTACTATAACTTTCTTTTCAGCCATAACCTCAAAAACCAGACAAAAAAACTCATTTAAATTCCAAAAGAGAATTGTACCACAGAAACCCTAAGATTTTCAAAGAGGTGTTTCTTCAACCGACCCTAAACCGAGCAATATATGTCCGAAACAAGCACACCACTAGAGTGAGGGGAATTTCGTACAAACCCACAAAAAACGAGCAGATGCCGACAGCTAACGCTCCCTCACACGCCGATGCGTGAAGAAGTAGACAGAAGGCGACGACGGCGCGTGAGCTTCACTCGCAGCTCCAATCGGGACCAAATTTTAGGGATAGGCTGACTAGAGGATGGACTTTCTAATGGTGTCGCCAGTGAGACAAAACGACGACAAAAAAAGGCCAAATTGGCGGTGGCGGCGGCAGTCACTGGCGGCAGCGACGGAGTTTGATGCTGTTATCAAAAAACTGGGTTCACAAAACTACAACTCCCCCCCCCCCAAAAAAAAAAAAAAACAGATGGGTTGACCAATAGTTCTAAAAACCCTAATTGACCTAAATCTCTGATACCATGTTAATGCTAAAGGTTTGAGAGAATCAGTCTACTCTATTCCATTCACTAGAGAGACATATATACAAGTGTACAAAGTTAACATAAGTAGGAGAAAGTGAAAAGACAATAAAGAACAACCCAATTAATATATTTACAAAAATACAATTATATTAATATAAAGCCTCTGACAAAATGCATTAAGACTTCTCTGGAATCGGAAGCATATCTCTAAGACGCTGAGAGCCTAAATTAGGATGTTACAATTGAGAGTAGTAGAGAAAATTTTTACCAAGTACAGAGAATGCACCACTACTACTGCCCCACCACAAAGGACAAATGCCTCAAAACATGTTCCAAGGTGTTCACCCCCCATGCAAGACTTGCCAACCAAAGAATTTAATCTTCTTTGGAATTTTAACTTTCCATGTAAGAAGGAAGAAAGATCCCAGAGGGGAATGGATCACAAAAAAGACAGACAGAGCTTCAAGAGAACCCTCTTCAAGGATCAGGGCCCAGACAAGAGAATCCCTTCCCCCAAGATCAATCAAGAAATCCCCTAACAAGGAACGAAGAGCCACAACATCCATCATTTTCGGTCTAAAAAAGAACAATGGTAGCCAAAAGAAAACGAGGACAATGTGCCTAAAGAAGGTAGAATGGATGCCACAAAGCACAACTTCATAGAGGATAAATGATGCAGACAAGGAAATCTAGATCAGGGAGGGATGTCACCCAGCCAAGTGTCTTCCCAGAAATAAGTAATGGACCTTGGTAGCAAATCTGGCAAGAACTTGAGGACCTTGGTAGTAATTCTGGCAAGAACTTCAACCTTGGTAGCTTATGTAATTATTTCTGGATTCTGGGTGGTGATTTTAATATCTGTAGATCGAGTCATGAAATATTATTGGGAAGAAGCAACACTAAAAGTAAAAGAAGTTAGATGAAGTCATTTACAATCTGGCCTTAGTGGACCTTTTAATGAGAAACAGCCTTTACATTTGGTTCAGCATGAGTGTAATGCCGCTAAATTCCTTCTTGATTGGTTTTTTAGTGTCAGAAAATTGGATGAACAAGTTTTTCTGATGCCAAAGTTGACAGGTTGGGAAGAGTCGAGTCTGACCACTTTTCCATCATTCTTTGAACTGGGGATTTCAATTGGAGGCCCATTCCTTTTTGGTTTTGAGAATATGTGGCTCAAAGCATCCTTCATTCAACTCTGCTAGTTACTAATGGGTGGAATTCCTGTAATTCTCAAGGGTGGCCAGGTTTAGTTTCATGATTAAATGGAAAAATCTGAAGAAACATCTCAAAACCTAGAATAAAGAAGTATTTGGACGCTTTCAAGATCAAAAGGACAGCTCATACTTTGATACAACAGATGGCTGATTTTGACTCATTGGTCATCAAGGTTTAAACCAACAGCAAATTACTGTTATGTTCCTCGGAAAATTCTTGGTTTTTCTGTTAAAGAGGAAATGTTTTAGGCACAAAGATGCAAACTTAGGCTGGGTGATGAAAACTTGACCTTTTCACAAATTCATCAATGGTAGCAGCCAGCAGGAAGAAACCTCTTATTACTGAAATCCTCTCTTGCAAAGGAAGCGGCTTAATATCTGACTCTGAAGTTGAGCTAGAGTTCATATCCTTTTACAAGGTTACTATGAAGAGGAAATCACCAGATTTTTGCTAGAAGTCTAGCTATTGGTTGAAAAAAGATTTCACCAAGCAGGATCGCCTATGCCATCTCTTAACTTGGGCAATTGCAAGGCATATCAAGCCTGATGGTTTTTCTGTTGACTTCTTTAAAAACTCTTGGAACATTCTAAAAAATGACTTAATGCTAATGTTTCATGAATTTTTTTTAAGGGTACCATCAATGCATTCACCTATGACTTTATGGTCTGGATGGGCTTTTGTAGGAGCCTTAATGATCAAGAAGTTGAAGCTTGGATTAGTTTCATAAACATTTCAGGGAATATCCACCTCTTGCGTTTTGAAGAGAGAAGACAATGGACCCTAAGTAATGAAAGAGTGTATTCTTGCCTTGCTATGCAGGCTCTGACCAAAGACGCTGTAAATTTTTTAGGCCTACCTTGCCATTTGGAAACAATAACTACCCCAAGAAGGTCGAAGTTCTTCATTGGACTGCTACCAAAGGTGGCCTTAATACCAGTGAACAAAATTCAGCATACAGCCAAACATTTTTAGTCACTGCTGTTCCACTCCAACAATAAAAATGCAAACACGTCGTTTTAGATTACCCCTTCATCATTGGTTCATGGCCACTGACCAAACTAGAGCTAAAAACACACAAATCAATCATTGATTGACTTGGTCTAAGTGATTTTTTTCTTTTGAAAACCTTAGTCTAAGTGATTTACTCCTTGACTTCGCTTTGTATTCTAATACTTTCTGTTGCTCCCATTTGTTTGGAGTAGGTTAACTTGGTAAGCCACTCTTATGCAACACTAAACGCCATCTCCCGTCACTAACCTTTACTAGCAGTTACCAAGACCTGACTGACTTGCATGGCTCATTATACCCTTCACACCCTTATAGCCGACTAAATATCATACTCCATAAAGTTAGTGATGTAAATGACTTCGATTTCTCAAAATAATTTTACTTCCCATTCTAACTTTCTGTAAATAACTAACTCAAAAATAGAAGAATGTGGAAATTTCTTTCTAGGCAGTAACATCCATCGGATTTTTGTGGCCTTCATTGCTTAAAGACCTGTTTGGATTGCCTTGGAAAAAAGTGTTTTTCAAAAATGCATTTTCTTTTATACATTTTTTATAAGAAGGGTTTAAAATTAAAACGCTCATATGTTTGGTTACATTTTCTCAAAAGTGTTTTTATATACAAGTTTGTTTGGTTTGCTCTACAATCAAAATGCTTTTACAAATGTCAAATTAATATAAAGGACGACTATTAAACATTATGAACTAATAGCTTCAAATTTGTATTTAAAACACTATGACCGGCCGTAGTAGTTGGCGGAGTGGTCACTGGCGGTGAGGTGGTGGTGGTTGTTGCCGGCGATGGTCACTGGTGGTGAGGTGGTGGATGACGGCAGAATCCCGTGGTTGTCGGTGGTGGTTGCCGGTGGTGGTGGTCGCCGGCAGTTAGGTGGTGGTGGTTGCCAGTGGTTGTCGGCGGCGGCCATGGAGAATTGAAGGTAGTGTGAGGGTATTTTGGTCATTTTCATATATCATGAAAATGTGGAAAGAATTCCTAATTAAACACTTAATTTTTTTTCTAAAATTTGGATTCAAGTATTTTACTCAAAATAGCTTATTTTTCAAACTCATTTTTAAAAAGTCAATCCAAACACTACAAATCTTATGAAAATATTTTTTTTAAAAAATTAAACTTTTGAAAAGTCAATCCAAACACACCCTAAATTATCTCTATCTTATTTGAATTTTTTTTTTTTATTGTGTTTTGTATTTCGAGATAATAATTGCTACAATATTTGGTTGGATGACAAAAATGTTCCCATAAGTAGGCTGGTTTTTAAATGGCCATATATTATTTGGAATACATTAGGCGTTTCCCCCATCCCTTCTGGCTAGTTTACAAATAGGGCATGTTTGTATTTGCAGATGTAACACAGCAAGGATGGATTGTTGATCTTGCTTCTCAAATGTTCACTGTGAAGAAACAACAAATTGTGACAGAGCAGAAGTTAGATTCCAGTAAATTGCAGCGCTTGACCGAATACGTCTTTCATCTTGAACATTGAGCATAAATGCTTTAGTTTTCAGTCTGTTCTATGTCCTTTAGAACTAGCCGTGCTTTGTGGATATTTTCATTCATCCAACTTTGGACTGCTATATTTTTTCTGTTGGCGAAACTTTGAGATTGTTACTTTTGTATAGCTTTAAACCTTAGCAAGACTTTTTGGAGGTGTAATCTAATTGGTTTTGGCACTGATTTTACTCATTTGAAAGATGATCCCATGGCTTACATTGATACTCCTAGAAACTCCTTATGCTTGTAAATGAATGCCAATTAAATCATTGTTGGTTTCTTTGATGTTTATGGTGCATGAAGTTTCCTGCCTATTCTATTTTGGTCTATAAACTTAAGGTGTTGTTTGATTTTTTTTTTTTTAATATAGGCTTGTTTAGTAATCAATTCCATTTTTGTTTAAAATTATAAAGAAAATTCACAAAGGGAAAAAAGAAGTTTTAAGAAAAGAAGTTTCCTAAACCCTAAAAACGATTTTCGTTTTCACCACGTTTGAGGTTTTTTTCAATTCATTTTTAATGAAACTCCTTACCCATAGGGCATATTTTGGAGTGTTTTTTGGCATAGCAAAAATCATTCTTTGTCAATGTCAAAATCACTTCTATTTTAAAATGATAATTTATTGTTAAAATGACTACTATTTTAAACTTTTAAAAAAATATTCTTTTATTTTACTTTATTTTGTCCTAAAGTTTTATGAAAAGTTAAAACTTTTTTCCTTTTTAAAATTTGTGTTTATCTCTAACTTTATTTATCTCTAAAGGGTGATTTATTTGGTGGGAATTCAAAATATCACTTTAGGGGCACTTGGATTCTCGTATTGAAGCATCTTAGATGCCTCATTTTAAAAGATCTTTTAAGCTAATTTGATTCCCATTTTAAAGATTTCCTTCTTCTACATGCATGTAAAATGATGTTTTCTACCCTTAATCTTAATTTTAACCTACTACTTTCTTTTGCTCCAAGTAATGTTCATTTTTCTTCTAAAAAATACTCCCGTAGAATTGGCAATACTTTCTCTTCACTAGGTAATTTCATGTTACCTCTTTATACTTTTTTTTTGGTCCCATTTTATTTTCTTTTCCTACCTTTCACATTTTTTCTATTGTGCTTTCTACTCAATTTCGATAACATTTTTTCATATGGAATTTATCATGTCGAGGTATTGACCTTGAAATTGGAGGTTGTAATATCTCTTCTCTCACATGCCTCACTTTCGTCCTCTTCCATGTATTGTCTCCGATTGATTGCTTTTTATAAAACCAATATGTGAATTGAATGGGGCATAGTGAGAACTTAACAGTAGAATTTGGGGGTTGTCAATAGATAAATTAATGGGGAGATCTTTTCAAGGCAATAATTTCTCCTTTTTTTTTAATTTAAATTTGGACGACTTTTTTTTAAGAAAGGAAAACAATTGATTTCATTAGATTTACTCTGAAATATTTTCATTGTTTATTATTTTATTTAGTACAACAAATATAGAGGTATGAGAATTTGAACCTCTAATCTCAAGGTTGAGTACATGCCAATTACCGCTGAGTTATGCTCACTTTGACAAATATTTTCATTGTTTATGATTGCAAACACATAATTTTACAATCGTTAAATTGAGATTCAATTTTTGAAGTTACTACCAAACATATTTTTAGAAAAAATGAATATACGGAATACAAATATGTTTTTATTAAATCTTTTGCATATAGATTCCTATATTCAAATCACAAACCAAATGGACCAAATTCTCTATATTCTTTTTGCACTTGACTGCATTTTCATTTTTTTCAATTTAATTTTCTTTATTCTTATACATTTGCCAAACGAATTTTTCTATATTTTTAGTATTTATTATTAGAAATGTGCTATTATGATAGTTTTCTTATTATTACATTTTTTGATCGTGTGAGAAATTTATTGTGAAAATTTAGAACAAAATTAAGTTGTGAACTTTTTTGTAATTGGTTTGATGTGCATTTCCAATTGAACTTTACTTTGAGTTAGCTCAAATTTGAAGTTGACATTGACATTTTTTTACCATCATGCATTAGGTGCTTTCTTTAAATATCGATGTATAGAGAGAACTTTTACAATGTGCACTTTATTCTATTTGAAACAATATTGTTATTACTTTATAGCTTATGAATAAATAATATATTTAGTAAGCATTCAGTAGGTTGTATTTACAATGTGCGCTTCCAAAATTGTTTGGAAGCATTAGATGTTTTAAGCCATTTATGCGTAAGGAAGGTCATAGCAGTCTACAACACCCATGAAAATGGTTACCAATTCACATTTTAGGAATAAAACATGAACTAAAATTATGAGTAGCATAAAATCCAATAAAAAAATTAAAAATTTATTTTGATTCAAAAATAATTTCCTACATAAGAATATTAGAAAATGAAACTCTTGATTTTTCTAATCTCTATTGTCAGATCTTTGTGAAAAATTTCATGTATTTAAGAAATTTAATACATTTAAGGACCTACTAGACACAAAATTGAAAGTTTAAGATCCTATTAAGCATAAAATTCATTTGTATGTTTAAGAGATTAGGTAAATTTAATTTAAAAAAAATTAAAATATATTCCACGACCTATTTATAAACAAAATTGAAAATTCAATGGACATTTTAAGTCACAAAAACTGAAAGGTCAAAGACTTATTCGACATTTTTAAAACATTAGGGACCTTATAGAGGCAAATTTAAAAGTTGAGGAACTAAATTTTAATAAAATTTTTAATAAAATTATTTCGTACTTCATTTTAGTTAGTTGTTAGTCTCTAAACACTACATAAATAGTGTTACAACCAACTGTAAAGTTCGGTTTTTTATGTTCTAAAAAGGTATTGTTGTGAAATCACATTTCTAATTCTTTTAAAAAAAGGGCTTTGCATTCAAAGCTTCAATTTGTGCCCTTCTGGTTCTGCTATCTATCTTTTATCATTTCCCTGTTCTTCTAAGATTTTTTGTTTGTTTGTTTGTTTGTTTTTTTTTTGTTTTTCAGGTTATGGAGGATGACAGGGCTTGGATTTTCTTAGTTGAAGTTCAATTGAAGAAGAATTGCTGAAAAAGCTAGATTATTGAAGTTGTTCACATCCCATACAATGATGATCTGCAGAAGACAATGCAATTGAGAACAAAATTTCTAATTGCTCGATTGCTGAAGATGTACTGCAAAGTTTGAAGCACAATGCGAACAATTGGATTATCGGCCGTATGCAGTTAGCATATTGCTCGGTGGGCGTAAAATGCATTGTCAAGTATATGTCGGTAGGTGTTACAAAATACACTGATGCGCGGGTGAGAATTGATAGGTTGGAATTTGTAAAAAAGAATCAGCCAAGTGCAAGTATACTGTCAATGAGTAATATTTGAAAGTATTCCAGAGTATCGATCCCACATACACTAATACAAATTCGAATGATTTTTTTGTGAAAGTTTAATCAGAAAGTAACAGTTGGTAACCAAAGAAATATGTTGAGCCATTTTTGTTTGTAATGCTGAAGTACAAATGTAAAAGAGGTGTAAGGATATGTCAAAGGTAATGTGGGGATTCAAATATGTTTCTGGCCTTAGGTGAGAATGTTGCCTATATGCACCTGAATGCTTACCGCAAAGTACTCAGCGTAGTGAACCAATATCTACTCCTATCCAGCCTTTATTTTAAAGCACCCTTAGGAGTCTAAGTAATCGAACCTATATTTCTATGACCAATTAGAACTTAAATTAATCAGCACACAATCCTTTTTGGTCCTATAGTCGTTACCCTATGTCTAGGGTCAATCAACAAAATCAGGTCTAAGTTCTTTAAAATCAATAAAGTCAAATCACACTTGAGTAAGGGGCAAACATGAGAACAAATATCTTAAGCTTAACTCATCCTTTGGGACATCCACACATTTGAATCTCAAAAAGGGTTTTAGTGTTAAGTAAATTATGGAGCCAAAATGGGCCCATATATATTTGGCCCACATCACACTTTTTGACCTACATATATAAACATTTTTATATGTGTTTGCGGCTGCATGTATGCATTAACGAGAAGAAGAAAAAGGTTTGCGACTACTGTGTGGATTTTACTGAAAACAGAAACTGAAGGAAAAAAAAAACCAGTGAGCATTTGGTGAGCCGTTTTTCTTCGAGTTGTTTGCAAGAGCGTTTTTTCTCCATTGAAGAGTTTTGTGAGCTATTGTAGAGTGATTCGTGAGCCTTTTCCTTGAGAGAAAAGTGAGAGAAATCATTCTTGAGCGTTGTAAACTCTTGTAATTTTCTCCCTGACATTTTAGTGGAACCTGCATCTGTAGCAGAGAACTGGACGTAGCCAACATTGGGTAAACCAGTATAAATTCGGTGTCAATTTCTCTTCCCTTATCTTTTAATTATCGTTCTTGTTGCTTAGAAGTTTAGGTTGGTTTATCTACTCTTTTAAGCTTGTGAGTTCCAATTTTTTATTCCGCGGTATTTGGAACCATAACCTGATCTGGGATTTTTAGATAAAATATATATTGTCTGAATCTGGTTGAGTGAATTTAGATTAATTATATTTTATCGGCCCCTAACAAGTGGTATCAGAGCATTCGGGTTGTAGAACGATGTCAGGAGGAGATGAGAAATTGGTTACTTTTAATGGATCTGATTTTTCATTTTGGAAGTGTCAGATATTGGATTATTTGCATTCCAAGGAATTGGATTTGCCGTTAGAAGGAAAGCCTGAAGATATGGGAGAAGCTAAATGGAAAAAGTTAGACAGAAAGGTGCTGGGGACTGTTCGCTTGACTTTGACAAAGAATGTGCAAAGCAGTGTAGCGAAGGCAACGACCACAGCAGAGCTAATGGAAGCTTTGTCTAACATGTATGAAAAACCCTCTGTAAACAACAGGGTATATCTCGCAACCAAATTTTTTAATTTGAAAATGGCTGAAGGTGCATCTGTTACTGCCCATATAAATGAATTTGATTTGTTGATGAACAAATTAGCTGCTGTTGAGTTAGAATTTACTGATGAAGTAAATGCGATTTTGTTGTTAAGATCTTTGCCTGATAGTTGGGAAACCATGAAAGCTGCACTTTCTAATTCATGTGGAAAAGAGAAATTGCAGTTTTCACAGGTTAGAGATTTTGCCATTGCAGAAGAGATTCGTAGAAAGGACTCAGGTATTGCTTCTACTTCTGGTTCAACGTTGAATGTGGATAGAGGGAGGAGTAATAACAGAAGTCATGGGAATCTAGATAAATCAAAAAACAACAGAAGCAAGTCTAGGAACGGCATATTAGAGTGTTGGAATTGTGGTAAGACTGGACACCTGAAAAGGAACTGCAAAGCCCCAAAGCAAACTGAGGGGAATGAACCTGGTGCAAATATTGCTGTTAATGAGGTGCATGATGCTTTGGTTATGGCAGTGGAAAGTGCTCATGACCCATGGGTGATAGATTCAGGTTCGTCATTCGATACTTCAGGACAACGTGACATTCTTGAAAATTATGTTGCAGAAAATCATGGAAAGGTGTATCTAGCTGATGGAGAGCCTTTAGACATCATTGGAACTGGTGACGTGAAACTAAAAATGGCGAATGGTTCAGTCTGGAAAATTCGCAAGGTACGTCACGTTCAAAATATGATGAAGAATTTGATTTCTGTAGGGCAGTTAGACAGTGAAGGATATGAGATTTGCTTTGGCCAAGGAAACTGGAAGGTTACAAAAGGTGCCATGGTAGTTGCTCGAGGAAGAAAATCAGGGACTTTGTATATCAACAGTAATGACAAAGACATGGTGGCTATTGTCGATCATTCGAGTCAGACTGATTTGTGGCACAACAGATTGGGACATATGAGTGAAAAAGGTATGAAAATTCTTCACTCTGCAGGGAAGTTACAGGGACTAAAGGCAGTTGAACACAAGTTGTGTGAGGGCTGTGTATTTGGGAAACAGAAGCGTGTCAGTTTCTCAAAGACAGGAGCAAAGCTAAAACCTACGAAGTTAGAGTTAGTTCACACTGATGTGTGGGGGCCTTCAGAAGTATCTTCTCTCGGTGGTTCCAGATACTATGTGACCTTCATAGATGACTCAAGCAGGAAGGTATGGACTTATTTTCTCAAACATAAATATGATGTATTTTCTGTTTTCAAAACTTGGAAGGCTATGGTTGAGAATGAGACAGGTCTAAAAGTTAAAAGCTTGAGGTCAGACAACGGCGGTGAATATGTTGATGGGGAGTTCAAAAGATACTGTGCAAACAATGGAATTGTGATGGTAAAGACTATACCAGGGTCTTACCAGGGACACCGCAGCAAAATGGTGTGGTTGAGAGAATGAACAGGACGCTGAATGAGCGTGCCAGGAGCATGAGATTACATGCAGGATTGCCTAAGATGTTCTGGGCAGAGGCAATCAACACGGCGACCTATCTGATCAATAGGAGCCCGACTACATCACTAGACTTCAAGTTGCCTGAAGAAGTTTGGAGCGGTAAATAGGTAAACCTTTCTCATCTAAAGGTTTTTGGTTGTGTTTCTTACATTCACATTGATGCTGCAGACATGAGTAAATTAGATGCAAAATCCAAGAAATGTTATTTTCTTGGATATGGTGGAGCTGAGATTGGCTACAGGTTTTGGGATGACCAAAACAGGAAGATTTTCAGAAGCAAGAACGTGATCTTCAATGAGGAAGTTCTGTACAAAAACAGAACAACAGTTGATTCAGAGTCAAATGAAAGTACAGAAGAGAAGACTTAGTTATAAGTCTTCCTAAGGTTGAGACCAGGACAATGAGATTTGAAGATCAGAATGCAGTTACTCCTGAGGAAACAGTTGTGGAAACTGAGGAACTAGTTGTGGAACCTGATGAGCAGACTGTGGAACTTGATGAAGTTCAGAGAACGCCACCTACAGCAGTTAGGAGGTCTAGCAGGACTATCAGACCACCACAGAGGTATTCCCCTACTTTGAATTACATATTATTGACTGACAGAGGTGAACCTGAATGTTATAATGAGGCGGTTCAACTGGAAGATTCTGTCAAGTGGGAGTTGGCCATGAAGGATGAGATGGATTCTCTTATGACGAATCAGACATGGCAACTGGCTGAGTTACCAAGAGGTAAGAAAGCTTTGCAAAACAAATGGGTTTATAGAATCAAGCAAGAGCCTGATGGTAGCAAGAGGTACAAAGCAAGGCTTGTAGTCAAAGGCTTTCAACAGAAGGAAGGTATTGACTTTAATGAGATATTTTCTCCTGTAGTCAAACTTACTACTATTAGAACTGTATTATCGATAGTGGCAGAAGAGGATTTGTTTCTGGAACAGATGGATGTAAAGACAGCTTTTCTTCATGGTGATTTAGAAGAAGAAATTTACATGGTACAGCCACAGGGTTTCACAGTACAGGGACAGGAGAAAATGGTTTGCAAACTTCAGAGAAGCCTGTATGGTCTCAAACAGGCTCCCAGACAGTGGTATAAGAAGTTTGATAGTTTTATGTGCAACAGTGGATTTCAGAGGTGTCAGGCAGATCATTGTTGCTACATAAAGTCTCACGGTAACTCATATATTATTTTACTGCTATATGTTGATGATATGTTGATAGCATGTGCTAACAAACAGGAAATTCTGAAGATAAAGGCTGAATTATCTAAAGAATTTGATATGAAAGATTTGGGAGCTGCCAAACAAATTTTAGGAATGAGGATTGAGAGGAAAGATGGTACATTGACATTGTCGTAGGAAGAGTATGTGAAAAAGGTGTTGAACAGATTTCACATGGAAGATGCAAAACCTGTGAGTACTCCTTTAGCTGTCATTTTAGATTATCTAAGGAGCACTCACCCACTACTGAGCAGGAAAGAGATCATATGGCTAAAGTGCCATATGCTTTAGCTATAGGTAGCCTGATGTACGCCATGGTTTGCACAAGACCAGACATTGCACATGCAGTGGGAGTTGTTAGTAGGTATATGAGTAATCCAGGAAAGCAGCACTGTGAGGCAGTGAAGTGGATTTTTAGATATCTGAGAGGGACAACTGATTATGCTCTGCATTTTAAGAAGTCTGATTTTAAACTGCAGGGTTATGTGGATGCAGATATGGCAGGTGATACAGATGGCAGGAAAAGTACTACTGGGTATGTTTTTACTTTGGGTGATACTGCAATTAGCTGGGTTTCTAGATTGCAGAAGATAGTAGCTCTTTCTACTACAGAGGCTGAGTATGTTGCAGTTACTGAGGCAAGTAAAGAGATGATATGGCTTCAGTCATTTTTAGAAGAACTTGGCTTGAAATTGGGAAAGGGGACTTTGCATTGTGACAGTCAGAGTGCTATTCATTTAGCAAAGAATCCAGTGTTTCATTCGAGAACGAAACACATACATGTGAGGTACCATTTTATCAGATCAGTTTTGGAAGATGGAGTGCTGGTGTTTGAAAAGATTCCAGGAAGTCAGAATCTAGCCGATATGTTTACCAAAGTCGTTCCTGTTGACAAACTGAAGTTGTGTGCAACTTCAGTTGGACTTCTCCATGAGTAGAGAGGAGTCGCTACCGTTGCAGGGGAGACATGTTGCTTGTTTTGTCTCCAAGTGGGAGATTGTTAAGTAAATTATGGAGCCAAAATGGGCCCATATATATTTGGCCCACATCACACTTTTTGACCTACATATATAAACATTTTTATATGTGTTTGCGGCTGCATGTATGCATTAACGAGAAGAAGAAAAAGGTTTGCGGCTACTGTGTGGATTTTACTGAAAACATAAATTGAAGAAAAAAAAAACCAGTGAGCATTTGGTGAGCCGTTTTTCTTCGGGTTGTTTGCAAGAGCGTTTTTTCTCCATTGAAGAGTTTTGTGAGCTATTGTAAAGTGATTCGTGAGCCTTTTCCTTGAGAGAAAAGTGAGAGAAATCATTCTTGAGCGTTGTAAACTCTTGTAATTTTCTCCCTGACATTTTAGTGGAACCTGCATCGGTAGCAGAGAACTGGACGTAGCCAACATTGGGTGAACCAGTATAAATTCGGTGTCAATTTCTCTTCCCTTATCTTTTAATTATCGTTCTTGTTGCTTAGAAGTTTAGGTTGGTTTATCTACTCTTTTAAGCTTGTGAGTTCCAATTTTTTATTCCGTGGTATTTGGAACCATAACCTGATCTGGGATTTTTAGATAAAATATATATTGTCTGAATCTGGTTGAGTGAATTTAGATTAATTATATTTTATCGGCCCCTAACATTTAGCTCATAATAGATGAAAGATCAAAGAAGTACTTTATTGAAATAAATGAGAAAGTCAACATGATTATAAAGTGATAAAAGAAATAAGTAAAATGGAAAACAAGAGTAAAACTAGTTGTGATCTACAAAGAAAAGCGAAACTCTAGACATGCCTCTAGTTCTAACTTGATACTTCCTTTATCAAGGAGAATTGAGTCCTGTACAATCCTAACTCTCGAATAGGTTGCTAGAATAAAGTCTGGGTAATCGTTAGAGGAGTTTTCCCTCTTGATAGAATTCTAGGGTTCCTTTCTATTTCTCTAGGGTTCACGATCTAGCTCTCGTTGGTCTCCTCCCATCGATGAGTTGTGCTCCTTAAATAGGTGTGAAGATGGTTGATAGGCATTGAAAATGGAGTGGAAATTTGACCGAACCGACTCTGAATGAGAATAGGAAGAAAGTTTGCACAAAATTAGCTTTTTTCTTTGACCACAAAAAATTCACTGAAATAGTCAATAGGGGGTATGCATTTGCATAGTAAAATAGCCTTGTGAACTATGCAATCACAATTGAACTTTTCACTGTTTCTGCACAAAAGCACTAAAAACACTTTTCTCAAAATTGATTCTTTTTATACCAAGTTAAGCCCATTTAGCACAACATGGATTATTTCATGTGTTTTTCTTAAACTTGCTTCATTTAACTAATTTAGGCATGATAAACATTGAAATAGTTTAAAAGTTCAAGGAATAAACTTGAATTTAGAGGTAAATAACCTTTATAAACAAGAGTTATTAGTGGCTGACAGCGAGTGATGGCACTAGAGGTGAGAAATAATCCATTAATTTCTATGGAGCTAAGGGAACAGAAAAAACAATTGAAAGCTACACACAAAAATTGAGAGGTCAAGGACTTATTCAATATTTTTAAAATTCTAGGGACCTTTTACATACATATTTGAAATTTGAGGAACTAAATATGTAATTGAGTTTAAATTTTTTTAAACTAAACTATTTTATACTCCATTTTTTTTCCCTTACCCCTTCCGTGTCCAAAGACCTAAGTCAGTAAGGGGGCGTTTGGCCCATGGGTTTGGGTTCCAAACCCAAAACCATGTTTGGCACAAGGTGTTCAAAACCCTTGGTTTTGAAACACAACCCCATGGGTTACAACAATGCAACCCCATGGGTTTATGCCATGTTTTCCTCTTCCACTTGTCGTTTTCCATTTTCGACAACCACTTCGATAACAACTCCAGTGACAACTCCGACGACCATCGACAACGACAACTCCGACGACCGCACTGGCGACCCGACCATCGTTGACAACTACCTCTGGCGACCACTGCGATGAGAACTCTAGAGACCAATCTGACGACCACCCCTGTGACCTAACCACCCCAACAACTTGACACCTTCGATGACCCAACCACCCTGACAACCCCAACTTGCCTGAACCACTGCTAATGACCATTTGACAACCACTCCGACAACTTAGCAACTGCCATAGACAACCACCTAGTGACCACTTCAATGACTCGACCACCCTAGCAACCCGACCACCCCGATGACTACTTCGGCGATTACCCCGACAACCTGACAAACTCAACCACCCAAAACCACCGTTGACGACCACCTAGTGACCACTCTAGTGACCACCATGGCTACTCGACCACCTAGCAACCCGACCACCCTAATGACCACTCCGACAACGACTCCAATGACTCGACCACCAGACAACCACCCAACGACCACTCGGACGACCTAACCAATCATATGACCACTCCAGCGACCCGACCTCCCAACAACTACTGTCGACAACCACCCAACGACCACTCGGACGACCTAACCAATCATATGACCACTCCAGCGACCCGACCTCCCAACAACTACTGTCGACAACCACCCAACGACCACTCCAGCAACCTGACCACCGTGCAACCACCACTAACGACCACCTTGACAACCCAACCACCCCAACAACCACTCCAACGCCAACAACCTGATCACCCTGACAACCCGACTTGCCCGAACCACCGCCAATGACCATCTGACAACCACTCCGACAACCCGACCACCTAGCAACAGCCGTCGACAACCACCTAGTGACCACTCCGATGACTCGACCACCCTAGCAACCCGACCACCCTGATGACTACTTCGACAATTACCCCGACAACCTGACAAACTCAACCACCCAAAACTACGGTTGATGACCACCTGGTGACCCGACCACCTAGCAACTCGACCACCCTAATGACCACTCCGACAACGACTCCAATGACTCGACAACTAGACAACCACCCAGCGACCCACTCGAACGACCTAACCAATCATATGACCACTCTAGCGACTCGACCACCCAACAACTACTGTCGACAACCACCCAACGACCACTCCGGTGACCTGACCACAGTGCAACCACCACCGACGACCACCTCGACAACCCAACCACTCCATCAACCTGATCACCCCAACAACCACTCCAACGATCATTCCAGCGACTCAACCACGTAGTCAATTTTTTAAAAGGTTAAAATAAAATTGGTTTCTTAAATTTCTTAAATAGACCTCCAATATTTTATTTTTTTAAAATAGAGTTCCAAAAATATGTTTATGAATACTTTGTAAATATAGTTTTAAATTCCCTAATTTCTTAGATAGACTTCCAATTTTTAATTTCTAAACTAAAGTTCCAAAAATACGTTTCGAAATACTTTGTGAAATAGAGTTTTAGATTCCTTAATTTATTAAATAAACTTCTAATTTTCTAATTTCTAAAATAGAGTTCCTAAAATAGTTTTCTGAATACTTTGTGAAATAGAGTTTTAAATTCCCTAATTTTTTAAATAGACTTCCAACCCCCATGGATGACAACTCGATGCCTTCATCACCTTCAGCTACTACTTAGTTTTAATTCAGTTTGTATTTTGGACAACTATTGCTATTTCTTTTCTTCATTCTTTTCGGCTTATGTATTATGATATTATGAACTTTGGACCTTCATTTGCATTATGGATTTCCTTTACTCCAGCAACATCATTCTTCTTTCCCACATATTAATTATTTAAAATATATGTCCTTACTAATGTTATTTAATTTTACATCATCATGAATGGAGTGAATGAGATACTTGTACAAATTACACATTCATAATTAACTATGCTTGAAACAATTGATCCACATAATTGGTTAAAATATTGATATGCAATTCAGTAAACAATTATCAAGTAAAAAAATGGATCTGAAAAAAAAAACCTAAAAAAATTGTTTAAAAAAATAGCCTAAACAAACCCAGCCCAGCCCAACCCAACCCTGCACCCCAAACACAGGTTTCAGCAAACCATCTAAACCCAACCCTGCCCCCAAACACAGTAATCAGGAACCCCAAGGTTTCTGATTCCAGCCAAGGATTCCCAGGGTTCCTGATTCCAAACCAGCGCGCCAAACAACCCCTAAATTTTCAATAATTTGGAAGTTGGGTTAGTTACGAACCAAGCATCTCAAAAATCTGCAACTTCTTCGTCCATCAATTCATTATTCTTTATATTTTTCGTCCATCAATGCAGTCGAGATTCTTAAACGGTTCATAGTTCTAAGAGCTCTATCTTGGAGTCCTAAATTTTTGGAAATACCTCTAAACAGTAGCTCAAAGTGTTAGAGAGCCAAAACATGTCTGCAAAGTTAGAGGAGCCGAGAGGACAACGTTGAGATATTGCTTAGAGCATCGTGATGTTGTCTCAAAGGTAGACGAAAAAGCGTTACTATATTCATAGAGTTATCATCTCAATGTTAGTGCGACAACCCCATAAGAAAAGATGCGTGTGCTTGACACTAAGCAGAATGCTACATCTATAGCGTCGTGAGGCTGCAACGATTTCTTTAAATACATTGTTTTCACTCTAGGTCTTTGTGTGTGTTGAAGAAAAAAGTGATGAGTGACAACTTCTTAGTGAATTTTGAGGGCTAGTTTTGTGTGTCCTAAGGAGCCATTGTTGTGGTTCTGAGATAGATTTGTAGCATCTGATGAGTAATTTTATTCAATACTACAAGTGTACGGGGTCAAGTTTTAATATAGTGTAAGTAAATTATAAGTATCGTTATCAGATTTTTTAACAGCAAATTACGCAGAGTAGCGCTTAGGTGCTATAGTCAGAGCCTAAACACTTCAAAAAAGCGCCTAGGCGCTTCTATAAGTTGTTATTTTTTTTTTTAATTTTTATTTTACTTTTCTTCTAAATTCTTCTTCTATTTTCTTGATTTCTTCTATCCTCACTCGAATGCTTGTAATTTAATTGATAAATCCTTTGAATTCTCTATTTTACTCTGTTTAGCTCCGGCGCTTCTATAAGCTGTTATTAATTTTTTATTTTTCTTTTACGTTTCTTCTAAATTCTTCTTCTATTTTCTTGATTACTTCTATCCTCACTCGAATGCTTGTAATTTACTTGATAAATCATTTGAATTCTCTATTTTACTATGTTTAGCTCCAAAAATGTTTGATTCCTACAAAACAAACAATTATGTACATAAAATTGGCCAATTAAGCTTCAAAACTAGCAATAAATAAGCTATAAAAATAACTCACTTTTGCGTGCTATCAACATAAGAGAAGGGCCCAGTATAATCTTCATATCATAATGGAACTTGCAGTTGTAGAAGACTAGATGTAGTCCTGAGTTTGGGGCGGACCAATCTAACTTTGGTGATTGTTTTCTTATGGCTATTTTTTATTTACTTTTTGTATTAACTAAACATCTCAAGGTGAGGATTAGGGAGCAATGTATTGAACTGATGTATTAGTTGAGCATAATCTTGTAATTTTGAGTTGGTTTTAAGTGTTTTTACTAATTGATTGGGATTGAGCTTGACCATCTTTTTCCCTTACTGCTTCCTCTTTATTTTGAAAAAGATAAGAGTTAAATGGTAGCTTAAAACCACATTAGCACTGATTAAGGGCTTAGCTCTCGATTAAGTGGGTAGATTAGGAGCAATCACTCACCTAATACATTGCTAAAATGAAAGAAAGCATGTTATAGTTATAATTGGGAATTTATAGTTATTGATTTAGGTATTTTGGAAAGAAATCGTTATTTAGTGGCTTAAAGGAGCAGGAATTTTGCTACAACATTCATGAATCAGAAAGTTCCCTAACACAAATTATCCTAAGACACCTCAAATGTTGAGGACATAAGATCGATTATCTATGCCTGAGTAGAAGACAATCTAATGTATACATGAGACATAACATTTAATATATAGTAAAGTTGGTTAGCATCAGTCAAACTAATGATATGACATGAGTTGAAAATTTAAAACTTTCTCAATGTATCTATGGATAATGAGAAATTATACTTTTATATATGGAGGTAAGGATTTGATCTTTTCACGGTACATAAGTTCTTACACCAATTTAGAGAAATTTATCTCAAGATCAATCTTTACCCTAGAGGTTAAGCATGGTATACCAGTTAAATATCCTTGCTCGTGAAATAATAAAAGAACTTGTAAACTCAAATGGTTTCTTGTTGATCTAAAAGGTGTTTCAGATATGATTAAGCCTATAAAACTTTATTATGATGATAGTGGTGCAATGGCTAGAATTAAGAAACTTAGAAAATATCCATATATGGTAATGCATGTTGAGAGAAAACATATTGAGAGAAAGCATCATGGTGGTGACCAAGATGACTTTAAATGAAAACTATTTTGATCTATATACAAAGACTCTCTAGGCTAAAGTGTTTGAGGGTCACGTAGAATATGTCATGAGGCTTGAATGAGATTCAAATAAGTAAAACAAATATATATCTATATCTATATCTATATATAATATTATTTGATTTTGACAAACATTCTACCCTAGGTCCCTACTAGTTTATTACCAATAAAGGCTAACAAAACTTTTGTCAGAGAATCAAATTTATTTATTTTTTTTATAGTAACACCAATAAAGGAATACATAAAGTACCACTGATTATTAGAAAAAACAATACAATGTCGAAGATAAAAAGGCTAACAAAACTTTTGAAATTCTCTAATTAATTATGATTAAAACATAACTTATTTTAATTAATTTATATAGATAAAGGGACAACATTTTTGATATATTCAAGCTCTTTATATTCCAACTTTTCATATCCTAACTAATAGCACACATCTTGGGCTAGCTTTAGAGCCTATTTATTGCTAGTTTTAAGGCTCAAATGGTTATTTTTATGTACACATTTGTTTATTTTGTACAAATCTAGCCTTTGGAGCAAACTGGAGCTTTTGAAGAATATATTGAGAAAAATGAGTTAATTGGATTAGAATTGAAGAAATCAAGTCAAGAGAAGGATAAAATCAAGCCAAAGACTCAAGGGAACAACGTCACGATGCTGCTAATCGACTGAAAACGTGTGGGCTTTGGAAGAAAACTTTTTAAGAGAAAAACTTTCAGTCTAGTGCAAGTACACACTATCAACCAAGTAGTATAAAATTGGAAGTACTCCAAAGTATCGATCCCACAAGGAATAGATACAACAAAATTAAAAAAGATAAAAAAAATTGTTCTCAAATTGCCATTATGGTAACCAATATAAAACAAAGTTTTCTGTGGTTTTTGTGAACAAGAAAAGAAATGTCAAGAATAAAAGGAAGGGATCCGAACATGCTTGTGTCTTTTGATTGGAATTGTGGCCTAATTGCAATTAAAATCCTTGACTCTACTCTTAAGCAATGTAAACTTGATTCCACATCTATTCGACCTTCTATGAAGTATCTTTCCAAGACTAAGTGATTAAATCGATATATCTATAGCTAATACGAACTTAGTTGATTTTGAAAAAAAATTCTTTTTGTTTTAAATGTTTTGCCCTATGTCTAGGGTAAAAAAAAAAAAATTCCTATGATTAGGCTTTTTCCTTTATTGCTTTTATGAAATCCCAACTTTATCTAACCTTTTCAAAATTAGATTCAATTGATATACATTAACACAAACAAGCTATAGAGTAAGCAAGTTGCTCTTAGAATTAGGCCTTTACGTCTTTTTCTAGAGTATTCACATGCTTGAATCCCAAAGATAGGATTAATTTATAATTAAAGAAGAAAATAAATACGCTTGAAACAAAATAAACTCCATAGCTTGAATAGAAAAATAAAATACTTGCAGTAGTGAGGAGAAAATAAAACTCAAACAAGAAGGGTTCAATACTAAATTGAAGTCAAACTTTATTGAAATAACCTTGCAATAATCAAATGCAAAATCACAAACTGAAGTTACCAAATTGACTTAAAGGACTAGAATAAAAATGAAAGAAGTTCAACACTTTAACATAGAAAATACAATAGTTAAAAAAAATTAAAACTTAAAAGAAAGATGGAACGAAATTTGGAACTTTAAAGAATTGTAGAACTGGACATCCTCTAATGCCCTCTCTTTCAATTGAACTCACTCCAACCTCATTCAAGGTGAAATGGGTCTTCGTAATCCAAGGTTTTCACCTAGATTGGGTCAAGTTTCAAGGGCTGTAGGAGATGAAAAGGGACGATCAACACGATAAAAGAAGAAGAAACGACATAATGGTCTGTGAACAATCGACATCTTTTTGAGTGTGTAAGCTACCTTTTTATAGCCTCCAAAAGCTAGGATTTTTGTCAACTTTAGTGTTTGGAAAGACCCATGCTATTAATGTCGAGAATCAGGGAAGGTATCTTGAGAATATCCATGAAATTGAGCAAAATTCAAAATTTCTATTTTTATTCCCGTGTTTCTATATCTACCCAGATTGCAATTGCAATATGTTTTTTGGGTTGCAATTGAAATTTTTCACAGTTGCCAATACCTGCATAAAAAACAAAAAAAAAAAAAAATCAACAATTTTATGCCTTTTCCAACCTTCTCTTTCTATTTTGACATATTCCTAACATTTTGGGAGATTCCTAGCATGCCCAAGTATTTTTATTCAAACTTGCTCCAATTTAGTAAATTTTGTGGTTTTACAAAGAAGAATTTTCAAGAATAACTTGCATTTGGAAACTAAATAATTCTAAAAAATGAGAAATATCAACTGCTCAATGGCGTCGCAACGCTCAACATGCACAAGCCAAAACTCCAGCACATGTAGCATTGAGACACTGTTAAGAGCATCTTAATGCTACATATTTGAAGGTGCACACCTTGCTCAATGCCAACTAGCATCTCAATGCTGCACGTCTGTGCGCCTTCACTTTTCGTCCGTGGCATCTCGATGCTACCTTTTCTATTTTTAATTTGACATGCTTTTAGAGGCAACATCTCGACGCTACCACGATTCCTATAAATGTATCGCTTTGCCAATCGATTTGAGGGGAACCAATTTGGAGAGAAAAAAAAATCTTAATTTCGAAAACTACACAATTTTGAGAGTTAGAAGAGACCATTGGAGTAAGAGGAAGATATTTTCAAGCTCAAAATTGTGGAGATTGTAACTGGAATGGCATTCGACACACCACGCTAGTTTTACTCTTGTTTTCCTTTAATCTTGTAGTTTTGTTATGAGATTTTTAAGGAGTTTAGTTATTTTTATGGTGAACATGAGTGGCTTGACTCTTTTATCTTAGGGATTGATGTAGCCATTAGACCTTATGATTTGATTAATTGAATTCCTTGATTGAATATTTTAATTCCATTCATGGTTTTACGTGGTTTATGCTTTTAATTTCTTGATCATGGATTAATTGTTGGATTGGTCTAAATTTACACTTGATAGGGAGTGGTTTAGACTAGAACTTAATTGCATGATTAAGGATACGTAGTTCTAAATTGTCAATGATTACGGCTCCTTTAGAGGTTATTAAAAGAAGTGTTCTTAATGCCTTTGCTTGTTATTAAAAGCTAAATAGTGATGTCAGTTTTATAATCTTGCAAAGAGAGTTAATTGTCCTCGTAAGAGTCAGTTATTACGTATGCCTTCTTGACTTTATGAAATATTTGCATGATTAATCTTGGATATTTTATTAGTTTAGTTATTGGTCTAATAGGTGAAATTAATTCTCTAGGATATTTCTCTTATGATATTTCTCAATCCTTTATTTTCAGTTATGATTTTAATATAGTCTTAGATTTCATCATTGATTGTTTTGTCTAAATAAAATTAGCTGATTGTATTTATGGTAATTAAGTGAACTAGAACACCAATTCTAAAGTCGATACTCTTACACTCATTCATTATATTAAAACTTGACTTGTACACTTACGGTAAGTAGTAAAAATTATACAACAAGTTTTTGGCACCGTTATTAGGGATTGACGATTATTTAGTTTCACTTGATATCGTGGATAGACACTTTGTCTTACTTTAGAGCTTTATTTTTAATTTTTTCTTATTTTATTATTTTTAGTGATTTTTGTTTATTTTATTTTGATTAGGGTATTGGTTGTGCATGCAAAAAAACAAGGAAGCAGTTTTAGTTCCCTTTGATTCTGAAATTGAAAAAACTAGCTGAAAGAATTAAAAGGAGAAAAAGGACAAGGCTATAGATCAAGAACAACGAGTTGCATAGGAAGAATCTTTGGAGCCCAAGAGCATCACCACCTAGGAGGAGTTAGCCTAGGAATTCCTCACAAATTTTTTCCCACCTGCCAAGATTGCTAAGCTGATCATAATTGAAATCGAAACACTTAGACAACAAGATGGTAACAAAGAGCTATTGAGGAAGTGCCCACAACATGGAAACTTAAATTGGCTTCAAATTCAGCTGTTCTATAATGTGTTGAATGGTAACACCAAAACTATTTTAGATGTTGCAGTTGGAGGCAATATTTTAGCTAAAGCTCATACCATGTTGAAAAAAATGACAGCCACTAGTGACAAATGACCACATGAATGTTCTACTCCTAAAACAATTGTTGGCCTATATGAAGTTAATGAGGTTACTTCCTTGAAGTCCCAAATATCATCTTTGACTCATGACATGGGCAAACTTAACACTGTGAATGTTGTGTGCAAAGTGGGGAAAATAATGATGTTAAGGATATGATTGTAAAAGAATGAGGTGATGAAATGGTAGAAGTACACAAAAGGTGGTTGTTACCTAACGTGTTAACTCAAGTAAAAATCAACACGCTAGCAAGTAGTACCTGGAGAATTCCAGGGTTGATCCACAGAAAAAACAATTGTAATAATTGTAGGAGTTCAACAATTAAAACTTCTATTGATCATGCAGTTAATAGTCACTAAATGTAAAAAAATAGTTTGGATATGTTGCAATGAAAAGAAAATAACGTAGTGAAAGTAAAACAAGTAAGGCAATGAAATGATAATTCAATAATAATGAAATCAAGACTCGACTTTCTGCTACCTAATATTACCCTAATTTCCATGCATTGACCATATGTTTTAATAAGGCATCCTAATTAATCTAATTATAGAGATCGACACGCGTTGCCTTTCTGGTGCTAATGCCTTGCACACAAAAGTAGTTATATCCCTACGTGCTAGTCTTGTTCATTTTACACCACCCCATTTTATGTTTGCAAGTGATTGAATTATCCCTAAGACAACCTAGTGAAATGAATTTACTCTTACTCTCCTTGAGTTTTTCCACATGCTTTGACTCTCTTGGTGCCTAAAGTATGCTACTACTTGATATTAGTTCGCCAGACAAACACAAGCAATTAGAAGTAAAGACCCTCAAGAAGAAAATTCAAGAACACTTAATTAAAACTTTAATTTAACACATGGAAAATAGGAATAGCAAAACGGCCTCAACCAAGTCTTGGTAAGAAGGTTTAGCTCATACTCAAAAAGAGAAAATAATACTTGAATTGAAAACATGATGAATGTCAAAACAATGAAATAAACAAAACAGTAAAAACAATGAAGCAAGAACACTAGTGCAGCAAAACCCTAAAGCTTTCTTTAATGCCTTTAACTCATAGAAGGTGGACTATCACTTCTCTCTCTTCGAATGAATGGAGGTTGAAGAAGAATGAAACGTTCTTTCGCTCCTTGCTCTTGGGAGAAAACTGGAAAATAAAAAACTTTCTGTCTAAGAAAAATTATCAATACTCTGCTCTTCCCTTACCCTAATTTCTTCATATGAATTTATATGTGGCCTTACCAAATCTATTAACCGAGGGCATTGCGTTATTCATGCCAGGATTTGTGCAACGATACTTGGTGCAATGATAATCTTTGTTATTTAATTCCATTTTTATGCAGATTCGACGCTTGACTTTCATTCTTTGTCACAAAAATATTCTCTTCCCTTCCTAGTACTCCTCTTTACCACATCAAACCTTCAGCGCGCTGCTCCATTTTTTACCTAATGCAAATACTCTATTAGAAATAGTGCAATGATGATAGAATTTCAAAGGTTTTCCTTAAACACCATGTGTTCAATACATCGTACACCTATTTCATGCATTTACACAAATATTATTTAATTGCCTTCTATTTAAGCTTATTTTAGTGCATTGAGGGAAACTTGAGCCAAATTTAGGCGCTCAAATAATTTGTTATCTACAAGTTATCAAACTCCCAAACTTGAACTATTGCTTGTCCTCAAGCAATGTCTCACTTACTCTTTACATAAATTTGGCCTCCTCGTATCACACCACACTACAAACACACACTTGCTCAAATAAGACTTCCTAAGCTATGCATGATAAGACTTTACAAAACCCTCTGAACTTACTTACAACTTTGCCCTAACTCTCTTCAGTCATTCCCTTACCTCAGATAACTAGCACCCCATCCTCCCTAAGGGTTCGTTGGCCTTAATAATTGGCGTACTATCTCCTGGTGCTTTACAAAGGAATAAAAAATCAATGCTTTGAAATAACTTTGGCCTTTTATCAACATGAACATTTTTCTTTTTCTTTTATTCAAGAGATGAGAAGAAATCCATGTAGATGTGGTACCTTCGTTCTAACTTATCGACATTAGTGATAAAGCTGGCATCTAACTATGAGCAACGCGTCCAATCAGGATGCCTAAGTGGACTCACTTTTGTTCAACGCATTTTTGTAAGGAAAACACTTCCCACAAGGAGGAACATTCTTCTCTCTCTGATATATATATATTTTTTGTAATTCACTTCTTATAATCGGTTCATATAATGATTTTCAAATTTATGACACTATCTTGCACACCCCCAAAATTAAAAATGGGCAATGTCCTCTTTGGACCCCTAAACTTAAAGTGTACTACGTTGTATTGATAAGGTTAGAAAGGGTGACTCTCAAGGCATTCAAAAATAGACAAGTGGCTTTCAACGCCTTGTCTAACCAAAAGGATGCGCTCAAGTGTGAAATGCAAGGGGTGAAAACATCTAAGGGTGAGGAAAACTTTTGATACGACAAAACAATAGTGAAAGTAAGTAAAGGAAACTTAAGGAAAGTAAGGTAACGCCTAGACACTATCATTGGGTCCTATAAGGCTGTGAAAGGACTAAGAACATGGCAAAGATGTGTGACCACAAAGAGAATGTTAACAGGCTAGCATCAAGGCTGCCAATTAAACTCAAATGATGAAATAAATTGAGCAAATAAAATAGTAAAGGCATGCAATTGAAGTAAGAATGTACAGGGATGCATAGGAACTATTCATATGTTTCATTCATTTATAATGATTAATCGTTATAAGATGCATTGCATGAACTAACAGATTAGAAAGCTAAGAAAGCAAAAATACAAGGAAATAGAAATAAAAACAAGCAACAACGTAAAATAAACAACAACGCTATCTAAGGCTTGGCATCAAGGTTATCAAATGGAGGTGGTAGATTTCTAATGCTTGACGACCGTTTTTACAAAAGTATAATAGTCTTTAAATAAACTAGGCTAGAAAAAACTAGACTGAAGTACCTTTGCATCTGTTCTTGAAGGACCGAAATGTCCACCATATGGAGAAGAGTGGCAAGCATGTAAAATTTTGGCCACTTCCTCCATAGGTGCACACCTCCTAATGATCTGATCAGAACATACCTTGAAAAGCAACGGGTCATCCCACAGGTAAGACTTCGTGTCATGCAAGAACTTCTTCCTTTGCTGAGCACTCAAGTTAGTTGGAAGATTCCCTAAAGCAAGATAATTCACAATATCCACATACCAGAAGAAAGAAGAATTAACTGCATACAGTCGTTTGTAAGGAAAATCTTCTTTTATAGGGAAGGTCTGAACCTCTGGCTCATGCTCCAATCGAGACAGATGATCTGCCACAACGTTCTCACAGCTCTTCTTATCCCTGATCTCATAATCAAATTCCCACAACAAAATAATCCACCTAATCAAGCGAGGTTTCGAATCTTTCTTACTACAGAGATAACAAATAGTAGCATGATTTGTATGCACAATTACTTTCGAACCAAGTAAGTAGGGCCTAAATTTACCAAATGAAAACACAACAACAAGCATCTATTTCTCAGTGGTAGTATAATTCTGTTGAGCACTATCCAGAGTTCTACTTGCAAAATAAATAGCCCTAAAAAACTTGTCTCTACGTTGTCCTAGAACTGGTCCTGATAATGCTAATATTTAACATATTTATAGCCCTTTTTACTTAAGCTATTTGCACAAATGCATGTTTTTATGTCTAATAAATATAGCAAATTAATGAGAAAATAGCCAAAATTAGTTAAGGGATTGTTTTGAGCTAAGAAATAGGAAATAAGAGGAAAAGAGTTGATTTTTAATGAGTTTTGATGTTTTTATGCAGAAAAGTGAAAATTGCCAGAATTGCAATTGCAATTTCGCCTGGGAGACAGAATTTCAAGAATAAAGGAGAAAATTTGGAAGCACGATTTTATGATAATATTTGAAGATATTCTCCACGAATGAAGCTCATAAATTTTCGATTCTTGCCGTAAACATCCAAGCAGCAAACCCTAGCATTTGGATGCTATAAATATGAAGATTCAAGCCACAAAAAAGGAGTCCACAGTTGGCCATACTCGATTAAAGACCATTATTTTTCTGCACTTTTGTTTTTCTGTTTTATCGACTAAAAGGAGAAGAAACACCACTGAAACTTCAATCTAGCCCCGTCGAAAGTCTAGGGTTGTGAAGATCTTACTCTCCTTGAAAGAGGTTGAGTTTAGATTGATTGAAGAGGTGATAATTCTCTCCTTGAAATTCGACTTTTCCCTTGTATTAGCAGTTTCTGTTTTTCTGTTTAAGTTTAATTTTCAGGAGTTTAGTTGGTTGTTTTAAGTTTAATTTCCAGCAACTTTATTTATGTTATTTCGACTTTAGCTACTCTAGTTCTTGTCTCTAATTTAGTTATGTCATTTACAGCAAGTTTAATTTAATAAAGTTCTTCATTTCAAGTTATTCTTTCTTTTTAAGTTCATTACTTTATTTTCCAGTTTTTGTTTTTCTTTCTTTTTACTTCTTAAATCAGTATGCATTTTCTTTCTTTTAATGTTTTGCTATTTTTTTTCTCCATCATGAGCTAATTTCGTCCTTGGGATTCGGATATGTGGATGCCCTAAGGATTGGAAGCTTGGCCTAAGATGTAAAAGTAACTTTGCTCAATTCCATAGCATTGTTTGCTTTTATTGATTATCATTCTTATTGTGAATCTAGCTTGATCACCTAGGTGAACATACAAAGATCGAGTTTAATACTGAAAGGGTTAAACTAGATTACGTGTTCATACAAAGCAATAGAGAAAAGGAGCTTAGACATAAGCACTTGTTTTTGACCCTAGACATAGGGTGAAACCTCTAAGACCAAGGGTTGTGTTCTCATTAAACTAATTTCGTATTAGCCATAGACATATGGTTTAATCACTTAGGCTTCTAAAGGTTTTTCCATTAAAATCGAATAGAAGTTGAACCTGGTTTACATTGCTTGGTGTTTGAGTATAATTGCAATTGCATTTTAGGTCACAATTCTTTTCTAAGGGGCAAAAGCATATTTGAATTCCATCTTTTTATCATTTGATTTTTAGTACATTCACAACCTTCAAAATTATTTAATATTGGTTATCAAGGTTGCTTTTGTGTGAATATTTTTGCCTTCATTTTAGATTTTGTGGCATCCGTTCTCTGTGGGATCGATACTCTGGAATATTTCCAATTACTACTTGTTTGACAGTGTGCACTTGCACTAGACTGGAGACTTTTTCTATTCAAAAGTTTTCTTCTAAAAGCCCACACGTTTTCAGTCGACTAGCTCCTAATTTATAATCACTAGCATCACATATGGTTTCAAATGGTTGACTCCAATTAGGTACAACTATCACAGGTGCAGAAGTCAACTTATCTTTAAGAACATTAAATGCTACCATGTAATCCTCATAAAAAACAAAATGAGCATCTTTCTCAAGTAAATTACACAGGGGTTTAGTAATTTTAGAAAAATCTTTAATAAAACGACGATAAAACCCTGCGTGTCCTAGAAAGCTACAAACTCCCTTAACATTTACTGGAGGTGGAAATTGTTCAATCGCAGAAATCTTAGCTTGATCCACCTTCAGCCCCTTTACAGATACCTTGTGGCCAAGAACTATACCTTGTTGTACCATAAAGTGACATTTCTCCCAGTTAACAATAAGGTTAGTTTCCTGACATCGCTACAGCTTTAGTAGCATTATGCATAAAAACCTCCATAATCTTCTCAAAAAATCTACAAAGATAGCCATCATGCAGCATTGAAAGGTGGCATGTGCGTTACACAGCCCATGGCATTCGCCTGAAGGCGTACGTACCATAGGGACACGTGAATGTCATCTTCTCTTGGTCCTTAGGTGCTATCGCAATCTGATTATAACCTAAATAACCATCAAGAAAATAGTAGTAAGGATAACTTGCTAACTTATCCAGCATCTGGTCAATAAAGGGTAGAGGAAAGCGATCCTTTCTGGTGGCTTTGTTGAGCTTCCTATAGTCAATGCACACATGCCATCCAGTCACTGTTCAGGTCGAGATATCTTCATTATTTTCGTTCTTTACTATTGTCATCCCTCCTTTTTTAGGTACAACCTGCACTGGGCTTACCCAAGTACTATAAAAAATAGCAAAAATAATACATGTATTTAATAATTTCATCACCTCATTTTTAACCACTTCCTTCATTGTTGGGTTAAGTCTCCTTTGGTGTTCTATAGTGGGATTAAAGTCATCCTCCATAAAACTTTTATGCATGACAATCGAGGGGCTAATGCCTTTAATATCATTAATAGACCACCCTAAGGCAGACTTATGTGCACACAACACATTCAACAATTTTTCCTCTTCTACTTTACTCAACTCAACAATAATAATCACAGGGAAAGTAGAAGAGTCACCTAAGAAAGCATAACGTAGGTGAGTAAGCAACTTCTTTAATTTAGGAGGAGGAGTGTCAAATTGTGCATAAACAAACTCAGAAATCATATCCTCCTCCCTATTGTTTCCTATAGATTCCTCTACAACATTATCACAAAAATAGGCATGCTCAATATCCAAAGTTTCAGGCAATTCAGCACACAAATCAGGCATGCCAACCTCTAACTTATCAGTGACTCAATACATTCATCCACAATATTGTTCACTTCATCAATCATATGGCAACTAGTAACCTCATCGTGGTGTTTCAATACATTAAACACGTTGAACATTACTTTTTCATCATTTACTTGTAGAGTCAAAGTTCCTATGTGAACCTCTATTAGAGAGCAACCTTAGCCAAAAATGGCCTCTTTAGGATGATTGGGACCTTCACATCTTCCTCCATGTCAAGGATAACAAAATCTACGGGAAAAATAAACTTATAAACTTAACTAAAACATCCTCTAAAATACGTTTTGGGTACGTCAGAAAACAATCTGCCAACTGAAGCACTACGTTAGTTTAAGCTCTCATGCTCCAAGTTTCCAAAAAACACTAAGAGGCATTAAATTAATACTTGCCCCTAGATCACAAAGTATTTTTTTTTTATGTGAACACTACCAATAATACAAGGGATAGTGAAACTCCCTGCGTCGTTCATTTTCTGTGGTAGCCTCCTCTAAATGATAGCACTACACTTAGCGCTCATCTGCACTCTTTCATCCTTTTCAAACTTCCTCTTGTTTGCTAGAATTTCCTTCATAAACTTTGCATAATTGGGTACCTGTACAAGCGCATCAGCAAAAGGTATATTTATGTGAAGTTTCTTAAATTGCTCGAGAAATTTAGTAAACTCATCGTCAAACTTTTTCTTTCTAAATCTCTTAGGATATGAGATTACATTGGGAACAAAAGGTATAGAATTAGATAACTTCCTTGAATTAAGCTCCTGCGGTGTTTCTTCTTCCTTTGCTACCTCTTCATCAATATTCCGTTCCTTACTTGTGCTTGGCACATTTTCCTTCTTTTGCTCAGGCTCCTTCAATTCTTTTCCACTTCTTAAAGATATGGCTGTACATTCCATATGTGGGTCAACATGAATAACATGTAAACCACTCTTACCTCTTTGTAAGCTATTTAAGAGTGCTACCATCTACTTAATTTTATCTCCCATATCTTGGATCACATCTTCTTGGGTTTTTACCTGAATGCACATCAACATCACCGTATCGTTCACGATATAAGAATTGTTCCTGGTCTCCTCTAAAAATCTCCCCATAATTCTTTCAAGTGAATCAATCTTCTTTTGAGATTCTGTAGATGCTACTCCTGAAAAAGGCTGCACTACAATTTCATTAGTAACACAAGAAGATTTCAATTGAGCTTCCTTACCTGGGTGGTGGTTCTCAAGATCTTCAGGCTTAACTTTTTTAGCACAACTGCATCCAATGTTTCCTGTGCTTATAACTTTAACATGCTCTGGACTAGGTTCCTCAGAGTCCTCCTTTGGTCCTGTCCCTATCAATTTACTCAACACCTTTGTTAGTGTTTCAACTTGGAATTTAAGAGCACACTAACCTCATTGGATTCACAAGCTCCATTTTGTGTTGTAAAATCCTCTGACGGCCATTGGTAGCTTGTGAAGGCCAACTCTTCTAATAGGGTTTGGGCTTCCTTCACTGACTTCACTAGGAAGTTCCCTCCAGTTGCAGTGTCAAGAGTAATTTTATTAGTATTAAGCAACCCATTATAGAAAAGTTGTACCTGAAGCCAATCGAGAAATCTGTGTGGTGGGCATTTCCTCAACATGTCTTTATAACGCTCCCATGCCTCATATAGTTGCTCCTCATATTTTTGCTCGAACAAGCAAATTTCTTTTCTAGGCTTCACTATCTTAGCAAGAGGAAAGAATTTTGTGAGAAATGCCTTCGTCAACTCACTCCAAGTCAAAATACCTCTGGGGGTTAAAGAATCAAACCAATCTCTCGCTCTATCCTGCAAAGAGAATGGAAACAAGCGTAAATTAACAGCATTAGAGCTAACACCATTGATTTTTACCATCCCACTGATATCCAAAAACGTGCACAGATGATAGTACGGATCCTAAGATGGATATCCCCAAAATGCACTATCTCAAACCATATGAATTAGACCAGCCTTTAGCTCAAAACTATCTACAACGATGGGTGTGTATGCTATTCCAAAGTTGTCTACATGTAGCTCAGACAGAAAATAATCCCGAATCATCTTATTTTCCTCATCCATGGCTAAATAATTTAGATTAAAAACGCTACAGAGCGTCCTGCAAAATTAAAAACAAGCAGAAAAGCTCGAAGAACGCTATTAATCATCTTAATGCTCCACAAAAATGCCACAGATCACCTAACAAAAATAAAAGAAAGAAATAGAGAAAACTAATTAAAAACAAGAATAAAAACTCCTAAATTAATATTAGACACTTTTAGTATAATATTAATTGAATTAACTGCCAACTCCTTGGCAACGGTGCCAAAAAGTTGATTGGTGTACACGCAAGCGCACACAATCGAAGTAATAATAAAATGGTAAATATTATCGAGTATCGAATCTTCAAGGAATTGGGAAGGTTTAATCAATTAATTATCGTTCTTAATCGCATCTAATTTTATTTAGGAAAACAAACCGTTAGAAGAACGTGCAACAAAAAAGACTAAATTTAAGCAATAAAGGAATAAATTGATGGAGCACAAATTTAAGGGCCGAGTTTAGGACATTAACCTCACCATTGGACCAGTTATTGAGTATAACAAGTATATGTTATTAATTAATCAATTTAATTGAATCTAAGGGTAGTGTATCATGAAATCCTCTGTCGAGCTCTTCCAATTCTCGGGTGTAATTAATTAAATTACGTGTCCGTCTCATTAATTAACTCTCACCTGACATTAACGAACCCTATCATCGACCTTAATTGATGTTCTTGTCACTGTCGTATCGAAACATCAATTATTATGCAATTCAAGCTCTAATTTATGCACTCTTTGTCAAGCAATAACATAAACCAGCAGTTCATTAGCTCCTTGATCAGAGAAATTAAAGCATTAAGAACATTGCATAAAATTAAAAACGAATAATCAATCACAAATTCGTAATTAAGTTCAATTACATGGTCCAAAGGCTTAATTAAGCCCTAAAATCTACTATCTAATTAAGGTACATCATAATTCAGTCAAAACTACCAGAATCCATCTAAAAACACTCAACCACAACAAAGAAATACAAGGAAAACAGAGAGATAAACCCGTTACGTATTGATCCATCGCTCCTGCTACGATCTCCCCGAACCTCGATGTCTAATTTTTAAGAATTCTGCTCTAATTTAGCCCCGAACCTCTCTAAACTCTCTCAAATTGGATTAGGGTGTAAAACCCCCAAATTTGCTCCCCCAAAACCGATGAAGAATAGAAGTATTAGAAGCTATAATCAGAACAACATTCAATGCTAGGTACAACATTGCAACGCTGTCCAAAACGATATCGTTTCTCCACAGCTTAATAGGGTAGCGTTGCAATGCCATTAGTAGTATTGCAATTCTACGGATGGAATCTCATTTGCACGTGCATTTCTAGGATTGCAACGCTATAGGGTAGCATTGCAACGCTAGCTCTCAGGTTTGCAGACTAAGTTGTGGTGTTACAACGCCAATTCAAGCATTGCAATGCTATCCTCACGACCCCATCAGCTAGCAATTCAACTCTTCTTCTCCTTAGCTCCTCCAAAAACTCTCAAATAGCTCCATAATCAACATTGTGCTCCAAAATTTGCATTTCTACTTAGAATTGCTAGGATTCCTGAAATCAACAATTAATCAACAAAAAAGCTCACTATTATACCATAAAACTAGCTAAATAAAGACATAAATATAGCACTAAATTAGTGCTATCAGCTATAAAATGGAAGGAAACGAAGGAAAAAAACAGAATTCCTCCTTGGAAGAAAACCCATTTTTTACACTTTTTTTTTCTTTTCATCTTGTTGTCCATTTTGTTTTGTAACAACTTACGTTTCCCCATGCAAGCATGTATTCCTAGGAGGTTGAGACAGAGAGGTGAGCATGAGGCAGAGTGATGAGAGTGATGTTGATGCTAGCATAAAGGCGATGTCCCTAGAGTGATAAGAGTGATGTTGATGCTAGGATAGGGGCAATGTCCCCAGAGTGATGAGAGTGATCTTGATGCTAGCAAAGAGGCGATGTCCCTAGAGTGATGTGAGTGATGTTGATGCTAGCATAGGGGTGATGTCCCCAGAGTGATGAGAGTGATATTGATGCTAGCATAGGGGTGATGTCCCTAGAGTGATGAGAGTGATGTTGATGCTAGCATAGAGGCGATGTCCCCAGAGTGTTGAGCGTGAGAGTTGTTCTCATTCTCTGCATTAGACCAACCTAGAATACATGACTCGCAGGTATAGCACGTGTAATACTAGAGGGGAGTGAGCCTGCACTAAGGTAAGTAGGCACATAGCTAACCAAAGTGAATATTGAGTTTGAATTTTGAGCAGGAGCCTATGAGTTAGGGTGGAACACGTCTGTTTATGGTTTTGGATTTTTGACCCTTTAGTGGGCTACTTCTGAGTATGTTTATACTCACTTGTGCTACTTTGTTTGTCTTTGTAGATTGTGCAGACCCTCGAGGTGGGTGACAAAGGCGATGACTTGACAGGCTATGGAGACTCTAAATTTCTTTTCCCTGTCGTAGATTTTAGTTTTGTATCTTTGTTCTTTGTTGTATGTTGGTTTGTAAACTTTAAATCTCTGCTGCTTTCGTGTGTTGGTTAGAATTCCCTAGTTCTTGCATATATTGGATGAGCTCAGCATAATGTATCGTAGTTTGGTGGATGCTGTTGTTTCTATCAGGTCTTTGTAAAATTTGGTTTTTTCGTAGTTACATCTTCATGCTGTCGAAATTTCGGGCATGAGCTGGGTAACTAAGTTGTGCTTCTGCATTTAGAGAGTCGTGTGGGTTTACACATAATCTTGGTCTTCAATATCTTGTTTGGTCATCCAAATTCAAGGTTTAGAAACCTAAATCTTGTCTTCTAACTATAGCACAAACTGCTGCAAATATAAAAAAATATTGCATTACCTAAGTGTTAAACCTAGGACTTGGGATGTATCACAAGAACGCTCCTTCACCAAAGAACCAAACACATATTTTATGATGTTTGAACGTTTAATAATAATATAAAACTCTAGCCAATTTTTTCTTTTCTTTTTGCTGGCAATTATGATTCAATCTATTGTGTGCATTTAGTACGTTGACCCCACATTCATATGCTCCAACATGCATTTTGATGTTGATTTTGGCAACAATTGAAGTATAAATACAAAATAATAATAATAATAATAACCCTTATAGATTTTATAATGATCTAATCAAAGCAATAAATCTAATGCCAAATAGCCTAAACAATCAATTTGTAAACCACAATATATCACATATATGATAAATTAAAATACCCACCATCACAAAATTTTAATTCTAAATAAAACTCAAAGATTGCTCTGATACCAATTGACAGAAATGGACGTTTCACTCTGCAGTGGAAGCATTGGATCGTCTTTGATTTTTTAGAATTAAACAAAAAAAAGATTACGCAAACTTACTTGGAGTAAATATAGAGATATTTTTTGCGCATCTTTATCTCTTCCACATAGTCATGGAGTAAATATAGAGGTATTTCTGGCAGATCGTTATTCCCTCCATAAAGTCTTCCTGGCTATGCTCGAACACATGACCAAGGCTTGTGGGAGCCTCTTGAAAGAAAATCCACAAGGGATTGGAGAGGAAGAGGTCTAGAGAGAATTCTCTAATTCTCTATTGAGAAGATTTGTGTTGTGTCTAATGGCTCAACCCAAGAGTCTTATTTATAAAGATCAAGGTCAAATCTTTGCCATAATTAAAATATTATATTTTAATATATAATATATTAAAATATATCTTACACTTATTTGAATCTCATTCAAATCTCTTACGATATATACTTATTTAAATTTTATTCAAACTTTATAAGTATCTTTTCTTTAATGTATCTAATATACATTAATTCGTTTAATATTTAATGTATCAAATACAATAAATATATTTTTCTCTTTTATATTTAATATATCTAATATATTAAATATTAATTTGAATACTTCAAATTAAATATTAATTTGAACACTTCAAAATTTTCTGTCAACTAAATTGATCTTTTAGTGTTACTATGAGCTAGCAAGGGAACCTTATGGACCTACAGATTATAAGCTCCAATGATACAAAATCAATTAATTAAACTATTTAATTATTTAATTTTCATTCATTAACTATAAGTCACTCTACTAGAGATCTAGAGTTGCACTCTTATGCACTATCGAACAAGTTGTCCATAGATATAATCAGTACATGCAAGTCGATCCTTCACTATTCGTAATCACAACTGAGTCAAAAGTCCGTTTTACCCTTGTAATTACATCTTGCACCTTAAGTACCACTGATTCTCTAATGAACAATTTGTTTATGATCAAATCATAAACTAAGTCTCTCTCGGGCCAATGAGAAGGTGGGGCCATATTGTTCAAGTCCCGAAATTAGCACTTAAGGGAACTACTTATCTACTTACCCTATATGGGAATGAGTGAATTCCATCGTGTGAGATTATGTTCCTAGCTCCCTATTTGGTCAAGTCTCCAAAATGGTAGGCATATTGAATCAGCTACAAAAGTCACTCTCACCCATGCAAATTAAAGGACAAGTTCTCACAAGCAGGAGTTCATAACTCACTCAAGATTAAGATCGAGTTGCATATGATCCTGTTGATGAAATATTAATCTTCTCAATTAACGAATTTATAAAGAGAGATTAAATATTTTGTGGTCCAATCTTATACAAACTCATTGTATAGGATACCCCTATTCACATGTCTCCACATGAACGATTTGGATCAAATCATATTACAAAGTGAGTCGTACGAATAGTGTTACTAGGATAAGGCACCCAACCTTATCCATATGCTATGACCCTTTAGGTTATTTCTTGAACATGATCCTCCCGTATGTCAACCACATACTGTTCAAGATTACACTAATAACATTGAATTTTTCATATAATGGATAATATTATATTGCAATCAAAATTATTATTAATTACTAACTAAATCATTAATTATGAGGCTTTAGGGCATAAATCCCAACAATCTGAGCTTCAAAAGAATACTTTTGAATATAAAAAGTCCTCAATCTAGTGCAAGTGCACATTGTCCAACAAGTAGTAATAGGAAATATTCCAGAGTATTGACCCCATAGGGAAAAGATACAACAAAATCCAAAAATTAAGGTAAAGATATTCACACAAGGCAACCTCAATAACCAATATAAAAGAATTGGGAAGGTTGTAGGTATACTAAAAATCAATGGTAAAAAGATGAGATTCAAACATGCTTTTGCCCCTTGTTGCTTTTGCCCATTCAAAAGAAATTGCGACCTAAAATGCAATTGCAATCTTTACTCAACACCAAAGAAATGTAAATTGGGTTCAACTTCTATTCAACCTTAATGGAAAGATCTTTAGAAGACTAAACGATTAAACCGATATGTATATGAGCAAAATGAACTTAGTTTAATAACAACACAACCTGTTGGTTTTAGAGGTTTTGCAGGTCTACGGTCAAAAGTAAGTGCTTATGTCTAAGCTTCTTTCCTCTATTATTTTTATGAACACCTAATCATGTTTAACCCTTTCAGTATTAAACTTGATTTTTATATGTTCACCTGGGTGATCAAGCAAGACTCACAATAAGAATTATAATCAATAAAAGCAAACAATGCTATGGAATTAAGCAAAGTTACTTTTACATATTAGGCCTAGCTTCCTATCTTTAGGGCATCCGTATATTCGAATCCCAAAGATAGAATTATCTCATAATGAAAGAAAAAAAATAAAAAAAAACTTGAAGTAAAGAAAATTTCATAGTAAACTAAAAGAAATAACTAAGTAACAAAGGAGTACAACTTAACTCAAGGAGAATAAATGAGCTTGCTGGAAATTGAACAACTAACTTTATTAAGAAAACTTGTTGTAATGTAAGAACTTAATTACAAAGAAGTAGATGTCTAAATAATAGAGTGTAAAACTAAAAATTAAAGAACAACTAAACTGAAAAGAATAACAAAACTGAAGACTAGAAATTGAAAACAAGCTTGAAAACTGAGACTCATGAGACAACTTCAAACCAAATTCAATCGATCCCAACTCAACCATTTTCAAGGAGATTAGGGTCTTAATAGCCTAAGACTTTCGATAGGACTAGACTGAATTTGGGCAGCGTTCTTCTCTTTTTGAATCAAAAAAACATAAAAACAAAGTGTAGTAATTTGGCATAGTGAACGTAGATGATGATCTCCTTTATTTATAGCCTCCAAAGGCTAGGGTTTGCATAGAATTTGTCTAAGAAAAGAATCGAATCTTCATGGCCTTGAATCTTGGAGAATATCTTTAAAATATTATGTTGAAAATCGGGCATCAGATTTTTCGAAAGGCTATCTTCAGGAGGAATTGCAATTGTAATTCCACTTGCAATTTTGGGCAGGTGAAAACTCCTGAAGACAACACGAAAAATTAGCAAAGTTTAACTCTTTTTTCTCTAATTTCAGATTTCGCATCACAAAACAACACTTTTATTGATTTAGGCTAATCTTATATCAATTTGCTAATAATTATGGACCTGTAAGTATGAATACTTGCAAATAACCTAAGTTTAAAAGGCTAAAAATGGGTAAAATATGAGAATCATCACCTCTACCAAAGGAATGTTTATATGAAGCTACTTAAAGATCTCGAAGAACTTCTTAAACTGCTGGTCTTGATTTTTTTTCTTTAGCCTTAGTGGAAAGGGTGGTGAGGGACGTACAAATTCAGGACTGCCAATAGGTGGTTTCTTAGGTGGTGCTGGAGGTTTTGCTCTTGCTCTTTCTTCAATCTCAGCATTCTCTACTTCTTTTGAACTCAAATCCTTAGGTTCAATTGCTATTTCTACTTCTATTTGCGCAGCAGATTCCTTACTCTTCTATTTCTGCTTGCACATATTTTCTAATGTAGCAAGAGGTTTTCCATTTCTTAGCTCAATAGCTTGTACTTGTTATTTACCCTTTTTTTTTTAGAGTTTTAGTATTTGATGGAAAACTTGCCTTCAGGCCTAGCCTTTAGTTCATTTGCTAGCTACCCAACTTAAATTTCTAAATTCGTCAATAATGCTTGTTGGCTTTGGATTACTGCATCATTCTTTGCCATGTATTCATTCCTTCATAAGATTTTCTAAGGAAATTCCAAGGGTTGATTCATTGATAGGCTTTTCGATAGGTTGTGTAAACTACTGATTATGTTGTCTAAATCAAGGAGGACAATTCATTCCCTGCTGCCCTTGATTACCTTGAGAATTATTCCCTTGAGCACTCCAAGAAAAGTTCGAATGCTTCCTCCACCCTAGATTGTACGTATTAGAGAAGGGGTTATTCTTCTACATGTTTTGATTTCCAATGTAATACACAAAGGCTGGATTCCCAGGTCAAAATTCAAATGTATGTGCTTGATAACACTCATTTTTCTTGATAACACTCATTTTCCGATTATTTTAGCTAGTTTCGTTATGATTTTGTATGCTTTGATGCCATTTTATCTTGATTTTGTAGAAATTGGGCTAATAGAGAAAAATGGAGTGTTCGAGAGCATTTATATGATTTTGGAGCTTAAATGATGATATTTTGGAGATTCAAGGATAAAGAGATGGAGTTTTGACCGAAGAACCCAATGGAAGAGTGTCTAGACCCGTAAAATGGCATTTAGACACCACAATTGAATTGCCAAACCCGAGAGCAAGCATCGAGACGCTGTCCTGTATGGTCGAGACGCTCAAAACGGTCGCAAGTCATTTTTTTCCGTCCGAAACGCTGAGACGATGCCTTCAACGTCTCGATGTTGGAGGCGCCTACATAAGCAAGAACGGAGCGTTTAGGTGCAACGTCTCGACTCTATCCTTAGTGTCTTGATGCTACTTCGAAAGAGGTATAAAAATATAATTTTCTCTTCGTCCAAGATGAGGCCAAACCGATTGGGAAAGCCCTAATCTCGATTAAAGACTATTTTGTGAGGTTCTAGGAGCATTTATGAGCGAAATTGAGCGGAATTGAAGACTTGGAGCTTAGGTTGCTGGTAGATTGCCTCGAAAATGTGGAATCAACCTTTTGTTTGCATTTCTTTCTCTTTTCCTTTCAATTTAGCTAATGTATAGGCTTTAATTTAGGGACTTTGGGGTTGTAATGGCTATTTATACATTGTTTAGTCCTTAAATTATTAGATTTAATTTTTGATTATTGAATTTAATGCTTAATTGTTGAATTACTTTGGATTAATTGCTTGTTTAATAGATGTTTGTATTTAATTAGGCTTTGAATCAATCATGCATTTAGGGCTTAAGTCTTTTAATTAGTGTTTGTTAATTAATTGAGGTATGACTAAGTTGAGCTCGATGGAGGATATTTAGTTTAGCTTAATGCACAATTAATTAGCTACCCAAGTGACAATGAGGTTAATTGGTTAATTAATTGTAGTTGGTACTGAAGTTTAATTAATTGGACACTAGTTAATTGATTAGTTTTCTAAGTGGAAACTCGATGGAGAGAAGCTGAGGCTAGAACCGAATGTATGACTGTTGATTAATTACCTGAGTGACAACATGAGTAATAATTAATCAATTGAGATATGTAATGAAGAGTCCTAATGCCTTGTATGAGTTAGCGAGCACTAAGGACACCTAGGTTAGTTAATTAGTACTTGAGAGTGGAGGAGACCGACATGAGATTTTACATCCCTAGGCTTCTAGACTTATGAGTTCATTGTCCATTTATTCTCATTCGTCTATTTAATTAGTAGTTAATCCCTTACCCAAGCATATCCATTAGGTTTGTGTCTCCCATTTATCTTTATGCACTTTATTTTATGTTGTTTAGGTTAGTTTATCTTCCTTTAGTTGTGTTCTCTAAATAAAGTAAAGTGAGATTATTCACGTAGGAGAATTCTGATAAGAAAATAAGCACTAGCTCTCTTAAAACCCCCAATATTAAGCCATGAATACTACCCTATAACTCTTATTTGAAGAGTTATCAATTTCTACAGTAGAATCAGTACAATAAACTTGATCTAATCATTCTATGAGTGGATGATTTTATTTCTAAAATATCCTAGCAAGTTAATACCCTCGTTCCTCTTGATATTGCCACATATTTTAACCATTTTAGTATTAAACACATGCTAATACTTCACTTTGATTGCCCAAATGGAATGAAGCAACAAACGAATTAAAGAAATCAAGAAGAAGTTGAGAAATCATCCATCATTTATTGACCAATCCATTAGATATTACAATATAGTTTTCATTGAAGTAAAACCATGAGGATCTAGCCACTCATAGTGGTGAAAAACGAAAATGAAATAGAGATAGAACTGGAACAGAACAACATAACTTCAAAACTAAAATTACAATGAACTGTGAAAAAAAGAAAATTTGGAAATAGAAATGCAAAAATAAAACTTGAAAACCAATCGATGTGTACAGTGTCAAGTTTTAGTATAGTGATTAGTTAGTGCAAAGGATAGCCCTCAAGAATGGTTTTCTAGATCAATTGATTACCATGAATATTAACATCCAATTTTATTCAGAGAAGTAAATTTGAGAGAAGAATAGTAAACAAAACAAGTAAAAGCAAAGGGAAATTTCAAAGAGAGATAAAACCTAGGGAACTGACTTCACCAATTGAACCATTATTTTAGTTGATTAATTCATAAGTTGATCATGCATAACTATATGCAAGAAGTACAAATACCAAAAGACTCTTCCAAGCCCAGTTAACCTCATGCAATGGTATAAACCTAACGTGTCTATCTAGATTTTAATAACATACAAGGCATTAAAAACTTCTTTTAATGCTTCTAAGAGAACTCCTCATTCACATGCAAGAGCTTACCAATAGTCATGCTCATAGCTGTTCTAGTCTAAAAAATCACTCTTTCAAGCAAGAAATTAGACCAATAAATCACACAAACCTCAGCCAAAAGTTCACAAGCATTAAAAACATTCCCTACAAAATATCAACACCTACTACCAGTAGACCCAATAGTGAGCATCTAGAGCTCATCGCGAATAGATTCGAGTCACTGACGTGCAACACCTCTGACGTGAATCCAGATCAGATATGAGCCAAAAACTCGATAGATTTGTTTGGAGATTTGTTCGTGAACAGATTCGGGGCTTGATTGTGTGTGGGTACTGCCAGAAACTCGCATATTTGTTTGGGACTGTTGGTTTCAATTTTTATTATTTTTTTGAAAGCAGAGGGAAGAAGGGGAGAAAGGAGAAAGGGAAAGAGAATAAGAAAGGAAGGAGATGGAATAAGAAGAGAAAAAGAAAAGAAAAGGAAAAAAAGGGAGAATGGTGGCAGCAACAATGGCGATAGTGGGTGGTGGTAGGTAACAGATGGTAATGGGAGGAGGGAGAAGGATGAGAGGAAGAGGGAGAAAGAATAAGGAAGAGGGAGAAGGGAGAAGGGGAAGAGAGAAAGAAATTAAAAATCTTTTTTAATTAAAAAATAGAAAAATAATAAAAAATATATATTATTTTAATAAAAAAGAGACATTACCAAAACTATCCTTTAGTTATTTTAATAAAAATATATTATTTTAATAAAAAAGAGACATTACCAAAGTTAAAGGATAGTTTTGGTAATGTCTCCTTATTAAAAATCCATTTGATAACCCATTTGGTTTTTGAAAAATAAGCTTATAAACACCACTTCCACCTATGTGTTTCTTTGTTTTGTTATCTATTTTCTATATTTGTTTTCCAAATTCAAGGCAAGTTTTTAAAACTAGAAAATGTAGTTTTTACAAACTTGTTTTTGTTTTTTTGAATTTGGCTAAGAATTCAAATATTTTCTTAGAAACGTGAATTGTACAATAATGGTTTAAAAAACAAGCACAATTTTTAAAAATCAAAAACAAAAAAATTAAATGACTATCAAATGGGGCTTTAATTGTTTGTATTTTGTATTGAAAAGTGTGAAATTATTATTATTAGTATACTTTAAAAAAAAAAATCATAAGACAGCAAAATATGGACAAACAAAATAGAAAACGAACTTGGAGTTTGGCATTGAGTTTGCTTGAATAGTATAGAAGAAACTATGGTCTGATGCATAGCATATGAATTGGCTATGTGCGTGTACGGAGGCATAAATTTTGAAAATTTGAAAAATCTATTTTCTCCTACGAAATAGGGTAAAATTGTAAGTAAATTTGTTTTATTTTAAAATCTTGTAAAATCGTATAGGCATATGTATTTGATACCGTTGTTATTTTTTAAAGTTTTTTTTTTTATATATAAAAACATTGAATTCAACCTATTCACACAAAATTTCCGACAAAATTTAGTTCATGGAAATAAACTTGAGTTCGTATTGATTCTTGAATAGTAATGCAAGCTCTAATATATGGTCCTCTAATCCTTTCTCCTATACACATACTTGACTCGAAGATTGGAGTGTTTGTACTCGAGGTTGAATCTTTAATTTTACCCTTATAGAAGAATTGATCGACACCTTGCTGTGTAGTATGCTCCAAATGTCTTCAAAATCTTTAAAGTTTTCAAAGAATCTTCGTTCTTTAGAGAGATTTTGATCTTCAAAGTTTAGGGAGCTTTCTCTAAATTCTTAAATTGAAGTATGTTCAAATCATCCCAACGCATTTTGGGATAGAAAGCAACATATGGTAGAATTACCATATATCAAAGATTTTAAAGAATCTCAAATTCCAACAAAGGCAAGACCAATACAGATGAATTCAGAACTGTTAGAACATTGCCGAAAGGAGATAAATGACCTCCTTCAAAAGAAGCTGATCAAACCCTCAAAGAGCCCTTGGTCGTGTGCAGCATTCTATGTCAACAACCAGGCAGAAAAGGAGTGTGGTGTGCCCCGTCTGGTAATAATCTACAAACCCTTAAACAAAGTTTTGGAATGGATTAGATATCCAATTCCCAACAAAACAAATTTGTTAAAAAGAATTTCAGGCTCAAATATATTTTCGAAATTTGATATGAAGTCAGGTTTCGGGCAGATTCAAATTTCAGAAAAAGATCGGTACAAGACTGCATTCAATGTTTCTTTTGGACAATATGAATGGAACGTTATGCCATTTGGCTTAAAAAACGCTCCATCTGAGTTTCAAAAGATCATGAATGATATTCTTGATCCAATTTCACAGTTTTCAATTATCTATATCAATGATGTTTTAATCTTTTCATCAGGTATAGATCAACATTTTTCTCATTTGAAAAAGTTTATTTATATTATTAAACAAAATGGTTTAGTAATATCTGTCTCAAAAATAAAACTGTTTCAAACAAAGATCCGTTTCCTTGGATTTGAAATTTATATGGGCCAAATAAAACCCATACAAAGGTCCATTGAGTTTGCGGACAATTTTCTGGATTAGATTTTAAACAAAACCCAATTACAAAGGTTTTTGGGTTGTCTCAATTATGTCTCAGACTTGATTAAAGATTTGAGGCCCATTTGTAAACCACTGTTTCAAAGACTTAGAAAAAATGCACAGCCCTGGACAGCTGAGCATATGCAAGCTGTAAAAAGGATAAAGCATTTAGTCAAATCAATTCCCTATTTGAGTCTTGTCAATCCAGAGGCAATTTTAATAGTAGAATCTGACGCATCCGACATCGGATATGGAGGAATCCTCAAACAGTCCTTGGATAAGCAAAAACAAATAGTGAGATTTTATTCTGGAGTATGGAACGATACCCAGAAAAATTATTCAACAATTAAAAAAGAAAATTTGGCCATAGTTTTATGTGTTCAAAAATTTCAAGGAGATTTAATACATAAAAAATTTACAATTAAAACGGATTCTCGAGCATCGAAATTTGTTTTAGAATAGGATGTCGAGAATTTAGTCTCAAAACAAATATTTGTGAGATGGCAAGCGATTTTATCGTGTTCTGATTTTGAAGTTTTGCCTATAAAAGGCGTTCAAAACCCGCTTGCTGATTATCTCTCAAGAGAGTTCCTAACTCCAAAACTCTCTCTCCCCTCTTCTTCCTCTCTCTCTAAAAGTGATAGGAAAGAAGATGAGAAGCCGAAAGGGCAAAAGCCCAGCAACCCCAGTCTCAAAAGGCAAAGAGAAAGCCTCAACTTCTCAAAACGTTGCTCCAATGACAGCAGATCATTATGCAATAGATACTGATTTCACACCGATGGTCAGATCTAGAGCAAATAGATCTTATGGTATTGTGATCAGAGATTCAATGGAGTCTTCAACTCCACCTCCAAGGCCATCGGCCAACCTAACCCGTCTGAGAAGACGAGCCATCTCTCCGACTTCTCAAAGTTCTAGAAAAACTGTTACTCCCTCAGTTGCTCCCTCTCAACAGGGTTCAACTTCGTCTCCAAGACCGACTACCTTTTCAAATGCGATAGTCCCTCAACTAGGTTTATCCCCAAACCAGAGATTAAAACCTATTTCCAGAAACCAAACCAAGTCTCAGAACCCCTGGTAGAACCAGAGTTTGATGTAACTCCATAGTGGAAGTTATCAGAAACATGTTTCCCCAAGACTTCTTATTCATGCCGGAAGAGCATGGAAAAACCAGATTGTTCTACGAATTTATTCTCATAGATACAAGATCGGTCTAGATAACTCATATCCCAGACTGCGAAGATCCGACCTGGATCGCTTTCTCAAAATTAAAAATTTTCAAAGTCCTGACTCTATCTCATTGGAATCAGAGTATATTCACGCCAAGAGCGTTTTCAAAACCATTCAAGCCACAAACATATCTGTACCGTGACTACATCAGAGCATGGTATAATGTGATGTGGTACATCAAATTCGACCATTCGTGGTTTATTCAATTTTGTCAAAGAGCACACTGTATGGATTTCCTATACTAGTTCATCAATTGGTGGAATACCTTCAGTTTGATGGAGGATATTTTTCCCACTCTGATTCAAGAATCATACCATTACTTTTCCCAAAACGTAGACAGAAACGAGTTCCCAACACTATTCCGATTTTGTCTACATTTCAAAATCTCTTGGATTTTCTGTTGGAATTTCCAGCTAGAAGAAAGAGAAAGTCTCAAAAGACTTTACAAAGTCATTAAAATCAAATGGTGGGAAAAATATGATATCACCCACGTCCGTCTCAATGAGGTTAAAGAATGGTTTGCCGAAAATGGTGACCGTGTTAACCCAGTTCAACATAATTCAGAATTCTTGAATTCCCGGTCTCAAATTATCTCGAGACTAGCTCAAACAACCTCTGACGAAGAATTCCAGAGAGTTCTCAATTCTGCTAGAAGCAGAGCTTCATCTTCCTCCCATGGTAGCCTACCGTCTGACAAGGAAGAAACTCAATATGATCTAGATGATCCCTTTCTAGATTCACAGCCTCCGTGAGTCTAGTTTAAAATAAAAAAAATATATATTTTCATTTTCCTGTACATTCTACATGTCTCTTGTACATTTTTAATCTCTTTTCTATATGTTTTTCATCTTTTTCTGTATATTCTTTTAGAATGAGTATCATCTTCACTCGGAAGAAAATATTCTCTCTGTATAGTTTGAGTATGTAAATTAATAGTATGTATAGTGTTAGGTGTACAGAATCCCTTGTATAGTTCTGGATTCTGTATCGTACATAGTAAAATCATCATCCATTTCCAGTCTTGTGACAACGCATCAACAGAGCAGATGGCGTAATAAGTCTCTTATGAGTTGCTACTTGGAAACAAGATAGCTTAATCAGCCTCTTTAGAGTTTCTTTTTGCTTCAGTGAAAGATTATTTGCTTGAAGATATGAAAGGTTGAAGACGATGACCTGCTGCAGGTCTTTAGGAGTTGTGTTCCCGGTAGTAAGTCGCGGGGTTTGCACACTAAATCGGTTGGTAAGCTCTCCGGTGTACCCTTACCTCTTCAACAGCCTTGAAGTATCAAATAAGAGCAATAATGAAAGACTGACGTATCACTTTAATAAAGCTACTTTATTAAAGACAAAAGGACAAGCACAGCTGGATAATTATGATGAAGATTTATTCTTACTTTTTCAAAGTTTATTTTTATTTTGTCGTTTGTGATTATTTTCACTTTACTTTATTCGTTTTTAAAGTTGTTTGTTTTATATGCTTTTGTAAAGTAGATTTTACTTTTAGAAAGTTGTTTGTCTCATTGAAAAAGATGGAATCAGTCAGGGTCCTGTCCTGTCAGTTTGAATCTTATCTCTTAGTTAGTTTGATTCAATTTTCATTTCAAATTCGGGGTCTATAAAAGACTTCCGAGTTGTAAAGAATAGGCATCGAGAAATATTCACAAGCTTTTCTTGTGTGATATTTACTCAGCCTTCTAAAGCCCAAATTCCTTTGTATTAAAATCGTTCGATCCTAATTTTCTTTTGCTGTTTAACACAATCGAGCAATTGGTATCAGAGCCAATTCAAAAATAAAAATATCCAATTTGGAAATTTTCTTTGTTGATTTCAAATTATTTTCCGGGGGTATATGATATTGATATCATTCTCTCTTTACAATCAGAAAGAATTCTGTTAATTCTTTTTGCTATACTTTTTCTTCCAATCCTTTTTATCACCAGTTTAGTCTTGTGGGAATCAGGTGATTGGTAAGGGCAGAAGGTGTTCCCGGCAGAGGAGCGTAAGTCCGCTGGTAAGCCGCCCGTTCCCCCTGATAGCGAGAAGACGGGTTCTTAGTGAAGAAGAAGAAGAAGTTATTAAAGAGAATTCACTTTATTCTCTTAGATTTTGAAGAAAGAAAATATCATACTCGGATGACCGACCGTCTAAAGAATTTATTCAACAGATGGAAAACCATAGCTTGGCTTAGATTTTGGACCAGGAGACAGGAAGTTACGAAACATATCCCTTCTTTGCAGATATGTATTTCTGGTAACTTATGGCGGATCTTTAAAGGGGCTCTGCTTGCTCCTCTAAGAACTTCTTTTGTCTTCTCAAAATATTTTGAAGGAATGAGACCTTCACGGATGCAGTTCTGATCTGCTCCTGAGTCAATCAGTGTGATAAGAGTTATCGTAAAATCTTTAACCTTTAGAGTTACCTCAGTATACCACTTTTGGTATGGGACTCTGGTGATTGTATTTACGAATACTTCTTCTTCTATTTTGAGCTATGTTGGGGTTTCCTCAGCTTTCTACTTTCCCTTCTTCAAGGAAGCAATTTCTGAAGTGGGCTTTATATAGTCTGCTTTATAGCTCTGCTTCAGTTTTGAGATTTCTTCTTTGAGTTTGTTGATTTCAAATTGTAAATCTTGAATTGTGACCTTTTTGTCCTCTGTGGCTCTTCCCATAACATCTTCCATGGTAATAGGAACGATGTCGAGATCACTTAATCTATTCTTCTTTTCTTCTTCTGTGTCTTTAGCTTTCCCTTTTAAGGACACTTTAAGTTGCTTCAGGATGGCGACCTTGGATGCTTCCTCTTGGATTTTGTCAACCAGATCTAGAAGAAATTCTTGATCGCTGCTAATGACGTTTATGCAATTTAAGCAACGACAAAATCTTCCTCCTTTGCAGTATTCTTCATGCTTAATTCTGAGTTCTCCTTCACTGGAAGAATTAGAATCTGTTTCTTCATTTAATTCGAGAATCTCATCATTTGAGTATTCTTCGAATTCTGAGAAATCGCTTGATTCTTAGCCGAAGGCCATTAGCAGTTCTTGCTTGAGGTCTTCGTCTATTTGAAGCTCGTTGATTTTTCCTTTTAATGGACATTTATTGGAGTAATGTCCATATTTCTTGCATTTGTAGCATTGAATCTGTCTGCCGAACTTCTTTGGTCTTCTCACGGCTTTGTATTGTGTAGGGTAATGTTCTTCCCTTTTTACTTTTCTCTTACAACCTCTACTTTCGCGATGTACGTTAGGATTCATATATCCTCTGCGAGGTTTGGAGAACTTCTTGATTCTTCTTATTCTTTTCTTTTGAAGTTGAGATGGAGCTTGGGTTTGCGGATGTAGGTTATACATATCGCAGAATTGTCCTAGCTCTCTTTTCCTGTTGGCACTGGTATTTGATTTGTCATTCGCTTTTTGCTGAAGACATTAAATAGTGCTGAAGTTGATAACATTTGCGATCAGATCTCTGTAGGTTACTATTTCCCATGGGATTGTTCCTCCATTTAAATTTTGCATGTGAAGGATTAATTGAGACTGAAATAACTTTGGTAGACCGGTAATAAATCGCTGCTTCCAGCGTACTGTCGCAGTCTGGTCTTTTGTAGACTTCTGCCAAGAAAGTATCTTTATACCATCTGAAATTTTGGAGCTTTGGGCATCTAAGATTATTCAGATATATTTCTGATAGAGCTCTATAGCTTTCAGTTTTTCTCACAAAGTTTTTTGCTATGGCATGAGTGAGGGTGACTATAGCATCTTCAACTTCTTCTTCGATTACTTGTCGAACTGTGGTTGTTGATGAGGTTGCAGTAAAGGACTCCGCCGTTACTTCATGGACACCTACAGTGCCTGTTGGCTTCTTGGAGGTGTGTCTGAGAATAGCTTTTCGCTCCTTATCCGAGAACTTATGATCCCACCATCCTTTGAGGATGCCTGAGAATCCCGAAGAAAGGAGTCTGGCTGACTCATGGTCTGAATGTCCTTTAGAGAGATAGGTTGTGTTTGCCATTAACATCTCTTGAAGGACGCTCATAATAAGATATTCTGATAGGCCATCTAAATTCCATTCGTAGATTGAGTCACCATCAAATGACCTATACATCATGAAATTTCTTTCTTCAATTTGAAGATTTGGCCTGGTTGGTTTTGGATACCAATTTCTCTACTGTGTATTGCTAGCAGGATATCTTCTTGTCGTATAATTTCTTTGATTTTGGATTTTTAACATATCATTTGGGCTATAGTTCCTGGCAGTGATATGTTCTTCAGGGTCTTCAGCCTCTAGGGCCAATTGGCTCATGTGCTGAATCATCTGGTCAATTTCTTCATCATTCAGGACATTGATTTGAGATGATGGAATTGGCGGCTCTCTTATGGTGAGCTTAGATAACCTATTGTCGACTTCTTCCATAAATCTTTGAAAGTCGGATTTCATTCTGGGAATAGAACTTCTAACTTCAGTTCGGAAATATGGGGTTGTCGAATCTATTTTCTTAGATTCGTCAATGGTCTTTTTGGGGTTGTCTTCAAAGATCTTTTCTTCTACTCTGTTCATTTGTTGTGATATAGTAGAAAGGATCTTATTAGTATAATTATTTTGAATCTGAATACGTCTAATCCCTTTGGAGGGATTGGTATCTTCTTCTTTCTGATCGATCAACTTGAAAGGTGCTGCAACTATAGTTTGATTAAAGCTTTCAAACTGTATGGCTTCTAATGGAGGATGATTAGAGCTAATTATTTCTCCTTTCATCGTCTTCCATTTGACCTTGTTAATGGTGTTGATCGTCTTTTCTGCGAATTCTTCGCGATCTTTGTACCACTCAAAGAATGGTATATTTTCTTCAAGAGTTTCCATAATCTGGATCCACTCTTTCTTCATTTGATCCCTTTCTTCCTTTTCATATACTTCGAAAAAGGCTCTTCTGGGATCGGCCCATATTGGGTCTAAGAAATCCTTTTTAAGAGCTTCCAAGTCTACTTGGAAGTCGCTTGTAATGACATTGAGCTGATTTGCTTCCATGACGGTTTGAGTCGAAGAATTATTCCTTTGATAATGAATCTCAGGAATATCTGGATGTAGATCAACCTACTCTATTCTAAGAGAGTTTGATCGTTGTATCCCTGTAGACGAAGATGGCACTGCTCTGCTAGATGAGGCGCTATGTCTGGAGGGAGCGAAGTGAGTTATCCTTGGCTTGGAAGGACCTTCATCTTCGAATTCGATATGGACACTGCCATCAATTCTTTCTTCAATAAGAGTCAAAGTCCTTGGCATGAGTTTCGGAGGCGTGAATGCCTTCTCCATGTCCTATTCGGACTTTCTGGTTATTTCTTCCCAAGTTAACATCTTTGGGACTTCTATCAGGGAGTCATCGAGGTTTGCTTCAAACAAGATCGTCTGTCCTTCTGGAGGATCTTCAACAATACATCGAGGCTCCAAGGTTGTCTTCATTATCTTATAATTGATTCGCCAGAGTAAAGCGAATCCTTCTGTCTTCATTTCAACATTTAGGTTCTTGAAACAGATATCCAATACTAATGTGTTTAGTATATTTGGATCTGTTAAAGACACCAAAAAATTTGGATAAATGTTGAAGTAGATTGGTCCTCTTGCTCCATTTGCTTCAATAAGCTCGAGCATAGAGTTCTTGTAGTCGAGATGTCTCTTGTCCCTAAGGGCGACAAGGATTGGAATATCTAGGCCTTTGCAGTATAATGGTTTTATACCTACTTGCACTAGGCCTATATGGAGGAATTGATAACCTTTCTCTTTATGCTTCCAAAGCATTTCTGGAGAGAAAAGTCGTATCTTTTCTGGATTATTTACAATAGGAATCATTCTTTCTACTATATAGATTCCTTTCATCTGGTTGAAGATTCCCGTATCATAGATTAATGAAGGATCTATTTTGGGAATAGTCCATTGAAGAAGTGATCTTTCAATGGCCTTTATGAATGATAATGTGTTCTTGACATTAAGATCTGCACTATCTCCTTCTTTGAATCGATGCTTTTCAGCTTCTACAACCATCTGTTATTCTGCCTTCTCGGCTTTTGATGCTTTGGCTTTTTGCCTTGCTTCTTCAGCATGTCGCCTTTTGGCTTTTGCATTAATTTTCCATATGTTGAATAATTCTTTAGATGGTTGGTCATCCGAGTATGATATTTTCTTTCTTCAAAATCTGAGAGAATAAAGTGAATTCTCTTTAATAACTTCTTCTTCACTAAGAACCCGTCTTCTTGCTATCAGGGGGAACGGGCGGCTTACCAACGGACTTACGCACCTCTACCGGGAACACCTTCTGCCCTTGCCAATCACCTGATTCCCACGAGGCCAAACTGGAGATAAAAAGGATTGGAAGAAAAAGTATAGCAAAAAGAATTAGCAGAATTCTTTCTAATTGTAAAGAGAGAATGATATCAATATCATATACCCCCCGGAAAAGAATTTGAAATCAACAAAGAACTTTTCCAAATTGGATATTTTTATCTGTTTCGAAAAATAACTACATTACATTTTTATTAGATAAATGGCCAAATAATTAATTGATGGATAATTTTAAATAATAGAATGGACCAAAATAGCCCCACTTAACAACTGAGTAGAATTATGGTGTAATTCAAAATCATGAAAAAAGTTTGAAAAGATAATTAGAAGATAATCCTAAAAAATCATGTAAAAATTTGAAAAGATAATCCTAAATTTAAATCCATAAAAGATAATCCAAAGATAATCTTGATTAAAATATACCAATCAAAAAAGGGGAAGGGGGAATGCAGACATAGTTTTTCCATAAATGAAAATACATAATTTTGGATTTTCCAAAATCCAAAATAAAACAATAGAGAGATGTTTAAATTGAAACTTCAAGCTATGGAGTTTTATACACACAAATACCTGGTATTTGAGGGCTTAGAAATTTCGTGAGAAAAATTGCATTCAATCCTCAACCCTCTTAAACCTTAAGGCAGTAGTAATGGTACATACATATTGCACGTAATTATGTGTTTCTGCAAGTGTACAGGCCCATGTAATAAATTAATAAGTATATCAGCTATCGTATCCACATGGAATCAGTCAAAACTCTATTTGATTACTAGAATTAATCATGAACAATTTCATTAGAAACACGCTTCGAAAGAAATGACAAATATAACTGAAATAAACTAAAAATGCAAGAGAAATGGTGGTGAGAGATGAATTAGATCTAGGGAATTTAACTTCGCTAATTAGACTCCCAATCTTAATTAATTAGACTCCTAAAATTATCTAACACATTACCCATAAGTCTAGAAGTTCTACTTTCATGGGGTTTCCTGTTGGTCTCAATCAATGAATTAGATCCGAGGCATGATAACCCTTCGTTAAAACATCCATTAATTAATTAATACACTCGATGTCACTCAAGTGATTAATTAATAGTCATGCATTTTAAATTATAAACCCAATCCTTCTTCGTCAAGTGTCAAATTAGGGAATAACTCATATACACTTTGGCCAGAAGCATAAAAGCATTAAGTAATGAGCAATTATGGAAAGAGAATAATCAAGAACTAATTAATTAATGATTGAGAAGTCCAAAAGCTACATTAAATTCCCTAGAATGAGAAACTAGCCACTCATATTCAGCAAATACAATACCAAATTCTCAATCCAAAACATGGGTTCAATACAAAATTAAAGAAAAAATAATTAAGGAAAGCAATAATCGAGTCGATCTTCAGCTTCTACCTCGATCCACATCAATCTCGAGTCTTGAATCACTATCCAACACACCAAAAATCTCCAAAATACTCCCAAAATAGTAGCAATTCGTAAAATGGGTCTAAAACCCAAAATTTGTTTCCCCCAAATCGAGTCACAAAAAGTGATTATATACCCCTTCAGATACAATGTTGAGACACTAGGGGCAACATTGAGACGCTATGGATGGAAGTTGCATTCTCTGTGTGTTTTGGGCATCAAGACGCCACATGGCAGCATCTCGAAGCTTACGCTCGTGTTTGTGAAAGGAATAATCAAATTAAACCCAAAACGGAAGCGTTGAATCGTCTTTGATTTATTTAGAATTAAACACAAAATCAAAGTTAAGCAACACATACCTTGAAAATAAAATTATGGAGAATATTTTGGCGGATTTTTATCTCTTCCAAAAAGTCTTCCTGGCTATGACCCGAACTCAGGATCAAAGCTTGTGGGAGCCTCTTGAAAGAAAATCCACAAGAGATTGAAGAGGAAGAGGTCTAGAGAGAATTATTTTGGAGATGTGTGTTGTATCTAATGGCTCAACCCAAGGGTCCTATTTATAGAGACCAAAGGAAAATCTTTGTCATAATTAAAATATTATATTTTAATATCTAATATATTAAAATATATCTTATATTTATTTAAATCTCATTCAAATCTTCTATGATATTTATTTATTTGAATCTTATTCAAATTCTATAAATATATTTTATTTAATATATCAAATATACATTAATTATTTTAATATTTAATGTATCAAATACAATAAATATATTTTTTTCTTTTATATTTAATAGATCTAATATATTAAATATTGATTTGAACACTTCAAATTAAATATTAAATTTGAACATTTCAAATTTTAATATTTAATGTATCAAATACAATAAATATATTTTCCTCTTTTATATTTAATATATCTAATATATTAAATATTAATTTAAGCACTTCAAATTAATATTAATTTGAACATTTCAAAATTTTCTTTAAACAAAATTGATCTTTTGGTGTTACTATGAGCTAGCAAGAAGATCTTATGGACCTACAGATTATAAGCTCCAATGATACAAAATTAATTAATTAAACTCTTTAATTAATTAATTTTCATTCATTAACTATAGGTCACTCCACTGTAGACCTAGAGTTGCACTCTTATGCACTGTAGGACAAATTGTGTCCATAGATATAACTATTACATGCAAATCGATCATTCATGAGTTGTTCGTAATTACAGCTGGTCAAAAGTCCGTTTTATCCCTGTAATTACATATTGCACCTTAAGTATCACTAATCCTCTAATGAACAATTTGTTTATAATCTAATTATAAACTAAGTCCCTCTCGAGCCAGTGAGAGGGTGGGGCCCCATTGTTCAAGTCCCAAAATCAGCACTTAAGGGAATTACTCGTCTACTTACCCTATATGGGATGGAGTGAATTCCATCTTGTGAGATTATGTTCCCAGGTCCCTATTTGGTCAAGTCCCCAAAATGGTAGGCATATTGAATCGACTACAAAAGCCACTATCACCCATGCATATCAAAGGACAAGCCCTCACAGGTAGGAGTTCATAACTCACTCAGGATTAAATCGAGTCGCATATGATCATCCTGATAAAATATTAATCTTCTTAATTAATGGATTTATAAAGAGAAATTAAATATTTTGTGGTCCAGTTTTACACAAACTCTTTGTATAAGATACCCCCACTCACTTGTCTCCACATGAACGATTTGGATCAAATCATTTGTAACTATTACAAAGTGGGCCGTATCAATAGTGTTACCAAGATAAGGCACCTAACCTTATCCATATACTATGACTCTTTAGGTTATTTCTTAAACATGATTCTACCGTATGTCAACCACATACTATTCAAGATTACACTAATAACCTTGGATTTTTCATATAATGGATAATATTATATTGCAAATAAATAATCAAAATTATTATTAATTATTAAATAAATTATTAATTACAAGGGCTTTAGGACATAAATCCCAACAGTTTGCCCAACAATGTATGGCGTATTGATGCTAATTGTGGGGTTGAGATGCCATCCCCTCGAGTCCTTTTGCCCAATTTGACTTCCATCCATAGTTAGCTTCAAATAATCATCCTTTTCTCTCCAAAATCGATCAAAAACTCTTCAAAGCTCTAGTTTTGCTCTTTATGCTCGATTTCTGTAAAATAAACATAAAACAACGTCAGAGCTCACAAATTAAGGCTAAAACTAACCAAATAACTAGGATAAAGAAAACATTATTTGCATGCTATTAATACACCCTCTACATTAGTCCAATCGTAGCCTTTAGTATACATTAGTCCAATTTTTGTCTTCTTTGGGACTTCATCTGATTTATCTGGCTCTTTCAGGTGCATTAGTTTTCCATCAAAGAAGGAGAGCCCAACGTGTTGAACTCATTGAATTTGAATTCGACCAAGAGATTGACAAGACCTTCCATCAAATAAAGAGAGCCCAACACGTTAAACTGAAAAGGAATATGGTTGAGAATTAGAATAAAAATAAAAACCGAAATCTAGATGCACCAGCTCCACTTGCGGCAAGCACTGCTACGCGAGATGTTGCAGTAAATTCGATATTATTAGCTGATAACAAAGAAAGAGGCATTCAGGATTATGCTGTGCTGCCCTTATGTAACTTCGATCCTGGTATTGTTAGATCAGAGATTGTCGTGGAGAGGTTTCAGTTAAAACCAGTTATGTTTCAATTGTTGACCATCGAGGGACAGTTTGGAGAAAGTGCGTCAGAAGACCCACACTCTCAATTGAAGTCTTTAGATATATGCAGTAAATTTGTCATCCTAGATGTAATAGCTGAGCAATTACAAGTTATTTTGTTTCCCTACTCGTTGAAGGACGGGACAGGTGTGCTTGAATCTATAACTCGTAAGATCAATTGCAATTTGGAATGATCTAGTAGAGAAATTTTTAGAAAAGTACTTTCCACTCACAGCAAACTCCAAGCTGAGTCTAAACATTATAAATTTTACGTGAATGGACAATGAAGCTCTTAGCGATGCATGGGAACAATTTAAGAGACTACTCCAAAGATGTCCTCACCATGCATGCCTCATTGTATTCAATTACAAACGTTTTATGGGGGGATGAACAAGAACTCCCAGGTTATACTAGTAGACTTTTCAACGAATGGCGCACTGTTGAAAAAGATGTTTAACGAGGTGCATGAGATTTTTGACAGGATTGTTCAGAATAATTATGAGTGGAGATCAGTAGAAGCAAAGAGAAAATTTCCTATCAAGACCAGCATAGGAACTTATGAAGTGGAGCAAATCATGACTATCTGCTCTTACAAACTTAGTGAAGAAGCTGTAGACGCAACCTGCAGCTACTGCGTTGTCGTGTGTTTTTTGTGGTGATAGCCACAATTATGAGAACTGACCATCCAACCCTGAATCTATTTTATTACATGGGCCAACTACACAACAACTATAACAACCTACACTCTAACACCTACAACCGAGTATGGAGAAATCGCCCAAACTTTTTATGGGGTGGAAACTAGAATGTTGCTAACGCGTCACAACCTTCTATAAGTAAACCTATTTTTCTCCCTGGATTGATGCTAATTAGAATTTTTCTCCAATGTAGTACCTAGGAAACTACCAGCACACCAATAAACTACCACTACTACAATTTTGACATTTTATGACACCATGGGCAAACCAAAAGCAGGGGAGGAAGGAAAAAAAATGTCATAGATGGTTTAGGGCCGTTTTTGACTGGAAAAAACAGATTTTCATATTTTCGAAACTTTATGACAAGTTTTTAACGTCATACATTTTTGACTTTGATTAACTGTCATTGATTAAAAATATTTTATAAGTATTTTTCATTTAAAAATAAAGAAAAAAGATTAAAAAAACCAACAAAGAGTTTGAAATGCAGAGTAAAAAAACCCTAGCCCCAAAATCTTTTTCCCTCTCTCTTTTACGCAAGCAGCAGCCAACCCCCCCTTTTCTTCATTCAACCCATCTCCAGTGAATCTCTCTACGCAAACGAATTGGAGTAGCAACAGCGCCTTCTTCCTCCCTCACAACGCTGACATTTTGCTTCAACAAAGGTTTTGGCGAACCCAACAGCAGTGACCTCGAGCGTTTTCTTCTCCAGTAGGCTACAATTTCTCCCTTCAATGGGTGATCAACGGCAAAGCGCGACTCAACCTCGTTCTCCCATCAGCAATTTTGTGCATAGCCAACCCAGCACCCAGTCTCCCAGTTGGAAGCGTCTGTGAACTGCGACGTCGATCATCCTCTCCAGCGCCGATTTCGTTTGTGTTGTTGCCGCTCTGCTTCGCTTCGCAGAAATCGTGTAAGCAACAGTTTACGGAAACTCAGAGCCCTTTTCTTCTCCTCTTTTCTGCTGACGCATAAATCGTGGCCTCCATTAGCATTCTTTTCTGCTTTGGATATTATATTTCTCTCTCTTGTTCTTTCTCTTTTTTTCTTCTTCTCTTTTGTTGCTCATTTTAGTGAACATGTCTGTTTGTAGAAGTTGAAATTTAATGGGATTTTTTCTACTTTGTTTCTGTTTTTATACTATTTATGGTTGAGCAATGAAAAAAGTATATTTCGCCATATTTCGATTGAGATTATAATTTTTGTTGTTGCAATTTCAAATTGTTGCGTTAGGAAGTTTTGGGAAACTTTAAACTTGGAAAAATCTGAAGCTTGGGAATGTAACAGAAAAATATGATGCTTTGGAGTTAAAAAATCGAGGTACATGAATTGAAAGTTTGAAAATTAGAAGTCTCTCACAGTCTCTGCAACTTGTACTGGTTCTGTACCAGAACAAGAACCTCATGGCTTCTTCAGGAGGAAGAAGGTTTAAAGTATAGAAGCAATGGATTATTTTAATTTGTGTTTTAATCGGTCTTTGTTTTTGCTTCTTCGATTTTTCCAATCTCAACTTAGTTTTTTAAGTTTATAAGATTCAATGACCTTTATTCTCTCTAGTTAATGGCATCGTGTGCTATAATTTTTCTTTCCTTTTAGTTAATTCTCATAGATTAGATTTAAGTTTGATGTTCATTCTTTTTGTTAACCTTTACTCCATTTATATCTACTAACATTCTACCATAATTAGCTGAAAAAAGCTTCTATGCTCTGTTATTTTTTTACTTCCTCTTTGAAGCTTCTTCACATATACAAGTTTTGTGTATTGGTGAGTTAAGGTTCTTGATTTAGTGTCATAATTTTCTTGGATTTATATGGTTATCTTGTAGTTAAGGTAGTCATACTAGTTTTGAGTGTAGAGAGTGGGTGAGAGTTATGGAAGTTGATTTACTTGGTTATGTTAGTTTCATTAAGTGTTCGTTTGATGAGTTTAGTTAATTGTATTTGATTTGTTTTGGTAAATTTAGTTGTTATGTTTTAAGTTTTAAGTTTTGTTAAGTTTAGTTTTGATGCTACATTCATGATAAGTTTTTCCATGTTCAATCGTCACATTTCATATCATTTCTTTTAGTTAACTCCTCTATGTCATTCTTTGTTGTATTTGTAGCAACTTTATTTTTTAACGATAGTCCACCTCGAAATGTTATTAGCTAGGAGTGTTTGAACTTTGTTTATTAGTCTTCACGTAGTCATTTTTCTTTCAAAAGCCTCTAGAGCTTGTCCTTAAGTAGAATACAATGTAGAAAGCTGTTTATTAGCCACTTTTTTTTATTTATTTTCTTACGGTGGCAAGTAAAATATTGGTTTTCGATTTTTTTCTATCAGGTTTTTTTTTTTTTTTTTTTTTTTAATATTTGGAATGATCAAGAATTAAGTTTTATAACATCGTACAATGGACAAATCATGGATGAAGAAAAACACATTGTCCAAAGAATATGAGTTGGGAGTTGAAACATTCATTGAATTTAGTTTACACCATGCCAATGGTTCCAACTTGATTCGATGTCCATGTTTAAAATGTGGGAATCGTATATCTAAGGACATTGCAACTGTTAGAAATCATTTGTATGTTAATGGTATTGATCAAAGTTATAAGATATGGTTTTGGCACGGTGAAGATTTGGCAACAGAGAAGGTTAGAAATAGATTTAAGGATGAGATAAATGAAAATTATGAGGATGATAATGATTTCTTTAATGTGATTGACATGGTTCAAGTTGCCCATGATCAATTTTCTCATGAACCTAAGATGTTTGACACTATGTTTGAGGATGCTAAGAAACCATTGTATCCAGGATGTAAAAAATTCACAAAATTGTCAGCTCTTGTGAGATTATACAACTTAAAAGTAAACTTGAATCAATGATGAAGGACTATATGGCCAGTCACAGAGACTACATAGCAAAAAATGGCGCACTCATTCAGAGCTAGGCATCATCCTTGTCCAATATGGAGGTTCAAGTCAGACAGCTTGCGAATGAGCTGAAAAATTAGCCAATTGTCGTGTTGCCCAACAACACCGAGGTACCTAGAAGGGATGGAAAAGAATAGTGTCAAACAATCTCATTGAGGAGTGGTAGGAAAATAGGTTAAAAGGTAGAAGAAGGAAGTCAACAATTGTATGAGTAGGATCATCAATGCACTGATCAAACCCTGAGTGAAGAAGGAAAAGAAGCAAGCATGTTTGAAAAGGGAAGAAACAAGGAGGCACAACCTACAGTTACACCTAGTGCACTAGTTGTGGGACCAATTAAATAAGGAGTAACTAAGAAAGAAGCGAGTGTTAGCAGGGCGGTTCAGTTGACATTGTGAGACCACCGCCTCTTTATCCACAACGCTTGAAGAAAAAAAGCAATGAAGCACAATTCAACAATTTCTGGGATGTTCTCAGGCAATTTCACATTAACATACCTTTGGAAGAGGTGTTAGAACTGATGCCAACTTAATGCCTTTATCTATTTTTAGGAAGCTGAAAATTGCATAAGCATGCCCAATGATGATGAACTTACAACTTGCTGACAAGTCAATAGGGCATAAAGAGGGCAAAATAGAAGACGTGCTAGTTAAAGTAGACAAGTTCATTCTCCTTACCAACTTCATTATTTTAGACTACAAAGCAGATAAAGATGTCCCTATCATCTTGGGGCGACCATTTTTAGCCACCGGGCAAACACTCATAAATGGGTACAAGGGAGAATTAACCATGAGAGTGAATGACTAGAAGGTGACTTTCAATGTGTTTGGCACATTGAAATACCTAGGCGCTGTGGGAAAATACAACATAGTGATGCAAGCCACTAAATGGTACGATATGCTGAGTATTAAAGAGAATGAGGTGGTCGACGAGAATGCTTATGCAGAAGACGAAGACGACTTCACAGAGAACGATGTGCTAGATCTTGACAAAAGAGAAGAAGTTGCCAGCACGGTGGAACGAATCCAGCCACTGGACTTAGCAAAGAGGGATTTCAAAGCAACCAAGCCATCCATCGAGGAGCCACCAATGCTTGAGCTAAAACCATTGCCAATACATTTTAAATATATATTTCTAGGCACTCACAAAACATTGCCAATTATTATTTTGTCGCGTTAACTAACAATGATGAACTTTTGTTGACACAGATGCAGTAGAGGCATACAGGGGAAATTGGATGGACATTGGAAAATATCAAAGGAATCATCCCCTCATATTGCATGCACAAGATTCTACTGGAGGAGGAGAAAGATAGTTCCATACAGCATTAGCATCGATTAAACCCAGTGATGATGGAGGTGGTAAGAAAAGTAGTTATCAAATGACTCAATGCAAGGTTGATATTTCCTATTGTCGATTGTAATTGGGTGAGCCTAGTGATGTTCTTAATTTGTTTGCTTTTATGTATATTTATGTTGATTTTGTAGAAACCAAGCTAAAGGAGCGAAACCAGAGTGTTCAAGCCAATATGGATGATTTTGGAGCCTTTTAGAGCCAATTTGATGATCCAAGAAGAGAAGAGATGATGTTTGAGAAGAAGAACTCGAGAGGAGGGCGTCTCAACCCCAATTTGAGAGTCAAGATGCCACATTTCAAGTTGCAAATCGAAAAGCTAGCGTTGAGATGCTATCCTGTGGTGTCTCAATGCTAGAAAGGCATGTGTTGGAGGATTTTCGTCTGTAGCATCGAGACTCTAATCTCAATGCTACCTCTGCAAAACAAGTGAAGATGCTATATTTTGGACAACATCGAGACGCTCTCCCTAGCATCTCGACGTTGCCTCGATAGATAGTATATATTCTTCATTTTCTCTTAGACAAAATGGAGGTCAAACTGAGAATTTTAGCCCTAATCTCGATTCCAGACCTAAATTGGGGAATTTTGGTAGAGACTTATAGTGAAATTGAAGATCGTGGAGCTTGGGTTCATTGTAGATCGCCTCGAAAATGCAGGATTAGCATCGTTTGAGCATATCTTCCCTTTTTCTTTCATTTTAGTTACTGTTGTGGCTGTAATTAGGGACTTAGAAGTTTCATTTGATGATTGTGAGTAGCTAGGTTCCTAATTTCTGTGGGATTGATGTAATTCTCTGGACCATTGCTTAATTGATTAGTAATCCTGGCTTAATTAATGTTTATGTTCATTTATACATTTATTGTTTAATGCATGGATTATAGAAAATGAACGCGAAAACCAAGAAGGACTACTTCCTACTACCCTTCATTGATCAAATGTTAGATCGTTAGCAGGTAAGGCCTATTGCTTTCTAAATGGGTATTCAGAGTACACCAAAATTTCAATCGTGCCAGAAGACCAAGAAAAGACTACGTTCACATGCCCATACAAAACATTTGCATTTCGAAGAATGCCATTTGGATTATGTAATGCACCGACACCTTTCAACAATGTATGATGGAAATTATCTCTGACTTGCTAGAGAAATCTGTAGAGGTATTTATGGACGACTTTTCTGTTTATGGTAACTCATATGTTGATTGTTTGAAAAATCTGGAAGTTTTGTTGACATGTTGCCAAGAAACAAATATGGTTCTAAACTGGAAGAAGTGCCACTTTATGGTGGACGAGGGAATTATGCTTGAACAATGGATATCCAATGCAAAAATTGAAGTCGACAAGGCCAAGATTGAAGCAATTGAGAAGCTACTGCCTCCCACGTAAGTGAAGGGAATCAGAAGTTTTCTGGGTCATGCTAGAATTTACCCGCATTTCATCAAAGGCTTCTCTCAAATTACCAAACAAATTTGAGAATTGTTAGAGCAAAACAGAAAGTTTGAGTTCACTCTTGTTTGTCTTGTCTGTTTGAGCGATTAAAAGAGGCGTTAATCTCTGCACTGGTGCTCACTACACCGGATTGGTCCCTACCATTCGAGATGATGTGTGATGCTAGTGACACTGCAGTAGGAGCAGTCTTGGGTCAGTGTAGGGATAAAATGTTGCATCCCATATATTATGCAAGAAAGACACTAAATAAGGTGCAAGGAAATTACACGACAACTGAGAAGGAACTCCTTGTAGTGGTTTTTTCTTTCTATAAGTTTCGTGCATACCTAATTGGAAAAAAGGTGATAGTATATATGAGTCATGCAACGATCAAATACTTAATCACTGTTTGGACTAGCTTATGTCACTCGAATTTTGATTTTCTAAAACTAAGATTCCTATGTGAGATGGATGGAATATGGAAAATATGGATGAAATGATAATTAAATATGGGGATGAAATAATGTTCACTGATAGGACTTAAAAGGTCTATAATTTATCATGCCTAAATTATACTAGTTGTATGTGTTTTATGAAATTATTGTGCATTTTGTAGGAAAATGACGGGGTGTACATACAAGCGCATGCGATCAAAGTAATAATAAAGCTGTGAAGGAGATCCCTAAATTTGTAAAATTTATGAAGAAATGGTGTACCATGAAAATGACTCAAAGAGGTAAGAATAAAGAGGTTAGTAAGAATGTTTTAGTCGCTTTTTTAAAAACAATGCTTGAGAAATATCTCGACCCGTTTACATTATCGTGTATGATTAGAGGAAAAGAGATAAAACATGCTATGTTAGACTTAGGTGCATCTATAAATTTCAAGTCTTTGTCTGTTTATCGGGAATTAGGGTTGAATGGTTTGCATGTATCTATCATCATGATAGAATTAGCATATTGTTCTACGGTTCGACCTCTAGGCATAGTAAAAAATTTGCTTGTTAAAGTTAATGACTCACTGTTTCTTATGGATTCTATGTTATAGATATGGCCATAGGCCTAAGCATGCATCGACTTCCATTTTGTTAGGAAGGCCTTTTATGAAAATGACAAAAATTAACATTGATGTAGATGGAGGGACTGTGTTTGTTTGGTTCAATGATAGGGTAGTTGAGTTTAAAGTTGTCAATATGGTTGAATGTTTTAATTCTCTTTGCGAAGTTGAGGTTGAGTTGTAGGTTGAGCCATTTAGAGAGTCTGGATTAGAGCATGGCGCAGGATCAAGTTTGGAGGATCCTGGTTGAGTGAAATGCCATACGGACCGTTGAGCAATTGATGTTAAAAATTTGCGCTTCCTGGAGGCAATTAGGCGTTGAAAAAATTTATGTGCTTTCTTGTGTTTTAGTTTGATTGCTTCTTGCTTAGTTTATCGCTTTCTTAAGTTTGTTAGCTGATTTTTGTAGATGGATGGTTTGATCCCAAATTTGAGATGATTATCTTTGGAAAGGAGGAGATGCTTACCTTGCAGCTGCCTACGTGCTTTGGAACGTTAGAGGAGTACTTTTATTCCCTTGATTGTCTCTGTTTTTCATTTCTAAATACATTGGGGATAATGTATGAATTGGGTTGGGGGTGGAAGTTGTTATCTTTGAGCTTTGAATGATGTTGAATTATTTAGCATGATTGGTTGAGTCCTTGAGCATCTGAGCTCGAACCTCTTTCTTTTGGTGTATTGTTGAGCTTTAATGTTGTGTCCTTGAGCATCTAAGCTCAGACTCTTGATCGATTGTATTAAGCATGATTATTTTTTATGAAATTTTTATTGGATTTTATTGAATTTGTGCTTTTGTTGAAAATCTTTGAAATTTTTTGAAAGCTTTTGTGCTTTATTGTTGGATGAAGTAGATTCTTTATGCATGTCTATGACATCCTAGGATTTGTTCATTTTGCTAGCTATTTGCATCTTTTAAGAAGTTGAGCTTGTTTTCCTAAATTGAGCCTTTTTAAATTTTTTCTTGCATATCTTGAACACTTTAAAGCATGTATTAGCCTTTCTTCCATGTTTTTGAAGGCCTATGATAACTGTATAGGGGCTAGATGTTCATTGTCACCTCGATGGGCCTTAGGCTAGCGTGAGGGTATTTTTGCATGAAGACTTGTAATGTGTTGCTTAGGAGGAAAAGATGTGTTTATTTGCCTAGTAAAAAAAAAAGAAGAATAAGAATGAGAAAAGAAAATGGCTTAAAAGAAAAAAATCTTATTGAGAGAAAAAAAAAAGAAAAGAAGAAGAAAAATAAACTTGTTGTGTGCGTATGGATTATTGGTGAAAAGAGCTACCCATATCGTGATCAGTCAGGCCATCCATCGAGCAAGTGCTATGGATAAGGGTTCCTACGATAGGTGTGTGAAAGCTAGCACCTTTAAGGTAAAAGAATGCAAGTTTAGCTTGGGTTTGTTTAAGTTTTAGGCAGTTAAGCTTAGTATTACTTGTTTGATTGTTTTTCGCTCTTTTGTTAGTTCTTGGCTAGTGTAAAGGGAAGATAGATTTGAAGCCCTTATAAGCTTATTCTGCGCTTGTAGGAAGCATGCTAGAAGGGCTAATTACACACACACTTGAGAAATGTTAAGAACATTTTTAAATTTACTCATAGGTGGATAGTGCGTTGTCCAGTGCTTCTCATTCATGCATTTTTTTTGTTAGCATAATGAGCATTGAGGATTGAATCATGCATATTGCTTCCACTGATCTCTAATTGCTTATGTTTGTTAGTGCCTTGGTCGAAGACTAGCAAGATTTATGTTGTGGGCATTTTGATAGGTCTTAGAAAGTTCGTAATTTATCGTGCCTAAATCATGCTAGTTGTATTTGTTTTATGAAATTATTGTGCATTTTGTAGCAAAATTCAACTCAAGGCATATTTTGGAGTAGTACGTTAAATTATGGTGAAAACGAGCCAAACTGGAGGTCAATCGGGAACCTGAGTGAAAAGATATAATAGATTGACCAAATTGTCTTTGAGAGGCTTCGAGACCCTACCACGGAGCCCTGCTCGATGCTGTAATACAGTAGTTAAAAATGCAGGACAACATTGAGACGTTGTCCACATCATCTCAATTCTGTAGCAAGTCCCCTTATCACATAGTGTCGCACAACGCTGCAGCAGCCCTGCTCAACTCTGGCAGTGTCACAACATCTCGACACTACCACGACAACTATAAAAGCATCATTTTCGAATTAGGGTTATATCTTTCTATCTTTTACAACTCTTTTGCGATTTCTCCACCCTTTTCTCACCGTTTTAGATAATTTTAAGCTTCTTTTGGTATTTTGGGGTTGTATTATGGCCCCAAGTTTGATTGGAATGATGCTCGGCTAGATATTTTTACTAATTTTAGGTTTAGGGATTAGTTTTGCAACAATTGTTAGAATTTTGGATTTAATGTTAGTATATCATAGCAGATTTATGGCTTATTTACTCTTGTGCTTAATCCTAGTTTTCTCTTCTTTGATTGACTTGACAAATCAATTAACTTAGAGATTGCTTAGCTATGCTAGATGTATTGTAGGTGTCCTAGGTCTCTAGCTTAATTTAAGTAGTAAAGGGGTCAGTAGCCATGTCAGTTAGTTAAGTAGAATTACTTAATTGGGTGTACATGGTAGGCCTTAGAGTTGATTTGCATGCAATAGCTTAATTTGAAGGGCCCATTGTTTTAATCTATTGTGTTATGACCAATCCCAAGTCTTAGAATTTCAGTTCTTATGGGAGGCTTCTACGGTGTCCCAAGGAGTCCGATCAATCTTAAATAGTTGTAGTTACACATGTTTAGAGTAATTCAATGATTGACGTTGCAAAACGAATCCCGACCTACCTTAAATTAGTGTTTTAATTAATTTGTGAATTCCCAGTTAATTTCCTTCGTTTTTAATTCCAGTTGCATATCTTTAAATTCTATTTATTTCAATTCCTTGCATGATTTAATTTCCTGTAATTTTTAGTTCCTTGCTTGAATCCACCGTTTGGTTTTAAGTTTGGAGAGAGAAAATTAAAATAACCACTCACCTGCACCCTTGTGTTCGACTTGATCACTACTAAGTACTATAATTTTTGGTGCAAGCCAATTTATAAATTTATTTGATTGTGTGTGATGAGCACTCTCATTCACACGGATTATACAAGCCACCTAGTTCACTGACCCAAGTATAAGTCAATGCACTAGTACGTAATACTTGTAGTGTTTTAGGGTTGAACCCACAAAGATATTTGTTTACGAAAGATGCGCTAAAAAATAAATGCAACTACTCAAGATATGCTATATGATAACCAAGGCATTCAAAAATATGGTTGAGATTTTGAAAAGAAAAGTAAAATAGTGCTCCGAAAATAAATAATAGCGATGCAATGAACAGAGGAAAAGATAAAGGTAAGGTCAAGACTTAGCTTTTCGGCTGCCTAATGCTACACCTTTTTTTATGCGTGACATAACGTAAATTGAAGCATAAATTTGAATCTAACCAGGAAGACCAACGTGTGATGTCCTTCCAGTGCAACACCTTGTAAACAAACTTGGTTATGTTTCTACGTGCTAAGCTTGTTCCATAAAAGTCATAGCCCCATTTATTTAGCTTACAAGTGGTTAAGTTATCCCTAAAATAACCTAGTGATTAATGATCACTCTCGCTCCTCTTGAGTTTTTCCACACACCTTGACTCTTTTAGTACCTAAAGCATGCTACTAATTGTTATCGATTGGCCAAACGGACATAAGTAATTTAAACAAAGCATCCTCAAGAAAAATATTTATAAAATATACTCCATTACATACCATGATTAAGCCATGAAAATAGATGCAACAAGAAGGGTCTAAGCCAAGTCTTGAATAGAAGTTTAGCTCATACTAGAATTAAAAGAAATAACTACTTGAAACGAAGACATAATGATAAGAAATATAATAGATAACTAAAAGTTGAAATAGATTAGTGAGAAAGACTATGATGAAGGTGTTGGCGTGGTGAAATGGAGCTTCTCCTCCTTTTCCTTAAAGTCTTCAATGGCAGCCTGTCACTCCACCCCTTATGAAACTGTGAAGGAATGAGGAAGAAGATGGAGGATGGTTGAATAATTTAAGAGGGGTTCTTGCCAAACACTTTCCTTCATGCCCTAAAATCTCAAACAATGGGCTTTAAATCAGGGGAGGTGCTCAGTTAAATAGGACCACATGCATCAGAGAGTTGCTTTAGTGCTGATACATTGGGCGCGTGGCTTAGTGGTCTTTATCCTTTTTTCTGCTTTTTGGTCGGCCTCAACCCTCCTTTTGAACAATTTAGACTGCTCCACTCCACTTGTCAAACAGGGGGTGTTAGACATCGCTTTTGGACGGCTTTATCCTTTTTTTTTTCTCTTCATCGTGTTCAGCCTGCGGTGCATGAAATTTGGATTCATCTATATAAACACTTGTTAAGAATGTCACATTGATAAAGGATTTTAAAGATTTACAAGTAATTCAACGCGTTAAGCATGACATGTGCCCATCGCACACACTTGAATAATTATTGCCCAATTTTTTGTACTTATGTTTTCTTTTCACCGCATCGAGGCCAACGATAACCAAATTAAGGTGCCCAAATAACTTGTTATTACAAGTTATCAAACCTCCAAACTTGAAATATTGCTTGTCCTCGAGCAAAGCCATACTAACTCTTTTACATTAATGACCTCAACCCCTCATGCCACATTACAGACTCTTAGTGTTCCCAGCTAAAGCTTCATCCACTATGCATTATAAGACTTTGTAAAACCATTTAAACTTATTTTTAAACCTTCCCTAACTTCTCTCTCACCACTCCCTTGCCTAAGGCAACAAACTCCCTTCGCTTCCTAAAAGCTAGCTGAGCTTACTAACTACCTAACTATTTTTTGATGCAATATAAGGAAAGCAATACAACTCAAAGCTATGAAATTATCTTTGCTAGCTTATGTTGGTAGTGCGACCAAAGTCCCACATTGGCTAGATAAGGGGAAGATCATGGGTTTATAAGTGAGGGACACTATCTCCATTGGTATGAGGCCTTTTGAGTGAAACCAAAAACAAAGCCATGAGGGCTTATGCCCAAAGTGGACAATATCATACCAATGTGGAGATCTGTCGAGGGTCGGTTGTCCCTAACAACTTATTAGTCTTCTTCTTTCTTTTTTTTTTTGACAGAGACAAGTAGAAATCCTTTTCGACACATCATCTTCGTTTTGGCTTACCGACATTGGCAATGAAGGCATCCAACTACGAGAAATGAGTCCAAATAAGGATGCCTAAGCATACTCACTTTCGTTAAGCGCATTCATGTAGAGGTAAATGATAGGTGTCATGAATGCCCTTCCATACTAACGTATCACAAAAGACAGAGTACTCTACTTTCTCATATTTTTTTTCATGTAGGAAGACATAATAGTGGGTCATACAAAAATCTTCTCACATCTTACAACACTATTATTCGCGTTGAATAACAATGCGCGCACCCCCAAACTTTAAGTGAACAATGTCCTTATTGGCCCCCCAAACTTAAAACGTATTATGCTAAAGAAATTAAGTCATGAAAGGGTAAATCAAAAGGGACTAAAAAATGGGAAAAACGGTGTTCAGCACCTTTGGGTAACTAGCAAGATGTGTCAGAGTGCTAATTGCATTGGGTGAACTCGTCTAAAGCTATGGCAGACATCTGATTCAGTAAGACAGAGCTAAAAATAAGTAAAAGGAAGTTAAGCAAAGAAGTTATAATTCCTAGATTCTATCATTGGGCCTTAACTGAGAAAAAAAGGGTTTAACGAACGCAACAATGAAATGCGGCCAAAAAGATAATTTTTAACAAGTGTTTCATTGGTGTGATAAAAGAAGGCATATAATGACATAATTTTACTTGGAAAATTTAGAGCAATGAAAGTAAAAGTTATGCGATGAAAACGATTGAACAAGTGAAGTGAACAAAAACATCATGCTATTCATGCATACCATAACCCACACTTTTTATTCAGACACACAAACACCAATTGTTACTAACTAACGAAGCAACTAAAGGAAATCAATAAAATGAAAGTGTCCTCGAAAGGATGTGAGATTGCCTAAAAAAAAAAAGCAGTCGGTGCACAGACCTGTTGCTTAGCAGAGTGTATGCAATTTCAGAATGAAAACACCCTAAATGTGCAAGTATACACAGCCTAAATGCAGCAAGTGATAAGTATTTTTATATCGTTCTCCTCAGGGACTAGTTATGTGGATTTTTTGCAATGCCTAAGTTGATTTTAGTTAGGTAACAAGAAATAAACATCAAGTTGGTGCAATGAAATTAAGAGAAATTAAGGAACAAGATTAAAATGGTGCTGAAATGCTGGAATAACAGAAAAACAGTAAATAAACTAGGACTAAACAGAATATGTGAAAAGGGATCAGGATTAGGGGTAAAATCTTGCTTCATCAACTAAATGCTACAGCATAGATCATGCTTCAACACTCAATGCAAGTTAATTCGCGGATTCTTTCCAAAATTCCCGAGAATCAGTGATTAACTCCCATTAACCTCTGAAATTAAGCCCTTAACTGCAAACATTAGGTGGGTTACCATCCCTAGTGTCCCCAATTACCTTAGAGCATGCTCCTAATCAGAACTAATAGTATACCATGCATTCAGTTTATCCCTTCTCTTCCCAAAGTCAAGATAAACACAACCTAGATGAGTTGGCCAGACAAATCCAAGCTAAGAATGAAGCACACAAGGCATAAGAGTGAAGAATATGCAAGTCTACTGTTTCATTCAGCAAGAATCAACAATAAATCCCCTAATCCCTCACCCAAGGGGTGATTAGTTCATACTTAAAAGAAAAGACAGCAACATAACAGTAAGAAAAGTCTAAAATAGCATTCTAGAAATTGTCTTTAATATTGAAATGCAGAAAAATAAAGAAATACTGTAGAAACTAGAAGAAATTGACAAGAAATGGTGTTGGGCAGCTCCTTTATGGCAGATTTCCCTCCTTTCCAGAAGTGGATCACCTCCCAAGAAGGGTTCTTCTTTTTCTTCTCGAAATTCAGCCCCTCCAAATGTCTAATCTCCATGCTCCTTTTCAAAAATGGCAAACTAGGGCTTTATACCTCTCATCTTCTTTGGAATCAAGGCTGAGTGGACACTTTTAGACTAATGGCAGCACCTCATTTGCTCAAATCAGTACAGGTGTTATACTTTGTCCACGTCAATTAATGAAATAACTCCCACGTGCGTTTTGTGTAACTGATCTCAGGTAAATGCTCCAGCTTTAATAATGCTTTATCAAACACAACAATTGCTCCAGCAAGCTTGACTTTCCATCAACAGCAAAGTTCTAGCATTACAGGTTGAATTTTCCAGACTTAGCCATCTTTACCTTCAACAATTGGCCTGCATAAGTCACATATAGCACATTTAAGTAATATTAAGCATTAAAAAGTGCAAAAGTGCTTTTCACATGAGAATGGACTCATTTACTACTAAGTCATCAATTTAAAGAGGCTTCTAAGTACAAAAGTACCTAAAATAGTGCTTTTAAGTCACAAAATCTTCCCTAAAACCCCCTAAATAGCTCTCATTCTAAGAGCTATCAAGCCCCCAAACTTAGACCATTACTCGTCCCTGAGTAATGCCTTATTTCAGAAAATTTCAACACATAATCCAGCTACCAAACAGTCAAATTAATCTGCCAACACTTGGATCACAGCATAGATACTGTTATAGCAGTTTAATTTCTCTAATTCTTATTCAAGCTCAGCATCCTAAGGATTTACCTAGATTTTTTTTTACACCAAAGACATAGCCTCAGCCTTTACATAGCCCCACAGCTAAACCACTGCCTTCTTCCTTCATTGAGTTCACTTTGCATTCCTTTAGCTCATAAAAAGGAAAGTTAGCTACTGTTTCCAGCTTATTTTCATTTCACACAGAAAACAGACACACATTCAAAGCACCTTCCCCTAAGAATCAATCATTTCCATAACCAAACAGGCTCCCTTAACTTTATGCTAAGCTCCTTCTTAGTTCTTAGAATGGCCAAACTTGTGGTGCAACTCACCTAAGCATCAAAGAGCTTATAATAGCTAAACTTTAACAAACAACTTTTCTGCTTTTTTTTTTCTTTTTCTTAGAGAGAACCCTCTTTGTATACAAAGCCTTCGATTTAGACACCAACATTTGTGATGAAAGTTGCCTAACAACGAGCTTTGTTACTAAGTTGGGCTGCTAAGGCATATTTATGTCTCAAGCCACCTTTTAGCTCAAGGATAAACATGGGTATCATGTCTAACCCTGTCTTAATGGTTAGCTTTTGACAGAGGAATGACTCTCTTACTAACTTTTTGTTTTTTTTTTTTCAAAAGGGCCTTGACTGCTTAAAGAAAAATTATTGATCTTAGGGGTAGGGTGATACTCTTTGACACACACATTGAAAGAGAAACTCAAAAAATAGAAAGGGCAACCTTACTCCCCCCAAACTTATTTTGCTCATTGTCCTCAATGAGTGAAAGAATGAGGTTACAAAGTCCCGCAAACTTATTTTAAACAACTAGCAACAACAAGCATCCCATTCCCAATTTTTGAGCTAAATGGAGCAAACTCTCAAGATTTAACAGCTAACAACAAGGGGCTTTTAGGCTAGCTACATCCACGGTAAAAAAAAAAAATTCAAGGGAAGAATTGCAAGAGCACAGAGCTTGACAGAATTGGAAGAAAAATTAAACCACAAACAGCAACTAGCTTTTCATTCACAGCAACATTAATTTCTTGGCAGATTTTTTCTTTCAAATTTTCAGCACACAACTCAGCCAGGAAAAAGAACAAGGTACAAAAGATACTAAACTACCCTCACCAAGAACTTAAAAGCAATTAAAAGCAACATAAAGGCAATCAAACGAAGTAGGACAGACATGACAACATGAAAGGACAACAATAACTTAAAATACAACTTCCCTTTTTCTTCAATTTTCATCTCTAGGAATATGCATATCAGTCCAACGAATATCCTCCCTTTTCCATAAGGACCCGTGACTGCTTATGGATGAAGCCTTGATTTCACCTACAAAACTGAAAAAACAAAACAACTAGAACATAAAGAAAACTAAGTTAAACCGATAAAGCAAAAGTAAAACAAGTAAACTAGCGAAATGAAATTAATTGTTTGGAGGAAATCAGATTTATCAAGAATTACACAAGCTCCCAAAAATGTTCTTCTCAAACATGCACTAATACTGACAGAGGCTATGCCTCTTTGGAACTCTTCTTTCCAGTAGTGTTTAATTCTCTGCCCATTCACCTTAAACTCTCTCATCTTTACCAACACACTAAACACAAATGGATCATCCAAGAAATAAGACTTCACCTCATGAAAAAAAAATTTCAACTGCTGTTTTGATAAACTAGGGGGCAAATTTCCATAATTAAGGTCGTTGGCAAGGTCATCATACAAAGGTTTTTCCACTTTCTTGATGTGATCAACTGTAAATAACTGCTCATCAAGGAAAGAATTCCTAATCTCAAGTTGCTGAAGCAATTTCAACAGTGAAACATCATCCTCAAGTAGCAGATTTACTGATGTGATGATTAAAAAATTTTCCTGCTCTCCTAGGTAGACATACTTTGAATGTATGGGCAAAGGCTTTAACTCAAGGGTTAGGGGTTCTGTAATGGAAGGCTACATAGGTGGTGTCTTCCTATCTCCTAACTCTAGAGATTCAAACACTCTCCTAAAACAGGAAACTTCAGCCAAACTCTCACCATTCCCTTCCAAACTGCTGTTTTCCAAATCCTCTGTTGTTATTTCTCCAAAAGGTTTTACATGATGCTGCAGCAATTCCTCTTCAGCAGTCTCACTGATAACTTCTTCCAGCACCTGAATCACAAAACATTTTTCCAAATCAGCGAGATATTTCATTGTGTCAAAGTGAGCTTCTTCTTTTCTCTTTCTCAACCTTTGAGGAAATGGTGGAGGAGGTGGTTTAAACTCTGGAATGGGGGTATCTACATACTGATTTTCTTTTGAAGGTTCAGCTCTAGGTGTAATCTCAACTTCCTCCTTTTTCTTTCCTTCATTCTCATTTTGCTTTTCTTTCGTTTCCTCCTCAACTTGGACAACAGTGTCTTTCACTTTCTATTTTCTCTTGTGAACTTCCACTTCCTCAACTAATGGCTTCCCACTTCTCAACTCTATGGCTTGCACTTGCTCTTTTCCCTCTCTTTTTGGATTTTCAGTATCAGAGGGAAGCTTACCTTGAGGCTTTGCCCTTAGCTCATTAGCTAGTTGACCCATTTGTAATTCCAAATTTCTCAATGAAGCTTGCTCACTTTGAATAACAGCATCGTTTTTTGCCATATATTCCTTCATCAAGCTCTCAAGAGACGTACCTGGAATATGCTGAGGGGGCATTACTTTTTGCTGCTGTTGGGGCATAGGTGGGTGATTTCCATAGGCTTGGTAGCCTTGATGCCCAAAACCTGGTGGATAATTCACCTTTTGCTGCATTTGAGGGGCTTGAGAATTACTTCCTTGACCTCCCCAAGCAAAGTTTGGTTGATTCCTCCCACCTGGGTTATAGGTATTGGAGTAAGGATTGTTTCTCTGTTGGTTTTGGTTCCCAATGTAGCAGACTGAAGCAGGATTGCTGGGGCAAAATTCAAAAGTATGGCCCTCACCACAGTAAACACAAGAGTCTGTACTTACTTGGTTTACAACAGCTGCATTCTATACAGTAGATGCATTTTGGGCCACATTTCCCATAGTCAAAATTTTCAGCATGTTGGCCATGGATGAGATTTGGGCATTTATAGCAGTTAAGGCATCCAACTCCAAAAGTCCTTTGTTTTTCTTACCTGGGTTACTCCTTGAATCAGCCCACTGACAGTTGTTTGATGATATCCTTTCAAGGATTTCATGGGCTTCATTGTAGGTCTTTGATAAAAGAGCCCCATTAGCTGAAGCATCAACAACTTGCTTAGTGGTTGTGTTTAACCCATGGTAGAATATCTCCATTTGAATACAGTGAGGGAGTCCATGGTGAGGGCATTTTTTAAGAAATTCCTTGAATCTCTCCCATGCCTCACTCAAGGTCTCATCATCAAACTGCTGAAAAACCACAATCTCATTTCTAAATCTAGCATTCCTAGTAGGTGGGAAGTATTTAATGAGGAATTTTTCAGCAAGAGTATTCCAAGAGTCCACTGCCCCTGGAGGTAATGCATTCAACCATGTCTTGGCTGCATCTCTAAGGAAGTAAGGAAACAAACTCAACCTTAGGGCATCCTTAGACACTCCTGGCATTATAAAAGAATCACTAACCCCTAGGAAGGATTTCAAATGCAAATGAGGATCCTCAAGTGGTAATCCATGGAACTGTCCTATGGTTTGGAGCATTTGAAACATAACTGGTTTAAGCTCAAAAGTAGGGGCTTGAATTTCAGGTCTAATTATCCCTGGATTTAACTCATCAAACCAAGGGATTGGCATATGTTCTAATGGCTCTCTCTCTGTCATCTGCTAAAATAATAGCATTGGCAGGACCCATAGCCTGATTAACTACTCCAGTTGGTCTATTAATCTCAGGATTTGTCTGCTCTCTATTCTCGGGGTTAGGTAAATGTTGAGCTAAAGGATCTCTAGGGAGTTGTGGATCTGCCATAGCTTCTCTTTGATCTCTCAATCTCCTCCTAAAAGTCCTTTCTATTTCTAGATCTAAAATAAACTATAACCCAAGATGTTCATTCATACACAACCAATAAACCTGAAATGAATAAAATCAACATTAGTTAGTTCTATCTTAAGCTCAAAATGACTAAAAACAACTTAAACAATGTCAAAATCAAACTAGTCCCCGACAACGGCGCCAAAAACTTCTTGCTTAGCAGAGTGTATGCAATTTCAGAATGAAAACACCCTAAATGTGCAAGTATATACAGCCTAAATGCAGCAAGTGATAAGTATTTTTATATCGTTCTCCTCAGGGACTAGTTATGTGGATTTTTGCAATGCCTAAGCTGATTTTAGTTAGGTAACAAGAAATAAACATCAAGTTGGCGCAATGAAATTAAGAGAAATTAAGGAACAAGATTAAAATGGTGCTGGAATGCTGGAATAACAGAAAAACAGTAAATAAACTGGGACTAAACAGATTATGTGAAAAGGGATCAGGATTAGGGGTAAAATCTTGCTTCATCAACTAAATGCTACAACATAGATCATGCTTCAACACTCAATGCAGGTTAATTCGCGGATTCTTTCCAAAATTCCCGAGAATCAGTGATTAACTCCCATTAACCTCTGAAATTAAGCCCTTAACTGCAAACATTAGGTGAGTTACCATCCCTAGTGTCCCCAATTACCTTAGAGCATGCTCCTAATCAGAACTAATGGTATACCATGCATTCAGTTTATCCCTTCTTTTCCCAAAGTCAAGATAAACACAACCTAGATGAGTTGGCCAGACAAATCCAAGCTAAGAATGAAGCACACAAGGCATAAGAGTGAAGAATATGCAAGTCTACTGTTTCATTCAGCAAGAATCAACAATAAATCCCCCAATCCCTCACCCAAGGGGTGATTAGTTCATACTTAAAGGAAAAGACAGCAACATAACAGTAAGAAAAGTCTGAAATAACATTCTAGAAATTGTCTTTAATATTGAAATGCAGAAAAATAAAGAAATACTGTAGAAACTAGAAGAAATTGACAAGAAATGGTGTTGGGCAGCTCCTTTATGGCAGATTTCCCTCATTTCCAGAAGTGGATCACCTCCCAAGAAGGGTTCTTCTTTTTCTTCTCGAAATTCAACCCCTCCAAATGTCTAATCTCCAAGCTCCTTTTCAAAAATGGCAAACTAGGGCTTTATACCGCTCATCTTCTTTGAAATCAGGGCTGAGTGGACACTTTTAGACTAATGGCAGCACCTCATTCGCTCAAATCAGTACAGGTGTTATAATTTGTCCACGTCAATTAATGAAATAACTCCCACGTGCGTTTTGTGTAACTGATCTCAGGTAAATGCTCCAGCTTTAATAATGCTTTATCAAACACAACAATTGCTCCAGCAAGCTTGACTTTCCATCAACAACAAAGTTCTAGCATTACAGGTTGAATTTTCCAGACTTAGCCATCTTTACCTTCAACAATTGGCCTGCATAAGTCACAAATAGCACATTTAAGTAATATTAAGCATTAAAAAGTTCAAAAGTGCTTTTCACATGAGAATGGACTCATTTACTGCTAAGTCATCAATTTAAAGAGGCTTATAAGTACAAAAGTACCTAAAATAGTGCTTTTAAGTCACAAAATCTTCACTAAAACCCCCTAAATTGCTCTCATTCTAAGAGCTATCACGACCCACTAGCATGCCTTTTCTAATTGTCATCCAGGAGCTTGATGGAGGCAGGATTCCTCTCCATTTCACCCATGTATGCCTTAATTTTTTTACCATTCACCTTAAATTCACACTGTCCATCTTCTAGTATGAGGTCTACTGTGCAATATGGGTGAACCTTCTTGATAAGAAATGGCTCGGACCATTTGGATTTAAGCTTGCCTGAAAATAGACGCAATCGTGAGTTAAACAACACCTTTTGTCCTTCATGGAAGTCGTGGAAGCAACTATATTGATTGTTCCATCTATTTGAATGCTCCTTGCAAATCTTTGTGTTATCATACGTGACCAATCTTAGTTCTTCAGGCTCATTCAGCTGGATGTTCCTTCCGTTACCAATCAATGTGTCATCATAGTTTAATTTTTTCAACGCCTATTGAGATTTGTATTCCCAAACCATTGGTAAATGGCAGGCCATCCTACAAACTAAGCAATACGGGGACATGCCCAAAGGTGTCTTATACGCGTTGCGATATGCCCAAAGCAAGTCATCCAATGCAGCACCCAATCTTTTCTTGAGGTGTTGACAACCTTTTGCAAAATTCTCTTAATCTCCTTATTGGAGACTTCAGCCTGCCCATTTTCTGAATGTAATAAGGCGTTAATGAAATGAGTGCCTTCATCATTGATGGATTTCCAAATCGAATGAAAATGTTTTTCTTTAGGAATTTTATTACCATCAATGCATCATTTTTTGTATAGGCTATTGCCTCCACCCATTTGGAGACATAATCAATAGCTAGCATAATGTATGTTCGTCCAATTGAAGGAGGGAAGGGCCCCATGAAGTCGATTCCACATACATAAAAAAAACTCAACTTCCAAGATGTAGGATTGGGGTATCACATCACGCCCTAAAATATTTTTGGTTCATTGGCAACTATCACACTTCATTGCAAATTTATGCGCGTCTTTGAATAGTGAGGGCCACCAATAGCCACTTTGAAGAACTTTTCTCCAGTACGCAGTCCTCCAAAATGTCCTCCATAAGGTGCTTGATAAGTCCTATTTTATCTTGCTAATTTAATGCTAGTTCGATAGTTTTTATGTGCTTTATTATTGATTTTGTAGGAATTCGAGAAAAAGTTGTCTTTTGGAGCTTTTGCACCAAATTTGGTTTAATTTGGTTCAATTTGGAGGTCATTTAAGCAACCAAGCATGAAGAAGAAGTGAAATGACCAAAATGCCCCTGACGAGAGCATCTCAACCTTGTTGAGAGCGTTAAGACACTGCAGCGAGCCTCACCTCTATGCTGGTAGTATCGAGATGCTGCCTATAGTGTCTTGACACTACTTTGATTTCTATAAAAGTGAGTTTTTCCCATATAGGTCATTTTTCTCCTGATTTTTCGTCGCTATGAGATCTTTTAAGTCTATTTCTATTCGATTTCAATAGTTTTAGGATAGTTTAGGTGTTTTTGATCAAGCCTCACTTAAATTTATGAGCATGTTCGTAGAATAAATTGATGACTTATTCGCGTCGACCGTGTACATGTATGCTAATCTTATTAACGTTTAGGTCGGCTCATGTTTGCATTGTAGAGGCTTGTCTCTCATGTATTTTGCATGATATGCTTTAGAATTAGGAGAGCAGGTTAATTAAATTAGATCGGCCAATCTAGTTTAGCTTATTTGTTTTCATCAATCCTAGAACATAATGCGATTAGCCCTATTAGTATGGAACCTATTTTACCCACCCATAACAGGTTAATTTAGAATTAAGCTGATGTTACATTTAATTGGTTTAATTAAGGGATTATTAGGGGTTCTCTGACTTTTTTCGGTTGAGTCGATTAGGTAATAAACTCTTAAATTGAATCTCACGTTGGTTATTTGTGATCGAATTTACATTGTAGCCTAACGTACTCTGAATCGGTGCCCTTGGTAAGATCATTTATCTTTTCCTTGCTTTATTTTAAGCCTTTTACCACTTTATGTCTAAAACTCCCATTGTCTGTGTCAATAAGAAATCCAATTAAAATAAATTGATAATTGATGGAGCAACTGCCAATGCAAAAGAGCGCAAGTGCACGTTGTCAAACAAGTAATATATGGAGTATTCCAAGTATCAAATTAAAGGGAACGAATTTAACACAGGTATTTTTTAGTTTACAACACAATTGATCACAAGTTGCAACCGAAGGTAACTAAGAAGACAAAGTTTATTTTGGAGTTTTTATGCAATAAAAGGTGAAAGCAAATGAAAAAGTAATGGAAAAAATTAGGATGAGAAGCAGGGGATTAAATTATTGTTCAACCCTGAGAAATATGCCCACCATGCAACCACAAACTGCCCAACTAAGTTTGGCTAATTTAAAGATTCTACCTCTTGTGCCTGCATACTGACCTTTCGAGTTTTGTACGGTTCAAGCAAAATGCTATCGAATTGCACCCGCAACTTACCTTAAAAGACACTTAACCAAGTAAATCAAGTTCAACACCTATTCGACTCTTTTTTCTAGAACCTTTAGGAGACTAAGCAATTTAAAACTCATATGTATATGGCTAAATTTGCTTAGATGATTAAAAACACAACTTCATGATTTTCAAAGTTTTTGTCCTATGTCTAGGTACAAAAAACAACGTTCTATGTCTAGACTCTTTTCCTAGATTACTTTTAGGAAAATGAGTGTTGACTCCAACCTTTTTAGTATTGAAATCTTCACAAACTATGATAACTTATATGGCCAGTTTAAGTTAACAATGAAACTTAAACTCACTAAAAGTAAACTTAGCTAAGCCTTGAGCAAATTTACAAGGAACACATGGTGGTGCTTATCTCCTTTTTATGGTATCCACATGATTGAATCCCCTTCAAGGAGTTTAGCTACTCATTGATTAGTATGTACACGTAAGTGCACGTGAACGAAGTAATAATAAAACAGTAAGTAATATCGAGTCTCGAATCCTTAGGAAATAGGGAAAGTTTAATCAATTAATTACCACACTTAATCGCGTCCAATTTTATTTCGGACATTAAACACCAGAAGAGTACGTAACGAAATAAACTAAAATTAAGCGACAAAAAAAATAACCGAAAGGAGAGAAAAGTAAAGGGTCGAGTTTAGGACATTAATCTCACCAATGGACCATTTATTGAGTCTAATAGGCAATTGTCATTAATTAATCAACTTATTTGAATCTAAAGGTAGTGTATCATGGAATCCTCTATCAAGCTCCTCCAATTCTCGGGTGTAATTAATTAAATCAAGTGTCCATCTCATTAATTAATTCTGGCCCGACATTAACGAACCCTACCATTGATCCTAATTGACGTTCTTATCACTGTTGTGTCCAAACATCAATTATTATGCAATTGAAGCTCTAATTTATGTACTCTTTGTCAAGCAATAACATAAACCAACAGTCATTAATCCTTAATCAGGGGATTTAAAGCATTGTGAATATTGCAAAAAATAGATTCGAATAATCAACCACAAAACCCCAATTAAGTTCAATTACATGGTCCAAAGACCTGATTAAGCCCTAAACTCTACAATTTATTCAAAGTAAACCATAGTTCAGCACAAACAACCATAAACAATCTACAATTAGTCTGAAACAGCAGAGAAATAAGGGAAAAAAAGTAGAAACTTGTTGTGCACCAATCCATCACTCCCACTACGAACCACGCGAACCTCGAATGCCAGATCTTCAACACAAGCACTCTAATTCAACCCCAATCTCTCTCAAAATTCTCCTATCATGGATTAGGGTGTAAAAACTGCCCTCAATCGATGAATAAACGAAGAATTAAATGGTTGTAATCGTGGCAGCATTGCAATGCTGTCCAAAATGTCAGCATTTCTCTTGCACACATGATGGTAGCGTTGCAACGCCATTAGTAGCGTTGCAATGCTACGGACGGAGTGAAACTTGCCAATGCCTCTCTAGCATTGCAATGCCACAGGGCAGCATTGCAATGCTAGCTCTCAGGTTTGTACACTAAATTGTGGCATTGCAACACTGTTTTCTCAGCCCCAACAGCTTGAACTTCAACTCCTCTTCTCCATAGCTTCACAAATGCTCTAGAATAGCTCCATATTTAATGTAAAGCTCCAAATTCTACATTTTCTCTTAGATTTGCTCGATTTCCTAAAACTAATAAATAATGGATATAAAAGCTCACATGTATGGCACAAAACTACCTAAATTAAGGCATAAATATAACACAAAATTAGTGCTATCAAATGCCCCCACACTTGAGCTTTTTCTAGTCCCAAGCAAAACAAAATAAAACTCTCCCTAAAAAGAGAAATGCTTTAGAAGATTACATCTATAAGTGACTCAATTCTCAATGGTCTCAATATTGGAATTAGAAAACAGGAACAATGGAATGAGAACATGCCTAAATCTCAAGCAATTTAAAAAGAACTCTGAACCTTTTGAGTGTGTGTGTGAAAAGCTTAAGTATTGACTCATTTACTAACTCAGAGTATTATTTTGCTCTCCTCCATTTGTCTTCCCCCTACACTGGCCCTAAGATTCAATCATCTAGCTAACTGACACAAATAATACAAGGGATAGTGAAACTCCCTAGGTCGTTTATTTTCTGTGGTAGCCTTCTTTGAATGATAGCACTGCACTCGGCGTTCATCTGCACTCTTTCATCCTTTTCAAACTTCCTCTTGTTTGCTATAATTTCCTTCATAAACTTCGCATAATTGATAAAAGGATTTGTCGAAGCCTCTTATCAGATTAATTTATAAAACGGACCTCTAAATATTTTGCAATAATAGTGGCTTGGGTCATCCACAGAGATTGGAGTTTTTAGATTTAATTAAGTACCATAGTTACTCACACCTAATTTTATTTAGAGAACCTAAACTTAGATTGAATCAAAAATATAAAACTAAGCTAAATATTTACAAGTTTGGAGTCCATTTAGAGAGACATTGGAGATTGAATTAACATGAAGCACAAACTTAATTTGACTAAGAAAAGTTATAACGTGCAACACTATAAATCAAGAATTTCTAAGTTATCTAATTCACTTTTTCAAGCTCAATTGAACTCATCCATAAGTAATAAATCACCCTTTCAGTTTATTTTTACTACTCATGCCTGACATTAACGGAGTTCTATAACGACATCTAATAACAAAATATTCATTCTCATGCAATACTCTGTTATTAGTTATACAACCACATCTCAATTTAAGTTCTACTTTTTCAAGCTAAAACTCAAATTCTAAGAATTAACTTTGGCCAAAAGTTACGAGCGTAAACACAAGGATGCATAAATAGCATTACGATATATAACAACTCGAAATCAAATGTAAGTTCTACAATCATAATCATCCAAGAGTCTAAAATATTCAAATTAATACAGCTCAAAGAATCCTAAAATTGAAGGATACAAAGGAAAAGGAAAAGAGAAAAACTAGACGATGCGTGCCAACACTCGTTCCCAACGTGATGTCCTGTGATCTCGTGTCACACTCCCTCCCGACTACCTGTTATCTTAGCCCGGAGGAAGGCGTGAAGCCAACAGGCATCGTTTCACTTCTTTACGATACCTATGACCCTTTTAATTCCTGATAAACAATCCATACCTGTATACGAGATACTATACATACCACACAGCAAGAAATTAGGAATCTTATTACACATACATACGGAGCGGTTCTGGTTAAACTTAACTTGAACAAGCCAGACACGACCAGACGTGCTTTATACACCCAAGACCACTAGTTCCATATACAACATAACTACACATCCCTATTAAGTTATGTACAATACTAGCAGACTTGCTATACTACGCCAACCACGTACAAAAATATCAGACTCGTAGAGCGTTCAGCAGGCTATGGCAGGATCTCAGGCACCGGGAACTCGATCTCTACCTGGAAAGTTGGAAAACATTGAAAGAATGAGCTGGAAAGCTCAGTGAGTGACTGAGTTTAAAGTAATTATCTCATAAATCATAACATTTGGCAAACTACAAGCATATGTGTCGTCAGACAAGCGTGAAATATAAACTTATAAGGACAATAGCTTCTTCCAGAAATCCAGCAAGTATGTCATTTAAATCTCGCTAGCATATCCAGAGTATTCATCATCTAAAACATATAATAAACTAGGTTGTTTAAGACACGCTCAGTACAATCAATGTTCATTCTACGATGTAGTGGGGCCCGCCCAGCACTCCCATCGTCTTTGTCGTAGTGGGGCTCGCCCAGCACTCACGACAGCATTGTTGTCACGGAGTACACTCAACGTCGTCAACAGAAAATGACCTGTGTGCACACGGTACTATACAACCTCGGGCTCAGTATCTCAACCATTAACTCATTCAGGTCTCAGAGAAACACATGAAAACCTTTAACAGTTCTTGCTAACACATGTAGACTTGGAATTAAGGTATTTCTTCTAATTTCAGAAAATCAGTAAACATATGCTCACAACAAACAATTTAAATCATTTTTAGGAAACCATATATGCTTATGAATATGTGTTCAAGAGACCATAAATCTTTAAGCTACATCATTCTTAGGAAGTCTTTTCTTTTCATGAACACAAGTTCAAGCATAGAATTTATTTTCAGAATTCATTTTGTCACTCACAGCGTTAATAATAGATTCTTGGTCCGTAATTTGTCCTATTTCTTCTTGGCCTGTCAAACAAAACAAAACCAAGCATTAGAATCTTGACCTCACGAACTTAAGGCCTAGGGTTGCAAAAACCACCCCATCAATTTCCTGCACTTTACAGATTTTATACCTTAAACTCACACACCTATAACTTTTCCATTACTTGCTCAAAAATGATGTGCTTTATACCAAACTCTTCCTTTTTGAACCCTATAAAACTTATCTGAAGGAATGAAATTGAAATTCCTAAAGGATATGTCCGTAAATACCTCGAAAGCCACTTCCTACAAAATCGGTTTCTGCACTTTCCAGACTCGTTTTCCTGCTGCACCCTGAACTTAACATGAATTTTAAGGCAACTTCCATTCAATTTCTAACCACGACTTATTCATTAAAGTTATAGGAATTTAAATCAGCTTTCCATCCATACCTAATACAGCTTCTAATTCGAAGTCTACAGATCAGCACATCTAAAAAACCAGAGGTTCCCCGGATTTGACAGCAAAAACACTCCTCTGACTTCCCTTTCAAAAACCCATAACATAAATTCAGATTTTGCTCGAGATTCCTTCACGAAAATTGTTCTAAAATGAGTTAACTTTCAAGGAAATCAAATCTCACCTCTTAATACCTCTTGTGGAGCTCAAAACGTTCCAAATATCAGAGGTAGTCAGGGTTGAACGCAAAATCTTCAATGCAACTTGGATTGATCTTCCCTCCTTTTCTTCTTCAATTACAACTCCAGCATCACCTTTCCTTCTTTCTCTTATTCTCTCCCACGAAGAACCCTAATTATTTCACCAAAATGGGTAGCAAAATGGATGGACAATAATTAAAGAGAAAGAGTTTGATGGTGGGGCCCTTTTCCTCTCATTTTCATTTTTTTTTTCTTCTTTTTCCTTCCCAAAACAATATACCAACCTCCTTTCCTTCTTTCCTTTTAATTTTTAAGAAGTTTCAAGGAGGAACTCCGGGTTTACATCTCGAGCCTCGAGTCTCCTACTTAGGCCTCTAAAATGCTCTCTAGGTCCCAAAACAATGCTCCTTATCGAAATTAAGGTTCTAGGCTCTCAAAATGGCTCGCTTTTGACAAATAAAATTTTTTCCTTTATAGACATCGAGGCAGCGTTGCAACACTGTCCCTCAAATTTTATAAAAAAGAAAAATTTTGATTTGTCTTGCGTTAGCATTGCAATGCTATGTCTGCTGGCCTCCAAGGCTAAAAGCCTGCTGATGTAGCATATGTGGCATTGCAATGCTATACTCTTGGGTTCAAAATCTTGTTTCCTTCTCTTTAACATTTGGATTCTCAATTATAGCTGCAATTTTCTCCAAATTCAACCAAATACTTCTCAAAACTTTGGCTTAGCTCCAATTGCTAGGTTTCGGTAAAATACATAGAAAAATACATGAAAGTACACACAAACATAGCAAAACTAGCATAAAACTAAGCCTAGAAATAGCACACTTATGCATGCTATCAATAATTGGGTACCTATTCAAGTGCATCAGCAAAAGGTATATTTATATAAAGGTTCTTAAAATGCTCAAGAAATCTAGAAAACTCATCATCTAACTTTTTCTTTCTAAATCTCTTAGGATACAGGATTTCATTGGGAACAAAAGGTATAGAATTAGATAACTTCCCTTCCTAAGTGCTTCTTCTTCCTGTGCTATCTCTTCATCAATATCCCATTCTTTACTTGTGCTTGGCACCTCTTCCTTAGAGATATGGTTGTACATTTCACAAGTGGGTCAATAGGATGTAAGTCACTCTTACCTCTTTGTAAGCTATCCAAGAGTGTTTCCATATGCTTAATTTTATCTCCCATATCTTCGTTCAAAATGTGAGAACTGCTGCTGGTCTCCTCTAAAAATCTGTCCAGAATACCTTCAAGTGAATCCCTCTTCTCTTGAGATTTTGTAGATGCTACACCTGAAACAGACTGCACTACACTTTCATTTTCAGGCTTAACTTTCTAAACATAATTGCATTCTACACTCCCTGTGCTCACAACTTTAACATGCTCGTGACTAGGTTCCTCAGAGTTCTCCTTAAGTCATATCCCTATAAATTTACTCAAAACCTTTGTTAGTGCTTCAACTTGGAATTTAAGAACATTAACCTCATTGGCTTCACAAGCTCCCTTTTTTTTTTTTATGTAAAATCCTCTGACGGCCATTGGTACCTTGTGTTGGCCAACTCTTCTAATAAGGCTCGGGCTTCCTTCACTAACCTCGATAGAAAGTTCCCTCCAGCTGCAGTGTCAAGAGTAATTTTATTAGTACTAAACAACCCATTATAGAAAAGTTGTACCTGAAGCCAATCGGAAAATTCATGTGGTGGGCACTTCCTCAACATGTCTTCATAACGTTCCCACACCTCGTATAGCTGCTCCGCTTCTTTTTGCTTGAACATGCAACTTTCTGTTCTAAGCTTCACTATCTTGGCAAGGGGGAGGAATTTTGCGAGTAATGCTTTCGTCAGCTCACTCCAAGTCGAAATACCTCTAGTGGTTAAAGAATAGAACCAATCTCTCACCCTATCCTGCAAAGAAAATGGAAACAAGCATAAATTAACAGCATCAGAACTAACACCATTAATTCTTATTGTCCCACTAATCTTCAAAAATGTACGAAAATGATAATACGGATCCTCTGATGGATGCCCCTAAAATGCATTGTCTCGAACCATCTGAATTAGACAAGCCTTTAACTTGAAACTATCTGCAATGATGGGTGTGTACGCTATTCCAAAGTAGTCTACATGTAGCTCTACAAGGAAATAATCTTGAATCAACGTATTTTCCTCATCCATAGCTAACAAATTTGGATTAAAAACGTTACGGAGCGTCCTACAAAATAAAAACAACAAGCCAAAAAACTTCGAAAACGCCATTAATCATCTTATTGCTCCACAAAAATGTCACAGATAACCCAACAAAAATAAAACAAAGAAATAAAGAAAACTAACAAATACAAGAATAGAAAATCCTAAATTAAGATCAGACACTTTCAGTAAAATATTAATTGAATTAAACGTCAATTCCTTGGCAACGGTGCCAAGAACTTGATTAGTATGTATACACAAGCGCACGTGATCGAACTAATAATAAAATAGTAAGTAATACTGAGTATCAAATCCTCAGGGAATAGGGGAATTTTATTACCACACCTAATCGCGTCCAATTTTATTTAGGACATTAAACACCAGAAGAGCATGCAACAAAATAAACTAAAAAGTAATAGATAAAAAAAAATAACTGAAAGGATCGCAAAGTAAAGGGTCGAGTTTAGGACATTAATCTCACCAATGGACCATTTATTGAGTCTAACGGGCAATTGTCATTAATTAATCAAATTATTTTAATCTAAGGGTAGTGTATTATGGAATCCTCTATTGAGCTCCTTCAATTCTCATGTGTAACTAATTACATCACGTGTTTGTCTCATTAATTAATTCTCACCCGACATTAACGAATCCTACCATCGATCCTAATTGACATTCTATGCAATTGAAGCTCTAATTTATGCACTCTTTGTCAAACAATAACATAAACCATCATTCATTAATCCTTGATAAGGGGATTTAAAGCATTACGAGTATTGCATAAAAATAGATTTGAATAATCAACCACAAAACCCCAATTAAGTTCAATTACATGATCCAAAGGCTTGATTAAGCCATAAACTCTACAATGTACTCAAAGTAAATCATAATTCAGCACAAACAACCATAAACAATCTACAATCAATCTGGAACAGTAGAGAAATTAGGGAAAAATAGATTTGAAACCCGTTGTGCGCTGATCCATCGTTCCCGCTACAAACCACGAGAACCTCAGATGCAAGATCTTCAACAAAACCACTATAATTCAGCCCCAAGTCTCTGTCAAAATTCTCCTATCGTGGATTAGGGTGTAAAAAACCCTCCTCAATCAATGAATAAATGAAGAATTAAATGGCTGTAATCGCAACAACATTACAACGCTAGGCACAAGTTAGCGTTTCCCTTGCTCACATGAAGGTATCGTTGCAACGCCATTAGTAGTGTTGCAATGCTACGGATGGAATGCAACTTTCCAACGCCGCTCTAGCATTGTAACGTCCCAGGGCAGTGTTGTAATGCTAGCTCTCGGGTTTGCACACTAAATTTTGGCGTTGCAACGCCATTTCAAGTGTTGCAGCGCCGTCCTCTCGGCTCCAATAGTTTGAACTTCAACTCCTCTTCTTCATAGATTCACAAATGCTCTAGAATAGCTCTATATTCAATGCAAAGCTCCAAATTCTACATTTCCTCTTGGATTTGCTCAATTTTCTGAAATTAACAAATAATTGACATAAAAGCTCACATGTACGGCACAAAACTACATAAATTAAGGCATAAATATAGCACTAAATTAGTGTTATCACTCATCGAAGAGAAAAATAAAGTACAAAAATTAAAAAGAAAACAAGTAGGAGAAATAACCTAATTAGTTGAAATAAGAAATTTGAATACACCTTGAAGTATGAAATCCAAGAGAGAACTAAATGGGATTGAAACAAAAGAACTTACAACTAAAAATTTAAAGAAAAATAGAAACTTACAAAGTTGGAAATAAAGATAAAACATCAAGTACAACTCATAAAAATTTACAAAATTTGAATGGAAAACATTAGGAACAATAAAAACCCTAAGTTGTTCTTCCTTTCTAACTTGTTCAACCTTTTTCAAAGAGAACAAGCACTTACAACATTGGAGTCCAAATGGAGAACGAACAGAGCTTAGGGAAGACTTGGAGTGGTGGCTAAAACTAAAGAGAGAACGACAGAACTTTGGAATGAATAGAATTTCCAACTTTGAGAACTCTTTCAAATGGAGGTATGAGCCGCCTTTTATAGACTTTACGCCTAGGGTTTGCTGCCGAGATCAGTGTGAAGAAGCTTGGTCGATCATATCCCTTGATTTGAAGAGATTTGGTTGATAATCTTCCATAAAATCTGTAAATCCCACAAATCTTGGTGAATATGTTGAGAAGGTCCAGATGCAGGCACATTTGTATTGTTGTTGAAATGGCTTAAATGTGGGCGCATTTCTAGGCGCATTTTGGCTCTTTTCTGCAACACGTAGATTTTGGCTTCTGCTCTCAACTGCTGGCGCATCCTAGTTGCATATCTCATGAATAATTTCTTCTTTGCTTCAATTGCGGCTGGGATGTGGGTACATTTGGGTCCTTTTTCAGCCTCTACACAAAACCAACAAAAATTAACACTTTTCTTTACAAAAATGACTCTAAATACACCTAAATACTTATTTTTACCAAATCAAGACTTCAAGCACATGCAAAACTTGTTTTTACTTAAATTTTCCCTAAATGACATGAAATATAACATTAAACACACGCTTTCTAAGCACATAAGTTAGTTTTTAAAGCTAAAAAATACTCATAAATGAGTGTTATCACATCACCAAACTTAGCATATTTCTTGTCCTCAAGCAATTTCAAGAAAAAACAAACAAGGAAACAAGTAACAACTTGCATCCTAAGATAGTTTTGAAAAAAAAAATGTGCCTTTCAAGATAGATCTCAACTCTTAGTACTTACACAACCATGAAGTTTCAGCCCATGAGGCTTTACCTTTTTCTTTTCAAGACCAACCATTCGCATGCAAACCCACCTACCTTGTTTAATTGACCTAATGCCCATTCATAAAGTCTAGGATGATTTCTTTGCCTAGCAAGCTGAGTCTAAGTCTTTCTAAATACAAAATACTATAACTTCCCCCAAACTTATTCAATGCTACTACTAGGCTCTTTTCTCTCTCTCTGTTTTTACTTTTTTTTTCTTCTAGAGAGAGTCTTTTTGTCACATTGTACATCTATTCCAACTTATTAACAGTTTATGGTGAAAGTAGCTGATTACGAGCACAAGTCACTGCTAAAACCGTTTTCACATACTCACTTCCTAAGTCAACTTTTCATGCAAAGGAAATCATGGGTGTCATGACCACCCCTTGGTTACTCAGTTAACTCTAGATGGAGGAGTATCTTCCTTTTCTTTTTCTTTTTTTTTTTCCATTCTTTTTTTTTTCACGAGTTTTTAACAGTAGTGTAGTACATGATACATCAACATAATGGTGTTACAAGCTCAAAACTACAAATACAACTTACCCCCCCAAACTTAAATGGGTCAATGTCCCCATTGACTAAAAACATAAGGCATAAAAGGGGTTGCAGTACAAATTTTGCGGTGACTAGACTTGCTAAGCATTGAACTAAACTTTCTTGAGCACACTAAGTAGTCTAAACACAAGGAGAATTCAGATTTGAGTGGTTTATGAAGAAAAGTAATTGATAAGGTACATGAAACTTAAACCCAAGTTTACATAAAGTATGTGGAAGTTAAGAGAGCTCTAAGTATCATCATAAAGGACTTTTTAACTCAACAATCAAGGAAAGCAGATTGAAAACTTGCTTTTGAAATCTGATTTTTATTCATGCATGTGCAAGGTGTGAAGAAAATCATTTGAGTAGAAAGTGTTTTTAACAATAGAAAAACAAACAAAAGCAATTCAACCTATACTAGAAAGCATCAAATCTAACCTAAGAAAACAAGTAAACTACTTATACTAGAAGGCAAGTAAAACTAACTTAAAGAAAGAAGATAAAGATAGATGAGAAAGACAATACTCCCCTAAGAGGTGGAGGATGAATCATCTCTCTACTGGTCCATAAAATCAAGGAGAATGGCAGGTAAATCTAGAGTTGGAGGGGTCTTGCCCTTGGTCAGCTCAACAAGGGTCTTTCTAATGGCTTCGTCCCTTTTTGGTTATAGGCCCAATAAGCCATGTTCTACTCCTGAATTCAGTCTACCTGAGCCTGGATGTCTACATGTGGTGGCTCAGATGGTCCTGGAGTGGCTGGTGGACGAGAAGATGAGGCTACATTATGTGGAGTGGTCGTTTGCTTCTTAGGTGAAGCCAGGTTTTGAGCATGCAAGGCTTTCAACTTGTTGATGGCCACTAAATCCATGGTTGGCTTGCACCTATCAATATCCTCTCTGTCCTCTAGATACAACCCCGCCCTCTAGCAAAGTTTAGTAATTAGTGCAAGGAAGAAAAGGCATCCTATGTTCCTTCAAGTGCAGGCCACGATCTCTTCTCTCAGGATTCTGCCTAGATTGATGTTTTGGCCCTTGTAAATATTGTACAATAGCATGACCCACTTCTATGAGATAGTGGTGTCATGTGTTGTAGGTAGAATCCTATTCTTAGAAAATAGAGCCACACGTACAGCTCTGTCTTGATGTTTGCAAGCACCAAGGTTCGCACTCCCTACTGCAAAACTCTCCATTTGGTGCCTTCATGTGCAACGAAATCTAAGGTCTCCTACAGCAACTCCTCAGTTGGATTATACATAGCCTTATTTCCTGCAGGGTTCTTCAAATAGGGGAGCATATAAATCCTATCGATTTTGAGTGTAGAGCATCGCACCATCCTCCCTCTAAGTTTAAGCTCGCTCCTTGCTTCATCCCCTAGGTGGCATAAAACTCCCGAACTAGTTGCACGACTATTTTGTTAGGTTGTTCACAAAATCTGTCCCATCCCATCTTGCGAATAACATCTATAATGAACTCTGATATGGGTCTGTCTTGTTGGTGAAGCCCTTCTCGCACATCAGCGCTCTATTTCCAATGATGATTTTACGTTTGTTGAGGTCGAATGGGGTAGAGCATTCAGCTACAGGACTCTCTACAGTGGGATGGCGAGTCCTTGGCCTAGGAGTAGTTTGAGGCTTACTCTTCTTCTCATTTTCAGCCCTCCTTTTGGAGGGGCTAGGCATCTCACTCTCTGAGATTTTCTGCAAGTCACTTCCAGAGAGGGGAGCTTCATATTGCTCCCGATCTTCTTCTTCATCTTCTCTCTTGGGGCTCTGATCAGGAGTGGGCCCCCTTGTCTTGTACTCTAACAGGTTTTCAAATTAATCCTCTTGTTGCCCCTATTTGTCATGATGCGACCTGGATACGGTCGCATCTGTGGTATTGGCCTCAACTGGCCTTTGTTGGCCTATTTGTGGTGATGGTGGTGTTTGGTCCATATGGGGTCTTGATGCAGCCGCATTTGCTTCTTGCACAAATCTTTCATTTGCGGCTGCATTCTTGGCCACATTTTCTTCTTCTTCTTCTTTCAATCTTCTCTCAGCCTCTTCACGGAGCTTCTCAGCAAGCTCCACAGCCATAGACTTTCCAACAGCGACCATGGCTGTCCACTAAGTGTGGGGATGTCATCTTGAGCCACATGTTCATCATTTGGGGGTTGGCTCTGCAGCTTCCTTTCCTTTTTCAGTTAATGAGATGTCCCACCTTGACTTCCTCTTGTATGTGGAGAGGCTTTTTATCCTACCCTTTCAAAGTCAGGGGCTTGGGGTAGATACCTGAGTAGTGGCGGAAGTAGTGGATTTGGTGGGAGTCGCATGAGTTGCCACTGGTACTTCCCATTGCTACCGCACGTTGCTAGGCCAAATGCACCGTAGATGCAGCCGCAATTGGCCTTTCTTCGACATGGCTGGTAATGGGCGAATGAACTAGGGTTACAGGCACATCTTGACTCTTTTCCTCAAGTTTAATAGGCTCTTGAAGTTGGGTCAAATGCTCCACATATGCAAGTGCATTTAGGCCTTTAGTCTTCTCTTTGCCACTGGGTGCGAAACTCTTCTCAATCTTCTTCTTCTTTGTGTAAACATCCATGCACTGCCTTGGGCCCTTTGAACCTGCATTAATAATATTGACCCTAGGCATGCCCTCCGGTCGTTTCACAGCTCTTCGCATGAGCGGAGCTAATTCGTCTTCCTCTTCCTCTGAGTTTAGCCCCAAGCCTTCGATAGCCTTCTTGCTGATTTGGGCTATCTTTCTCAAGTTTTGTTTTCACTCCTTTGAGTGTTTAGGCAAAGGCGAACTAGTGGGAAGATTATTTGAGATTGATTTTCTTCACTTCTCATTGTGCTTGCCCGTTTGTTTACGACTTGAGCATGTAGTCGACGCCATAGCCTTGGTTGGCAAAGAAACTTGCTCCTTAGCTAGCTTTCGGCGCTTGTAGGTGACCTTGATTTGCTCCATTCCTTTCAAAAATATCTACAAAAGAACATGAAGCAGTAGTTGATCCTTTATGTAAAGAAAGAAGATGAATTCGTCGATGGGTATGGCTAAAGAAGATGATTGAAAAACTCGCCAGAGGTGGAGCTTGGGCTGTAAGAAAACGGAAAAAGGAGTTGAAGTTCGAAAGTTTGAAACCTGTTGACCTAGGTCAACTAACGGTCCCTTTTATATGTTTCTAATTTTCCAAAAATGAACCCCTTCTACTTTTTCTGATTTTAAATGATGTCATCAGCTGCCCTGCTATGAATATGCGGTTGCAACTTGATATGCTACAAAATTCCTTTGATATGAGGTTGCAACTTAGTCGCATTTTTGCTCCACTTCTAAATCCTCTCAAACTCCTGCAAAACAATTAAGTTAGGCTGAAATGTGACTACAAAAGAGTCACTATTGGCCATATGTGTGTTTCTTAGAATGTGGCCACATATTCAACGCATTTCTCCTTCACTTGAAACCTGCAATACACTATGTGTTGAAGATGCGGGTGCAACTGGCAAATCTTTTCAAGCCTTCACTTTTAAGCCAAAAAATTTTCACAAGTTTCAAAGTTCCCTACACACTAACTCAAAGTATCAAAAAGTTCAAACATTTAAACACAAAAGAAGAAATTAATCAAACCCAAGGGGATAATGACTTAGAATTAAAAGCTTGATTAATTCAACTCCCAGGTAGGTCCCCAAGTAGAGATGTTTCCTTACGGTTAACTTATGTACCTCAGCCTAGACAGGACCCTCCTAAGATAGAGTTCCATCTTAATCAAAACTTATAGTTCTAACGCATTAAGTCACCTACGCATCACTTACACCAAAAAATATTTTTGAAGTTTTTGAATTTTCAATATATTTTTTTTCTTTTCTAACAGTAAAGCAAAAGCAATATGTACATATTTACAACACATCACCTGATTTCCTTAATCCAATTATACTAGGGAGACTAAAGCCCTCTTCCATCTTAGGCCTTCTCCCTAATATGACTTTACTCTCCATTCACTTTAAAAATGATCCCTTTGCTATTCTGCAAATCAATTACTCAGTGTGGATACACTTTAGCAATCGTGAAAGGTCTAGTTCATTTGGATCTCAGCTTCCCTGGAAAAAGTTTACATCTCGAATTGAACAACAACACTTGTTGTCCTTCATGCAGTCGTTCCTAATAGATCTTCTTGTCATGCCATCTTTCCTTGTTATGGAACATCACGCGCGCTAATTAGTGATGAGGGAACCCACTTCATTAACAAAATCATGGAGAAGTTGCTGGGAAAGTATAACATAAACCACATAGTAGCCACTCCATGTCATCCCCAGACAAATGGGCAAGAAAAAGTATCTAATAGGGAGATAAAAAGGATTTTCCAGAAGGTTGTTAGCAAGTGAAGAAATGATTGGGCGTTGCATCTTGATGACGCCTTCTGGGCAAACCGCACCACGTATAAAGTGCCTATTGTCCCCATACCGCATCATTTTTTAAAAAGCTTGACATTAGCCCCTGGAATTGGAGTACAACACATTGGTGATGACGATTTAACAACCCAAATGCAAGTGCACATTGTCTCATAAGTAATATAGTCAAGAGTACTTCAAGTATTGAATCCCAATGGAATGAAGTTAACAATAAATTCAAATTTAAACAAGGACATTCTCTAAGCTTGCAATTGAGGTAACAAAAAATTAGTTGAAAATGTTGTTGGTTTTGGAGAACTAAAATAAGCAAGAACGACAATAGAAGTGTAAATATGAATGAGAAACAGGGGATCCAACTATGTTTCAACCTAAGAGAGAAATATGCCACCCATGCACTCGCAAACTACTCAATTAGGCGAGGTTCATTTGGCGATTGCTGGCCATTTCCACCTACATCTCACCTTTTCAAATTTTGTACGGTTTGTGCTAAAAGCAACTAAAATGAGCCTGCAACCTACCCTAATCAACACTTAAAATCATGGGTCAAGTTCAACACCTATTCAACCATTTTCTAAGTACTTTTAGGAGCCTAAGTAATTAAACACATATTTCTATGGCTAATTGAACTTAGATATATATTAAAAAAAAAAAAAAGGCAAACACTTTAATGACTCTAAAGGTTTTTTCCCTATGTCTAGGTACAAAAAGCAAAGTCCTATTTTTAGATACTTTTCCGAAATTGTTTTTAGGAAAACACGTGCTTGATCCAACCTTTTCAGTATTGAATCTCACACAAAGTATGCTAATCTAAGTGATTAGTTTAACGTAATAATGAAACTTAAACTCAATAAAAGCAAGCAGTGCTAAGTATTGAGCAAGGTTACTTATGCACAAGGTGGGGCTCACTTCCTTCTTAGGTTATCCACATTTTTTGAATCCTCAAGAAGGAGTTTAGCTCATGTTACTAAAGAAAATAAAAGTGCCAAGGAAAGTAGAGAACTTGAATGATTAAAAATGAACTTCATTGAAAAGATGAACTTGAAGACAACTTAAAGTTTGGAAACGAACTAAGACAAACTTGTATTAATAACAAAACCAAACTTACAACTAAGAAACGGAATTCAAATACAAACAAAACTTGAACTTGAACTTGAAATTGAATAAAGCTAAAAACAACAACTACAAACTGATAAAATAAACTAGAATGAAAAGCTGAAATAATAAAAATAACCCTAGTGTTGTTCCTCTACTCTAACTTGTTCAACCTTTTTCAAGGAGAATCAAGTGTTCACACCTTCTTATTTCAAATATGGTGTTCAAAAAGAGCTTGAACAATGACTAGGAATCGACATAGCAGCTACTGAACTTTGAAAAGAAAGGTCAGTACGATTGTGGGAAGAATTTTAGGATACGAGCTCTCTTGAAATCTAGAGCTTCTATCAAGATCAGTGTGAGAAGCTGTAGTTGACCATAATCCCTTGATTGGAGGAGATTTGATGGAAAATCTTTTGAGAATATGTCAAATCTGAGAATCTGGAAGATCTATCAATTAGGTCCAGTTGCAGTCGTATGTGATAGCACACAAAATGTGCTATCTCTAAGCTTTACTTGTGTTGGTCTTTATAGCCTATTCGGTGTTTTTCACGAGTTTATTTATTGAAATTGTAGTTATCGAGCAATTAGAGCAAAACTGAAGATTTTGGAGATACCATGGCTAGTATGGAGCTAATGGAATACAAATTTTGAAGACATGTGAAGCAAAGGAAAGAATTGGGAAAGGATACCCAAGAGCATAGCGTTGAGACGCTATGTATACCTTCTCAAAGCTATAGGCGCAGCCCAACAAGCCACAAAACCCACAAACGCAGCGTTAAGACGCTGCAAGGTAGCCTCTCAACGCTACCTTTCCTATTTCAAAAACACGCATTTTAGGAAGGACAGCGTCTCGATGCTGTCATGGTTTCTTTAAATACTTCTTTATGTGCTTGCGAAAAAATGGAGTGGAGCTAGAGAGATTAGAACCCTAAATTGATTTCTACACATTCTTGGACACCAAAGGAGACTCAAGGGAGCTAGGAGTGGAGATTCAAAGCTCGTGATCGTGGAGATTACTTCGAGAACGAAGATTGATACGTCATTAGAGTTTTCTTTTATCTATTAATTTGTAGTTGACATTATGCATTTCTATTGTAATCTAGATTTATTTTCAATGATTATGAGTGGCTAGACTTGTTTCTAGGGGATTGATGTAACCATTGAATTCACTATTTTTTTTTGCTTTATAACTATTTGTGTTTGAATGCACTTAATGCTTGTGAACTTTTGGCTAAGGTTTGCATGAGTTGTTGATCTAAATTCGTGCTTGAAGGGTGGCATTTAGATTAGAACTAAATTCTTGCATGTGAATGACGAGTCCTCTTAGGAGCATAAAAAGAAATTCTTATTTTCATGTAAGCGATTAAAATCTAGACAGATACGTTAGGTTTATAATCTTGCATGAGGTCAATTGGATTTGGAAGAGTCTTTTGATAGTTGTATGTCTTGCTTATAGTTTTGCATAATCAAATCTTGGATTAATTAATTAAAATATTGATTCAATTGGTGAAGTCAATTCCCTAGGTTTTTCTCTCTTTGACATCTCCCTTTATTTTTACCTATTTTGTTAATCTCTTTTCTTTAATTATCACTTCTCTAAATAAATTTGGATGTTAATATTCATGGTAACCAATTGATCAAGAAAACCATTCATGAGGACGATACTCTACACTCATTAATCACTATACTAAAACTTGACACAGTACACTTACGGTATTGCATGGTCGCAGAATCATGTAACAAGCTTTTGGCGCTGTTGCCAAGGAATGGTGCATATTTAGATTAATTGATATTGTGCAAAAAGTATATGGTCTTAGTTTAGAGTTTTCTTTTGTTTTCCTTTTATGTTTTATTGATTTTGTTTGTGTTTCGATTTTTTTTAAGAGTTGAGCAGTGTATGCGAAAGGATAAGCATGCATCCCTTGTTCCTTTTGATTCTAAAATTAAAAGAACCTGCAAGAGAAACCTTAGAGAAAGGAAAGCTCAAGGTATAGTTATGACTAACCAAAGAAAGGAGGAGGAACAAAAGGCCATAAGGGACTACTTCAAGCCAATGTTCAATGCCGAATAGTCTGGAATAATCCATGCATCGATCAATGCCAATAACTTCGAATTGAAGACAGGTCTTATTCAGATAACAAGAGATAGCGCATTCAGAGGACTTGTCGCAAAGGACCCTAATTCTCATTTACAAAAATTTTTAGAAATTTGTGGCATCGTTAAGTTAAATGGCGTTTCTGCTTATGCTCTTTGCTTACGACTTTTCCCCTTTTCTTTGCAGGATAAGGGGAAAGATTAGATTGGGTCTTTATAGCCAGGTAGCATCACTACTTGGGAGGAGTTGGCCCAAGCATTCCTAATAAAAAAAATTCCCACCTACTAAGGCTGCCAAGATGAGGACTGAAATAGGAACCTTCAGACAACATGAGGGGGAGCAGTTGTTTAAAGCTTGGGAAAGGTACAAAGAGCTGTTGAGGAAATTTACTCAACACGGATACCAAGACTCGCTTCAGATTAAATTATTTTACAATGGACTCATAGGCAACATGAAGACTATTTTGGATGCAACAATAGGAGGCACTATTCTGGCTAAAACTGTGGAGGAAGTTAGAGCCTTGTTGGAAGAAATGTCGACTACAAGCTATTCGTGGCCGAACGAACGCTCAAATCATCGAACAGTGGCTGGTGTTTATGAGTTGGACAAGGGAAATGCCCTTAAATCTCAAATTTCATCTCTAACTCATGCTTTATCCAAACTTGTAGGTACAGGCACTCCTCAATCAATAGCTTCCATAGTAGCAGCTCAATCTTTCCAAGTTGGTGGGGTATCTAATATCGAGCAATCTCAGTACGTCAACAATAGAAATTCCAACTATGGGGAACATCAGATGCAGAACAATCTTCCATCTCACTACCATCCAGGTTTGAGAAATAATGAAATTTTTTCCTATGCTAATAACAAGAATGTTTTGCAACCTCCTCTAAGTTATTCATCCACCTCCTATCAAGCTGAAAAGAAACCTTCTCTTGAGGAAATGTTGGGAGCCTTCATCACTGAATCAAGGAGCAAAGCCAACCAACTAGAGAGCATGGTAGGACCATAAAAAAAAAATACTAATCGCTGACAACGGCGCCAAAAACTTGACACATGCTAGAGTAATGTGAATATTTCAACAATAATATGGTGTCTATGCGCAAGTGTACACATATATTTGTAGCAAGTGTTAAGTAAATTATCGTATCCACAGAGACTAGTAATCTTCTATTTTACCACAAATTAATTCTCACTAAACTCAAATTGCAACCAATCAAATTCATCAAGGAAATGAAATAAAATATAATAACAATGCTGGAACAAAATACTTGCTAAAACAGAGCGAAACAGGGAAAGGTAAATAAACAGAGAATGACTAGACTTGTACTTTGACCTAATTAAAAGGCTTGGATTAAGGGTAATTTCCATTTTAATCAATTCTACAACTTAAATACATATTCATTTCTCTCAACCCACTACAGTTTACACGACATTCTCTTGAATCACCTGTAATACGCTGGTTCATTCCCATTATGATAATGAGCTTGTCAAAGGTTCTATCAAATATATTTATAAACCTAAACCTCTAAAATTTTCAATAATAATGGTCAGGGTCGATCACAGGGATTGGATTTCTTAATTCATTTAACTTTATTTAAAGAAAGAAATCAAATGCAAACAAGCTAAACTAAAGAGTTAATCTAGAAAGCAAAATATAAATGGAGACACAATAGGGAGAAATATCCTAGGGAATCAATTTCACCAATTAGACTAACAACCAAATCTACCAAGATTTGTCATGCAAATATTCCATAAGCCAAGAAGTGGGGGCATTAACTGACTCTTTCAAGCACAATTAACTCTCATGCAATATTATAAATCTAATATCTCTATCTAGATTTTAATAGCATGTAAGGCATTAAGCAACTTCTTTTAAGGGCTTCTAAGAGAATTCTCCACTTTCATCCAACAATTTATAAATAGTCATGCAATTAAGTTCTAACCTAAACCAGACTTTTCCAAGCACAAATTCAGACCAATAAAACAAATAATTTGTGATCAAAAGATTATAAACATTAAATACATAAAAGCATGAATGAAACAAAAGCATTCAATCAAGGTATTTAATAAATTAAAACCTCAAGTCTAATGGCTACATCAAAACTCCAAGTATTAGGAACAAAGATACTTAAATTCATACAATTAAACTTTTAAGTTCCTAATTTACAGTCACAAAACATAAACTAAATCCAAAGAAAAAGGAAGAAATTAGGTAACAATGGTCAATCCTGCGTTTTTGACTTGATCTCCATGTCCCTCGAGCTCTGGATCTTCAAAAATGCTCCACAAACGCTCTCAATTGTTCCATAAACCCTCAATTTTAGCTTAGATTCGAGAATAGGGTTGAAACCCGCGAATTGGCCTCCCAAAGCAGTGCCCCAAAATCTTGTTTATATAGAAAATCACAAGGCAACATTGAGACGTTACAAGAAAAGTGGTTTGCGTGCGTTTCTGGGAGAAAAATAACGTTTTTGCGTTTTTCGTAGAGTCGAGACGCTCCTGCAGACAGCACTTGCCATTTTTGTTATATCTCTTCGCTTGGGTGTCCAAATCACCTCCGGTTCGAATCGTTGGAACCGTAATTCGATGTAGAATCTTTCGGAATGTGCCTTATACTCAAATAACATCTTTAATCTTCTTGAATTTTCAATTAAGCTTCAAAATGATCCAATATCCACCAAAGTACTCCCAAACACTCGATTTTGCTCCTCACACTTGGTTTCTACGAAATTAAGAGAAATAGGCATAAAAGCTCACAAGATAATCACAAAACTAGCACAAATAATAGGAAATAAGATAGCATAATTACATGCTATCAAATACCCCCACACTTAAACCTTTTCTAGTCCCAAGCAAAGCAAAAATAAAACCCACATATATGAATTCACCATTATATCAAAGTGACTCAAACCTTAATGTTCTAAATAAAAATATAATAACAATTTAAGGAAATACTCACAACTTTTCATCAAGCAAACTCGAATTTAAGCTTTTCATCTCTTGCATGTCTGTGTGCCTCCCTCCTAAAGTAGTCTTTACAAGCCTATAATAGGTTTATAGAGTCCTCCATTTATCTTCCCCCTACACTGGCCCCAACCACCAATTCTCTAGCATTCTTACACTAAAAAAAGGTAATAAGCTACTAAGTGCCTGAAAATGAACAACCTGACCGGATAAACTTGCATCACTTTAATGTCAAAGGAACTAGCTTTCACGCACCCATCGTAGGGACCTTTACCTAGAGCACTCTTTCGATAGGTGGCCTAACTGATCACGACAGGGGTAGCTCTTTTTACCTTTGACTCTTTTCAATACATTACAATATTTTTTTTTCTTTTCTTTCTTTTCTTTTCTTTCATTAAAATGATTTTTCTTTTGAGCTCACTTTCTTTTCTTTTTCTTACAGGCAAATCAAACATGCTTTTTCTTCCTCCTAAGTAACACATTACACCTTATCATGCAAGTCAATCATCAAACCAAAGCTTAAGCCTATCGGAGTGACAACAAACTTTTGGACAATATAATACTACTTTGAGCCTTCAAGACTAATAAAAGATAGGCTAGGTGCTCATAACTTGCAGGAAATTCAAAGCAAGAATTTTAAATTTACTTGAATTCTAGACATGCTTTCATATTTCACAAAAAATTGTAAAAATATTATTAATTAGAACGCATCACAGGTCGTCCTCATCACACTCGATGCAACAGAATCATCATATAATTCACAAAAAAATTTCAATAACAGCTCAGATTCAGATCAGAACAACACACATCCTCCCACACTTAAAACATACATTGTCCTCAATGTATAGACTATTCAGATCTAGTTCAACATGCATTAAGGCAACTAAAGAGATAAAGGGAAGAGTAATACTGCCCTGGAGTGCGAAGGAACTCTCGATTCATCCTTATTAATCCACTTGGGAGCAATGTGAAAGAAAAAAAATTCTTGAGCTCCTAAAAATAATCAACCACAGAAGCACAAGATCAACACAAAACAAACTGAAAAGAAAACCGAAAAAGAACTGCAAGGAAAAGAAAGACTAAGAGATAGAAAGCTTAGGTTGCCTCCCAAGAAGCATTTATTTAACGTCTGAGCTAGACGGGGTTCAAGTGCATGCATCCAGGCACATAAAATTGCTCATATTTCTTCGGCCTCTTTTTGCTTGAATCAATATAGCCTTCTATGTTTAGAAGGCTCACTTTTTTCTCATGAGAGCCTTAAAGAAAAATATTTTTGTTATTTTTATTTAATGTAATAAAAGAATAAAAATTAAAAGAAGGAAAACTAGACTCATGAGTATAAGAAAAAGAAAGATCAGGATTAAGAGAAGTTTCTGGAGATAAAATGAAGGAAGGCTTTCCAGCCTCATACTCTATCACTTGGATTTTCTCTTGCAATGTGGTTTCTATACCTTTTTTAACTTCACAAACTTGTTCTTGGTGTGTATCAAGTTGCTCCAACTCATCCCCACTATAATTTATATATATCATTCTTGAATGCCTTTCCTCAGTGGTATTAAAATTTTTTTGCTCATGTAAGGTCTTAAGAAACTCAACAATTTGACCAAGTTGTTAAGTTATACGATTTAGTGCAACCTCATTTTCTTCCACCTTAGCTTCTATCCTATTCAACCTCTCTGCTTTAGTTTGACAAAAACTTCTAATCCTTGATTCCAAAATGTATTCTTGCAATAGGTCATCAAGGGAAGAGTTTTTCTTAATTTGGTTGGGATAAGCAAAGTTTTGGGTCCAAGTGCCCATATCATTATAAAAGGAATTTTCATAACTCAGATTCAAAATGGTAATGATTAGGCCCTTGATATCCATGGAAACCATGATTAACATTCACAGGGTCATAAGAGGTCCATTGGGTAAGAATTGAAGGAGGGTGTTTGTCCTTGGGTGGTTAGAAACTCCCCATAAGGCCATACAAAATTGTAAAAAACCATGATATAAATCGAAGAAGACTAAATTTAGGCTTTCACATAACTGCATACAACACCAAATCAACCCAACCAAGAACAAGAGACAAAGACTCAAAACAAGAACAAAGCAACAAAAATAAAAGCAAACCAATAAAAACCTATAAATTAAAGCAAACAATTTCTTGACAATATTAAATAAACTAAAGTATGCCAATCCCCGGCAACGAAGCCAAATTTGATAATTAGCTTGTCGAAGGCTCTATCAAATATATTTACAAACCTAAACCTCTAAAATTTGCAATAATAGTGGCTAGGGTCGATCATAGGGATTGGATTTCTTAATTCATTTAAGCACCGTAATTACTCTTATTTAACTTTATTTAGAGAAAGAAATCAAATGCAAACAAGCTAAATTAAAGAGTTAATCTAGTAAGAAAAATATAAATAGAGACACAATAGGAGAGAAATATCCTAGGGAATCACTTTCACCAATTAGACTTACAGCCAAATCTACCATGATTTGTCATGCAAATATTCCATAAACCAAAAAGTGAGGGTATTAACTGACTCTTTCAAGCACAATTAACTCTCATGCAATGTTATAAATCTAGTATCTCTATCTAGATTTTAATAGCATGCAAGGCATTAAGCAACTTCTTTTAAGGGCTTCTAAGAGAATCCTCCACTTTCATGCAAGAATTTACAAATGTCATGCAATTAAGTTCTAGCCTAAACCAGACATTTCCAAGCACAAATTCACACCAATAAAACAAATAATCTGTGATCAAGAGATTATAAGCATCAAATACATAAAAGAATGAATGAAACAAAAGCATTCAATCAATGTATTTAATCAATTAAAACCTCAAGTCTAATGGCTACATCAAAACTCCAAGTATGAGGAACAAAGATACTTAAATTCATACAATTAAACCTCTAAGTTCCTGATTTACAGCCACAAAATAGAAACTAAAACTAAAAGAAAAGGAAGAAATTAGCAAACAATGGTCGATCCCGCATTCTCGTTGTGATCTCCATGTCCCTCAAGCTCCAGATCTTCAAAAATACTCCATAAACGCTCTCAATTGCTCCATAAACCCTCAATTTTAGTTTGGAATCGAGAATAGGGTTGAAACCCTCGTCTTGGCCTCCCAAAACGGCGCCCCAAAAACTTGTTTATATAGAAAATCACGAGGCAAAGTTAAGACGTTTACAGCGTCTCAACACTATAAGAAAAGTGGTTTACGCGCATTTCTGGGTGAAAAACAACGTTTTTTTGTTTTTTGTAGCTTCGAGACGCTATGGACAACGTCTTGACGCTACCCTATAGACAGCACTGGCCATTTTTTCTATATCTCTTTGCTGGGTGTCTGAATGACCTCTAGTTCGATGCGTTGGAACCGTAATTCGATGCAGGATCTCTCAGAATATTTTTTATGCTCAAATAACATCTTTAATCATCTTGAATTTTCAATTAAGCTTCAAAAGGCTCCAGTACCCACCAAAGTACTCCCAAACACTTGGTTTTGCTCCTCACACTTGGTTTCTACAAAATTAAGAGAAATAGGCACAAAAGCTCACAAAATAATCATAAAACTAGAACAAATAATAGGAAATAAGATAGCATAATTACATGCTATCACATTACTACAGCGAAATTAAACCCACTGTAACATGTGCAGTAGGTGAGTGATTATCCCTAACTTTCCCACTTGGCTAGTTACTAAACCTAACACGGGGCTAATGTGGTTTTTAAGCTTTCAGCCCCTCCTATTCTTCCCAGAAATAAGAGAAACGCTGCTACAAATCGGTTGGCCAAACGAGAATGAGCTAAAGAATTAAAGGTTCTTAAAAACCAGACTGATCTAAATAAAATGTACTCAGCTATAAAATAAATCAAAACATCCAACCCCTAATCTTCACCTTAAAGGTGATTAGTTCATAGTGCGAGAAATACCGAAGATAAATCGAAATACACTCATAATGTAAAACACTAAGAAACTAGAAAGAAGAAGAAGACGTAGCCAAAGTGTTGCCGCAAAAAGGTTTAAATAGCATTCGGTACCAGCTCCAATGGAAGACCCTTCCTATTTTGGAAATATTCTGGCAATTCCCTTATCAGACAGCTCCCATCTCTTTTGCTTTCCATTTTCTCGGGTCCCTCCCCTCTCTCTTTTTCTTCCACCTTTCAAAACTGCTCCTCCTCCTTAAATGTCTCACAATTTGTGTAAATAAGGGTTGATTGGATAGGTCCCACGATGTGGCAAGCTGATATTGGTAAAAAGAGGCTGAGTCATCTGACAACTTCCAGCTTATTTAATGAGTCGCATCTCTCACGTGCAAAATTTGTGCTATCTTGAACTATCAGATTTGCTCTAGCAAAATGTTGTATAATTGCTGCCTTTAACTTCGAGAGTCCTCCATAAATCAAACCCTAAATTAATAACATAAAACTCATTAATTACGATAATCTTGCCCTAATAAGATTGTTACTACATCAAAATCAAACCTAGAGCAAAGCAATCAAAACTAGGGAATTTCAAAGATAAACTGAAATAAAATATGTCAATTCAATTCTAAAATGATAGCCTATAACTCTTATTTTAAAAGTTATCAAACGAAAAGGTAGAATTTCAAAATTTTAAACCCGTAAGTTCCAATGATGAGGTAAATGCATGTTGAAGAGTTGAGTTGGCAAATTCTCTATGTTCTAACTGTGAAAAATGTGTAGTTTTGAATGACTCTCTAGATGCAGTGTTCAATAACAAAGAGAAGATGAAGGAGGATGAGAGCAATGACAAGAAACCGTCCTAAAGCATACACATGAGCCCCATCTAGCTAAAGACGTTAAACAAAGCACTTCTTGGGAGGCAACCCAAGTTTCTATCTTTTTTGTGCTAGTTTTCTTCTTCGTCATTTTCTGTCATGTGTCTTAAAGTTTGTGAGTTGTCTAACATAGTCTATGATTTAAAGTGTTTCAGTGAGTATTTACTTTCTTTAGAGGAGAAGGATCTAATAATTGGAGCTTAAGGCTAGTGTAGGGGGAAATTAAATGGAGAACTTTATAAAATTGTTCTAGGCTAGTAAAGACTAAAAGATGGAAGGTTAAGCACACACACACGGAAGGGATGAATAGAATGAAATTAAGTTCTTTCTTTGATTGTGTGATTTTCTTATTTAGATCTTTGAGGCTAGAGTTATATTTATGCATTAGTGAAATCGTGATGTGGTTTTGTTCTGTTTTGCTCAGGACTAGCAAAAACTTAAGTTTGGGAGTATTTGATAGCACACAAAATGTGCTATCTCTAAGCTTTACTTTTGTTGGTCTTTATAGCCTATTCGGTGTTTTTTAAGAGTTTATTTATTGAAATTGCAGTTATCGAGCAATTGGAGTAAAATCGGAGATCTTGGAGATACTATGGCGAGTATGGAGCTAATGGAATATAAATTTTGAAGCCATGTGAAGGATAGGAAAGAATTGGGCAAGGATACCCAAAAGCATAGCGTTGAGACGCTATGTATAGCAACTCAACGCTATAGGCACAGCCCAACAAGAAACAAAACCAGCACAGGCACCGTTGAGACGCTGTAAGTTAGAGTCTCAACGCTATCTTTCCTATTTTGCAAACACACATTTTAAGAAGGACAGCGTCGAGACGCTGCAACGTAGCGTCTCGATGCTGTCAGGATTTCTTTAAATACTTCTTTATGTGCTTGCGGAAAGAAGGAGAGGATTGGAGAGATTAGAACCCTAAATTGATTTCTACACATTCTTGGAGACCAAATGAGACTCTAGGGAGCTAGGAGTGGAGATTCAAAGCTCGTGATCGTGAAGATTACATCATGAACGAAGATTGATACGTCATTGGATTTTTCTCCTCTCTCTTAATTTGTAGTTGACATTATGGATTTCTATTGTAGTCTAGATTTATTTTCAGTGATTATGAGTGGCCAGGCTTGTTTCGAAGGGATTGATGTAGCCATTGAATTCGTTAATTTTGTTGTTCATCCATGCTTTGATTATGCTTTATAACTATTTGTGTTTGAATGCAGTTAATGCTTGTGAACTTTTGGCCAAGGTTTGCATGAGTTGTTGATTTAAATTCGTGCTTAAAAAGGTGGCATTTAGATCAGAATAAATTCAAACACCACTAATTGTAAATTCTTGCATGTGAATGAGGAGCTCTCTTAGAAGCATAAAAAGAAATTCTTATTTTCTTGTAAGCAATTAAAATCTAGATAGATACGTTAGGTTTATAGTCTTGCATGAGGTCAATTGGGCTTGGAAGATTCTTTTGATATTATAGTTTTTCCTAATCATATCTTGAATTAATTAATTAAAATATTGATTCAATTGGTGAAGTCAATTCCCTAGGTTTTTCTCTCTTTGACATCTCTCTTTATTTTTACCTATTTTATTAATCACGTTTCTCTAATTATCACTTCTCTAAATAAAATTGGATGTTAATATTCATGGTAACTAATTGATCTAGAAAACCATTCTCGAGGACGATACTCTGCACTCATTAATCGCTATACTAAAACTTGACACCGTAAAGTTGCAATATTGCATGGTCATAGAATCACATAACACTAATGAAGCTTGATACTTGAAATGTTGAAGTGGAAATTTTCTTCTTTGGTTCAACCATGTGGCATGATGTACCTTGTTTGAAGCATATCACTCTCTCCATCAGACTATGCTATAGCTTTGTGAGTGGCTGCACTAATTGATAATCGCTCGGTTAGCGAGCCCCAAGTGCCCTCGGGACCAAGTTCCTCTTTAGGATAAAGGAGGAAATTTAACCAGACATCTATTAATTTGGAGCAACCTTAGGATACTACCACAAATCTACATCAAGCTCAAGTTCAAAAATAGCAGACTCAACAACAAGGCACTAACAATGATAAGCAAGTGTGCAACACTTGTACCAAGCATCACTGAGGGCATTGGTTATTAGAAGCGGGCGTGTGCTTTTGATGTTGTAACACCCCCAAACTTACAGTAGCATCATGGGGGAATCTATGAAAACTACCCATTTTCTTAACACTTGATAGACATCAATTCTAGATTTTAAAATGAAATGATTAACAATTAATATAATTTCAGTCTACCTTGATTCAACCAAAACACTTCTGAACTCTAAATGAAACCTCAAACTAAAACATCATCTGAAAAACCAACATACACTAAACTCAAAATAAAGGAAACGCCCAACTTTCATAAGCCACTAAGAACAACACAACTTCAAAATAAATTTAAACAACTTTTCAATGCCAAAATTCTAAAACAGACAAACTTCAGCCCAACACTAATCTTTGCTCGACATCAAACAAAATAATAACAAAAATGATCTACAACATCCAGATCACAAACTAAAACAAATAAAAATTAACTACTAAAAGAATAACAATATCTAACTAATGGTCATGGTCTCTTCCCATCATGCCTCCTCTTCATGCCTCCTCTTCAGCATCACCAAGTTTATAATAATCCTCATCACCTGTAAAATCTGGTGGTGAGTCCGTACATAACGTGTACTCAATAAGTAGCTCACACCTGAGGAGCCATCAAACAACATACAACATACAAGGCAAACATCTTTGTTCTCACATACAACTAAACATGCTCTTTATACATAAAACAAGTAACACATTCAACATGCTCAACACATGAAACAACACATCTTGCCATGCGTACTCGATCTTTACTCAGGCTCAACAAGCTCATTCAACTCCACTGAGTCTTTCAATACTCATGTTTAACTCTCACACGGCTCTCTAAGACTGACTCTTTTGAGTAGGGGTGAATCGGTTCGGTTTTGGTCGATTTTACACTAAACCGAAACCGAATCGAACCGATCGGTTTAGAGAAAATGGGAACCGAACCGATGTCCAATAAAGGATAAAACCAATGGTTCGGTTTTTGGTCGGTTCGGTTTTTGGTCGGTTCGATTTTCGGTTTTGGGCCCAAATGGGCTTTTGTTCTTTTTCTAACCCACTGTTCATTTTTTTCCTATCTTTGTGTAAAAAAAAAAAAAAGAAAAGGGTTTTCGGTTTTCGGTTTTAGGCCCAAATGGTTCGGTTTTATGTTTAAGGGTATATATATATACATACCTCGGTTCGGTTCGGTTTTGGATGGTTTTTTCAATCAAAAACCGAACCAAACCAAAAATTTTCGGTTTTCTCTAAATACAAACCGATATGTCCAATTTTGTGGTAAAAAACCGAACCAATCCAATGGATCTGTTTGGTTCGGTTCGGTTTAGTCAGTTTTCGGTTATTTGTATCACCCCTACTTTTGAGTTACATAGGCCCTGACCTTTTGTACCCAAGGCATTGACACTTCTCTACGACGCTCAGCGGTACTTTACCCTTTGTACCTCAGGCTTCAATAACTTAGTAGTGTATTCGCCCTTCCCCAACCGCCCCAATACTTGCTTTTTTAGACTCATAATATCGACCCTTGATGATACGAAATAAAAGGCACCGAGCAAGCTCTGATACCAAATGATGTACTCAACCCTACCACAACTGGCTTAGGCAACCCTTGTAAGAATAAATACCCCAAACACACATTGTAACACCTAGTACACACAAAAAAATCATTCAAAGGAAAGAAGAAATGACTAACCTTGATAGTCAAGCCTTTAGAAAAGGGACTCATTCTCAATCCAAAGTCGAAATACTCCAAAAGTTTGATGACCAAGCAAACTTGAATGTTTCTAAGGAACATGCAAACCTAAGCTAGGATGCAACATTCTCTCAGTTTGGGCAAAGATAGGAACTCTCTTCATTTTCATTTCATCAAAATGTCTAACCTCTTCGAATTTATAAATGAATGTTTTAAATAGCCTCATGTGGTTGGCAAGCTAAGAAACAAAAAGTAACTAAAGTAAATCTTAAACTAACCTAACTATAATAGTATTTAGTTACATGTTGGGAGTTTCTTAAATGGCCCAATTAAACACATTTGGCTCAATTATTTGTCCTAATAACTATGAAATAAATTACACATTAAGTACAAAAGAAGGTTGAATGAGAAATACATGGAAAACACTACTTTAGGGTTTTAAACTCTTAATAACCCTAATTATCCCTTAAATGAAGCTCTTTGGTTGGTGTCCTCATGTTGCCTTAAAGTTCTTTCCTCTACTTGTTCTCCTTCATGAAACTTAATACTTCAAATGTTGAAGAGGAGATCTCCTTCTTTTAGTTGACTCATATGGCATGATATGCCTTGTTTAAAGCATATCAAGAAACCTGTCAAGTGTTAGTGTTAGATCACCTATTGGACGTGGCACTAACAGTTTTGGAGCATAAGTGATAATTTGACGAACCAACTCACCCCCCCTTCACCATTTTCTTCGACTTCTTCCTCCTTACCTCCCTTACCTTATTCGGCTTCTTCCCCATCTTCTTCACTGCCTTCATCTTCACAACCACTGGCGACTTCCAAATATCCAACAACGCACATGACCAGTGACCCAGCCACCATCGATAAACACATGCGATAACAAGGACACGTCGTCTCATTTAGTTATAATTATATACATATCAAAAGAGTGATTGGACAAAATTAGGCTAAAGAGTAATTTCAAGTTACTAATTCTCATCTCTTTCTCTTTTTTCTATTCAATTGCACGTTTTCAAGACAAATTCCTCAAAACAACACATCTTTTCAAAAAGTATTCTGGTTGAGCCGAGGTGGGTTCCCCTTGTCTTCCTATTATTCTTTTTAGAAAAGATTTGGAATTTAGCATCATCACCTGGGCTTGGGCCTACTGTAATTGGGCGGGGCATGTTATAGGCCCAAACAAAGCCCAAATTTATCAGAACAATGTGGTTGGTTGGTTGTAGGGTAAGTGGGGGGAAGCAAAAGCTGAAAAATCTCTAGTACTCTTGTAGCACCTACTCCTTATATTTGTATTAGAAACTTTTTATTATAAATAATTATTTAATGTTGTTAGACTTCACACTCAATTTTTCTTTCACATATCATTATTTAATGTTACTGGATTCCATATCATTATTAAAAGATATAGATGTGACAACTTATAAATTAGAGTAATACTCATACTATCGTAGTATAGGAAATTTTTCAGAAGTAGCATCTATACTACCTTAGTATAAGAAAATTTTTAAAAGCAAAAGGAAACCAAGACTAACTTTCTCTTCTTTCTATGAACATCTCTACATCTCCATCCTTTTTTCCTCAAAATCTCATTACCATGATTTTTTTAGTACAAATGTCAACCAATGGTTGTCATGTTCCCAATACAACACAATGAGATACCTCAAAAGCCTACAATAATCCAATTGACAGTTGAAACAGCCATAAAAAGGAAGTTTCAAATGGATCTAAAATGGATTCATTTTGAGGCTCTCAAAAAAACAATAATAATAATAATAGGAAAGGAAACCAATTGTAATTATGCAACTTTCAGGCCAACCTTTTTGGGAAAATGTGTGGTGTTGAAAAATAAATAAAAACATGTATATAAGATAATTGGATATTAATTGTAGGTGAAATCAGAAAAGGTACCTGTCACAGTAGGCTAGTGGGACGTGAAAAAGTAGTTGGACGCATGGCTTTTCTTATTGTAAGCATAACAATATTTATAAAGGAAAGCATAGTTGAGAGAGATCATCTTCGACATTAGACCCTCACTTCATCCGGTTTTCTCTCTATTTTTCTCTCAGAGACTTGAAGAAGAAGAAAAAGCGTGCTTCACCGCCGACTCCTCTGCTTTGAGCTACCACAAAAGTATAGTAGTTGTAGTCGTGTTTTCTTGTAGTTCAAGTTTATTTTCTTTGCTTCTTCACCTTTACTTCTTCCATTGTTGTTTCTTTTAAGTTTTTCACCATGAGTGGCTAGATTCCTTAAGGTTTGGATCATGGTGAACTCTAATGTGTAAACTCTCTTGATTTGGATTACATGTCGGTTGATCTCTAAACTTCTTCTTGGTTTTGTTTATTTTTCCATTGCTTCTTTCCGTTTAGCCAATCAAAGTAGAATATTAGCATATTTCTAGCACCAAAAGGGTTAGAGTGTGTAGAAATCCCAAGGGGAGCAAGTTGTAATTTTTACTAGGGTATTTTAAACATAAAACAACCACTCACAAGCATTTAAGTAGGGTGGTTTTCATGCTAGTGAATCTTGTGTAGAAATATAGGGGTGCATTATGCTTTATATCATTCTCGAAAAAGTTAGGATACATCAGTCACCTACGCTTAGTTTAGAGGGATATCGTTCATCATGTTGTACAAAATTAAGAGACTAACATATTAGGGGGGATTTAAAGCCACATCTTGCTTTCACCTTTGCGTTAGAAGTTATCTTGCATTGAAGTTTACTTTTCTTGCTTTTAAGAGTTATTTCGTCGTGTATTTGTAACTTTTTGAATTCATGTTTTTGTTCCCTAAAACCTACAGTGGACAAAGTTGATTTTTCCTGTCAATCGAACCTTCCACCGTAGAAGGAGAGCCCATCAATGCAAAGCACGTAAAAATATGGCAGATCAGCAAAACGATGCTCGCATGCCTAAAAGGATAAATTCTTGACCCAGTGGTAGTAAATAACTTAATTCATATGGCAGACGATAGGAGTAGAGCAATTTGAGAGTACATAGTGCCCACATTTTATGACTTAAACCCTGGAATTGTGCGACATGACATTGCGCCACCTCAATTCGAGTTGAATCCATTCATGTTTTAGATGATCACTACCACAGGATAGTTCCGTAGCGACCTAGGAGAGGACCCTCATTTACATCTTAAGAATTTTTAGAAATCTGCAAAAAATTCATCATTCCTAGAGTATTTGCAAAAGCATTGCGATTACTATTATTTCCTTATTCGGTCATTAACGACACAAAGATATGGTTAAATTCATTCCCAGCAATCTATTACTTCATGGGATGAGCTTATAGAGAAATTTTTTATAAAATATTTTCCACCAACAATCAACGCAAAGTATCGAAAGGAGATTGTCACATTTGAACAAAGAGAAAATGAATCGCTAAATGATGCTAGGGAACATTTTAAGAAATTGTTGTGAAAATGCCCACACAATGGATTGCCCCAGTTGTATACAATTAGAGACTTTTTATGGGAGCCTGAATAGACCATTACAAATGATGGTGGATGCATCAACAAATGATGCAATAATATCGAAAACGTTCAACGAGGCATACTGAATACTGGAAAGAATATTGAGGAATAATTGTAAGTGGGCTGGAGATGGTTTTGGATCAAAAGCAAACACTAAAAAGAAATCAGGAGTTATAAAAACAAACGCCTTGACTGTATTGACAGCACAAGTCTCATCCATGTCTAACATGTTGAAGACCTTGGTAATGAATGGAACAAGTTAACCAACGAAATTTGGAGTTGTGAATCAAGTGAACATGACAAATGCCTGTGTAGAATGCGGTGATTTTTATAACTTTGATTGTTGCTCGCTCAACCCTGCGTCTGTGTACTATATTGGGCAGTCAAAGGGTGCGAATCGGAACAATCTAAGTAAACTGAATACTTACAATCTCAGTTGGAAGAATTATCCAAATTTCTCCTGGGTTGGACAGCAGTAGTCGAACGCAAACATGCCCAACGTAAGTAAACCGAAGGCTCCACCAGGATTTAATTCTTATCAAAATTTTCCTATTTTGCATAATCAAAATAACTTCCACCGTAATCAGCAGTAGAATACTGTAGCATCCTCATCTTCAACACCCTTGGAAGTATTGATAGAAGATTATATGGCGAAAAACAATGCGCTCATCCAGAGTCAAGCATCGTCCATCTTATTAGAGTTGCAAGTGGGGCAGTTAGCTACAAAATTGAGAAACTGACCATTGGGAGCATTGCCAAGTACCACTGAATCTCTTAAAAAAGATGGCAAGGAGCAATGCCATGCAATAACATTGAGAAGTGGGCAGGCATTAAATGCAAAGGAGACTCCTGATGGACAAGAACAACGAGTAATTGAACTTGAAATCAGTGGATAGAAAGAGCCTTCATCACAACCAGAGGAGAACAATAATCAAGTTGGGCGCAATAGTGGACCAACGCACAAGAATATGCCAACTAAAGAAACCAAGGATGCGTCGAATGAAAAGAAAAGAATGAGAAGAATGCGCTAGATGTAAGGTTATGGAAACGTAACACCAGCAAGACCACCACCATTGTAACCACAGAGACTGAAGAAGAAAAATGATGAAACGCAGTTTAGGAAATTTCTAGAAGTCCCTAAAGTAGTAACACATCAACATTCTATTAGTGGAGGCATTGGAACAAATGCTTTGCTACGTGACGGTTTTGAAGGATATCTTATAAAAATGAACACCATTGGCTAAGTTTGAAATAATTTCATTGACAGAAGGATGCAATGTTGCATTGAAGAACAAGATACCCAAGAAATTAAAAGATTGGGGCAGTTTCACGATTCCACGTTCAATTGGCAGAGTTGATGTTGGGAGAGCCCTATGTGATATTGGTGCCAACATTAACCTCATGCCATTATCAATCTATAGAAAATTGGGAATTAGAGAAGCATGCCCTACGACTATTATGTTGTGTGGATCAGAAATGTATATGCATTAAAGACAGCCAGGCTTTTGATGTAGATAAAGAATAGAATTTGGTCATGCACTTAATAACAAACGCATACAATAATTGAATTGCCGATTGCATTAGGCGCAAGTATATACTTTAACGCAAGAAAATCATACTTGGAAGTATACCAAGGTTGATTCCACAAAGACTTGACTTTACACAAATTTCTACTACAACTTTTGATAGTACCTTGCGGTTACCCAAAAAAAATAATGAATGAGATGGAACTACGCAATGACAAGAATATAATACTAACGCAAGAAAAAAAATAGTACAACAGAAATTAGTTAGGTGAAACAAGGATGGAAAAAAAGGTTTGGCTCAGGATTCTTCTATTATGCACTTATCTTATTTTGGATCAACAAACATGTATTTCTTCTCATCTATGTGTGGGTTCCTACGTACCCTAACTCTTTTGAGAACGATGTTAAGCACATTGTACCATCATATTTCTATGCTTGATACAATGGTATCTACCTCGACCCATTTAGGCTTGCAAGTGGTTGCTTTATGTCTAAAAACCCCAGTAAACAAATTTACTCATGCTCTCCTTGGAGCTTCCACACACTCTAACCCTTTCAGTGCTTGAATATGTTGTTACCTTGCCTCGGTTGGCCAAATGGAAGAAGGTAGCAAACGATTAATAAAAGCCAAGAAGAAGCTGAGTTTTCATAAATGTATACTGTGCAAAATAAAAAGGTTATATAATAATGTCCTCCTTAAGCCAAACTGCTAGCACTCATTTAGTGCTATCTTATTCCTTATATTTATGCTAGTTGTGTTATGAAATCGTGAGCTTTTACGCCTATTTTTGCTTATTTTGTAGAAATCGAGCTAAAAGAGCAAAATCGAAGTGTTCGGGAGCATTTAGATGACTTTGGAGCTAATTTTGGTCATTTTGGAGAGCCAAGACGAGAAGAGATTAAGAATGATGTGTTGAGAACAGGGGAGAGCATTGAGACGGTATCTATAGCGTCTCAATGTTGTGTTGCAACTCAATTGGCGAGCCAAATTCAAGGGAACAACGTTGACGTTGTCCATAGCGTCTCAATGCCATCAAGTGGCATCATAACGTCGTGCTCAACGCTAGAAATGTACGAAAGATGATTTTCGTTCGTATCATCAAGACACTACTTATAGAATTGAGATGCTACCTCTGAGCGCACAAGCAAAACAATTGAATCTGGTTCAATGTTGAGACGTTGTCTATAGCATCTCAACACTGTGATGATGGGCACTATTTATTCATTATTTTCTCTTCGTCCAAAGGAAGGCCAAACCATGGGATACAACCCTAATCTCGATTCTAAGCTCATTTTGAAGGCTTTGGGGAGCTATTGTGAGCAAATTTGAGCAAAATTGAAGAATCCGGAGCTCGAGGACCAAGGAGATCACGACAGGAACGCGGAATCAACTTTCATTTGCAATTATATTCTCTTTTCCTTGATTTTTAGTTACTGTATTGGATGTTAATTTAGGGATGTAGGAGTTTAATTGTATGATTTTGAGTAAACTTGTCCCTAATGGGTTTAATTCTTGGATATTGTTTTGATGCTTAATTGTTGAATTACTTGCATTAATTGCTTGTTTCTATGGATGTTTATGATTATTGAGATTTTGATTCATTCTTGCATTTAGGGCTTAATGCATTTAAATATAACTGCTCTTTAATTAATTAAGGTAGGACTAAGTTGAGCTCGACAGAGAATACTATGTTAGCTTAATGCACGATTAATTAGCTACCAAAGTGACAATGGGATTAGAGGTTAATTAATTATAGTTGGTGCTGAAGATTAATTAACTGAATATTGATTAATTGATTTGTATCTAAGTAGAAACTCAATGGAGAGAAACTTAGGGCCCGTTTGATAACGTTCTCGTTTCTCATTTCCTGTTTCTTGTTTTTATTTCTTGTTTTCTGTTTCTTGTTTTTGAAAAACTAAAAACAGAAACATGTTTGATAACTATTTCTTGTTTCTTGTTTTTTTAGTAAAAATAAAATTTAGTACATATAATATAAAAAACCATATAACATGCATTGAAATAAATATAAAACAATTATAAACAGTTTATAGTATTTTATTCAGGCCCAACACAAAATTAATAATAATAATAATAATAATAAATTTTATCCTTCAAATGTTGTTCAAATTTGATTTGCAATGTCATTTCTCACTCCAATCAATTCACCTTAACAATTTTGGCTTACACAAGTTAGTTCAATTAGACTAATTTAGACAATCGAGCATGACCCACATTTCTTTAATTTAATAATAAACTTTATTTTTATTTTTTCTTTAAAAATGCATTAGCCAATAATACACGCAAGTAAAATAAAAAAGAGAGAGAGAGAATATAGATATATATTTTACATTTAATGGTAAACATGAAATACATTATTAGTTTATTATTTAATAAAAAATTAAAATTGTACCAAAAGGGAAAATAATAGAGATTTAAATAGAAAATAATAATTAAAAGTTCGTTAATGGAAAGTAAAAAAAAAATGAGAGAGAAGAGAAAAATAGAAACGAAAAGAGAAAAGAAAAAAAAAGATAAGGAACTATTAAAAGAAAAAAAATATATGATGGAAGAGAGAGAAAGAGGAGAGAAGAGAAAGAAATAAATGAAAAAATAAAAATAAAAAAGAAGAAAAAAATGAAAAGATAAAAAAATATTAAAAAAAATTAGAATGGAAGAGAGAGAAAGAAGAGAGAGGTGAGAGATGGGTGTAGAAAGGGAAAAGAGAAATAGAGATGCATGCATGAAACATGAAAAAAAAACAGAAACAGAATTTGAGAAACTAATTTTTGTAGTTTCTCAAAATTTGCCATTTTTTATAAACGTTTCTAAAAATTTAGAAACAAGAAACATGATGGTTTATCAAACATGTTTGTTTCTTGAAAAATGAGAAACGGAACAGGAAACAAGAAACAAGAACGTTATCAAACGAGCCCTTAGGCTGAACATAATGCATGACTGTTGATTGATTACCTGAGTGACACCAAGGGAAATAATTAATCAATAGAGGTCTGTAATGAAGAGTTTTAATGTCTTGTATGAGTTAGCTAGCTCTAGGGACACCTAAGTTAGTTAACTAGTACTTGAGATTGGAGGAGACCGACATGAGATTCCATGCCTGTTGAGCTTTTAGACTTATGAATTCACTGTCGAGTTAGTTATATTTGTCTGTTTAATTAGTAATTAATCCTGTACCCAAGTCCATCCCTTAAGTTTGTGTCTTCCATTTATTTTCCTGCATTTATTTTCTGTTGCATAGGTTACTTTATCTTCTTTCTGTTGTTTTCTCTAAATAAAGCTAAGTGAGAGTATTTGCGGTATTTAATTGAATTAAAACAAATTCTTGTGGATTCGATACTCAGTATGAATACCGTTTTATACTACTTGACCTATGCGCTTGCGATTACATAAATTGTACGCAGCACATACCTTAAGGGATTTAGCTACTCATGATAACGAAACATAGAAAAATAGCAGAGAACGAGATGAACTTCATGCTTAGATTAACTGATGAAATGGAAAATACAAAGATGAGTTTACAAGTGAAATAACAAAGATAAACAAAACGATAAAAGAACATTGTGGTGTCGGCAGACAAGAGGAGCAAGAGCAACGGAGGCTTCTTTTCTTCTTCTTCGGTAAGCAACAGTGCTTCAGCACACAAAAAGATCAAAGGAAAAACAAAAGAGAAAACTAACAACTAAGAGGAGAGAAATTTGAATTGGGAAAAACTCTCTATAAAAGTCTCTCCAAAAAACTCTCTAAAGTCACAACACTCTTTGATAGGAATGAAAACTTCACTTTGCAACTGAAGTCTATGGTTTCTAAACAATTTAGAAAACAATTTTGGGATCGTCTTTGATTTATTTAGAATTAAACAAATTAAACAAAATAATTAAAGGTGCCTCAAAGAATATATGGAGATAATATCTAATTATTACTCATGCTCTCACTCAAGTAATTAATTAACAATCATGCATTTGGGCTCTCATCTAACTTCTCTCCATCAAGTTTTCATTAGAAAGAAAAACGATTAATCAATGATCAATTAATTAATCTTCACACTATCTACAATTAATTAACCATTAATCATGTTGTTACTCAGGTAATTAACTAATTGACATGAATTAAGCGCTAAACTAAGTTTCCTCTCTTGAGCTCAACTTAGGCATACCTCAGTTAACCAAAGATCATTGATTAAAAGTATTAAACACTAAATGCATAAATGAATAACAATGTCAATTAAGCCACAATATCCAATTAATTTAGTAAGGTCCAACTAAACTAAATCAAACTCATATAATTTAAAGTCTAGCAACTCATAATCACCAAATAATCCTCTAAACTCTAATTTACAACCACAAAACCAAAGGAAAAGGAAGAAATATGCAAACAGTGGTCGATCCTACATTCCCATCGTGATCTCTTTGGTCTTCGAGCTCCAGATATTATATTCCACTCAATTCTATTCACAAATGCTCATAAAAACCCCAAGTTTAGCTTGGAATCGAGATTAGGGTATTATGTCCATGGAGGCAGTGTCGAGACGCTAGAGACAACGTCCTTTTCCATGGATTGGCCTCATCTTTCATGAAGAGCAAACGATGCTTTTATTATGTCTATCGAGGCAATGTCAAGATGCTAGGGATAGTGTCTCAATGCTATCCAAACGACAACGCTTCTACACACGCGTGCGCCCCCACATCAAGAGCTGAAGGCAGCGTCTCGACACTCCAAACGGAACTTGAATTCGAGCACCTTTTTAAGCATCCAGACGTTGTAGGACAAGGTCTCGACACTTGTTCTCGGGTTTGACACTCCAAATATGGCATCTTGATGCTATTTTTAGAGTCTAGATGCTCTCCTCTCGAGTTCTTTTGCCAAAAATTTACTTCTTCTCTTCTTGGATCATCAAAATAGCTCAAATGAGGCCCAAAATCACCAAAATACTCCTGAACACTTCGATTTTGCTTCTCAAGCTCGGTTTCTAACAAATAAGAATAAATAGGCATAAAAGCTCACCAATTTATAACAAAACTAGAATAAATATAAGGAATAAGATAGCACTAAATGAGTGTTATCAACATCTGGCGGGTCTTTACTTCTCGTGCTCCAATTGCAGAAGGTTGAATCTCCACCACGAGATCTTACTTGCTACGACTCAAACACATGACCAAGGCTTGTGGAACCTCTTTGAAAGAAAGAGAAAAAATTTCACAGAGTTTATTTATTTATTTTTTTAATTTTTTTTTCCTGTAGAGAGCTTAGTTTTGGCTCAACCCAAGGGTCCTATTTATAGCAACTTAGGGTAAAATCTTTGCCAAAATAGTAATATATAATATTTTATTATATATATTTGAATCTCATTCAAATATCTCCTTCAACATATATTATCTATTTGAATCTCATTTAAATTTAATAAAAATATTTATCTAATAATATATTATTCTAATTAATGTATCAAATACAATAAATAGATATTTTTTTTACTTAATATATTCAATATATTTAATATTAATTTGAACATTTAAAATTTCTCTCTCAACTAAATTGATCTATTTAGTGTTACTATGACCTAACAAGGGAACCTTATGGACCTATAGATTATAAGCACCAAAGATACAAAATAAATTAATTAAACTTTTTAATAAATCAATTTTCATTCATTAACTCTCTAGGTCACTCCATTATAGATCTAGAGTTGCACTCTTATGCACTATAGGACAAGTTGTGTCCATGGATATAATCATTACATGCAAGTCAATCTTTCACAAGTTGTTCATAATTACAGCTGGGACAAAAGTCTAATTTACCCCTATAATTACATCTTATTCCTTAAGTACTATTGATCCTGTAGTGAACAATTTGTTTATAATCCAATTATAAACTAAGTCCCTCTCGGACCTGTAAGAGGGTGGGGCCCTGATGATATTCATTTATAAGTGTTATTTAGGCCCAAAAACTAAGCTTATTATTAAGAAAGCAAGTGTTTATTGGTATATTTTATGTCATGTAGAATGATTTTGAGTAAAAATAAGCTTTGCATGTATTTGAAGGCATGATTTGTGAAAAGTAATATAATATTTTTTAAAAAAATATTAAGTTTTTTTTTTTTTTTTTTTTTTTTTTTTTTTTATAATGTAGAAGGGGATATGGACCTAGATGCACTAGGGTTGCAACCACAATTGAAGAACAAGCATAGAAATTTGGCAGATTCAACAGAATGTTCCAGAAGCGTCAGGGTTGCGACAAAATGTTGAAGCAGTAGAATTGCGCCAAACATACAGCTACATCTAAACCTAATTCAACATAATGTTCTAGAATCTTAGATATGGTAGATTTTCAGTAGATTTCTACCAAATCTCCTCAAATCAAGGAGTCTTGTTGACCAAGCTTCTTTACATTGATCTCAGCAGCAAACCTTAGACTTCGAATTCTATAAAAAGAGGCCAAGGCTACAATTTCAAGAGAGCTCGGATTCTACTTTTTACTCAAAATTCTACCATTTTCTCTTCATCTTTTCCAACCGTTACCCCAAGTCTCCCCTAAGTTTTGTTCATACTCCATTTAAACACCAACTTCAAAAGAATGAGGTATAAGTACTTGTTCTCCTTGAAAAAGGTTGAATAAATTAGATAGGCGGAACAAGCTTAGGTTCTTCTTGTAGTTAACTTTCATTGAGTTGTACTTACTCTGTAAGTTTAGTTGTTGTTTTTGTTTTAAGTTTACTTTGTAAGTTCTGTTTTGGTCAAACACTTTGAGTTAGTAGTTATTATTTTCATTCTAGTAGTTGTTGTGTCATTAACATACTTCAAAGTGTATTCAAGATTCTTATTTTCAATGTGGTTTAACATCTTTCATTCCATCTTGTTTCTTTTCATCTTCACTCTTAGTTTATTTTCCATTATGAGCTAAACTCCTTTGAGGAGATTAAATGAAGCAGATATCCTCAAAATGAAGAACGTCCCACGATGTAGTTAAGTAACTTTGCTCAACACTTAGCATCGTTATTGAGTTTAAGTTTCATTGTTAGCTTAAACTGATCACTTGAGTTAGCATAGTTTGTGTGAGATTGAATATTGAAAAGGTTGGATTGAGCATGTGTTTTCATAAAAGCAATCTAGGAAAAGAGTCTAGAAATAGAACTTTACTTTTTGTACCTAGAAATAGGGCAAAAACCTTTAGAGTAATACAAGTTGTGTTCTTCATTTACCTAAGTCACAAATTAGCCATAAACATATGTGTTTAATTGCTTAGGCTCCTAAAAGTATTTAGAAAAAGGCTGAATAGGTGTTGAACTTGATTCACTTTGTTAAGTATTCGTTAGGGTAGGTTGCAGGCGCAATTCAGTAGCATTCTGCATGAATTGTACAAAACTCAAAAGAGACAGATGCAGCCTCATATAGGCAACAATCTATGAATAAGCCAAACCTAGTTGAGCAAGTTGCAGGCGCATGGTGGGCGCATAATTCTTAGGGTTCAACTAGAATTGAATTCCCCATTTCTCAACAGTGTTTTTATCATCTTCTTACAATTTTAAAGTCTTTTACTCAAACTCATAATATCTCTATTTTTGGTTACCTTCTATTTCAAACTTAGAGGAGGTATTCGTTGTTGGATTGAAAGCTTGTGATTGTTCCCTTGGGTTCGATACTTGGAGTACTTCCATATATTGCTTGTGAGACAATGTGCACTTGCACTTTGCAACACTCATCAGGCCCCATTGTTCAAGTCCCAAAATCAGCACTTAAGGGAACTACTCATATACTTACCCTACATGAGAAGGAATGAATTTCATCTTGTGAAAGATATGTTACCAACTCCTTGTTTGGTCAAGTCTCCAAAATGGTAGGCTTATTGAATCGACTACAAAAGCTACTCTCACCTATGCAAATTAAAGAACAAAGCCCTCACAGGCAGGAGTTCATAACTCACTCGAGATTAAGATTGAGTCACATATAATCATCTTGTCTTATACAAACTCGTTGTATATGACACCCCCACTCACATGTCTCTAGATGAATTATTTGGATCAAATCATTTATAACTATTACAAAATGGGTCATATCAACAGTGTTACCAGGATAAAGCACCCAACTTTATCCATATACTATAGATCCTTTAGGTTATTTCTTGAACATGATCCTCCCGTATGTCAACTACATACTGTTCAAGATTACACTAATAACATTTTATTTTTATGTAATGGATAATATAAATCACAAAGAAAAGAATAATTATCAAATAATAAAATATTAATTACAAGGCTTTAGGGCATAAATTTCAACACTATCTTCTATTTATACCCAAATTAATCCACTAGAAGCTACCACGAAGCTGCCACTACCTGAGTCGTCCCTTATGTTGGTTAGGTTTGTACGCGTCACATAATTAGCTGACAGATAGCTCAAGCACTTCCATTCGTGCGGCATCTTTGTGTTGGTATCTTGCTATCACGCGATGTGCTGACTATTGGACGCATATGTAGAGTTGTCTTGCATTGGGAATCTTTTTCTGCTCTTTTAGGCTTGCGCTGGCTTTACATTCTTTTCTTTTCTCTTTCCAAGCAATCCATTTCTACACAAAACTCAAAGTTAAACCATTTCTAAACGCAAAGGAATGGATTTAGGCTCAAGATTCTACTTCAGTGCATACATGCTACATATGAAAACTTAGTAAAAATGCATGTAAATGTTCATCAAACGCATATTTTATGTACTCTCAAAGCATGGATGATCTAATTCTGAGTGCAAAATAACTTGTATTTTTACAAGTTATCATTATGCTCCAGTTAGAAAATCGATCAATAATGCATCCAGAAGGGAAGATTGATGACATTCTAGTAAAAGTGGATAAACTTATCTTCCCCGCCGAATTCCTAATTTTTGATTATGGAGCAAAAAAAAAAGTTCAAAATATTTTGAGTCGACCCTTCCTTGCAATAGGAGGAACATTAATAGATGTACAAAAATTAGAGTTGACCTTGCACGTGAATGATCAGAAGGTGGTTTTCAATGTCTTCGATGCATTGAACTTTCCTAACAAAGCAGAAGAGTGTAACGCAATAACAGGGATTCGTCATTTGCACAATGTTTCAATACTGCAGGTATACGGGTCAAGTTTTAATATAGTGATAAGAGTGTTCGAGTATTGTCCTCAGGAATGGGGTTCTAATTCACTCAATTACCCTGAATACAATCATTTAGTTTTATTTACAGAAAGCAATTGAACGATGAGTGCAAAATTTAAAATAAAACAAAGACTGGAAGTAAAGATGGAGACAAATTAAGAAAGAAATATCTTAGGGAATTGATTTCATCAATTAGACCAACGATTCAATTAATTAAACAACCAAATTATTTTAATAACATGCATAGCATTAAGTTCATTCTTTAAACAACCTCTAACAGAGCCTTAATCATGGTCATGTCAAAACTACCCTTAGTCATGCAATTAAGTTCTAGTCTAAACCACCATTTAACAAGCATGCATCTAGACCAATAAAACAAATAATCTATGGTCCAAAGATTATAAGCATTAGGCAAATAAAAACATGAATGGAATTAAAGACCATTCAATCAAGGCATTCAATTAATCAAAGCATAAGGTCTAATGGATACCTCAATTCCTAAGATTAAGAGTTTAGCCACTTATGGTTACTATTACAAGCTCTAAACTAAAAAAACAACTCCATAGCAAAAACTACAAGATTAAGAAAAATAAAGACAAAACTATCATTGTGTCTCGATCTCCCATGAACTTATACTTGAAAATCTCTTCCTCTTGCTCCCTAAAGTCCCTTCCCCCTCTCCAAGATATGTAGATTTCTAAATTAGGGGTTGGACTCTCTCAAAATTAGCTCCCCAAAAATGTTGCGAAAAGATGTATTTATAGAGATTAGTCATAGCGTCGAGACGCTACACCCTAATGCGTGCAGTAAAGAAGGAAAATTTGAGTAGCGTCGAGACATTTGGCGCGGCATCTCAATACTACAAACGAGAATGTTGCATGCACATGTCGGCTGACGGAGTGACTTGCAAAGGTAATTTTTGAAGCTTCTCAATGCTCTAACACCGTGTCTAGATGCTATGCATGAGATGAAATGGTTTGTAGCTTGCGGATATGAGCGTCTTGACACTCTACAAGCGTCTCAATGCTATCCCCTCGAGATTTTTTGCTTAGTTTCTCTTTTCTCTTGACTTGGCTACTTAATTTGATGCTAAATTAGCTCATTTTCCTCCACTTCTAAAAGCTCTAGTTTGCTCCAAATGCTCGATTTCTTCAAAATAACCAAATATGAATGTGAAAGTACACAATTAAGCCACAAAACTAGCATACAATAAGGCCCAAAGATAGAAAATTTTGTGTGCGATCACAAAACATTGAAGAGAAAGAAGATTTTGGGCTGAAAGGCAGATCATTAGTTTACAGTGCGTTAGAGAAAATAACCCCAGCACGAAAAAACACTTTTGTGAATGATGATGCAGTGGTAAAACCAAAACATAAAAATTGTCAACCATTTACTTGGTTAGAATGCAAACTCTTGGTGAAGGCCAAACATCGTAAGGTATGGCAAAAAGTCCGACCACGTAACTCAAGCATCAAGCCATATTTGGAGGGGAGCTAGAAGGACATTAAGCCCAAGACACATTACCAGAGGCTTTCAAATAAGGGACGCACCTTAACTATCCTTTAGTTTGCTTTGATAGTTGTTAGTGTAGAGTTAAAGTAGGTTTGTGTTATTTTCTTTGTTTGCATTAGAGAGAGCAGAGATTAGGGGTGAGCTAGGTACATTTGTTCAAGTATGCATTGAACAGAAGAATAGGACTTTGCACTGAAAGTGTTTGAATTTGGGCGGGAGAAAGGTAATAATTAGATTTAAGTGAATGATAGCATGCATAAGTGTGCTATTTCTAGGCTTATTTTTAAGCTAGTTTTGCTATGATTGGGTGTACTTTCATAAATTTTTATGTTTATTTCTCATAAACCGAGCATTTGGAGCAAAACCGGAGAATTATGAGATAATTGGACAAATTTGAGCAACTTAAGGCTATATTTGAGGATTCAAGTGTTGAAGAAGATGAACAATGCATATGGTCCTGAAAGCATAGCATTGCAATGCCCTTTTAGCGTTGTGCCATTTGAGAAGCCTTTTAACCTTGAAAATCTGCAAGCATAGCGTTGCAACGCTACTCAAAGAAATATTTCCTTTTTTTTACAACATTCACAGAGATAGCGTTGCAACGCTGCCCCTAGCGTTGCAATGCTATCTCGACTTTATAAAAAGGAAGTTTTGCTATTCGCAAAGGGAAGCTGTTTTGAGAGACCAAAAACTATAAACTTGATTCAATCTTTGTCTGAGGACCTAGAGGAGACCTTTGGAGAGCTAAGGAGTAGACTCAGAGCTCGAGATCGCTGGACATCACAACAGGAACGAGTGTTGGCACGCGCCCCTAAGTTTGTTGGTACGCATCCCTAAGTTGTCTCTTTTTTTCCCTTTGCTTTATCTTTTGAATTTGGGATTTTTGTGGACTGTTTATGTCTTGTTCATCTTTGTTTTAGACATTAGTTTGGTTGTATTGATTGAACGCTTGGTTGATTTCTAGTTTATTTGATATATTGCCATCTTTTATGTATCTCGTTTTTATTATCTTAATCTATGGCCATGGTTTTGTATGTTAAACTAGATTTGAGAGTAAATGTAGTTAAAGAACACTAGATGTATGACTAGGTTAATCTATTGCATGAGAGTGAGTAGGTTAATTCTAGAAGCCTTGAAAGAATGATTTAATGCCATGCTTAGGAATAGAAATAGACCAAGAGGTTGATTTATTCTTTTGCATGAACTCAATTGGCCTTGGAAAGGTGAGATTTTCACCACCTTTTAAGTAAACCCCAAAATTAATTATTAAAATTTATTTGGGTAATTTTAGCTTCATGCAAGAGATTGATCTTTTGTGTTGCTTTAACGTTGCTGGTGGTGCTAAGTATTTCAACAAGGGAATTTTGGGAGTGCTTGGAAATAATTATTTTTTTTTGCCTAAAGGTAAGTAGCCATTTGGACCAAACCTCTTTTAGATATTATTTAAATTTGGTTTATGTTGAAGAGTTGGAATTTAAGCAAGCATGCCTAAGTTTGTGTTTATGGAGCATGTAATGGTTGGTGGATCTGTTCTGAAATTTATCTTGAGTTAAAATTGCCTAAGCATGTGGCTATTTTGGTTAAGGGGTTTAAAGTTGCAAGCTAATTGTTGTTAGCATGTGTAGTTCCTCGGTTGATCTTTTTGCCTGAAATTCATGAATTGTTTTATGACTGGTAGCCTAGATCTTTGTGACTGTTGAATGTAATTGTAAGACTTGATTATCCTGATCTTATGTGTTGTTGATAGATATGATGGTATGGCCTTAAGAACCCTATTAGAGTTAGGGAATACCTTAGGGCCATTAGGCTAGTGACACCTACTACCCCACCTGGAGCATGCTTGCCTAGGATGTTTATGAGTTGTGCTAGCTAAAGGGTTTGTGTACCCTATGGTGTGATGGCATGGATGGTGTGTCCTTCCTTGCAGAGGCTAGCTAGAGATTTGTGTACCCTATGATGTGATGGCATCGAGGGTATGTCCTTTATTACAGAGGCTAGCTAGAGGGTTTGTGTATCCTATGATGTGATGGCATGGAGGGTGTGTCCTTCATTGCAGGTGCTAGATAAAGGCTTGTGTGCCTTTAATGTGTGGGCTTGAGGATTATGTTCCTACTTGCCATACGCTAGCTGGAGGGGTGAATCCCCATGGATAGGAAGCATGGCTCAAGGGTATGGCAATGAGGCTATACCATAGGTGGGGGTGGGTTAGGTAGTCACTTAGCCAAGAGAGTGTAGAATCTGAGTAAGATCAGGAGCCAAGTGGTTTGTGGTTTGTTGGCTAGTAATTTGTGGTGGTATTGTGAACCTTTGAACTTTAAGTGGGCTACTTACTAAGTATATTATACTCACTCTATGCTACATTGTTTTCTCTTTTCAAGTGGTCAATAGACTTGGGAGGCGCATGGCATAGGCATTGGCTTTGCAAGGCTATGGAGATACAAGGACTCCTATCCCTAAGACTGTAGAGTTGACCAATTTCTTGTTGTTCCTCTTTCCTTCGTGTTTTAAAATTACTATTTTGATTTTACTTCTATTCTTTTGCAAAATTATCTTTGAATTGAATCATTTTGCAAGAATTGTTTTGTTTTGAATTAGGATCCCGTAATAAAGTAAATTTTGTAAAATGTTTACCTAAACTAGTTTGAAGGTATGTTTTGAGTTCCTTTTACGTGGTTGAGGTCGGTTATTGTGTAAGTGTGTAGTAGCGGTCTAGGTTGGGTCGTTACAGTTGGTATCGGAGCCAGGTTTTAGGTTCTATAGGCTCCCTTACATCGAAACACTTGTTTCTCCATAGCCTACCAGGATTGTTGTTTGTGATAGCATGTAATTAAGCTATCTTATTTCCAATTATTTGTGCTAATTATGTGATGATTTTATAAGTTTTTATGCCTATTTCTCTTAATTTCGTAGAAATTGAGCTTCAGAAGCAAAACTGAGTGTTCGGGAGTATTTTGGTGGATATTGGAGCCTTTTGAAGATTAATTGAAGATTCAAGAATATTAAGGATGGTATTTGAGCATAAGGCACATTCCGGGAGATTCTACATCGAATCCTAATTCCAACACATTGAACCGGAGGTCATTCGGACACTCGAGCGAAGAGATATAACAAAAATGGCCAGTGTTGTCTGTAGGACAGCGTCGAGACGCTGTCCAGAGTGTCTCAATGCAAAAAACTAACACAATGTTGTTTTTCATTTAGAAACACGCGCACACCACTTTTCTTGTAACACTACCTACAGCGTCTAAACGCTGCCTCGTGATTTTCTATATAAACATCATTTTGGGGCGCCATTGTGGGAGCCAATTTGGAGAGCCACAACCCTAAACTCGATTTTTGCATACTTTTGGGAGTTAGATGGAGCTTTTGGAGCATAGAAGATGAATTTTCAAGCTCGAGACTATGGAGATTTCAACGGAAACGTGGATCGACACATTACATTAGTTTTAACTTTCTTTTCCTTCTACATTATAGTCTTTCTTTTAGTGTTGTGCTAGAGTTTAGATGTGGTAATAGTGAACAATGAGTAGCTAGAGTCTTTTCATCTTAGGGTTTTGATGTAGCCGTTAGACTTAAAGTTTTAATTGATTAAATATCTTGATTGAATGCTTTTGTTTCATTCATGTTTTTATGTATTTAATGCTTATAATCTATTGATCACAGATTATTTGTTTTATTGGTCTGAATTTATGCTTGGAAAAGTCTGGTTTAGGCTAGAACTTAATTGCATGACTATTTGTAAATTCTTGCATAAAAGTGGATAATTGTCTTAGAAGCCCTTAAAAGAAGTTGCTTGATGCCTTGCATGCTATTAAAATCTAGATAGAGATATTAGGTTTATAACATTGCATAAGAGTTAATTATGCTTGAAAGAGTCAGCTAATACCCTCACTTATTGGCTTATGGAATATTTGCATGACAAATCTTGGTAGTTTTGCCTGTAAGTCTAATTGATGAAATTGATTCCCAGGATATTTCTCTCTTATTGTGTCTCCATTTATCTTTTCTAGGTTAACTCTTTAGTTTAGTTTTTTTGCGTTTGATTTCCTTCTCTAAATAAAGATAAATTAGAGTAATTGCGGTACTTAAATGAATTAAAACCAATCCTTGTGGAGACGATACTCGATACTCTAAATCACTGTATTAAAACTTGACCCATACACTTGCGGTTTTACATTTTATGCAATAGTTTGCCAAAGGTGAAAAGTAGCACAAGGTTGAAAGTTTGTAGTATGTACTAAAGTGTTGAGTGTTGTTTACTGTTGCCTTGGGTTGCACTTGTTGAATTACTCGTGTTATGGCTATTTGATGAAAGCTTAACCCTATGTTAGCTTGTTGTTAGATATGGCGCGAGGAAGAGCCATTGCCAGACGGTGAAGAGATGGTCATGAGGGTCGAGGTTGAAGGGCCTATAAGGAATAGAACCCTATCCTAAACCCCCCCAGTTGAGGAACAACCGGCAAAGTAGAATGACAACCTCCAGAAACTCTTGGATGTTGAATCACCGCGGCTTAAGTGTCGGAGCAGGCACCATCCCCTGCACAGGCTGTCAATATAACTTTGACCGCGGAGGCACTGCAAACAATTATTCAGAGGCACTGGCTAGCCAGGCAGCGATGATTACGCAAAACTGGGATTCTACGATGGAGGAAGCAAAATATTTGAAAGACTTCAACAAATATGACCCTTGCCATTTTGATGGGCACGATGTGGACCAAACTGCGACTGAGGCATGGTTGGCTTCTATGGAGTCAATCTTTAGGCATATGTGGTGCCCCTAAGAGCACAAGGTTCAATATGCCGAGTTTGCGCTTAGAGGCCGAGCTTTCCTCTGGTGGGAGTCGATCGAGAGATCAATAAATGTTATTGAAGGGCCAATCAAATGGTTACAGTTCAAGGAGGCTTTCTTTGAGAAATATTACCTAGCTATCATTAAGCACCGAAAGCAGTCTGAATTCCTAAGGTTGAAACAGAGTTACCACCAGTCTGTAGATGAGTACAAATGAGAGTCACCATGTGATAAAGAGTTTGTTGAAGGCTCTATCAAACATAATTATTAATCATACATCTACAATTTGCAATAATAGCGGCCATGGTCGATCTCAAATATTGGATTTATTAGATTAATTAAGTATTATAATTACTCACATCTAATTTTATCTAGAGAACCTAGAATCCAGAGGAAAAATAAAGGTAACTAAGTTATGTATTTACAACTTTGGAGACACTTAGAGAGAACCCTTTTTTAACCTTGATTTTAGGAAAGAAACTCAAAGCTAATCGAATTAAGAGATTATTCATATGTTCAACTATTATAAGCTAAGAAATCACAAATACATTCAGTTGGCTTTCTCAAGTCCAACTAAAATTCATGCTTAATTATTAAATTAACTCTCCAGTCTAAATTTCATAATTAAACATGGCATTGTAAGACTTCTTTAACAACTTCTATTAGCAAACAATTCATTCCCATGCCCAAGCTTACTAATAGTTATGCATGCCAATCTAGATTCAAATTTTACTCTCCCAAGCTATAATTCAAATCATACACAATTAACTCTTGGCCAAATAATTAATCAAAACAATGAGCATGCATAAATAAGAGTTGAAATTTATAAATCTCGAAATAAAACTAACTATCTATCACAATCAAGTTTAAACACATGAGTTCAATCCTTAAAACCCACAATTACAATGTTAAACTCATACAAAAGTTTAAAAATGAAAAATACAAATTAAATAGGAAGGAAGGGAAAAACTCTCTGACGTCTGCCACACTCGTTCCCGTCATGATATGTCCCGATCCCGAGGTGTGAATGTCTTCCTTGGCTCTCAAGAATACTCCCTTAGTCCCAAATATGAAGTAGAAATCGACTCTGGACTAGTCCCTCTCCAAATGGTCTCCCCAAATCCGCAGCCAAAATGCTCTTTTTGTAAACATCGAGACAACATCGAGATGCAAGGGACAGCATCAAGACGTTGTGACCTAATTCGCGCGACAGATAAGGAAAATTGAGGTAGCATTGAAACACTACACACAACGTCTCAGTGCTACAGACGAAAAGAGCCTGACGTGTGTGTTTATAGCGTCGAAACACTGTAAAGTAGTGTCTCGATGCTATGCATGCAGGAATTATGACTTGTGAAGTAGCACATACAGCATCTCAACGCTCTCGAGGCGTCTCAACGCTCTCGAGAGCGTCTCAACGCTCTGGCCTCTAGTTATCTGACTCAATTCTCTTCTCTTCTTCACTTGATTGCTCCAATTGAAGTTAAATTGCTTCCTTTTCACATTAACACTTGCCTTTTGCTCGGTTTTGCTTTGTTAGTTCAAAATCTACAAAATACACACAAAAAGCATCAAATAGCATATTTTAAAACCATAAACTAGCATTAATCTAGGTCCAAGTAATAGCACATTTTCGTGCACTATCACCCTAATGTAAAGTACACTCCAATCTTTGAAGCAATTTCCTTTGTTTCAAATTTTTGCGTTTCTTTGATTTAATTTGTTAAATCTTTTTAAACTTTAGAGTTAAGATTAGTATTGATTAAATTCAATACGATTCTTCTTAAGTTTCTCTCTGTGGTCGTTCCGTCAGCCCTTCCGTCGGTAGGCATTGGTAAGCGCAAGGTGTTCCAGGCAGCAAGGCGTAAGACCGTTGGTAAGCCGCGTGTTCCAGTCTACAGTTGGGTAGTTCATGGAGAGAGAAACGTTTGAAGGATTTTATTGTTCTTAAACAATATTATTTTTATCTTTAATCTCTAATTTGATTTTATGAATTATGTCTAAGTTACTCAAATCTTTGTTACCAAGAAAATTACTCAAAGGAGAGAGTTCTTCTTCATCTACTCAATTGGCTCGATCTACTCAAGAAGATGATACTCATAAAGCAGAATCAAATGCTGACGAACTCGCCAGCTCTACTAATGAATTACTCCAGATAGCTAAAGTGGAGCAACAATTAGCTAACTGGAATATTCCAAAATTAGACCCAACAACGGTCTATTACAAATCTACTTTCAATTTTACTCAAGAATGGGGAGTAAAGATTGTTGAAGACAAGATTGCTGTCCACAACAATCCTGAGTCTCTGAACCTCCTCACCAGGAATCAAATCCTTTCACACAGAGAGGATTACTCATATATGCATCTTGGATTAGTCCAGGTTGCGATCAAGCCGTTGTTCAGAACCGGCCTTAATACTTCTATCCTTCTCACCTTGAGGGATAAGAGATTTCTACGGTTTCAAGACTCCCTTCTAGCGATGGTTGAAACCAACTTGGAAAGCGGGCCGGCATACTTCAATTGTTATCCATGCTATCCGCTATCTCTTCAAGATCCCAGAATTTTAAATTCTTTAATTCTGGATGTTTACTTCAAAGATCTGAACATGCAACCAGATGCTCATGCATTCGTTGTCATATTCAGGTTATGCTATCGCCTAATGAAGACAGAGATAGCTCCAAGAGCCTTAAGGGGTTCCCCTAAAGGCAAAACTATACTCCTTGAAGCTAATGTTGCTAGATCTAATATTCAGGTCCCAAAAACATTACACTGGTCAGACATAACTCGAAATTCTCATTGGGTACTCGAACGGGCTATCGCTCCTGCAGTACCACCTCCGAAGTCTGCCACTCAACTAGTTGAGCATCCAGATGGAACTGTTGAGATAAGTTTCACCCAAGAAACTCCATCGGTTCCAAAAGTCTCAACCTTTGCCCCATCCAGGCAAAGTACTTCAGATTTTGAAGGAGAAGCTTCATCCTCCAGAAGCTTCGAACATCAAGAACCATTGAGAAGATCTTTATCTGCAAAGATTAACTCAGTGGATTTTGCTCCTCGCATACCAGAAACAACATATGTGAGGACAAATTCTCCTACTCAATCAGATATGGATGTCAGAAGCCAATTCAATGAGCTCAACGTCATATCTGAAGGATTCAAGGTAAACATGGAATTCTTAAAAGAGGATTTCATGGACCTGAAATGGAAAATGCCTAGGAAGTTTTTCTTCAAGGCATATGAAAAAGAAGAAAGAGAAGAGTTCAAAGCTATGTGGATCTCTACCATGGAAGCCCTTGAACAAAATATTCCTTTCTTTCAATGGTTCGCCAGCCGAGAAAATTATGACGAGCAGGTGAACGTTATAAAAGAAACTCTCTGGAAGACTCAAGAAGGAGAAGTCTCTAGTACTCATCCACCCATGGAACAAATTGAATTCAGAAATTCCAAGGGAAATCTAGTTGTTGCCTCTCCATTCAAGCAACTGACTTTGGAAGAGAAAAACAAAAACCCCTCTAAAGGAATTCGAGGAGTTTTTGCTCAAAACAACTTCACAAACAAGATGCTATCCACTATGGCAGAACAAATGGATCGGATTGAGGAGAAGGTGTTCACTCCTCCAAAGATTCAAAAGCCTCTCAGGATAGGATCGTCTGGAATCCCAATAATTGAGGATACTCTCTCAAACTTTGGAAGAATTCTAGGAGGGTCAGATCCATTATTAAAAAGCAAAGAAGAGATCTTGCTTGAATCAATTCAACAAGAATTCAACAGGCTTAATGGAAAGTCTCCTCAAATCAACGTACTCAATGATGACGAAATAGTTGACATAATTGCAAAAATGCAGCAAGCAGCAATCTCAGATGAAGAGCCTAGAGAAATAAATAGAATCTCTATGCACTCAAAAAGTAACCCAAGAACTTATTATCCCAGGGCTACTCACCCAGATCTGACCATTGAAGACCGGAACCATATTATGGGCAGTTCATTCGATGGATCATCCATTCATGAATGGAATATTGACGGTCTTTCTCAATATTTAATCATGAACCTCGTCCAAGAAATGTTTGTTGCCAACGCAGCATACACTTCGAAAGGCGCAACTGATCATCAAATAGCCAAGCTTCTTGTTGCTGGATTTACTGGCATTCTAAGAGGATGGTGGCAAAATACCTTTTCTGAAGAAGAAAGGAATCAAATTCTTACTCATAGATCTTCTATCGAAGAATCAGATACCACAAGAACAGTAAGAGAAGTTGGAGAATCTTCTTCTACTGCTCAAAGTAGAGCAACTGGCGTCACTGCTGCAGCTCTTTCTTCGGCACTAACGGCTACATCACCCACAAGAAGAGGGTATAAAGATGATGCCGTAACTACTCTCTGCTTTAGCATAATCAAAGCTTTTGCTGGAGACAACAATGAATATGTTAATCAAGCAAGAGAATACCTTCAAAGACTAAGTTGTCCAAAACTTCAAGACTTTGAATGGTACAAGCAGACTTTCCTAACATAAGTCTACAAGAGAACGGATGCCCATAGCCCGTTCTGGAAAGAAAGATTTATAGTCGGATTACCAAAAATATTTGCCTCCAAACTTCTACTCCATCTCCGAGAATTTTATAAAGGAGAAATTCCATGGAGTGCTGTCACTTATGGCTAGCTTTGTCATTTTGTTATTAGCCAAGCAGGAAAGCAATGCCTTGAAGCTGCTCGGCACGAAAAGAAAAACAAGTCCAAAGAAAGAAAACAAGAATTTGGGCAGTTTTGCAAGATGTACTACTATTATCCTGAAGCTCCATCTGTCAGGAAGAAGAAGAGGCTTAATCAAGCCAAAGTTCATTACTCAAACTATCGGCAAAGATCCAAGACTAGCAGACCATATGCTAAGGGTCCTTACCGAAAAGTTCAATATAGTAGGAAGAATCCTACAGTTAATAGAAATTTTTCAAGAAGACCTTCTTCAAAAGTCCAGTGCTATAAATGCAGAGGATTTGGGCATTATGCTCCAAAATGTCCAGTGAAGAAGAGAATCAACGAACTTAGTATCGACGACGATATTAAGAATGAGCTACTTCAAATAGTACGAACAAATTCTGAAGATTCCATTTATGAAGATTCAGAAGAAGATCAAGTACTTCAACTCCTGGAAGAATCTGATACAGATATTTCCGAAGGAGAGTTACCTCATGAACCTGACTGTAAAGGAGGGAGATTTTGCGGTTGTTTTAACTGCATAAATGTCCTAACTAAGGACCAGGAATTACTTTTTGAGGCGGCTGAACAGATTACAGATGCCAACCTAAAAAAGAATATACTCATTCGTCTGAAGGAATCTCTTCAGAAAGAAAAAGAGCATGCTTTGGATGAAACTCATTATCCAAACATCGAAGATGTCTTTTCTCTCTTCAAAAAGGAAAGACAAGAAATCAAAACTTCAGATCTGAAGTCTGAAATCCATAAACTCAAGGAGGAAGTTAAAAAGCTTCGCCTTGATTATCAAAAGGACATAGCACTATTGTCCGTCGAAGTTGCCATGATCAAGTCAAATCAGGCAACTACTTCAACAACTCAAGTAGATGGAGAACATTCAGAATCTTCAGCAGAAGAAGAACGGTTCTTATCCACCTTGCAAAAAGTCCAGTATCAGAAATGTTATGTTAAAATATCATTACGGGTACAAGACTTTTCAATTAATGCAATTGCTCTAGTTGATTCGGGAGCAGATCAGAATTGCATTCATGAAGGCATCATTCCTTCAAGGTACTTCAAAAAGACTATGGAAGTCTTGAAAGGGGCAAATAATCAGCCTCTATTCATCAGGCATAAGCTTCCGGAAGTTCATATATGCAACGAAGGAGTCTGCTTTGTGACCTCATTCCTATTAGTCAAAAACCTAAATCAAGCAGTGATTTTAGGTACGCCATTTATTACTCAATTATATCCATTACAGGTAACAGACAATGGAATCTGTTCAACAATCTTGGATAAAGTAATTATATTCAAATTTATCGACCCATTAAGAGAAAGTAATCTTAATGTTGTTGATAAAATCAACCTCAAGAAGAAGCAGATTGACTATCTAAAAGAAGAAGTCAGCTTCAAGAAAATTGAAGAACAACTTCAACTACCTGGAGTCCAGAGAAGAATCCAGATAATTCAAAAGCAAATTGAACAACAAATTTGCTCCACTCATCCAGATGCTTTCTGGTCGAGAAAGAAACATATGGTTACTTTACCATATGAAAAAGATTTCAAAGAATCAAATATTCCAACAAAGGCGCGGCCAATCCAGATGAATTCTGAATTATTAAGCCACTGTCGAAAGGAGATTGATGAATTACTCAAAAGAAAGCTGATTAGACCATCCAAGAGCCCATGGTCATGTGCTGCTTTCTATGTCAATAACCATGCCGAGAAGGAGCGAGGCGTCCCAAGGCTGGTAATCAACTATAAACCCTTAAACAAGGTTTTGGAATGGATAAGGTATCCAATTCCCAACAAAAATGATTTACTCAAACGAATTTCCAATGCGAAATTATTTTCAAAGTTCGATATGAAATCTGGATTTTGGCAAATACAGATTGTCGAACAAGATAGGTACAAAACAACATTTAATGTACCTTTTGGTCAATACGAATGGAACGTTATGCCCTTCGGCTTAAAAAATGCTCCATCCGAATTCCAAAAGATCATGAATGATATTTTGGAACCTATTCAAGAATTTTCGATTATCTATATTGATGATGTTTTAATCTTTTCATCAAATATAGATCAACATTTTAGCCATTTAAAAAGCTTTATTCAAACTATAAAGCATAATGGTTTAGTAGTTTCAGCCAAAAAGCTTAAACTTTTTCAAACAAATATTAGATTTCTTGGTTTTGATATCCATCTAGGATTATTAAAACCTATTCAAAGATCTCTAGATTTTACTCAAAATTTTCCTGACGAAATTTTAGACAAAACCCAGTTACAAAGATTTTTGGGATGTCTAAATTATGTTTCAGATTTTATCAAGGATCTTCGACCTATTTGCAAACCACTTTTTCAAAGGTTGAAGAAAGAAACTATTCAATGGGGACCCACTCAAACAACAGCGGTCCAAAAAATCAAAGATTTAGTCAAAAGTATTCCCTGCTTAAGTCTTATCGACGAAAAAGCAGATCTTATCGTCGAAACTGATGCCTCTGACATTGGATATGGAGGAATCCTCAAACAGTGTCTCGATAAGAAGGAATCAATAGTACGTTTCCACTCCGGAGTGTGGAACAGTACACAGCAAAATTACTCAACAGTGAAAAAAGAAATTCTGGCTATAGTTTTATGCGTCCAGAAATTTCAAGGTGATTTAATCAATAAATCGTTTTTAATAAAAACCGATTCTCAAAGTTCTAAATTTATTTTAGAAAAAGATGTCAAAAATTTGGTTTCAAAACAGATTTTTGCCAGTTGGCAAGCAATATTATCATGTTTTGATTTTCAAATTTTGTCTATAAAAGGGTCTCAAAACCCTCTTGCAGATTATCTTTCGAGAGAACATCTCTCAAAGAACACTCTCTCTCCTCCCGAGAGAATCTCTCTCTAGAGAACCTCCCTCTTCTCAAAAACTCTGAAAGAAAGTTAGTATGCTCTAAGGTTGCAGCTTAGTCTGATCTTCCTCATCAGAAAACTTAATTTCATATTCAAGTTTTCATCTTCAATAACTCATCATGAGTTCAAGAAAAGGAAAAGGAATTGCTTCCTCTTCCACTTCAAAAGGAAAGGCTACCGCCTCCTCCTCAAATACTCAAAGATCTATTCCAGTGCGTATCGAGGACTTTGCTCTTCCCGATACTTCCTTTACTCCAGTACGAACGCGTGTTCAACGTCGTTCTGCCGGAATAAGGATACAGGAGCCTTCAGCTCCACCAGCTACTCCATCCGTTGCAAGTTCCTCAACCTACAACTCTGTTGTGTCTCCACCGACACGTTTTACTCCAAAACCTGAAATTTTAGGATATTTCCAAAAAGCTCATGTAATCACTGAGATCCCGATCTAACCAGAATGGGACTCTGAAAGCTTTGCTGAGCTAACTTCCCACGTTTATCCGGGTGATTGTTGTTTCATGCCGGAAATCCTTTCAAAAACACGGCAGTTTTATGAATTGATTCTTATTGATTCAAAATCTGCTGAAATTACTCATATACCGGACAGGAATAACCCTTCCATAATTTCTTACTCAATACTCAAAATCTTTAGAGTTATTACTCCTCAAAGGTGGAATCAAAAAATTTATACCGAAAAAAGATTCTCAATTCGGTATGATCCACCATCTTACTCATATAGAGACTACGTAAGAGCATGGACAACCGTCCTTTGGTACCGTGCTTTTAACCACTCTTGGTTCATTCAGTTCTGCCGACAGGCTCATAAACACCAATACCCTATATGGTTTATGACTTGGTGGCATAACTTTGGTTTATCTCCAGAAATTTTTCCTGCTCCTGTTCAGGAATCGTTCCATTATTTTTCTCAAAATATATTCAAAAATATTTATCCATTAACCTTTCAGTTTTCCCTTCATTTCCAAGTTCCATGGATTTTTTGCTGGAATTTAACTACTCAAAACCTTCACCTAAATCATAAATATCTGGTGAAGACCCTCAAAATTAAATGGTGGAACAAATTCAATGTCACCAACATTAATCTTCCTCAAATTAAATCTTGGTTTATCAACATACCAGAAAATCAAGATTTTTCAAAGAAAGCACAGCAAGAATTCCAGAAAAATAAAGCTGCCTTGCTTGCTTCCCTTGCTCAAACAGCCACAGAAGCTGATCTTCAAAGAGTTCTCCTCCAGAACTCAAACTCAAACAGATCGTCATCTCCACCACTTTCAATCATTGATGAAGACGATGACGACATCAACCTTAGTGACCCTTAGTCACTACGAGCGTCCGCAATGACATTAAACTACGAATTTACTCAAAAATACTCAAGTTGATATCTGCAAGCAGATATCTTTATTCAAACGGAGTTCCTTCTCCTAAAAGGACGGCATGGTTCCCGTTGAACCAAAAAAAAATAAAATAAAATAAAAAATAAATTATTAGATAGATGTAGATTCTTCTTCTGTAAATTTTATTTCTTTGTAAATTCTTAAATTTGTACATTCTCGAAGAAATCCATGTATATTCCAAACCGATTTCTTCAGTAAATACATGCTTTGCACAACAAAAGACACACGAAGAAACATTTTGTCCCGATTCGATCTTTCAATCTTGCGGCGCTTTCTTCAAAGGACCTGCTGCGGAGGACCGTTGCGGCCATTTGGTGTTCCAGGCAGTATTGTAAGTCCGTTGGTAAGCCATGGCCTTGCCTCCTTGCCTCCTTGCCTGAAAAGATAGCAATACAAGATTTCAAGATTCGTTTCATGGAAGATTTGACAACACTTTATTAAAGTTATTTTCCAAAATATCTTTAATAAGGGGGGAGTATGCATGTGCAACGCCACAACAACAATCTCCACATCCATCTTCACATCCATCGCCACCATCCGACAACTCTTTTTCTTTTTTCAACTTTACTTTTTCTTTTTCAAACTTTATAATAAATAGATTAGACTTTTATGTTTTACGCACGTTTAAGTTTAGATTTTTATATTATTTTCCTTTTTCAAAGTTAGGTTAAAGTTAGGTTTTACTTTTTGACTTTTATGTTTTTCTTTTAGACTTTTGAGACAAGGTAGTTATTACCTTTTGTCTTTTAGTATTTTATTTTCAAAGTTAGGTTTCGGTATTTATTACCTTGACCTTTGTGAACGATGATTGAGATACGGGTTTGTCTTATCCTCTCATCCGCTACTCAATTAGTTTCAGGTTCAGTTTGGAGTCCGGGCTCTATAAAAGAGTTCCAACTTGTATTCAATAGGCAGAGGCGGATAATCTAGCAAAAGAGAAGAAGCAAATATCTCTCTAAGCTATCTATTCGCAAAACACTTGTATTCTGCAAAGATCCTAATACAAGTGCTTTGATTAATGCTAGTTTATGGTTTTAAAATATGCTATTTGATAGTCACTCAAGTGAGTGACTCCAGCCTCAATAATTCCAAATGCTTACAAAAACTCATACTGAAGGAATGTATTTAACCAATGACTTTCATTGAGCGAAATTATACTTAAACCTATCATCCCTTACATGTGTGTGCGCTAGTCTAACCAATTTTAGGTTATATAAGCCCAAAAAAGGTTTATGCAACTTATAACTATTTATCACCCTACTCTATCCCCTGTTCTAATCATCATGTCTACCTCAGCTTAGGAAAATAATAATGCAATAGGGTGCCTAAAGAATATTAGAATTCTCTCAAACTTGTTTATTTATTTATTTCTTTTTTAAGAAAGGTCATTGTCGTCATTTTTGTCTTCGTTCTAGCTTACTAACACTTTGTGGTGAAAGTATCTAACTACGATCAAAAATCACTTACTCAGACTTGTACTCTTTTCCTAACCTTTCATGTAGTGGACAACATGGGTGTCATGAACGCCCCTGATTACTCAACTAATTGGGAAATAGGAGTATCTCCTATCTCAAATTATTATTATTATTTTTATTATTTTTATTTTTATAAGTGTACCCTTACTTCCTATTCCTTTGGTAAACCATCTAATTAGTTCCTAAGATTTTTTTAAGATCAAAACAAGCCTAAGCATATAAATCAATTGTAAGCCTTCAAGACCCTAAATAGGAAGACTATGTGCTCTAGATGCAAGGGAATTTAGATACAAGTTTAAAATTTACTCAAATTCAGGGAATGTTAAAATAATTCCAACAAATGTGAAACAAAAACATTCAGAATACGTCATCAGCACATCATGGTTACTTATTACATATTAGAGAATTATCTAGATCATGCATAAAAAAATTTAAAATTTATTTCAAATCAGGACTTATCAAGTGTTGTCCACCCCCAAACTTTGAACTAACATTGTCCTCAATGTAATAAAACTAACTCATGCAAGGAACAATGGAGAAAAGAATGAGTGAACAATACTGCCCTGATAATTGGGAGGAATGCTTCGTGAAAGGTTAGTATATAGGACAAAGAGAGTACCTACATGATCATGGTCCTGCACAAATGGGAAAGAGATTAATGGCACTCTAACATTATAAAATAAACATATAACTGACCAATAATAAAAGAGATAGAAAACTTGGGTTGTCTCCCAAGAAGCGCTTTCTTTAACGTCTTTAGCTAGACGAGGCTCAAGTGGTGAATCAATTCTTGCATGAATCCACGCCAACATCCTTGGTTAGCACCCACTCCAAAGGATCCCTATTCAATATCATTTCGTGAAAATCATTAGTCAAACTATCAATATCATCCACAAACAAACCTTGGCTCACTTTGCAGGGGTATTTCATGGCTTTGCTCGTGTCGAAAGTTACCTTTTCGTCTTTTACCTAAAAAGATATTTTTCCTTCATTCACCTTAATGTAGGCTTCCCTTGTGGCCAAGAAAGGTCATCTCAGGAAGATGGGAATGTCATCATCGCCCTCCATATCGAGCACCACAAAGTCTACAGGAATTAAAAATTTATCTACCTTTACCACGACATCCTCTAGTATACCTCTACGGTAGGTGATGGAGCGATCTGCTAATTGTAGAGAGATCTCTGTGGGCTTCAGTTCTTTAAGATCCAACGTCCTGTACACAAAATAAGGCATCAAATTAATAGAAGCACCTAGATCACATAATGCCCTATGAAAATAAGAACTACCAATAGTGTAGGGAACAGTAAAGCTCCCTAGAGCCTATAGTTTGGGTGGTAGCTTCTTGTGGAGTGTGTTACTGCACTCTTCTGTCATGTATACAGTTTCAGAAGCCCCAAACTCCTTTTTGTTTGTTAAAATTTCCTTCATGAACTTTGATTAGTTCAGTATTCACTCTAGGGCATCTGCAAAAGGAATGGTTATTTGAAGATTTTTAAATACTTCGACAAATCTAGAGAACTCAACATTCAAATTTTTATTCTTGAAATGTTGAAGGTAAGGAATCTGATTCAGGATAGATGGAAGAATTGGACTAGATGGCTTTGCAGCCTCATATGTAGGTGCGTCTTCCTTATCTTCATTCTCTGGTGATTCATCATCCTCATAGTTGTGGCATTTTACAGGTCCTCCAAAATTCTTTCCACTTCTCAGACTTATAGCTTTACATTGCTCCCTAGGATTAATTTCTATGTCACTGGGAAATTCTCCTTTATGCAGTGTATTCAGGGAGGTGGCTATTTGACTCATCTGAACTTCGAGATTCTATATAGCTTTCCCATGTCCAGAAGCAATGCCTTCCATCTTCTCCTCCAACTAAGTCGTCCTATTATTTGATTCAGCAATGAAAGCTCCTATCATGTCCTCCAAAGATGGCTTCTTCTCTGTTGAGATGTGGAAGCATAGTTCGAAGAGGGCTGCAAATCATTCTTATTGTTAGCATACGAAAAATTCTCATGATTCCTCAAACCTAAGTGGTAATGGGTAGGTAATGAGTTGTGCATGTGGTTGCCACCCTGGTTGTACCCTCGGTTGTTTACATAGTTGACTTGCTCCATGCTTGAATTTCCTCCATATTGTGAATGTTGGGCAGCTGCTAATGATGCAATTGAAGAATTGTTGCCTAGACCTGATAATTGAGAATAAGCATTAGTCAAAGAAGCCATCTGTGCTTTCAGAGCACTTACCTCATTAATTTCATAGATTCCAGCCACTGGCTTTGTAATTGAGTGCTCGATAGGCCACTAATGGCTAGTGGCAGCCATTTCTTATAGTAGGTTCTTTGCCTCGATGGGCCACTGATGGCTAGTCTTGGTATTTCCATTCAGTCCATTATAAAACAACTGGATTTGTAGCTAGTCAAGGTAACCGTGCTGTGGGAATTTTCTAAGAAGCTCCTTGTACCTTTCCCAAGCCTCAAACATTTGCTCACCTTCAAACTGCCTGAATGTCCCAATCTCCGTTCTAAGTCTGGCAGTCTTGACTGGTGGGAAAAATTTAGTAAAGGGAAATAGACGTAAGCAAATAGAATCATTAGACACACCATTAATCTTAACAATTCCACATAAAGCAAGAAAATATTTCAAATGTGAAATTGGATCCTCCATAGGATGTCCTCGAAAAGCGCTATCTCTCACCATCTGAATCAGGCTAGTTTTTAACTCAAAATTATTTGCGGCGATAGGTGCGGGGACTATCCCTAACCTATCAGCAAGGAAAATAGGTTTGAAATAATCCCATATGGATTTTTGCCCTTCTGTTTGTTCACCCGTCATTTGTTGATTTTGAATTTCTCTTTGAATTTGGCAATTGCGTTTGCAGGTACGCTCAATCTCTGGATCAAAGAGTTTTAAATTCTCCCTAGCTCTGGGCATAAACCATGTGAATCTGAACAAAACACAACAAAACTAAAGTAAAAAGTAAATACAAGACAAAAATAAAACACAAAAGAAGAGTTATAAAGTTTTCCAAATATAAATTATCTACACCAATTACACTCTAAATTAAAATTAAGCATTTTCACAACAATATTAATTAAACTAAAATACGCCAATCCTCGGCAACAGCGCTAGTTTGATAAAGAGCTTGTCAAAGGCTCTATCAAGTATAAATATTAATCGGACCTCTACAATTTGCAATAATAGCGGCCATGGTCAATCTCAGGGATTGGATTTCTTAGATTAATTAAGTATTATAATTACTCACACCTAATTTTATCTAGAGAACCTAGAATCCAAAGGAAAAATAAAGGTAACTAAGCTATGTATTTAAAACTTTAGAGACACTTAGAGGGAACCCTTTTTTAACCTTGATTTTAGCAAAGAAACTCAAAGCTAATCGAATTAAGAGATTATTCATATGTTCAACTATTATAAGCTAAGAAATCACAAATACATTTAGTTGGCTCTCTCAAGCCCAACTAAAATTCATGCTTAATTATTAAATTAACTCTCCAGTCTAAATTTCATAATTAAACATGGCATTGTAAGACTTCTTTAACAACTTCTATTAGCAAACAATTAATTCACATGTCCAAGCTTACTAATAGTTATGCATACCAATCTAGATTCAAATTTTACTCTCCCAAGCTATAATTCAAATCATACACAATTAACTCTTGGCCAAATAATTAATCAAAACAACGAGCATTCATAAGTAAGAGTTGAAATTTATAAATCTCGAAATAAAACTAACTATCTATCACAATCAAGTTTAAACACATGAGTTCAATCCTTAACATCCACAATTACAATGCTAAACTCATACAAAAGTCTAAAAACGAAAACTACAAATTAAATAGGAAGGAAGGGAAAAACTTTCTGTCGCGTACCACACTCGTTCCTGTCGTGATATGTCACGATCTCTAGCCATATGCTTCCTTGGCTCTCAAGAATACTCCCTTAGTCCCAAATATGAAGTAGAAATAGACTCTGGACTGATCCCTCTCTAAATGGTCTCCCCAAATCCACAACCAAAATGCTCTTTTTATAAACATGGGCACAGCATCGAGACGTTGTGACCTAATTCGCACGGTAGATAAGGAAAATCAAGGTAGCGTTGAGATGCTACACGCAGTGTCTCAACGCTGCGGACGGAAAGAGCCTGGCGCACATGTTTCTAGAGTCGAAACGCTGTAAAGTAGCATCTCGACGCTATGTGTCACGGTCGTATTTCTCCAACCGTGCGGCGCCATGATTTTTCGCCTCATCATGGCCAGCCTTAAGGGGAACTCAAGCCCCAATCTATTTTTTGCCCATCATTTCGTGGTTTCGTCGGACCTTAGGCGAGGTTAATCCTCCTCAACCAAGCTTCTTTAATCATGCAGTGGAATATAACTTGGCCATACACGTAGCCTGTACGTGTATGTTCACTCAAACGCGACTCTAGCCGACTTGCCTCTACTCTAGGCCAAGCCTCAGGGCATAACCTTGCCTCTACATTAGGCCAAGGTCATTTCAACGCAACGTCGCTTCATGGGACATCGTCCCTCAACTCTTAGACATGTCCACAATGTCTTCACATCGATTTGGGACTTCACCGGGACTCATTCGGACACTTCGTTGGGCCAAAACGGCCCCAAAACACTCAACTGGAGTTTATCGGGTGATTCCGGCACTTATCGGGCCCTACCGGGTGATTATAATGCTTACCGGGTGAAACCGATGCAAACCGGAGCTTCTCGGCATATTATAAGACATATCGGGACATAACGGGCAAGTAACGTGCAAACCGGAAACCATCGAGTCCCACTGATGAATAGTGATGCCATCCCGAGCCTCGGGAGGTCATCCAACTTAGCTGTTCGCTCGGACATGCTATCGAAATCCTTCCCATGGGTCGCCTTCATAATCGGGGCCTCTCGGACATCCATCCATCCGAGTTATATTGAGGCATGGATCCTTCCGTGTCCATGCCGGGTCATTCTCGGGTCGCTGGCCGCTACCGGGTCCTATGGTCGAACCTCTAGCCCATGGGAAGGGCCGCAATGTCGGCACACCCGTGCCGCCCGACACTGTCTTAGGAAATCTCATTCCATAAGAAGACGCCCAAGACACTCGTCTTGTAGACGCTCGCCCACACCATGACACACTCATGTGCCATGGGGTAGCTCACTTAAGCCATGATGCCCAGGGGTGGTGGAGAGCTGACACCATGCCTCCCCCTAAGGTAGCATATTGAGATTTTGCCTCCTGGCACCCTTGCACGTCAATTTGGCGAGGGATCATACGCCAGTGTGGAGCGCTCGTATGGACTCCGATCGACACGAAATCTGGCGAGCTTCTATCTTGTCCATATACGGACTTAACTCCAGAGCCGCATGTCAAAACTCATGACGGAACCTCGACTTTCGAGGCTATGGCCCGGGGCCCCATCTGACCCCCACTAAGCTTGTCGATGCCACCTTAGACGACATGGTTGTCTTCCTTTTTCCCCAAATCTCAACTTGGCATTCATGCCTACATATGTTGGTGTGTTGGATGATGCACCGTCCTCCTCGGTCGCATCATGGCATTCTTCTTCTTTTGGCCCTCGCATGGCCATATGGGCGACACTCGCGTGCCGCCGTTGCATCTGTCTGCGTTGTGGGGGTCACAACCTGCTCTCTTCTTAGCATGGTTGTGACACTCTCCCCCACTTAAACTAGTCATCGTCCTCGATGACTCACTTGGGGGCACAATCCACTTCGTCACACCATGGATTGTGACACTAGCATGCAGGAATTCTAACTTGTGAAGCAACACATACAACCTCTCAACACTCTCGAGAGCGTCTCAACGCTCTGGCCTCTGGTTCTCTGACTCAATTCTCTTCTCTTCTTCACTTGATAGCTCCAATTGAAGTTAAATTGCTTCCTTTTCACATTAACACTTGGCATTTTGCTCGGTTTTGCTTTGTTCGCTCAAAATCTACAAAATACACATAAAAAGCATCAATAGCATATTTTTAAACCATAAACTAGCATTAATCTAGGTCCAAGTAATAGCACACTTTCGTGCACTATCACCAAGTTGCCTCGATTCACCCCAGATTTGTTTGAAAAAGATAGAGAGGTTCATCATGGACCTGAATGATGACATGTATGGCTTCGTGTCAGCGCTTAACCCGCCCACTTACACAACGACCCTATGGGTAGCCACCTTAATCAATTCATTCACCCACCAGACAGGGGTAGCCAGTGGGCAGGGTTCTAGCTTCAGACAGAAACAGAAGTTTGACTGAGCGTTCAGTATACTGAACAAGAATTCAAGACAGAACCAGCGTGTCGATTCCTAGCAAGTATCTTACCAAGGTAATATGTCGTGTGCAAGCTGTGGAAGGCGTCATGATTGGGCATGTTTTGCTGACCCCAAGATGTGTTTCAGTTGTGGAAAGGTAGGGCAGCATTCGTCGGTTTGCTATGAGAAAAGAAGGGTTGAGTCGAGATCATGTTACAACTACAATAAATTGAGCCATGTGGCAGCTAATTGCACTGAAAATAAGAACCCTGGTGCACAGAAGGGCAAAAGGGTAGGGCTTATGCTTTTACCAGTAAGCCAGCTGAGGCCACAGTGGTGACAAGTACTTTACCCATCCTTGGCCATTATGCCTTTATGTTGTTTGATACTGGTTGTACACACTCGTTCATATCCAGTGCTTTTGTGAGTCAAGCTCAGTTAGAGTTAGAGCCTTTAGGTTTTAACCTGTTAGTTTTGACCCTAGTTGGGACAGAGTTTTTGACTTGAGAGAAGAGTAAGGCCTGCCAGGTCTTAGTGTCAGATCGCTTGTTGGATGTGATACTAATAGTCTTGGATATGAGCAACTTCGATGTTATTCTAGGCATGGATTGGTTGGCTGAGAATCATGCCAACATTGATTGCCAATCCAAGGAAGTTGTATTTAGACCCCCGATGGAACTCAATTTCAAGTTCAAGGGATCCAAGTCTGAGGTGGTCCCTAGGGTGGTCTCGGTGTTGAAAGCGAGAAGATTGTTTAGCCAAGGAGCATGGGCTTTTCTGGCCAGGGTGACAGACACAAGAAATGGAAAGTGGAGGTAGCCTTTGTTCTAGCGGTTAGAAGATTTGCAAATGTATTTCTCAAAGATTTGCATGGATTGCCTTCTGTTCAAGAAGTGGACTTCAGCATTAAGCTTAAACTAGGGAAAAATTCTATATTAAAGGCTCCATATAGAATGGCTCCAGCGGAGTTGAATGAGCTTACGTTACAAATACAGGAACGAGTGGACAAAGGTTTTATTCATCCTAGTGTTTCACTGATAGAAGACTTGTTGAAGGTCCTATCAAGATTAAATTTATAAAAACCAAACCTCTAAGTATTTTGCAATAATAGTGGCCAAGGTCATCTACAAGGATTGGGGTTCTTAGATTTAATTAAGTACCACAATTAATTATGCCTAATTTTATTTAGAGAAAACTAACTCTGGTTTGGTTCTTTTGACAAAAACATAAAACCTAACCTATTATGTACAAAGTTGGAGTCCAATTTTAGAGAGACATTTGTTAATTGCAATTCATGAAGCTCAACTATGAAATTTACTAAAGAATTATTAAACATGCAACAATCCTAAGGCAAGAATTACTAGAATATCCAATTGACTCTCTCAAGCCCAATTGAACTCATGCAAGATGTAAATCAACCTCTCGGTCTATTTCTACAACTAGACATGGCATTATGAAATTCTCTTAATAACATCTAGTCTTAACCTATTCATTCTCATGTAATTGATTAATCCTAGTTATGCATCTAAGTTCTTAGTTAAACTTATTTTCTCAAGCTAAATTTACTTTCTCAAGCTAAATCTAACTTAACATACAAAGTTATGGTCGGGAGCTTAGAAGATTAATTTAAGATGCATAAAAGACGCTACAAATACATTCAATAAATCAAACATAGTTTTATAACAATAATGTAATCAACAAAGAGTCTATAATACTTGAATACATTCAAATATAGTCCGCTAAATCCTAAAATTTAAAGACACAAAGGAAAGGGAAAAGAGAAAAACTGGACGACGCGTGCCAACACTCGTTCCTGACTTGATGTCCCACGATCCCGAGCCTTGCGTCTCCTCCTTAGCTCCCCAAGTTGCTCTCTAGATCTCCCAACAATGCTCCTATCGAAATTAGGGTTTTGGTCTCTCCAAAACAGATCTCCTTGCTCGAAATACAAACTTCTCTTTTAAAGTGTCGAGACAGCGTTGACGCTGCCCCTTCAAATTTTGTAAAAAGGGAAAAAAATATATTTTAGTAGTGTTGCAACGCTATAAGGAGCGTTGCAATGCTATTCCCTCGGGTCCAAATGCCATGTTCTTCTTTTTCAACACTTGAATCCTCAAATATAGCCTTAAGTTGCTCAAATTTGTCTGATTATCTCACAATTCTCCAGTTTTGCTCAAAATGCTCGATTTCTGTGAAATAAACATAAAAATACATGAAAGCACATAAAATCATAGCGAAACTAGCATAAAAATAAGACTAGAAACAACACACTTATGCATGCTATCAAATACCCCCAAACTTAGATTTTTGCTAGTCCTCGAGCAAAACAAAACCAAAATAGCAATTTCACAAGATTTTAATTCAAGAATCATGACTCAAGCCTCAGTTATCTAATTTACATAAAATATCATAATAGAGTCTTAACATACCCTTCCTTAAGCAATTTAAATTCTATCTATCTCATTCCTTGCGTGTGTATGTGTGTTTAACTTCCTTTTATTAGTTTCTACTGGATTAAAACACTTTTACCAAAACTTTCCTTCATTTTTCCCCTACATTGCCCTAAGTTCCCATTTTCAGGTTTTCTCACACTACAAAGAGCAATCTACTTAAGCATTCTTTCATTTTCATTTTACAAGGGTTACTAACCCCCAAACTTATTTTTTTCCTTCTTATGGAGATCCTAGCATTCACACTTCCACTGTAGGGACCCTTATCTAAAGCACTCGCTCAATGGATGGCCTAACTGATCACAATGGAGGTAGCTCTTTTGATCCCCACACATTAAGCACAAAAATCACTAATGGAACATGCTTTGGTTATCATTAAACATGCAAAAAATCAATAAAGAGAAAAGATTTCTTATTTCAACAAATTTCAATCACTAACTTTCGTGTAAGTTGACTATCAATTAGTTCTTAAGCCTATCGGGGTAACAACAACCTCTAGACTCGAAAAAATCACCTTAGTATTCGAACATAATAGAAAGTCAGTGATGTGCTCATGTGTTGCAAGGAAATCAAAGATACAATTCAAATATACTCAATTCAAGACATGCTTTAGAAGTCATTCTATTGCAAAAAAAAATCACTTAGATTACTTCCTAGGCTATCCTAATCAATCATCATGCATTATAAATCGTTCAAGCGTGCTTAGGATTGAAAAAATAAATTCTCAGAATTTGCTCAGAATTATCAGGACTGCACAGTACTACCCACCCCCAAACTTAAAACTAACATTGCCTTCAATGTAACATGCTCAATAAAGTACATAAGGAAAAGGATAGAGTGAGTGAATGATACTGGCCTGATAAGATGAGAGACTGTTCCATGAGAAATCCTTGAATTGACTAAGAGGTTACTCAGTGAGGTCAAGGTCCTGTAAAATGGGAATGAGATTTACTTGGCACTCTTTTTTCAAAACAACCTAAACTAGGAAAGAAAGACAAACAAGAAAAGGAAATAAGGGAAAGAAAACTTGGGTTGCCTCCTAAGAAGCGCTTTCTTTAACGTCCTTAGCTAGACTAAACTCATGTGGTCTACCCTCTTGGATCATTCAAGAAGATTCTCTCCATATGTCTTTCTGTATCTCCACAGTAGTGCTTTACTCGTTGGCCATTGACTCTGAAAGTTTGTCCATCGTTTGTTTGTAGTTCGAGAGTTCCATGTAGGAAAACTTCCTTGACTATGAATGGCCCTGGCCAATGAGACTTTAATTTACCTGAAAACAAACGCAATCGTGAGTTAAAAAGAAGTACTTGTTGACCAGGTATAAATGTTCTTTTGTTTATTTGTTGATCATGCTAGCGAGCCGTTCTTTCTTTATATAGTTTTGCATTTAATATGCTTGAGCTTGAAATTCCTCCATCTCATTGAGTTGTAGTAGCCTTTGATCTCCTGCATTTTGGAGATCAAAGTTTAGCTTTTTGATGGCCCAATAGGCTTTATGTTCTAACTCTACAGGAAGATGACATGCTTTTCCAAACATCAATTGATATGGGGATGTGCCAATTGGAGTTTTGAATGTGGTGCGGTATGCCTATAGTGCTTCATCCAACTTTAACGCCCAATCCTTCCTGTTTGTTCCCACTGTCTTCTCCAAAATTTGCTTAATTTCCTTTTGTAGCTTGAATAATAGGGGATCATCCCAAAGGTAGAACCTTACATCATGGAGGATTCTTTTCTTTTATTGAGAATTTAACTCTGGTGGCATCACTCCTCCTACAAGAAAATTGACATAGTCAATAAACTATGATACATTAACTTCTACCTGATACAGTTTCTCATCAGGGAAGTCCTCTATAATGGAATTGGTCTGTTGATTTCCTTCATGCTCTATCCTGGACAAATGGTTAGCAACTACGTTCTTACATCCTTTCTTGTCTTTCACCTCAAAATCAAACTCCTACAAAAGAAGAATCCATCTTATCAATCTGGGCTTAGCATACTTCTTATTGAACAAGTATTTAAGGGCTGCATGATCAGTATGAACAATCACTCTAGTCCCTAACAGGTATGGTCTAAACTTGTCAAAAGAGAATACAACTGCAAGCATTTCCTTTTCAGTGGTAGTGTAATTTTGCTGTGCATAATCTAGAGTCCTACTTGCATAATAGATGGCTCTAAACAATTTATCTCTACATTGACCTAAGACTATCCCTACTGCATAATCACTAGCATCACACATAACTTCAAAGGATTGACTTCAGTCAGGTGTAATAATAATGGGTGCAGAAGTTAATTTTTCTTTTAACAATTTAAAAGCTAACATGCATTCCTTAGAAAATACAAAAACAGAATCCTTTTCCAACAAGTTGCACAAGGGTCTCACAATTTTTGAAAAATCTTTTATCAAACGTCTGTAAAACCCTGCATGTCTTAGAAAACTATGGACTCCCTTCACATTTACTAGCGGTAAAAGCTATTCAATTGTAGCAATCTTGGCTCGATCCACCTCAAGCCCCTTTTCTGACACTTTATGCCCCAAAACTATACCTTTTTTTACCATAAAATGGCATTCCCCTCAATTAAGAACAAGGTTCGTTTCTTGGCACCTCTGCAACACAAGAGAAAGATTATGCAAACAAGAATCAAATGAAGATCAAAAAACTGAAAAATCATTCATAAAAACCTCCATAATCTCCTCTATCATGTCGTGAAAGATGGCCATCATGCAATGCTGAAAAGTGGGTGCATTGCATAGTCCAAAGGGCATCCTCCTAAATGCGTATGTCCCATAAGGGCATGTAAATGGGGTTTTCTCTTGGTCTTCTGGAGCAATAGCAATCTGATTATAACCTGAATAACGATCAAGAAAACAATAATAAGGGAAACCAGCGAGTCTGTCAAGCATCATATCAATAAAAGGAAGAGGAAAGTGATCTTTTCTTGTGGCCTTATTCAACTTCCTGTAATCAATGCACACACGCCAGCCAGTCACTTTCCTGGTGGAGATGAATTCATCTTTGTTATTTTTCACTACCGTCATGCCTCCTTTCTTGGGAACAATCTGCATAGGACTCACCCAAGAACTGTCAGAAATTGCATAATGATCCCTGCACTTAAAACTTTCAATACCTTAGCCTTAACAACATCTTTCATTGCAGGATTAAGTCGCTTCTGGGCTTCCACAGATAGATTAAAGGTATCTTCCATTAATATGTTATGCATGACTATGGATGGACTAATACCCTTAATGTCACTGATGGACCACCCTGATGCCGATTTATGCTTACTTAAGACTTTTATCAACTTTTCTTCTTCTTCTTTATTTAATTCAGCCGAAATAATGACAGGAAAATTTGAAGACTTGCCTAGAAAAACATAACGAAGATGTTCACGTAACTGTTTAAACTCTAATGCAGGTGATTCTATCATTTCAGATTTATCATTAACCTCATCCAAAGAGGCATCTAACACATCATCATGCTCTATAATTAATTTACCTAATGCATTACAAATGAAATTCACGTAACTGTTTAAACTCTAATGCAGGTGATTCTATCATTTCAGATTTATCATTAACCTCATCCAAAGAGGCATCTAACACATCATCATGCTCTAGGTTTGTGAGGCATTATTCTTGCTTCAAGTTCAATCCAAGTGAGCCTAGTAACGAAAACAGGTAAAAAGCAAAACTAAAACAAAACTAACTAAGCAAACTAAAAAGAAAAAGAAGATAAAGAGACATGCATAAAGTACAAACAAACAAGAAAATAAAATAGTTTACATATAGTACACAAACTACCAAAACAAGGAAATTGATCGATGTTTTCTATTCGCTACACGCAAGTGCACGTGACCATAGTAATAAGAAACTGGAAGTATTCTAGAGTATCGTACCCAAGGGAACGTGTTTTAACAAAATTTTACAAAGAAGACACAAAATTGTTTGCAAAATACAATTGCTGTAACCAAAGGTGTAAAAGTGCTTGGGTGGTTGTTTTTTCTAAAGGGAATAAACAAAAATCAATAATTAAGAAAAATGGGATCCAAGTTGCTTATGCCCCTTTAGAAAGAATGCTGCTAAAAATGCAATTGCAATCATAGTTAACACAAGAGAACTAAGTATACCGAATTCAACTACTATTCAATTTTGCTTCAAAATCTTTAGGATGCTAAGTGAATAAACCTATATGTCTATGGCTAATCTAACTTAGGTGATTCAGCACACAATTCTAGCAGTTTTGGAGTCTCACCCTATGTCTAGGGTCAATGTTCAAGACTTATGTCTAAGCCTTTTCCTCCATTGCTTTTGTGACATTCGCTTTCTCTTAACCCTTTCGGTATTAAGTTCAAGCTTGACAAGCAATCACTAGTTGGCCAGCTAGGTTTACCCACGTTATTTCAACAAAAACAAATAAAGTCTCGAGTGTTAACTAGTTTTTCTATGATTTTAAGCTTTACTTCTCTCCTCTAGGGCATTCACTAACTTGAATCCCTAAAGAAGAATTAGCTCATTATGGAAGAATTGAACACCCAACTTTTACTTGCTATAAAATTCATAATTAGTAAAACGAAATAAGGAAAATAACCTCGAAGCAAACAGAATTGAATTTTATTAAGGACACCCGAATATAAAATTAATCTAAAACTTAAAATGCCCTCAAAGAAGTTAATACAGTGCTGAATTGAATAATTTAAAATCAGGATTTCATTCATATAGCCACTGGAAAGTCGAATCTTTGTGGAGATAAAAATTCCATTAGTTAACATGCGTTTATAAGAGGTAAAGGAAATTGAAACCCAAAATTCAATAATTCATTCAACTTCACAACATACCAGAAAATGGGATTAAACATAAGCAAACTTTATAATTAAAATTAAGCAGAAAACAAAATGCTTAAAACAGATTGAAACTAAATAAAAATAGAGAACAATGTCGATGGAAGTTCCTTGCTTGATCGAACCACACACACCTTCAAAGACAGTTGAATCTTCACCTCCTTGAACCTTCATTGAAGAGGGATCAAGCTCGGAAATTACAGAGCAAAACGAACCATAAACTGCTGGAAGAAAGACAGAAAAACGAAACTAAAGGCTGCTGTCCGAAAATGAAACATAGCAGAAAAACCCATTTTTGTTTTGCTTAGTTTTCTCCATTTTTATAGGCATTGAGGGCTAGGGTTTCCATCTTTGTACTCCTTCAATCATGAGTCAAGGTTTGGGCATGAGTTCGGGCTTGAAATTCTCCCATAAATCGAGCAAAATGCATGAATCTTGGTAAATTTTCTTAATTTCCATAATGAATGATAGGTCCAGAAAATGCAATTGCATTTTCCCTCTTGTTCACCACCTTGCCTTCTCAAGGAAATGCAATTGCATTTCATTTGCATTTTCTTCATTGCTTCAAATCTGCACAAAAACAACAATTTAGCCAACTTTTCTTTATTTTTTTCAACTTATTTCTTCTTTGTCTATACTCCGACAAGCTTGCATGAATTTATCTTATAAATGATATTTTTAGCTTGCTCGTTATTCGATAAAATATGCAAAAATGGAAAGAACAACTTAGTTTTAGGGTTGAATAATCCTCATAACTGAGAATTATCAGAAATACAACACAAAAAAAATACATAAGCATACAACAACAACCAAAAATTACACCAGTATACAACATATACATAAATTACAAAAAGAAGAAAAACTAAAATAAGAAAAGAAAACTGAACAATTACACAATTATACAAATATACAAGGAAAAACAAAAGAAGAAAATTTAAACAAATATAAATTATTTACACTCTAAATTAAGATCAAGCACTTTCACCATGGTATTAATTACACTAAAAATACTCCAATCCCCGACACGACGCCAAATTTGATAGAAGACTTGTTGAATGTCCTATCAAGATTAAATTTATAAAAAAAATCAGATCATTAAGCATTTTGCAATAATAGTGACCAAGGGATCCACAGGGATTAAGGTTCTTAGATTTAATTAAGTACCACAGTTAATTATGCCCAATTTTATTTAGAGAAAACTAACTCTAATTTGGTTCTTTTGACAAAAACATAAAACCTAACCTATTATGTACAAAGTTGGAGTCTAATTTTAGAGAGACATTCGTTAATTACAATTCATGAAGCTCAACTATGAAATTGACTAAAGAACTATTAAACATGCAACAATCCTAAGCTAAGAATTACTAGAATATCTAATTGACTCTCTCGAGCCCAATTGAACTCATGCAAAATGTAAATCAACCTCTTGGTCTATTTCAACAACTAGACATGGCATTATGAAATTCTCTTAATAACTTATAGTCTTACCTATTCATTCTCATGCAATCGATTAATCCTAGTTATGCTTCTAAGTTCTTAGTTAAACTTACTTTTTCAAGCTAAATTTAATTTAACATACAAAACTATGGCCGAGAGCTTAGAAGATTAATTCAAGATGCATAAAAGACATTACAAATACATTCAATAAATCAAACATTATTTTATAACAATAATGCATCAACAAAGAGTCTATAATACTCGAATACATTCAAATATAGTTCGCTAAATCCTAAAATTTAAAGACACAGAGGAAAGGGAAAAGAAAAAAACTGGACGACGAGTGCCAACACTCGTTCCTGACGTGATGTCCCACGATCCCCAGCGTTGAGTCTCCTCTTTAGCTCTCAAGTTGCTCTCTAGACCTCCCAACAGTGCTCCTATCAAAATTAGGGTTTTGGTCTCTCCAAAACGGCTCTCCTTGCTCAAAATACAAACTTTCCTTTTATAGTGTCGAGACAGCATTGCAACGCTAGAGGCAGCGTTGCAACGTTGTCCCTTCAAATTTTGTAAAAAGGGAAAAAATATATTTGACTAGCGTTGCAACGCTACGCTATGCCTGCGGATTTTCAAGGTTGAAAAGCTTCTCAAATGGCGTTGGAATGCTATAAGGAGTTTTGTAACGCTATGCTCTCGGATCCAAATGCCTTGTTCTTCTTCTTCAACACTTGAATCCTCAAATATAGCCTTAAGTTGCTCAAATTTGTCTGATTATGTCACAATTCTCTGATTTTTCTCAAAATGCTCGATTTCTGAGAAATAAACATAAAAATACATGAAAGCACACAAAATTATAGCGAAACTAGCATAAAAATAAGCCTAGAAATAGCACACTTATGCATTCTATCATTCACCCTGAGGCGCTCCAGTCCTTTTTGTGAAGAAAAAGGATGGGTCGACGCACCTGTGCATAGACTACTGAGAGCTGAACAAGGTGACCATAAAGAACAAATACCCACTTCCTCGAATCGATGACCTATTCGATAAATTGCAGGGAACGGCCGTGTTTTAAAAAATTGACTTGAGGTCTGGGTACTACCAGTTAAGGATTAGGGAAGAGGATGATAGCATGCAATTATGCTATCTTATGTCCAAATATTTTAGCTAGTTTTGCTATGATTTTGTGTATTGTGATGCCTATTTGTGTATAACTTGCAGAAATTGAGCTTAAAGAGTAAAACGGAGTGTTTGGGGGCATTTTAGTCATTTTGGAGCTAAATTGGGCAATTTTTTGAGAGCCAAGAAGAGATTAGATGAAGTGCAAGCTGTTGGAGCCGAGAAGACGACATTGCAACACTTGAATTGGCGTTGTAATGCAATAATTTTCCATTTGGACCCGAGAGCTAGCGTTGCAACGCTACCCTATGGCGTTGTAATGCTAGAAACGTGCTTAAATGAAAGCTTTCGTCCGTAGCGTTGCAACGCTACTTATAGCATTGCAATGCTACCCCCTACGCGCAATAAGAGACGATAGCTTTTTTGGAATGTTGTCCCTAACATTCCAACGCTATCGCGATAGAGGGTATTTATTCATCATTTTCTCTTCGTCCAAAAGGAGGCCAATTCGAGGGTTTTAACCCTAATCTCGATTCCATACCATATTTGAGGGTATTTGGGAAGATTTACGAGCATTTTTTAGAGGAATTGAAGACCTTGGAACTCGGATTATCTCAAGAATGCGGGATCGTCCTTCATTTGCACTTTATTTCCCTTTTCCTTTCATATATAGTTATTTTAGTGGCTGTAATTAGGGGTTTTAATTTGTAATTGTTGAATATGTTTAGTTAAATCCCCTAACTTCTATGGGTTGTTGTAATTCTTGGATCATTGCACTTAATTTTACTTAATTTAGTTTGTGATTTTTGGTTGATTAAGTGTTTATGTTCATTTATGCATTTTAGGCTTAATGCCCTTAGATTGTGTTCGTTAATTAATTGAGGTTGGACTAGGAGGAGACTGATAGGAGATTCTTAGTTAGCTTAATGCACGGCTAGTTAACTACCCGAGTGACAGCGAGATAGCTTGTTAATTAATTGTAGTTAGTGCTGAAGATTAATTAATTAGGCACCTTCTAATTGATTAGTTACTAAGTGGAGGCTCGACAGACATAAGCTTAGACTAGAACTGGATGCATGACTATAGATTAATTACCTGAGTGACAACATGAGTAATAATTAATTTATAAAGGTCAGTGAGGAAGGGTCGTAATACCGAGTGAGAATTAATTAATGAGACAGACACGAGATTTAATTAATTACACTTGAGATTTGGAGAAGATTGACAGGAGATTCCATGACCGTAGGCTTCTAGATTTATGAATCAAACACTTGGTTATGCCTAATTCCTTGCTTAATCAAGTAAATTAAGGTCAATGAATGCAATCAACAAATATAGAATTACCTTTCGATTTGTGTCTCCCATTTATTTTTCTTTCTAGGTTTAGAGTTTATTTTCATATCTGCTCGTGCTTTTTGTTTTCTAATGAAAGTAAAGTGAGATTATTTGCAATACTTAGTTGAATTAAAAATCAATCCCAATGGATATGATACTTGGTAGGAATACCGTTTTATTATTACTTTGATTGCATGCGCTTGCATGTACACACTGATCAAGTTTTTGGAGCCATTGCCGAGGATTGTTGTTTTTTAATTCGATTAATATTGTGGAGAAATTGCTTGCTTTAATTTAGAGGTTTTTATTGTTTTGTTCTTTCTTGCTTGTTTTTAGTCTTGGTTTGAGTCTTGGTCATTTGTTTCTGGTTGTGTTGCATCATGTGTTTGGTTGAGTCTGTTTTTAGTTATTTTATTATTTTTAGATGGCTTCTAATAGATTTGGGTGACCCTTTAGGGAATTTGAGCCCGAAGAATAAACACCACCTTTTAGTTCGTTTCCTTATAGTTATCTCTCTGTTAATTATGAGCCTTTTAGTGAGGATTATAGGTTTCATAGTTATCAAATGCCGAGTTATTATCATACCGAATCTATGAGTTATAGAAATCCTATGTATGATAATAATGAGTGCACTTGGAACCATGAACCATATCCTAACTTTTTCAAGAAGTCCAAGTAGAGGAAGAATCCCCTTTAGAGAGAGAGTTTAGAGAGTCGATTGAGGAGGCTAGAGCATTGACTGTGCAATTAGATGAGATAGAGAAGAGACTGCAGACCTTAAGGGACGTTCGTGAAGTGGAATCCACTTCTTTAGGATGTTTAGTGAGTCACTTGACCATTAATTCACTGATAGCCTTTCTACAGCTTAATTCTTTTAATTTTACTGAGATTGGGCAGTTAAGGGAGAGTTGTATTGAGAATAAGGAAGAATTAGAGAATTTTAGCATACACCAAGATCGAGTCAGTGAGGATGAGAGAGGAGTTGAGCCTATTTCAGTTGAGGATGTTCAAGGGGTAGAGTTTGAGGTTGTCAGGCTCTTGTCTGTTTTATCTCTTGATAGTTCTCTTTACCTTGAGTGTTCTTTTTCATATTCTCATGAGTCCGTGTCAGAGTCTTTTTATTTTGATCTTTCTCCTTTTATTCTTGTTATATTTAGAAATATCAAAAATATTTATGCTTCAGGGTCCCATAAGAAGCTAGTGATCTTGCTAGTCTTGGTTTGTTTTGTTGACTCTAGGAAGAGGGGCCTGAAGAAATGGAAGAACTTTTATGTGCCTTGAGAGCCCACACGAGCCCTGTCTAGCTAAAGACGTTAAATAAGCGCTTCTTGGGAGGCAACTCAAGCTTTCTTTCCCTTAGTTCCTTCTTTTTGCTTTTCTTTTTGTTGCTTTGTGTTGATCTCATGTTTTCATGGGTTGATTGTTCTAGGAGCTCGACATTTTTTTCCCATCATGCACCTCAGTTAATAAGGCAGAATCGAGGAGTCTCTTGCACTCTAGCTCCCTACAATGTTTGACATCAATCATGCTCGTCAATGGAAGTCTCTTCAATTTAGGGAAGTGCCATTACCCATCTTATCTTTTATTTGTCCTTTTTGCATATTGATTGCTTTATTTAAACATTGAGGACAATGTTTGATTTAAGTGTGGGGGGAATGGTCCTAGGCTGTTATTAGAGATGATATTATTGAAATTTTTTGTTGTGAGAATGTGTGTTGTAGAGTTGTTTTACGATGTTGCATGCTGAAGTGATGATGAAATTCCATGATTTGTGCCCTTTAGTGGATTGTTTATGCATATGTTTTGTGGAATTTCAGAATGCTGAAATTTGGGTAAATTTAAAACTTTGGCTTTGGATTCTTTGCAAATGTCGAGCATGCAGCCTAACGTTGATTAGTTGAATATTTAGAGGAGGATTATGTTTTCCATATATTTGTTGTCACCTCGACAGGCTTAAGATTTGATTCGAATGTGACCTTGCATGGTTATTGGTAATGTTGTACTTAGGAGTATCACGTTTATTTACTGGGGAAAACATGAAAAATAATTTACAAAGAAAAGCATGAAAAAAAAGAGAGTAGAGTCACGCTTAATGTCCTCAAGGGTAAAAAGAGTTGCCTCTACTGTGATCAGTTAGGCCACTCATTGAGCGAGTGCTCTAGGTAAGGGTCTCTGCAGTAGATGTGCGAAAGCTAGTGCCTTTGGGTGAGTAAAAGAAAAAAAAATTGTGTGAAGGTCGACCAATAAATTCAGTTATCCTAGTTAAGTTTTATCTTCGATTTGTGTAAGTTAGCTGGATGATTGAATCTTAGGGCGAATGTAGGGGGAAGATAAATGGAGGAGAGCATACTGTTACTTTGAGTTAGTAAACGAGTCAATACATAGGCTTTGCGCACACACACACAAGGAGTTTAGAGTTCCTTTTAAATTTCTCATGATTTAAGCATGTTCTCATTCCATTGTTCTTATTTTTAATTTCACTATTAAGTACATTGAGAATTGAGTCACTTTTGCCTGCAATTTTCAGAAACATTTATCATTTTAGAGAGAGTTTTATTTTTCTTTGCTCGGGACTAGCAAAGGTTTAAGTGTGGGGGTATTTGATAGCATGCAATTTTTCTATCTTATTTCCTATTATTTTAGCTAGTTTTCTATGATTTTGTGTGCTTTGATGCCTATTTGTGTTTAATTTGCAGAAATCTTGCTAGGTTTAATCTTTAGGAGGCTAAGTGATTAAACCTATAAATTTTGTGTGCTTTGATGCCTATTTGTGTTTAATCTCACAAATCGAGATTAGGGCTAAAACCCTCAAATTGGCCTCCCAAACACCCTCAAATATGGCCTGCATATTTGAGGGTTTGACATCATTTTCTCTTCGTCCAAAGGGAGGCCAATTTGAGGGTTTTAGCCCTGATCTCGATTCCAGGCCATATTTGAGGGTATTTGGGAGGATTTGTGAGCATTTTGGAGCATAATTGAAGACCTTGGAGCTCAGATTCAAGATTGATCACCTCAAGAATGCGGGATCGTCCTTTGTTTGCACTTTCTTTCCCTTTCCTTTCATTTATTGTTATTTTAGTGGCTGTAATTAGGGGTTTTTGATTTGTAATTGTTGAATATGTTTAGTTAAATCCCTAAATTCTATGGGTTGTTGTAATTCTTGGATCATTGCACTTAATTTTACTTAATTTAGTTTGTGATTTTTGTTTGATTAAGTGTTTATGTTCATTTATGCATTTTAGGCTTAATGCCCTTAGATTGTGTTTGTTAATTAATTGAGGTAAGACTAAGAGGAGACTAACAGAAGATTCCTAATTAGCTTAATGCACAATTAGTTAGCTACCTAAGTGACAGCGGAATAACTGGTTAATTAATTGTAGCCAGTGCTGAAGATTAATTAATTGAGCACCATCTAATTGATAAGTTACGAAGTGGAGGCTCGACAAAGATAAGCTTAGACTAGAACTGAATTCATGATTATAGATTAATTACTTGAGTGATAGCATGAGTAATAATTAATCTATAGAGGTTAGTGATGAAGGGTCGTAATGCTGGGTGAGAATTAATTAATGAGCAAACACAAGATTTAATTAATTACACTCGAGATTTGGAGGAGACCGACAGAAGATTCCATGACCTTAGGCTTCTAGATTTATGAATCGAGCACTTTGTTAAGCTTAATTGCTAGCTTAATTAAGTAAATTAAGGTCCATGAATGCAGAAGGGGAATGCATTCATTTGGAACGGTGCCTGTGAGACGAGCTTCTAGGAGCTCAAATGGAGGTTGGTTTCAGCTCTTATATTGACCATACTTGATGGAACATGAAATTTTGTGGTGTATAGTGATGCATCTAAGAAGGGACTAGGTTGTGTGTTGATACAGCAAGGGAAGGTGATTGCTTATGCTTCTCAACAGTTGAAGGACTATGAGTGTAACTACCCAACTCATGACCTGGAGTTAGCGGCGGTAGTCTTTGCCTTGAAAATCTAGAGACATTACTTGTATGGGGAGAAGTTCCAAATCTTCACAGACCACAAGAGCCTCAAATACTTCTTCACTCAAAAGGAGTTGAATATGAGGCAGTGCATGTGGCTTAAGCTAGTAAAGGAATATGACATGGAAATCTTGTACCATCCAGGTAAGGCGAACGTGGTCGTCGATGCCCTCGTAGAAAATCAGCTCATACCTCAGCTTGATTACTAGCCAAGCTCACTTACAGACTGACATAGAGTGCACGAGGATAGCAGTGGTGATGGGAGAAGTTACTATTCAATTTGCCCAGTTGATAGTTCTGCCAACCTTAAGGCAGCATATTATAGATTCCCAACAGGGGAATCCTGGTCTTGTTGATGCCTTGTGCCAAGTTGAGTCAGAGCAAGAGAGCAATTTCTCGTTGGCAATATATGGGGACCTTATATTTAGAAGGCAGTTGTGTGTGCTCGAGGTGGATGAGCTCAGGAATGAGATTCTATCTTAGGGTTTAACTCCCCATTTTCAATGCACTCAGGCAGCACCAAGATGTATTAGAATCTGAAACAATTTTATTGGTGGCATAGTATCAAGAGGGATGTTGCAAACTTCGTCAGCAAGTGTTTAGTCTGTTAACAGATAAAGGCTCCGAGGCAGAAGCTAGCAGAATTGTTGCAATCGTTGAGCGTGCAACAGTGGAAATGGGAGGAAGTGTTCATGGACTTTATCATCAAGTTTTCCAGAACAGATAGAGGTTTCACTGTGATTTGGGTGATCATTGATAGACTGACCAAGTCGACTCATTTCTTGCCAGGGAAGCCTACTTATATAGTTGGGAAATAGACACTGTTATACATGGACGAAGTGGTCGGGCTTCACGGGGTTCCTGTGAAGATTGTTTCGAATAGGGACCCTCGTTCATGTCAAACTTTTGGAAGAATTTTCAAAGGGCTTTGGGCTCGGAGTGTAACTTTAGTACAACTTTCACCCCCAAACCGATGGTCAAAATGAAAGGTTGAACGGACCTTGGAGGATATGTTGCGGCTTGTGTGTTTGACTTTGCAGATAATTGGGATACACACTTGCATTTGATGCTGTTTGCCTATAACAACAGTTATCAAACAACGATTGGCATCACACTTTTCGAGGCTCTTTATGGAAAGAGGTGCAAGCCCCTGTGTATTAGGGTGAGGTAGGCGAGTGCAAGTTGTTGGGACTTGAACTAGTCTATGTTAGGATGAGGCGATTAAGAAATCAGGGCTAGGATGCTAACTGCATAAAGTAGACATAAGAGTTACGACGAAGGAGGCGAAGCGACTTAGAGTTTGCAGTCGATGATCACGTGTTCCTGAGAGTGGAACTGATGAAAGAAGTTTTGAGGTTTAGGAAGAAGGGGAAATTAAGTCTCAAGTTTATCGAGCCATTTGAGATCTTAGAGCGGCTTGGCCCTGTGGCATATTGTTTGGCTTTACCTCCTCTCTCTGCAGTTCATGATGTGTTTCACGTGTCAATGCTATGAAAGTATGTTCCAAATCTGTCACATGTGATTAATCACGAGCCCTTGTGCGTGAATGAGAACCTGAGTTATGAGGAGAAGCCCATACAAATCCTGGCAAGGGACTAGAAGACTCTCCGTAATCTAGAAATCGACTTGGTCAAAGTGCTCTACCGGAATCATTAGGTAGGAAGCGACTTGGGAGCGAGAAGACGAGAGGCAAGCTTTGTATTCCGAACTTTTTTCAAGACTAGAAACTTTCAAGGATGAAGATTCTTAAAGAGGGAAGGTTGTAATGCCCAGTATTTTTTTTATTTGGTTTATTTATTGGAATTACATGTTGTATGAGATTTTTACCTTATGGTAATTTGGAATTGATTTAATTTTTGAATTTGGGAGTTGTAAGAGAAAAACGGACCTTCCAAGTTAAATCAATTTGAATTTTCGAAAAGGATTTGAAATAACAAAAAAAAAAAAAAAAAAAAAAAAGGAGAGAGAGAAAGTTAATTGGTCAAGTCCCCTCTCCCTTTTCTCTCCTCCATTCACCAGCCAACCCCTATTCTTCCCTTCCTTTTATTTATTTATATTTTTTTTATCTATTTTAATCTCTCTCTCTCTCTCCCCTATAAGCTTTTCTCGCGTGGAAATGGACAACTAAACGTGAAGATTAGATCGGTTTAAAAAAAACTCTAATATGACCTAATAAAATTATGCCAGGTCAACACCTAAGTTTTACTCTTACTAATTACCAAATTTATATGCCATGGAAGTATGAATTGAACCAATGAAAATGGTCTCTCTTAACAGTGAAACTGAAACCTTGGGATTCCATTCTTCTATTAAAAACGCAGCTCAACTCAAACAAAGAATTAACACAAAATCTTTTCATACACTCTGAATTTCTGTAGATCAACGCTGTGGCACATTTGGACGAGGATGACTATCTTCAACATCAACATCATTTGAATTTCCTTCGCTAAATCCAAAAGTCATCCAATCCAATGGCTCATATTCATCCACTGTTCTTCCGCTCAAATCGTCTTCCGATTTCATCATCCACGCCGTCTCGATCAACGGCGTCGGCGTCACCACATTCTCATTCTGCATCGACGGAGTTAAATCACTTGATACCGCCGGCGGAAATCCTGGACTCGCTGATGGCGAAACAGAGGAAATCGCCGGCGATTCGACCTGGAAATGCGATCTCTCCGGCACAGGACCAAGAAATACGCGATTGAAAGGAAGATCAACAGTTTTATTCGAAGAATTACTGGGACTAATCGGTGGAGAAACTGAGGAAAGGTCGATTGAGCGATCAGCGGGAGGAACTGTGAAATGTCTCTTCTCCTTGGAACCGCGATCGATTTGAGGATCGCTAGGGCGAAACGGCGGAAGAAGAGGAGGAGAATCGTACGGAAATCCGATCTGAGAATGGAGAGTGAGAATACCTCCCAAGCCATGGACCGCAACGTGACGGCCGTAGTACAATCCAGGGAGAACGACATTGACGCCGTTGAGGGAAATTGCGTCGGAGGGAGATCCGCGGAGGCGGCGAGTGACGGAAATGTACTTTGAGCGTAGCAGAGTCCGGATCGGTACGTGAGAGGGCAAGCGGTTGAGATCGGAAACAGAGAGGCGGCGAGGGAGGCCGTGGTAGCGGAGAGTGGCGGTGTAGGCGGAGGCGGACTGAGTCATGGCGAGGGCGAAGAGAGAGGAGTCGGTCGGTGCGAAAAAGGTGAAGGAGGCGTTGGCGTTGGCGGTGAGAAGATCGAGCTGGAGGTCGGAAGTGGTTATGGCGTTGGAGAAGAGGTTGTAGCCTCGAGCTCTGACAATGGAGAGCATTGCGTCGAGTTCTTGCGTTGGAATGGAGCTGACAATGGAGTTTTTGGTGAAAAAGAGGGAAAGCATGAGGAGAGCAACATAGCGATGGAGTCCGATCTTGATGCGGACTCGGAACGCCATTGACGAGAGCTTCAAGAATCAAGAATGAACGTAGTTGCGTTGCTGCTCTTCTGCAAGTTCGTATTCCCGTTTTTTCAGTGCCTTTTATCAATTTAACCTCTTTTTCATTTTTATTTATTAATCTTTAATTATTGCTTTTTCTCTCCCTCTTTTCTTTTTTTTTTTCCCTTAAATTATTTTATATATTTTTTGGAAAAAAAACTTGGTGTGGTGTTGCCCATTTTATAACCACACAAAACCAATTTTTGATTTTTTTTTTTTTTTAAAATCCTATGGTTGTAAGGTGCCTAAGGCAGCACCACACTTCCAAGTTGTGCCCATATTTTTTATCTGTCAAATTTAATTTAATCCTGTTTTTAATCTAGTATATTTTATTTTGGCCTTTGTAGTAAGTTGTAAATCCATATATTCAGGTTGTAATCTGAGTTAGAGTAAATGGAAATGTTTTTATTGTTGATTATAATCTAAGTATATACTTAATAGTTCATAATAAGCCTCCTCAACTAATTAATTAAGAATAGGGGTGTTTGATTCCTTATTTTGGAAGTGGGGGGTATGGATTTGTTTAAACAAACCCACATTTGGTTGGAAATTTTGTTAACCCAGGTTTGCTACAGTTAATACTATTGTACTCCTCAAGTTGGTTACAGTGTTTTACCTTACTCACCAGATTTGCTACAGTACTTTATTCATACTCCTCAAGTAGTGTTTTACCTTACTCACCAGATTTGCTACAGTACTTTATTCATACTCCTCAAGTTTGCTACAATACACATTTTATCTTTAATCATGCTTTTAAAATGCTTTAAATTTTTAATAAAAATATATTAGTTAGATAAAAATAATTAATTAATGATAACTTTATAATAAATAAGTAAATAAATGTAGTTCAAATTTCAAATAGTAATAATTAATTTATAAACCGATATGTCGGCTTCGTTATACTTCATGTTTTAGAGCAATTACAATGATATATTTATAGGAAGGAATTTCTTTGTATTGTGTTCCTACATTGACAAATATTAGAAAAAAAAAACAATTACAAAACTAACTAAATATTTATTTTACAAAATAATTATTCAAAAAGTGTTCAGATTAACAATAATATTAAAAAATAAATTCTTCATTTTTAAAGTAATAGTTCATAATTTATAAGAAACTTATTATTATATTTTAAAATTTTTATTAACATATAAATTATAATAAAAATTATTTTATTATAAATTCCAAACCACACACGTTATATAAACCTAGATTTAATACGTCAATTTTCATTTGATAAAAAAAAATCCATTTCTCTAAATCCACAACTTTCCTAAACTCATTTTCTTGTGAAAAATGTAAGAATCATGTTATCATAGTCAATTAAAGACATAATATTTATAAAACTAATTAATTAAACTATTTTGGTTAGTGTATCTTGAAGTTAATAGCTTTAAAATAATATTATTTAAAATACTTTAACTTTATAACCTTATGTATTAGTTAAATATAAAAAGTTAAGTTTAATAGTAATTTTGATGATAAGTAGTAAATAACTTTTGTTAGCACAACAAGTTATAAATCATTAAATAAACAATTGATAACATTTTCTTTATGGTTAATTTTATGTTGGATATATTTGCATAAAAAATTTTGTTTATATTTGTTCACACTTTGATAAATAGTCTACAAATATTTTCATGAACAATTAAATATTTATTCTATAAAATAATTATTGGAAGAAAATTGAGTGGACAAATGTATTAAAAATATTTTATTTATTATTAAAATAATACTCTCTAATTTCATAATAAAAGTTACATTTTAAATATAATTTAATATATAACTTTTATTACTTTAATTAAATAATTTATATTATTTATTACAAATTTTAAATTTACCAACCAAATAGATTTTTAATAAACTCAGGTTTAACAACTTAGAATTCAAACACAGACTTAACAAACTCAGGTTTATATATTTCTCATGGAAAGTTAACTATTTAAAAATTTATCAAAAAAAATTATTTGATTTAATTGAGATTGAAAAAAAGAAAAAAAAAAACTAAGCATTGAATAACGAGAACTCGATCCCCACAAAATTTAACGGAGAATTTCGTAGGAATGATGATTAACATGGGAGGCGGGACGGCTAACTAGAACCAATGTAAATTTTGGCAATTTTCTCTTTTCTAAGTTTCTTTCTTTCACTTTTGGTTATTTTTTTCATTACACCTAAGGTAAGGAGATGGAAATTTTAAAATCCTCTAAAACCTTCAAATTTGTCAACACATTATAGTATTGATTTGTTCTACATCACTCAAAATACGACAAATTAATACTTAAACCTCGCACAATAGTTTAGCATTCAATGAATTGACTCACAAACGAGCACTCTCAAAATTTTAGCCCCTCATCAATAACTTTATCCACTACTTTAAGGGGCCAGAACTCTAAAGGCACCAAAGAGAGGAAGATGTTGGGACAAAAAGGTCCTTCCAAGAAAGTAGCTCCATCCACCTATGGCAAAGCTATAAATTTTCATACAGAGAGTAGAGTTTTATGTCAACATTTTTTATACGTACAATCTTTCCATTTTGAAAATTTTGGGGATAAATTAGGTAAAATCTTAAAATCTTAACCTTTTTATATACTAGAAAACTTTTACGTGTGCTGCACGTGTAATTTGTTTTAACATACATTTCTTTTTAAATTTTAGAATTTGAAAATACCATTTTAATTTAGATATATTAATATACATGTATATAATGATAGTAATTATATTGTTATTATATTAAATGTTTATTTAAATAAATCAATCTTGAATTATGAAAAATAAAATTAAAAGAAACAAATGTAGATTGCCTCTTTAGATATGATAATGAATTTCAATACGTCTCATTTCTTAGTTTGATACTTCTCAATAAAACTTTTACAAATAATACTTGCTATGAAACTCCAATTATTTAGTGATAGGTTTGAGATCCCGCATTAACATACACTTCATTGTATCTACAATTTCACAATTAAGAAAAGAACAATTATAAAATAATTGGCTTGGAATTTAAATAAATTGTAACAATTTCAAATTGTAGCCTAAGAAGAAATAATGGAAAAAAAAAAAACTTTGAATCAATTTGATATAAAAGAAATGAAATCATTGTATGCGCTTAGCATGATTTTCTTAAAAAATAAAATAAAAACAACTTGGCATAAAAAAACAAAAATTACATTTTATTAACGCAACTTTAGCAAATGCAACACAATGTAACATTATAAATTTTAAATAAAATTAATGTGAAAGAAAAACATAAGATGGAATATACCTTGAATCAATCAATTTGGTGGAAAAAAAATATTTACTTAACAATTAGTCTCAATGCAAATGCATAGAACTATTTACAGGAAAAGCAAGATGTCTATTATAATGGATCACTTGATTTTTTGTTTTGGAATTTGAAAAGATTGATATTTATTGCATCTACTTTAATATACTATTTTTTTTCCACGCTTTAATCGTGGATAAAAATCTTCCACTCCACCCTAAAAGGACACTTTATCTTCCATCACCATAATAAAATACTTCATATTCCATGCATTTACTTAAAAAACAAAATTAAAATTAATGGCCGTTATAGCAATAGCATCAATCTAATTAAAGAAAAGAAATCTTTCATATTTCGTAAATACATCATCTCAAAAGAAAATGGAGAAAAGAACTTTTCAATAACCTTGATGGAACAACCTAATAATTAAAAAAAATGCAATTTAACAGTTCAGTGGAATAATTAAAGACCCACGTTGAACATTTTTTTTCTTAAAACGAAAATTGAAAATAATAATAATAATAATAATAATAATAATAATAATAATTGTTAGAATAATTTAAAACTCCACTTTATGTTCAACATTTTTTTCTTAAAATCAAAATTGAAAAAATTGAAAAAACAAATAATTTTTTTAAAAAATTGTTTAGTGGAAGATTTAATACCCACGTTCAACATTTTTCTTTAAGATATAAGGGAAAAATGATTAAAAATATAAATAAGTAAATAGACTAAGTTGAAATTTATTGGAATAAAAAAAACAGACTAAGAGAGAGACCCTTTTGAAATAATGAAATTAGAGTTGGGACAAAATAGTCTAAAAAAGATTCTCAATTTTAGCAATTTTTTAATATTGTAAATAAATGTAAATGTAGATGAAAATGTAAATGTAAAGATAGAGATAAAAGATGTAAAGGTAATTGCTATTTCATAGCGGAAAAAAAAGTGTCGTGGGCTATTACACTCCACCCTATTTTTATTTTCAATAGGACATATAAATAAAGACAACAAAAACAAATTACAGCCATTCATCTTTTTTAATCATCTTTTCTAGCCACAAAAGGGGTATTCTTCCAAAAGTTGTACATTTGCATACTTAGTCCTTACAGGTTCCTCTCCAATGAGTTTATGTCTCCAAATACTAAATATAGAGATTTCGAGAGAAGAAATTGAGGCAGAAAGAAAAACAAACGAAGAAGATGAGACTCAATATTTTGTAGAAAAAAAGTAGGGAAGAACTCTTATATAGTAGTAGAGGTTGAAGAATGTTACAAAACTTTTGAAATTCCAACATTTTATTAATTGGAATCAAATGTGAAGTCATTAGTTTTAAAATTAATTTATAGAAAATAAATGAATAACTCATCTAACTTTTCACCTTCTTTAAGTCTTATTTAAAAATTATTTTATAAATTTCAATATTAATTGTGAATAAAAACATTACACACACATATATAATTGATAATATATACGAAACTAAAAATGTAAAGATTATTGTATTTGCAAAATAAACATCTAGTTTCGTTAGAAATTTTTGCATGCAAGTTTTTTTTTTTTTAATACCATTCAAATTATTATATTAATTTTATAAGAACTCACCAATGAATTTAACTTAAAACATACCTACGCTTAGTTTAAAACAATAGAATATCATCCTCAAGCTTCATTTTTTGCACATTTTCAAGTCTTTTCTTAAATTACAAAGGATTAACAGTACAACAAAAGAAAAAGCAACATGAAGGTTAAATTAAGTAATTCAACAAAAAAAAAATTATAAGGCAAAGCAAGACAATGAATAAAAGAAGAAAAGTAAACCTAAACATAAGAAAAAACTCAAATGTTTGTACAAAGAATGTTGAAGAGAGCTCTATATATAGTTGTAGGAGATAAAAGTTACAAAACCTTTGAAATTTCACCATTAAATATAATTAAATATAAACTCATAAATTTTGAAAATTAAGTTTTTTTTTTTTTTTTTTTTTTAGTACAATAGGGGTTGGGGGGATTCGAACCACAGACCTCATGGTCATTAACACATTCAATATGCCAGTTGAACTATTCTCTCTTTGGCAATTGAAAATTAAGTTATAAGTTATATATGAATGTGAGAATGTGCAAAATGTTAAACACAATTAATGTTAATTTTATTGTATATTTTTAATTAAATAATAATAATAAGTGATAAAATAGTTCTAAAAAATATAATAATATTTTCTTTTAAAAAGGTTGAAACTTGATGCACCTAAGGATGGGTAGAACTTGTTTTTTTATTAATCCATTTTTTAAGTTTAAAACAATTTTGTAAGTTATTTCAAAATAAAAAATAAAAACCAATTTAGTAAGGTCGATTTAGGTATTATTTTTAAAATTAAAAATAATATTGTAAAAAAAAATGTTCCATGTTTTAGCTTTTAAAATACTATTTTATGAGTTAAATTAAATATATAATTTTATAATTATTAGTGGCATGTTTGTAAATTTAAGATTTGGCAAAGGAGCAAAATAGTCTAAAAATGATTCTCCTCCTTAGCCACTTTTTAAGATAGTAAGATAAGATATTTTTTTTAATGTAAGATGAATTGAGAGAGACATTGTCCCTTATTTCTTCTTTGTTCCGTCCTGTTCTTTAAAGCTATTGTTGCTTGAAAGTTTGTACATGAACGAAATTAGTTCATTTATTGATTGAGGTAGTTATTGTGCTTGTGGTGAGCACTTGCGTTATTTATTATTTGTTTTGGCAACATTCTTATTCTAATGAAATATACTTGATCTGTGAAAGGTGACAAGGAAAATGAAGAAAAAGAAAAGTTGTTGTGGTATGTTGACAACTTTCATGATCTTTCTAGAGAAGAATTCGGAACTCCAAAATCTTTTGAATACAAGAGAACATAAGCATGAAAATTAATGTTTTTTTTAAGTTCAACGACACATGTGGGAAAAGAGTTTGAATCTCTGACCTTTTGATCGAAGATGTATGCCTAAACTAGTTGATCAGCTATTGATGCGCGAAAATTTGCTAATCTAATTATAAACTAAGTCCCTCTCGGGCCCGTGAGAGGGTGAGGCTCTATGGTTCAAGTCCCAAAATCAGCAGTTAAGGGAACTACTCATCTACTTACCCTATATGGGAATGAGTGAATTCTATCTTGTGAGATTATGGTCCCAGCTCCCTATTTGGTCAAGTCTCCAAAATGGTACGCATATTGAATTGGCTATAAAGACCACTCTCACCCATGCAAATCAAAGGATAAGCCCTCACTCAGGATTAAGATCGAGTGGCATATGATCGTTCTGATGAAATATTAATCTTCTCAATTAACCGATGTATAAGGAGAGATTAAATATTTCATGGTCCATTCTTATACAAACTCATTGTATAAGATACCCCCACTCACATGTCTCCACATGAACGATTTTGATCAAATCATTTGTAACTATTACAAAGTGGGTCGTACCAATAGTGTTACCAAGATAAGGCACCCAACCTTATTCATATACTATGACCCTTTAGGTTATTTCTTGAACATGATCCTCCCGTATGTTAACCACATATTGTTAAATATTACACTAATAATCTAGGATTTTTCATATAATGGATAATATTATATTGCAAATAAAATAATCAAATTTATTATTAATTATTAAATAAATCATTAATTACGAGGCTTTAGGACATAAATCCCAACACTTGCAGCCATTGATTACTTTTCAAGATGGGCTGAAGCAATCGCACTAAGAGAAGCCAAGAAGGAAAATGTTGCAGACTTTGTTCGAACTCACATCATCTACTGCTATGACATCTCACATCGTATCGTGATAGATAATAGGAGACAATTCTCCAACAGTATAATGGACAAGTTGTGTGAGAAATTCAAGTTCAAGCAGTACAAGTTATGTATAACACTGCAGCGAATGGGTTGTCAGAGGCATTCAACAAAATGTTGTTCAACTTGGTGAAGAAGGTGATCTCTAAGACAAAAAGAGACTAGCAAGAAAGGATTGGTGAAGCACTCTGGGCTTACAGAACTACGCATCGCACTCCCATCGGAGTTACACTCTATTCCCTCGTTTATGGGGTAGAGGTCGTGCTCCCTTTGGACAGAGAGATTCCGTCATTGAGGATGACCGTACAGCAAAGGCTGACAACAAAAGATAATGCGAAATTGCACCTTCAAGAGTTGGAAGCACTCGATGAGAGAAGATTGGATGCTCAACAAGCGTTGGAGTGTTATCAAGCACAAATGACGAAAGCGTTTGATAAAAGTCTCAAACCACGGTCATTTCAAGTTAGTGATCTCATACTTATTGTTCGAAGGCGAATCATCACGAAGCAACATACGAGAAGCAAGTTTATGCCTAAGTGGGATGGTCCCTACATTGTCAAAGAAGTTTACACAAATGGAGCATACAAGATCGTTGACAAAGACTGCTTAAAGATCGATGCCATCAACGAAAAGTTTCTTTAAAAATTTTATGCATAAATGTAAACACTCATAATCGTAAGAGTATAAACTACATGTTGCTCCTGGCCCGCATTAGCTTAAAAGGTGAACGACCAAATTGAAGAAAAAAAAATGTATTTAGTGAACTACGTTATGACTTGATCCCTTCCATTAAAATGGTACGTAGGCAGCTTAAAGGAAACAAAAAAAAACTTTAAGTTCAGTCAAAGCAATAAACAAAAAAATCCAAGCTAGAAGTAGAATTCGAAGATATTTTTTATTTCATGATCAAATAGGGCTACAAATGGGCCAATTGGGCCAATAGAACAACTACAAGACAGTGAAAACAAATAAAAGGAAAGGGTAAATTGTCCACTTGTAGTCTCGCAGTTCTTGTCGCACACCCTCTAAGTAATCACCAAGCACTGTAAGGCTCTCGGCGTCTTGCTCACTTGCGATAGGGGTGCTTTCAACCACATTCACTTCTTCGTGTATCTTGGAGACTTCCAGTTGTCGCTGATATGAGAACTTCTCTTCCTCTGAGATCCAGAGTAAAATTTCCTCGTGATCAACCTCTAAAGTTTTGAGTTGGACTTTGAGTCTTTCAATCTCAAGAAGCGTCTGCTCAAACTCCCACTGGAGTGCATTTTTCCTTTCAAGAGAGAGGCTGTCGGTTGATGAGATGTTGTCCAATTTACTTTGAAGCTCTGCCAAGATGTGATCCCTCTGAGCCAAGGTCAGCTTGGAAGAGTGCAACCGCTTTAGTTCACTCTATACTTTCCCACATGGCGAAAGTAGTCATCTATAAAATGGCGAAGAGGTGGCAAGTCGGTTGCATCAACACTTGAGATGGTTCGAAATATCTTGTTCATTTCTGGTTTGAGAGAGAGAACCTTCTCAAAAGGGGCACGAGCAAGTTTCTATTGGGCAGCCTCCCACATAGTTTACGCAACTTGACGTCGTATGTCAGAAAAGTGCAAAATCATGCTGTCGGCATTGAAGATAGAAGCCTCCGAAACAGCAACTTGCACCTCCCTTGGCTCTTGTTGGGGTTGTGTATCAACAACAATAGAAGGGGTTGAAGTCATCACCCTATCATATGACACTCTTAATGATTCGATTTGTGCAGGAAGGGTGTGATAGCACACAAAAGTGTGCTATTTCTAAGCTTATATTATTGCTAGTTTATGGGTTTAAAGTGTATTTTATTCATTTAATTCATTCATTTTGTAGGATTCTAGCAAATATAGTGAAATTAAGTATTCAACGAAGATAGTAGAGTATTTGGAATGTAAAGGTATGTTTTGGAGCTTCAGAATTAAGAAGAAACGATGTTGCAGCTATGGGACCTGAGAAGATAGCGTTGAGATGCTATCCATAGCGTCTCAACGATATAACTGTATACATCCAAGCTCCAATTCTTGCAGAGGTGGCATTCAGACACCACTTTTGAGCGTCTCGACTCCCAAAACACGCGCGCCTAGCTAATTTCCGTCCGTAGTGTTGATACGCTATGTATTGCATCCCTGACTTTCCATCTTTATTGTGTGAATTAGGTCACAGTGTCGAAACGTTGTCCCAATGATTATAAATAACGTTTTAGCTGTGGATTCAGGGAGACCATTTGGAGAGGGACCAGTCTAGAGTCGATTTCTACTTCATATTTGGGACTAAGGGAACACTTTTGAGAGTTGGGGAAGATATTCAAGGCTCGAGATCGCGGCATATCACGATGGGATCGAGTGTGGCACGCGTTAGAGAGTTTTTCCCTTCCTTCCTATTTAATTTGTAGTTTTCGTTTTTAGACTTTCGTATGAGTTTAGCATTGTAATTGTGGATTTTAAGGATTGAACACATGTGTTTAAACTTGATTGTGATAGATGTAGGATCTAACGGCAACACTATAGGGGGGTGAATAGGGTTGCTACCAATTTTTTGTTTTAAATAATCCTAAAGTTCAAAAACTAGTTAAATGGAAAACACGAAGGAACAAGTATTAAATTAAACACAATTCGCAATCAATATGATTTATCAAGCAATAGAAAAATTAAATCCTAAGGCATGCGATTAAAAAAAATTGCAAAAATAAAAAACAAACATAAAGAGTAAGGGTAGACACCGAAATTGATAGTGGTTCGAAAAATCGTCTACTCCACTCTCCAAGACTCCTTCTTGGGTATTTTAATACGTGATCCTCTTGCAAGTGAGAACCAAACCGACACGACCCTCTTTTTCTTAGGCTAAAGAGAAACCCAAGATCTTTTTTACTGGTTCAGGATCAAACCAATTTCTTTTTCTCACAACCCAAGGTGTACCCACACCTTAATACAAAGCCCAATGAACAAAGAAAAATAAATCTCACAGGAATGCCTCTTTAATAGGCAAAATACACAAATTTATCACATAACAAAACACTCCAAAGATTCCTCACACAACTATAATTGGCCGGTTCAAAAGTATGTGAGAAAGTTGAAGGATTTTAGAACCTTTTTGGAGAGCTAAGAGTATGGAATGTTTGCTGGAAAAATTCAAAGTGTAGGGAGGAAGATGATATTTTTAGGCTTAAAAGGGATTTAGAGCAAATTGAAAATGAGTCATTAGATCTAGATCAAAAGAATGAATGATTGGGATTGAATGGTGAAATTTGGAAAGGTTCATGATAGAATTTAAGGAGAGAGAGAGGAGAAATGAATTTCCTCCACCATTATCATGCATGTCATTCCTTCATTTCCTTTTTTTTTAAAATAATAATCAAATGAATCCTTTTGAAATTCTATCGGGCACGTCACCCAGACACGTCATCGCCACGTCATCAAAATCTAGTCGTTGGATGCCATGTCACCAAATTTGACTGGTAATGCCAAGTCAGTTGCCATGTTGAATGCCACGTCAACACAGTTCCACGTGTCACTGTTTAATTGGCTTTTCCTTCCAATCTTCTTTTTCCCATATCTCGTTCGTTTGAAACCCAATTTGAACGATTCAAAATGCGTTAGAATCATCTTTTCGAGCTCTAATAGATGGACTCTTTGAAACACTAAAAAAGTTATTACAAAAATTTGAGTTTGTTATCATCAAAATATTTTGTTTGATTGAAGCCCTAAAGCTAACAATAGATAGTTAGTTTTATTTCAAGATTTATAAATTTCAACTCTTATTTATGCATGCCTGTTGTTTTGATTAATTCTTTGGCCAAGAGTTAATTGTGTATGATTTGAATTATAGCTTGGGAGAGTAAAATTTGAATGAAGATTGTCATGCATAACTATTAGTAAGCTCGAGCATGGGAATGAAATGTTTGTTAATACTGTTAAACAAATCTTACAATGTCATGTTTAATTATGAAATTTAGACTGGAGAGTTAATTTAATAATTAAGCATAAATTTTAGTTGGGCTTGAGAAAGCCAATTGAATGTATTCATGATTTCTTAGCTTATAATAGTTGAACATATGAATAATCTCTTAATTCGATTAACTTTGAGTTTCTTTGTTAAAATCAAGGTTAAAAAAAGATTCCCTCTAAGTGTCCCTGAACTTGTAAATACATAGCTTAGTTACCTTTATTTTCCCTATTGATTTTAGGTTCTCTAGATAAAACTAGGTGTGAATAATTATAATACTTAATTAATCTAAGAAATCCAATCTCTGAGATGGACCCTGGCCACTATTATTGCAAATTGTAGAGGTTCGGTTAATAATTATATTTGATAGAGCCTTCGACAAGCTCTTTATCAAATTGGCGCTGTTGTCAGGGATTAGCGTATTTTAGTTTAATTAGTATTGTGGTGAAAATACATAATTTTAATTTAGAGTGTAATTTGTCTAGATAATTTATATTTAGAAAACTATATAACTCTTGGATGCAGCAACTACAGGGACGATTTTGTCTAAGACAGTCATGGAAGCAAAGAACCTACTGGAAGAGATAGCTGCCACTAGCTATCAGTGGCCCACCGAGAGCTCAATTACAAAGCTAGTGGCTAGAATATATGAAATCAACGAGGTAAATGCTAGAAAAGCACATATGGCTTCTTTGACTAATGCTTTGTCTCAATTATCGGGTCTAGGCAACAATTCTTCAATTGCATCGTTAGCAGCTGCCCAACATCCACAATATGGGGGAGATTCAAGCATGGAGCAAGTCAACTATGTAAACAATCGGGGGTACAACCAGGGTGGCAATCACATGCACAACTCATTACCTACACATTACCACCCAGATTTGAGAAATCATGAGAATTTTTGGTATGCTAACAATAGGAATGTTTTGCAGCCCTCCTCGAACTATGCTTTTGCATCTCAGTCAGTAGAATGAAAGCCATCCTTGGAAGACATGATTGGAGCTTTCATTGCTGAATCGAATAAGAGGACGACTCAGTTGGAGGAGAAGATGGAAGGCATTGCTCCTAGACATGAGAAGGCTATACAGAACCTTGAGGTTCAGATGAGTCAAATAGCCAGCTCCCTGAATTCATTGAATAAAGGGAAATTTCCTAGTGACACATAAATTAATCCTAGGGAGCAATGTAAGGCTATAAGTCTGAGAAGTGAAAAGAATTTGGGAGGACCTGTAAGGTGCCACGACGATGAGGATGATGAATCACCAGAGAATGAAGATAAGGAAGACGCACTTGCACATGAGGTTGCAAAGTCATCTAGTCCAATTCTTCCATTTGTCCTGAATTAGATTCCTTACCCTCAACGTTTCAAGAAGAAAAATTTGAATGTTGAGTTCCATAAATTTCTCAAATTATTTAAAAATCTTCAAATAACCATTCTTTTTGCAGATTCTCTAGAGCGAATAACGAGCTACTCGAAGTTCATGAAGGAAATCTTAACAATCAAAAGGAACTTTGGGGCCTTTAAAACTGTATGCATGACAGAAGAGTGCAGTAACACACTCCACAAGAAACTACCATCCAAGCTAAAGGATCCAGGGAGTTTTACTGTTCCATGCACTATTGGTAGTTCTTATTTTCATAGGGCATTATGTGACCTAGGTGCTTCTATTAATTTGATGCCTTATTCTATGACAGGACGTTAGGTCTTAAAGAATTCAAGCCACATGAACCTCTCTACAATTAGCAGATCGTTCCATCACTTACCCTAGAGGTATAGTAGAGGATGTCGTGGTAAAGTTAGACAAATTGAAACAACTCCCTTTTTCCATGAGGGCCACAACCTTAAATACACCAGGGCAAAGCAGGCTCGTGCTCTTGTAGGGAAAGATGAAAATGCACAACCAACAAGAGAGGAAAGCGGCCAAATAGATCATGACCTTCCATTCTTCTTCTACGCCAAGGGATTGAAAGAACTCTTGCTCTTTGACAGACTAATCAAGAGCCTGAGTGGGAGAGCCATTGGGATTATGAATGGAGCGAGGGCGAGAAGTTTTCCTTGGCCTACGTGCTGGGGGTTTTAGATACCTCAAGTCACCTGTAAACCAAAAAGAAATCCACATATGCACAGGGATTTGTTGCCTCTCAATCTATTGAGATGCAATATGATGATAGACGTGAAACAAATGACTACAACTCTTCGGCAGAGAGTTAGCTTGGTCTTATGCCCCCACCAGTTCCTCACAAGTGGGAATGGTCTCATCGTAGAATTTTTCCTTGATGGGAAGACCTCCAAACTTCCACATATCCCACAAAGATTGGGATACCTCTCCGGCCAATGAAGGGTGTTTGTTGCAGGATACCCTGCTTCACAAAAAGCTCGGATAATGTTGTGGTTACAATCATAAGTGTACAGGGAGACCATCACAACTCCTAGCTAATTAGAGCCTCACAAGACCCTCTGGTTCCGAGCAACAACACATTCGAGCCATTCCCAATAATTGGCAATGTAGCCAAACTCCCGTTTAATTTCAGCTAGGGACCCCAACGAACTTGGGTTTCTATGGTTCGACGCCCTAATGTTGGCGCTGAATCGTCATTCAGTTTCTTCTTATGAAGGGAAGAATGCAAGATCCAAATTTTGTTTGCACGGTTCTGGTTTAGAGGCTTGGCCATGGATAAGTCAAGCAGGAAACGTGTATTGTCCAACTCAGAGCCCAATTCCTTAATGGATTCCCCCACTAGGAGGATAGTCCAGCTTTTGGTGGGTTTGTTCTCGTCATTTAAAATGACGAGCCATCTCGTCTCCTCATCCAAAAGTTTCGTGAAGTATACCACTGTCCTACAATATAAAAAAAGGGTAAAAAAAAAAGCAGAAGATGCGACATCAAAATAGTTGTGGTCAAAACAATTGTGAGGCTGAAGGTCTAAAGCACGATCCAGCATGAAGGTGACCCATCCTTAGTAAGGAATTTGGTCACCTCTAGTTTTGAAATTGAAACCGCTATGAAGGTGAGTCATCCTTAGCAAGAAATTTGGTCACCTCCAGTGTTGAAGTTGAAGACGCCATGAAGGTAAGCCATCCTTAGTAAAGAATTTGGTTACCTCTAGTTTTGAAATTGAAGCCGTTGTGAAGGTGAGTCATCCTTAGCAAGAAATTTGGTCACCTCCAGTGTGGAAGTTGAAGTTGTCTTGAAGGTGTGCCATCCTTAGCAAGGAATTTGGTCACCACCAGTTTTGAAGTCGAAACCGCTGTGAAGGTGAGCCATCCTTAGCAAGAAATTTGGTCACCTTTAGTTTTGAAGTTGAAGCCGACGTGAAGATGAGCCATCTTTAGCAAGGAATTTGGTCACCTCCAGTGTTGAAGTTAAAGCCGCCATGAAGGTGAGTCATCCTTAGCAAGGAATTTGGTCACCTCCAGTTTTGAAGTTGAAGCTGCCGTGAAGGTGAGCCATCCTTAGCAAGGAATTTGGTCACCTCCAGTTTTGAAGTTGAAGCTGCCGTGAAGGTGAGCCATCCTTAGCAAGGAATTTGGTCACCTCCAGTTTTGAACATCCTTCTCCGTTGTGGAAGCTGTTGTATAACAACAACAAAAATTTGCATGTAAAAAATTAAAAAAAAATTTTAAAAAATGGTAAAAAAAATTAAAAAAAAAAAGAATAAAAAATATATGTATAACAAAAAAAATCGAAAATAATAAAAAAAAGGAAATAAGAAAAACAAACAAAGAAAAAAATTCGTAAAAAAAAAGAAAAAAAGAAAAAATATATATAGAAAAAATTCGTAAAACAAAAAAAATAATAAATAAAATAATGATAATAATAAAATAAGTAAATAAGTTTAAAAAAAAGGTTAATTTTTTTCTCCTTCTTTCTCTCCCCCCGAAACACCTTCCCCACCCACTTCTCTCTCTCTCACCAAACCTCATCTCCCTTTCTCTCTCTTCTCCATCTCCCTATCTCTCTCATGCCGCCTGCACCTCCATAGGGTCCGACTGGCCTTGCAGAGCTGGCAAAGACAACAACTCAACGACAGTTTGGCGGCTTCAGTGTGGGCGTACAGTTGCGCGACAACCTCCACGGGATTTGACGGCTAGTGAAATGATCTCTCTTACACAGATCTGACGGCTAGTGAAACGATCTCTCTTACACATATCCGACGGCTGGAGCTCGACGACGGGAACGATCAAAGACTTGCAGCGGCTGGAGCTCAACAGCTTTGGCGGCCTGCAATAGCTCGGACTTGGACGACAGCACGAAAACCCACGACGAGGATCGGCAACCTCGAGTTAGTGGCGAGCGGCAGACACGGCGAAAAGTTCAACCCTCTGCAACTCTCGATCTCAATTACTGAATGATGAGGGAGCCATCATTGTATTTATAGGGGTTTTCGAATCGAATCTGGTGATTCTTTGGTTTAGATTTTCTAGGATGAACATGAACTGAATCTTGAGCTTAAAAATAAAAAATAAAAAAAAAATCATTTACGCTTATATATGGTCAAATACTCTCGAGCAGGGGCAGATCCACGTAGGGGCCAGGAGGGGCACGTGCCCCCCTCAAATTATCTTGTCTTTATATTTTTAATATAAATTATAAGAGCTATTTAATAATATAAATATATAGATACATATTAAGTATCAAATTTGAAGTTTGGAAGAGTTGGTAGGAGGGGCACCAATTATCCTATGAGAACTTGGGATCAAAACACGCCGGATGCAATTTTATTTTCGATTTTCCACCATATATTCTCTTTTTGCAAATGATGGGCTTTCTCTTCACATGGGCTTGCGTGTCCCCCGTCTTCCAAGTTTCAATTTTGTATAAGGTAAGTAAGTTTTTTATTTAAAACCAACCAACACAATACTAGTCATAGTATTTTTTTTTCTTTTTTTTTTTAATTTAGAAATATTTTCACCCTCTAAATAATGCATTCAGTTCTATCAAAAAGCTAAAAGGTATCGTTTATTTTTTTTTTATTTACGAGTAACTTCTTACTTTCAATTTACATAATTGATTTTGTATTTTTCATTATTTTCAGAGTTATTACTAGGAGGTATAATTTTGTGTCACTAATCAGGATATACATAATATACCATTGGCATTTGACAAGTAAGATTCAAATTCTTTCTAGACTTTTAGTTTTTATAATTTTTAATCTAGGAAATTGTAATCAAAAAGTTAAAAACGTATCATTTATTGTTTTATTTGTGAGTAATTTCTTACTTTTGATTACATAATTGATTTTATATTTTTCATCACTTTCAGAGTTTTTACTAGGAGGTATAATTTTGCGTCACTCGTCGGGATATACATAATAAATATATCATTGGCATTTGACAAGTAAGATTCGAATTCTTTTTAGACGGTTAGTTTTTATAATTTTTAATCTAGGAAATTGTAATCAATAAACTCAAAAGTTATCGTTTATTGTTTTATTTGCGAGTAATTTCTTTCCTTTGATTTACATAATTGATTTTGTATTTTTCATTACTTTCAGAGCTATTACTGGGAAGTATAATTTTGCATCACTCGTCGGGATATACATAATATACCATTGATATACATTTTATGAAAATTGTCTTGGGAATCACAAATGAGTTGTCTCAAGCATTACAAAAAAAAGATCAAGACATTGTGAATGCAATGAATTTAGTCAAAATTTGTAAAAAAAGACTGCAAACCACAAGGGAATCTAGTTGGGATTCATTGTTGGATGTAGTTTCTAATTTCTGCAATAGCCATGATATTCAAGTGCTTAAGATGGATGATATGTTTTTGGTTCGAGGACGACAAAAGCGAAAATCTCAACCAATTACAAGTTTGCATCATTATCGTGTTGAAGTTTTTAAGTAACTCATTTGCTGCTTTTGATAGACAAAAACTTAGTCGGCTTGCTCAATTTTATCCAAGAGACTTTTCAACTATTGAACTCTCTGTGCTTGGGGATCAACTTCAAAATTACCTTGTTGATGTGCGCTCCAATATTGAGTTTGTTGAACTATTAAATTAGTTCATTTATGAAGCTATGCATGTTTTTTAAATTTTCATTATAGATTCCTTTTATTGAACTTGTATGTATATTGTGCCCTGTATAAAATTCCTGGATCAGCCACTACTCTCGAGGTTCAAATTTGTTACTCCTTTGGGGTTAGGCATCTGTGTTATATATATATATATATATTCTATATATATTCTTTGTATAACCTTGTATTTTTCGTTTTAAAAAAAAAAGCAGTTTTGATATGAAGTTTAATTTTTGACTGAGTGAGATTTTGTTTTTTTACTCATTTGGCAAATGCTTGGGTTCAAATAATCTGAAGAAGAATTTCATAAGATATTTTGGTTCTAAATAAAATTTGACCGGAGTATTCAGATTTTTGTTTGTGTTTTTTTTTAAAAAAAGAGCAAAATCTTGCCTAATTTTCTCCTAACTCAAAATTTGAGTATACTTGAAATCCCATTTGAGTTAGAATTTGAGAAAAAAAAATCAATCACATTCTAAATTGGGGCATAATCCAAACTTTATCCTAAATCCAAATTGGAGCAGGCGTCAAATTTTATGCCAAATTCAAACAAAAATTTGGTAGAATTCTAAGTCCTAGTCCAATTTCAAATAAAATTTGGGATAGAATTTTAACCTTGCCCCAAGTTATATTTTGAATTAAGGTAAAGCATAAATTTCTACTAAATTCAAATCGAAATCTTATGCCAGAAAACAAAATCAAAATATTGACTCAAATTCATATTTTGATAAATTGGCATAAAAAGTGTGTTAAAAAAATCAAAATTATGAGTAAAATTCATATTTTGATTAAATTGACATGTCAAATGGAGTCCAAATTGGGAGCAAACACCTTGAGTTTTGGTTCCAAAATATCTTTTTCGAGATTCACTCACATACATAAGTATAAATCTTGAAAATGAGGCATTTGTTGGAATAGAAATTTCGACCAACCAAAAATCGTCACGTCATTACCCAACATTGATGACAAAATTATATTGAATTAGGGATTAATTAAATATGCAAGGATCTCTAAATTAAATTATGGCAAATCCAAGTACACAATTTGATTCTTCGAAGTTTGGAAGAAAAAAGCCCGAATGGAAGACCCCAATTAGTAAAGTCTAGGCCCAATCCAGAGACTAGGCCCAAAGTCAACTAGGCCTAGTCCAAAAGGGCAGGCCCAAAGTCAACCAAGCCTAATCCAAAAGGGGCTGACACAGAATCAACCAGGCCCAGTCCAAAGGGTTGACCCAAAATCAATCGGGCCTAGTCTAACATGCCCAAGCCCAGGGAGGCCCTAAGAAACTCTATAAATAGAGAGTTTCCTACTTCATTTCAGAGGTTCAGAATAGATGAAGCTCAGAGAGAATTCAGAAACGAAGCTTAGAAGACTCTAGAAGCTCCTGAAGATCAAACATTGTCTGAACAAAGAACACATCACAGAGATCAAGAACACTCGAAGAATCCATTAAAGTTTCAGCCTCGAGAACAAGCTCTTCAGCCTTTGAGCAAAACATACAAGCAGGAGAGAGAATCAGATGATAAAATACTAGAAATTGCACTCACTATACTGAAATTAATACAATACAAGTTCATTACACGTGTACATATTTCTTTGTTGAAATCTCGTATAAACATTGACATTTACATCAACATTTTCATATGTCCATGGATTTAATATTGACATAATATGAACATAATATTAATAATAAGTATTTTAACTTATTTAAAAATGTAAAGTGTTTGTTTATTAATTTATATTTTTTAAATTTTTTGTTTTAAATAGTTTTCTGGAAATATCTATCGACATCGACACTTTATCGATATTTCCATCAATCTTTTCATAAAATTGAGATCTTGACATATTTCATTGACACATCAACATTTTAACCTTTAGTCCCTACATTGTTTTATACTATATATTTTCATCTCTATACCTTTAAAATTTGTATTTTAACTGCCAAACTTTAGAAAAATGAACATTCATAATATTGTACTAATTTTTTTTTTCAAAATATCTACTTTTATACCTAAACTTTAGAGAAATCGTCATACCAATATTTTCTATTATTTTACCATCTAATATTTGTTCCTAATAATACTTGTCTTATCTTAGCATGATGTTTTATATATTTAAAGTTTCATTATTCATTTGTTAAATAATTAACAATAAAATAACCGTGAGAACAAAAATAGTTATTTTTTAAAACTAAGTGATTAAATAGACAATTTAAAATGTTCAAAGATCAAATAAATCTGATGCGAGATATCTAAGGACTAAAAAAAACATATAAAAATTAAAAAAGTAAAAAAGTAAATATATATATGTTTGTATATTAGTTCAACAACATATGAAGCAGAGATTGGAACCTTAAACTTTTGATTGAAGGTATAATACCTTAGATCTATGCTTAAGTTGGCAAAAAAAAAAAAAATCAAATATATGTAGAGTAGATGTTTAGGAACTGTTTAAAGGTTCAAAGATTAATTATATCTAACATTGATATTTAGGAACTAAAATAGATATTTTAAAAGTTTAGAAAAGAAAATAAAAATGATGTAGAAGTAAAATGTGATTTCAACTTTAAATAAATAATAATAATTAATTGTCAATTCCAGCATAATTTGATGGTCCATAAACTACTAATTACCATTTTCCATAAACTACTAATTACCAATGTTCAATCTGATTTCCCACATGCACCATTGTAATTTAAAATAAATAAACAATTAATTAATTAATTAAAAAAGAAAAGAAAATGGAGAAAAAAAAAAAAAACAAACAAACCGACTTATTCGTCTTTATTTATAAGCAATCGTATGTGTTGCGTCCGTCTATTACTTACCCTTCGTCCTTCGTCTGGCTTTCAACGGACGTGCTCTCTAATGGCGAAATCAGCTTCCACCTGCAAAAATCGAAGATTCCAGACCTCCTTCTTCTCCGATTCTGAAATCGACGTCGCAATACAGCTTATTCATCTCAGCGAAGACTCCGATTACCACGACGATCTCACCGCCTCCTCTACCAGTTGCAGCGACGACAAATCCCTCGCCTCTGCTGCCAGCGCCACCAACGCAGCTGGAATGGAAGACGACGGAATCCATACCAGCGGCCGCGGAGCCACGGCGGCGCCTTCAACCACTCTGATAGAAGATATCTTCGAAGAAATCGGAGACGGCGCGAATCGGAGGCGGAGGAAGCGGCGGTCGCGTTCGGTTTACGAGATTTACAAATTGACGAAGCCTGTAATCTCCGTGAAGTAAATGGAGGAGGAATCGCGAAGCGGAAATCGAATATGTATAGTCTCTAACTTTTTGTTCGCTAATTTTCCTGAATCGAAACCTAATTGCCTGTGTGTTTATGTTTGTGCATATATATGTGTATGTAAAGTTATAAATCGTTTTTAGCACTTTTGTGTGTTTTTTGCGTGTTTAACGGATGTTTGTCTGCTCTATTTTGCTTTCCGCGCTGGTTCACTGGAAGATGTGGAGAATAATAGTGTGTAAACATTGCTTTTGTGTATTTCCAAGTGTTTTTTGATCCCTTCTTGAAGTCTTTAGTTTCTTAAGAGGAAAGGAACAGTTAGTTGTTAGTTCTTGAACAAGGAGGTTAAATAAAGATGAATACACTTTTGTGAAGTGAGATTTAATTGAATGCTTGAATTTGATTTCTAGAATCAACACTCGCATCATCATTAATAATCACTACGTTCGGTTTTCTTCTCTAGCTCCCCTCGCTTTACGCCTTTTTTCCATTGACGGTTTCTATAACAATTCACCCTGGATCGCTACTTAAAGCTTTTTCGACGCGCTCTTAACTATGAAAAGAATAACTTAAAATCATTTTTTCAAACAAGAACAGAAAACAAGCTTTACATTAGGATCCCGTTTCAACAAAAAAAAAAGAAAAAAGAAAAAAAGAAAACAAACATTTTCAGAATGTTTCGATACAAGATCAGAGTACTACAACAAACAATAAACCAGAAGCAGAATAAATTTTAAAACAAAACAAGGAATTTAAAAGCAGAAGAACTTTACGATCCTAGGGAATAGGGAGACACCTCCATAGCCGAGCTAAGCCAATGCCTCGTGCCACGTATCACAATCGCACTCATCTGGACGGGACGACGATTGTGCGGCACTTGCTTTAGCTCGACAAGCAAGTTAGCCGTATGAAAATCGGAAGTCGCGGACAACGACCACGTAGGGTCTAGCCTCCCCTCACGTCTCGGGAGAAAATGTTTTAGAAAACGTGAGAGAGAAAGTGTTTTGAAAGCATTTTGAGAAAAGATTTTGTTATACGCAAGTAAGCAAGAAAGGGACAACAACGGCTTAATCGCATATAACTCCGGGTAGGAAGGTTGGACAACTAGTCATACCCCCCTATAGTACATTATAGGATTTATGCCTATGACAGACTTGCACATGAAAATGGCGAGGAGTCATACGGCCACAAAAATACAAGTAAAGCTAACTAGAAAGCAATAAGACATATATACAATGAAAGCATGATAAAAAGGGGTTGAAATGGCCATGCGGCCATGGGCAACATGCCCTGGACAAGCATGACCGTGACATTCTCCCCCACTTAAAAGGTTGACGTCCCCGTCAACTGGCGAAGCTTGAACTCTTCGATCTTCTGCATCCAAGCTTCTAAATCTTCAACTTTTTCCCAGCTTGTTTCATCTGCAGGGAGGTTCTTCCATTTGACAAGGAATTCTTGAACCCCCGTACGGGTCTTCCAATCTTCCTGACTCTTTCGGCCAAGATCTCTTCAACTTCTTTAATGTCTTTCTTTTTCAGGTCAATGCTTGGTCGAACGACAGTATTGCGACGATCATCATCTGGATCGGGGTGATAGGGTTTTAAGTTACTCACATGAATTACTGGGTGAATTTTCATCCATGTGGGCAACGCCACCCTATATGAAGTGGCCCCGATTTTCTTGAGGACTTCCACTGGCCCTTCATACTTTCTGACTAATCGTTGATCTTTGCGGCTCCGGAATCGGATCTGTTCGGGTCTTAACTTGATAAGGACTTGATCTCCCGCTTGAAATTCGAGAGGGCGGCGTTTCTTGTCAGCCCACTTCTTCATATGCTTGGAAGCTTTCTCTAGGTGAGCACGAGCTATGTCTTTTGTCTCTTTCCACTCCTTCGTAAAGTTGTGGGCTTGTGGGTTCTTCCCTGCATATGGATGATCGACAATATGAGGTAATGCAGGTTGTCTTCCACTTACAATCTCGAACGGGCTCTTTCCAGTGGAAGAACTTGTTTGGCAATAGAAGCAAAATTGGGCTACATCAAGCAACTGGACCCAATTCTTCTGTCGGGCGTCAACAAAGTGACGCAAGTATTCTTCGAGCAGGCAATTAAACCTTTCAGTTTGACCATCGGTTTGCGGGTGGTAGCTTGAGGATATATTCAGACTCGTCCCCAAGAATGCAAATAACTCCGTCAAGAACGTACCGATGAATCGGCCATCCCTGTCACTGATAATGCTTGCTGGAATGCCCCATAGTTTCACAACGTGTTTAAAGAACAATTGGGCTGTCATCTCAGCTGAGCATTGTTTGGACGTGGGTATGAAGGTGGCATACTTTGAAAACCGATCGATGATAACCAAGATGGCCTCATGTTCTCCTACCTTTGGGAGGTGTGTGATGAAGTCCATGGACACACTTTCCCAAGGTCTTGTGGGTACAGGCAAAGGTTCGAGGAGCCCCGCTACTTTTGCTTTTTCAACTTTATCTTGCTGGCAAATGAGGCAAGTCTTGGTATACTGCATAACGTCGTCTCGCATATTCGGCCAAAAGTATCCTTTCTTGAGAAGAGCGTAAGTTCGCTGCCACCCTGGGTGTCCAGCCCATAAGATATCATGACATTCATGTAATAATTTTTTCCTCAGGTCTCCTACTCTCGGAACATATAACCGATTTCCTTTTGTCAACAACAAGTCTCCTTCGACCCAAAACTGTCTAGTCTTCCCTGCTTTGGCTAATTCAATCACAGCTTTGGCCGAAGGGTCTTTCTGTAGGTGTTCTTTGATGATGTCGCGCATTGAACCATCAACTTTACTCGCATGGATGTGGGCTAACATGCACAGGGCTGCATGCTCTCCCTTCCGACTCAAGGCGTCGGCTGCTTGATTACTCTTCCCTGTCTTATGCTCAAACTTGAAGTCAAATTCGGCTAAAGATTCTTGCCACCGAGCTTGCTTTGATGTTAACTTGGGCTGGTTGAAGAAGTGGCAAATGGCACTATTGTCTGTCTTCACAACAAACTGTGATCCCAATAAGTACTGCCTCCAGACTCTGAGACAGTGGACCATAGCTAACATTTCCTTTTCGGAGACAGTGTATCTCCTTTCTGCGTCATTCAGCTTACGACTCTCATAGGCGATCGGGTGGCCCTCCTGTATGAGGACACCCCCGAGGGCAAAATCAGAGGCATCTGTCTCTACCTCAAATGGTTTCGTCACGTCGACCAATCCGATGACAGGACCCCTCATCATGGTTCCTTTCAAATCTTCGAAGGCACCTTGGCATTTGGCTGTCCATAGCCATGGGTTATCTTTCTTCAACAACTCTGTTAGTGGGGCAGCTCGTCTTGAAAACCCTTCGACAAATCGTCGATAATAGTTAGCTAGTCCTAAAAAGGACCGCAATTCTGTCACAGATGAGGGGACTTTCCACTCTCTAATCGTCTTCACTTTGTCGCTATCCATACTGATTCGGCCACATTCGATAACATGCCCGAGGAAATTGATGCATTGTTGAGCAAAAGCACACTTCTCTTTCTTCACGTATAACTGATTCTGTCTCAACTTTTCAAACACCAAACGTAAGTGCACCCGATGTTCTTCCAGAGTGGCGCTGTAAACAACTATATCATCGAGGTAGACAACGACAAACTGGTCGAGATATTCGTGAAAAACTTGATTCATCAAGGTGCAAAACGTGGCTGGGGCGTTTGTCAAGCCAAACGGCATTACCAGGAACTCAAAGGCCCCATATCTCGTCACGCATGTGGTCTTGGGCTCATCGCCCTCGGCGATGCGTACTTGGTAATAGCCTGATCGCAAATCTAGCTTCGTGAAATACTTGGCCCCATGTAACTGGTCAAACAGGTCAGATATTATCGGCAAGGGGTACTTGTTACGTACTGTCACTTTGTTCAACGCCCTGTAATCGATGCATAATCGTAAAGTTCCGTCTTTCTTCTTCTGGAACAACACTGGGGCCCCATAAGGTGCCTTAGCAGGGCGAATGAACCCTGCGCTTAGAAGTTCGTCCAGTTGTTTCCTGAGTTCAGCCAACTCAGGTGGTGCCATTCGTTACGCATTTTTGGCTGGGGGTTTTAACCCCTGGCAGCAGCTCAATCTCGTGATCGATCCCTCGACGGGGAGGTAAAGTCTTCGGTAGGCTGTCGGGCATTATGTCTGCGTATTCGTGCAAGACTTTCTGGACTTCTCTTGGGATAGGTTCTGTGCTGGCGATATCATCGACCACTGGTATGGCCATGAATGTGGGTTCCTCTATGACGAGTCCCCTCTTTAACTGTAAGGCTGAAATCATTCGCACTCCACCGGGTTGCTTAATGTTCGCCGAGATAACTGTGGGATTACTATCGGTAACAACCAGGCACTTCGCTAGTGGCATTGGGATGACCTTGTGTTCTAGCAGGAAATCCATTCCCAATACCACGTCGAAATCATCCATACGAACGACTACGAGGTCCATTTCTCCCGACCACGTCCCCAATGTCAAAGAGACCCTTTTGGAGACTCCTACGATAGGTAGGGCCTCAGAATTAACTGCTTTCATCTTCCCAGTATCTCTTTCTATCTTTAACCCCAGTCTTTGTGCTTCTTGGTCAGATATAAAGTTATGAGTCGCGCCTGAATCCACCAACGTACTCTTAGCCTGGTGGGAGTTGATTATAGCATCCACAAACATCAGTCCCTTCTCGGACACTTCTTTTGTTTCAACTTTCTTTTGTATGGCAGACAAATATTTCAGCGCTCCCATTCTGGGGGTCTCCTCACCCTCTTCCTTCTCGGCCACGGTTTCAGGTTTAGGACCCTTACCGCTTTGGATTGAGCCTTGAAGGGCAGAGAGGGCGGCTCGATGTGGGCAATGGAATAATCTGTGGGTACCCTTACATAAAAGGCACTGCAAAGTCCCTTGCGGATAGATCTTCGGTGGATAAGGTCCTCGAGGTGGACCCGCGTTCGTATTCTGGGGGTTTCTATCTGTTCCCCAATTTGGTCTGTTTGTACCCTCGTTTCGCTGACCCATAGGCCTGAAGGGTTTATTCCCTACATTGTTGGGTGGCACATATCTCTTTTGGGAACTTGACTCGCCACCATAATCTAAGAGTCTTTCTGCTGCAGCTAAGGCAGAGGCAAGATCCTGAACCCTTTGTTCGTATAATTTTGTTCTAGCCCATGGTTGTAATCCTTCGATAAAGCAGAATACCTTGTCCTTCTCGGACATATCTCGGATATCTAACATCACCGCCGAGAACTGTTTAACGTAATCCCTTATGCCTCTGGTGTGCCTCAGTTCACGCAGTTTCCGCCTTGCTATAAATTCGACGTTTTCGGGGAAGAATTGAGTCCTCAACTCTTTCTTGAGGTCTTCCCATGATTCAATGGTGCACAGACCACCATGAATGTCGTTAACTTTCGAGCGCCACCACAACTTCGCATCATCTGTGAGGTGCATAGAGGCTAAGGTAACTTTCATCTCCTCAGAGGTTGTACCTGTGGCCTTGAAATATTGTTCAACATCAAAAATGAAATTCTCAAGGTCTTTAGCATCACGGTTCCCTTTGAATGCTTTAGGTTCCGGGATCTTCAGTTTGTTAAACCCCATGTGTACTTGACCCTGGGTCTGGTTCTCTACTGTCCGCATGGTCAAATTCACTCGAGTACTCAGTTCAGCCATCTCAGCCCTGATGGCTTCTACTGCCATTCTCACGTCTTCTGTCAGTTCGTTGACCAACTTCAGCATGGTCTTTTGTGAATTATCTAGCTCTTCAACACGTTCTTCCATTTGTGCGACAGAGCTGGTGGAACTATCCCCACGTTCGAAGCTGCTCGGTCGTGCAGCTTTATCCTCTAGGGTCTCAACCCTCAACGTCAATTCATGTATAGGTAGCCCATCAACTCGGGCATTCAGGGCTGTAATCTCGCCCATTTTTTCTGTCATCTCCTTCATCTGATTCTCAAGGAATCGTACTGTGTCCAGTCTTTCCCTCAAAAATAGCAACTGCTCTTCAATTTCAACTAGTCGGTCGACCTGCGACTTGCCCAATGATTTTGTCGCCGACATGATCGCTACTTTTCAAATCCGAGGAGCCAACTAGGCTCTGATACCACTTATCACAATCGCACTCTTCTGGACGGGACGACGATTGTGCGGCACTTGCTTTAGCTCGACAAGCAAGTTAGCCGTATGAAAATCGGAAGTCGCGGACAACGACCACGTAGGGTCTAGCCTCCCCTCACGTCTCGGGAGAAAATGTTTTAGAAAACGTGAGAGAGAAAGTGTTTTGAAAGCATTTTGAGAAAAGATTTTGTTATACGCAAGTAAGCAAGAAAGGGACAACAATGGCTTAATCGCATATAACTCCGGGTAGGAATGTTGGACAACTAGTCATTCCCCCCTATAGTACATTCTAGGATTTATGCCTATGACAGGCTTGCACATGAAAATGGCGAGGAGTCATACGGCCACAAAAATACAAGTAAAGCTAACTAGAAAGCAATAAGACATATATACAATGAAAGCATGATAAAAAGGGGTTGAAATGGCCATGCGGCCATGGGCAACATGCCGTGGACAAGCATGACCGTGACACCACGCACCTTTAGAGTCTACTGGCCACCTGAAAGGGAAAACAAGGTAGCATCAAATGAGTATAAAAATACTCAGTAAGTAGCCCACTTAAAATTCAAGGCTCACACAGTCCACCTTGTAACCACTCCAACTCTTGATCTTACTCCAGTCCTACACTCTCTTAGCTAAGTGACCACTTAACCCAACTCCCATCTACGATATAGTCTCATTACTAAACCTTAGAGTCATGCTTCCGATCCATGGGGCTTCATCCCCACTACTAGCACATAGCGAGAAGGTCTATAACCTCCATCGGCCATCACACGTCAGGGTACACAAACCCATTAGCTAGTCTTTGCAATGAAGGACATACCCTTCATGCCATCACAAAACAGGGTACACAACCCACTAACTATCACATCACATAATCATCAAGGCAAGCATGCTTTAGGTGGGGTAGTAGGTGTCACTAGCATAAAGTTCCTAAGTCATTCCCTAACCCTACCAAGGTTCTCAAGACCTTACAACATCATAACCACATTAACACAAATGTCAGGGTAATTAGAGCCTTAGGATTAACTCTACAACCACACAAATCAGGGCTAACAAAATACAAGCACAACGCATGAGTTTCAGATATAATGCCAGTCAAGGATTTACACATGCCAAAATCATTTAGCTCACAACTTTAAGCCCCTAAATGCACATACCACATGCTCAGGAAAATTCCAACTCAAGATGAATTTCAAAACTAACCACCTAATATTACATGGTCCATAATCATATTTCAGGCATGCTATAGAAATTCGCATTCTTTTCCAACATGGTCCAAAATTAAATAATAACTTAAAAAGGGCTTAATCCAAAAGCTACTTACCTTAAGTAAAAAAAATAATAATAATAATTTGAGCCCCAAAAATATTGCTTATTGAATATTATTTTGCACCACCTAGCAATAACACAAAAACAACAGAAAATTAATTCAATAAACCCCAATAATTTAACCAAAAATTCCCATAACAAGGGTTTGGAGTTTGACTTAAAAGGTGGCGAAAATCTCACATTGCCAACTTACTGCTCTAGAGACCAACTTGTTGGAAAATTGTGCCAACTCACCCAAATTCACCAGTATGGCCCCACTTACAAATTAACCTTCAATTCAATTCCAACAAATTTAAGGGTCAAAAATTATAATCAGCTCCTAAATTCTCACAGAAGGCCTAATTATGTAACCAACTTAAAGCCACACAATACGAGACCTTACTGTATTATTAATTTATAATAAAACTAACTTAATCTTACCCCTTTAGTGTTGTACAATAGCTTAAAATGCTTTTAGATCGTCCCAAATGGCATCCAATTGCAATGAATTTCCTAGACTTGGATCTAAACAATTTGGGTTAATTTAGATGACCACTAATAATTAAATTGATCTATGGAGATTCATAAATCCAACCTAAACAGTGTCGAACCTTACCCAAAAGAGGTCCAAATGTGGTTGTACAGTACCGATTTGATTCCAAATAAGCAAGTTGGCCTCCACACGCGATAAGTTTCCTAAACTCGAATCCAAAACGCTTTGAGTTAATTTTAAATGGCCACCAAAGAACAAAACGACCCCATAAAACTCACTAAGTTCGCCTTAAAACAGTAGCAAAAACTTACCCAAACAAACGAAGTTGGGAGCTGGTTGTATCGTATGGATTTTGCTCAAAACGCTTGCTGTCTTCTTTCCAACTAAACATATTTGGACATTTTTCAGACCGTTGGCGGTGTGACGGCAAGATCTGGCGTCGCGTGCGGGTCAGCGGTGGGGGTATGTGGCAGTTGACGACACGGCTCCAACATAGGTGCAGCGCTAACGGTGGCAGATCCTGGCAGTGCAGCTGGTGTGCGGGTGGCGACAGCGTCACAGCAACGACGAGTCAGTTGCAGTGTGGTGTGAGTGGATCTGTGCACCCAACACGACTGGCAGATGGGAAGGAGAATGGGAGGTGACTGGGTAGCGCGACGATTGGATCTGAGCACTCTGGCAAGGCCGTGCGGCTGTTGCTGATTAGCGAGGGATGTGTGACTTCTTCTGTTTGTGAGGGAGAAAAAAAAACGAAGGGGAAGGGGCAGCTCTGGTTCCTTTTTTCTGGGGAGAGAGAGAGAGAAAAGATAGGGGTTCGGTTGAGAGGGAGAGGGAGAGTGAAATAATAACAAAATAAATAAATAAAAGAAAAGAAATCCCAAAAATTGGTGGTATTGGATGAGAATGGGAGAGAATTCAAGGAAATGACTTATTCCCCCCCCCCCCCCCCCCTCCCCCCCCCCCCCTTTTTTCCTAGAATACTTATTTCTTTTCAAAAACCAAACAACCCCAACAAGTAAAATTCTCTGTTTGCCCTTTTCCAATTCTCAAATCCACAAGCACTTAAAAATTCCAATTTAACACAAAGTACGCATCTTATACAACATTTAATTCCAATAACGACTAAAATAAAATACATGGCATTACAACATTCCCTCCTTAAAAACTTTCGTCCTCGAAAGTTCCTAGCCTATAAAGAGTTTAGGATACAAAGCACACATCTCATCCTCACGCTCCCAAGTCGCTTCCTCGACATGATGGTTTCGCCAAAGTACTTTGACCATGTTAATTTCTCAATTACGAAGATTCTCTAGTCCCTTGCTAGGATTTGCACTGGCTTCTCTTCATAGCACAAGTTCTCATTCACACGCAAGGGCTCGCAATCAACCACATGCGACGGATCTGGCACATACTTCTGTAGCATCGACACATGGAAGATATCATGAACTGCGAATAGAGTAGGTGGCAATGCCAAACGATACACGCCCAGGGCTAATCCGCTCCAAGATCTTGAATGGCCTGATAAACTTGGGACTCAGTTTCCCCTTCTTACCAAATCTCAACACTCCTTTCATCGGTGCCACTCTCAGGAACACATGGTCACCAATTACAAACTCCAAGTATCTTCACCTCATGTCGGCATAACTTTTTTGTCTACTCTGTGCAGCTAGCATTCTAGCCCTTATCTTCTGAACTGCCTCATTCGTGATCTGGACCAATTTGGGTCCCAACAACTTGCGTTCACTAACCTCACCCCAGTACACAGGGGACCTGCACCTTTTCCCATAAAGAGCCTCGAAGGGTGCCATGCATTTTTGCTTGATAACTGTTCAACCTCTCAGTCTGTCCGTCGGTCGGAGGATGAAAAGTTGTGCTAAAGTTACATTTCGAGCCTAAGGCTCTTTGAAAGCTCAACCAAAAGTTCGATGTGAACTAAGGGTCCCTGTCTGACACAATCTTCACTGGAACCTCATGGAGCCTAACCACTTCGTCCATATACAACTGCACCCACTTCTCAACTGTATAAGTAGGCTTCCCTAGTAGAAAATGATCCGACTTGGTCAATCTGTCAATGATCACCTAGATCACCGTGTAGGCTCTTACTGTCCTGGGAAACCTGGTGAGAAAGTCCATAGACACCTCCTCCCAGTTCCACTATCGCACATTCAATGGTTGCAACAGTCCCGTTGATCTCTGCCTCGGGGCCTTTATCTGTTGACAGACCAAGCACTTACTGACAAAGTCTGCAACATCTCTTTTCATATTGCGCCACCAATATAATTGTTTCAAGTCCTGGTACATCTTGGTACTGTCTGGATGCATCGAAAAATGAGAGTTATGAGCATTAGACATAACTCACTCCTGGCTCATTAACCTTGGGCACACACAAACTCCCTATAAGCATAAGGCCTTGATCCAAGACCACCGAGAACTCGCTCTCTTGCCCTAACTCCACTCGGCGCAAGGCATCAACCTGACTAGAATTCCCTGCTGGGAATCTATAACACGCTGCCTCAAGGTCGGCCGAACGGTCAACTGAGCCAACTGAGCAGTAACTTCACCCATCATCACTGCTATCCCTGCGCGCTCCATGTCAGTTCACAAGTGAGCCTGGCTGGTAATCAATGCCGAGGTATAAGTTGTCTTCCTACTGAGGGCATCAATAACTACATTCCGTTGCCTAAATGGTACAAAATTTCTTCGTCATAGCCCTTTACCAATGCCAACCACTTGCGCTACCTCATGTTTAACTCTTTATGAGTGAAAAAGTAATTGAGACTCTTGTGGTTCGTGAAGATCTGGATCTTCTCTTCATATAAGTAATGTCTCCAAATTTTCAAAGCAAAGACCACCGCTACTAACTCCAGATCATGCGTTGGATAATTATGCTCGTAGTCCTTCAACTGTCGGGAAGCATAAGCAATCACCGTCCCTTGCTGCATCAGCACACAGCTTAAGCCTTTCTTAGATGCATCACTGTACACCACAAAATTTCCTGGCCCATCAAGTACAATCAAGATAGAAGCTGAAACTAACCTTCGCTTGAGTTCCTGGAAGTTGACTCATAGGCACCATTTCAAACAAAAGCACTCCCCTTCCGGGTCAATTGACTCAATGGTGAAGCTATCTTGGAGAAATTCTGGACAAAGCGTCTGTAGTATCTCGCTAAGCCCAAGAAACTCTGCACCTTAGTGACCGAAGTTGGACGAGACCAAGTAGTAATCGCCTCGACCTTTGCTAGGTCCACAGAAATTTCGTCCTTTGACACCACGTGCCTTAGGAAGGACACCTAATCAAGCCAAAACTCATACTTGGAGAACTTGGCGTACAATATGTTCGCCCTCAAATTCGATAATACTTTCCTCAGGTGGACCTCATGCTTCTCATCTTATTTGGAGTAGACCAATATATCATCAATAAAGACTATCACAAAGGTGTTGAAGAACTTCTTAAATACTTTGTTCATCAGGTTCATAAAAAAGGCAGGTGCATTAGTCAAACCAAATGACATAACAGTAAACTCGAAATGCCCATACCTGGACCTAAAGGCTATCTTGGGAATATCCTCCTCCCTAATCCTCAACTGATGGTACCCAAACCTCAAATCGATTTTTGAGAACACTGAAGCTCCCTGCAATTAATCGAACGGGTCATCGATTCGAGGGAGTGGGTGTTTGTTCTTCACAGTTACCTTGTTATGTTTCCGATAGTATATGCACTGACGCATCTAACCATCATTCTTCTTCACAAAAAGGACTGGGGTGCCCCAGGATGAAGCACTAGGACGAATAAAGCTTGTCCAGTAGCTCCTGTATCTGCAACTTAAGCTCCCTCAATTCTGTTGGAGCCATTCTATAAGGAGCCTTTGAGTTGTCCTTGGTTCGAGTTCAATGTTGAAGTATACTTCTTGAACTGGAGGCACTCCATGCAAACTCTCAGGAAATACATATGCAAAATCTCTAACCACTAGTACAGAAGTCACCTCCACTTCCTCACTTCTCGTGTCTGTCACATTGGCTAGAAGAGCCCATGCTCCTTGGCTAACTAATCTTTTCGCTTTCAGTGCTGAGACCACCTTAGGAACCACCTCGGACTTGGATCCCTTGAACCTAAAGTTGGGTTTCGTCGGGGGTCTGAAAACAACCTCTTTGGAGTGATAGTCAATGTTAGCATGATTCTCAGTTAACCAATCCATGCTCAGAATCACATCATAGTCACTCATCTCCAGGACTATCAGTGTCACATCCAACAAGCGATTTGACACTAAAACCTGGCAGGTCTTTCTTTTTCTTGAGTCAACAACTCTGCCCCGACTAGGGTCGAGACTAACAGGCTATACCCTAAAGGCTCTAATTCTAGTTGAGCTTGGCTCACAAAAGCAGTAGATATATACGAGTGGGTACAACTAGAATCAAATAATACAAAGGCATAGTGGCCAAGAGTGGGTAATGTAACTGTCACCACTACATTTGAGCCCTCTGCTGACTTGCTGGTGGAGGCATACACCCTACCCTTTTGTTGTCCCCACTGTGACCTAGAGTTTCTAATCTCGATGCAATTGGCCGCTAAATGGCCTGGCTTTCCACAGTTATAGCAAGACTTCAACTCGAACCTTTTTCTCTCTCAACTGATCGACGAGAGATGCCCCACTTTCCCACAACTGAAACACGTCTTGGTGGCTAAAAAAGAGGCCCCGTCATGACGCTTACCACAACTTGCACAGAGAATACCATGAACATCCACTTTCTGGGGTCTTGCACACTGGTTCTGACTCGAACTCATATTTGACTTACTGAAAGCCTGGTCGAACCACTGCTTCTGTCTCGAACTAAAGCCTTGCCCACTTGCTACCCTCGACCTATGGGGATGCGAGTCAATCAAGGTGGCAGTCCGTAGGGTCGCTGCATAAGTGGGCGGGTTGTGTGCTGCCATTGAGCCATAAAGGTCATCATTCAGGCCCATGATGAACCTCTCTGTCTTTTTCGCCTCTGTGTCCACTAAGTCTGGGGCGAAGCGGGAGATCATGGTAAACTCCCGCTCGTACTCATCTACTGACTGATGGTCGCCCTATTTAAACCGCAGAAACTCTAACTGCTTCCTGTATTTGAGGTGGCATGGTAGTACTTATCAAAGAAAGCTTGCTTGAACTGTACCCACGTAATCGGCCCTTCAGTAGTGTCGAATGATCTCTCTGTCGACTCCCACCAGAGGAGAGCCCATCCTCTGAGTGAAAACTCAGCAAACCACACTTTATGCTCCTCAGGATATTTCATGCGCCTAAAGATTGACTCCATAGAAGCCAACCATGCTTCTGTAGCCGTTGGGTCCACGCCCTACCCATTGAACTAGCATGGGTCATATTTTTTTAATATCTTTCAAATACCTTGCCTCATCCGTTGTAGAATCTCGGTTCTACATAATAAGTGCTGCTTGGCTGGCCAATGCCAACTGAATAATGGTCTGTAGCGATTCTGTGGTCAGCATTATGGTGGCAGCCTGTGCTGGGGGTTCTTCCTGTTCTGGTACTGCCCCATTGGTTGTTCCACATCCTGGGGCTCCTGGAGATGGTCTTTTTGCTTCGCCTACTGCTCCCCAACTGGGGGGTCCAAGATGAGATCCTCCTGCCTTTGGGTCTTTCGACCTTGGCCCCTACAATCACCTCTTTCCTAATGGTAGCAGCACTTCCTTGCGCCCTATCTAACAACAAATCAACCTAGAGTTAAGCTACCATCAAATAACCAACCACAAGTATTCCCACTAGTGCAGCCAAAGGCATCAATAGAACAACAAACAACGTTTTAGTACAAACTACTAACTTTTAACCCTATCCTACTTTTCACCTTTGGCAATTGACAAACCTGGTGGTGGTGAGACATTCTTCTTGCACTTGGCTATGGAGAAATAAGTGCTTACGATGTAAGCGAGTCTACAAAACCTATAACCTGGGCCTCTGATACCAAATGTAACAAAACACCCTGGATCGCTATCTAAAGCTCTCTTGATGGGCTTTAAACTAAGAAAAGGAAAGCTTAAAATCATTTTTCAAACAAGAACAGAAACAAGCTTTACTTTGCGATCCCATTTCAACAAAAAAATAATAATAAAACAGACATTTTCAAAATGTTTCAATACAAGATCAAAGTACTACGACAAGCAATAAACCAGAAGCAGTTAAGCAGAACATCTCTACGATCCTAGGGAACAGGGAGATGGCCTCCATAGCCTAGTCAAGCCAATGCCTCGTGTCACGTGCCTTCAGAGTCTACTGGCCACCTGAAAGGGAAAACAAGGTAGCATTGAATGAGTATAAAAATACTCGGTAAGTAGCCCACTTAAAATCAAAGGATCACAGTCCACCTTATAACCACTCCAACACCTGATCTTACTCCAGTCTTGCACTCTCTTAGCTAAGTGACCACCTAACCCAATCCCCATCTACGGTATAGTCTCATTATTAAACCTTAGAGCCATGCTTCCGATCCATGGGGCTTCATCCCCACTGCTAGCACACAGCAAGAAGGTCTACAACCCTCAAGCCACACCTTGAAAGCCCACTGGCTCTCTGGCTAGCTTCTACACTGAAGGACACATCCTTCAGCCCATCACACGTCAGGGTACACAAACCCACTAGCTAGTCTATGCAATGAAGGACATACCCTCCATGCCATCACAAAACAGGGTACACAACCCACTAACTATCACATCACATAATCATCAAGGCAAGCATGCTTTAGGTGGGGTAGTAGGTGTCATTAGCATAAAGTTCCTAAGTCATTCCCTAACTCTACCAAGGTTCTCAAGACCTTACAACATCATAACCACATTAACACAAATGTTAGGGTAATTAGAGCCTTAGGATTAACTCTACAACCACACAAATCAAGGCTAACAAAATACAAGCACAACGCATGAGTTTCAGACATAATGCCAGTCATGGATTTACACATGCCAAAATCATTTAGCTCACAACTTTAAGCCCCTAAATCCACATACCACATGCTCAGGCAAATTCCAACTCAAGATGAATTTCAAAACTAACCACCCAATATTACATGGTCCATAATCATATTTCAGGCATGCTACAGAAATTCGCATTCTTTTTCAAAATGGTCCAAAATTAAATAATAACTTAAAAAGGGCTTAATCCAAAAGCTACTTACCTTAAGTAAAAAAAAAATAATAATAATTTGAGCCCCAAAAATATTGATTCTTGAATATTATTTTGCACCACCTAGCAATAAACAAAAATAGCACGAAATTAATTCAATAAACCCCAATAATTTAACCAAAAATTTCCATTACAAGGGTTTGGGGTTTGACTTAAAAGGTGGTAAAAATCGCACCTTTCCAACTTACTGCACTAGAGACCAACTTGCTGGAAAATTGTGCCAACTCACCTAAATTCACCTGTATGGCTCCCATTTACAAATTAACCTTCAATTCAATTCCAACAAATTTAAGGGTCAAAAATTATAAACAACCCCTAAATTCTCATAGAAGGCCTAATTATGCAACCAACTTAAAGCCACACAATAGGAGACCTTACTGTATTATTAACTTATAACAAAACTAACTTAATCTTACCCTTTTAGTGTTGTACAGTAGCTTAAAATTCCTGTAGATCATCCCAAATGGCCTCCAATCGCGATGAATTTCCTAGACTTGAATCCAAACAATTGGGGTTAATTTAGATGACCACTAATAATAAAATCGGTCTATGGAAATTCATAAATCCAACCTAAATAGTGTCGAACCTTACCCAAACGAGGTCTAAACATGGTTGTACAGTATCGATTTGATTCCAAATAAGCGAGTCAGCCTCCACGCATGATAAGTTTCCTAAAGTCGAATCCAAAACACTTTGGGTTAATTTTAAATGGCCACCAAAGAACAAAACAGCCCCATAAAACTCATTAATTTCACCTTAAAACAGTGGCAAAAACTTACCCAAACGAAACTCAGTCGGGAACCAGTTGTGCCGTATGGATTTTGCCCAAAACACTTGTTGTCTTCTTTCCAACTAGCCAGATCTGGACGTTTTTTAGATCGATGGTGGCGTGATGGCAAGATTCAGCGTGGCGTACGTGTTAGCGACGAGGCTATACAACGGTCGACGGTGCGGTTCTGGGGAAGGTGCAGCTCTAATGGAGACAGATCCTGGTAGTGCGACTGGTGTGTGGGTGGCGACAACGTCACAACAATGGCGAGTCGGGCACGGCATGGTGTGAGCGGATCTGTTCGCCCAACACGGCTGGCGAGAGGGAGGCGACTTGGCAGCGTGGCGATTGGATCTGAGGACTTTAGAGAGGGGCGTGTGGCTACTGCTGATCGACGAGGGACGTGAAGCTACTTTCGTTCATGAGGGAGAAGAAGAAAAGCGAAGGGGATGGAGCAACTATGGTTCTTTTTTTCGTGGAGAGAAAGAGAGAAAAGATGGGGGTTCGGTTGAGAGGGAGAGGGTGAGGGTGAGTGAAATACTAACAAAAAAATAAAATAAAATAAAAAGAAAATCCCAAAACTTGAGGGTAGTTGCATGAGAAGGGGAGAGAATTGGGCGACATGACTTTTTTTTTTCTCCTTTTTTTCTAAAATACTTAACTCTTTTCAAGAACCAAACAACACCCAACAAGTAAAATTTCCCATTTGCTCTTTTCCAATTGTCAAATCCACAAGCACTTAAAAATTCCAATTTAACATCTTATACAACATTTAATTCCAATAACGACCAAAATAAAATACCGGGCATTACAGTTTTGATTCAGTGCCCCACAGTCTAAAGAGGACTTCTTTTTCTTTTTCTTTTATTTTCTTGTGGTGAGAGAAGGTTTTGCAAATGGACGACCAAGGAATTTTTCGATGAAGATGGGATGGCTATAAAGAGATGTTCATGGCTGACCTGGTTATGAGTTGAAAAAATGGATTGACAAAAATGCCCCTAAATTTATACCGCTATATGTTTTAATCCCTAATATTTAGGGGCAAAAAAACTTAACCCAACCCAAAAAGTAGACTGCTTGGAATGTCACATTCCAAGACTTTTCTTCTTCATCACATGTTGATAAACCTTGCTGAAATTTATGGTGTAACTTCTACCTACTTGGCTCACCCGGAAGTTCTTCAACCATCGACATAACTTCCACCACACACACCTTGTATAATTGCCAAGCCAATGCCTGTGTGCAAACCTGTGGAACCGCTAACATCACATCCTCTATCATGGTAAAGCAAATATACCATGAGGATGAATTTTGTCTTTCTTCAAAGGAAATCACCATCTCTCTTAACGAGAGAGACCACGTCAGCATTTGATCCAGAGTTCTTTGACGAACTTACTCTATTAGGACAATTCTTTTTCATGTGTCTAGACTGTTTGTATTCCCAATAACCTTTCTTTTGCATGAAGTCTTTCTTCTTTTTCTAATTGCTAGCTACTAGTGCTGATTCTTCTTATGAAGTATGCCTACCACTCTTCAGCCTTCTTTCCTCTGATAGAAGTTTTCCAGTAGCCTCAACAAAATTTAAAGTCTCCTTCCCGTACATCAAGACTGGCTTCATGTGTTCATAAGAAGGCGGAAGTGATAAGATAAGCCTGAGTGCTTTATCCTCATCCTCTATCTTCACTTTGATCACCTTTAGCTCAAAGACGATGCCATTGAGAACACTCATATGATATGAGATTTTCGTACCTTATTCCATTCTCAGCGTGTAAATCTGCTTTTTCATATACAACTGATCTGAGATGCTCTTTGCCTAATACATCGCTTTAAGCTTCTCCCAAAGCTCTTTGGCTGTCGAAATTCCATGCACATTTGCAAGAATATTCTTAGCCAAATTTAGTCTGATTGCAATTGCAACTCTCAAATCCAATTCATCACATTCTTCATCACTCATGTTGGACTTCTTAGAACCTTTGCTGGAACCACCATTGGAGTCCATTGGACCACCATCACCGCTTAACTTTTCAAGAGCACCACCACTCGGTCTTCTTTTCAAAGCCTTGTGTAACACAGATTGTATCAGCACATATTTGACTTGCATTTGCCACAAGCCAAAGTTCATCATTCCATCAACTTTCTCAATGTCAATCTTCACTGGACTCATAAAGCTTGACATATCTACTTTCACTCCTAGCGAATATGCAAATAGTGAACAACTCACACTATTCACAATACTAGTTGTAGCTCGTTTCAAGAAATCTTTTATGATGTGGAAGTTCAGACAATGTTGCAACCACAAAGCTTACTCAACAACTCAATAAACTACGAACCTAAAGCTCTGATACCACTTGTTGGAAAAAAAATCTCCCACTACTACTGCAGGTATATGTAGAAAAATAACTACAAAATTAAAAGAAAGCAACAAAATAAAAAACACAAGAATTAACATGGAAAAACTCCAAAATCGGAGAAAAAACTACGGACAGAAAGAAATACTCCACTATGTGAAAAATTATTACAATCACACATAATTTTCTCCCCGACCCCAATTACAAAGAAACACTCTCTCAAAGCTTATACCATTCACTTAACTAGAGTTAGTATACCAAGCTTAAAGTATTTCGAATTGGGATGATTTAAAACTAAAGCCATAGACTCCTTTTATAGTACTTATTGCCTATCACTTCCTTCCACCTTTACGATGTAGGACAACTACTCTTCTAATATATTGCCAAAAACCCTACATTTCTTTCTATCTTTTTCACCTGACATTGTTCTCTCAAAACATTTCAGCTCCTTACTCCATTAAGAAAACGTGTTAATGCACCAAATCATGAGAAATTAAATTAAATTGAAATTAAGCTATAGAAATTAAAATAAATTGAGATTTGATAAACTATAGAAATTAAATTGAAACTTTTAAAATCACAAGAGTACTAAATCGAAAAAGCTCAAAGTATAAAATTTAAAATTATAGGGAATAAAGTAAAAATTATGTCCAAACTAACATAACTGTATTTGTAACTTAACATAATTCAAATACTCATCTTATTCTAAAAAATTAAAAAAGAAAACTTAATTATGAGTTAATTTGGATGTAATTTGCATGTACCTACAATCATAGCTCAACAGTAATTTGTATGTACCCACGATTAAGAGGTCAGAGGTTCGAAACTCCTATCCTAAAGGGATTAAAGAACTCATTGGATAGAATAATGTGAATATTTTAATATTAAAAATATATCCATTCATTAACAAAAAATCTAAAATAACATGCAATTATTTTTATTTAATTTTACCCGCTTCATTGAGCATATACTTATTAAAAAAGGTTAAATATTTTTTTTTTTTAAAAAGAAAACTTGAGATTTAAAAATTTTAAAAATAATATATGCTTGAAAACAATATTTTATACTTTGCCCGTATCTATTTGGTTGAAGAAGGATTTATTCGAATTTTGATAAATTAAACATATTGAAAAGTAGGTGGGCAAAAGACTCAAAAGTTGTGTGCCATGTGTACACGCTCTCTTTTCATCCTAATGTAGGGCGATGCAAATAACCTATTCTTAGCACAGAAGGACATTGTTTTTTTTTTTTTTTTTTTTTTTTTAATATTACATCTATATGTGATGGTATGTATTAGAATAGAACTTTCAACCAATAAAAGAATTGCTACATCATTATTTAAAATTAATGATAAAATTATTTATTTAATTAAGGACCAAGTATAAATTAATGTGGGTCCCCAAATTAAATCATGTCAAGTCCAAATATGTCACGTGTCTTTTGTATGGTCGTTTAATCATATCGATAGGCCTGATCAAATCCAAAAATGGTGAGCTCAGGATCAAATGATAATTTGGATTAAATCCCAATTTAGATGAAGTTTTACAAATTAAGTTGGATTGGGCTCAAATAAATCCAAGCCCATTAAGACAGTCTAACCCAAAGCCGATATTTTATCCAAACAAATGATGGACCAAAAAGTAATTAGCCATAAGCTTACACAGCTTTTGGAAAACTCTATAAATATAGGTCTCCTCCTTCATTTGAGGGGGTTAGAAGTTTGAAGTTTCTCTTGAAGATTGAAGTTCGAAGATCTGAAGACAGAGTTTAAATCTTCCTAAAGACTAGACAACGAAACTAATTCTTCATGAAGATTCAAGACTGAAACTAAAGCATCTGGAAGGTTGAAAACTGAAGTTAAAGCATTTGGAAGACTAAAGACTGAGACAAACTCTTCTTGAAGACTGAAGTTAAAGTGTCTGGAAGACTAAAACGAACTCTTTTTGAAGACTGGAATTAAAGCGTCTGGAAGAATGGAGGCTGAGACAAACTCTTCTTGAAGACTGAAATTAACACTCCTCGAAGACTGAAACCAGAGACTGAAGATTTGAAGTCTGAGATTAAAGCCTCTTGAACATTTGAGTTTAAATCTCCCTGAAGATTGAAGTCAAAGCTTCCTGAAGACTCTAAGGACTTAAACTTCCTTAACTTTGCAAGAGAAAGAATCAAAGAACTATACGATAGAGTTGTACTCCACTACACTTACAAGAAATTAATACAAATTTAAAATTCAATCATATGAATTAAATTTCTCCAAAAATCTCATCGAACAGTTTGGCACACCTAGTGGGACCAACGCTACCTTTCATCCCTTACTCTAAGCTAAAATCTATCTAAAGGAGTGATGGCATCTAAGAAAGTTGTTGTGGGTGCTTCAAGCGACTCTTACACGGGATTACTCGTCGTCGCTCTAAAAAAGTCCAAAAACCAAGAAAAGAGGAAGCTGCTATGATCATAGACAAGATATGGACCCAGATGACAAAAAGGGCCAAAGGCAGGATTGTCATCAAGGCAAATCTCTTGTTTCAAAAATCTACTTCATCCTCTGAACAAGCAAAGGATGTACCAAATCCTGATGTGATGTATGTGATGATGGCTGACGTGGGTACAAGCGGAGAAAGAATAGCTGAATTGGACAGAAAAGTGAGCATGCTAATGAAAGCAGTCGAAGAGAGAGATTATGAAATTGTCTCTTTAAAGAATCACATCGAAAGTCATGATGCCATCGAATCGAGTCAAACACTTGCCATAAAGAGTAAGGACAAGGGAAAGATTGTCATGCAAGAAATTCAGCCTCAACATTATACTTTTATTGCTTCATTATCTGTCCAACAACTTCAAAATATGATTATGAGCTCCATTAGATCCCAGTATGGCGGACCATCCCAAAGTTCTCTTATGTATTCTAAGCTTTACACCAAGAGAATTGACAACTCGAGGATGCCTACTGGATATCAGCCCCCAAAATTCCAACAATTTGATGAAAAGGGCAACTCTAAGCAGCATATTGCTCACTTTGTTGAAACATGTGAAAATGTTGGGACATACGGTGGTCTCCTAGTCAAGCAATTTGTCCGAACCCTAGAAAGGAATGCTTTTGATTGGTATATAGATCTAGAGCCTAAGACAATCAATAGCTGGAAGCAGTTTGAAAGAGAGTTCCTAAATCACTTTTATAGCACGAGGTGAATTGTCAGCATGATGGAGCTCACAAATAAAAAACAACGAAATGGAGAGCCTGTTGTCGACTATATCAATCACTGGAGATCTCTGAGCCTTGACTGCAAAGACTGATTTACTGAACTATCTGCTGTAGCGATGTGCATCCAAGACATGTATTGGTGACTTCTTTATATATTGCAGGGCATAAAATCTCGCACGTTTGAAGAACTGGCAACACGTGCTCATGACATGGAGTTAAGCATTGCTGCTAAAGGAAGTAAAGACCTTTTAGTCCCATATATAAAGAAGGAAAAAAAAGAAGCGAAGAGTACCAAGAAGGTTTCGAAGGGTGCTACAAGAAAATTTATGGTTGTTAGTACGACCCCTCTAAAATTTACTGCAAAAGGAAAAGAGAAAAAAAATAGAAAAACGTCAAGATGAGGGCAGGAAATGCCATTCAACTTGAAAGAAAGACAAGAAAAAGTTTACCCTTTTCCAGACTCTGACATCTCAGACATGTTAGAGCAACTACTGGAGAAACGAAGTATCGAACACCCTGAATGCAAACAACCATGGGAAATAGGAAAAATAAATGACCCAAATTATTGTAAATATCACTAGGTCGTTAGCCATCCAGTAGAGAAATGCTTTGTGTTGAAAGAGCTAATCTTGAAGTTAGCTCGAGAAAGAAAGATTAAGCTAGATCTTGACGAAGTAGCTCAAGCATACCAACTGCTATACTGATTCATCCCAACGTTCAATCACCTACAAGACCACCTTTTGATAAAAAAAGGGAACTTAATCCAATTCGAATCCTTCGATCCTATTATCGTTTGGTCTCAAGAGGATGCCCCAAGTAAGGACTCCAAAGAAGGAAGCTTTCGGAAAGAACACAAGAACACACAAATTGAAGATGAAAATAGGGGCTGGACCCTCGTGACTCGACGAAAAAGACGAAAGAAAAATATTGTTCACAAGAAATCTCAATCATTCCAAGATCATACAAGGAGAAGCTTCCAAGGAAAAAAGGAAAGAAGAATACAAGAAGGTTTAAGCTTGTTGTGGAAGAAAATGAAGACCTTGCTCAGCCCCAACAACCAATAATCTTAGAGGAATTCTTTCCAAAGACCTTTCTTATAGGGATCAATGAGACTGTTACATGTCATGTTGTCAATATGATAGAAGACAACAACATTTTTTCAAGCTCATCAAAAATAGTAACAAAGCTGGAGGACCTACCTCCCTTTATAGTAAACGATTTGTTGTCACTCCCCCAAGAGACCAAGGACACTCTTATCGAAGCGTTAAAAAGCTCTAAGGCAGCAACCAACCCAGCCTCTTAAGAAAATACAAGTGATTCATGTTGCATGTCTATAACTTTTACTGACGAAGATTGCTACTTGGGTCAAAACCTCATAATATAACTTTATTCGTTTCGGGATACATCAGAGAACAAAAGTTCAATTGGATTCTTATTGATGGTGGTTCAGCTATCAACATAATGCCCAAGTCAACCATGAATAAACTGAGCATTACGATTCAAGAACTGTCAAATAGTAAGTTGGTGATTCAAGGGTTTAACCAAGGCGGACAGCGAGCGATTAGCATGATTCGTCTAGAACTCATCATTGGAGACTTAAAGGTGAACACTCTGTTTCATGTTATAGACTCAAGGATCACCTACAAGCTATTATTAGGTTGCCATTGGATTCATGAAAATGGAGTGATAACTTCCACATGACACCAATGTTTTTAATTTTATCAAGATGGCATCAAGAAGGTTGATGTCGATACCAATCCATTCCCAAAGGCTGAGTCTCACTTTGCAAAGCAACGTTTTATATGAAAAGTAACATCGTAGGAGAATTATATCGTCTGAAGTTTCTTTGATCAAAGGTCGTAACAAACCTAAGCGACAGACAAGTGCAAGAGAAGAATTAAGTGAAAAGGCAGGTACCTCTGACAGTTAGGAAAACAAAATATCTTCCAACCAAACAAACTTTGAGGTGTTGAAGAATAAAAATGTACCAAACCCAGAGGAGAAGAAATCAAACTCTCATGTCTTACGTTATGTTCCCCTATCTCTATGAAAAAAAGGTGAGTCGCCACTCACGGAATGCTCAAATAAGTTAAAGATTAGTGACATCGAAATTTTGAAGGAATGTTTTATTACGCTTCTTACAAAAATAACAAAGCAAGAGGTCAAGAAGATTGAGAATGGACAAATGAAGTCAACTTTGCTAGATAAACGAACAAAAGATGGATTTGACCCTTAAGCATACAAACTACTAGCAAATGCGGGTGATGATTTCACAGCTCATACTGAGTTCAAAGATCTAAAGGTCTTTGACGAAAGACCCAAACTTTCCTGAACTCAGAAGCATCTCCAAAAACAAGGTTATGCTATACCTATCTTGAAGGCTGGACTTGGATATAAATCTCCAGAGCCAGTTTGCATAACGAGAAAAAAGGAAAGCTAAAATCGCAGAGACACTTCATATCATAGTAGAGGAAATTGATGATCCTGAAGAGGGAAAGGAAAGTGGAGAGCACAGAACTTCTACCTTCAATCGTATTAGTCCCGTAGTCACACGTCCCTCAGTTTTTCAAAGGCTAAGTATGACTACAATCGAAGATGAAAGTTAGCATCCAACCTCCAATGCTACACGACCTTCAACCTTTCAAAGGCTAAGTGTGACTTCTAAAGAAGAAAGGAATACACATTCAACCTTTGCCACACGAATATCCACTACAAATGTTTTAGTTTTTCCCGACGCAGTTTTGCGTAGGGAAAACCCTTAGTTGCATCGGGAATACTATTTTTCGACGGGATGATGCGTCGAACAAAAATGTCGGTATATCCAAGTCGGGAGAAGCTATCCCGCAAACTCGTGGCATCGGCAATTTAATACACTATCGCAACGCATGTAGCGTCGACATAAATAAAAATATCCCGACACAGATATAAGCATTGGGAGATTCATAGGCTATCCCGATGCGTATTGCGTTGGGATAGCTTCAGATATTGTTTTAGTTTTATTTATTATTTTTAGTTTTTGTAGTCTTTTACCATGCTTTTTAGCTATGCCGACGCAAATGTGCGTCGACATAGCCTTATATTTTTTTTTAAAATTTAAAAATTTAAAATTTTAGTTTTGTAATTACCTGTTCATTTCAATAAAAAACAATGATGCCATTTTATTTTAATATGAATGTAACATAATAAAAGTTAATATATTGAAACATAATATTGTTCATACAAAAGTATTGTATCATCCAAAGTTCGGTCTAATTACAAAAAAAGTAAAAAATAAATATCCATGTTAATATCATCAGAAAGAAAAAGTCTAATTAAAGTCTTCTACACTTGTTGTCTTCATCTTTGTTTCCAATAGTAACCTTCAACATAGCTACGGACCTGCAAGGAAAAAAATAAATAATATGAAAATTTTTAAACATAAACCAGAAAAATGAAATAAGGAAAAAAATGTTTTTCAAAAGAAATTCTAAGTTTCATTTGACCTTAAAGCATTAAAGAATCCAAAACCCAACTCTAGAAAAGCTTAAAATGTCTACCCCGCCCCCCAAAACTTCTAAAGTTGCCTAAAAGTATCTGAATGGCCTAAAAGTGTCCAAAAAGTGCCTAAGTGTCCAAAGGAGGCGAAAATGAACTTAAATGTTTCCTTGAGAATCCTCATGCGCTTCTCCACCCATCCCGAACCTATGCAAGTGTCCTAAAGATGCAAAAATGCCCTAAGAATTAAAAATATAACTCGAAACGAGCTTTAAGAGTCTACCTCACTCCTCGAACCTACAAAGTATCCCAAAAGTGGCGAAAAAGTGCAGAGTTTATTTTAAAGGCCAAAATAGACTTCAACGCACTCCAAATGAGCCTAATGTGCTTTTTCACCCCTCCCAAACCTACCCAAGTATCCTAATGGTACAAAAGTGGCATAGGAAAAAAAAACCTAACTCAGAAACTTGCTTAAAGAGTCTACCCTGCCCCCTGAACCTACAAAGTATCCCAAAAGTGGAAAAAAAGTGCAAAAGTTTATTTTGAAGGCCAAAATGGACTTCAACACATCCAGAGTTGGCCTAATGTACTTTTTCACCCCTCCCGAATATACCCAAGTGTCCTAAAAGAGAAAAAGTGCCCTAAGAAGAAAAAACCTAACTCAAAATTTGCTCAAACACTCTATCCCGCCCCCAAACCTACAAAGTATCCAAAAAGTGGCCAAAAAGTGTACAATTGTATTTTGAAGGCCAAAATGGACTTCAACACACCACGATTTAGCCTAATGCACTTTTTTACCCCTCTCGAACCTACCCAAGTGTCCTAAAGAAGCAAAAGTTCCCTAGGAAGAAAAAACCTAACTCGAAATTTGCTTAAACAGTTTATCTCACCCCCAATCCTAAAAAGTATCCCAAAAGTGGCCAAAAAGTGCACAAGTATGTTTTGAAGGCCAAAATGGACTTCAACGCACCCCAAGCGAGCCAAATGTGCTTTTTTGCAGCTCCCAAACCTTCTCAAGTGTCCTAAAGGAGTAAAAGTGTCATAAGAAGAAAAAACCTAACTCGAAACTTGCTTAAACAATTTACCCCACCCCCAATTGTACAAATTATCCCAAAAGTGGCATTAAAGTGCAAAAGTGTGTTTTGAAGGCCAAAATGGACTTCAACACACCCCGAACAAGCCTAATGTGCTTTTTTGTAGCTCCCAAACCTTCTCAAGTGTCCTAAAGGAGTAATAATGCCATAGGAAGAAAAAACCTAACTCGAGACTTGCTGAAACAGTTTACCCCACCCCCTAATTGTACAAATTATCCCAAAAGTGGCCTTAAAGTGCAGAAGTGTGTTTGAAGGCCAAAATGGACTTCAATGCACCCCAGAGAGCCTAATGAACTTTCCCACCCCTCCTGAACCTACCTAAGTGTCTTAAAGGAGCAAAAGTGCCCTAGAAAGAATAAACCTAAATTGAAACTTATTCAAACAGTTTACCCCCACCCCAAAGATACATTCATGAAGTGACTACCATAACTGCAGGATAGTCACATATGATAACAAAATTACTTTTATAAATTCACTATGCATGAATTGACTACCATAGCTGCAAGATAGCCAAAATGAAGCTGCAAAGAACCGCAAACGACCCTAATACACACTTAACCCTCCGTCCCAAAGCTACATTCATGGAATGACTACCATAACTGCAGGATAGCCACATATATAACAACAAAATTACTTTTATAGATCCACTACATGCATGAATTGCCTAACATAACACATGATATCCAAAATGAATTTGTAAAGAACCCTAAGCAAGCTAATCGCTAAAACATACCTAGGTGTTTGAAGGTCCATCCTCTCGTTGCCGTCGGCTCAACATTCTGTGGATTTCAGCCCATTTATATTCCCACGCTGATACTTGAGTACTTAACGCTACATTTGCTTACTTCATCTCCTCGTAATTTTCCTTCATTTGTACCATGTCACCTTTCATCTGCTCCACTTGCTTTTCCAATTCTTTTTCGTATTGTGAAGAGGACATGACACTGGATGATGAGCTAGGTTTTGGGTCCCAACCAAGGCCTTTAATGTGGCCTGACCGATGACCTAAAACCTGTTTACTCTGCACTGGTCATCGGTGTCGACCCTTCTTGAGATGATGCTTCTATAAGCTTTTGCATTTTCAGCTACATTCATGTTGGAATTAGGAGGTTAAACATATAAAGAAAGACATAAATTTAAGCATGTATGATAGTGAAGAACTTACATATGCATCTCTTGCATTGTCGTTCACCAAACCATCGTTTACACTGAAGTGACTTTGATGGAACAACTCCACTTAGTCAACGTCATGACCCTCTTTCTCTTTTTGTAAATCACACAAATACAAACTATGAGTCAAAATATTGAGATCATGTAAATAATAATGAGCTTGCACCTTACCATTTCATTTTGCACCTGGGCAAACGACTTCGACCCAATTCGATGAAGGTAAGGGACACTTGCTCGACTTTTTTTGTTTGTCTCCGTTGTTTTCTACAATAGTTTCTGATTAGTACAATTGAGTTATGTATATAAGTACAACAACAACAAAAAAAAATGTACCTGCCATTCAGGAGTCGCCCATCTGTTGCATAAAATATTCCAATCTTGTGGATTCGTTAACCTCTCAGGTGGACATGCGAGGGCTTCTTCTGGGCTCTCAAAGTCACAGTAGTACCTGTATAATTCTGCTCTATATTCTTTGAACGCATTTTGAAATTGTCGTAATACGTACTTTTTCACATGTTTTTTGGTCATATCCAAATCAAAAAGCACCTGCATTGTCAATAATAAATGTGTAAGCATACGTATCTGACTTAAATATTACACAAATGCATAAAAAAGTATGAACTTACCAACAATCGATCTACGGCATGGTCCCGTACTTCTTTAGATACCTCATTCCAGTCTTTACAACGCAATGGAATTATGCTTCGAGCGATGGTACTGATGACCTTACTAAATTTTGTGGCGTTAGCACATACAGGTTTGCCAATATTCTCATCAATCTCAATCTTAATTCTCCCATAAATATTGACATGACGGTCCAATTCAATGTTCCGACTATGTCCTCTAGTCCGCCTTCCCGATGATCTTGAGTCTCGCCCTCTCCCTCGTCCTCCCCCTCGCCTTGAGCTTGATCTAGATCCTGAAACAAGGACAATTTTACTTAATTAGATAAAAAAATAATATTTTTAAGTACAAACTTTCATATGATATAAATATTACCCGATGCCTCTGTCACGTTCTGCTGAGTGGAGGAACCAATAATCGGAGGGTCATCCTCCTAGAGTAGCAAGTGCATCTCCTGCTCTTGTTCAGGGCGTGCTATAACTCTAGAATCTTACAAAAGATTAAAAAAATGAATCTCAACGTATATGAAGCATTCAATTATAGAATGTGAAATTGAAATATAGAAGTTATACACTTATTCATTATTCTAATCATCGGAATCTAAATGTTGAAGTGAACCAGAACTCTCTTCAGTAGATGTTTCTACATCCTCATGTTCGTGTTTTATAAAATCGTCATCCTGTAGGGATGGTACACTTTTATTCAACTGTTTTTGAGTCGCTTGACGCTCAACAACACCAGCCTCAACATCATCTCTACATAATGTGGCATCCTGAATGGATTCATCGACCTCAATCACACTGGGTACTTCTACCAAATCCATTTCATCATTTTCTGTGTCTTTAGCTTCTAGAATGTCCCATATGTGTTTATTTTGGACAGTTTGCACAACCTTCCAATTATTACCAAGTTTAGGGTCGTTAATGTAGAAAATTTGTTTGGCTTGAGTAGCAAAGTTGTAAGGGTCATCCATATACCAAAAATGAGATGTATTGATTGACTTAAATCCTAAATCCACGTGTAATTTATTCTTTTTAGCATCTGTGTTAAACCATTTACATTTGAAAAGGATCACACGTCTTCTCTTGGTATATTCTAAGTCCAAAACTTCATGCAATACACCATAGTAATTCATGTCATCTCGTTCAGTTTCTCCGACCACCATGATTCCACTATTTTGAGTGGCCCGACGATTGTCACGCTCTATACAATGAAAACGTGCTCCATTGACAAAGCAACCACTATAAGTGCGGACTAAATTACTAGGCCCCAATGCTATCAAGTAAAGATCATCATATGCTTCTCCTCTTTCACGTAATGAGTACATATGTTTATATAGGTTAACATAACTTAGAGTCAACACGTTACTGAAGTGCAATATTCAAACTTTAAATAACTACACTTACATGCGCTCTAAGCCAATCAGGAAATTGATCTTGGTGCCTTCTATATAAGTCTGATGTGGTATCTGTTCTAGTACGAATCAATCTCAAATGTTGCCTATTTAATTTGTAAGAATAAAAAAAATGAAATAAATTTTGTCTTAGGCATTTATATACTTTGAACTTGAAAACAAAGTATATGAATTAAAGTTATAATATTCCAAAAGGTACCTGCGATAAGACTCTATCTCAAAACAGTTGTTCAATATATACCAATGTGTCATTCGCTTCTCATTTTCGGATAGCGTTCTCACAACTGAACCCCCCAATGGTCATGCATTTTGCCTGAAGCATTCAAAATCCCCAAAGATCTCACATTCGGGTATTGAGTCATCGTTACGTGGATCCCTATTCAATCTTGTTTCTATTCCATTTAGATACATGGAGCAGAAAGTCAAACATTTATCCATGACGAATGCTTCTGCTATGGAACCTTCGGGACGAGCTTTGTTTCGTACATATTGTTTCAAGGTTCGTAAGCTTCTCTCTACAGGGTACATCCAACTATAGCTAACTGGACCAACAATCTTTGTTTCATATGGTAAGTGAACTGCAAGATGGACCATTAGATCAAAAAATGCCGGTGGAAAGATCTTTTCAAACTTACAAAGTATTAGCACAATATCTGCTTCCAAACGGTCCAAGTCATTGATGAGCATTATTTTCGCACATAGATAACGAAAGAAATTACATAACTCAACAACAATTGTACACACATCCTTTCATAAGTATGCTCGAACAACAATAGGAATAAATCATTGGAGCAGAATATGCGAGTCGTGAGTTTTCAACCCAGATAGTTTTCCATCGTTGACACTCACGCATCATGATATGTTCGAGACGAAACCGTCAGGAAATTTAACTGATTTCAAAAACTTGCAAAAATCAACCCTCTCTTTAGTAGTCAATGTATACGCAGCATGTGGTTTTACAATTTTATTTCCTTGCTTTTGTAAGTGTAAGTCCTTTCGTATATTCAAATCTTCAAGATCCAAACGAGCGTTTGTCGTGTCTTTTGTTTTCCCCTCAATGTTCAACAAAGTCTCGAGCAAATTGTCACATACATTTTTTTCAATATACATGACATCCAACTTATGTCTTAACAGAAGTTTAGACTAATAGGGGAGCTCAAAGAATATATATTTTTTTGTCCAATTAATAGTACGCTTTCTTTTCTTGTCTTGTTTGGATTGATGCTTGCATAACACTGGAAAATTTAGCGTGTTTACTTGTTGTAGGATCTCATCTCCATCCATTACAACTGGTGGAGGTCTAGACTCTAATTTTCCATCATGTTGTTTACTCCTACGCCAACTATGGTTATCTGGAAGATAACGTCGATGTCCCATGAAAGATAGTTTTTCTCTTATCCTAAAGGATGATGTGTCTTCTTTACAAATGGGACATGCTTGATAACCTTTAATACTCCATCCCGACAAATCTCCATATGCAGGGAAGTCATTGATGGTCCACAACAAACATGCATGTAATTGAAAATACTTTCCACTCATGCAATCATAAGTACGCACACCATTATTCCACAACTCCTTCAACTCCTCAATCAATGTCTGCAAATAGACATCAATTTCTTTTACAGGGGACTTCGGTCCAGGTATAAGCAAAGACATGAAAAAATTAGATTGCTTCATGCACTTCTAAGGTGGCAAATTGTATGGAACAAGCATCACAGGCCACATGCTGTAGGAAGAACTCATATTTCCGAATGGATTGAATCCATCTGAAGCTAATGCTAATCGAACATTCCTTGGGTATAAAGCAAACAGAGGAAACTCTTTATCAAAATGTTTCCACCCTGCAGCATCAGCTGGATGTCGTAGCACATCCTCAGTTTCAACTCGTTTATCCTTATGCCATCTCATTTCAGAAGAAAGATGTTTCGATGAAAACAATCGCTTCAACCTTGGTATTAGTGGGAAATGACGTAAAATCTTATGTGGAATTTTCTTACCCTTCCCATCCTTTATTTTATAACGAGACTCGACACATACTGGCCAACTTTGGCAATCAACAAACTCTTTCCAAAATAATATATAGTCATACTTGCAAGCATGGATGAACTCATATTCTAACCGTAAGTCACGTAGCTTTCTCTTAGCTTCATAGAACGTACCAGGTATAGATGCACCGGTTGGAAATGCGTCTTTCAACAATTCTAGTAACATATCAAAGGACTTGTTACTCCAACCATTGAGCACCTTGATATGCATCAACCTCACTAAGAAGTTCAACGAGGAAAATTTAGTACAACCAGAGTACAATTGGTTATGTGCTTCAGCCATCAACTCCTCAAAATTCTTTAAAGTATCCATTTCTTTAGCGTCAGTCGACATTTCATCTCCAAAGTCTTCTTCATCATCTACATCCCCTTCCCCTTCTATCATCGCCCCTTATAAATCATTTAGAAGGTCAAATATCTCCTCGTCATCATTGTGAGCAATACACTCTCTACTTAATCCATCATCTACTGAAGAACTCGTTTCTCTTTGAAATCGAGCTAAGTTTGCTGGTTCCCCATGATAAACCTATTGAGTGTATGAGGGACATATTCCAAATGTAAATAAATGTCGTTCTATCCCATCCAATGACTGCAACATTGAATTCTGACAATTCTTACATAGACATCTCGTTTTTCCTGCCTCATTTAGATGACACTTTGCTACTTCTAGAAATTCTGCCACTCCTTCAATATATTCTCTTGAGAATCTATCTCTCAGCTTAATCCAATCCTCATTCATCCTTGAATATACTTTACAAAGAACTTTGTGAATTGGTATGAATAGACAACGTTCAATCCTGTAGGAATTAGGACAAAAAGTTAGATTAACTTTATCCAAAAACCTAAGGATGTTCTTAGGAAACAAAAATTAGCTTAGAAGGCACCTTAAGGTCATGTGTTGTTCATAAGTGGTTCAAATATGATATAACCTACAAAATATCGAAAAATAGTACAACAACTTCTATGAAGTTATAAAGATCGAAGAACAACTCTCAGGAAGCTCTAAAAATCCAAGAACTACCAAACAAGTGGTTCAATTATAATCGAACCTAACAAAGATCCTAAAATAGTTTAATAACTTTCAAGACTTCTAAAAATCGAGCAATGCTTCCAAAGAAGTAGTTCAAAAATGATCTAATCTACCAAAGATCGAGAAATGGTTTAAGAAGAACTTTCAATCAATGGTTCAACTATAATATAACCTATTAAGTGGTTCAAGAACTTCAAAAGTTTCCAAAAAGTGCTTAAGTGTCCAATGGACACCAAAATGAACTTAAGTGATTCCTTGAGAATTTTAATGCGCTTTCCTGCCCCTCTCAAACCTACGCAAGTTTTTGAAAGGTGCAAAAGAGCCTTAACTATAACGAGCTTGAAGAGTCTACCCCTCCCCAATACCTACAAAGTTGTCTAAAAGTGTCTAAAAAGTGTCTAAATTGTCTAAAAGTATCCAAAGGGTGCTCAAGTGTCCAATGGAGGCGAAAATGAACTTGAACGTTTCTTTGAGAATTCTAATACGCTTCCTCGCTCCTCCTGAACCTACTCAAGTGTGTTAAAGGTGCAAAAGTGTCCTAGGAAGCAAAAACTTAAGTCAAAAACTTGCTTAAGGAGTGTACCAAAGAAGTGGTTCAAATATGATCTAATCTACCAAAGTTTGAGAAATGACTCAAGAACAACTTCCAAGAAATTCTAAATATCCAACAACTTCCAAACAATGATTCAACTATAATATAACCTATTAAATGGTTTAAGACCTCCAAAAAATCCAACAACCCAACAATTAGAAAATTATACATTTATAATCAAACACTAATAGTACAATAATCTTATAGTTTTTGCTTCATTCATAATTTATAAAACATACTTAAAGCCTCTATTTTCAAGATACTAATCCACAATGCAAATGTGTATTTTCATGCCATTAATACTTAAAAAAACCCATGCTATTATAAGTTCATTCTATAACAAATGAGCTTGATACTAATCTAATGCAAGTATAATTAACTTGCATTAAATTTTATATTTTATATAGAATTTAATGCATGTTAATTATAGATGGAATTTAATGCAAGCACATACAAAGCACTAAAAAGAGTGTCAAACACACTGTAAATTTCATAAACTAACCAATTTATAATGTGCCTAAGTTGAACTAAAAACATATATAACTTGCCCAAACTTCACTCCTAAATTTTTAATTTCATCAAATTAAAAGTTTTACCATATGTTCAAATTCTACTCCAACATGTAGCTGCTCTTCTCTCAAACTCAAAATTCAAAGCTTTGCATTTAAGTTTCTCCCCCAAAATTAATTCATTAAAACTAACTCTTTAAATAATATGAATATATATATATATATATTTATCATAAAGAAATCAAAACACTCACTTTCTTGTATAATTGATTCATTTAACTACTTTTGAATGGAAGCAAGAAAGAGTATTCCAATTCAAACCATATAATTCAAACCTATACTTTTAAAGGCAAGTTACTTATGTCTTTACTAATTGATTTATGTTCTGATTATTAATATGTTTGAAATTTCCATCATAAACTTTTAATTTCATCAAATTGAACTCTAAACTTATATAAAAGCTACCGCATTTACCATATGTTCAAATTCTGCTCTAAACATCCACTAATTTTAACAACAATAATATAAAAATCTCTCAAAACTTTCTAATTTCATTAAAAGTTAGACCTTACGCAAAATTGAACTCCATTGAATAGATGTCTCAAAATTTATCTTAAATCTCTTTAACTTTATCTTGAGAATATATTTTATAACTTACTAAACACACCTTTTCTTTTTCACAATTCTTTGAACAAAAATCTATCAAATTGGAAAAATTGCAATACTTATTGAAGTTTAAGATAAATAATGTAACATTTACATTTATCTAAGTCTAACGCCCACTTCAATAAAATCCAAATATTCTTGTAGAATTAATCTAAAAAATCTTGTAGTGATTTATCAACTATAAAATAATGTAAATCAAATGAAAACCATTAAAAGCTTTCATAACTAAAATATCTAAAAAACTGTATGCTTCTAGACAACTTTAACATATAGACACCCTTCAGAGTTTAATTTCAAAATAAGCAGCACCAAACAACTAAACCATAGTCTAAAATCACCACTACCTCGTCCCCCAACTACCAGTAGTTACCAACAAATCCTCATAACCATAACGTAATTTCATTGAATCAGGACAAAAATAATATTAAGCCTTGAAAGGAAAGCAGAAGAAAACGGACTACGCTCAACCACAGTTTAGAAGCGCAATACAATTTCAAGCTAAAAATAGTTGATTATAGAATTGAGTTCTAGCTCGATATATTGGGATAAAAACTTAAACCATCATCCATTGTAGTTCATAATTCAACAAACAAGCACTTGAGATTCTAATTTTAGAGTAAGAGTATACGATAATATAGCTACTCAAAAAGTTGTGAATTAGGCCACAAGGTGCTGGTGCCAATATGCAAAAACACAGCATAACAGAGGGCAAATTTCAAAATGAAAGAAACTACTCAAATTTCTGGTATTAGTCCTATAACTAAGGGACAAACGATTTAATAAGATAGAATAAATCCCTAATCCTTTCGATCAAGGTATATAGTCCAACATTGGCTCAAAATAGAAACGGATTGCAAGACCTAATCTCAGTCAAAACAAGCCGCCAGCAAAACAAGTACGTGATCCACAAAGAAATTAAAAGCATTCAATCGCAAACTTAAATATAGTGGATGGAAAGAAGGCAGAAAGAGATTAACAGAAAATGAAGCGTACTTGATCGGTGCCAGTAATCTGTGCTCAGAGTGAAGCCAAGCAAGGAGCGATTCAAAGAGTCGACGACTTCGAACAACTGAGCGAGCTGGATAAACGAAAAACAAAAAAATCATAAACAGGAAAAGGGAAAACGAAAGCAATAGAGAAGAAGAAATTCTCACCATGATAGAGAAGAATGGGAACCCGAGTTTCGGGCTAGGGTTTTAGGGAAATAGATTTTGGTGAGCGTGAGAGAGCTGAGAGATTGGGGTTTACACTTTGGGGCTAAAATACGAGGAAGTGGAAATCCAATTTCGGGCTAGGGCTATGAGGAAGAAAAGAGGCGGTCAAAAGGGGCTTTTATTGTAATTTAAAAAAAAAAGATTATTATCCCAACACAACCTGCGTCGGCATATCTAGGAAAGTGCATCATAATAGCCCAAAATGTGTGTCCCGTTGGTTATATGAATTTATCCCGACGTATAATGCGTCGGGGATAATTTGGATATATCCCGACGCTGCCATAGCGTCGGGAACAACAAGCTATCTCAACGCATTCTCTTGCGTTGGGAAAAATAGTGTCTGGAAATCCAAATATTCTTGTAGTGGTCGGCTTTCCAGAGACTAAGTGTGACCACGAAAAGAAGTAAAGAACGATCCTCTAACATAGTGAAGCTTTCGAATGAGGCAAGAAGCGATGAGGAAATCTGCAGCGCTATTCCCACTCAAATGAAAAGAAAAATGTTTGTCTCTATAAATACGGAAGGTTCGTTACAAATAAAGCAACATAATATCATCATCACAAGGCCTATGGAAGAAAGTCCAAGTGACGAAGAACAAACGGTCTTTGTTCACCATATCATTATAGAGGAAGCTGCAGAAGTTGAAATGGCTGAAGAAGATGCAGAAGAAGTACCATTGCCACTTGAAGATGGTAGTCAGTTGACAGTGGACAAACTTAAAGAAGTGAATCTTGGCACGACGGAAGAACTACAACCCACTTTTATAGGTTTGTTACTTACTCGTGAAGAGGAGGGCGATTATATGAGCCTTCTCATATAATATAAAGACATTTTTACTTGGTCGTACAAGGAAATGCAAGGGCTTGACCCAAAAGTAGTTGTCCATCACCTCGCAATTAAACAAGGATATTGGCCAGCCAAGCAAGCTCAAAGACGTTTTCGGCCAAAATTCATCCCTCAAATTGAAGCTGAAGTCAATAAACCAATTGAGGCAAGATTCATCTGCGAAGTTAAATATCCGACATGGATAGCAAATATTGTCCCCGTCAGAAAAAAGAATGGGCAACTTCGTATTTGTGTCTATTTTCGTGATTTGAACAATGCATGTCCGAAATATGACTTTCCACTACCCATTATAGAAATCATGGTGGATGTCACCATGGGTCACGAAGCTTTATCCTTTATGGATGGATCAGCAGGATACAATCAAATTTGAATGGCTCTTGAAGATGAGGAGAAGACAACATTTCAAACTCCAAAAGAGATATATTGCTACAAAGTGGTGCTCTACATGTTAAAAAAGGTTGGTGCCACTTATCAATGTGTTATGCAGAAAATATTTGATGATATGTTGCATAAACATGTTAAATGTTATGTTGATGACCTCGTGGTCCAGTCCAAAAAACGACAAGATCACCTGTGGGACCTAAAACTAGTATTTGATCGCTTGAGGAAATATTAATTGAGAATGTGATAATGCTAATATTTTACATATTTATAGCCCTTTTTACTTAAGCTATTTGCACAAATGCATGTTTTTATGTCTAATAAATATAGCAAATTAATAAGAAAATAGCCAAAATTAGTTAAGGGATTGTTTTGAGCTAAGAAATATGAAATAAGAGGAAAAAAGTTGATTTTTAATGAGTTTTGATGTTTTTATGCAGAAAAGTGAAAACTTCCATAATTGCAACTGCAATTTTGCCAGGGAGACAGAATTCCGAGAATAAAGGAGACAATCTGGAAGCACAATTTTATGATAATATTTGAAGATATTCTCCACGAATCAAGCTCATAAAGATTCGATTCTTTCCTTAAACATCCAAGGAGCAAACCCTAGCATTTGGAGGCTATAAATAAGAAGATTCAAGCCACGAAAAAGGAGTCCACAGTCGGCCATACTCGATTGAAGACCATTATTTTTCTGCACTTTCGTTTTTCTGTTTTATAGACTAAAAGGAGAATAAACGCCACCGAAACTTCAATCCAGCCCTGTCGAAAGTCTAGGGTTGTGAAGATCTTACTCTCCTTGAAAGAGGTTGAGTTTAGATTGATTGAAGAGGTGATAATTCTCTCCTTGAAGTTTGACTTTTTCCTTGTATTAGCAGTTTCTGTTTTTCTGTTTAAGTTTAATTTTCTGCAGTTTAGTTGGTTGTTTTAAGTTTAATTTCCGGCAACTTTATTTATGTTATTTCGACTTTAGTTACTCTAGTTCTTGTCTCTAATTTAGTTCTTTCATTTACAGCAAGTTTATTTTAATAAAGTTTTTCATTCAAGTTATTCTTTCTTTTTAAGTTCATTACTTTATATTTCTAGTTTTTGTTTTTCTTTCTTTTTACTTCTTAAATCAGTATGCATTTTCTTTCTTTTAATATTTTTCTATTTATTTTCTCCATCATGAGCTAATTCCATCTTTGGGATTCAGATATGTGGATGCCCTAAGGATTGAAAGCTTGGCCTAAGATGTAAAAGTAACTTTGCTCGATTCCATAACATTGTTTGCTTTTATTGATTATCATTCTTATTGTGAATCTAGCTTGATCATCTAGGTGAACATACAGAGATCAAGTTTAATACTGAAAGGGTTAAACGAGATTACATGTTCATACAAAGCAATAGAGGAAAGAGGCTTAGACATAAGCACTTGTTTTTGACCCTAGACATAGGGCAAAACCTCTAAGACCAAGGGTTGTGTTCTCATTAAACTAAGTTCGTATTAGCCATAGACATATGGTTTAATCACTTAGGCTTCTAAAGGGTTTTCCATTAAAATCGAATAGAAGTTGAACTTGGTTTACATTGCTTGGTATTTGAGTAAAGATTGCAATTGTATTTTAGGTCACAATTTTTTTCTAGGGGACAAAAGCATATTTGGATTCCATCTTTTTATCATTTGATTTTTAGTACACTCACAACCTTTTCAATTATTTAATATTGGTTACCAAGGTTACTTTGTGTGAATATCTTTGCCTTCATTTTGGATTTTGTGGTATCCATTCTCTGTGAGATTGATACTCTAGAATATTTCCAATTACTACTTGTTTGATAGTGTGCACTTGCACTAGACTGGAGGCTTTTTCTATTCAAAAGTTTTCTTCTAAAAGCCCACATGTTTTCAGTCGACTAGAATGAGCCCTTTTAATTGCGCACTTGGCGTGACTTCAGGAAAGTTCCTTGGTTTCGTTGTAAGGCATTGAGGAATTGAGATTGATTAATCTAAAATTGACGCCATCCAAAAAATGTGAAGCCCTAGAAACTTGCCTGAGTTGAGAAGTCTTCAAGGTCATTTGGTCTACCATTAGAAGGTTCATTTCCAACTTAGCTGGTTGATATCAACCTTTATAAAGATTTCTAAGGAAGAATGCAAATTTCGAGTGGGATCAAGCATATCAGAATGCTTTAGACAGTATCAAAAAGTACCTACTCAACCCTCCTATCTTAGGTGCCACAACACCTGGAAAGCCGATAATATTATACATTGTTGTGGAGGAAAGATCTGTTAGAGCTTTATATGCACAAGAAAGAGAAAAACATAAAGAACAAGCTCTCTACTACATAAGTAGAACTCTAAAGGGAGATGTGTTGAATTACTCTTCGATCGAGAAAATGTGTCTCACTTTATTCTTTGCCATTGATAAGCTAAGACATTATATGCAAGCCTTCACTGTACACTTAGTGGCAAAAGCTGATCCCATCAAATATATTCTATCTAGGCCTATCATTTTGAGACATCTGACTAAATGGACGATCATACTATAACAATATGATATTGTGTACATACCCCAAAAGGCAGTGACAAGACAAACATTGGCAGATTTCTTAAGCAATCATCTTATTCCATCAGATAGGAAATTATGTGAAGATTTTTCAGATGAGGAAGTATTCTATATTGACATCGCAGATCCTTGGACCATGTACTTTAATGGTGCAACACAAAGAAGTGGAGTAGGGGTCGACATCGTTTTCATCTCACTTGAGAAACACATGTTGCCATATAGCTTCACACTTGGTGAATTATGTTAAAATAATGTGGCTGAGTATTGATTGTGGGTAAAAATAAAAGAAATAATCTCATCTCCAGTACAAGTGACACTATCGATACAAGTAATAAACAAGAGTATTCTTGAGTATCGATCCCACAGGGAACGATTTTAACAAAAAGATTGAAATAGCAAGGGTTGTTCAAAAATTGCAACTTGGGTAACTAAATTGAAAAATCAGATTGTAAGTTGGTGTGAAACAACAAAGAAAACAAAAACTAGTATTGCACAATCGAAATGCAAAATAGTGTGAAACAATAAAGAAAATAAAAATAAAATTTCAAAATCAGAATGCAAAATGGTGAGAAACAGCAAAGAAAAAATGCAAGGGAATAACTTTATGAAGATAAAATGGTGCTCAAGAATGTTCATTGCCCTAAGTTGTGAATTGCTATTTTAAATTGCAATTGCAATCCTAACCTATACAAATAATTGTAAACTGAATTCAATTCCTATTCAATTTTGATTCCAAAATCTTTAGGAGGCTAAGGGATTGGACCTATATGTCTATGGCCAATCGTACTTAGATAAATTTAGAACACAATTCTAGTGGTATTGGAGTCTTTTGCGTATAGGGTAAAGAATGGCTTATGTCTAAGCTATCGTCTCCATTGTTTGTACGAAATCCGCTTTTTACTAACCTTTTCGGTATTAGCTCCAAGCTTTGTATGCAATCCTAGTTGATCAAACTAGAATTACAAAAATCCATCAACTCAACACAAGCAAACAATTAAGGTGTAAGCTTGATTTTTTTTTCAATTTAAGCCCAATTCACTCTTTAGGGATTTCACATCCTTGAACACGTAAAAAGGATTTAGGTCATAATTAACTTAAAAGAAGCTAGGTAAATTTTGTGATTAATTTCCATGCTAATAAAATTAAATCCAACAGTATGCTTAAAACAAGAATTCAATGGGCTTTAATTAAAGTATTGCATACAAAGAACAGTAGGCGTAAGAATTTAAGAGGTGAATGTTGAAACCCACTGAACAAAACCCATGAACATCATTTCTAGAAAATTCAAATTCAACTTGCAAAAAATAATCCTTCAAAGAAAAATTCAATACCAGTCATTTGCTACAATTGGAGATGAAATAGAAACTAAAAGAATGTATCCAAACTACTTAGACAAAAAAAAATTAATTCAAACTAAAACTAAGAACAAGCTAAAATAAAAAATTTGAATAAAACCTACTGTTTTTCCTATATTTTTCAATCGATTTAATCCTTTCTTTGTCAAGAAGGAGTAAATCTTCAAAATCCAAACTTTGTTTGGATTGGACTAAGAGCAAAGAAAGAAAATAGGTCTGGAATCAATGGACAACAGCTGAAAAGCTGAAGTAGAAAAGAAACCCACAAAAATGTCCATACGAAAAATCCATCAAACTCTCATTCGATCTTCCCTTTTGTGTGTGTTTTTCTTCCCCTTTTATAGACTATGGTGGCTAGGGTTTATTTCTCCTTCCATTGGCCAAGGAACCTCTAGAAATTGAGCTGAAATTAAGCAACAAATCGTGGGTTTCCTTCCTTGACATAATCTTTATTTTTTTCCATATCTGTCACTGCCTAATTGTAATATCATATTGCAAATTTAGATCTTGCAATCTAAAATTTCAATTCTCTAATGCTCCCTTAATTCGTCCTAACATTTGTGTAGAAATAAAGGTGCTTCCCTCAATTGGACCAGCCATGGACTTCAACACTTTCCTTATCTACTACTACTTGATTGCTGAATCAGATTGCAAATTCAAATTTTGCAATCTAAAATTGCAATTCTCCAATGTCCTACATCCAAACACCATTTTTAGTCTTTATTTCATTCTTTTATTTAATCTTCCTATCAAATGCTTTTTCCATTGAACTATTGATGTGTTCTAAGATTTGTTAACTTCTTCATATAAATTTTATGGAATTTCAAACATAACTTAAGTCTATTAGAGCTTAAAAAGCCTCAATACTGAGGCTTATCAAGTATCAAGCACTCATCATTGACCTTTAAATGGCTTTAGAGATTGGGATTGCATACATGCAAGTTTATGGTGATTCAAAGTTGATAATAAATCAACTTCTACTCCAATACGACATGAAGCATGAACATTTAAAACCTTATTTCCTCTATGCAAAGCAACTATTGGAGAAGTTTGATAGCATAATACTAGAGCACGTCCCAAGATCAGAAAATATAAGGGTAGACGCACTGGCGAATTTAGCTAATGCTTTTACTATTTCATACAATGTTGCTATAAACATTACTCTTTGTCAAAATTGGATGATTCCACCAAGAGAAGATCGGTGTGGATAAGTCAATATATATCAGTCTATGTAACCGAAAAGGAATATTGGCAACAATCTATTATAGATTACCTGCAACACAAAAAGTTTCCCACAGACCTTCGGCATAAGGTTGAGATACGAAGGATGGTTGCATGATTTATCTATTATAAAGATACTCTTTATCGTCGTTTGTATGAAGGTCTTTTCCTCCGATGCTTAGGAAAGAAAGAATCTCTAAAGGCGTTAGAAGAAGCGCATTCATGCATTTGCATTGCTCATTAGTTCGGACCGAAGCTTCAGTTTCAATTCAAAAGGATGGGTTACTATTGGCCTACAATGATTCATGATTCAATGGAGTACGCAAAGAGATGTATAACTTGTCAGTTTCATGCCAATTTCATACATCAACTGCTAGAACTCCTTCATCCAACTGTAGCTTCATGTCCTTTCGAAGCTTGGGGGCTTGATCTTATCGGACCTATAATACCTAAGTCATTGACAGGACACTCTTACATCCTTGTAGGGACTAATTACTTGTCAAGGTGGGCTAAAGTAATCCCATTGAGAGAATCAAAGAAGGAGAATATTGTATAATTTATTCGAACTCATATTATTTGTCTATACAACGTCCCTCATCGTATTGTGACAGATAATGGAAGGCAATTCTCCTGCAGCTTCATGGACAAACTATGCGAGCAGTTTAACTTCAAGCAATACAAGTCATCTATGTACAATGTTGCAACATGGGTTGGCAGAAGCATTCAATAAGACTTTATGCAACTTGTTGAAAAAAGTAGTCTTTAAGACAAAAAGAGATTGGCATGAAAAGATTGGTGAAGCACTATGGGCTTATCTATGCATATTTATTTGTTAGTTTTGTGCTTAATTGGGAGCTTTTATGTGGGTATTTTGTATATTTTAGGAAACCGAGCAACTTAGACCAGAATTGATAAATTTGGAGATTTGGGTGAGTTATGGAGCCTAATTGGACTAAAATTGGAGCTACGTATGAAGAATGGAGGTTTCATAGGCATGTTTGACCGAGGGAATTGCATCTTGATGCCTAAAAGAGCATTGAGACACTGCAATTAGATTCTCAAACCCGAGAGCTAGCGTCGAGACGTTGTCCTGTAGCACCTCGACGCTAGAGTGGCGCACATGTGAGAAATCCTGTTCAGAGCATTTTGACGCTGCCCTCAGCATCTCGATGTTGAGGGCACGCACGTTAGTGAAGCAGTGCGTTTCGCACAACATCTCGATGTCGTGTCGAGGTCTGATATATATTCATTGCTTTGAGTTTGAAAATGGAGAGACCAACTTAGGGTTTTTAGCCCAAACTTCGATTTCATACCTTCTTAGGATCTTTGGAGCACAAAGTTTAGTTTGTTAGGGGTGTTTTGAGGATATAAAAAATATCTAATTTTTTAGATTTCACTCGTAAACATTTTTATAATTTATGAATGTTTTGGTCATTTTATCAACTCCGACTATTAGTTTTGGCTACTTGCCTAGCTTAAAGTCTATTGATACAAAATTGTTTTGGGCCTTTAAAATGTTGTAAACTTCGATAATATTACAATTTTTTTTACATGTTAATGATTCGTTGATATGTACTGCCCAAGTCCCAAGCCTCCTTGAAATAGAAAGAAGCAAGCTCATGTCGCAAGCTACACTCCGTTGTCTTTTGCCACCCACTCTCAAAGTCAACTATGCTATTTTGTTGTTTTTTTAATGTTTGACTTGAATTTGTTGAACTTTGACTTTAGTTTTTGGCTTCTTTTATAAGGGCCTAAGCCCACTTCCCTCCCTTAACCCCGATCTTTATTTTAAGATATTTTAGTTAGTTTCAATTTCATGCTGGGTTAAAGCTATATTAACTTGTTTTAGTGTAGTTAAACTTTTTAGGTTTTCATGGTTGACCATATATGAACCACCTTATGTTCATTTGTAATCTAGTTTTGAAAAATTGAATGAAAATAGAGTTGAAATTTATCTCCTCTGCCAAGAGACTCCTTGAGTGTGTGAGATTGTGTCTCACACGTTAAATCCCTAGAATCATTCAAGCTTTGGTTGATCACCAAACTTGTGGAGTGATTCGGCTTTCGATTCAAAAAGAATCTTAAAAAAAATCAGTTTTTTGTTCAATCATATCAGTTTATTTTCAACCTCTAACTTTTTTTTGGGTCTTATTTTATCTGTAAGCTGCTTCTGATCTCTTCTCCTTTGAGTTAGCTTTCCAATACATCCTCTGGAGCTTCATTTCGATGAAAAATGAGAAAGTTATACACAAAAAACTTAAGAAAGGTCGCTGGAAAACTGCTTTAGGGAGCAATCCGAGAAGCTTTTGAGGTTTGGGTCTTCTTTTTCTTTATTTTTGTGTACTTCCTATTTGTTTTATGTTTGTACGTCTATAATATCAAAAAGAAAAAAAAAAATGAAAGAAGAAAAGACGAAAGAAAAACAAAAGAAAATAAAGAAAGAAAAAAGGCAAAAAGAGAAAGAGAAAAAAGGCATTTGAGTGTTCATGAGTTTTTCGTAATTTTTGTAATATTCCTTCAACTTTTCTATAGCAATATTATACTTAGGGCCCAACTTGGGTGCAACCTGGGTTGCACCCAAGTGTGGTGCTGCCCACCTTACAACCACAAGATTTTCAAAAAAACAAAAATTAAATTTGTGTGGTTGTAAAGTGGGCAGCACCATACTTGGCTGCACCCAAATTTTTTCCTTATACTTATTAGGATGAAAGGAAATAAGAAGAAGGCATGAGAGCTCGATTGATCAAACAATTAATATTTAATCATGGAAGATGAATGGTTGTGATTGGTTAATGAAAAAAGATTCAGTGTTGCATGCATATATAGTAGCTAGTTTTGGTGTGCCCATATACAGTGGCGGATCCAGAACTTTATGCCAGGAGGGGCACAAGTTCATATTAGATTAAATTACAAACTTTTAGATTTGTGTATATATGATCTTTGAACTTTAAAAAAAATATCTAATATGTCATTGAATTTCAATTTTGTGTCTAATAGATCTCTAAAGTTTTAGTATCCAATAGGTCTTTGACATATTCACAATTTTTAAAAATTAAATGTTCTATTAAACATAAAGTTAAATTTTATGTCTAATAAGTCCTCAACCTATTTGAGATTTTTTAATGTATTTATTAGTTACAAAATTGAAAGTTGAAGGTTCAATTAGATACAAAATTAAATTCTATGTCCAATAGAATAGTTAATTATAAATGTTTTTAAATATGTCTAAAACCTATTAAATACAAAATTGAAAGTTTGTGGATCTATTAAAAATTATTAAAGTTTAATGACTTATTAGACACAAAATTAAAAGTATATGATCTATTTATATACAAATTTTAAAATTCAAGGACTAAACATGTAATTTAACCTTCAAAGAAATATAATTTTAGATATATTGATATATAATATTTAAATTAAGTAATATTAATTATAAAATTATAATACATTATTGTAGAATTTCCACCTAAATACATAAGTAAAAAATAAAACATGAAATTTTTAAAAATTTTTAAAATAAAATCAAAATTTTTTTTATGCATTTAATTTTTTCTAAAACATTTACTAAAGATTAATTATATATATGCGTGTGTAAGATGGAAAAAAAAAACAAATTCAAACAGTATCAAACTTACTAAAAATTAAAAAATAAACATTGGACAAATTTCGATCCCAAGACCTCAAGCGCAATAACCCGCATTGTGCCCCCATTAACCTACGTACCAAATACTTTTTTTATTACTTTAAATGAAATAAGTATAACATCTATATATGACCCATAATGTCGGGGGCGGGGGAGCACGTGCCCCTCCTGGCTCCAACGTGGAATCGTCCCTGCCCATATATCTAACGAATGAAATTCAACTAAGGTAACATCAACGACCAAGATGTTGACATGTAGCGGCATGATGAATTTTTTTAAATTAAAAGAAAATCATTTTTCAAACCAATATATTTTGATTACCATTCTAAAAGATTTCATACCCTCATCTAGGCCGGCCGTTAGATTCGTAAAAGCTTTACATCCATCAGCAGTTAAGGAGAGTACATCAATTCCATACTCTCAAGCACAGGATCAAGAAATCTTGTGTGTGTGTGTTTTTTTTAACTTTTTCTCAAACCAAACTCGCCCATCCTTTTAGCCAAGAACCAATTTGAGTAATCAACAACTCTTTTTTAGAAACTCTATCTCCTGCAGTCTCGGGCAAAACCAAAAATCCATCTTGTGGAGGAGTGAAGCGACTTTACCGAGTTGACTTGAGGAAGGAGAGCTCACATTTTGTTTTGCTTGCTTTTTTTTTTTTTTTTTTTTTTTTTTTTTTTTTTTTCTTTCTTTCTTTCTTTCTTTTTCATTTACCGAGTTGACTTGAGGAAGGAGAGCTCACATTTTGGTCTTTCAACTGCTGCCTAATCTCCCAACATTCTAAAAAATCAAGAGTTGTCCAGGGCTGGAGAACTCTGCATGTAGCTCGCTTCTCGAAAGACGATAGACCAATCAAACAAAAACAAGGCGCGACAAGCTCTCCTTTTGGAAATCACTAAGTTGTATTATTCTATCCTCCAGGGGACTCCACCAAGAGGTTCTTTCTCTTACATAATTTTACCTTTTCCACTCAGGTGTTGGAGCAAATGGGATGTGAATTCATGATACAATCTTCTTGCATGTCAATTTAGTGCCCTTTCAACAAGAGATGTCCATTTAACCCGCGGGGCCAAGCTTCCTCGATTACACGAGAAATGGGGGAGGGAGTGGGAAGACTTTTCTCCCCGTTGGCTAAACGGGGACGAAGAATATATTCTCCGTCCCCGACCCCGACCCCGCCCCGATTAGTTTATATATATATATACACTAATTATTACCTATAAATAGAAAAATTAAAAAAACTATAGTAAGAATTAGTTAAAGACTATTTTTTTTTATAAAAAAAAAATTAAAGACTATGTTGTAATATTGAAATTTGAATTTTTAGAAATTAAGTTGTTTCGACATTATAATATTTTTACTTATGGTATATTATTGTTTTTATTAGGAAATTTTATAACATTTTCTCTGAATAAAAATTATATTGAAAATTGTTCATTTAAAAAGAATTTATATTATGGTTGAGAATAAATTAAAAAGATAAAAAAAGAATGGAGAAAAATTACTTGCGGGGAACTCGATCCCTGTGAAATTAAATGAGGAATTTCGCGGGGACGAAGAATAAAATGGGGGGCGGGGCCGGGGACGGGGAACCCATTCCCTGGCCCCGCCCCGCCCTGTGGACATCTCTACTTTCAACTCTCTCTCGTAAGTGCTCATGGTTGGCGATTTTTAGGAAAATGTTGACTTATTTTTTATACCATTTTTCTTCAAAATCATATTTGAACCACCAATTAAAAAGTGCCATGTGGCACCCAAAGTCATCTTTTTCCTACCTTATATTATGAAAAATAAATAAAACGGAAAAATGTAAAAAAAAAAATCTCGAACTTGAGATGAAAATTTTGAAGCACTCTTGGATGTTTTCTTGTGGGGAGTTTGGTGTGTTTTTATTTGACTATTTTAAGAGGTCTAATTTTATGAGCTGCCATCTCCTCTATCTACTCTTTGAAAGAGTTTTAGGTGTGAAAAATCAGATTTTTCACACATAGTTGGGTTTCGTTTTTTAGCCCGAAAAAAGAAATGGAGTGTAGGTTTTGATCTTTGTCCTAGAAAAAGGGTATTACACTGAAGAGTAAATAATCCTTACATGTTTTATTCAATGCAATGAAAGTCATATAAATAGTCATATGGCTTTACAGTTGTCATCAAGTTGAGCTAAACTACCAATAACAACATTTTAACTAACTCAACTTATATCTAACTATTACCTATCTTAATACTCCCTCTCAAGATGGGCTTACAATGTTAACAACACCCATCTTGGATAATAAAGCAATGTACGAATTGATAGGTAAAGCTTTAGTAAAGATGTTGGCCAATTGTAATTGAGTGCGAATTAGTAACAACCTGATATCTTCGGCTACTATCTTCTCACGAATGAAGTGACAGTCAAGTTCAATATGCTTGGTCCTTTCATGGAAGATTGGGTTAGAGGCAATATGAATGGCTACATTATTATCACAAAATATCAATGCAAGTGCAAGAGAGTCTACTTGCAAATCTTGAAGGAGTTGTTTCAACCAAACAATTTCACTCGTGGTGGCTGCAAGCGCGATATTCTGCCTCTGCAAATGACTTCGACATGGTGCTTTGCTTCTTTGCTTTCCAGGATATAAGTGCTTCTCCAAGAAAAACGCAAAGTTCAGTTGTGGACTTCTGTGAGTCCAGACATGATGCCCAATCAGCATAAGAAAATCCTCGCAATTGGAATGATGAAGAGGATGGGAGAAAATTCCTTGACCAAGACATCCTTTGAGATAGCGGAGTAGCTGATGTATGGCAGTAAGGTGTGGCTTTCGAGGATGAGCTACATATTGACTAAGCTTGTGAACGACAAAGGTTATATCAGGCTTTTGATATAGTGAGGTATAACAAATGTCCAACAAGTCTTCGATAAGTGGTAGGATCAGCCAGAACATCTCCTTCTGTAGATGAAAGCTTAGCATTCGAATCCATTGGTAAGGTAGACGGTTTTGCAGCCAAGAAACGAATATCTTCCAGCAGTTGTAGGGTGTAATTTCTTTGAGATAAAGAAATGCCCTTAATGGACTGAGTAAGCTCCAAGCCTAAGAAATATCGCAGTTGCCCCAAGTCCTTAAGCTTGAACTCATCATTGAGGTGCTTCTTCAATATATCAATGTCTTTAGAAGAAGCTCCAGTGATGATAATATCATCAACATACACCAAATGGGCAATAAAGGATGTGCTAAAACCTCGCGTGAATAGAGAATAGTCACCTTTGGACTGTTTGAAACCAAGAGGCAGTAAGACATAAGAGTATTTTTCGAACCACTATCTAGAGGCTTGCTTTAATCCATAAGTGGATTTATGTAACTTACACACCAATTTCTCCCCCTTTGGACTAGCAGTATGCTTATAGCCGAGAGGCAAATCCATATATACTTCTTCAAATATGTCACTGTGCAATAAGACATTGTTGACATCTAATTGGGTCAATGTCCAATTGTAAGACACAACAATGGTGAGAAGAACTTTTATGATAATCAACTTAACTACCAGGGAGAAAGTTTCAATGTAATCTAGGCCTTCTTGTTGGGTATATCCCTTAGCTACTAATCGAGCTTTAAAACGCTCTACTGTCCCATATGCTTTGTGCTTAATTTTGGATATCCATTTGCAGCCAATTGAGTGTTGTCCTTTAGGTAAGGAAACAATAGACCAAGTATTATTTGCCTCCATTGCACTTAACTCATTTTCCATTGCTTCACGCCAGTGAGTAGAAGGAACAACTCGGTGGTAATATTGAGGCTCAAAACTGGAAGAAATGTTTAAAACAAAATTCTTGTAGCTTGGAGACAAATGATCATAACAAAGATATTTGTGTATAGGGAACTTAGTAACTGATGGGGTAAAGGGCCTTGAATGTAAAAGGCTGCAGTGAAAATCCTTCAAATAGGAAGGCTGCTTTGGCTGTTTTGATGAACATTTGAGTAAAGGCTGAAAGTTTTCAATCTCAATATCAACCATGTGTGGCTGTGTATTAACAATCAGAATTTTTGACTGAATACTTGGCAATGAACTTGAGGGATTGTCAAGAGCGTCGAAGGAAGGCACCTCAGTGGGAGTAGAAATTGGAACCTCCATTGGAACTCCTCTGTAATTGAATGGTTGTGGCAAGACAAGATCACAAAAAAATCATGTACTTCCTTCTGAGCAGTGATCTGATGAAAAGGGAATATTCTTTCATGAAATATAACATCCATGGAAACAAAGCAACGTTTGTTTTTAATGTTATTAGCTTGTAACCCTTCATGCCTTGAGGATAACCAATAAAAACAGAGGGTATAGCTCTCGGATGAAACTTTGCTCTATTTGCTGTTAGAGTATATGCAAAGCATAGACACCTAATGTCACACCCCCTCCCAGCTCACTTGCCTAACCTAGGAAGGGATGCGAAGATAGAGAATACCAGCCCTCTTACTGGCACTCTTTGCCCAACTCAACCTCAACCCGAGACTGTACACAACGTAGCATGTATGAACAAGTAAAATTGAGCGCACAATTGCACACCTGAGCAAGATGCATTCATTCCCCCATATTAGGTTTTCATAACAAGTCATAACATACTTAAGTCAAATTACAGGCTTTAAGCACCACGAAAATCAAAGGCTTATAAGTTTCTCTTACCTCCGTTTGCCCTGAAAATGAATTCCATAACATTAATCCCTTTTACTACTTGGCCCAAAATAGATCTAATTCAATCACATAACTCATAGCATAGTAATTGCACACACTTGGCCGGAGGGTATAACAAATTGGAAACACATCTTCCTTAATCTCTCTAGCCCCATCTCTTTTGAACCCAAGATTACATATTCGACTTCCAGCATGGGTTTCTCAAAATTTAGCAAAACAATCACCCAATTTTATTTGATAACCCTCAAATACAACGTCTAACCTTACTTACCTCAAAATTTGAGCTTCTAATTCATCCTCAAGAGCTCAAAATCTCCAGATTTCTTCACCTTGTTCTGCTGGCCGAGAAACTAGAAACACCTCTCGGTTTTCCTTAAATTTTCACGACCTTCCTCTTCATATTTTCTCACAACTACCTACAGACTTATTCTTCATTCAATTTATGAGATTTTGGCTCAAGAATCATTGAATTTTCTTAAGTAGGTTGAGAGATATGATCGTTTGAAGTTGACCCATTTCCTAGAGCTTCCAGCTAGCTATTGAATTCACAAGAGATGGACAGCTCCTACTTCATCAATAACACAATCCGTAAGTTCATATACATTGGCCAGCTCCTACTTCTTCCTTTAGACCTTAAGTCCTTTTAAATCCTCCTAATCCATAAAACAAACTTTAACTAATTTAATTAGAAATTAAAGCTTTTGCATTCAACACATAATACACCTAATGTGTACCCAACTTGCTCATGACCCTAACTTACTTCAACTCAACTCTTAATATACTTATCTCAAGGCCTAACATGTCTCCTTATGAAGCTTTGTGCATGTTATAGTCCACAACTTATGAGATTTCCAAATTCTACCACAGCATCCTTCAGTGCAACCTATACCAATTTACAAGTATCAAACTTCACGTATAAGTGCAATAAGATCAAAAGAGAGTTTAAGGCTTACACCCAAAGACGCGAAGATAACTATAATCAACTTCTTTACCATTCAGTCAGTAAAAAGGAGTTTGCCAACTTAATACTTTTGAGGGAGTTCTGTTGATCAAAAAAGATGTTGTTAAGACACACTCACCCCAAAATTGAATTGGTACTCAGGATTGAAAAAAAAGTGCTCGAGCTACATTGAGTAAATGTTGGTGTTTCCTTTCTACTATCGAATTCTACTCAGGACATTCGACACACGAATACTGATGGATTACCCCTCTTGACTGATAAAATTGAGTGAAGGAAAGCTCAGGGGCTTGGTCTGACCTAGAAGCTTTGATAGATGCACCATATGGAGTATCAATGTATTGAAAAAATTGAGCGAAAAAAGTCGTAGCATATGATTTGTTCTTCATTAAAAATACCCATGTGTATTTGGAGAAATCGTCCACAATAATCAAAAAATACTTGTAACCATTGTGTGTAGTTGACTGATACGGTCCCCAAGTATCATAGTGCACTAGATCAAACAAACAATCAGCTACTCAAGAGTTGGATGGGAATGAAAGCTTGTGTTGCTTAGCTAGTGATAGATATAAGGTTGAATCGAAATGTCGGCACAAATAAAACATCCTGTAGAACTAAATCAGATGAAATTTGAACGTCTCCAATAAAATCAACTTTAATACGATTCTGATTCGACAATGTAACAGTAACACCCGAGACAGATTTGAGAAAAAGAAACAATTCTCTGAAATAACAGATGTGTGTCGAGGCCCCAGAGTCAAGGATCCAATCATCAATATTAGGTACAGAGAAGGAACACGTACTTGCAACGTGTGAAGTCCTAGAGGAAGAGGGTGAGTCAGAGTCCACTTTTATAGCAACCAAATGTGACTGGAGTATCGAGAGGAGGCCTTGACATTGTTTCGGAGTTAAGTTGGATAATCCAGATGATTCTGGTTTGTTAGCGGCAGATGCTCTGATTTGGGCAAATTGTTCTTTTGGTTGCGATACCCATGGAGTTTGTAGTAGCGATCGACAGTGTGCCCTTGGAGTCCACAATGCATGCAAAGAGGGCGCTCTTTCTTCTTGGTCGTTTGTGAGCGAGATGGAGTTTGAGAACTCTTTGTGAGTAGAGCAGCGACTTAGTAATTGAGGAGGATTGTTTACCACTGAAGCTCGTTGTTCGACTTCTTGAGCCACTAAGGAAAAGGAACAAGCTATGGTTGGTTCTGGCTCCATTAGAAGCAATTGAGTCCGAATTTGACTGAAAGACTCGTTCAAACCCATCAAGAATGCCATAACATACTCGGTTGATAAGTAATTGATGAGTTCTTTGACTCATCCACAGTTATATCGACTGCAAAAACAAGAAGGCTGGTATGAGGCCAATTCATTCCAAAGAGTCTCGAGCTTTGCATAATAGGTAGCAACTGAGTGCTGCTCTTGAGTAAGATTTGAAATCTCTTGTCGTAATTGAAAAATCCGTGGGCGATTTTTATGCTGATACCTCTGTTGAAGATCAAGCCAGATATCTTTGGAAGAATCGAAGAAATTAACGCTTGTTGCGATTTCCTTTGAAAGAGCATTGAGGATCCAAGCTTTTACTACACTATTGCAAATGGTCCATGAGTGAAGCAGATCGCCGGTGGGACGGAAAAGAGTGTCGTCGACAAAACTGACCTTATTCTACACGGTGAGGCTGAGGATCATCACTTGATTCCAAGAAGTATAGTTCTATTCAGTGAGTAAATCAGAAACGAGGAGAAGATTCGTTCCATCAGGATGATGAAGATAATAGGGATTGATGTATTGATCAAGGACGAAGTAATTTGTAGGCTGAACTGTGGATGAAGAAGAAACTGGATCATTGGGATTATCGGTCTGATTTGTGGGTTATGCCATTAAAGTAGAGAGAGAGAGAAAATGGACACAAGGAAAACTCCTTTTAGAAAAACGAAATGTCAACTGATACCATATTACACTGAGGAGTAAATAATCATTGCATGTTTTATTCAATGAAATGCAAGTCATATAAATAGTCACATGGCTTTACAGTTGTCATCAAGTTGAGCTAAACTACCAATAACAACATTTTAACTAACTCAACTTATATCTAACTATTACCTATCTTAATAAAGGGCTAGGTTTAGTTCTAGATCTCCTAAAATCCAAACCTTTACTCCAAGATCAAAACACTCCACAATTTTGATGACCTATCAACTTCAAATGTTTCTAACACATTCAAATTCTAAGCTATGCACAAGAATTGCAAGAAGGGGCTTTCTTAACAAGACTTGATTCATTAAAATTCTCATACTTTGACTTCTAAGGGATCTTCCTTTGATTGGACAATTAAGGCTTTTCTAATGACTAAGGCTAGGGTTTGTTGGTCTTCTTATTTCTCATCTTCTGGGTCACTACCTCTTGCCTTTTGTTCAACTTCTCCCTCATTTTCTCCTTCAATATTTGTTACTAACTCACCTTCCCTACGTATCATGGCTATTTGGATTGGACATCATCTACTCATGTGTTCCACCCTATGATACTTACACTTAATTTCTCTATTCCTAAGAGGGAATTTCTCAGTTTGGGCTTTAGTACTAGTGGATAACTCTATTTTTCCTCTCATTTTTTTCTACCATATGGTTATCCCTAGGTTTTGGCTCTACAGTTTTTCTCTTTTTCTTCCAAGTGGAAATAGACTTAGAGTTAGATTTGACATACCTTTTGACATTCCTTTGGATTTTCTCTTCCATATTCACAGCAAAATGCAACAACTTCTCCATGTCATTATAAGGTTATAAATCCTTCTTTTTTCTTGGCTATATCTTGATTTTAGCCATCAAAGAATCTAGCCATGGTTGTCTCTTTATTTTCCACAATGTTCAAGCCAATCATGAGCATGTGCATCTCTCTATAGTAATCCTCCTCATCTTTTGTTCTTTAGGAATCTAGCCATGATTGTCTCTTTATTTTCCACAATGTTCAAGCCAATCATGAGCATGTGCATCTCTCTATAGTAATCTTCCTCATCTTTTGTTCTTTAGGTAAGCTTGTTGAGCTTTTGCTGTCTAGTTCTATGAATGTTGAGTAATAAACATTTTCTTCATGAGCTCCTTAAATTCCATCCAAGAGGTCATGCATCATTGGTTGTATCTCCTCTAATGCAACATCACTTTGTCCCACCAAGTTAGTGCATAATCTTTAAAACGAGTAATATCAAAAATTACCTTCTTTCCACTACTGTAGTGGTGGCAAGAAAAGAGTAGCTCAATTTATTTATCCTAAGCTTCAAACATTTTGAGTATGAACATCCCATGAAAGATTGGAATTTTGAGTTTGATGCTCTCCTAAGAAGTTCTCCCTTTGTAGTCTTTCAAAATAGTAATGTGCTCTCCCTCTTTCTCCATGTCGTTGATATCTTCTTCTTTGGATAACTTATATCATAAACATAGTTAGCATAATTTTCACCTTGATACCATTTTTCTTCTTCCTTATCTAGGTCTTTGATTTCCTCTTGAGGTGTATTAGGCCTTCTTTTAGGTGGATATTGTCTAGGTTCTTCAATACTTTGGATTCAAGTAGTCAACCTTTTGATGACCTCATTTATGTTCTCAAAATTTTGAGTGAATTGTGCAAATGTTTGGATTTTGGTCTCCCTAAAAATTTCCTCAAGTAACTCGATTTCTTTCTCCTTGCTCCTTCATAACTACACACAAACAAGGTTAGAAACGAGTATATCTAAAAATATCCGTACTTCACTTCCTTACTTGAGTTTACTCTTAGATCTCTCTTTTGTGGCTATCATGGTAGGCTTCCTTTGTATGCAATTCAAGTGTTAGCCTTTGATGGCTTAGATGAACTAAGATTGCTTGCTTGTGGTGAAACGACTTTTAGAGCAAAGACAAGTAACAAACAAAGAATAAGAAACAAATAAATATTCACAACAAAGCACAAGCCTAAAACTTATATGCTTTTGACTAAGACGCACAACAAAGATGAAATTTTTTCATGGAGAGATGTTTTGAAATGTGTGTTACAATTAGTAATATTCGTATCACTACAAGAAATTTGAGATTTGACTTTTCAGTGATGCAATCAAAATTCGTTGCTAAAAATTATATATTAGTGACATTTTTTATCAACGTTTTGTAAAGCACGTCGTTGAAACTTTTAGCGTCATTGTCGTCTACATCACAAAATGTAACAATTTTCAGCGACATCATAATGACATCGTAGGAAGCCTTTCCGCGTCGCTAAAAGTATAAAAAAGCCCCCAATTTTCGTTAACTCTTAGAACCTCACACCCGAACTAAAAAAAAAAATTTCCTCACACTTCTCTCCCTCGATTTTTCATAGCTCACGAGCCATCATCGTTGTTTCTCCCTCGTTTCTTTGCCGCTTGTCTGCTTCGTTCATCACTACCTCTCTCACTCACATCTCTGTCGCTTATTTGTGTTGTTCATCACACCGCACCATGACTCGTCCATCATGACTTCATCTTTCATGTTTGCACCTTCGTCCTCGCTTCACCTTCACCTTCATCAGTGTTCAACATCCTCTTTCTTTTCGACTCTCCCACATCCAAACTCCAAATCTTCACTAAGGTATGCACCAATTTATCTCCCTCTCTGAATAACAACAAGTAGAATTACTATCTTATTTGTGCCAATTATAATTCTTTTATGTGTTGGACCAATTGAGCATAAGTAATTTGCACTATTGATGTAATGTGATTTTTTTGGGTTGCTTTCGAATTCGTTGGTAGCACACAAGTGTCGAAAAAAGCCACAAAACAAGTCGAAAAAGGCATTTTCAACGCAAAAATGCGTGCGTCGGGAGAGCTTTTGCCGACACGCAAAGTAAGTGGCATCGACATTATTCACTTCTACCAACGCCAGTGAGTTGGTGTCGGCAGAGATTTCTTTTGCTGACGTTAGCATACCTGCATCGGCAAAAGAGACGTATGTCGTGCCACTTATTCCAGCGTCGACATAAATCTGGTATTTATTTTTTATATTTTTTTGTTTCTTTCAAATATTATTATAATTCTTTTTTCTTTTGTACTTGATAATAAATATATATATAACAAAATATTCCAAACTTTATTTGAATATAACAACGAAACAACGAAATAATGAAATTTGTTCATACATTTTTGTTTATATAAAGTTAGAAATAAAAAAAATTACATAAACTGCCTAGGAAAAACTAAATTTCTTGTAGATGCATCTTAAATCTTGTTCATAATCTTACTCGCGCTTACAACAACCCTGAAGCACTGATAGCTCTTAGAATGAGAGCTATTTAGGGGGTTTTAGTGAAGATTTTGTGACTTAAAAGCACTATTTTAGGTACTTTTGTACTTAGAAGCCTCTTTAAATTGATGACTTAGTAGTAAAGGAGTCCATTTTCATGTGAAAAGCACTTGTGAGCTTTTTAAGGCATAATATTACTTAAATGTGCTATTTGTGACTTATGCAGGCCAATTGTCGAAGGTAAAGATGGCTAAGTCTGGAAAATTCAATCTGTAATGCTAGAGCTTTGCTGTTGATGGAAAGTCAAGCTTGCTGGAGCAATTGTTGTGTTTGATAAAGCATTATTAAAGCTGGAGCATTTACCTGAGATCAGTTACACAAAACGCACGTGGGAGTTATTTCATTAATTGACGTGGACAAATTATAACACCTGTACTGATTTGAGCGAATAAGGTGCGGCCATTAGTCTAAAAGTGTCCACTTAGCCCTGATTTCAAAGAAGAGGAGAGGTATAAAGCCCTAGTTTGCCATTTTTGGAAGAGAGCTTGGAGATTAGACATTTGGAGGGGCTGAATTTCGAGAAGAAGACGAAAAACCCTTCTTGGGAGGTGATCCACTTCTGGAAAGGAGGGAATCCTGTCATAAAGGAGCTGCCCAACACCATTTCTTGTCCATTTCTCCTAGTTTCTACAGTACTTCTTTATTTTCCAGCATTTTGATATTAAAGACATGAGTTAGAATGTTATTTCAGACTTTTCTTACTGTTTTATTGCTGTCATTTCTTGTAATTATGAACTAATCACCCCTTGGGTGAGGGATTAGGGGATTTATTGTTGATTTTTGCTGAATGAAATAGTAGACTTGCATAATCTTCACTCATATGCCTTGTGTGCTTAATTTTTAGCTTGGAATTGTCTGGCCAACTTATCTAAGCTGCATTTTTCTTAAACTTGGGAAAGGGAGAGATGAACTGATTGCATGGCATATCATTAGTTCTGATTAGGAGCATGCTCTAAGGTAATTGAGGACACTAGGGATGGTAACCCACCTAATGTTTGCAGTTGTGAGCTTAATTTCAGAGGTTAATGGGAGTTAATCACTGATTCTTTGGAAATTCTGGAAAGCATCCGCGAATTACCCTGCATTGAGTGATGAAGCATGATCAATGCTATAGCATTTAGTTTGATGAAGAAAAATCCTACCCCTAATCTTGATCCCTTCTTCACAAATTCTGTTTAGTCTCATTTTACTTACTGTTGTTTCTGTTGTTCCAGCATTTCAGCACCATTTTACTCTTGTTCCTTAGTTCTTTTAATTTCATTGCACCATTTGATGTTTAATTCTTGTTACCTAACTAAAATCAGCTTAGGCATTGCAAAAATCTACATAACTAGTCCCTGAGGAGAACGATATAAAAATATTTATCACTTGCTGCATTTAGGTTGTGTATACTTGCACATTTAGGGTGTTTTCATTCTGAAATTGCATACACTCTGCTAAGCAACAAGCACCTACAAAAAAAATAAAATTTAATTAGGTTCAATACCTAACTCAATAATTGTAAATTATTGAACAATTAAACTTATCAAACTTTTGTACCCCTATATATATAAGAACCAAATCTAAAAAGCTTTAACTTAACATGAAAACTTATAAACACTAAGTTTAACGTGAAAAGTTATAAATAACTGAGTTTAACATGACAACTTATAAACATCCCTCGCCCAACAACCAAACTAAACAGATTTAAACCAATCGAACAATATCTCAAACTCCAACAAGCAATTAAACTCAAACTTATCAAACAATCTCAAACTCCAATAGAAAACTAAACTTAACATATTCAAATTTATATTCGCAATTACTAAACTAAACTTTTAGTCAAATTTAACAAAAAACTAAACTTAACAATATCATATTTTTAACTTATCAACAACAACAATCTTCCCAATAGAAAAGCATAATATAGATCTCCAACAAGCAACTAAATTGAACTTCAAACCTCCAACAAAATTCAACTCCAAACCCCTGACCTCCAACATACAATTAAATTGAACTTCAAACCTCCAACAAACAACTAAACTCAACCTTCAACAACTCACCCTACTCCTACACTATGTGGCTACCATCACTACGGGATAGCAAACCTCATAAATTTATTACAAGAGGAGCGTTCATACCTATTTCGATGTTCCTCCTTATGATTTCATGAACTTTTCAAACATTTCTTGCATTTCTGCTCAATATTGGTCCATTTAAGCATTGAGAATTGTCGTCATCTCTACTCTTGTTTCTTCTCTAGTAGCCTCAATCCTTGTAGTAATCTCTACTCTCGTTTCTACAAGTTTCTCCTTTAGAGCATTTATGAACTCCATTTGTTACTCAACTTCTCTTCGCGAGGAGGATGCACTTGATGAAGAGCTACACGCATTTTTAGGAGGCTTTGGTCCCCAACCAAGGCCTTTAATATGGCGTGATCATCTACCTAACACTGTCTCATATATGGCCGCTCTTGAGAGTGGTTCAGAATCTTCTTGAGTGAGGGTCTCCTGCAACTGCACCATTTGAGTATGCAATTATAATTGAAATAAATACATGTAACAAATTTATAAATAAAAATTAGGGTGTGAGAGAAAAAACTTACATGTGCATCCTCGGCGGCCTGATTGACCCACTTGGCATTTTTCGCATGCGTTAGCTCGAAAAGGTCAATAGATCCTATATCTCGACCTTATTTCTCTTTCTGTAACTCAAATTACACAAAAAAGTTTATTAGTAATATGTATAAACAAATGAAAGACAAAAAAATTGGTTTATACCCTACCTCTTCGTTTTGTACAACAATGAAAGACTTTGCTCCAACTGTATGATTGAATGTTAGAGTCAATCAACTCTTTTTGTTGCTCTCTGATTTTTTCTAACCAAATATAAAAAATTAGTTTAAACTAGAGAAAATGTGAAATCGTATTTTTTGGGAACGTAAGTAACCTACCTTCTAATCAAGGTCCTCGAACCTAGTACATATTGCATGCCAGTCTTCAATGGCATTCTCAGACAATCGTGTGGGTGTGCACGTGCCTCTTCAAGGGAGACATATTTTTTGTAATATTTGTGCAACTCTGTCCTATACTCTTTCAAGATCGTTTGGAACTGCCGTTTGAGGACCTTGTTGACATCTTTATTCAACAAGTCGAATTAAAAATATTTCTACATATAAAGAGAATTGTTATAATATACATTTTGTTTTATATACAATAATTAGAATTGACCAAGATATCAACTTACCAACAATTGTGCTTTAGCCAAATCTCAAACTTGTTTTGATACTACTTCGATTGAGGCACAATGGACTGGAAATGATTCCCTCACCACAGTACCAATAGCTACGCTGAACTTCTTAGCAAATGGGCCGATCGACTTCCTTAACTCAGGGTTTACCTCCATTGGAATTCTCCCATGGGCGTGAACGTAACGTTTTAACTCTAAATTACGTGAGAACCCGCATACCACCTAATAGGAATGAACATTTCACTCCTCAGCGGAAGCATTGAATCGTCTTTGATTTTACTTAGAATTCAATAAAAACTAAGGTTAAGCAATAAATACCTTTGTATATTATGGAGATATTTTATGGCATGTCTTTATCTCCTCTTCGTGTGCTCCAACTCCAACGTTGTTGAAACTCCAATTCCCCAAAGCCTACTTACTATGACCTAAACACAAGACCAAGGCTTGTGGGAGTTTCTTGAAAGAGAGGGAGAATGGATAGGAGAATTGAGAGAACTATTTTCTCTCAAGGGAGGAGGTACTAATTTGCTTAACCCATAATGTCCTATTTATATTAAGCACCTAGGGAAAAAATTTCCCCTAATTAAATAATATATATTTTAATATCTAATATTAAAATATATATTTAAACTATTTGAATCTCATTCAAATATTTCAAATATATTAGGAGAATTTGAAATATTTGAATGAGATTCAAATAGTTTAAATATATATATGTATATATGTGTGTGTGTGTGTGTGTGTGTGTGTGTGTGTGTGTGTGTGTATCTTAATACATTAATAATTTTATTTGACATCTAATGTATCAATAAATACAATAAATATGTTTTCTCTCATTTAGTATATCAAATATATTAAATATTAATTTGAACGTTTCAAATTTTCTTTCAATGAAGTTGATCCCTAATTGTTCGTATAAGCTAGCAAGGAGACCTTATGGACCTGCATGTTATAAGCTCCAATTTTACAAAATTAATTAATCAAGCTCTTTAATTAATTAATTTTTATTCATTAATTATAGACCACTTCACTATAGACCTAGAGTTGCACTCTTATGCACTGTAGGACAAGTTGTGTCCATGGATCTAATCATTGCATGCAAGTTGATCATTCATGAGTTGTTTGTAATTACAGTTGGGTCAAAAGTTTGTTTTACCCCTATAATTACATATTGCACCTTAAGTACCACTGATCCTCTAATGAACAATTTGTTTATGATCCAACCATAAACTAAGCCCCTCTCAGGCCAATGAGAGGGTGGGGCCCCATTGTTCAAGTCTTGAAATCAACACTTAAGAGAACTACTCATCTACTTTCCCTATATAGGAATGAGTGAATTCCATCTCGTGAAAATTATGTTTCCAGCTTCCTATTTGGTCAAGTTCCCAAAATGGTAGGCTTATTAAATCGACTATGCTGGCCATTCTCACCCATGCAAATCAAAGGACAAGCCCTTATAGGCAGGAGTTCATAATTCACTCAAGATTAAGATCTAGTCGCATATGATCATCCTGTGCAATATTAATCTTCTTAATTAATGGATTTATAAAGAGAGATTAAATATTTCGTGGTCTAGTCTTATACAAACTCATAGTATAGGATACCCCCACTCACATGTCTCCATATGAACAATATAGATCAAATAATTTGTTACAATTACAAAGTGGGTCACGTCAATAGTGTTACTAGGATAAGGCACCAAACCTTATCCATATACTATAGACCCTTTAGGTTATTTCTTGAACATGATCCTCTTATATGTCAACCACATACTGTTCAAGATTTCACTAATAATCTTGTATTTTTCATGTAATGGAAAATGTAATATTGCAAATAAATAAATCATTAATTATGAGGCTTTAGGGCATAAATCCCAACACCACCCTGCTATGGAGTTAGCATTTGAAGAAAAATAATAATAATGAAAAAATAGGTCCTTAAATTTGATTTGGTACAAAATGTAATGAAAAAAATAAATATGTAACCTCAGATTAACCTGAGTTCACTCTCGTAGATGATCCTATGTCGTGTGGGTCGGTATTGAAAAACTCTTCATCGGCCTCGTAAACCATGTTCTGACCTGACATTGTCTCTCTACAAGCACACAATTTTCTTATACAAACTTAAGTTTATCTTAACTAAGGATGCCTAATGGCATGTACAGTTATAAACATAACAACTCCAACAAACAACTAAACTTAACATATTTCAAACTTATAAACACAAGAACTAAGCCAAACTTTTAGTCAAATTCAACAAACAACTAAACTTAACAATATCACATTTTTACATTATAAAAAATAACAAACTTCCCAATAGCTCCAATCAATCCTGCATACTAACACCAAAACTTATCTTAAGCTAAAGAGTAAGCAATTGAGAAGCACTTGGATGATTTTTTTTGGATAATGGGAATCAGAGCTTTATTCCCCTATAACCAGAGGTATCCACGCCCACCTCAAGGTTCGGACCTGGGAGATATCAAGGGAGAAGCACTTGGATGATTATTAAACTATTTTTACTAGAAAACATTTACAAACATCGCAAACAACCAAACAAGATCTTTCCAAAACCATTGAAATTCAATCTCTTTCTCTTTTTCTTCCTTTCTAGTCAATTCAATCACTCAAACTCTTAGTTTTAAGTTTGGTTCTAAGGTTCGACCTTAATTAACATTCCACGAAGAGTTCCAAACTTTCATGAGTTAATTTGCTAGGGTTCACAGATTTTAAAACCATGATATATTCCCTAAACACATGAATGATTGACAAAAAATAAAATTACAACATTCAATAACTCAAAATTAGACCACAAAAATCAAATCACTATATATAGTTTCATTCACAATCACATTAACAAAAATAACTTCCTGTCATCACATTCATAATTTCCAATAAAACCTAAACGAATCAGAGACATTCTTATACACTTAATTTTCTAATTTATCCCCTAAAAAAAGTCAAAGCTTCCAATATCTAATCTAATCTAACAACTAATATATCTATTCTAATTTAAAGTTGGAATGACTTCAATATCAAACCAAAGTTTCAAATATCTAATCTAACAACCAACATATAATTATCTTTAAAAAAATCAAATTTAAAGTTGCAATAGCTAAATTTTCTTTTAATCTCAGTAGTGAGAGGTGGCGAAGGCGAGAACTGGACAACTAAGTTGTGACGGATAGCTGGAAGACGAAGCGACGACGGTTAGAAAAGGAGGCAGCGAGGCTTGGATCGAAGGGTGAGGGTGATTCTCCTACGGTCACGGAACCCATGAAAACGACGAGGCAACGGCAGCAACAGCGAACCCATGGTGACGGAAATCCAAACAATGGTGAACCCAGTTGGTGGCGGCAGTAAGAGAGAAAGAGTGTAAAACATGCAACGGGGAAGAGAGTAAGAGAATGAGGGCTTTCTTCACGAGAGAGAGGGTTTTTAACTTTGAGCTTTCCCAACACTGTAATCAAGCACATCGGGAAAGGCCACCTATGCCAACACGATTTCTCCATGCGTTGGCAAAAACCCCCTCTGGAAAAGCCCCTTTTGCCGGCATCGGGAGAGCCTTTAAATTTCAAAAACTTTCCCGACGCGCGTTTACCTTCGTTGGGAGAGGGCCTCTTTGCCAACGTCGTGTTTGTTCATGCGTTGGCATTGTTTGTGTTTGAAGGATCTCTCGACGTCGTTATCCATGCGTCAGGAGAAGCTACTTTTCTCGATGCGTATGGTGGCAACGACAACTTTACATATTGGAAAAGCCCTCTTTTCTTATAGTGTAAATTCAAGTTTATTCCTTGATAAATTGAATATATTTTAATTAATAATTGTGCTTAAAGGGTCCTAAACATGCAAAAGTAAGAAAAGCATGTGCTTTTAGTCATGTTGTGCCAATTAAACTAAATTGAGGGTAAAAGAGTCATTTTTGGTGAACATTAATAATTTTTTGTTTTTTTGCATAAATCTGTTAAAAATATTCAGATGTGGCCACAAAGTCTGCAACGCAAAAATGCTATGCAGTCGTATAATGCCCTAGACTGCTTCAACATGGATTTGGCAACCTCTTCCTTACTCTAAGTCCAAGAGTCCATAGCCAAGCTTGCAACATTTATTTCAGCAACAACCAACATAATTGGTGTCTATAAAAGGCACTTCACTTCTCCAAATCGAGGAGAGACGACCCCTCGCAAAGAATTGAGTACAACACCCATGAAGAATAAAATCTTGAGTTATCTTCAAGAGCGAATGCTCATCTGTCAATAGCTCCTTTATCTTTGCCCCTTATCCAAGAGTTAGGATTGTAAAAGCTCAATTCTTTTTCACAAAGGTTGAATTGAGTTGGAGAGAAACCTCTTGAGTGTTTATTCCTTTTACAAAGCAGATTGTCACTAGCATCCACTTTAATCTTTGTTCTTAATGGTCTTCATTTTCTTCTACTCATGAATTTCATTTCAATAAAAGCATTTTGTTATTTTTTATTTCATAATGAGTTAAATCCCTTGTGAGATTCAATTTGGTAGATGCCCTTACAGAATGAGTTAGCTTGATAGTTGCACTAGCTAATTTGTCCGTTTATCTTGTGTGATCCCACTTTACTGATTTTAGAGTTTAAATGTTAAGTTAAACTGGTCACTTAAGTTAAAATACAATGTTGAGTCCAATATTGAAAGGGTTGGGCAATAAAAGGTTTTCATAAAAATGACATAGGAGAAGAGCTTTGACATATGACTTCGTTGTTGACCCTAGACATAGGCCAATGCCTATAGGATCAAAAGGATTGCATGCTTAATTATCTAAGATAAATTGACCACAAAAATATAGGAGCAATTACTTAGACTCCTAACGACGCTTTGATACAAAGGTTGAATAGAAGATAAATTTGTTTCATTGGACAAGGTAAAATGCAGTGAGTAATGCGGGCTTATACTAGTAGCTTCTTTACTTAGGGAAAAAAACTAATTGAATTTTATGTTTTCATTGTTATTTATTATTTTAGTATTGTCAAAACTATCTTCAACTTACTTTTGGTTACCATCGGTTGCAACTGAGAAATACTTTTTACTTAATTCTGAATTTTGCAAACAGTCTCTTGGATATGATACTTGGAATATTTTCCATCTTATTTTTTTGTTGACAATGTGCACTTGCACTTGACCATTCTTTTCCAAAAGGGCTTTGAACTAAACAACTCACACACATTTCGGTCATCAGTAGCCATAACTTTTCATTAATTTGAATGAAGAAAAGTATAGAAGTCTATTTACTTGTTTGTGCTAGTTTGGTATAACTGAAATGCTATGACTTTCCTGGCTTGTTGATAAGTTTTGTTGTTATATTTATAAATTTTGGTAAGTTTAGAAAGTGTTGTTATGTTCCTAAAATTTAGTTAAGTTTAATTGATATGAACTCCCTTGAATGGTAGCCTTGGACACCTTTGGCTATATGACTCCCAAGCACACACACAAGACAAGAACCACTCATACACAAGATAAAGACCTAAAGGAGAGGTCAAGGAGGGGCTACCTTTACTTGATACTGCAAGGAGAACTAGTTCCTTACCCAAGGTTTGAAACAATCCACAAGTTTTGTGATCAATCAAACTTACTTGTTTCTAGGCTTACAACCAATTCCACGAATTGTTAAAAGGGTGACACTCACAGTTTGTTGGAGATCAAGAAAAGGAGAGAACACTCTCACTCAAATTTCATTCAAATTCTACATCATTCAACTCGCTGACAATTAAAAGAAAAATTGGTTTATATATGGCCAACAAAGAAACCCTAAAATACTTAACTAGCCTAAACATGGTTAAGTCCTAAACTAAGCAAACTTAAAGCTAATAACATGTAACTTAAAATAACATTAGGGCTAAGGATAGTGAGCTTGAGCCCTTACAACAAAAAGGCCCTAATTAGAGTTCAAGTCCTATTTAAAAGTCCACAAAGTAGAGAAAAATACAAGCAAAAAAACCTTGAAATGTGAGGTTATATGAGCCTCATGACCAAATGGTATTTGTGCTTTTGGGGGTGTTTAAATCTTCTAATCCATTCTCTTATTGAGGATCCATCTTCCACAATTTGTATTGGACTTTTCCTTCTTTGATGAATGCATCCTCCTTGGCTTATGACTTTCATAGCTTGCAAATGTGTGATTGGGCTTTGAGGAGTGATTGATCGGTTTGAGGAGGTTTGTCAGAAAAAAAAAAAGTGATTGGTCGGTTTGATTCTCACCCTTAAGAGAACCATCATAGTGAAATACCTAAGAAAGAGTCATAGGGAGTTGATTAAGGATTCCCTAACCCCTATAAAAATTTTTGGTGTTATATCTCTTCTCCCTAGCTACACTTTTTAAATTTTTTCTGTTTAATTATTTCTCTAATTAGATTACATGCTTTGTAAAATTGTATGGATTTTTAGTTGATTTTTGGGTGCTTATTTGCTTGATCTAAATTACATTAATTTTATTAGTCTCACTCAAATTTCTAAATGTATATTATATCTAATATATCCAATATATCATATAACATATATTTTCTCGAGTCATACTCAAATTCCTAAACATATATTTTATTTAATATATATACCATAATATATAAAGTATATTTTTGGATATTTGTACTGGGTAGCAAAAGCATTTTCCATATTTGTAAATATAGCTATAATTTTTTGGTTTTACAAATATGGCAAAAAAATTTAATCAGATTTTCATTCTTTTTTATTATTCTGATTTTCCCCTCGTTATTTTTAGACTTTAGTGATATACCTATAAATATGAAGTTTTTTACTAATATACTTCATATTAGGTATATAACCAATAACATTGATATACCTAACAATTAGTAAAAAAAAACAGTTTCACCTCTTTTTCTTCTCATTTTCATAGTTGGTTGCATAATCAGCCACCTTCTTGATATTAATGTTAGCATCAAAGAGTTCCAAGACACAGTTTCAACTCTCTTTCTTCTCATTTTCATATTCATTCTTGTGATTGTTTTTCTATTTCTAGCTCTAGTTAAAGTCTCTCATTTATTACTTCATTTAATGAGGTCAAAATACCTAAATTTTCCTTCTATACTATTTTCACTTGTATTTCCTCCTTCAAACAAACTAAAGCAAGCACTTCCATATTCTCTTTCTCTTTTGTTTTGCACAATGTTTTCTTCTTCCTCTATCATCTCCTTTTCTTTGTTCAACTTGTCTTCTATTTCCTTTACTCTTTTTGTTTTATTTATAAAAATTTGAAATTAGCTTGCATATTATTAATAGTTGGGACAAGAGAGACAATTAAAGACTATCTTATTATAAATCAGTGATATACCATTACACGAATCATTGATATACTTCATATTACATATATTAACGAAATAGTATATCAGTGATATACTTCATATTAGATATATCGCTGATGAAACAGATAGACCTAATATGAAGTGCATCATTGATATATTATGTCATCAATATATCTATTATGAAACTTCATTTTAGGTATTTCTCAGATATAACTACAATCGATATACATAATATGAAGGATATCAATGATATAGAAGAATTGCTCATTTTAAGGATATAATCAACTTTTCCACATTTTCTATGGATTGGCGTTGTGTAATTTTAAATGCAATATTGCAAGTGTACAGGTCAAGTTTTAATATAGTGATAAAAGTGTTCGAGTATCGTCCTCAGGATTGGGTTTCTAGTTCACATAAGTACTACAAAAACAATTACTTAGTTTTATTTAGAGAAAGAAATCGAATGAAGAATTAAAACTAAAATAAAATGATAAATACGAAGATGAATCAGGAGAAAAATATCTAAGGGAATTGATTCACCAATTAGACCAACAATTCAATTAATTAAACAACAAAGATTGATCATGCAAATATTCTACAGGACTAGAAATCGTATATCATGAATGACCCTTTCGAAGACAAACAATTCTCATCGATATTATAAAACCGACATCTCTGATGGCTTTTAATAACATGCATAACATTAAGTTCCTTCTTTAAAACAACCTCTAAAGGAGCCCTAATCATGGTCATGTTAGAACTACTCTTAGTCATGCAATTAAGTTATAGTCTAAACTACCCTTTGTCAAGCATGAATCTAGACCAGTACAACAAATAATCTATGGCCAAAAGATTATAAGTATTAAGCACATAAAAACATGAATGGAATTAAAGAGCATTTACTCAAGACATTAAATTAATAAAAGCATAAAGTCTAATGGCTACATCAATCCCAAAGATAACAGAGTTTAGCCACGAGCTCACTAATATAAAATCTAAACTCAACAAAACCTTCATAACAAAAACTACAAAAATAAGGGAAAGAAAGATACAACTGATGTCGAGTGTCAATCTCCTGTCTTCATTTCAATCTCCAAGAACTCAAGCTTCAAAATATATTTCTCGTACTCTAGCAAGCTCTTCTTACTCTCCAAATAGTGTAGAATTCGAAATTAGAGTTGTGTCTCTCCAAATTGGCTCCCCAAAAATGTAAACAATAAGATGCATTCATAGTATCCTTTCTACAACTACAAGACACTAAGGACAACGTCGAGACGCTATGTTCAAATATGGAAAATACGTGTTATGGAAGGGCAGCATTGAGATGCTATACTGCAACATCTCAATGTTATAAACAAAAACCCTCGCGTACGTGCTTTGTGACAAAATGACTTGCGAAATAAAATCTAAAGCGTCTCGATGCTCTCCTTGCGGGTTTAATGGCTTGCTTAGCTTTGAGCGCCTCGATGCTTAATATAGCGTGTCGATGCTATCAGCATGGGTCTTTTGGCTTGAATATTGCATATTAGAGCGTCTAGATGCTCTAGGAGTGTCTCAATGCTTTGGCCTCAGGATTTTTTGACTTGAATTACTTCCTCTCTTGGCTTGATTACTTCAAATGATGTCTATCTCTATTTTTGCCACAATATCTCCAAAAGCTCCTATTTTGTTCCAAATGCTCGAATACTTACACAAATAAATGCGTGAGAATAACTAATAAAGCCATAAAACTAGCAATAACTAAGGGCTAAGAATAACACATTTTGTGTGCTATCAGTTGGGCATCTGTTTTTTGTTATATTTGCAAATAAGAAAAGCATGATTGCTATATTTGCAATAATTAACTATTTATATATATTGTTGATACACTATTTCATTGATATATGTAAATAGTTAATTATTTACATACATCAATGATATACTTCATATTAGATATATTACTTATATAACTATAACTATTATACCTAATATGAAGGTATCAATGATTTAGCAAAATTACCTATTTTGAGAATATAACTGACTTTTCCACACTTCCTTTTGGGTTTGGACCTCCTTTTTTTTTTGCTATATTTGCAAATAAAAAAAGTGGTTTATCTATTTGCAATTAACTATCAATTTTTTTCTATATTTGCAATCGACCCTATAATTTTCTTCTTTTATTTAATGTATCTAATACATTAAATAAAATATAAAATTGAGCATTAAAAAAAAACTTAATTAAAAGGACTTTTAAACTTACCAATTATAAGCTCTAGTGATCTAAAATTAATTGATTGAAATTTTTAATTAATCAATTTGTATTCATTACTGAAGGTTACTTCATTAAGAACTTAAAGTTACACTCTAGCTTACACACTGTAAATAAGTTGCCCTTGTGTATATTATTCACCTATATGCAAGTTGATTCTTCATGAGTTATTAATCTATTAATGATTTTATGAATGGACAAAAGGATATTTGAACCTACAAATTATAAGCTCCAATGGTTTAACATTAATAATTAATTTTCATTCATTACTCAAGGTCACGTCATTTTTAGAACTTGGAGTTTCTCTTCTATATATTGCAGAAAAAGTTAATCACCACATACAAGTTGACTCATCATGAGTTATTCATAATTATAGCTAAGTCACAAGTGGATTTTACCTTGTAATTATATTTTATACCTTAAGTATTGACTTTTGGTACTCTAATGCATAATTTGTTTATGATACAACTATGAGTGAAGTCTCTCTAAGTTTAGTGAAAAAATGGCCGTTTGTTCAAGTCTTGAATAAACTACATATAAGAGAACTACTCATTTAATTTCCGGATGTAAAAATGAATGAATCATATCATGTGAGATTATATATATTCCTAGTTTATGATTTAGTTGTCTCGAAAATAGTAGTGTTATTGAGCATGTTAACTTTATCCTATTCAATTGGCCTACTCCCTTGTGTCATGCCATATCAAATTATCACATATTGATTCAATTAGTGTGTCACATCAATATTTAATCAACGTTGTTAACAAAAAAAAAACATGAAAATTAAAATATATATATATTAGGGAAGTAACTGAAACATTTTAGGGACAAAATTAGCAAAGATCTAACTATAAAAAAGTTTAGGAACTAGAAAGCAAGATACAACTATCAAAATTTAGGTACTAAATAACAAGAAACAACTATCAAAGTTTAAGCACTCAATTTGCAATTTGCCCTCAAAATGAACATGTAGTCTCTGCTGTAACTCATATGATTAGCAAATCCCATAACATATATTAGATAAACAAACCCACACCACGAACATAAGTTTCTTTAACTCTGGGTTAACCATATATATCCTCTCTATAGAGTTATTAGGTAATTATTAAAAAAAAACTATTAAACATTTAGGAAAATTTCATTGAAAAAAAGAGTTCATTAATTAGGTACTACATGTTAGAAAAAAAGAGTTCATTAATTAGGTACTACATGAGTTAAAAGGAGTTCCCTTTATCAGTCTTAAGAAAAAAAGAGTTCATTAATTAGGTACTACACATTTAGCCTTGGACCAACATAATTTATTTCTTAAGACTGATAAAGGGAACTCCTTTTAACTCATGCATTCTTAAAATAAAAACACACATCTCACAACAACACTAGCAGAACACAGACAATATTAATGATAACACTGCCTTGCCTTGGAAGCTTCACAGTCCCTTCGAACCGAGCAGCTTTGTAAGACCAAAGGTGATGGCCATAGCCATCCACCCTCCAACAAGCACCCTCGCTGCCGATTTCCCGACCGGAGTCCTCCCCAAGATGGCTCCAACTCCTCCAAAAACCACCAGCGTCAAGCTCGCCACCCCCGCGACCACGCCTAGCCTCACCTTGTGATTTCGGATAAACACTGCTGCCAGCAAAGGAATAACTGCTCCAACCGAAAATGCAATCGCAGACGCAATTGCAGCTTGCAATGGATTCGGCAGCTTCTCTTCCTCCACGGCCCCAGCTTTTGGGTGGTTCGATTGCATGCCACTCTGTTGATATAGGAAAAACAATATATTAGCTTGTCGTGTTTTTGGATTTAATTAATTATTTTCATTTTCTTGCAAGGTTATAGATAACCTCTTTGAATCGTAATAGTTTAGTTGAAAGATCGATTAGACATTACATTTTTTTGCTTCTCATCTCTCTTCAGCTTGGCTTTTTCTATGTCATATTGCGTGTACACTGAGACAAACTCTCCGATCGCCATGCTGCAAGCCCCAGCAACCAACCCCGCAAATCCAGCAATAAGCATGGCTTTGGCGTCGGGCTTCACAGCTCCGACACCCATCATCAGTGACGCAACGGAGACGAGCCCGTCATTGGCCCCGAGAACTGCTGCTCGGAGCCACTGAGCTCGTTGAGCATAATCAACACTGCCAGACTCAGAAGCTTCTGCCTGGAATGAAGCCATAATTGAACTAAATGATTTTGTATTCAAAAGGGAAAGGGGAGAAGGAAAAAAGAAATGGTTTGCTTGTGGAGAGCACACGCCCTCGTAGGGATTTTTATAGAGAGGGGGAATTGTTTATTTTGTTTAAGCAAAAGAAAGCCAATGAGAATAATAAATAGAGATAGTGGTACAAATAGGTAAAGTGTAAGACATAGTGTACAAGGCACTACCAAAGGGGCTAGTGCTCACACACTTTATTAGTGGAATGAAAAATTAGTTTTTTGGGTGGTTTGGTTGAATCATAATACATATATTATTTCTTTTGATCACTGTTTAACACCTCTTTCTCTCTGTATATTATTACTATAATTGCATGAGGGAAATCAAATTTTAATTGTCTTTTTAAGTGAAAGTGTGGCATCCTTTCATATTTAAAACGTTTCTAATAGATTTATTTAGTGCAGGGTTGAACAATATTGTACTCATCTTCTTGTTGCTCTAAGAAGGTTCATACCCATGACGAGATTATAGAAGATTGTCTATTAAAGAACCAATGGGACTTAAGGAGATTACAGGTATAGTTGTTGGGATAAAATGGTAATTTGAATTCAACTATAACTTGTTGAGTCATTTGCTAAGGATCAAATTGTTTGTAACAATTATATTTGTGAATATAACTTGTCTACAATGCTTTAGTGTACAACAGTGACATTATCAAATATAACTTGTCTACAATGCTTTAGTGTACAACAGTGACATTATCAAATGATATAATTAAGAATTAGGGAAAATCAATTTATACTTTGATAGGGTGTATTAATTTTCACTCTAAACTTTCAATTTTATCGATTTAAACCATAGACATAAAAACATCTTTCAATTTTTACCCTCCATTCAATTTTAACAAAATTCACCCATCAATTTTAATAAAAAGCAAGCAAAAAATGTTCCAAAATTTACGAGTTTCAACAAAAATCTAACATTACATACAATTGAACTTGATTAATGCACAAAATTGATCATTTAAAAAATCTCTCCAAACTCACAAATTTTAACAGAAATCTAAGACCCTGTTTGATAACCATTTGGTTTTAGTTTTTGGTTTTTGACAATAATGCTTATAAACACTACTTCTACCTATGAGTTTTTTTGTTTTGTTATCTACCTTCTAAAAATATTTTCAAAATTCAAACCAAGTTTTGAAAATTAAAAAAAAAGTAGTTTTTAAAAAACTTGTTTCTGTTTTTGACCTTTAACTAACAATTCAAATGTTTCTTTAAGAAAGGTAAAAACTATATATAGTAAAGAAAGTGTGAAGAAACAAGCATAAATTTTTAAAATAGACAACTAAAAACGAATTCATTAACAAACGAGGCCTAAACCGTTTAGCAAGAATTCATACCTTATGTTTTATAATTCATTACATATGCATAAGAAAATTATTTTTAATGAAATTTCAAACAAAATGTTATTAAAAAAATAAAAATTATGACATTTATTCATGTTTAAGTTAACGATTTGCCACACTTATCAAAGTTTAAATTGCAATGTGACTCTTGAGTACAAGAGAGGTACATGAATGAACCAACACCACATCTGAATGAGAGAGAATTATGAAACTATAAAAGGCACCTTCCTTTTCGGTGGTTAAATCATAGGAACTCTAAGGTTAAGCATGCTTGGCGTGGAACAATCCTATGTTTGTGACCTTCTGAAAATTTTCCTAGGAGGTATGTGAGTGAGGACAAAGCATGCTGAAAGGAATCGTGTTGGTTTGTGAGGACAATCTTCACTCTTAGAAGCAGTTCAAGACAAATGGAAGTGTGGCTAGCTTGCAGGGGAATGTCGGGGCTATCAAGTGCTGAATCTGAATTCTAAATCTTGGGGGGCGTTACAAATGGAATCATAACAAAATCTTTCCCAGTACGATGGGGTTCAAGGACGAACCAAGGTGGAAGCTGGTGGGCATGTGACGCCTGAGTACAAGAGGGGTATATGAATGAAATGACACTACATCTGAATGAAAGGGGATCCTGAGGCTATGCAAGCATAATTAAGATAAGATTAAAAGAATTGATAGTTACTACCTATACCAACAAGGTATATATTTCTTTTTGGTGGCTCAATCGTAGGAACTCCAAAGTTAAGCATGCTTGGCCTGAAGCAATCCTATGTTGGGTGACCTCTTAGAAATTTCCCTAAGAAGCATGTGAGTGAGGAGAAAGCATGCTAAAAGAACCCATGTTGGTCTGTGGTGACAATCTTCACTCTCAAAAGTAAGAGAATGTTAGGGCCATCCGGATTACAAATCCTAGTTTGAAACCTAGGCCTGGGGCGTTACATGCAATTTGATGAAATTGAAAGTTTAGGATAAAAATTGATACATGTTGCCTCTAAATTGCTATTGAATAACAATCAATAATTCTCAATATTAACTATGCTAGTGCACATAGTCAGCAGCAAATAATAAGTAGTTATTGTCTCCATAGGGATTAGTGACAGAGTGATACTTCTCTTAAGCTAATTACTAGCAAATTCAATTGGGTAAACGAAAATATAATTGGGGTTTTCAACTAAGTTAAGCATACACTTAAATGCAAGAACATAAACTTTGCTAAACAACTTAAAATGCTAAATAAATGCGCAAGCAAGAATAAATGTGATTTACCACAAGATAATAAAAATGGGCTTGGATTAAGAATGATTTTATCTTTCTAAAAAAGATGTTCCAGCGAGAACTTTGCTCCCTCAAACCGCTCAACATTAAACATGAAATCTTCCCAGAATTCCAAAATTCAATGGTTTAATTCCCACTAACTCACCTTAATTAAACATGTTGATTTCATGCATTAGGTAGGCCATTATCCCTAGCATACCCATTTAGTTAGACACTAACCCAATCGAGGAGCTAATGTGGTCACAAGCAATCAGTTACCTATATTTCTCCCAAAATATAAAAGAACAAGGTTGGTGTGTGCTGATCAGAAAAACTCCAGGCATTAATCAATAAAAACACAAACAATCAGGATGAGAAAAGCCAAGGAGTCTTAACCCCTTCTTAGATTGATAAAAACACTTTTAATCCTCACACAAAGGTGATTTAGCTCATATTACATCTTGAAAGCAAAACTAAAGTTCTTATGAATGCCATTACAGAAAATGGAATGAAACTAAAGAGAAGAAGTTAAGAAATGTTGCCCAAATGAAATTGCAGCAGCAACTTATTCTTCAAGCTCCTAATCATCTACTCTCTCTCCTTCGATTTCTTCCCCTTTTTCAACTCCTTTTCCCAGAAAACGGCTTCCCTCTTTAAGATGTCCTTTCTCCAAATTTAAGGACTGACTAGATGGTGACAGACCTAGAGAGCTCTCCTATTGGCTAGGACCATTTGAGCTGTCAAAATTTGTCCAGTTCAATTAAAATTCTATTTCTCAAATGGCAGTTTGCGAAATCTTTATAGAAATAATGCTCCATCATCATCTTTGCTCTCTTCAGTAGAACTTAACATTCATTAATGTTCCAGTGATCTTTTCACTTTCCATGAATTTAGCTACCAACCTGCATTCACAAATTATGCCATAAATGCTCTAAAATATTCATTAAATTCAATCTAATGCCAAATAAGTAACCTAAATTCATCTTTCACAATTCTAACATCTTTTGGACATAAATCATGCTTGTAACTCATAATGCTAACACTTTGAACTCTAAAACTAACAATAATAAGTTTCATTCGAGGAGTTATCACACCCCCAAACTTGAATTTTCACTCGTCCTCGAGTAACATTTTAACCTTCCCAAAAGACTTATTTCACAACCATGCGTCTGAAAACAAGACCAACTGAACTACAACTGCTAAGACGAAAATCCAAACATTTTTCAATTCCATAGTAATCCAGAAATCAACACAAAATAGAGAATTAGCTTATGAGAAAGACAATGATTTGGCTATCAAGTAATGTTACACCTTACCCCACTAGTGAACTCCTGTTCTAATCTCAACTAGCAATTGAATATACCTCAGTCCATTGCCTCCATGGTTCTAATCCTACCACAACTAATGCTTTCTCATTAAGGGAACTTATGCGACACTCAACAATCCATCCTTCTCAAACAACTATCAAGCTGCAGCATTTCAACCACACATTTTTATTACACACTTGATCCCTTTTTTTTTTTTTACACACCCACCCACACCCTTAGGGATTCCTTTTTAGTCAAGGCTATTCTTCTTTTTATGATGAAGTTCACCCAAGCTCCCAAGCTCATCATCTTCAAGAATTTACATCCAAGCTCCCAAGCTCATCATTTTCAAGAATTTACATCCATATTTCCTAAGAGCTCAGTCCTTTAGTCACTCCCCTTGCTTCTCATAATGGCGACATGTTATGATAAAGTGCACCTAAGCTCTGGGGGAACTGTGACTATAAGATTAGCACTCATCCTTCTATCGAGAGAGTTCCCACTGCCTCAAGCTACCTCTTGGCACAAAGGTAAACGATGGATGTCATGAATACCCTCGACCATCTCAGTTACTTAAGGCTAGTGGGTCTTAACATTATAATGAGATAGAGAAATGCACCACTAAGGAAATAGAGAGATGTTCCCTTTAGGGCCATTACCGATTGTTTTTTTGTTTTTTTTTTAACATAAAAGGGCACGTCACTGATAACTCTTAAAATAAGAGTTATAGGATATCATTTTTGGATTGAATTGTCATATTTTATCTCAAATTATCTTATAAATAACCTAGCTTTCATTTATTTTGCTCTAAGTTTAACTTTGATGTTGTAAAATTCTTATTAGAGCAAGATTATCATAATTAACGAGTTTTATGTGATTGATTTAGGGTTTAATTTAAGAAGGACTTTTGAAGATTTTGAGCAGCAGTTTTATAACAGTTTGCTGGAGCAAACATTGCAATTCGGGCCAATACCACTTTGGCACGTGAGGAGTTTAATTCATTAAATGAGTTGGCAAATGTCAGATGACTCAGCCTATTTTAGCCAATGGGAGCTTGCCACGTCACTGGTCATGTCTAATCAGCCCTTATTTGCACAAACTATGAGGTATTTAGGTTGGGCAGCCATTTTACAAAAGAATATGAGAGAAGAGAGGCTGGGAAATCGGGAGAAAACAGAGAGAAACGGAGAGGAAGCTGTCTGAAGGAGGAAGCTGCCGGAATATTTCCAAAAACGAAAGGATTTTCCGTTGGAACTGCCGCCGAATGCTGAGTCAACCTTTTTGTTGCAACATTTCGACTTCTTCTTCTTATTCTTTCTAGTTTATACCACTGTTTTAGGATTATGTCTTATTTCCGAATTATCTTCTGTTTTTCTTACATTATGAACTGATCACCTTCAAGGTGAAGATTAGGGGTTGGATGTTTTGATTTATTTTACAGCTTAATACATTCATTTAGCTCAATCTGGTTTTTAAGAGCTTTTACTTTTTAAGCACAATTTCGTTTGGCCAACCATTTTGTGCAGTGTTTCTCTAATTTCTGGGAAGAATAGGAGGAGCTGATTGCTTAAGAACCACATTAGCCCCATGTTAGGGTTAGTAGCTAGCTAAGTAAGGGGATTAGGGATAATCACTTGCCTAATGCACACAAATACAGTGGATTATTTATCGCTGGAGTAATGGGAATGAAACAGCAGATTTCTGGTGATTCGGGAGAATACCAAGTGAGCTGTAGTGGATTGAGAGATTTGATCATGTATTTAAGCTGTAGAATAGATTAAAACGGACAATCACCCCTAATCCAAGCCTTCCATTCAATTCAAAGTACAGTTTAGTTATTCTCTGTTTTCTGCAATTTTTACTCTGCTATCTTTGTTTTATCATTTATTTTGTTCCAGCAAATTCCGCATTATTTTATTTTGTTTCCGTGATGAATTTAAATGGTTACCAATTGAGTTTACTGAGAATTAATCTGTGGTAAATTAGAGAATTACTAGTCTCTGTGGATACGATAATATACTTATCACTTGCTACAAAAGTATGTGTACACTTGCGCATAGACATCATAATATTGCATAATTTCACATCACTCTAGCAAGTCATCACTCACCCCCAAACTTATTTATTTCATTATCGTCAATGAAATGGGATAAGGTAACACCCCTAAACTTAGGGCTAAAACGCACAATTGGATAGCTGTATTGCCTAGATGGATTCCAAGTAAGTACAATCTCTCCTAAGCATTAGCTAGATAAGGGTCACAACCATAGGATTAATTTTCCTTGGATTTACTACTCAACTGACAACCTTAATCAGAACAAGGAGTTCAACTTAGGAGTTTTTACTTTTTTCTCTCTTATTTTTAGACCATCATTTTGTAATTTCTTTGTCAACCACAAAAGCTCCATCTTCTCTATTGTTTTTGCTCTATTTTATGTCTCCTTTCTTTTTTTAATTTTTAACAGAACTTTCTATGCAAGTTGTATCATAGCCAGTACAAGTCCTAAGACGCATGCGTTGCATCATACAGACTATGCTCCAACAAAGAATTGTACACAAAAATTTCTAAAACATAACTAATGCTTCATCATTTATTTTCTTCTAAGTACAGCAGATCAATATATATATATTCTCACAAACTAACAGATTCAACAACAACTAACTTCTAACACAAACTCCTAAACAAACTTTTAAAACTAAACAAACTAAACTTCACTAACAACAACAACAAAATTTTAAACAACACAAAACAGGGCCAACCAAACATAGACCAAAACACATCAAAAGAGGAGAAATATAAGCAACAGAGATGGACAACATCACCACATCTCTTCATTTTCAATCTTCCATAGGTGGGTCAACTTCTTCTTCTACATCACATTGTTCTTCTTGCACTGGGGGGCTCCATGGAGTGAATACCTCTGCTAGGACCAAAGGAAAGGTTGTTGACGACTTAGAGAAATTAGCTAGGAGGTGAAGGGAATAATCTAATTAAACCCAAGCGGAAGCGTAGGAATCGATTTGAGTTTATTTATAATTAAACAATAATATTATGGTTAAGCATAACATACCTTGAAAATATGGAGATTCTTCTGGAGGATCTTTATCTCTTCCACAAAGTCTTCCTGGCTATGACTCAAACACAGGATCAAGGCTTGTGGGAGCCTCTTGAAAGAAAATCCACAAGGAATTGGAGAGGAAGAAGTCTAGAGAGAATTCTCTAATTCTCTCTATTGAGGAGATGTGTGTTGTTAAGATTGCACAATGGCTCACTCCTAGGGTCTTATTTATAGTGGTCTAAGGAAAATAATTAAATAATATATTTTAATATGTAATATATTAAAATATATTTATCTAACCAATTTGAATCTTATTCAAACCGTTTAAAATTCTCCTACGACATCTATTTCCTAATTTGAATCCAATTCAAATTTAATAAATATCTTTTATTTAATGTATCTAATATACATTAATTATTTTAATATTTAATGTATCAAATACAATAAATATATTTTTCTCTTTTATATTTAATATATCTGATATATTAAATATTAATTTGAACACTTCAAATTAAATATTAATTTGAACATTTCAAATTTTAATATTTAATGTATCAAATACAATAAATATATTTTCCTCTTTTATATTTAATATATCTAATATATTAAATATTAATTTGAACACTTCAAATTCAATATTAATTTGAACATTTCAAATTTTTCTTTCAACTAAATTGATCTTTTAGTGTTACTATGAGCTAGCAAGGGGACCTTATGGACCTACATATTATAAGCTCCAATGATACAAAATTAATTAATTAAACTCTTTAATTAATTAATTTTCATTCATTAACTCTAGGGTCACTCCACTATAGATCTAGAGCTGCACTCTTATGAATTGTAGGACAAGTGGTGTCCATAGATATAATCATTACATACAAGTCGATCATTCACAAGTTGTTCGTAATTACAGCTGTGTCAAAAGTTCGTTTTACCTCTATAATTACATCTTGCATCTTAAGTACCACTGATCCTCTAATGAACAATCTGTTTATAATCTAATTATAAACTAAGTCCCTCTCAAGCCAATGAGAGGGTGGGGCCCCATTGTTCAAGTCCCGAAATCAACACTTAAGGGAACTACTCATTTACTTACCCAATATGGGAAGGAGTGAATTCCATCTTGTGAGATTATGTTCCCAACTCCCTATTTGGTCAAATCCCCAAAATGGTAGGCATATTGAATCGGCTACAAAAGCCACTCTCACCCATGCAAATCAAAGGACAAGCCTTCATAGACAGGAGTTCATAACTCACTCAGGATTAAGATCGAGTCGCATATGATCATCCTGATGAAATATTAATCTTCTCAATTAACGGATTTATAAAGAGAGATTAAATATTTCGTGGTCCAATCTTATACAAACACATTGTATAAGATAACACCACTCACATGTCTCCACATGAATGATTTGGATCAAATCATTTGTAACTATTACAAAGTGGGTCGTATCAATAGTGTTGCCAGGATAAGGCACCTAACCTTATCCATATACTATGACTCTTTAGGTTATTTCTTGAACACGATCCTCCTGTATGTCAACCACATACTGTTCAAGATTATACTAATAACCTTGGATTTTTCATATAATGGATAATATTATATTGCAAATAAAATAATCAAAAATATTATTAGATAGGTTTGGAAGTGCCTTTCTACATGCTCAAATCGTTACATGAGCGATTCCTGCTGCTCTAGCAACTTGTGAACACTGCAGAGAAATCCTCCTATGCTTTTCTTCTCCTTACCCCTTTGCAAGCGTGCAATGTTGGCTATGTCGATAATTCCTTTGTCAAACAGCTTTAACTCATCCTCCTGATGAGGGACTCAAGCCACTTTGCAAAGCATAGTGATTATGTTTGAAAAGAATAGTCTTCCCACCTTCTTTTGATAACAGTCCAATATTTTGTTGGCGATTGTTTTTCCTACATTAATCTCAGATTCTTCCGAATTGCAAAAACTAATAAAACACATTCCTTATCCACAATTGAGTCATGTGTAGTTGGCATCAGACGCAGCTTTACGAAGGATAACCAAACATTGGCTTCCTTAGTCAGATATGCAGATTGAATCGTGCGAGGACCTTGCAGTGAAATCCTCCATTGCACTCCTTTTGCTCCTACTTCTTTTAGGGTTGTATTCAGTTGAGCATCGGATAGTGCGACTGCTGATAGTATGTAATTATGCTATCTTATTTCCTATTATTTATGCTAGTTTTCTGATTATTTTGAGAAATTTTATGCCTATTTCTCTTAATTTTGTAGAAACCAAGCTTGAGGAGTAAAACTAAGTGTTTGGGAGTATTTTGGTGGATATTGGAGTCTTTTGAATCTTAATTAAAATTCAAGAAGATTAAAGATGTTATTTGAGCATAAGGCATGTTTTGGGAGATTCTACATCGAATCACGATTCCAACACATCGAGCTGGAGGTAATTCAGACACCCGAGCGAAGAGATATAGGCAAAATGGCCAGTGCTATCTATAGTGTCCACAGCGTCTCGACGCTACGATAAATGCAAAAATGCTATTTTTCGCTTAGAAACGTGCAAAAACCAACTTTCGTGTAGCATTGAGACACTGTAAGCAGCGTCTCAACGCTGCCTCGCAATTTTCTACATAAGAATCATTTTGGGGTGCCGTTTTGGAGGCCAATTCGAGAGTTTCAGTCATATTCTCGATTCCAAGCAAATTTGAGGGTTTAGGGAACAATTGAGAGCGTTTGTGGAGCATTTTTTGAAGATCCAGAGCTCAAGGGACGTGGAAATCACGACGGGAACGCGGGATCAACCATTGTTTGCTAATTTCTTCCTTTCTTTTCGTTTTAGTGTAAATTAGGAACTTATAGGTTTAATTGTATGAATATAAGTATCTTTGTTCCTAATACTTGGAGTTTTGATGTAACCATTAGACTTGAGATTTTAATTTATTAAATACCTTGATTGAATGCTTTTGTTTCATTCATGCTTTTATGTATTTAATGCTTATAATCTATTGATCATAAATTATTTGTTTTATTGGTCTGAATTTATGCTTGGAAAAGTCTTGTTTAGGCTAGAACTTAATTACATGACTATTTGTAAATTCTTGCATGAAAGTGGAGAATTCTTGATAGCATGCATAAGTGTGCTATTTATAGGCTTGATTTTACGCTAGTTTTGCTATGATCGTGTGTGCTTTCATGTGTTTTTATGTATATTTCTCAGAAATCAAGCATTTGGAGCAAAATCGGAGAATGGAGAAGTATTTGGATGAATATGGAGCAAATTGGAGCTATAATTGAAGATCCAAGTGTTGAAGAAAAGGAAACAAGCTTGTAAACCTGAGAGTAAGCGTTGCAACGCCATCTTTAGCGTTGCAATGCAACTTCAGCTGCCTTTCATCCTTGGAGACCAGCAGACATAGGGTTGCAATGCTTCTCAACAGATTTTTTTCTTTTGTATAAAATTTGAAGGGGCAGCGTTGCAACGCTGCCCCTAGCATTGTAATGCTGTATCGACTCTATAAAAGGGAATGTTTCATTCCATAAAAAGAGGGAGCCGTTTTGAGAGACCAAAACCCTAAACTCGATTCAAGCACTGTCTAAGGACATAAAGGAGACCTTTGGATAGCCAAGGAGGAGACTCAAAGCTTGAGATCGTGAACATCACGTCGGAGACGAGTGTTGGCATGCGACCGAAGTTTCTTCGCTATTTCTTTTCCTTTCTCTTGAATTTAGGAGTTTTTGTGGGATTTACTCATGTTGTAAATCTGTGTTTAGACCCTTGCTTGGTTGTAGCTGTTGAACTATTGGTTGATTTTTAGTTTAGTTTATATATTGCGTCTTTTATGCATCTCTTTATATTGTCTTAACCTTTGGCCATGGTTTTGCATGTTTAACTAAATTTAGCTTGAGAGAGTAAGTTTAGTTGTAGAACACTAGATGCATGACTAGGTTTAATCTATTGCACGAGAGTGAGTATCTTAATTCTAGAAGCCTTAAGAGAATCGCCTAATGCCCTGTTTAGTAATAGAAATAGACCGGGAGGTTGATTTATTGCTAGGCATGAGTTCAATTGAGCTCGAGAACGGATATTGATAACTTAGTAATTCTTGGTTTAAGATTGTTAATATAAAATCAAGTTATTAATCAATTCAAATTGGGCTTAAGGTAAATAACCATGCATGTTTCTCAAAATTGGACTCCAACCTTGTAAATAGTAGTTTAGATTTTATTTTTCTTTTTCATCACTCTAAAGTTTTGTTTCTCTAAATAAAATTGGACATAATTAACTATGGTACTTAATTAATCTAAGAACTTCAATCCCTATGGATGACCTTGACCACTATTATTGCAAAATACTGAGAGGTCTGGTTTTATAAATGTAATCTTGATAGGACCCTCGACAAGTCCACTATCAATTCTCTTAGAAACCCTTAAAAGAAGTTGCTTAATGTCTTGCATGCTATTAAAATCTAGATAGAGATATTAGATTTATAACATTACATAAGAATTAATTGTGCTTGAAAGAGTCAGTTAATACCCTAACTTCTTGGCTTATGGAATATTTGCATGACAAATCTTGGTAGTTTTTGCTATAAGTCTAATGGTGAAATTGATTCCCTAAGATATTTCTCTCCTATTGTGTCTCCATTTATCTTTTGCTTTCTAGGTTAGCTCTTTAGTTTAGCTTGTTTGCATATGATTACTTCTCTAAATAAAGTTAAGTGAGAGTAATTGTAGTACTTGAACTAAGAAATCCAATCCATGTGATCGACCCTGACCACTATTATTACAAATTTTAGAGGTTTAGGCTTATAAATATATTTGATAGAGCCTTCGACAAGCTCATTATCAAATTGGTGCCGTTGCCGGGGGTTGGCATACTTTAATTCATTTAATATTGTGAAGAAATTGCGTGCTTTAATTTAGAGGTTTTATTTGTTTTCTTTTATTTTTGTTGCTTTGTTTTTGTTTTGAGTCTTTGTCTCTTGTTCTTGGATGTGTTGATTCAGTGGTGTAGGGGCATGATCAACTTGAATCCCTACTTTATTTCCATTGATTTTTCACTTTACGTTTTTGGCAAATTATCTTCTCAATATTTTCAAAAATCTTGGTTACCTCAATTGCTTTTTAAACATCATCTTGCATTTCTTGAACTTAGTTAAAATTTTGTTCTCTTGGGACACGATACCCTAAATACGTTCACTTACTACTTGTTTCGACAGTGTGCACTTACATTGGGCTGAAATTAATTTTAACTCGCAAGTTTTACCCGATCACCTACCTTACGATGACACTTGTTCTAATTCACTAAAGTACCATAACATTAGAAATGATTTATAGGGTTCATTTTTCAAATTTGTTTGATTTCTTTGCTAAAAATGAATGGATAATTCTTTGCATGATGTTAAATAATATGCTTTATATATTTCAATATTATGAGTATTTCTCTCAATTTTAATTATGTGCTGATAAGTCAAAATTGGGAAAATTTTATTACTTGGAAAAATAATGTTAACATTATAATGACAGTGTAAAATTTTGAATTTTTCTTTATTGAGAAATGTTCTCAAAACTTGTTGTTAATTATAATCAAATTGTTCGTGAAGCACATGATTAATGAACCAAAAGTAAATGAGATAGCTTATACGTATCTCCTAGTTGTTATGTTAGATGTCAAGCTTAAAAGATTAAAAAAAATGACTACAACATATGAGATGTTAAAGTCAATAGAAGCTAAATTTAGAAAATTGTCTAGATGATCTTGAGATTAAGTATTACAAAAATTTAAGAAAAGAAAACAAATGACTAAAGCTATAAGAGAAGATAGTTTCCAAATTAGCCTAGACATACATAGTGAGAGGATATTTTGAAATACCTTCATATGAAGAAGAACATAAATGAAAGTAAATTTGATTTACTGAATTTTTGGTGGAGAATAAATATTGTCACCTAGATAGTTGATTCTTGATTTGTTCTTCATTACAATTAGATTGTAATTCTTGGAAAATAAATAATATGTAAATAGTTTCTACATGTTGGCACTAGGAAGCTCATCTCACTTAATGTAGTGGGAGACATTAAGATGTCATTAAATGATAATTGTTACTTAATGTTGAATGCGGAATTTTATTACCACAAGAGAAATTCAATTTCACAAACTTTATTACTAAAAAGTTCATATAGTATGAATTACTTTGAAGTATTAAAGTTTATATTTTCAAAATTGTTTGGAAATACATTCAGTTGAAAAATAAGAACAATTTGTATATGTTAAAATGTTAACATGTACTATACTACAAAATACTGAGATATTCAAGATTATAGAATTCATAATAGAAAGACATTATTTTCTCCTAAAAGATGATACTTGACTTTGGCATTTAAGGTTGATTAACATCAACTTGAATAGAATGAAAAGACTAGTAAGAGGTAATTCTCTAAAAGTTAGAGTTAATTACTTTACTTATCTATAGATTTTGCCTTTCATGCAAGATAATCATCGGGCCTTATTGGATAAGGCTACAAGACCAAAGAATACTTTGGGCTTACACATTCTGACCCAAGCGGTCTGGTGAATGTAAAGGCCAAATAAAATCATGAATATTTCATCACTCTAGTTGATGACCATTCAGGTACAAGTATCTTTACCTAATATAACATACGTCTAAATTTTTGAAAAGTTCAAGAAAATTAAGGCTAAAGTTAAAAATCAATTAGGTAAATCTATCAAGACATTATGATTAGATCATAATGAATAGTACAAGAACCTTTTGTACAAATATTAGTTGATAGAAAGTGGGATTGTATTCCAACTCTAAGTATCAAGTACAATTGTGTGAACTTGTGCTAAAAGAAGAGAAACAAAACCTTGGACATGGTCACATCAATAGTGAGTTACACGCAATTACAATACTCTAGTTAGAATATGCAATAGAGATTGCACAGTGAACATTATTTCCTCCAAAAGTGCCTACGAGACAATTTTGAGATTATAGAATAGTAGTAAAACTAGTTTACAACACTTCACCATTTGAGAATGTTAAACTTGTATGTTGAAACAAGCCCAAAAGGGCTGTATATGTTCAAAGATATGCCTAAGTGTAGGCCAACCCTAAGGAGTACAAAATGGCCTTTTATCTCGTCCTAAAAAGAATAAGGTATTTGTATGATAAATATCATTTTTCTATAAGGAATGTCAAATAAAAGACTACAAATCTTTATAAGGTGAGATAGTGTTAATAAATTGGTCCCAAGTGGAGCCACTAAATAGTTAACAAAAGTTGTTAACAATTTAATTACATTTGAAAGTCAAATGGATCCTAGTCATGAATTGGATAAGCCTCATCGTAGTGGGAGAGTTATGAGATGACTTAACCTTTACAAGGACTTAATTGAAGCCCAAGTTTTCATGTTAGATGACAAAGTTGAAGGCTTATTGCGCTCAAAGTGAAACTAGTGGCAAATGGTTAAACCTAATATGAGAAAGTAGACTGCGAGTAAATTTTCTCACTTGTTGCCATATTGGAGTCTAAAAGCATTATTTAATTCATTGTTGCAAATGAGATATGAAAAATGAATGTTTAGAATTCTTTTATGAAAAGAAAATCTTAGATAATGTATCTACACAAATCAATTAGAGAGGTTTATTTCCAAAGATCAAAAGCAAACAGGTTTGCAAAATAGTAAAGGTTCATTTATGAAATGTATTTTACCATTAGATCTTTGAATATAAGGTTTGATAAAAGTATCAAAATCTATGACTTTGGATAAATATTAATGAAGCTTGTATAGACAAGAAAATCATTAATTTCTTAGTGGAATTTTCTCATGTTTTATGTTGATGACATTTTACTAATTATGAATGATGTAAGATTTCTATCTAACATAAAAAGTTGACTAAGTAACCAATTCTAAATGAGTGATTTGGAATGACTCGGAATATTTTATATGTCCAAAATGGAGATTTTAAGGACAATATGTTAACTTTGTCTCAAACTTTTTATGTTGACAAAATTGTTGTCAAATATTTGATATTTATGTTTAAGGAAGAGTATCCTAAGACACCTCAAATGTTGGGAGCATATGATTAATTATCTACTCTAAATGGGAGGCAATTAATGCATAAATGAGACTTAACATTTAATATACAGTTGGTTAGCATATATCAGTTAAACGAATGGTATGACCATTGAATAGAAAATTAAAAATTTTCTCAAATTACTATAGATAATGAAGAATTTTTGTGTATGGAAATTAAAATTTTGATTTTTAGATAATACACTGGTTCTTACAAAGATTTAAGAAATCTATGTTAAGATAAATTTTACCTTGGGTGGTGGAGTATGGTATACAAGTTAAATTATTTTGCTTGTGAAGAAACAAAAGGACTTGTATGACTCAAGTAGTTCCTTGAAGATTTGAGAGATATTTCAGATATGATTAAGTCTAGCACACTTTATTATGATAATAATAGTGCAATGACAAAAATTAAGGAACTTAGAAACACCAATTTATGGGGTATAGCATATTGAAAGAAAGAATCATGATGGTGACCAAGATGACTTTTAATGACGATCATTTTGATTTATATAAGAACACTCTCCAGGATAAAGTGTTTGAGGATTATCTAGAATGTCTAACATTACGAGATATGTCTCATTTTCGGGCAAGTGGGAGAACATATTGGGTATAGAGTATGCCCTAGGATACATGTCTGGTCGGGTTGTCGAAGCCTTCCAAAATAATTACTGATTCTCTAGATCTAACTTGTAGAAATAGTGGACCAGGTCGAATCCCAAAGGAACCAATTGAATTAATTTCTCAAAGTTAATAAATAAATAAATAAATAATAATAAAATAAGGGGGGTTGAATTGTTGAACAAAAATTGTAATTAATTAAATAATGAAAAAAAAACGAATAGAAAAAAATCAATTTTATGAAACTTCCAATTCAAGGGTATAAATTTCCTCCAATTGTAATTTTGATCATAGGCTTTAAAAAAAATCAATTTCAATTTCTCAAATTCAAGAACTTAGTCTACTTATTTGGAAAAGCCATAACAAGTGTAAATTCTCCTATTTTAACTGACTCTGACCAAACATCAAAATCAAAACTTATCATTTAATCAATTGGGCACGATAGCGTTCCATATCGATTAAATAATAGCATTAAAAAATAAACCAAAACTAACTAATCGAGATAGCTACAAATTAATTAATTTTGTTTCTTTGTTTCCCTAGAGTCTATTATGCAAGCTATGTAAAATGGAAAAGCCATAACTACACACACATAAGCCAACCCCTTGCTACATAATTTAATCAATTGTGACAATTACGGATCACAAAATCATAGATAGCAATAAATCAATTTATACTAAATTAAGGCGTCAATTTAATTTAATAACAATCAACATAAAAATAAAAACTAGAAACAAAGAATTCTTGAATTAAAAATAAAATTTCAATTTGGCCCAAAGCCTCACAAAATTACAATTGGAAATTAAATCACCCTTGAATTAGAAATTAAAACTTATGCCCAAAGCTTAGTTTTTTGTTTAATTCTAAGTAAAATCAAAGTCGATTCCAACACTTCCGATGTGGGTTTAATTCGATTATTCCTCTTCAATTATATCTCGTATGAACTTTATAGTGTAGTACCCATACTCCGTATTACCCAGTTACTTAGAACACTATATAAATGGTTCAAAACATGCAATAATGAAACTTGTATACATAAACAAAATTATAGTAAAAAAATAAATTGAAATGATTACTTGAACAGCTACCCAATTTAAAATTGGACTTCGCATATTGTTTGAGCATAAAACATTCTTATAGCCATAATACAATAACGTACTAATAGCACTAAATTAGTGCTATATTTATGTCTTATTTTAGCTAGTTTTATGCTATATTTGTTAGCTTTTACGTTGATTAATTATTGATTTCAGAAATCTAAACAAGTCCAAGCGGAAATTACAATTTTGGAGCTTTATGTTGAAAATGGAGCTTAATTAGAGCTTTTGGAGGAGCAAGAAGAGTTGAAGCACAAGGTGTTGGGGCCGAGAGGACGTCATTGCAATGCTAGAAATAGCGTTGCAATGCCATATTTGGTGTGAAAACCTGAGAGCTAGTGTTGCAACACTGGAAACATGCTAGAATGTGGATCTCTGCCCAAAGTGTTGTAATGCTACTAATAGCGTTGCAACGCTGTATCTATACACTTGCAAAAATGCCATCATTTTGGGACAGTGTTGCAACGCTGTCGTGATTTCTGCTATTTATTCTTCGCTTTGTTTCCGAATTTTGGGAGACCTTTTGTAGGGTTTTTAGCCCTAATTTCAATAACTTGCCTCCTTGAGACCTGTGAAGCTCGAGACTGAGTGTTTGGGAGCGATGTTCGAGGTTCGAGATTACGGAATGTGAGGCAGGAGTCAAGAATTCAGCAACGACGACAGTCTTCTTCTCTGTTATCTTCTCTTTGTTTTAAGCGTGTTCACATAGTCGTTGCTGAATTCAACAACACGTTTTAAGAATTCTATATGTATGTGTGTGTGTATACATATATATATGTATTATTTTAATTTATTTCTTCTTAATTTTGTAATTTGTATATTTATATATTTTTTAAATTTTAAATTTTGCAATATATATATTTATATACTATTTTAATTTTGAATTTCCATATGTATATTTATATATTATTTTAATTTTGAATTTTGAATTTTGCAAGATATGTATTTATATATTATTTTAATTTGTAGTGCACTTGGAACCAGTTAGAATTTTGCAATATATAAATTTTGCTCACTAAAACATGCATATTGTCTCACTTTAATATTTTACAACCATGACATTTACAGAGTAATATAATTGAGTTGGTTCTGAGTCGAAATCATTGAAGGCAAATGACTTGAGTGGGAGATAACATTGCAGATCAAATTGGGCAACATTTGAAAATATGAAGGATAGAAATAATTTTATTATTGTTGTTAATTTCGCATCGGAACTTATTTGTATTACATAATGTAAACTTTTGATAATTGCTTTTTATATGTTTTAATGCATGTTATATATTTTTTATATTATATAACTAAATTCTACCTAAACAATAAAGATGAAAAAAAAAGATACAAAAAAAAAACAAGAAATAGTTATCAAACAAGTTTTTATTTTTGTTTATTTTTTCAAGAAACAAGAAACATAAATAGTTATCAAACATATTCTTGTTTTTAGTTCTTAAAAATCAAGAAACAGGAAACAGAAAACACGAAACAGGAAACAAGAAATAAGAAACAAGAAACATGAAACATGAAACAAGAAACATGAAACAGAAACGTTATCAAATGTGGCCAAAGAAATCATAAATAATTTTTATACACTATATAAAGTCAATTCATGAAAAAATTATACAAATTCTAATACTTGAAACTCAAAAGAAAACCTGATTTTAAGAGGTGATGGAGACGAGATGACGGAGAGGACTCGACGGTGGCAACAAGGTGAACTACTGGTGAGGACAGCTTGATAGACGAGCACTCGTGGCTCGATGGTAGCAAGGTAGTCGACAGTGGCACTCGGTAAGTGAGGAAGAGAAAGACGTAATAATTAGGGTTACTGTGTAGAAGATGTCGTGAAGGAGAAGATGTGAGGAGGAGAAGGCGTAAAGCGACATTGTTTTTGGTATTAAAAAAATATATTTTTTTAATTATATTTCATCAAAATGACGTTGTTTTGATTGTAATTTTTTTTTAACTTGTAACTTGGAATGACATCGTTTCACATAGGCTGTAACATTTGCCTTTTTTTTTGATTTGTTTTTTACTTTTCATTAGATGTTTTCTTGATGGCTAATTACCGTCAATAAAGAATATGTATATTGACAGTGCATAACCGTCATCTATTCCCTCTTTAATGACCGTCAACAAAACTATTAATAGTTGACGGTTATTAGCTTTCAACTAACACAAACATGGAGATAGCCAAATTTTGACGAAATTTTACGTATTTACTGTCAATATAGTCATCAATGTTGACAATTATTTGCGTCAACTTAAATATTGACTGTTGTTGATGGTCAATAATCGTCAATATATGTATTTTTAAATTAATAATTAATTTTAAAGTGAAAATGAACCTTTATTGACTGTTTTTTGTCTCAATGTCAACTATACAACAAAGCCAAGCGTCAATAAATGCCAAATTTGTAGTAGTCAATTTGATTCTTATGATTTTGTCAAATTTTACCAATAAAAATTGACAAAGGAAGATGAGATTCCAACAAAATTTTTTTTTTTTTAAACATTATAAAAATTAAAACAAGAAAATTGATGGTAAAGATGATATTTTTTCTGAGTAAAACATTATTCTTCTAGTTAACTTTATTGAACATTAATGTCGAAGTGAGCATAGCTCGGCGATAATTTACATGTATTCCTTTCATTGAAGTCTGACGTTCAAATCTTCATATCGCACATTTGTTGTACTAAAAAAAAATTTTATTGAACATTAATTTTCAATCAATATCTACACAAACAATTGAAATTTCCTCTTTTAAAAAAAATGAAAATTTCCTTTCTAAAAAATTGAAATTTTATTTACATCGTAATCGTAAAAGAATGAAAAATTAGATTGTATTTTTTTTATTCCTTTTACATAGAAAATTAATTATTTCATAATATTCTTCCAAACATTCTTATTTATTTTAGTAATTTAATATGTTATTTTTTTTCTCCCTGAAAAACATATTTTTTTTATTTGAAACTTTATTTTCACCGGAAAAAAAATCAATTATTTCATATGAATATTCTTCCAAACGTTCTTATTTATTTTAGTAATTTGATATTTTATTTTTTTTATCCCTGAAAAATATATATATTTTTTATTTGAAACTTTATTTTCACCAGTAATAAAATAAAATATCAATTAAGTAATTATTTTGTCATACTTTATCAATATTTCAATTAGATTTAAACTCCAAATTATAAATAATATTATAAAATTTTGTAAAAAAAAAATTTATTATAAAATCATATGAAAATAGAGAAAAGAATCATACAAAACCATTTAAAAAAATAGAGAAAGTTCGTTTGGGGCTGTCAATTTTTAAATAGGAAAGAGTAATATTGGGTAAAATAAGGGGAAAAAGTAATGGAAAAGATCTACAATTATTATTATTAAGAATGAGAAGGATGATACAACTAATAAGAAAGAAAATGTCAATTTTGCTTATGTTGATTTGCTTACATAAAATTAAGTTGGTATTGGTCCTACCCTTTACCAATTGAAAATTTCTCCAACAAACAAAAGAAGAAGGAAACTTAAATAGTTTCTCCAAGGGAAATAATAAAAACTTGAATTGACATAAATTAAACTTCCCACTGTGTCGAATATTTTTAATTTTCTAGTGATTTTATATTACCAAATAAAGAAGGATTTTTGCACATCATTTTCAATTGGTGTTATTTACCCTTCTACCCCTATACACCAGTCTATGGTCCTGCACCTTTGAAATATATGGCCACTAAAAAAAGAGTGGCCACAAAACTGATATAAATATTTAGAGCCTATTTTTTTTTTTTTTTAATGAAAAAGGCAAATACATTTATTACGAAGCTAGTTGAAAAATTGTACTTCATTTGTTCATAAAATAAAAATTCATGTAATTTTCATAATTAGATTTGTGCTGCAAATTCCAAAAAAGTAGCAATCTCACACCATTTTTTCAAACAATAATAATAATAAAACCTCACATACCCATTCACTCATATTTACACTGATTAGTTGAGTGAGTAAATGAAGAAGGGGTGAATCTTCCAAGTAAATGCAGAGAGGTTTTAGAGTAAATTTGTAATTTGCTTGGGTTTGATTTGACGCATTTACATAAATAGCATAAGATAAATTAATATTTTAAGTTCATGTGTTACAGTGCTTTTGTGTTTCGAGTGTGAATCATGTATATATATTTTTAATGTTTTAATTGAGTAATATAGTATTGAACTCAAAAAATAATATTTTTTAAAAAAAAAAAACTTAAATAATAATAATAATAAGTACTAAAGAGTGATATAGTATTATTCTCTATATATTTTTTTTGAGACAGAGAAGAACAAAGAAAACCCAGCACCAAACACTAACAATCAGGCTCTCTCGAGGATGAGGGAAGCAACATCCGCTAGAAAAAAAACTCTTTCTAGACCAAAGAATTTCCAGAAGAATATGCCAAAGCTACAAGGTTATGAATGGCTTTATTCTTCTCTCTAAGAATTTTACAAGACTTACATTTATTCACACGAATCAAGATGAAGGGCTTCCTCAATGAAAAGGCTAACCTCAGACAATTCCTAACTAACACGATTAAGAAGGTTAATAACTTCAAGGGACTTCGACTTCACAACTAACAGGATATTTTGACCCTTCCAAAGTGACTCAATTTGCTTAAGCCCATCCACCACAGTTTTGGCTTCAAGAACTTTCACCGGCCACCTTCGAGTAACACAGCTCATCTCGCCTAAGATAGGGCGATCGCTCCAGTCCTAACTAGCTAGCCGGTGCCACCCTTGTTGAGCCAATCAGACCAGGTTGCATCCACATTAAGCTTCTAGCTACCCTCCTCAAGAGGCAACCAACAACTATCTTTTGGGCTCAAAGCCTTAACCATCGCCTCCGAGCTCTTCCTCTTCTCCTTCACATGCATCTCCAGAAGCCTTGTAGAAGAGAAAACCAGTTACTCCAAAACAACATGTTCTTTCCCCATCCGAATTTGATTCCTTCTTTGCCAGATATTCCAAATCAGAACCACCAGGCTCTCGAGGCCTTCCTTTGACCCCAATCTTCTTAAGTTGTCCCAATAGTCCAGAGGGAATCACACACCCCGCCCCACAGAAAAATAATTGACATGAGACAAAAAGAAAAAATTTCCAAAGATGTTTCGCATACCTGCACTCCCATATTAGATGGCACATAGTTTCCTCGTGAGAGCTGCAAAAATCACAAGCCGGGTTAGACACCACTTCATTTTTAGCAAGGTTGACAGCGAATGGAATAATATCGTTCAATATCCTTCAAATCGTGATTTTTATTCTTGGCATCATCTCCATCCCCTAAAGGCTGTCCCATAGGTCATTTAGAGCACTTCTGTTAGATTGGGACAAGGGGTGAGAACGGGCAAGATTTGTATCTAACCAATAGGCACTTTTAACTAAGAACTTTCCTTATCAAAATGCCAAATTATTTCATCCTCCTTGTTGCTGCCTCCCAATGGGATATTCAAGATATCTTCAGCATCATGAGCAAGGAAAGCACCTTTAATAGAGCCATCATCCCGCTCGCCATCTTTCTTAATGAGGTCCGCCACTCTCTTAAGCTTGAACAGAGCAAGAATCACACTTGGTTTGAAATTTTCTTCATTAGGCACCCAAGGGTCTTTCCCAATGTAAATGTGTCTCCTGTCTCCCACCTTCTACCTAAACCCTTTCGCGCCCCTAGAGAATGCTTCTCCAAGTGAGAGAAGGGTTAGAACCCAGCTCCACTTTTAAAAAATCATAGTTTTTGAAATACCTTCCTTTGAGAACTCTAGCTAGGAGGCTAGAGGGGTTTCTCACTAGGTTCCAACTATGTTTCGCCAGTAAAGCCTGATTGAACAACTTGAAGTCTCTAAACCCCATGTCCCTTCCTTCTTGCTAATACAAAGACGTTTTCAGCTCCTTTAATGAATTTTCTTCTTGCCCTCTGACGCTCCCCACAAGAATCTACAACACATAGCATCCAAATCACTACAAAGCCCTTCATGTAGTTTGAAACAGCTCATCGTGTACCCAGGGATGGGTTGTGCAATAGCCTTGAGGAGAGTTTCCTTGCCCCCTACTGAAAACAACTTGTCCTTCCACCTTTGAATAACTTTCCAAATCTTATTTTTCACTTCTGCGAACACCTGCCTTTTATTTCTCAAATTTTGGGGAGAGAGGCCGAGGTAAAGCCCAAAAGACTTTACATAATTCACCTTGAGCTGGACGCTGATCTCATCAATCTTGTTCTGACCAATGTTCCTGCTTGTCATAAACAGTAATTTCTCCCTGTTGATCATTTGACCCAATGCCTCCTCGTAATCTTTCAGCACCTCCTTGATTGCTTGATATTCCTACAGAGAATTTTTGAAAAAGAAAGCACTATCATCAGCGAAAAATAGATGAGAGATAATCATACAGGAATATGAAATTTGAAAACCTGATGTATGAGAGCAAGAAACTTTCCTAGAAAGACGAACCGATAACCCTTCAGCGCAGAGCAAAAACAGGTAGGGGGATGAAGGATCTCCCTGCCTGAGCCCTCTCGAAGGCTTGAATCAATGTCTGGGTGACCCGTTAATAATGACCCCAAAACTGACATACTCGACATAGTTCATAACTAAAGAAATCCACTACTGACAAAACCCTAGGATCTTCATAATCTCGTCGAGATAGACCCATTCCACCGGATCATATGCTTTACTAATGTCAATCTTCAACATAACCCAACCTGATTTACCTTTCTTTTTACAATTCAGAGCATGGAAGCATTCAAACCCAATAAGAGCATTGTCGATAATCTGGCGGCCAGGGACAAAAGCTGATTGGGACGATGAAATGATATCATCAAGCACCTTTTTAAGGAGGTTCGCAATGGTTTTAGCAATCAACTTGTACGCTACATTACAAAGACTGATGGGCCTGAAATTAGACATTTGACTTGGATTTTTAGTCTTTGGAATGAGGGAGATCAAAGTATTATTCAAAGACCCAAGCCTCTCACCCTCATTCAGCACTTTCAAATAGATATTCACAGTTTCGTCTCCCACAATATTCCAATACCTTTGATAGAAAAGGCCATGCATACCATCTAGCCCCGAAGCCTTCATAGGGTGCATCTCTTTGAGAGCAAACTCCACTTCATGTTTTGTGAAATGCTTGCAGAGCTCTCTGTTATGATCTTCCAACACTATTTTCTCCACACATTTAGTGATTTTCAGGATAGCTTCATCCTTCGGACTAGATGAGGAGAAGAATTTCATAACAAAAATTTGAAGCTATAAAGCTGATATCTGAATTCTCCTATCACCAGTGGCCATCACCATAAAAAAGACCTGATATCCAATTTAACTTCATCCTATAGGAAGCTTTGTGGTGGAATCATTTAGTGTTTCGGTCCCCCCATCCCAGCCAATTTTCTCGAGATGTGATTTTCCAATGTCTTTCCTCTTCATCCAACAGATTTTTCAGATCACGCTCAACCCAAATCCAGTCTCTTCTCCAATCGCCCTCTTTCTCCCTCTCGATCATATTGAGTTCAACTTCTTTCTTAGAGATCGCCACTTTCAAAGAGCCATTAAGCCTCTCTTTATCCCAAGTTTTTAGCCTTTGAAGACACTTTTCTATCTTCCTTTGAAATTGATGAGGGTTAAGGGCTGAATTCCCTAACCAAACTCTTTCGATAATCTCATTACAACCTTCCATACTGGTTTACTTTTCCTCGAACGTAACCAACTTCTGATCTCTAGAGCCACCGAACCTAGGGGAACTCAAGACGAGTCCCAAGAAGCCAGGATTGGTCTATGGTCAGATCGGTGGAAGTTTAAGTGCTCCACTTTCACACGAGGTTGGAAGTCCATCAACATGCAATTTCCAAGAAATCTGTCAAGTCTCTCCCATATCAAATTGCCAAAAAAAGACCTATTAGTCCACGTAAAGATATCACCCATGAAACAGAGATCCCGAAGATTATAGCCATCCAAAGTTTCCCTGAAAGCATTCATTTGCCACTCATTTCGATCAGAACCACCTACCTTTTTATAGTTAAAGAAAATCTCATTGAAATTTCCTCCCCCAGCCAAGGAAAGTTTCCCATCTCACTTAGCCTTGTCAGAAGTTTCCAGGAGTTTATTCTTTCCTCTGTCTTTAGATTTCCATAGAAGTCTTTGTAATGATTGAATCAATATGCCCATCAGAATATGAATGGATGTCAACTTTTATCGAGTCTTTCCATAAAAGGAGAAGGTCCCCACTACAATCCTTGCTGGGTACACTAAAGCACCCATCCATGTGAAGATCAGTTTTAATAACAACCTCATTTCCACTTGTACTCTTTGTTTCAGATGAGAAAACTAGATGGGGATTGATATCCTCGACTAAACATCGAAGCTTTCAAAGTGCCAAGAGGTTCCTAACCCCCGAACATTCGAACATAGGATTTTCATGGAAACCGGTGGGGTTGGCAACCAACCTCCGCCGATGAAACTGAGACATAACCACCCTCTGTATAAATCCTTTTCTGAGTAAAAAGACACTCGGTCGATATCATTTCATGCTTTTTTTGGATAATCGCTTCCTCCCTTCTTTCAGCTCAGGTAAATTCATACTTATCATTTCGGGCTATTTGCTTCCAAGATTTCAAAGAAATCTCCATCTCGTGATTTTTAGGGCTTTTGACTTTTTCAGTGATTTGTGTTGCACATGCATCAAATACCCTATTTTTCCTTGACTTAGTATTTGCAGTCGAAACCATTTTTTCATTAAGCTCCTTAATGCAAATCGGGTGAACTGATATTGAGGGCCTAATTTTGTCCCCCTTCTTTCCTGGCCCACCTTCACTACTACTCCCTTATCGAAGTCCACATCCACAGTCTTCAAATTGACCTTTTCTGGCCCTTCTTCCATACCCATCACTGGGGCCCGTCAAAGAACCTGGTCTTGGCCACTTAAACAGGCCAAGTTGTTTAGGGAATTAATCGTTCTGCTATCTTGACCTGTAATCAACTCCCTCGACATCTGTCAGTCAGAAAGGTCACCATAACTCCTCATTCTCCGACCACTCATCCATTGGAATCATGTATTTCCCCAGTGATTGATCTGATACCTGACTAGGTTCTTGCTCTTCTTTCGTTTGATCAGGCTGCTTTGACAACCAAAAGCTCTTTGTACTTTCTTTCAAGTCCCCTCGTCCCTTAAACCCTTTTCCCTTCGAATTCTCTGGGGATTCTCTATCTCCTCTGGTTGAACCCCCATGTCGAAGCCAACTACACAAATTTAGGTCATTTTCTGGATTTTCTTTGTGTGTATCGCAATCCTTGAGAGTATGGCCAATTAAACTGCAACCATAGCAAAAATTCCCCAATTTCTCGTTGTAACCTGAATCCATCTTTCATCCGCCATCAATCCATTCCTCACCTTCACTGCCCGCTTGAGAGGCTTTTTAATGTCAACCTTCACTCTAAATCTTAGAGTTTGGTTCTAGTGTCATCCTACTACCTCGGCCTCCACTCTTTCAAAACTTCCCACCATGTTCCCTAGAGTTAAGGCTAATTTCCTGGTGGCAAAAGAAAGCTTGTGAAAATGTACTCAGAGTGCGACATACCTGAATTCCAGTGAGGACAGGCAGCTATGTTCTTTTGGCTCTTCGAGCACGAGCATAGCTTTGTCAAAAAACCATGGCCCATTTTCCATGACCTGCTTCTTCTCTCTCTCTTCTTTGAAGTAGCACATGAACAGATTCCTACCTATCTTCTCTATTTTTACTTTTTCTTCAAGGTTCCAAATCTGAGGCATAAAAGTCCTAAATAAATCAATTCTAATCGATTTTTTTGTAAGGATCTTGCACACTAACGTATTTTGTAATCTATTCTCTGTTTCGTCTATGTCATCGTCTTCAATTTTTGCTATCTCGCTCCCCTCCTCAGCTAAAGTTAACTTTGCCATAATCTGATTGAAATGATCCTCATCCATCTTTGTTTCATCAAACATAAATCACCACAACACTGGCTACAGAGCCCCCAGAGAACGACACAAAGGTTGCCCTAGATGCTCATTCCCTTCTCTCCCCTAGAGAGAAACGAAAAGCCCCCAGTAGTAGTCTCTATATTAGTTCTTATATTGTTTATAACTTTATTTTATTACTATGTTTTAATTAAATCTCATCAAAAAATTTGTCGTTATAGAGAATTAACATTATAAATAAAGAAAATAAAAAAAAAATAACAGAAGTTTAATATGATCGATTAGGTACAGATATAGCAAATAAATTTTACGATGTGATATTTTCTTTTAATTAGATGAGAATTTGAACAAAGAAACTAATTAAAAAAAAGTGTATATTTTAGTATTTAAATTTAGTTAGGGTCATTCCAACTTTTAAAAAAAAGTAACATATTTATTTTTTTCAAAAAAATAAAATTCTTATTATGTGGCACTTGCAATTTTAAATGCTAGAAATATTGTAGTAAAATTTTCAATTATTTTGCACCTTATTTCTCTGTTTTCTAACTATTAGATATGCATTAACATCATGTTTTCTCCCATGTATGTGCTAATCTATGGTAAAATAAATCATGTGTAATATTATTAATTAACTCTATACTCAAAATTTAACTTTTATTATAATGTAAGGGAGAAAGATGAAACTTTCTAAAATTTAGAAATCAAATTACACAAAGATAAGAAATTTTACGACACTATCATTTTTTTACTCTATTGATTGTATTGTACAATATAATAAGCCATCGAGTCCCTCTTAGTCTTGATCCTTCGTTCAATATCTCTGCCAAAAAATATAAATATCTGTCCCATGTTCCACAATTTTCAACGAGACAATTAATACTCTTTAATCTATTTTCTATTGTAAGAAGACGATTTTATATGGCACTGTCATCTACTTATATATTATTTAAAAAATGTATACTTTAATAATACTTTTCGAAATATAGTACTTTATATATATTTATAGTATTTAAAAATAAAATTTCCATTAGATTTCGACCAAAAGATTCTACAAAAATACAAAATTAGATTTTAAGTAAGTTGATTAAGAGTTGTCAATACATGATGTAAGGATTTTAATTATTGTATTTGACAATAAAATAATTTTAACTTTGGATATTTTAATTAAAAAAGTGTATAAATTAAAAGATTGACATCAGGTACTAAAAAAAAGAAAAGGAAAAAAATCACATCGAATATTGTATAGATACAAAGAGTGCAACATAACATAATATGCATTATTACCATTAGCATGAATAAAAAAATTATAGTTTCTTTATTTTATACATTTGCCTAATTTTGTTAATTTTCTACTTTTTTGCACTTTGCAGTAATCATGACTATTGATTATAATTTGGGCAAGACTTGGGTGCTGCCTGGGCAGCACCCAAAGTCTGTGCAGCCCACATCTAAACCACACACTTTCTTAAAAAAAATAAAAAAAATAAAAAAAACAAAATATTTTTCAAATCCAATGGTAAAAAAGTGGGCTGCACAGATTTTGGGTGCTGCCCAGGCAGCACCCAAGTTTTTTCCTTATAATTTATGGCTAATGTAAATACGATTAGAAGAATATGGCTACTTTTTGTACTTTCCAACAGTATATTATGTAAATTTTATTATGCATGATTATACAATAAAATTTTAATTGTGTAATTCAATAAAAGTCAAAATGTTTGAATTAGATGATTTTCATAACAACATAAGTTTAAGTAATGCATACCTTGATCTATGATATTGATAACGTAAAGATTGTGTTTCTCCCTCTTGATTTTCCTTTTACAAGTGAATTAACGAAAATTACTCGTTTTGGTGAAAGTTATGGTAAAGATTCAACAAAACAATATCAATTTTTACTTTTACTTATGCGCGCAACGTGTACGATGACAACTCCTAATTAACATTAATTCTATGTTTTGGGGACAGTTATGGGTGTCATGCTATACCTAATTTTCGTAAAAAAAAAAAAGAAAAAGGAAGCTGACGAATATTTAGATTTAAATTTTAAAAATCTGATTGATTCGTAAAATATTTCAATGAAGATCATATTTTAAAAATATGTTACTAAAGACTGGATTTAGACTTAAATAAGGAAACAATAAAAGATGAATACTAATGGAAATTTTAAAATCAAGTCTTACTAATGAAATTAGGGGTAACTACAGAAAAAAAAAAGATTAGGCTCCGTTTGATAACCATTTGGGTTTTTAGTTTTTGGTTTTTGAAAGTTAAGCCTATAAATGCTACTCCCACTTATGGTTTTACTTGTTTTGTCATCTACTTTTTGCCTATATTTTCAAAAACCAAGTCATGTTTTGAAAACTAAACAAAGTAGTTATCAAAAACTTGTTTTTGTTTTTAGAATTTGGCTAAGAATTCAAATACTTCCTTAAGGGAGATGAAAACCATTGTAAAGAAATTTGGGGAAAACAAGCTTAATTTTCAAAAACCAAAAACCAAAAACCAAATGGTTATCAAATGGAGCCTAAATGTTTGATTAAAAGTTAGAATAGTATATATTTATAAATATTTGATGCTGACCGTAACACCGGAAGGTTTAATATTATTTTAGTTAATTATTAAGCTTTCCTCTTAAAAAATAGATTTAGATTTAGATAAATATCTTAGTTTCATTATTCTTTAGAATTTGAATTAAAGATACAAGGAAAAGATAGAATAATCTCAATCGTGTATCAGACCTAACATTTTCTTCCAGTACCGTTGTGGGTACGTAGTGTTGAAGGGAAAAAAAGAAAAAGGAAATCTAGCCCTGGAATTCTCTAGAGTGGTGCGCTGAAGGGTTATAGAACAAAAATAACCCTTTTAGGAGGTGTTTAGATTGAGGAGTTGGGAGGAGTTCCCAGCCCAAGGATATTTTATCTTCTATTATGGGCCCCACAAACTTATTAACTTTCCTCCAAGTTTTTAATGTGGGTCCCACAAACTTATAAGTTCTTCCTCTAACTCCCTACAACTTTCCTATATCTTTTTTTTTACCTCACCTCACTTCTACTCCTCTCTCTTCTCTCCTTTCATTTCTCTCTCTATTTTTTACATAATTTTTTAAAATTTCTTAATTTAAAAATTTTTCTTTATTTTGTTATATAAATTTCTCGTAATTATTACTAATTAATAATTAAATATAACTAATTATTAAAAAATAATTTTATTTTTATCCTATAATTTTAATAAATTTTTATAAAAAATATTTTTCTTTTTATTCTATAATTTTATTTTTTAAATATAAATTATATAAGAATGTTTTAAATATGATACTATTGTTTAAATTGAAATTCTTAATGTAAATTAAAGTACTACATAACCATTTTTTTAATTGATAAAAACTTCTCTATCTCACTTCTTCCACATGTCATCTACATTTTTTTTTTTTAAAGTTAGACAAAAATTACATATAACAAATAACAATCTTATCTTTTTTTAGCTTTTATTTTTTTATTAATAGCTAAAAAATATATATAATTTTATGATTTGAAGATATGAAAACATATTTTAAACTAACTCGTATTACTATTTAAGAAATTAGTGTTTAAAAAAGTTAACGTATTAAAAAAATTGATTTTTAAATTAATCATATTCAAAATAAAAAGATAAGCGATTTCTCCTTCCAAACTTAATAAAATAAAATTATTACAACAAATAACATAAATATATAGTAATCTGAACAAAAGTACTATATATGAAATTCATTTTGAATGGTGTTAAAAAATATACATTCATTTTGAACTTAATTATTTTAAAATAGCATAAATATTTGATATTTACTTCAATGAATATATTATTTACAAATTAATCAAACTTTAAATAATTCATTACATTGATTAGTTAGAAAAATAAAATCTTAAATTATATAAAAAATTATTTTATTAAGCTTGAAAAACAAATCTTAAATTAAAATTTAAAATTGACGAAAACAAGTCTTTAATAAAATTATAAAATATTCATAAAATAATATAATTTAAAATCTCAATTTTAGGATTGACGAAAATAAATCTATATTATTTCTAGAATTGATAGAATAAAAACATAAAAATCTTCAAGTTTATTTGAATCCCTTTAAATTAATGAATTGAAATATTTCTGAATCACATGTAATATTTAAAAAGTATTGTAAGAATTTCTTTTATTTGAAACTATCCAAGGCAAATGAATAATTAATGTGAGAGATATTGAAAAAAGAATATGGGGTATTTTGCTCAAAAAAAAATTTCTTTAAAGAAATTTGTAAAAAAATATATAAATTAATAAAAACAAAAAATCTCAATCTTAGAATTCATGGGAACAAATTCTTAATAATGAAAAATTGAGAAATTGTACAAAAAAATTGTACAAAAAAAAAAAGCTAAAATCAACTCAGACTTCAAAACTCCATGTTTAATAAATCTGCACCCCAAACAGAGATTTCAGAACTCCTACTCCCTGCAACTCCTAACCCCAAACACAGACTTCTGAACTCCAAACAAAGCAACTCTACACCCCAAACACAGACTTCCTAACTCCCCAAACTTCTTAACTCCCCAGACATATTAACTCCTACTCCTTGCAACTCCTTGCCCCTAACAGCTTCTTAGAGATTAGTTTATGTTCCTTCTTTGAGTAATTTTTCTTACTTAAGTTTGTTACATCTTTTTTTTTGTAAGTGTTTACACGTAATTTCAGTGAAGAAATAAGAACACGTGCAAATGAAACTTTGTATTTGTATTAATTTGAATGTAGTGGAATACAATCTCTAGTACTTGATCCTCTGATTCTCTCTCTTGCTTGTATGTTTCACTCGAGGGCTGTAAAGCTTATTCTCGAGATTGAAGCTTCAATGGATTCTTGGGATCTCGAAGGAGTGTTATTGATCTTCGAGGAAGTGTTCTTTGTTCAGGAGGTGTTTGATCTTCAAGAGCTCAAGGAGTTTTTTGACATTTGTTTCTGAATTCTCTCTGAGATCTCAAATTTCTGAACTCTCAAAATGGAGGGGGGAGCTCTCTATTTATAGAGTTCCCAAGGCTCCCAAATGGGCTTGGGCTTGACTGCTGGACTGGGCCTGGTGGACTTTGGGGCCTGGTCCTTAGACTGAGCCTGATTGATCTTGGGCTTAGCTTTGTGGGCTGAGACTTTGCTGCTTAAGGCTTCTCATTTGAGTCTTGTCTAAAATTAGCCCAAATTTCATATAACCCAATTGCATATTTGGATTTAACTTAATTTAATGTAGGGATACTTGCAAATTTAAATAATCCCTAATTAAATAATAATTTTGTCACTAATTTTAGTTAATGACATGGCAATTTCTGATTGGCCAAAATTTCTATTCCAACAAATGTCATCTTTTCGAGATTTATGCACTAGTATGTGTGAGTGAATCTCGAAAAAGATAATTTGGAATCAAAATTTAAGGTATTTGTTCCTAAATTGGACTCCATTTGATGTGCCAATTCATCAAAATATGAATTTGGGTCATAATTTTGATTTTCTTACTTAGCATCGAACCTTGATTTGAATTTCGGTAGAATTTATGTTCTCCTTAATTCAAAATTTGAATTTTATCTAATTTGAATTTCAAGTAGTATTCAAATTGTACCCAATCTTTTTATTATTATTTTTTTAGGGCATAGTTTAGAATCTACCAATGAATTTTGATTTGAAGCTTGAATTTGGAGTGCCCAAGTTTCACTTTTTTGAGATAAAAGTCTATCCAATTATATTTTGGAATTGGAATAGAACTTGAATTTGGACTTTAATCAAATTTTGATTTGGGATAAAATTTGGATTATGGCCAAATTTCACTTTTTGAGATAAAAGTCTACCCAATTATATTTTGGAATTGGAATAGAACTTGAATTTGGACTTTAATCAAATTTTGATTTGGGATAAGATTTGGATTATGCCCAAATTTCACTTTTTGAGATAAAAGTCTACCCAATTATATTTTGGAATTGGAATAGAACTTGAATTTGGACTTTAATCAAATTTTGATTTGGGATAAATTTTGGAATATGCCCAAATTTTGCTTTTTTTGAGATAAAATTCTACCAAATTTGAATTTTGGATTTGGAATAGAATTTTAATTTGGCTTGCAATCAATTTTTAATTTGAGATTAGATATGACAAATTTAAATTGAGATGATATCCTGCCCGATTTCGATTTGAATTTTGGAATAGAACTTGGATTTGAGTTTGTAGTCAACTCATCCCAAAATTCAAACTTTAATATCCCAAAGTTTGAATCTTGTATGATCTTTGGATTCAAATTAGTTTTGATTTGATCTTCTTGGCATTATTTTTGAATTCAAATTAGATGTGATTTTATATTTTCTTCCACTATAAATAGAGGAGATGGGTCTTCCATCAATTCACATCAACAAAGAGGGAGTAGAACTTCACACTGAGGTATGAGGAATAGGCAAGTCCCAATTTTTTTTTATTTTTTTTTTACATTTGCAAGACTTGCAAATATTTCTACTGTAGCCAAAAATACATTCATCTACCAAAAGGTAAACAGTTAGGTAATTTTTTTAGACAATATATATGCCCTATTGTTTTTTTTTTTATTCTTGCTTGTAGCTAAGATGTCTTCTTCAACTTCGAAGGTGACCAATCCCTGATTCAGGTGGAATTAAGGATGCACCTTTCGGCAGCTTCGGCATATTCTTTAACTCTGAAGGTGACCAACCCCTGATTCAGGCGAAATTAAGGATGACACCTTTCGGCAGCTTCGACATATTCTTTAACTCCGAAGGTGACCAACCCCTGATTCAGGCAGAATTAAGGATGGCACCTTTCAGCAGCTTCGGCATATTCTTTAACTCCGAAGGTGACCAACCCCTAATTCAGGTGGAATTAAGGATGACACCTTTCGACGGCTTCGACGTCTTCTTTAACTTCGAAGGTGACCAACCCTTGATTCAGATGGAATTAAGGATGACACCTTTTGCTTTGTTTTACTTGTAGAAGACCAAACCTAACTCAGGTGAAGTTGAGGGCGGTCTTGTTTTACCTCTGGAAGACTCGACCCTAACTCAGGTGGAGTTGAGGGCAGTCTTGTTTTACCTTTGGAAGACCAAACCGCGGTCTTCCTTTGGCTTCAGCATTTTCTTTTTGCACATTTTTTTTAACCTTTTTTTTTTTGCAAATTTCTCTTGTTAACTTTTTTTTTCCTTAGGAAATTTTATCCCACTATTTCTCCAAATACCTCTTATCTACCATCCAGAAAGATAAAGATATAATCTCTTTTGTAAATATTTTTTTTTTTTATATTGGGATGCCCCCTGTGAAGTTTGTAGAGCAAACATAAGGGTGGCTAACTCCCGACCTTTTTCTCCCTACTATTCATCTGAGGAGTTCATAGTGACCAGGGATGATCATTTTTTTCTTGTAGTCCAAGACTAGAATTTATATTTTCTTTGCAATGAAAAGGTACAAAGCCCTTAATCTTGAAGGTGAAATGGCGCCGAATCCCTCTGAACAAACTTTGAGTTTGACGAACGGAAATAGTCGAACTTAAACGAACAAAATGCAAACCCCTAACTTGCAGCGAGTGAAGGTGCTTGAACCTTAAGAAGGTGAGCAATGAAACAACTTGAAGACAACAAAACTCTATCGTATGCATCCAACTCATCGTCTTACTTCATGAGGGAGGAAATGCTTTTTTTTTTTAAGAGACTGAACTTAGAGTTTTTTTTTCTTTAAGCTGCCTACATACCCTTTGAGTGGAAGGGATCAAGTCATAACATAGTTTAAATGAATACATTTTTTTATTAGGGCCGTTCACCTTTTAAGCTCATGCGGGCCAGGAGCATCATGTAGTTTATACTCTTATGATTATGAGTGTTTACATCTTATGCATAAAACTTTTTAAGAAACTTTCCGTTGATAGGACCGATCCTCAAGCCGTATTTATCCACGATTTTGTATGCTCCATTAGTGTAGACTTCTTTGACGATGTAGGGTCCATCCTATTTAGGTGTGAACTTGTTTCCTGTATGTCGCGTTGTGATGATAAGTCTTCGAACAACAAGTACTAGATCACCAATTTGAAATGATCGGGGCCTGAGATTTTTATCGAAGGCTTTGGTCATTCATGCTTGGTAACATTCCAGCGCCTGTTGAGCATCTAGTCTTCTCTCATCCAGCACTTCTAGTTCTTGGAGATGCAGTTTTGCATTGTCTTTTGTAGTCAACCCTTCTTGTACAGCCATTCTAAGTGATGAAATTTCTCTTTCTCATGGGAGCACAACCTCTACCCCATAGACGAGGGAATAAGGCATGACCCCTGTAGGAGTGCGATGCGTAGTTCGGTAGGCCCATAACGCTTCACCAATCCTTTCCTGCCAATCTCTTTTTGTCTTAGAGACTACTTTCTTCAACAAGTTGCACAATGTCTAGTTGAATGCCTCTGCCAGGCCATTTGCTGCGGCATTATACATGGATGACTTGTACTGCTTGAATTTGAACTTTTCACACAACTTGTCCATTAAGCTATTGGAAAACTGTCTTCCATTATCCGTCACAATACGGTGCGGAATACCATAGCGGTAGATAATATGAGTTCGGATGAAGTCCACAACATTTTCTTTCTTGGCTTCTCTTAATGAAACTGCCTCGACCCATCTCGAAAAGTAGTCTATCGCTGCCAGAATATAGGAATGTCCTACTAACGACTTGGGTGTTATTGGACCAACAAGATCGAGGCCCCAAGCTTCAAAAGGCCATGAAGCAACAGTTAGATGGAGAGATTCTAGCAGTTGATGTATGAAGTTTGCATGAAACTGACAAGCTTCACACTTCTTTGCATACTCCATCGAATCATGGATCATCGTGGGCCAGTAGTAGCCCATCCTTTTTAACTGAAAATGAAGTTTTGGACTTGACTGGTGAGCACCGCAAATGCCTGAATGCGCCTCCTCTAGTGCATTGATCGACTCTTCTTTTCCAAGGCATCGAAGGAATAGTCCTTCATAAGAACGACGATAAAGAGTCTCCTTGTAATAGATGAATAGGGAGGCTCTTATTCGTACATCAGCCTTACGTCGCGGATCTGTGGGAAGCTTTCCATGCTGAAGATATTCTATGATGGATTGTCGCCAGTCTTCCTCTTCAATGGCATAAATAGAGATCATTTTTACTTCTTGATGTTCACCATTGGCCGGTGGCATTATCCACTTCTAACAAAGTGAGATGTTTATATTCACCTCATCTGAGATCGTTAGGGCGGTGGCCAAGTTTGCTAGCGCATCTGCCTTCTTATTTTCTGACCTTGGAACATGCTCCAGCATAATGCTATCAAACTTTCCCATCAGCTGCCTTGCATAGTTGAAATAAGGCTTCAAATCCTCATGCTTCACATCATACTCAAGCAAGAGTTGATTGATAATCAACTTTGAATCGCCATTGATTTCTATGTACGTTATGCCATCTCTATAGCCATTTGGAGGCTAATTATTAGTGCTTGGTATTCAGCAACGTTGTTCGAGCATAACTCACGGAGTGTGAAGCTATAAGGGAGCATGTGTTTTTCAGGCAAGATAAAGACAATGCTTGCCCCCGCTCCATTTCTTCGTATCGCACCATGAAAATACATGATCCAAGGCTTCGTGATTTCCACATAGAAGACTTCTTCGTCAGGCAAATCCTCGCGTAACTTCCAGTTTGATGGGATTGGGTGATTTTCCAAGAAGTCTGCCAATGCTTGTCCTTTTACCGCCTTTTAAGGTACATAGACAATGTCATATTGCTGGAGTAAGATTGCCCATTTGGCTAAAAGTCCAGAAATAATTGGTCTTGACAATATGTACTTTATAGGGTCAGCTTTCACCACTAGGTGTACTGTAAAGGCTTGCATGTAGTGCCTTAGGGAAGAAAAGAGCAAGACACATCTTTTCGATTGGAGAGTAATTTACTTCAGCTCCTTTCAGAGTCCTGCTTAAGTAATAAAGGGCTTGTTCCTTCCCTTGTTCTCCTTCATGTGCTAACAACGCTCCAAGCGACCTTTCCTACGCAGCAATGTACAGTATCAACAGCTTTCCTGCTATAGGGGAGCCTAAAACAGAGGGATTAAGCAAGTACTTTTTAATGCTTTCAAAAGCATTTTGACAAGCTTCATCCCATTCGAAGTCTTTCCCCTTCTTCATTAACCTTTGAAAAGGCTGACATCGACGACGGCTAAGTTGAAGATGCATCTCCAGATATAGGCCAAACGACCTTGAAGGCTTCTCAACTCGTGTAGATTTCTTGGCCTTGGCATTTTTTGAATGGCGTCAATCTTTGACTGATCTATTTCAATCCCTCGGTGTCTTACAACGAACCCGAGGAACTTTCCCAAAGTCACGCCAAATGCACACTTGAGAGGGTTCATCTTCAATTGATACTTCCTTAGTCGATCAAAGACCACTTTTAGATCTTCCAAATGATCTTGTCTTTTCTTGGACTTGACAACGAGATCATCGACATAGCACTCGACGTGTTTATGCAACATATCATCAAAAATCTTTTGCATGGCACGTTGATAGGTTGCACCAGCGTTCTTCATTCCAAAGGGCATTACCTTGTAACAATATATCCCTTTTGGAGTTCGAAAGGCTGTCATCTCTTCATCTGCCAAAGCCATTCGAATTTGATTATAACCTGATGATCCGTCCATAAAAGATAGAGCCTCGTGTCTTGTAGTGGCATCGACCATGATCTTAGTGATAGGCAGTGGGAAGTCGTCTTTTGGACATGCATTATTCAAATCGCGAAAGTCAACGCAGACGCGAAGTTGCCCATTCTTCTTTCTAACAGGAACAATGTTGGCTATCCATGTCGGATATTTTACCTCGCGAATGAATCCTGCTTCAATCAGCTTATTGACCTCTGTTTCAATTTGGGGAACAAGCTCTGGCCGAAAATGCCATTGAGCTTGCTTGACTGGTCTATACCCCTGTTTGATGGCAAGATAATGGACGACTACTTTTGGATCAAGTCCGGGCATCTCTTTGTAGGACCAATCAAAGACATCTCTATACGAAGTGAGCAAGCTCATATATTTGCCTTCTTCCTCACAAGTAAGCGATGCACTTATAAAAATTGGACGCAGCTCCTCTAGCGTACCCAGGTTCACCTCTTTAAGCTCACCCACTGTAGATTGGCTGCCATCTTCAAGCAGAAATGGTGCCTCGTCTGCATCTTCTTCAGACATTTCAGACTTTGTTTCCTCTTCAACAGTGATATGGTGACAGGAGGTCTCACCTTCCTCTTGTTCCAAATCCTCTCTTGAGGGATTGGTAATGACGATATCACGTCGCTTTACCCTCAATGAACCTTCTGTGTTGACTGCAACGAAAGTTTTTCTCTTCATTCGAGAGGGAAAGGCACTGCGAATTTCTTCATCATTCTTTGTTTCAACAAAGGACTTATCTTTTGAGGTCTCCACTGGGCAATCATGTTGAAGCCGGTCAAAGACTGACGATGGAGAGTCCCCACTTCTTGACGTTGTTACAGTTAGCCTTTGAAAAGCTGATGGCCACATCACGGTTGAGGTTGAAAGTGCATATTTTCTCTCTGTTGTAGGCACACTTAATCTTCGAAAAGCTTATGGCCGTGCCAAAGTTGGAGTCGATGAGGAACTCTCTCCTTCGCACGTGGGCATATTTAACCTATGAAGGACTGAAGGTCGAGCGGAATCAGAAGTTGGAGCTGATGAAGCACTTTCTCCCTCCTTAGCAGGCATACTTATCCTCTAGAGGGCCGAAGGCCGAGTGGAACTAGAGGTTGGAGGCGACCCCTCTCCCTCTATTGGAGCCACGCTTAATCCCTGAAGAGCTGAAGGTCGCGCTATTGATGGCTCGACACGTCTAAAAATAGAAGTCCTTCTGTTGACGTCTTCATTTTCATTTGAATCGTCGACCTCCTCTACTGTTATATGGTTTGCGTCTGCCACCTTCGCCTTCCTTTTTCTCGTTATTGGAATTGGCTCAGGGGACTTATATCCAAGTCCTTTCTTTGACACCAGTAGAGCATAGCCTTCTTTCAGAAGTTTCTTATGTGTTGAAGAAAGCTCAGATCTTTCATCGAAGATTTTTAGACTTTTAAACTCAGTGTGAGTCGTAAAATCATAGCCTGCTTTTGCTAAAAGTTTATACGCCTTCGGGTCGAATCCGTCATTCGTTCGTCTTTCAGGCAGAAACGTCTTCGCTTGGTCATCTAGAGGTTTCTTAACCTCCTGCTTTGTTATCTTCGTGAGAAGCGTGACAAAATTTTCTTTCAAGATTTCAATATCCCCAACTCTCAAATTCCTTGAACATTAAGCAAAAGGTGATTTGCCCTTCTTACGTCTCGAAAGGGGACATAGCGTAAGACAGGAACACTTGAAGTTTTCTCATCTTTCAAAACCTTGGACTTTGCAGAGCTCGTAGAGGCTTCCCCTCTTTTTGGGGAGGGCTCTCCGCCTCTTCGGCATTTTCTTTCCTCACGTCAATTTGTGGTTTTGACTTGGATTCACTACCACTTTTGATCAAAGGGATCTTGGCTGGTATAGTTTCTCCTACGACATCACCCTTCATATAGAACTTTGCATCAGCAAACTGGGACTCGACTTCCAAAAATGGATTAGCGTCTGCCTCTACTTTCTTAATGCCATCCTGGTAAAATTTGAAACACTGATGCAGCGTAGAAGTTACAACCCCGTTTCCATGAATCCAAGGACGACCCAGTAGCAACTTGTAAGTGGTCTTGGAATCTATGATGTGGAACAGGGTATCAGCCTTTAGATCCTCAATGATGAGCTCTAAACGTACCATGCCAATGGCTCGTTGCCCACCTTGGTTGAAGCCTTGGATCACCAGTTTCCTGTTTGACAACTCTTCCATCAAGATGCCTAACTGCTTCATTTTCGACTTAGGCATTATGTTGACAGCTGATCCATCGTCGATAAGGATTCGACCAACTCTTTGCTCTCGAATGTACCATGAGACAAACAGTGGTCTATTGTGAGGCTTCAACCCCAGTAGTAGGTTCTTATCAGTAAAATTGATTGACATGCAACACGACGTGCATGTACGCAACGTAGAGGTTGGAGCACTTGCGCTGTCCGAGTCTATCAGCGCCTCAATAAGAGCGCTTTTAGCTACCTGAGGAAGTGACAACAGGTCCTCTATACTAACAGAGGATAAGTTTTCTAGCTCAGTTGCCACCTCAGCTGAGCTTGAGGGCTCATCGCTTGTGCTGACAACATGGCATGCAACCACGTCAAACACTTCTTCTTGGCCATCACTTAGAAAGTTCTTTGGGAAGAATTCTTCTAGAGTTACTGGTTGTCGCGATCGGAAGAGACATTCGTCCTCTTTCACAACGCAATCGGGCTTCTTTGGAATCCTTTTTCCTTTCTTCTTTTGCGACTTTATTTTTCTCTTATGCTCTCGAAATAGCCGGGATTCCTTTTGAGCAGAACTTTGTTGTCATTTCTTGCGACGAGTCACAACAGTCCAACCTTCATTTTCATATTTAGACTATTTATTCTTTCTTTGAACGTTCTTCTTTTGGAAGTCTTTCTCTTGAGAGTTCTTGCTCGGGAGTTTCTCCTTTGACCAGACAACGATAGGTTCAAAGGATTAGAATTGAATTAAGACTTCTTTTTGCTCTTAAGACAGTCTTGTGGGTGACTGAATTCTGGGCTGAGTCATTATAGTCGCATGATTCGTTTGGGCCACCTCATCAAGATCTAGCACGATTTTATTCTCACGAGCCAACCTCATAATCACCCCTTTCAGCACGAAACATTTCTCCACAGGGTGGCTAATGACTCGGTGGTATTTGCAGTAGTTAGGATCATTCACCTTTCCTAACTCCTCCAGTCGTTTATATTCAGGTAGTTGAATGAGTTGTTTTTCCAGCAATTGTTCCAGCATGTCTGGAATATCAGAGTCTGGAAATGGGTAAACTTTTTCTTGTCTCTCTTTCAGTGTTAGGCGACGTCTCTCGCCCATCTGATCGTTTCTCTGTCTTGATTTCTTTTCCTTTCGAAGTTAACTTTAAAGGGGTCGTATTGACGACCATAGATTCTTTTGTAGTAGCACTCTTCGAAACTTTCTCAGTGCTCCTTACTTCGTTTTTTTCCTTTTTCACATATGGGACTAGAAGGTCTCTACTTCCTCTGGCAGCAATGCTTAGCTTCATGTCATGATATCGTGTTGCCAACTCTTCGAAGCTGGGAGGTTTTATCCCCTGCAAGATGTAGAGTAGTCCCAGTGCATGCCTTGGATGCACATTTCCACAATGGATAGTTCGGTAAGTCAGTCTTTACAGTCGAGACTTAGAGCTCTCCAGCGATTGATGTAATCGACGACAAGTTCATCTTTTTGTTGTTTCGTATTGGTGAGCTCCATCATAATGACAGTTCGCCTCGTACTGTAGAAGCGATTAAGGAACTCTCTTTCAAAATGTTCCCAACTATCGATCGTCTCAGGCTCAAGGTCAGTATACCAGTCGAAGTCATTTCCTTTCAAGGTGCGGACGAACTACTTGACCAGAAGGTCGCCGCGAGTTCCAGCATTCTCGAATGTCTAAACAAAGTGAGAGACATGCTGCTTAGGATTACCCTTCCCATCGAACTGTTGGAATTTTGGAGGCTGGTACCCCACAGGCATCCTTAAGTTGTCAATTCTCTTAGTGTACGGTTTAGAGTACATGATAGAATTTTGAGTGGGTCCGCCATATTGAGCTCTAATGGAGCTCATAATCATATCCTGCAGCTACTGGACATACAAAGAAGCAACCGAAGCCGAGTTTTGTGGCTGATCTTCCTGGACAACAATCTTCCCCTTGTCAGTCTTCTTCGCAGCAGGGGTCTGACTCGACTCAGCAACTTCTCAATTTGCATTTGATTTTTTAGATAGACAATCTCTTGGTCTCTTTCTTCAACTGCCTTCATCAGAAGGTTGATCTTCCTTTCCATCTCCGCCATCCTTTCATCAGAGTCTACATCGGCCATCATTACAGACATCACATCTGGATTTGACGTCGTCTTCGATTGACTGACAGCGAGAGTGGATTGATCGAACAGCGGGTTGTCCTTGACAACAACCTTATCCTTAGAAAATTTCTCAATTAGTTTGACAATTCTACTTGCAATTGCTTTAGGGGTTCGATCTTCGTTTATTTCAACCCCTTGAGACCGACTGCGAGTAATTGGTCCCGTGTATGCGTCACTTGAAGTAGTTGCAGCTTTCTTGGGTGAAATTGCTTTACTTTGAAGAGAAAGAGATGAGAGGTAGAGATTGTCCCACTGGGCGTGCCAATTTGTTCGCATGTAATTTCAGTGAAGAAATAAGAACACGTGCAAATGAAACTTTGTATTTGTATTAATTTGAATGTAGTGGAATATAATCTCTAGTACTTGATCCTCTGATTCTCTCTCTTGCTTGTATGTTTCACTCGAGGGGTGTAAAGCTTATTCTCTAGATTGAAGCTTCAATGGATTCTTGGGATCTCGAAGGAGTGTTCTTGATCTTCGAGGAAGTGTTCTTTGTTCAGGAGGTGTTTGATCTTCTGGCCTTTGTTTCTGAATTCTCTCTGAGATCTCAAATTTCTGAACCCCCAAAATGGAGGGGGAGCTCTCTATTTATAGAGTTCCCAAGGCTCCCAAATGGGCTTGGGCTTACCTGGTGGACTTTGGGGCCTTGTCCTTAGACTGAGCCTGATTGATCTTGGGCTTAACTTTGTGGGCTGAGACTTTGCTGCTTAAGGCTTCTCATTTGGGCCTTGTCTAAAATTAGCCCAAATTTCATATAACCCAATTGCATATTTGGATTTAACTTAATTTAATTTAGGGAATCTTGCAAATTTAAATAATCCCTAATTGAATAAATAATTTTTTCACTAATTTTAGTTAACGACATGACAATTTCTGATTGGCCAAAATTTCTATTCCAACAGTAAGTTTTTCTACCTTCATTTTATTCTCAAGTATGTTATTAAGTTTCTATATTTGATTATTTCGATAAATTTTATATTATGCAAATTCTTTTATATTGAATTTGTGAAATTTGTTGAAAAGTTTTCTAATGGTTTAAAGTATGTTTGAATTAAATTGTGTTTACAAACTCTAATGCAAAGTTTTGGCTTTATGTTTCAAATATTTTGTTTATTTGAATTTTTAGTAAATTTTGGTTATTTTGTTTGGTTCTGAATTTTACCCCAAAAATTTGTATTTTCAAGAGTTTGTTGGTAAACGATGGCAGATACAGAATTTTATGGGGAGGCACAAGTTCAATGCAATATTCAAATTATGTAATATCAATTACTAAACTATAATAAACCATTGTCTATAATATAGATTTGTTTAATATCGAGACTAAAAATACGATTTAATATATACATAATTTTAAATTAAAAATAAAATATAATTGAACATGTTCACATGAGATTTCGACAAGGAAATTTAACACGTGTAATGAACGTATATTTGTATTAATTTCAGTATAGTGAGTACAATCTCTAGTATTTGATCATTTGATTCTTTCTTTTGCTTGTATGCTTTGCTCGAGGGCTGAAGAGCTTGTTCTTGAGCTTGAAACTTCAATGGGTTCTTGGAGCGTTCATGATCTTCGTAACGTGTTCTTCGTTCAAAAGGTGTTTGATCTTCAAGAGCTTCTGGAGTCTTCTGAGCTTTGTTTCTGAATTCTCTCTGAGCTTCTTCAGTTCTAAACCCTTGAAATGAAGGAGGAAGCTCTCTAATTATAGAGTTCCTCAAGGCCTCCAGATGGGCTTGGGCTTGTTGGACTGGTCCTAGTTGATTTTGGGGCAACCCTTTGGATTGAGCTTGGTTGACGTTGGGCCAACCCTTTTGGACTGTGCCTGGTTGACTTTGGGCCTAGCCATTTGGACTGGGCCTGGTTCCTTTAGGCCAGCCCTTTTGGACTAGGCTTGGTTGACTTTGAGCCTGACTTTTTGGACTGGCTTGGATTTTGCAGGGCAATTCGGGCTTTTGTCTTCCAAATTCCAAAGAACCCAATTGTGTACTCGAATTTTTCATAATTTAATTTAGGATTCTTTGCAAATTTAATTAATTCCTAATTAAATATAATTTTTTCATCAATGTTGGGTAATGACGTGGCAATTTTGGGTTGGTCGAAATTTCTATTCCAACAAATGCCCCTTTTTCGAGATTTATACACAAGTATGTGTGTGTGAATTTCAAAAAAATCATTTTGGAATCAAAACTTAAGATACTCCTAATTTGGATTCCATATGATATGCCAATTTAATCAAAATATGGAATTTGGTTCATAGTTTTGATTTTTTTTGGGACACATTTTTTAATGCCAATTTATCAAAATATGAATTTGAATCAACATTTGATTTTCTTTTCTGGCATAAAATTTTGATTTGAATCTACTTTAATTCAAAATCTAAATTTTAATTCAAAATCTAAATTTGGGGCAAGTTTAAAATTCTATCCCAAATTTTATTTGAAATTGGATTATGATTTGGAATTCCATCCAATTTTTGTTTGAATGTGGAATAAAATTTAAAACTTACTCCAATTTTGATTTGGAACAAAATATAAAGTATACCCACATTTTGGATTGGGCAATTTAATTTAAACTTTGGCCAAAATTTTAGATTGGGATAAAAAAATTTGAGTTATGCCAAGAATTTGATTTGAGATAAAACTTAACTTCTACCCAAACTTCTTTTTTTTTTTTTTTTTCCTTTGATTGAATTTTGACTTTATCCAATTTTGGCTTGAATTTTTGAGAAATTTAAATGTGCCCAAAAAAACTAATCAAGCAAAAAGTTCTCAAGATAATTTGAAGCTAAGGTGAAACTTGCCATTTGATTTAAAGTCAAACCAACATTCAAATGTATTTGAAATTGATTTGAATCATCAAAATAGGATTTTGGATTGGACAAAATTCAAAGCTTGGTTTGAACTCAAAATAAGACTTCGAACTTGAAATTTACTTAAGTTTTGATAAATTTTGGAATATACTGTTATTTAAAAAAAAAAAAAAAAAAACTCCATCACTTCCCTTTTCTTGGATTACATTAAGGAGAAATAGGAGTTCAAAACATTGCAACAAAAGGATGCCATCAAAGCCCTGAAGAGTCGTGTATGACTTCCAACTACATATTGGATTTCATAGATTCGATTTCGAAATCAGTTTTTTTTTTTAGTTTGGATTTGAAGAAAATCTCAACCCCCAAGCTTTTTTCTTCACTATAAATATGGGGCAGCAAGAACACTCTCCATCCAAGTCCAAGACTCATAGAGGTGTTTCGCAAGAATCAAATCGAGTTGAGGTCGAAGTTTCAGTTGCCGTCTTCGTTGCTGTAGGTGCCTAAACCGTCGAACCGTTGCACGCTCGTGGAGGTTTTTTTCGCTAACGTCGAAACAAGTCGTTGAACTTAGCCACCGAATCCGCCGCTGACTCGAAGTCGTCGTTCCTCGCCGTCGCTGTCCAATCTGAGCTAGAGACTGAACAGATCTGAGCCAGAGCCGAAGCTGTCGCCGCCGAGTCTATCACGCCGGTAAGCTGCTGCAGTTGTACTCTTCGCCAAATTTGGTCGTCGCTGCCATCGCTGTACAAAATCGATCAGAGAGGGGGTGTGAGAGTGAATTTGAATGAGAGAGAAAGGGGATGGAGTTTGGTGAGAGAAAGATAGGGAAATGGAGAAGAGAGAAAAGGGAGATGAGTTTTGGTGAGAGGGAGAGGGAGTGAGAGAAGGGGGCGGTTGAAGAAGATAAGAGAAAAGGCGGAGAATTTTTTTTTTTAGGTTTTTTTTTTCTTGTGTTTTATGTTGTTATTTGCTTTTAAAAAAAACGTGGGGGGAGGGGGAAAGCCATGAATGGCTCAAAACAGGCTAAAGGCCGAAAGGCCTTTTTTATATTATTTTTCTTTTTTTGTATTTTTTGTATTATTTATTTATTATTTTACAAATTTTTTTATGTATCTTTTCATATTCCTTTTTTTTACGATATTTTTTTGTCGTTTTTTATTTCTTTTTAAATTTTTTTACATATATTTATTTGTTTATTATTATTACTTTTTAGATTTTTGTTACCACTTTTTTTTTTTCAAACTCGTCCCCCTTTTTTTTACACTTTTTTTTGTAAAGTTTTTTTTTTTCAAATCTCTAACAGTTGAACACTTTCTTTTTTTTTTTTTTACTCATATCTTTTTTTTTTTCTTTTTTTTGCAAACTTACTTTTTTTCCAACTTTCTTTTACAAGGCTTTATATTTCAAACAAACCTTTTTTTTTTAAGATTTTTTAGATTTTTTTTTACACTGTCTCATACTTTTTTTTTCCAGAGACTTGCATATGCCTACAAACTCTTTTTGGGAGAGAGCCTCTATTTACTACAAGGTAAATTTTGTTTATAACAACCCTGTATGTCTTCCTTTTTTTTTGAATTGCAACTAGGATGCCCCTTCCATGATGCTTCAACTTTTAAAGTGACCTCTTGCTGAGGATGGTTCACCTTTACGGCTGCTCCAATTTCAAAACTCGAGGTGACCCAATTCCTTCCTAAGGATGGCTCACCTTCACGGCGACTTCCCCACCAGTGAAGGATGTTCAACATTGGAGGTGACCCCTTGCTAAGGATGGTTCACCTTCACGATGGCCTCAATTTTAAAACTGGAGGTGACCCAATTCCTTGCTAAGGATGGCTCACCTTCATGGCGGCTTCACCACCGGAGAAGGATGTTCAATGCTGGAGGTGACCCCTTGCTGATAAACCTTAGAATTAAGGTTTATTTAACTTTCAATTGCTTAAAATATGCTTGTTGACTTAAGACCAATTGAATTTAGTGGAAAGATTGTTCTAAAATTAAGAAAGAAATAAGTATGATAGTATTCGAGGTAGAATTCTAATTAAAGTAATCTTGTTTGCAGGAAAATGGAAATTGCAAAATCAAATTGCAAATTACAGATTCTGCAATTTGTAGACAGCAGAAGTCAAGAATTCTCGAATATTCCGACGCAAAAAGAAAAGACACCCATATATGGAATACCACAATTACCGTATGAATTGGGGAAATTTGAGCTCAAATTTGGCCAATCTCAACCCTAGGGAGATCTACAAAAGAGGAGGGAATAAGAGATGGAGAACATTCGATTTTTTTAGCGAGAATTCGGCTGGTGGTTCAATTTTCGTTTTACACTCTGTTTTTCGCCTTTATTGGAAACTTTGTTTTGCCGAGGAGTTGCAGCTTCTGTTTTCCATTTTCTTCAAGTTTTTCCTGTAATACTGACAGTGTTAGTAGTACCATGTCGATGTTATTTCGATTTCTTCGTTTGTGTTGCATTTTGTTCAATTAAAATTCTGTTTTTCATGATGTTCAATGGGCTGCTATTGTTCTGTCATAATCTGAAATTTTTCTGCATTTTTTCAAATTGTCCAATCCGATTCAAGTGGTTCTTGAATCGTTAAGATTAATCGTTTCCTAAAATTGGTGGAGGTTGAGTCGATTGGAATGGAATGAGTTGTATTGAACAATTATTGAATGAATTTCGGTTATTAGTTGATTCTATCATCTGTTTTTATTCAAGTTCAGTTTCTGTGAGAATGTTGTTTTTATTCAAGTTCAGTTTCTGTGGGAATGTTTAGAGTTCATCAGACTCAAGGACAGAAGGAAGAAGACTGAAAATTCATTTAGATACTCCTTGATTCTTTGCTTTAATTCCCATTGAGAATCTCTTCTTGAATTCCTTGTAGTTTTGCTGAGAATAGCACTACAATTTATTGTCTTAATTATTCAATTTACACAACTTCTAATATGAGCTTTTTCTCAAAAATTAGTTGTAATATTTTTATCTTTAATATGAGCTAAAACTTTTTAGAGGGTTCAAGAATGTGAATTCCCTAAGAAGTGATGGTAGCCTAAATTTCAATAAAAACCAAGCCTACATCTCAATTGTTTGCTTGTGTTGAATAAATTTTCGTTGAGATCCTAGGTTGATCAACAAGGGTAGCAACTCAAGCTTAGATCTAATACCGATAGGGTTAGTGATAAACATATTTCACACAAGTGATGGAGAAAGAGCTTAGACATAAGTCAATCCTTACCCTAGACATAGCAATTAAGGACTCTAAAACCCATAAAATTGTTTAGCCGATGATCTAAGATAAAGCGACTATAGACATATAAGTCACCCACTTAGCCTCCTAAAAACCTAATTTCAAGGTGAATAGGAGAAACAATTTTGGTTTACAATTGAGTGTGGAGTAGGTTGGAATTGTAATTTTGGCTTGCAATTACAACTTAGGGCAATGACACTCTTGAGCCCCATTTTTATCCAAATTCCCTTTGATTTTTCATTCACTAAGTCTATCTAATTTGCTCTCAATTATTGCCAATTCTAGATTCTGCAATTCAATTATGAAAATTTTCTTATTTTGATTATTGTCATTTCTAGATTCTATAATTAGATTCTGCAATTGTTCTTTTTACCAACACACCAACCCAACCTTATTTTTGCAATTTTTAGTTTTCAAGTTGCAATTTTCCTTACACTTTGCTTTACAATATTTTTGTTATTCCGTTCCCTTGAGATTTGATACTTGGTACTCACATACTATTTTATATTACTTCGATCGCATGCGCTTGCGTGTACACCGACCACTTGCTAAGGATGGTTCTCCTTCACGGCAGCTTCAACTTCAAAACTGGAGGTGACCCAATTCCTTCCTAAGGATGGCTCACCTTCATGGTGGCTTCCCCATCGGAGAAGGATGTTCAACGCTGGAGGTGACCCCTTACTAAGGATGGTTCACCTTCACGACGACTTCACGACGCTCCATCGCTCAGGTGGATGATGAAAGAGTTAATATTAAGAAAGCGGAAGCAATTCGGATCTTAAGCACTCTAATTTGATCAATTTTATCATACAAAAAGCATGCTCAAAATTGGAAAAACAGAGAATAAGAACACATACCTTTATAGCTCTAAATTCTCTTAATCTGTAGGTTTAATTTGAACACAAACCAGTTGTGGACCACCCCTAGAGTCTTCCCTACTATCCTCAGGCCTTGGAACGGATTGTGGGATCCTTAATTGAGAGAAGTTTTGAGGAAAATGGGTAAAGGTCTAAAACCGAGAGATTTCAAATTTTCTGCAAAAATTCCACTTACCCATGGTGTTTCTTTGCTAATTAAAGCTATTAACAAGCTTCATTAAGCTTGCTAAACATGACAACACATAGATGATGAGGATAATTCAAGTAGGAGGTGGCCAATTTTGATGAATTTGAAAAAGCAAGAAGCTTGTTCATCAATTTATGAATTTGGTCCAAAATTCATTTCTAAATGAATTTGAATTCTCTTTTAATTTTAATTCAAAATTAATTCAAAATTAATTTTAAATTAAAATCAATTTTTTAATTAATTAAACAATTTAATTAATTTTAAATAATTATTTAATTTAATATCAAATATCAAATTAAATAATTGGACCAATCTCGATTTCTCAAATCGAACGTTCAAACATGAATCCCTATTCATGTTTTAAACCGAACCAATATTTAAATCAAATTTAAATATGTCTACCTCTTCTTTATCATAGTTTAATTCATAATTAAGCTATGAAACGTTAAGTATATCGGGTATAATTAACGTTTTCTCCCAAAACCGAATTTGAACAATTCAAATTCTTTTCTCTCAAATTGTTACAAGGCTTAGTTCGAGCTAGTAAGGAGAGCCTAATGGACCTACAGATCATGAGCTCCAACGATACGAGATTAACCAGCCAAACTCTTTAGCCTAGCTAATCAACATTCGTTAACCACCGGGACACTCCACTAAAGCCCAGTGGCTGCACTCTTCTCACTGTAGATTTATTTCTGTCTACTCGATATAACCATGATTAGTAAGTCGATCATTCACAGGTTGTTCGTAATTACAGCTGGGTTAAATAAACCGTTTTACCCCTGTAATTACTTCTTGTTCTTTAAGTCCCACTGATCCTCTAATGAACAATTGATTTGTGGTCCGACCAACAAACCGAATCCCTCTCGGGCCAATGAGAGGGTGGGCCCATTGTTCAAGACCCGGAGTCAGCACTTAAGGGAACAACTTCTCTACTAAACCCTAAAGCAGGTAGGAGTGAATTCCATCTCGCATTACTATGTTCCCAACTATCTACCCGGTCTTATCCCCAAAATGGGAGGCTTATTGAGTCGGCTATCTCGGGCCACTCTCACCCATGCAAATCTAAGGATAATCCTGAATAAATAGGAGTTCAAAGCACACTCAAGATTAAGATCGAGTTACCTACGTCATCGTATGAAAATAGTCAGTTAAAACAGTAAACGGAGTTAAAAAGTCTAAATGACTATTTCGCGGTCCAGTCTTATGCAAACTTATTGCATAGGACGCCCCCACTTTCATGTCTCCACATGAACGATTCAGGATCACATCGTTAGTACTATACAAAGTGGGCAGCATCCATAGTGTCCCCAGGATAAGGTACCCAGCCCTATCCCTATACTATAGACCGTTCTGGCTACTACTTGAACTTGATCCATTTTGATGTCATACATAAAGTCAAGTATATATCTTATAGTGAAGGGTTCTTAGTTCATTGGATTTAGGTTATGGAATACACAATTCACTTTATTCAATAACAACTTTACTGTATAAACCTCAATAACAACTTTATTGCAAAATAGAATATACATTCAGTTTACAAAACCACGAGTTTTAGGACATAAAACCCAACAGATGATTGGTCTGATAATGAGCAGAAGCTGTTTCAATCCCTTGGCATAGAAGAGGAATGGAAAGATCGGACATATTTGGCAGCCTTCCTTTCATGTTGGCTGTGTGTTTTCGTCTTTCCCTACAAGAGCACAAGCCTTCCACTCCCTGGTGTACTTAAGGTTGCGGCCCTCATGGCAGAAGGGACCTTGTTTAACCTTGCAATTCCAATTCTATCCAACATCTACCATGGCCTAGGCCAGATTTACAACACTCCGCACTCTACCGGACTTTCAGAAATTTGCTTTCCCATCCACTATGTCCACGGATGGCTTGCCCACTATTTCGGCATGCATTATAAGCCTTCCACCAGAGTGATGGGGCCTTGGATGGTTGACTATTCCGAAAAAGGTGGCACAAAGTACTTTAGCCCCTTTGAAGCTCGTCCGGGGTGCATCCATATTGTGGGATGTGAATCTTGCTTCCAGGAAGAAGAAGGAGACTTTGCAGGATGTCAAAGGCCTATCATTTTCGCCTTCGTCTTTTTTCATAAGTCTTCATCATGCTACTTATCTTCCCGCCATGGAAAGCTAATGACTATCGAGGCTTACAGTCCCTATCGCTTTGGTCAGCAATTTGGTTTCTACCAAGATGTGCCCAATGACCTGCATGAGGATCCTCCTCACGTCAGTCTGGAGAATGTTGTTCGTTCTTGGCGGCTTTGTACTAAGACGTTGACCTCATCCCGTTTATATCTCCCTACATTTGAGTTGAACCCTTGTGCTCAAACTACTCAGGCTTGCAAGAATTGGTGGCAATGAAAGCACGGTAACTACCTCGAGGAAGGCCTTTGACTTTTAGTGGATAGTCTTCCCCTGCCTCCAGCCAAGAATAAATATGCCAAAGATCCAAGTACTAGTGGCGCGGGCAAGACTGTTTGTGAGGTGCCGGTCGAGATACTACCAATCAAGGAGGCGCTCTTGATGGTGACAACGCTAGCCATAGTAGCATGATGACCGTCATTGGAAAAGACCGAGAAAATAAGTCCAATAGATGAAATTAATCGTACTTGAAATACTCGTAAAGTATTTTGAACTGGGATGATTTGAAACCAAAGTCATAAGCTCCTTTTATAGTACTTGGAGCCCATCACTTCCTTGCATCTTTTTGATGTGGGAATGATACTTTTCTAATATTTTGCTAAAAACCCAACAAATAGCAAGGCTTGCACAACCCATGTGAGCGACAATCATGTTATGACCCGTGCCACACCCAAACAGCAATGATATCAATATTCTCTTCTCCAGCAAACCAATAGTAGCAATGAGCTCTCCGTTTAGTGACCCTTCCTCACTGCGCAACGATGCCCTCCGACCAAACCTACTTTCTCCGGTGGATGTTTTTTCTCAGCGGCGACAAGATCCACAACAAACAAACACTTGAACCAACGACACTTGTAACGACCCTAAAAACTAAACACGCTAATGCAGAAGCACAACTGAGTTACCTCACTCATGCTCGAAATTTCGGCAGCATGACGGTGTAACTATGAGAAAACCAAAATTCATAAAGACCTGGAAAGAGACATAAAAACACGTCTATGACTCAGAGAGACTACTCAACATCCACCAAGCTACGAATAACATGCTGAGTTCAACCACAATAGACACGAGAACTAAGAAAACTCTATTGAACACATGAAAACAAGAGAAACTACAAATTTACAATCCAACCAGTTAATACAGAACAAAGATACACAACTAGACACTAAACACAAGGAAAAACTTCGGTGGTGTCTCTATAGGCTCGTCAAGTCATCACCTTCGTCACCCGCCTCGAGGTTATGCACCATCTGCAAAATCACAAATAAAGTAGCACGATTGAGTATAAACATACTCAGTAAGTAGCCCACTTAAGGGTCCAACGTTCACAACCACAAACAGAAGAGTTCATCCTTGGCTCACTCCCCTCTAGTACTTCCACGTGCTATACCTACGAGTCATGTAACCTAGCCTGGTCTAAAGTGCTAAAGGAAAGCAATCCTCACGCTAATCACTTTAGAAGAATCACCCCCTAAGCTAGCATCACTCAGTGAAGGAAACAACCCTTATGCTCATCACTCTGGGGGAATCACCCCCTAAGCTAGCATAACACTCACAATGGGGGCATCGCCCCTTAAGCTAGCACAACACTTATCACTCTGGGGGAATCACCCCCTAAGCTAGCACAACACTCACAATGGGGGAATTGCCCCCTAAGCTAGTGTAGATACTGTATTTGGACCAGGTAATTTTTATTTTTATCCCATAATTATTTCTTGTAAATGAAAGTTTTTTTTAAAGAAAAAACTAAAATTTAAATCAAACCTTTTTTTTAAAAAAAAAAGAGTTTGTTAAAAAGAAATTTGTTTATTTATATATTTTATTTTTTCTTAAAATATCTCTTAACTACTTTTTATCCTAATTCTCTCACTAATTTTTCTCATTTCCTTTCTTACTCTCACATATCTTTCTCCCCAATTATCTCTCCCTCAATGTCACTCACTTCCCTCTTTCTCTACCTACTACACTAATTGGGGGAGTGGTAATCTCTTAAAAAATAATGAAGGAAAAAAAAACTTAAAAGGGAGGATGAAATTGGAGGACTAAGAGGTATTTAAGAAGGAATGAAATTTAGTAAAAGAAAGTGGAGAAATTTGGAAGAATCATTTTAACTCTAAAACCCCAACTTTCTATCTCTTCAACCTCACTTTTATCCTTCCTCTACCCCACTTTCTCTCTCCAAACACCACATTAGTTCGTAAAGCTTTCTCCATGTTCTTCTTTTACACAAATTAACACCTCAACAACTCCAAATCTCACATTCACTACCATTAACTCCGGTGACCACCCGATACCCACGCACAGACCCGACCCCCGTCGCGCACGGCACCTGCAGCCATGGTAATTTCCGGCAAGCACCCACAACTCCAGCAACTCGCAGTAGCTCGGACAAGCGATCTGAAACCGGCGAACAATAAGTCTTCCTTGGGTTCTTCTTCGCAGGTGAGGTGAAGAAGGAAGGGAGAGAAATTTCTTCTTTTCAACTTCCATTTTGACCCTCAATTTATGTGTTTATTTCCTAATTTGCCCTTCACTTGGTGATTAAATTTCAATTTGACCATGACCTTGTGTATAGTTCCTAATTTGCCCATAAGTTTGTGTTTAATTCTTAGTTTGACTTGACTAAATTCATGTCTAACTTTTAATTTGACCATAATTGTTGGATTAATTCTGAATTTTACCATAATTATATTGTTTGTAATTTGTTAATTTGATCACAACATGCATGTAATTTTTAATTTGACCATGGTATGTTAGTTTAACTCGAATTTCACACAACATGTCGGTCTAATGGTAAATTTGATCATAGTATGAGGGTTATTATTATTATTATTATTTTAATTTGCTCATAGTATGTTTGCTTAGTTTTTTTTTATTTTTTATTTTTTTTTTAATTTGCATGCTTAATTCTAATTTGGTGTACTAAAAAAAAAAAAAAAAAAAAAAAAATTCTAATTTGGTCTTAATTTGGCATTTTAAAATGATTTTCAATTTCATTTTAATTTGGATTGGCCAAATGAATTTTATTTGAAAATTTCAAATTAATTTCAATTAGGTCTTAATTTGGAATTTCTAAATAGAATTCCAATTTGGCTTTAATTTGATTTTGACAACAAATTAATTTGAATTTTCTAAATGATTTGTTTAATTTGTTTTCCTTTTAATAGTTTTAATTAATTTAAAATGCCAAGTGAATTTTCATATGGCTTTAATTTATAGTTTCTAATAAAATTCAATTTGATTTTAAATCAAAATTTCAAAATGAATTTGGTTTTAAATTGGATTTTCCAAATGAATTTCAAATCGGTTTTTAATTTGAAAATTTGAAGCGACTTTCAATTTTTCTTTGAATGGTTTCATACCACTCATAATTGTTAGTTCATGTTTTACTTCTAAAATGTGAATTAATAAACATGGGACATTGTAAAATAAGGAAAAATCTCTTGTTAAGCAAATGATTTTCAAATTTGTTTTAAATTTAGCTTTCCATAATTGAAGCTCTTGTTTTAAAATAAAGCAATTGACAAAATTATTTCATTTAAAGAGAGTTTATTTTGAGGGCTAAGTAATATGCCTTCGTGGAGTTTGACTCCCGTGCAAGTGTAAGAAAATCCTCATTTCCTTTTTATTATTATTTAAAAAAATAAATAAATCATGTATTGAGATAATAAGATTTCTCAAATTCATGAGGTGAGAAATTTTCTTTAAATAAAAGGAAATTCCAACATGATAAAAATTGATGGATATAATCCCACTCACCATATCGACCCTTACTTTATTGTTAAAGTTAGGATAAGATCAACTGAGACATTTGTTTTGTACAAAATTAGTATACTTTTTGTTTCCAAAATAAATGACCATTTTGTGATAAGATAATTGGATAATATAAAATAAAATGTGGTAACCGTTTTTAACGGGTGTAGTAGGGTGCTAATACATTCCCTACACACAATCGACTCCCAAACCTAACCTGGTTTATGCAGATCAATTCTAATATTTTAATTAGGTGTCCAATCACGCCTTCAAAATGGTTGGTGGCGACTCCAAAGTTCTTTTAATTAAAGAAGACCCTTGAAAGAGAACGTCGGTCTCTCTGCGTCGCGATCACGTTGCGACAGCTAGTATAACACTCATCACTCTGGGGGAATCACCCCCTAAGCTAGCACAACACTCATCACTCTGAGGGAATCGCCCTCTAATATCTCACAACATCCTAGGAATACATGCTCACATGGGAAAAACGTAGGTGGCACCAGCTTGACGGGCTTTTGCTTAGTCATAATGCACTTAGATTGTCAAGGGATATACCACCCAAGAGATCATAAACCTCACTCTCACCTCGATCCATGAATCTTATGCATAACCATAAACACGAACTCAACACCATGCATGCTTAGGTAGACAAGAGTCAAATATAAGTTCAAACAAATCTCTCATCACCAAAGCCTCATACCTATTAAAACAAAACACAATCACCAACTACACTCCTTACTTATTCAAGCCAACAAGCTACATAAGCGTTCAGGTAATCATGTCCCAATCACACTTATACTAAGGCTCACCTAAACTTTTCACAAACACAAATCTCAAGTATGGACTTATGCCCTAGTTCAACGACATTCCTAAACAAGAACTTCACTTAACCCTAACCCATACGTGTGCTAGTGGCATATAGCCCTCAAACTATTTAACCCAGAATTTAGCCCCCTAAACACGCTAAAAATCATGGCGACCATTATCCTTCCACTCACATTCGGACGCATCTCAAACATGTTAAACATGCCCAATCATTTGTACCATTCTGAAAACATGAAACATGGATAATGACCCTAAGCACTACATACTTTTAAGGTGTTCTAAATCTGCCACTAGCCCAAACCAACAACTTCGACGTCCTGCACACAGTCAACTCATCCCACATTCCAAGAGAACGAAACTCCATCCAACCATTCAAGCGTTTTAAACATACTATACTCAAATCAATATCCAAACATCTCAAGCAGACACTACTGAACCATCTTTTTCAATAATTCAAGTATTCTGGATTCTACCGCTAACCACACATCATAGGCAGACCAAACATTCGTTGTTCATTCAGTTTAAATCAACTATCCTTACATTCACGCTTATATAGAAACTACAATTAAAGTCATTCATGCATTCCAAAGCTCATCTCTATAACCAAGCTCTAATAATTTACTTACAGAAAACATAACATATGGCCAAGAGCCCTTGAATACCATACTAACAATCACAAATATTGCAAACCTCTCAATTCAGACATCAAACCTCCTCTTAACCACCATGCTAAATCATAACAAAGTCTACTTAAGAAATTTATAATGCATGTTATCCAATGTCCATCAAGTTCAAGCACAATCTTAAAAGAACCATACTCCTAAACATGCAATCATACATACATTACAAGATCTATGAACTTCATATTCAAAGCATTAGGAGGTTATCCAATTAAGTTACTTACCTCGAAAGAAAATCATTAAACAAAATTTAACTCATTTGAAAAGTATTCGAGTCCAACCTACACCATTTTCAGCATAAGTCAATAATTAGCCGTTCTAATCAAGAGATTAATTCTTGAAGATTAATACTTACTTACAAAAATACTCCAAGAGAACACCCAAAAGAATCTATGCTCAATGTCGACTTCAAAACCTTACTTAAACCATCTAAGCATATGCATAACAAGGTTCCAATAGTTAGTGTTTAATTTCCAGCATGTAGTTGATAGTTCAAATGGATTTAAACGAAACTTTAAACACCAAATCTTACTGGAAAAAAAAAAAAACACCAAATGCTTGTTGAATTTGACTCCAAATGGGTTGATTCTGCTAATTCAAGACCCAAACTTTTATGGGTAAACTCTAATCGAAACTAAACTTGTTGAACCTGATGCCCAAAGGTTGAACCACACCCATATCCAAAGCTGTAACACACCCACACTGAACATCCACCACCACGCACACTGAACGGCAGTCGACCGATGCTGTTGGAAACAACCCGCGGCACAAAGGCTGATGCGTACGACAAGAGCGACTAGCTGGATCGTGCAGCAAACGGTGGTGGTTTGGGTTGCAGATCGGAGACTGGCGTAGATGGCTACAAGCGACGACAAGCAACGAACGACTGCTAGGAGCATGGCGAGGCGCGGCGGATCAATGAGCCTGTAGCACTACGATGATCGGCAATGAGCGGTGTGACGACTCAGTGCTTGCGAGCGACGTTGGGCTGTGAGTAAGGGTGCATTCGGTGAGAGAAAGGGAGAAAAAGGAAGAAGAAGAGAGGAAAATCAGGGAGAGAGAAGGGAGTGAGAAGGGAGCGAGGGAAAAGATATTTTGTTTTTGTTTTTGTTTTGTCTTGTTTTTTTAAAAAACAAAAACCTATAATGCCCTTTGACTAACTTTTTCCTTCCAAAATTGCCCTTTCAAAAATTTTAAATTTCAATTTAGCCCAACTACCAAATAAACAAGATTTTAACTCCAAAATTTCAAAAATAACGCTCCTGAATAAGTCGGGCGTTACAACACCCATGTGCAACAACCTTAGCGTTCAACTCCAGGTTTGCCGGCGACTAGTTTCAGCCTCAAATTGAAATACCCACACTCCAATGATCTCGGACCTGAATACCCATAGGCTAAAGCATTCAAATCTATGATTTCAAAGCCATTCGAACACAACCAGTAAATAGCCCAACCTTTTAATAAGACTCAGTGGGTAACGTTTGATCTTTAACCCTTTTCGAATTCATTTAAGGTACCTGAAATTAAAATTAGTGTTTAACCATTGGAATTCCATTATGTTTAGTTTTGAATTGATCAAACTAAGTTTTTAAGATGATGTTGGATAAGAACAAATTAGTATCCTTGAATTGAGTTTTAGGATTGGTATGACAAGTTTTTAATTTTTGGAAATTCATTTAGGTTGGTTCGAGGACTGTTTAGTTGAGACAAGCAAATTATTGAATTGTTACTGAGGTAAGTGGCTTTGCTATCAGAACGCTTTAGGCTAAATTAGGAATATTTGTATGATGTCTGAATTGATTGATTCATGATGTGTAATTGTTTGCATGGATCTTATGTATGTTTTTATGTTGCACCCATATCGAAAGTATTTATTGTTGAGAGGACCTCATGCATTGTGTATGACCATGAACATGTTTTCAAGAAAAAGATTGTGGCAATTACACTCTCTTATATGATATATGATTCATGAGGAGTTTTGTGGGGAGGTTCTGCACTGCAGATGGATCATCAATTATCCTCTGTTAGAGCTTGGCCTTACTCAAACCCACTTGGCTCCACCACGAGTTGACACATTATGTTATTAAGCATCATGTACACGATTTCTAGGAGGTACTATGTCGGGTGAGGCCTTGGACCATTGACTAATCGCTAACTATCTTCTGATGGGGGTTCGATCTCATAGCATGAGCCTGCGTAGAGACTGATAACTCTTAAAATAAGAGTTATAGGATATCATTTTAGGATTGAATTGTCATATTTTATCTCATTATATTTTGAAAAACTCCAAGCTTTGATGTATTTTGCTCTATGATTAATTTAATTTATTATGCCAGCAAAACCTTGAATGAAGCTCAGTTGAATTATACCACTACAGAGAAAGAGTTTCTAGCTGTGGTATTTGCTTTGGAGAAATTCAGATCGTATCTCATTGGGACCAAAGTGGTGGTTTACACCGATCATGCGACATTAAAATACTTATTGGCGAAAAAGGATGCTAAACCAAGGCTAATAAGATGGATGTTGCTTTTGCAGGAATTTGATTTGGAGATTCGTGACAAAAGGGGATCAGAGAATCAAGTGGCAGACCATTTGTCGAGAATAGAGCAGCAGACCCAGTTGCTACAGCAACTTGAGATAGCAGATGCATTTCCAGATGAACAATTATTGGTAGTCTCAGAAGTGTTGGATAATGAAACTCCTTGGTATGCTGATTTTGCTTGTTATTTGGCTACTAACATCTTACCTTCTGAATTGTCTAAACAGCAATTGAAAAAGTTTCTCCATGAGGTAAATTTTTACTTTTGGGATGATCCATATTTGTTTAGACATTGTGCTGACAATATTTATAGAAGGTGTTTTTGGAAGTGAAATTAAATCAATTCTTGAGCATTGCCATAGTTCTCCATACGGTGGACATTTTGGAGGGCAGCGCACAACAACAAAAGTCTTCCAATCAGGTTTTTATTGGCCTACCATTTTTAAAGATGCACATTTTTTTAGTAGAACGTGTGATACTTGTCAAAGGAGAGGAATGATAGGAAGAAGAGATGAAATGCCCTTAACTTACATTTTAGAGGTTGAATTATTTGATGTTTGGGGTATAGATTTCATGGGACCATTTTTTTCTTCCTTTGCCAATCTCTATATTTTAATGGTTGTTGAGTATGTATCAAAATGGGTTGAGACTGTGGCTTGTCCTGTAAATGATGCTAAAACTATTTTGAAATTCATGCATAAGCACATTTTTACACGATTTGGCACACCTAGAGTTTTAATTAGCGATGAAGGGACCCATTTTATTAACAAGATGCTTGGCAATTTATTAGCAAAATATCATGTAAAGCATAGGGAGATAAAGGGAATACTTGAAAAAGTTGTGCATCCAAATAGAAAAGATTGGTCCAATAGGTTGGAAGATACTCTTTGGGCATATAGGACAGCTTACAAAACACCTTTAGGTATGTCACCTTACAGGTTAGTTTTTGGTAAGGCTTGTCATTTACTTGTAGAGTTAGAGCACAAAGCATTTTGGGCCTTGAAAAAGTTGACTTTTGATTATACTCATGATGGAGCATTGAGGTTGCTGCAGCTTAATGAGTTAGATGAGATGAGACTGCTGCTTATGAAAGTTCCAGACTATACAAGGAGAAAACTAAATTGTGGCATGATAAAAGGCTTTTTCCGAAACATTTTGAGAAAGGACAAAGAGTTTTACTGTTCAATTCTAGACTAAAATTATTTCCAGGAAAACTTAAGTCTAGATGGTCTGGTCCATTCACAATTGTGGAAGTATTTTCCCATGGTGCAATAACCTTGCTGGATGAGAAAGATGGAAGAGAATTCAAGGTGAACGGTCATCGAATCAAACATTATTGGGGAGAAGAAATTCAGTGGAAGCTTGCTTCCCTGAGTTTGAAGGAAGAATGACAAAACAATGATATTGCAAGAGCATTGTGTATTATTGAATATTTTTACGCTCCAGAATTTATTGTGTTCGTTGAATTTATATTTTTTTACTTTAGGAGTTTAATGGTTTTCTTTATTGTGCAGATCTTTTATTTTGTCTTTTGTGAGTTTGTAAATAAAAAGGAAAACAGATTTTGGAAGAAAAGAAAAAAAAAAGGAAAGACAGAGAAAATTCCTTTTTCGGATAAGGAATTAAAAGAGGTTGGTATGGCAGCTTTAAAGACAGAGCAATTTTCGATTTTTTTTTTTAATTTGAGCGGTTGGGGATTAATCTCAAGAAGGCATGCAAAGAGTGTGGCAGCAAAATATCTGGGAAAGCGATATGGGTTTTATGATCAATCTAACGACGTCAGGAATCTTTAAGGGTATAACGTCATTCAAGGCGATTTTGGGGGGATTTTGAATTTGAAAACCTGGCGGAAAAGACCAGTTTACCCTCCTCATCATTGTTCTTAAATTAAACCCTAGCCCTTCGATTCAACCCATCTCTTTGCTACCCCAAGCCTAACACTTTAGCTTCGAAACTTCTATTTTCTCATCGAAAAATTGCCAGCAAAAACACGCCGATCGAAGCTTCAGGAAGGTGAACCTTCGGAACCAGAGGAAGCAAAGGTCATTCCGAAGCAAGAGAAGGGAAAATCACCAAAGAAACGAAAGAAGAAGGTAGTGAAAGAGGCAACGCCAGAACCGCCAGTTGAAAGTGATGAAGTTGCTGAAAAGGAAACCATTGTTCAAGAACATGTAGAAGAGGAAGAACCTATCGAAGACATGGAAGAGAATGCGGAAAGAGAAGAAATTCCAGAACTGGAGGAAATACAAGAGCATGAAGAAACCCAAGAGCTGGAAGAACCACCTGTGCAAAGCCTAGTGATTGATGAAGCAGTAATAGAAAAGTCGCTAGAGAAATCCAAAAAGAAAAGGAAGAAGAGACAGCGCTCTGCTGAAGCATCTGTGGCAGAGGACATTATAACAGAGGAAACAGGTCCACAAGAGCATGATGCTGCAGCATTGGATGAAAAGGCGAAGAAAAAGGGCAAGAAGAAGGTGAAGGAAAGTACGAGATTTCCTTGGGAAAGATTTATTTCTTCTACAGCAAAGAAGAAATATAATGAGTTAAAGAAAAGAGACTTTTTGGCGGAGAGAGGATTTAGTTCTGATTTGACTACGCTACCTCAATTTTTAAGATTCAGGATTGAAAGTCATGGATGGCAGCAGTTTGCAAGGCAGCCAAGCGAAGCCCGAGTGCAGGTTGTTCGGGAATTTTATGCAAATTTGGACCCAAAAGAGGGGTATTTGGCCATGTACGTGGAGTTCTAGTCGATTGGTCACCGGAGGCCATTAATGACCTGTACCACCTTGAGGACTTCCCCCACGCATTGTTTAATGAAATGATTACTGCTCCCTCTGTGGAGCAGTTAAATGAGGCAGTTAAAGAGGTGGGAGTGGAAGATGCTCAGTGGAGGATTTCAAGTGCTGGAGCAAGAACCTTCCAAGCGGCATATCTCACCAATGAGGCAAATGTGTGGCTGGCCTTTGTCAAGCTCCGTCTTATACCAACAACCCATGACTCGACTGTATCCATGGCAAGAATCCTGTTAACCTTTGCAATTCTTAAGGAGTTAAGCATAAACGTGGGGAAGATTATCTCTGATCAAATTAAGAGCTGTGCGAAGAAGAAGGTTGGGAAATTATTCTTCCCAAACACAATTTCAATGCTGTGTGATCGGGCGAAAGTGCCGAGACATCCTGAGGATGACCTACTCTTTGACAATGGTGTTATTAATCCAAGTAGCATTCAGCGCCTGCAGAGAAGGGAAGGAAGCTATCAAGCCGGTGGTCTTCTGAGAGGAGTTTACAAGCTTTTGGAATTACAACACCAATTGCTGCAGCGGGTTGAGCATGCATAAATGCAACAGCAAACCTTCTGGATTTATGCTCAGAGAAGAGATTCAGCTATTAAGAAGGCCCTGCACAACAACTTTCAGAAGCCATTCCCTGCTTTTCCTACTTTCCCAGAAGAAATACTGACTCCTTGGATTCCGCCATCTGTTGACCAACCGTTTGAAGAAGAAAATATTGAAAACTCATCCGGAGAAGAAGGAGAAGGGATGTAGTCTGTCTTCCTTTAATCATTTACTTATCTGTCTGCCTTTACTGGTCTTTGATCAGTTTTTCTTATGTTTATTTCTGCTTTGTTAGTTGTTGCTGTGTTGTTTAAGTTTTTTGAACTAGGTTTGAAGAAGAAAATAAAAGCTCTCTGCTCATGTGATTAGGAATGTAGTAATGATCTCCTGAGCTCGTAGTAATTTGAAAGCATATTTTGTTTCAGTCTTCTTGCTCTTAAATTAAATACTGAATGAAGTGCTTCTTGCCTAAGCCTATTATAAAAACAATTAGATTGCAGTAGCATAATTAGAAATTGCATGTCAACTAAGCTGTGCTCTGCTTGTACCTTAAATTCTTTTGCTTAGTCAAATTAGTTCCTGTATTCAAGACTGCTGGATGATTGCTGATGATTTAGCATTTTAGGTTATTGAATCTTTTGCACAAGAAGTCCTAAGCTTTAAATAGATTCTTATAGAACCATCCCTTTTAAAGCTTAGAAGTCTAGGAATGCTCATTCCCAACCAAGTGATACCAAGTTTACTTTCCTGTCTAATTTTAGTTTTTTTAGCCAGCTTGTAATAAGTTTGGGGGTCTTCCCTTTACTTTCTCTCATTGGGGACAATGAGTGATTTAAGTTTGGGGGGGGGGGGGGGGGGGGGGCGTGTTAAAGTTGCTAGAGCATTTTTGAAGATTTTGCTTGTTAATTTTTTTTTTTAGGATCTACTCTTAGGGAGCACTCCTCTTCCACTCCTAAGATGCACTCCTCTCCCTTGCAAGCAAACCCAACCTGTTTTGCGGTAAAAAAAAAAAGTTAGCTTAGAAAAAGGGTTTTGCTAAAGCAATCTCTGTATAGCTTGTGCTCGTAGCTAGATGATTTCACCAAAAAGTGTTAGCATTCTTGAACGAAGGTATAAGCTGCATGAAGAAGCTTTGAAAAAAAAAGAAAAGAAAAAGGAAGCAAGGGATGAGTGTTAGTCTGATAGTCACAACTCTCCTAGAGCTTAGGTGAGCTTCATCATAAAATGTCGCCATTCTGAGAAGCAAGAGGGGAGTGACATGAGGGCCAATCTTAGAAAAGAAGTGGAATGAGTGTTATGCCTATAAGGTGATGAGCCTGAAAGCTAGGGTGAACGACATCATAAAATGTTGTCATTCTAAGAAATAGGGCTGTGACTTCAAGGATCTCCGAGAGAGTAGTAGGTTATAAAAAAAAAAGAAAAAAAAAGAGAGAAAAGAAAAGAAAAGTGCAAGTTAGGTGCTAGCTTAGAAGATTAGTCTTAGAAAGGAAGCACTCTTGTGAAAGTTTGGTTTTGGGATTGCATAATGAGCTTGAGGATTAGAATTTTTAAGTGATAAAAGCTTTGGAGCTAAAAAGGTGTCTAGTTAATTCTTAGGCATGTGCAAAAGAGCATAATTTGAAATCTTGAAGTAGGACAGCATGTATTAAGTTGAAGGAGCAGGTTTGATGCTAGAGCATCACTACAATGGTGGTAATGCATATATGAATTTAGTGGTCAAGTAGAAGTAGCTGTTGACATGTGTAGGCGGAGGAAGCATTACTCGAGGACGAGTAATGATTCAAGTTTGGGGGTTTGATAACTCTTAAAATAAGAGTTATAGGATATCATTTTAGGATTGAATTGTCATATTTTATCTCATTATATTTTGGAAAATTCCCTAGCTTTGATGTATTTTGCTCTATGATTAATTTTGATTTAGTAACATTATTATTAGAGCAATATTATCCTAATTAAGGAGCTTTATGTGATTAATTTAGGGCTTGATTAAGGAAGACGACTGAGGTCAAGAGCAGCAGTTTTACAACTGTTTGCTGGAGCAAACTTTACAATTCAGACCTATACGAATTTCGCACGTGGGAATTGCGATTCATTAAATGAGCTGGAAAATGTCAGTCTAATCAGCGTGTTTCAGCCATTAGGAGCCTTCCACGTCTCAGGACCTGTCTAATCAGCCCTTATTTTCATAAAGAAAGAGTATATATCGTTGGCAGCCATTTTTTGAAGAGAGGAGAGGTTGGAGATCCCGAAATAACAGAGAGAGAGAGAAAGAGAGGCGGAGAGCTCCGATTGGGAGGCCATGGAAGGAAGATTTCCATAAAAGGAAGGTTTCTCCAGGGGATCAACGCCGATGCTGAGTCAAATGTTTTGGGGCAGCTTTCCGATTTCTTCTTCTACATTTACTGTTTTTATTTAGTTTATTTCTGCATCATTTCCATTATGTCTACATTTCGATTTCTTTTCTGTTTTTCCCATAAAATGAACTAATCACCATAAGGTGAGGATTAGAGGATGATTGCTTTTAATTAATGTTATAGAGGAGTATATTTCATTTCATCGATTTGGTTTTTAAGAGGGTTTATTCATTAGTTCATGTCCGTTTGGCCAGCCGATGTGAGCAGTGTCCCTTTGATTTCTGGGAAGAATAGGAGGGGCTGAGAGCTTAAAAACCACGTTAGCCCCTTGTTAGGGTTAGTAGCTAGCTAAGTGAGTAGGTTAGGGATAATCACTCACCTAACGCACACAAAATACAGTGGGTTCAATGTGCTGAAGTAATGGAAATGAAACAGTATACTTAGGTGATTCGGGAGAATACCGTGAAATCTGTAGTGGGTCGAATGGAATGAATATGTACTCAATTCGTAACTTAATTAAAGCATGATTTACCTCTAATCGAGCCTTTGTTTTAGTTGAAAGCATCTAACACAGTTTTCATTTGTTCTTTTACGATTCCACTGTTTTCCCTGCTTTAGCATTAATTTTGTTCCGGCAATAGTGACTTATTTTATTTCATTTCCTTGATGAATTTGAATGGTTACAAATTGAGTTACTAGGAAATAATTTAGGGTAATTAGAAGAATTAATAGTCTCTGTGGATACGATAATTTACTTATCGCTTGCTACAAAAATATGTGTACACTTGCGCATAGACAACATAATATCGCATAATAATTCACATCACTCTAGCAATATTATGTTGTCTATGCGCAAGTGTACACATACTTTCGTAGCAAGCGATAAGTAAATTATCGAATCCACAGGGACTATTAATTCTTCTATTTACTAAATCAATTCCTAGTAACTCAAATTGTAACCATTCAAATTTGTCAAGGAAATGAAATAAAATAAGTCACTATTGCTGGAACAAAATTAATGCTAAAGCAGGGAAAATAGAGGAATCGTAACTGAAAGAATAATAACTGGTCTAAATACTTTTAGCTAAAACAAGGCTCGGATTAGTGGTAAATCATGCTTTAATTAAGTTACCAATTGAGTACACATTCATTCCATTCGACCCACTACAGATTTCACGGTATTCTCCCGAATCACCTAAGTATACTATTTCATTTACATTACTTCAGCACATTGAATCCACTGTATTTTGTGTGCGTTAGGTGAGTGATTATCCCTAACCTACTCACTTAGCTAGCTACTAACCCTAACAAGGGGCTAACGTAGTTTTTAAGCTCTCAGCCCCTCCTATTCTTCCCAGAAATCAAAGGGACACTGCTCACATCGGCTGGCCAAACGGACATGAACTAATGAATAAGCCCTCTTAAAAACCAAATCGAATGAAAGAAAATATACTCAGTTATAACATTAATCAAAAGAAATCATCCTCTAATCCTCACCTTATGGTGATTAGTTCATAATGTAAAAACAACAGCAGAAAAGTCGAAATGTAAACATAATGGAAATGATGCAAAAAATAAACTAAATGAAAACAGAAAACGTAGCAGAAGAAATCGGAAAGCTGCCCCAAAATATTTGACTCAGCATCGGCGTTGATCCCCTGGAGAAACCTTCCTTTTATGGAAATCTTCCGTCCATGGCCTCCCAATCGGACCTCTCCGCCTCTCCTTCTCGCTCTCTCTGTTATTTCGGGATCTCCAACCTCCCTCCTTCAAAAAATGTCAGCCCACAATATATACTCATTCTTTATGAAAACCAGGGCTGATTAGACAGGTCCTGAGACGTGGCAAGCTTTTGTTGGCTGAAATACGCTGATTGGACTGACATTTTCCAGCTCATTTAATGAGCAGCAATTCTCACGTGCGAAATTCGTGTTAGCCTAAATTGCCAGATTTGCTCCAGCAAACTGTTGTAAAACTGCTGCTCTTGACCTCGGTCGTCTTCCTTAATCAAGCCCTAAATTAATCACATAAAGCTCCTTAATTAGGATAATATTGCTCTAATAATAATGTTACTATATCAAAATTAATCATAGAACAAAATGACTCAAAGTTAGGGAATTTCCAAGATATAATGAGATAAAATATGACAATTCAATCCTATAATGATACCCTATAACTCTTATTTTAAGAGTTATCAAACCCCCAAACTTGAATCATTACTCGTCCTCAAGTGATGCTTTCTCTACCTGCACATGTCAACAGCTACTTCTACTTGACCACTAAATTCTTATATGCATTATCACCACTACAGCGATGCTTTAGCATCAAACCTGCTCCTTCAACTCAATACATGCTGTCATGCTTCAAGATTTCAAATTATGTTCTTTTGCACATGCCTAAGAATTAACTAGACACCTTTTAGCTCCAAAGATTTTATTACTTAAAAATTCTAATCCTCAAGCTCATTATGCAATCCCAAACCAAACTTACACAAGAGTGCTTCCCCTCTAAGACTAATCTTTTAAGCTAGCACCAAACTTGCACTTTTCTTTTCTTTTCTTTTCTTTTCTTTTCTTTTCTTTTTACCTACTACCCTCTTGGAGATCCTTGAAGTCACAGCCCTATTTCTTGGAATGACAACATTTTATGATGTCGTTCACCCTAGCTTTTAGGCTCATCACCTCATAGGCATAACACTCATTCCACTTCTGTTCTAAGATTGGCCCTCATGTCACTCTCCTCTTGCTTCTCAGAATGGCGACATTTTATGATGAAACTCACCTAAGCTCTAGGAGAGTTGTGACTATCAGGCTAACACTCATCCCTTACTTCATTTTTCTTTTCTTTTTTTCAAAGCTTCTTCATGCAGCTTATACCTTCGTTCCAGAATGCTAACACTTTTTGGTGAAAACATCTAGCTACGAGCACAAGCTACACAGAGATTGCTTTAGCAAAACCCTTTTTCTAAGCTAACTTTTTTTTTATAAGCAAAACAGGTTGGGTTTGCTTGCAAGGGAGAGAAGTGCATCTTAGGAGTGGAAAAGGAGTGCTCCCTAAGAGTAGATCCTAAAAAAAAATTAACAAGCAAAATCTTAAAAAATGCTCTAGCAACTTTAACACGGCCCCCCCAAACTTAAATCGCTCATTGTTCCCAATGAGAGAAAGTAAAGGGAAGACCCCCAAACTTATTACAAGCTGGCTAAAAAAACTCAAATTAGACAGGAAAGTAAACTTGGTATCACTTGGTTGGGAATGAGCATTCATAGACTTCTAAGCTTTAAAAGAGATGGTTCTATAAGAATCTATTTAAAGCTTAGGACTTCTTGTACAAAAGATTCAATAACCTAAAATGCTAAATCATCCGCAATCATCCAGCAGTCTTGAATACATGAACTAATTTGACTAAGCAAAAGAATTTAAGGAACAAGCAGAGCACAACTTAGTTGACATGCAATTTCTAATTATGCTACATCAATTTAATTTCTTTTATAACAGGCTTAAGCAAGAAGCACTTCGTTCAGTATTTAATTTAAGAGCAAGGAGACTGAAACAAAATATGCTTTCAAATTACTACGAGCTCAGGAGATCATTACTACATTCCTAATCACATGAGCAGAGAGCTTTTCTTTTCTTCTTCAAACCTAGTTCTAAAAACTTAAACAACACAGCAACAACTAACAAAGCAGAAATAAACATAAGAAAAACTGATCAAAGACAAGTAAAGGCAGACAGATAAGTAAATGATTAAAGGAAGACAGACTACATCCCTTCTCCTTCTTTTCCGGATGAGTCTTCAATATTTTCTTCTTCAAACGGTTGGTCAACAGATGGCGGAATCCAAGGAGTCAGTATTTCTTCTGGGAAAGTAGGAAAAGCAGGGAATGGCTTCTGAAAGTTGTTGTGCAGGGCCTTCTTAATAGCTGAATCTCTTCTCTGAGCATAAATCCAGAAGGTTTGCTGTTGCATTTCTGCATGCTCAACCCGCTGCAGCAATTGGTGTTGTAATTCCAAAAGCTTGTCAACTCCTCTCAGAAGACCACCGGCTTGATAGCTTCCTTCCCTTCTCTGCAGGCGCTGAATGCTACTTGGATTAATAACACCCTTGTCAAAGAGTAGGTCATCCTCAGGATGTCTCGGCACTTTCGCCCGATCACACAACATTGAAATTGTGTTTGGGAAGAATAATTTCCCAACCTTCTTCTTCGCACAGCTCTTAATTTGATCAGAGATAATCTTCCCCACGTTTATGCTTAACTCCTTAAAAATTGCAAAAGTTAATAGGATTCTTGCCATGGATACAGTCGAGTCATGGGTTGTTGGTATAAGACGGAGCTTGACAAAGGCCAGCCACACATTTGCCTCATTGGTGAGATATGCCGCTTGGAAGGTTCTTGCTCCAGCACTTGAAATCCTCCACTGAGCATCTTCCACTCCCACCGCATTTAACTGCCGCATTTAACTGCTCCACAGAGGGAGCAGTAATCATTTCATTAAACAATGCGTGGGGGAAGTCCTCGAGGTGGTACAGGTCATTAATGGTCTTCGGTGACCAATCGACTGGAACTCCACGTACTATGGCCAAATACCCCTCTTTTGGGTCCAAATTTGCATAAAATTCACGAACAACCTGCACTCGGGCTTCGCTTGGCTGCCTTGCAAACTGCTGCCATCCATGACTTTCAATCCTGGATCTTAAAAATTGAGGTAGCGTAGTCAAATCAGAACTAAATCCTCTATCTGCCAAAAAGTCTCTTTTCTTTAACTCATTATATTTCTTCTTTGCTGTAGAAGAAATAAATCTTTCCCAAGGAAATCTCGTACTTTCCTCCACCTTTTTTTCGCCTTTTCATCCAATGCTGCAACATCATGCTCTTGTGGTCCTGTTTCCTTTGTTATAATCTCCTCTGCCTCAGATGCTTCAGCAGAGCGCTTTCTCTTCTTCCTCTTCTTTTTGGATTTCTCTGGCGACTTTTCTATTACTGCTTCATCAATCACTAGGCTTTGCACAGGTGGTTCTTCCAGCTCTTGGGTTTCTTCATGTTCTTGTATTTCTTCCAGTTCTGAAATTTCTTCTCTTTCCGCATTCTCTTCCATGTCTTCGTTAGGTTCTTCCTCTTCTACATGTTCTTGAACAATGGTTTCCTTTTCAGCAACTTCATCACTTTCGACTGGCGGTTCTGGCGTTGCCTCTTTCACTACCTTCTTCTTTCGTTTCTTTGGTGATTTTCTCTTCTCTTGCTTCGGAATGACCTCTGCTTCCACTGGTTTCGAAGGTTCACCTTCCTGAAGCTTCGATCGGCGTGTTTTTGCTGGCATTTTTTCGGCGAGAAAATAGAAGTTTCGGAGCTAAAGTGTTAGGCTTGGGGTAGCAAAGAGATGGGTTAAATCAAAGGGCTAGGGTTTAATTTAAGAACAATGATGAGGAGGGTAAACTGGTCTTTTTCGCTAGGTTTTCAAATTCAAAATCCCCCCAAAATCGCCTTGAATGACGTTATACCCTTAAAGATTGCTGACGTCGTCAGATTGATCATAAAACCCATATCGCTTTCCCAGATATTTTTTGCTGCCACACTCTCTGTATGCCTTCTTGAGATTAATCCCCAACCGCTCAAATTAAAAAAAATTTCGAAAATTGCTCTGTCTTTAAACCTGCCATACCAACCTCTTTTAATTCCTTATCCGAAAAAGGAATTTTCTCTGTCTTTCCTTTTTTTTTCTTTTCTTCCAAAATCTGTTTTCCTTTTTATTTACAAACTCATAAAAGACAAAATAAAAGATCTGCACAATAAAGAAAACCATTAAACTCCTAAAGTAAAAAAATATAAATTCAACGAACACAATAAATTCTGGAGCGTAAAAATATTCAATAATACACAATGCTCTTGCAATATCATTGTTTTGTCATTCTTCCTTCAAACTCAGGGAAGCAAGCTTCCGCTGAATTTCTTCACCCCAATAATGTTTGATTCGATGACCGTTCACCTTGAATTTTCTTCCATCTTTCTCATCCTGCAAGGTTATTGCACCATGGGGAAATACTTCCACAATTGTGAATGGACCAGACCATCTAGACTTAAGTTTTCCTAGAAATAATTTTAGTCTAGAATTGAACAGTAAAACTCTTTGTCCTTTCTCAAAATGTTTCGGCAAAAGCCTTTTATCATGCCACAATTTAGTTTTCTCCTTGTATAGTCTGGAACTTTCATAAGCAGCATGTCTCATCTCATCTAACTCATTAAGCTGCAGCAACCTCAATGCTCCATCCTGAGTATAATCAAAATTCAACTTTTTCAAGGCCCAAAATGCTTTGTGCTCTAACTCTATAGGTAAATGACAAGCATTACCAAAAACTAACCTGTAAGGTGACATACCTAAAGGTGTTTTGTAAGCTGTCCTATATGCCCAAAGAGCATCTTCCAACCTATTGGACCAATCTTTTCTATTTGGATGCACAACTTTTTCAAGTATTCCCTTTATCTCCCTATTTGACAACTCTATTTGGCCATTGGCTTGTGGGTGATAAGGTGTTGAGACCCTATGCTTTACATGATATTTTGCTAATAAATTGCCAAGCATCTTGTTAATAAAATGGGTCCCTTCATCGCTAATTAAAACTCTAGGTGTGCCAAATTGTGTAAAAATGTGCTTATGCATGAATTTCAAAACAGTTTTAGCATCATTTACAGGACAAGCCACAGCCTCAACCCATTTTGATACATACTCAACAGCCATTAAAATATTGAGATTGCCAAAGGAAGGAGGAAATGGTCCCATGAAATCTATACCCCAAACATCAAATAATTCAACCTCTAAAATGTAAGTTAAGGGCATTTCATCTCTTCTTCCTCCTTTGACAAGTATCACACGTTCTACTAAAAAAATGTGCATCTTTAAAAATGGTAGGCCAATAAAAACCTGATTGGAAGACTTTTGCTACTGTGCGCTGCCCTCCAAAATGTCCACCGTATGGAGAACTATGGCAATGCTCAAGAATTGATTGAATTTCACTTCCAAAAACACACCTTCTATAAATATTGTCAGCACAATGTCTAAACAAATATGGATCATCCCAAAAGTAAAATTTTACCTCATGGAGAAAATTTTTCAATTGCTGTTTAGACAATTCAGAAGGTAAGATGTTAGCAACCAAATAATTAGCAAAATCAGCATACCAAGGAGTTTCATTGTCCAACATTTCTGAGACTACCAATAATTGTTCATTTGGAAATGCATCTGCTATCTCAGGTTGCTGTAGCAACTGGGTCTACTGCTCTATTCTCGACAAACGGTCTGCCACTTGATTCTCTAATCCCCTTTTGTCACGAATCTCCAAATCAAATTCCTACAAAAGCAACACCCATCTTATTAGCCTTGGTTTAGCATCCTTTTTCACCAATAAGTATTTTAATGCTGCATGATCGGTGTAAACCACCACTTTGGTCCCAATGAGATACGATCTGAATTTCTCCAAAGAAAATACCACAGCTAGAAGCTCTTTCTCTGTAGTGGTATAATTCAACTGAGCTTCATTCAAGGTTTTGCTGGCATAATAAATTGGATGGATGATTCTGCCACTTCTTTGCCCCAGCATAGCTCCTACTGCGTAGTCACTTGCATCACACATTACTTCAAATGACATACTCCAATTTGGTGCGGCAATGATTGGTGCAGAAACTAATGCTGTCTTCAAGGTGTTAAATGCCCTTACACATTCCTCAGAGAATTGGAATGGTCGGTTGACTTCCAGTAAAGTACAAAGTGGCTTGGATATTTCTGAAAAGTCCTTTATGAACCTTCGATAAAATCCCGCATGCCCAAGAAAACTCCGTACTCCTTTGACTGATGATGGTGGCTCCAATTTTTCGATAATCTCTACTTTTGCTTTATCAACTTCAATTCCTGCCTTAGAAATTTTGTGCCCAAGGACAATTCCTTCTGTGGCCATGAAGTGACACTTTTCCCAATTTAACACCAGGTTAGTCTCTTCACATCTCTGCAATACCTTACCCAAATTCTCTAAACAGGATTGAAAAGATTCTCCAAATACCGAAAAATCATCCATAAATACCTCCATTATAGACTCCACCATATCTGAAAATATGGCCATCATGCAGCGCTGAAATGTTGCTGGAGCATTGCACAACCCGAAAGGCATTCTTCTGAAGGCAAATGTTCCATAGGGGCAAGTAAATGTTGTCTTCTCCTGATCTTGAGGAGCAATAGTGATCTGGTTATACCCCGAATACCCATCAAGAAAACAATAATAAGTTTGCCCTGCCAATCTATCCAACATCTGATCAATAAACGGCAGTGAAAAATGATCCTTCTTGGTGGCTTTGTTCAATCTCCTATAATCCATACAAATTCACCATCCTGTTACTGTTCTAGTTGGAATCAACTCATTGGCTTCATTAACAGTCACAGTCATGCCTCCCTTTTTAGGAACACACTGCACAGGGCTTACCCAATTGTTATCGGCAATTGGATATATGATTCCGACATCCAACCATTTGATCACTTCCTTTTTAACCACTTCTTTCATTGCAGGATTAAGCCTTCTTTGATTTTCAATGGTTATGAAATTTCCATCCTCCAAGTTAATTTTATGCATGCAAAAGGAATGACTTATACCCTGTATATCTGCCAATGTCCATCCAATTGCCTTCTTGTATTGCTTCAGCAATTCTAAAAGCAGTAGCTCATCTTCGGGGTGAAAGATTTGTTGAAATGATGATTGGCAAAGTTCCTTTTTCTCCCAAATATGCATACTTTAAATGTATAGGGAGGGGTTTCAATTCTAACTTAGGAGGAACCTTGATTGATGGTTGAATTGGTGGAGATTCTCTATCTGCAAGCTCCAATGATTCAAATAATCTCCTATACCCTGGAAATTATGTCACACTATTCACTTCAGTTCTTTTGCTGCAGAAGTCTAAATCTTTTGGTGAAATCTCTCCAAACATTAGATCATGCTGCTCTAGCAATTCAAGCTCAAAATTTTCTTGTATCACATCATCAAGGATGTGGATAGCTGAACACTGTTCTCTCTTCGCTGGGCATTTCATAGCATCTAACACATTAAATTTCACCTCCTGATCATCCACAGTCAATGTAATTGTACCCTTAGCCACATCTACTACCGTACCTTCAGTTGCCAAGAAAGGTCTCCCTAAAATGATTGGTACCTCTTTGTCCGCTTCATAATCCAAAATGATGAAATCAGCTGGAAAAATAAATTTATCCACTTGTACCAAAATGTCCTCAATCTTCCCTTCAGGATATGTGATTGACCTATCAGCTAACTGCAATGTCACAGTGGTTGGTCTTGCCTCTCCAATGCCTAATTTTTGAAAGATGGACAGTGCATGAGGTTTATGCTGGCACCTAAATCACAAAGGGCTCTTCCTACTTCTTTTCCTCCAATTGACACTGGTATTGTAAATGATCCAGGATCTCGAAGCTTGGGAGGAATGGAATGGGCAACTATATCACTACATTCCCCTGACAAAGGCATAACCTCAAATTCCATTGGTCTCTTCTTCTTGGTTAAGATATCTTTAAGGAATTTCGCATACTTTGGCATTTGCTCAAGAGCTTCTACCAAAGGAATGTTTATATGAAGCTGCTTGAAGATATCGAAGAACTTCTTGAACTGCTGATCTTGATTTTTCTTCTTTAATCGCTGAGGAAATGGTGGTGGTGGTGGCACAAATGTTGGACTCACAGTAGCTAACTTCTGTGTTACTGCTGGGCGTTTTGCTCCAGCACTGTCTTCTACTTTAGCATTCTCAGCATCCCCTGTATTTTTAACATCCTCTGTACTCTCAACATTCTTTTCTTCTTGTGACACTGAAATCTCTGATTCAACTGCCATTCTTTCCTCTGTTTGCACCGCAGACTCTATAAACTTTTGCTTTTGCTTGTTCAATTTTTCTGCTGGAACAAGAGGTTTTCCACTTCGTAGCTCAATAGCTTGCACCTGCTCCTTACCTTCTCTTTTTGGAATCTCTGTATCTGAAGGTAGCTTACCTGGAGGTCTAGTCTTCAGCTCATTGGCTAACTGCCCAACTTGTATTTCTAAATTTCTCAGATATGCTTGTTAACTTTGAATCACTGCGTCATTCTTGACCATATATTCTTTTATCAAACTCTCTAATGATGTTCCTGGTATATGTTGGTTCATTGGTTTATGCTGCGACATATTTTGTTGATTCTGCCCAAAACTAGGTGGAAAATTCATTCTGTTTTGCCCTTGATTTCTGTGTGCAACATTCCCTTGACCACTCCATGAGAAATTCGGATGGTTCCTCCACCCTGGGTTGTATGTATTAGAAAAGGGATTGTTCTTCTGCATATTCTGATGTCCCACGTAATAGATCGATGCAGGATTGGCTGGACAAAACTCAAATGTATGCCCCTCTCCACAATAAACACAAGATTCTGCTGTTATCCGATTAATTGCTGCCGCATTCTGATTTGTATTTCCCAACTGCAAGTTTTTCAGAAGATTTTCCATTGATGCCATTTTAGCACTGAGAGAAGTTAATGCATCGACTTCAAGCACTCCCCTGTTCTTTTTCCCTAGATTGTTTCTGACATCTGACCATTGAGAACTATTTGCTGAGATTCTTTCTAGAATCTCATATGCTTCATTAAAAGTCTTAGCTAGAAGGGCTCCATTTGCTGATGCATTTACCATGTTCTGTGTTTCCAGATTCAAGCCGTTATAAAACGTTTCCATCTAAATGCAGTGAGGTAGACCATGATGAGGACACTTTCTAAGTAGCTCCTTAAATCTTTCCCACGTCTCACTAAAAGTCTCGTCGTCAAACTGCTTGTAAGCAACTATCTCTCCTCTAAGTTTTGCATTTTTGGTTGGTGGAAAATACTTCATCAAAAACTTTTCTGCCAAATCATTCTACGAAGTTATGGTTCCCGGTCCAAAGGAATTCAACCATGATTTTGCTTGATCTCGCAAAGAATACGGGAACAAAATTAATCTTCTAGCATCCTTCGACACACCTTGCTTTTTGAAAGAGTCACTCACACTTAAGAAGTTTCTTAAATGCAAGTGAGGATCCTTTGAAGGAAGTCCATAAAACTGTCCAATAGACTGCAACATTTGAAACATGACGGGTTTCAATTCAAACTCGGCGGCTTCTAAATCAGGTCCAACAATTCCTGGCGCATCAAAAGTAGGCATAGCATAGGCGCGAATAACTCTCTCCCTATCATCCGCCACAAAGATAGGATTATGAGCATCATTCTGTCGACCAACTGCTTCATATGGTCCCTCTCTAGGTGGATTTCCAAAATGTTCCGGTTGATGCTCTGGTAAGTCCTCTTGAATTGCAGGTCTCACTTGAGGATTAACACGGTCCATTGTATGTTTTCTCCCTCGTTGTTCCCTTCTACGCACGTGAAATGTTCTTTCAATCTCCGGATCGTAGTGTAGAGAATGAGGAAATTTTCTCATGCACTAATGCAAACCACCTGAATTATGGCCAAACAAACAACAATCTCAGAATTCAATAAGCTCCAGTTACCAAAATTAATTTAAGTAAAAGAAAAATTGACTAGTCCCCGGCAACGGCGCCAAAAACTTGATGACTTGCTAGAGTGATGTGAATAATTATGCAATATTATGTTGTCTATGCGCAAGTGTACACATACTTTTGTAGCAAGCGATAAGTAAATTATCGAATCCACAAGAACTATTAATTCTTCTATTTACTAAATCAATACCTAGTAACTCAAATTGTAACCATTCAAATTTGTCAAGGAAATGAAATAAAATAAGTCACTATTGCTGGAACAAAATTAATGCTAAAGCAGGGAAAATAGAGGAATCGTAACTGAACGAATAATAACTGGTCTAAATACTTTTAGCTAAAACAAGGCTCGGATTAGAGGTAAATCATGCTTTAATTAAGTTACGAATTGAGTACACATTCATTCCATTCGACCCACTACAGATTTCACGGTATTCTCTTGAATCACCTAAGTATACTGTTTCATTTACATTACTTCAGCACATTGAATCCACTGTATTTTGTGTGCGTTAGGTGAGTGATTATCCCTAACCTACTCACTTAGCTAGCTACTAACCCTAACAAGGGGCTAACGTAGTTTTTAAGCTCTCAGCCCCTCCTATTCTTCCCAGAAATCAAAAGGACACTGCTCACATCGGCTGGCCAAACGGACATGAACTAATGAATAAGTCCTCTTAAAACCAAATCGAATGAAAGAAAATATACTCAGTTATAACATTAATCAAAAGCAATCATCCTCTAATCCTCACCTTATGGTGATTAGTTCATAATGTAAAAACAACAGCAGAAAAGTTGAAATGTAAACATAATGGAAATGATGCAAAAAATAAACTAAATGAAAATAGAAAACGTAGCAGAAGAAATCGGAAAGCTGCCCCAAAACATTTGACTCAGCATCGGCGTTGATCCCCTGGAGAAACCTTCCTTTTATGGAAATCTTCCGTCCATGGCCTCCCAATCGGAGCTCTCCGCCTCTCCTTCTCTCTCTCTCTGTTATTTCGGGATCTCCAACCTCCCTCCTTCAAAAAATGGCTGCCCACAATATATACTCCTTCTTTATGAAAACCAGGGCTGATTAGACAGGTCCTGAGACGTGGCGAGCTTTTGTTGGCTGAAATATGCTGATTGGACTGACATTTTCCAGCTCATTTAATGAGCAGCAATTCTCACGTGCGAAATTCGTGTTAGCCTAAATTGCCAGATTTGCTTCAGCAAACTGTTGTAAAACTGCTGCTCTTGACCTCGGTCGTCTTCCTTAATCAAGCCCTAAATTAATCACATAAAGCTCCTTAATTAGGATAATATTGCTCTAATAATAATGTTACTATATCAAAATTAATCATAGAGCAAAATGACTCAAAGTTGGGGAATTTCCAAGATATAATGAGATAAAATATGACAATTCAATCCTATAATGATACCCTATAACTCTTATTTTAAGAGTTATCAGAGACCACCACGAGTTAGTAAAGTTACTAGGGATGTATTAATTATCCACACCAGCTAGAAAGAAAAGTTTTTAAAAGTTATAGGTCACACCTGTTGAAGCATCAAGATTCATGATATGTATGTGTTTGCATGACCAACCTCAGTAGCGAGATTACTTACTGGGTATTTTTAATACTCAACATTTTCCAAAACTTTTTTTAGGTAAAAACAATGACATACAAGGCGAGTGACAAGATCATTTGCTGGTTGTGCCATGAAGTCATTGTCAACATGTCTTCCACATTTATGAAATCTCATATTTTAATGGTTTTATTTTAAAGTTAACATTGTTTCACCTTGTTTAACGATTTATTGTATTTTATGTTTTACAATGTTTTCATTGGGATCCCAAATAAAGAGTTGTAGTTGTTTTAAAGAAAAATTATTTCGCTTCATTTCATTTCTCAAGAGTTTTCAAAAGCTATTAGCATGCATACAGTAACGACCCTAGTCTGTCTAAGTCTAAAAACTTGGCTCGTTACAGACACGTTTGGCCCCTAAAGTTTGAAATTGATTTTTTAATAATCCCTGGTAGAGTTGATGCTGGTAGAGTTGATGTTAGTTTGTCTAATGGAATGATGACGTTCTATTTAACATATGTATCTAAATTTTGATGATATGTATTTTTTAAATGAGTTGAATTTTTTTTTATACTTAGAAACCAATTTTAAACTTCAGAGACTAATTATAAATAAACAAATTCAAATCTTAGGAACCAAACATATCACTTTTGAAATATCAAGAACAAAATAAAAATGAAAATCAAATCTTAATGACAAAAAATGGTAGTGATAAAAATTCAAGGACTAGATAGGAGCTAAGTTCAAATACTAAGGACTAAGTGTATAGAAATATGGTATCAATATGTGTGGTAAAAAATAAACACAAAATTGTAGTCAAAGTTTGCACAATATCAAAATGCAGGTTATTGGCATGGCATTGATGGTGAGATTCTCTTCGTTCATTTTCATCATATAAATGCAAAATCTTTCTTGTCATCAAAAGTAACCAATATTAATACCATGGTTTGTTTATATTCATAAGAAAGAACACAAATAAGGGAGTTTCGTTGCAGTCCAAGCACCAAAAAAAAAAAAAAAAAATTTGGCGAAACGCCGTGGAAATTTCCATTGGAGAGAACCTATTTGTATTGGTTTGGTTTAAGACTAAATAAGAAATATATATAATATAGAGTATGTGAAATTTTTTGATTGAGCGTACAAAAATTTAAGAACGTTTTGTGATTAACCAAATTAAATTGACTTTTAAAACTTTATTAATCTAATTGAAATAAAGTTCAAACAATGAAACTAAATTCCAACTTTTAAAATTTTATGCACCAAAATTAAAGCTATGTCTAAACTTATGTTGATCAAATTTGTAATTTAACAAATATCGTTTACTCTTTATTAACAAAAAGTTGTATAGTCAATTTAATGTAGTAGCACTTTATAAATATTTTGTCTTCACTCTCAAGCTCAATAAACTAAAACTATAAATACGTTATATATACTATCAATTATGTATCGTATTATATATATTATGAAAAGAAATCAATTGTTATTGTTGAACTTATAAAGTTATATCAATTTTTACTTTTAACTTTTAATTTCATCAAATTTCATCTCAAACTTAGATAAATTTTGCAATTTTTACTCTTTGATAATTTCTTTAAAAAATGTATTTTACTCTCATATGCTATTAATGAATTGTTGGGAATGACTTGGGCCTTGGGCCCAAAAAGTCACATAGGAAATGGAATACCCTTGTCCCACATTGGAAAGTTTACAGAAGTGGAAGTAGTTTATATAATTTAGCCAATATGTGAGTTGGTAAAAGTGGTTATAGTGGTATTAAAATACCTCCCCACATGCGCCTTGCTGCCACCATTCGTCTGGTCGGACATGAGGGTTCAGGTAAACGTGCTTGCGAGAAAAAGAAAATAATTTTTATTTCTTTTTCCTCTTAAAACCACAACGTTTTTTAAAACCATTTCGCTTTTAATTTGTTATCGTTCAAACTCTTTTTTTACCTTATTGAATCTAAAAATGTTTCTCTTATTGAATTATATAGATTTGAAAAACATAAACGATATTCTCTCATTTAATAGTGTAGATATGAAATTGGTCTTTCTCTCTTTATTTTTGGTTTGTTTTTCATACCAGTATACAGAGGGCTTTTTCCTTTTTTTGATCTTCTTCTCCTCGTTCTAATTTCCAAGCATCATTTTCGTCTTGATTCCAATCCTTTATTGACAAGTGCACGTCCTTGAAGGGTGTTGTGTTAACCTTGGGGAGCAACCGACATAAAAACGATTTAGCAATGAGATCTTGCCAAAATTGCTTTCAAGGCAGTGGTACTCAAGGCACAACAACATTCTATTTGATATATATTTTATTCAAGTTGAAAGAAGTTTACCATGTCGATGATCAAATCTGGAAAGCTGCTGCCATATCTGTCCAAATTGGAACCACTGGACGGATCCAACTATTGCCACTGGTCGCAAAAGCTTTTGATCTTCTTTGAACAACTGGAGGTCCACTACGTCCTCATCTCAGACAAATCCAAAGGCACTAATGTTACAGGCATTGTAGATCCAGAGAAGTCCATTGTTGCTGTCGATGCTGATCCGGTGCATGTCGATACCGATTCTGCCCAATCGAAATAGTTCACTAATGGCGATTGTGATAAGTTCGAGAAAGACAACAATACAGTATGCGACCATCTCCTCAACCACATGACCGACTCTTTGTTCGATCTCTTTGTCGTCCAAAAGTCTACAAAGGTAATTTAGGATATTTTGGAATCCATATATGGTAGAGATGATGCAGGAAGAATGAAATACGTGTCGGGAAATGGCTGCAATTCTAGATGACGAATGATAAACCAGTCATGGAGCAGGTTCATGAGTACGAAAATCTGGTGGCTAATGTACTGACCGAAGGCATGAAGATGTGTGAGATTCTTCAAGCGAATGTACTGCTCGAGAAGTTTTCTCCTTCTTGGAGTGACTACCACAACCACCTGAAACACAAAAGAAGGACTTGACCTTGCAAGAACTGATATGTCATATGCACACTAAAGAAGCCAATAGGCAGAAAGATAAGCTAAACTCTCAATCCTTGAATTCTATTAATGCTAACCTTGAGTCCTCTGTTGCAATAAAAGACAGGTTCAAGAACAAAGGAAAACGGGTTACTAAAGATAGAACACAATAAAAGAAGGGACATCAGTTTAAGGCTTTCAATGGAAAAATTGAAAAGTCCAAGCTGATTTGTTATGTTTGCGAAAAATTTGGACGCAAATCCTATAAGTGCAACCAGATGAAAGGAAAGCCAGATCAGAGACCTGTTCCATAGGCCAACCTTACTGAGCAAGATGACATCATTGTTGTTGTGGTCATAAAAGCCAACTTAGTGGAGAACAAGTCTGACTGGATTCTCGATGCAGGAGCTTCGAGATATTTTTGTTCAAACCGAGAGCTCTTCCATGACTACCAGGATTGTGTTGACGGTGAGTGTGTGTTCATGGGCAACTCTACCATTGTTGGAGTACTTGGAAAAGGAAAGGCTCTTCTAAAACTTACCTCTGGAAAATGTTTATCTTCAAGTGATGTATTGTATGTACCTTCACTGCGTAAGAACTTGGTGTTTGGAAGTTTGTTGAACAGGGCTGGGCTTAGAATTGTGTTTGAGGCTGACAAGGTTATCATCACCAAAAATGGTGATTTTTTTGGTAAGGGGTATTTAGCTGATGGCTTATTTGTTCTGAACACTGTTGCTACTACTACTTTGATGAATAAAAGTACTTCCCGTTCTACTTATATCATTGAATCTATTGATATGTGGCATGCTAGATTAGGACATGTAAATATTGCATCGATTAAGAGGCTTAAATCTTTAAACCTTATTAATGCATCAGAATCGCATGAAATTAGTAAATGCTCTACATGTGTAGAAGCTAAATTTGCCAAAAATCCTTTTAAGCCTGTCACAACTAGAAGTACAAAATTACTTGAACTAATTTATTCTGATTTGGCTGATTTCAAAAATACTACAAGTAAAGGTAGTAAAAAATATTATATATTGTTTGTTGATGATTTTCTAGATATAGAAAAATTTATCTCTTATAATCAAAAGATTAAGCAAGTAGTATATTTCTGAAATACAAAGCTGAAGTAGAGAATCAATTGGATAAAAAGATAAAAATGTTAAGATCCGATAGAGGTGGTGAATACAGTGATAAATCTCTTAAAGAGTTTTGTGAATGAAACAAAATTATCCATGAAACTACTACACCATATTCTCCTGAACAAAATGACATAGTTGAACGTAAGAATAGAACATTAAAAGAAATGATGAATGCTATGTTATTAAGTTCCAGTTTATATGACAATATGTGGGGGGAAGCTGTGCTTTCTGCATGTTTCATTCTTAACAGGGTTCCTCACAAAAGGCTGGATAAGACACCATACGAAATGGGGAAAGGTTATTCACCTAATCCAAGTTATTTGAGAGTGTGGGGGTGCTTCGCTAAAGTAGCGTATCCAGCATTCAAGAAACCTATGGTTGGATCTAAAACCTTTGATTGTGTTTTTATTGGTTATGCTTAAAATAGTGATGCATATAGATTTATGTGCTTAAATGATAAATCAATTTGTGAATATGGAGATGCTGTATTTTTTGAACATATCTTTCCCATGATTAAGGTAGCTAGTGAGTAAGTTAGTAATAAGAAAGTCGATATCTCAAAATATGACCAGGTATCTATACAAGTATGATCTACTTCTGATAGTTTGCATGAGTTTGAACCTAGAAGAAGTAAGAGGCAAAAATTTGATAAAAGTTTTGGTTGACTTTTTAATTATTTTTCTAGTAAAAAATTTAGATAAGATAGACAATCAATTTGCTTGCATGTTTTTAATAGATGGGGATCCTAAAACCTACCAAAAGGCTTTAAGTTTTGTAGACTCGAATTTATGGAAAGAAGCAATTAAGAGTGAATTAGATTCTTTACTTATGAATCAAACATGGGACTTGGTAGATTTGCCTAAAGGTAATAAGCCTATTAGATGCAAATGGATTTTCAAAAAGAAAATTAGACCAGATGGATCAATTGAAAAATTCAAAGCTAGATTAGTGGTTGTGGGATATACGCAAAAATAAGGTATAGATTACTTTGCTACTTATTCTCTTGTGACTAAAATAGCTACTATTAGAGCTTTAATTGCCTTTGCAGCTATTTGTGGTCTATTAATGAAGGGAATATATAATTAAACCCAAGCGGAAGTGTAGGAATCGGTTTGAGTTTATTTAGAATTAAATAATAATATTATGGTTAAGCATAACATACCTAGAAAATAATATTATGGAGAATATTCTGGTGGATCTTTATCTCTTTCACAAAGTCTTCCTGGCTATGACTCGAACACAGGACCAAGGCTTGTGGGAGCCTCTTGAAAGAAAATCCTCAAGGGATTGGAGAGGAAGAGGTCTAGAGATAATTCTCTAATTCTCTCTATTGAGGAGATGTGTGTTGTGAAGAATGGCTCAACCCAAGGGTCCTATTTATAAAGACCAAGGGAAAATCTTTGCCATAATTAAAATATTATATTTTAATATCTAATATATTAAAATATATCTTGTATTTATTTGAATCTCATTCAAATCTCCTACGATATTTATTTATATGAATCTTATTCAAATTCTATAAATATCTTTTATTTAATATATCAAATATACATTAATTATTTTAATATTTAATGTATCAAATACAATAAATATATTTTTCTCTTTTATATTTAATATATCTAATATATTAAATATTAATTTAAATACTTCAAATTAAATATTAAATTTGAACATTTCAAATTTTAATATTTAATGTATCAAATACAATAAATATATTTTCCTCTTTTATATTAATTTGAACACTTCAAATTAATATTAATTTGAACATTTCAAAATTTTCTTTCAACTAAATTGATCTTTTAGTGTTACTATGAGCTAGCAATGGGACCTTATGGACCTACAGATTATAAGCTCCAATGATACAAAATTAATTAATTAAACTCTTTAATTAATTAATTAATTTTCATTCATTAACTATAGGTCACTTCACTATAGACCTAGAGTTGCACTCTTATGCACTGTAGGACAAGTTGTGTCCATAGATATAATCATTACATGCAAGTCGATCCTTCCAGAGTTGTTCGTAATTACAGTTGGGTCAAAAGTCTGTTTTACCCTTATCATTACATCTTGCACCTTAAGTACCACTGATTCTCTAATGAACAATCTGTTTATAATCTTATTATAAACTAAGTGCCTCTCGGCCCAGTGAGAGGGTGGGGCCCCATTGTTCAAGTCCCAAAATTAGCACTTAAGGGAACTACTCATAACTTACCCTATATGGAAATGAGTGAATTCCATCTTGTGAGATTATGTTCCCAGCTCCCTATTTGGTAAAGTCCTCAAAATGGTAGGCATATTGAATCGACTACAAAAGCCACTTTCACCCATCCAAATCAAAGGACAAGCCCTCACATACAGGAGTTCATAACTCATTCAGGATTAAGATCGAGTCGCATATGATCATCCTGATGAAATATTAATCTTCTCAATTAACGGATTTATAAGGTGAGATTAAATATTTCGTGGTCCAGTCTTATACAAACTCATTGTATAAGATACCCTCACTCACATGTCTCCACATGAATGATTTGGATCAAATCATTTGTAACTATTACAAAATGGGCCGTATCAATAGTGTTACCAGAATAAGGCACCCAACCTTATCCATATACTATGACTCTTTAGGTTATTTCTTGAACACGATCCACCTGTATGTCAACCAAATACTGTTCAAGATTACACTAATAACCTTGGATTTTTCATATAATGGATAATATTATATTGCAAATAAAATAATAAAAATTATTATTAATTATTAAATAATTAATTAATTACGAGGCTTTAGGACATAAATTCCAACAATTAATACATCAAATGGATGTTAAAACGACATTCCTTAATGGTGTTTTAGAGGAGGAAATATATATGACACAACCTGAAGGCTTTGTAGTTACTGGTCAAGAGAACAAGGTATGCAAGCTTAAAAAATCTCTTTATGGCCTTAAACAAGCTCCCAAACAATGGTATGAGAAATTTAACAAAACTTTAGTAAACGATGATTGTAAAGTAAATTTTTCTGATACATGTGCTTATTCAAAATTATTTGGTGCTAATTGTGTGATTATATGTTTGTATGTTGATGATATACTAATTTTCGTTACAAACTTAAATGTGATTAATAATACCAAGTCCTTTTTATTTTCTCAATTTGAAATGAAATATTTAGGTGAGGTTGATGTGATACTCGATTTAAAATAAGAAAAACCGAAAATTGATTCTTGTTATGTCAATCACACTACATTGAAAAATTGTTAAAGAGATTTGATTGTTTCGATGATGCTCCTGTAAGAACACCTTATGATGCTAGAATGAGTCTTAAGAAAAATAAGGGTGATAGTGTTTCTCAATCTGAATATGCAAAAATTATAGGAAGCGTTATGTTTCTGATAAATTATACTAGGCCTGATATTGCATATGCTGTCAGTAGACTGAGTAGATATACACATAATCCTAATAATAATCATTGGACTGCTCTTCGTCGTTTATTAAGATACCTTAAAGGTACAATGGATTTATGTTTTGCATTTTAACAAGTTTCCTACAATGTTAGAAGGATATTATGATGCAAACTGTTTAACAGATAACGATGAGGTGAGCTCTACTAGTGGTTATGTATTTCTTTTAGGTGGAGGAGCTATTTCATGGAAATCAGCAAAGCAAACATGCATAACACGAGCCACCATGGAATTAGAATTTATAGCTCCAGAGCTAACAGGGTAAAAGGCAGAATGGCTGAGAAGCCTACTTGGAGACGTACCATTATGGCGGGCGTCTGTACTTGTCTCTTTACATTGCGATTCACAAGCTGCCATAGGAATTGCCAAAAACAGTGCATAACGACAAAAGAAGGCATATATGACTAAGACATGGAGTTGTGAAACAAATGTTGAAGAGTGGAGTTATCTCCTTGGAATATGTGCGGTATGAGAGAAATCTAGCGGATCCTCTCACCAAAGGCCTAACAATGAGAGTAATTCTAGAGTCTTCAACATGTATGGGTTTAAAGTCCATGAAATGAATCCATAACCCAGTTTGTTTAGGTGGTCCAAATATGGACTTGATCGACGACTGAAAAGTTTTCATAGCTCTTTTTTGAGTGGTTTGTCTCTAACAGACTTGATGAAGCAATTAACGTGATTGTGAAGGTGTAGCTGCCTTCTATGAAAGAGTATAAGGATCTCTTTCTAGAGTTTTCACGGTGACCTGAGGTTTTATGTGCATGGCCATAAAAAGCACAAGATATACTGTTGTATCGCAGAATCAAGATAAAATACAAAGACTGAAACATGTTGTGGGGGTCTCAACTATAATTATTTAAAGTTCAAGAGGTAACTCACTTTATTTAATTAGGTTGTTGCCCTACATCACTATACATCAATTCAAATCGAAAGATATTGGTGCTTAAGTTTATTCTCCTTTCTTTGATCAAGAAACTATTATTTTATTATTTTATTTTCTTTTATTTCGCAAGTCATTTGTGGGGGATTGTTTAGAATGACTTGGGCCTTGGGCCCAAAAAGTCACAAAGGAAATGGAATACCCTTGTCCCACATTGGAAAGTTTAAAGAAGTGGAAGTAGTTTATATAATATAGCCAATATGTGAGTTGGTAAAAAGTGGTTATAATGGTATTAAAATACCTCCCCACACGCACGCCACTACTGCCCTCCATCCTGTCAGATGGGCGGGTTCGGGTTTGGGTAAACGTGCAAACATTTTTTTTACCTTATTGAATCTAAAAACGTTTCTCTTATTGAATTATATAGATCTGAAAAACGTAAATGGTATTCTCTCATTGAATAGTGTAGATCTTAAATTGGTCTTTCTCTTTTTATTTCTGGTTCGTTTTTCATACCAGTATACATAGAGCTTTTTCCAATTTTTGATCTTCTTCTTCTCGTTCTAATTTTCGAGCATCATTTTTGTTTTGATTCCAATCCTTCATTAACAAGTGCATGTCCTTGAAAGGTGTTGTGTTAACCTTGGGGAGCAGCCGATATATTTAGCACCAAGGTCGTGCCAAAATTGCTTTCAAAGCAGTGGTAATCATGGCACAATAGTTTTTACAGTTTGGCTAAAAATTCAAATTTTTCTTAAGACAAAGTCTATTGTAAAAAAATGATGAGGAAAAAAAATACTATTTTCAAAAACTAAAAACTAAAAACCAAAAACTAAGACCCCGTTTGACAATCATTTGGGCCCCGTTTGATAACCATTTGGTTTTTGGTTTTTGGTTTTTGAAAATTAAGCTTGTTTTCCCCCAATTTCTCTACAATGGTTTTCATCTCCCTTAAGGAAGTATTTGAATTCTTAGCCAAATTCTAAAGACAAAAACAAGTTTTTGAAAACTACTTTTTTTAGTTTTCAAAACATGGCTTGGTTTTTTAAAACATAGGCAAAAAGAATATGATAAAACAAGTAAAACCATAGGTGGGAGTAGTATTTATAAGCTTAATTTTTAAAAACCAAAAACCAAAAACCAAATGATTATCAAACGGAGCCTTGGTTTTTGGTAACGACCGGTTTATTTAGAAACATTAATTTTGAATTATGGAAATCAAGTTGGATAAAATTTCTTAAGTATATTGATTTTAGAGTGAATTTGAAATTTTGGAAGGTTAGGAGGGCAAAAATGGAAAGAAATAATGGTTAAAAGGGCATATTAGTAATTTAATAATAATAATAATAATAATAATAATAATAATAATATTTTTTCACCATCCTTATCATCTTCTCTTCTTCTTCTTCCTCAAATTTTTCTTACTCTCTCCCGAAGGTCTCGCCGGCAGCTCTCTCTCTCTCTCTCCCTCCGACCGAACACCCATCTCCATCGATTTTCTTCTTCCCCGCCGAACACCCACTCATCGCCGGTATCTTCTTCGTCTTCTTCCTCTGCCGGCAGCCACCACGAACCAGACCGCTCGAAACCTCGCCGCCGATCGAGAGTTTCAGCCGCACCTCTGTTGTCTATCGCCGGTGAAGCCCACTGCAACTCGCTGTCGAACACCGCCGCACAAGCTCCCAAGTCGCGTTCAACACTTCGCCGGACGACTCCTCGACGGTTCTGCAGCTCGTGAACCTCACTCGAACTGCCGCAGCTTCGCCGGAGTCCTTGAACGCGCCGGTGTTGCAGCTTCTGTCTCGCCGGAGTTCGTTTATTTCAGAAAATCGTCGGTTTCGGTAAGTTTGAAACCCAGATCCGCGAGCCTCGCACGAAAACGAGACCTCACGCGCTCCCACGCGCTGATCGGAGTCCTCACGCGCCGGCCACGCGCGCCCACGCGCCGCCGTCCGCCGCCCCACGCGCCGCCGTTCGCCGGAGTTGGGTAAATATTGCCATTTGGTCCGTTTCGTCGAGTTATTAATGTTAGAATGTGTTTTAGCGTAATTCGGATGGTTTAAGACACGTTTAGGAAACTTTTTAGGTGAATTGTCGAGGACCTTGGATTGTACTTGGAGTGGGAACTCGAGAAGCTCATTACTAGTGGAGAAAGGGTATTTTAGTAAGTAAAGATTTAAGGTAAGGGATCTCACAACGAAAGAAGTTTTCGAAACCTAAAGCTAGCTCTATATTTACTTTGAAAGTTTATGTTTTTCGTGTTAAGTATTTAAGAAAGAAAGTGTTTTATATGTATATTCCTTTATACGCTAGTTCCATGAGTTCTATTTGAGTTTTCATGTTAAAAAGAATGGAAATGATATGTATGTCTTTGAAATGCGATTGTCTTGATTTATGCATTCATAACTATGTTCTAAAACGAATGGGACCTCATGCATGTGTTGTGTGCTCATGAAAAGATTTATGTAAGGCCGTGACGATAATTCTCCCAAAAGTTTTATGTGGGTTATGAGGGAACCCGAGTCTTCGGACTCTCTATGCTCCCGGGGTTCGAGAGTGCCCCACGATGGTAGCCGACGGGCTTGAGTCTTCGGACTCCACGATGGTAGCCTTCGGGCTGAGTCTTCGGACTCCACGATGTATATTAGCTTTCGAGCTCAACTCTCAGAGTTAGGGGAGGACTCTATTCGATGGAAAAACTATGTCTTCGGACTATTCACGAGGCCCTCGGGAGAATTTAATCGTTCACGAGAGCCGCGAGGAAAAGTACATGGTTTATAAAACGAATTTTAGGTCCCCTACTAAAGCGATGGTTTACGATGGTTTTATGATTTAAAATGACATGTTGCATGCGATTGAAACTCTTACTTTGAAACTATGAGTTACTTACTGAGTATTATTCGTTAATACTCACCCTTTTCCTTTTTTAAAAATGTTTTCAGGTAAGGCTAAGATCGGCCCTAGCGCGTGACCGGAGATCAGCTACTCGAGTCATGGGAGCCGACCGATCGCTATTCCGCTTCTTTTATGTTTCTGGATGTACATAGAACTCATGTCACGTTTTTAAATGTTTAGGAGGATGTTTCAAAGTCTTTTAACCTTTCTTTGTAAATCGTGCACGTGTATTTGGCTTTCTATGTTTGAATTCACTTGGTCTATGCTGTCTGAACCCTAGCATCATATTGAGAAGTTTGTTGGATGCTAGGAGGTTGTTAGAAAATCTTAGAAGTGTGTTTTTCTATGTCTTATCAGGTAAGGGTCCAATTTTTGGTTTTCGCGTAGTTACGTCGTTATGCTGCCGAAATTTTCGGTTATATAGCGACGTGACTTAGTAATGACTCTTAGGTAGCGTGTTGAGCCTATAGGGTCGTTACATTTTTGGTTTTTAGTTTTTGAATGTTGAAGGAAAAATTGACCATAGTTCTTTTAGTCCGGAGAAGATAAATGGAGGCCATGCACCGAACCTAGATCATGGGTGAAAAGAACAAGCCAACCAAATTTGGCTAGTCCCAGCCAATTAAGTTAAACTGGCCGAGTCGACCAGGCTGAGTCGGATTGATGTGGCCACTTGATAATATGGGCCCAAGCCCATTATGGATATTCCAAAAATCCTAATCCTCCTTATAAATAAGAGGATTAGATCAGCCGTAAAGGTATGCTCATTAAACCCTAGCTCATACCACACACACTCCGATGCCTAATGAGCAAGAACATGAGTAATGCAAACTGAACCGCATAAAAGGAAGAATCTGATTAGGATAGGCATCCTCGTAGGGTATTGATTAGAGGACAAACTTTTCAATGCAACCTGAACCCCGAGAATCAACACTCTATCACAGATTTGTCCCTACCTCCTCCACCTCCACCAAGAAGAGGTCGGCTTAATGTTGCGTTGTTTTAATTGCTCGCAATTAACCGCAAGTGTACGATGTCAAGTTTTAATATTGTGATATTGAATATCGAGTTATCGTCTCCATAGAGATTGGGTTTTCTTTAGATTAATAAAGTACCATCGTTAATTATGCCCAATTTTATCTAGAGAAATAAAACTTTAGATGAAAGAAAATAAAAGTAAGCTACTTATTTACAAGGTTGGAGTTCGATTTTCAAAGAAGAATTGAGATATTGATTTTCAACAACAGAACATATTTTATTTTCCTAAGACATATACTACATTCAACCATTATAAGCCAAGGAACAACTAAATTAATTAATTGACTTTTTCAAATCCAATTAAAACTCATGCAAGAGAACTAAATCACTTTTTAGTCTCATTAATTAATCAAGCATGGCATTAAGAAATTCCTTATAACAACTTTTTATAATAAAACATTCATTCTCATGCAATGTTCTACTATCAATCATGCAACTAAATCTAATTCAAGTCTTACTTTCTCAAGCTAAAACTCAAATTGACAAGAATTAAACTTTGGCCAAAAGTTTAGACATTCAACACAAGAAACATGAATAATGCTACAATATAGTATAAACTAACTGAAAATTAAATTCTAAACATAAGTCTTAAGAAGTCTCATTACTCAAGTTCAACATTACAAACTCAAAAACTCCTAATAATCTAAACTCACAACAATAATGTAAAGAGATAAAGAGAGAAACTTGTGGACGTGTGCCAATCCTCATTTTCATTGTGATATACCATGATCTCGAGCTTCGAGTCTCCTCCTTAGCTCTCACAAGTGCCCTATAGGTTCTAAAACAGAGTGTGAATCGAGATTGGGTTCTTCTTCTGTAAAAACGGCTCCTTTTGCACAAAAGAAAATTTTCCCTTTATATCATCGAGGCAGCGTTGCAACACTAGGAGCAGCGTTGCAACGTTGTCCCTTTGAATCAAATAAAGAAGGAAAAATTTTCAAGGCTGACATTGCAACACTATACACAGCGTTGCAATGCTCTGTGTGTTGTCTGCTAGGTTTGAAGGACTGCATGTATGACGTTGCAACGCTCTATATAGTGTTGCAACGCTCTATATAGCGTTGCAACGTTATATTGTCGGGCCTATTTGCTTGTGCACTTCTTATCCTTGTCTCTTTGACCCAAAAGTTTTCCTTTAAGCTTATTTTTGTCTCCAAACCACTCCAAATCCTTGATTTGGCTCTCAATTCTCAAATCCTGCAATTCATGACATAAAAGCATCAAAGTCCACTAAAAATACACAAAACTAACTTAAATCTAAGCCTAGAAATAGCACCCTCTTGTGTGCTATCAAACGCCTCTAAACTTAGATTTTGCTCCTCCTTGAGCAAAATGTAGTAGGATAATATTCTTAAAAATTCAATGCAAGATTAATGACTCAAACGTTAGTGATCTAACTGACATAGAACAATAAAAGAAAACCTTGGCACACCCCTTTATCAAGCGAATTTAAATTCTAGCTATTTATTTCCTTGTGTGTGTGTGTGTGTCTAGCCTTCTTTCTATCAGTTTCTACTAGCTTAAGACAATTTTACATAGTCCTTCATTCGTTTCTCCCTATACTGGTCCTAAGTTCTAATCTCTAGTCTCCACACACCACAGTCGGCAATCTACTTAAGCATTAACATTTTTTCCACTGGAGCTACTATCCCCAAAACTTATCTTTTTTTTTTCCTTTCTAAGACCCTAGCTTTCACACTTCCACTGTAGGGACCCTTATCCAAAGCACTCACTCAATGGATGGCCTAACTGATCACAATGGAGGTAGCTCTTTTGATCCCCTCACTTTAAGCACACATTATTGATGAAACATGTTTTAATTTCTTAAACATGAGAAAAAATCGATAAAGATAAAAAAAATATTTTTTCTTGCTTCAACGTATTTCAATCACAAACTTTCATGCAGTTCAACTATTAATTAGTTTTTAAGCCTATCGGGGTGACAACAACCTCTAGATTCAATAAAGCTATCCCAAGAATTCGAACCTAATAGAAAGTCAGTTATGTGCTTAATGTGTTGTAAGGAAATTAAAGAAAAAATTTAAATGTTCACAATTTAGGGCATGCTTCCAGAATTCATTCTATTGCAAAAAAAAAAAAAAAAAAAAAAAAAAAAAAAAAAAAAAAAAATCCAAGTTGGCATGACAGTAGGGAGAAACTATTCCATAAGAGATTCCTAAAATGGGACAAAAAAACACCAAAACGATCGAGGTCCTACAAAACGGGAACGAGATTTACTTCGCACTCTAAACAACCTAGACTAGGAAAGAAAAACAAATAAGAAATAGCAAGTAAAAGAAAACTTAGGTTGCCTCCCAAGAAGCGCTTTCTTTAACATCTTTAGCTAGACGATGCTCATGTGGTGGGTCAGTTCTTGCTTGAGTCCTTACTAATGCAATTCATTGTCAATACCCATTCTAGTGGATCCTTTTTCACAATCATCTCAGAAAAATCATTAGCTAACAATCAACTATATCGACAACCATACCTTTGTTGGGATATATGCCCCAAAGCCTAATAATTAATGATTTCCTTAATAATTAACAATAATTTTAATTATTTTATTTGTAAAATAATACTATCCATTGTATGAAAAATCCAAGGTTATTTGTGTAATCTTGAACAATATGTGTAGTTGACATACGGGGGGGATCGTGTTCAAGAAATAACCTAAAGGGTCATAGTATATGGATAAGGTTGGGTGCCTTATTTTGGTAATCTATTGATACAACCCACTTTGTAATAGTTACAAATGATTTGATCCAAATCATTCATGTGGAGACATGTGAGTGGGGGCATCTTATATAATGAGTTTGTATAAGACTAGACCATGAAATATTTAATATCTCTTTATAAATCCATTAATTGAGAAGATTAATATTTCATCAAGATATGCGACTCGATCTTAATCTTGAGTGAGTTATGAACTCCTTCCTGTGAGGGCTTGTCCTTTGATTTGCATGAGTGAGAGTGGCTTTTGTAGTTGATTTAATAAGCCTACCATTTTGGAGACTTGACCAAATAGGGATCCTACAAGATGGAATTCACTCCTTCCCATATAGGTTAAGTAGATGACTAGTTCCCTTAAATGATGATTTCGAAACTTGAACAATGGTGCCCCACTCTCTCACTTGCCCGAGAGGGCTTAGTTTATGGTTTGATCATAAACAAATTGTTCATTAGAGGATTAGTGGTACTTAAGATGCAAGATGTAATTACGAGGTAAAATAAACTTTTGACTCAGCTGTGATTACGAACAACTCATGAAGGATCGACTTACATGTAATGGTTATATCCATGGACACAACTTGTCCTACAGTGCATAAGAGTGCAACTCTAGGTCTATAGTGGAGTGACCTAAAGTTAATGAATGAAAATTGATTAATTAAAGAGTTTAATTAATTATTTTTATATCATTGGAGCTTATAATCTGTAAGTCCACAAGGTCCCCTCGCTAGGTCACAGTAACGCTAAAAGATCAATTTAGTTAAATGAAAATTTTGAAATGTTCAAATTAATATTTAATTTAAAGTGTTCAAATTAATATTTATTATATTAGATATATTAAATATAAAAGAGAAAAATATATTTATTGTATTTGATACATTAAATTTTAAAATAATTAATGTATATTAGATACATTAAAGAAAAGATATTTATAAAATTTGACTAAGATTCAAATAAATAAATATCGTAGGAGAATTTAAAAGATTTGAATAGATTAAATATATGTATTTTAATATATTAAATATTAAAATATATTATTTAATTATGGCAAAGATTTGCCCAAAGTCTCTAGAGTTGAGCCAATATATCACACATGTCCTCAATAGAGAATTAGAGATTTCTCTCTAGACTTCTTCCTCTTCGATCCCATATTTTCTTTCAAGAGGCTCCCACAAACCTTGGTCCTGTGTTCGAGTCATAGCAAAGAAGAAGTTATGGATATTCTTAGAAGACAAGTAAAGAGCCACCATAATTTTATCTCCATATTTAAGTCAAGGTATGTTTTGCATAGCCTAAATTAGTTTTCATTTAATTCTAAAATAAAATCAAAGTCGATTCCAATGCTTCCGTTGTAGGTTGAATTTGATTATTCCCTTCAATTGATATCAGAGCATCTTTGATTTTATTAAGAATTAAAGCTTGTTATGGTGGGTTTTAATTTTCACATATGTGATATATTGTGATTTGCAAATTGATTGTTTAGGCTATTTGGCATTAGTTTTATTGCATTTGATTAGATAAATTGTAATTTTATTTTCCAAAGTCGTGTACTTTAACGAGGAAACAAGAATCTGTTTCAAAGAGATTGTGATTATGCATAAAACAAAAACAACATTCAAATGAGATTTGAATTATGCCATGATAGAAAGCAATTGTATATATTTTAAAGAGTTAAAATATACATACATGCTTGGGGAAGAAGACAAATTAGTCTTCTCAAGTGTTTCACCAAATATTGTCTTCTTGTGTGTATGACACAAGCAGCCAATGAATCCAACGAAGTGGAACATTATTTTTAGAAGGATAAAAGGTGCAAAATTGAATTTCCAGATGAGTGTTTCATTTCAACAGCCAAGCAAATTCTTCAAGCAACGTGTGTTTAAATCGGCAGTTGGGACTCATTTGGTGAAGACGCTGCTGCCGGCGACGATTTATTTCACGATAGTTTAGGCGGCTGAAGCTAAATTTGAATTGAAATTAGGGATTTTGAAAACCATAATTTGAGTAAATTCCAAAAGAAAATAAATTGAAGACCAAGATATGTCTTGGAAATTCAAATTATGTAATTTTGAATTTAGTCTTTAATTTCTAGGATATGTCAAATATATCGGTCAATTTTGCTAGTTTTAATTTAATTATGCATGAGATGTATGTTTTAAATTAATTGATTGTTGCATAAAGTATGTCATTTATATTAAAATCTCACCATAGGTTAAGCATGATCATGCATCTTAATTATTTTTTAATATAATTGCTATATTTTGGAAAATTTGACTAGGTTGTTTCCTAATAGAATTAAGATATTTTTTCTAATAAGTTTATATTTTCCATGTCTTTGAATATAATTATTATATTTAAAAATTGATTGGAAAATTGAATTAGGATATTTTCTTTCTTAATTGGAATGCATGTTTTCTTAATCGGATTAAGATATTTCCTAATAGGATTAGGGTTTTCTTAAAATAAAGATATTTCTAATTCAAAATTGTTTAAATTTTGAATTTAATTTAATCTTTATTTGTTTCTAATGGGATTAGACTTTAGAATAATCTTTTAATTTTGTTTTAAAGGGTTTAAAATAGTAGAATTTCAAGATTATCCATGAAATGAATTAATTTTTAATAGGAATAAAAACATTGCTTAAATTCACTTAGGTTCATTAATCTAGTAGTTAATAGTTAATTAAATATTAATAAATTTAAAAAAAAAATTGACTGTATGGAAACTCTGTCTATGGAAAGTTCTGTATAGACTAGGGTATTTAAGCTGACCGAAAAGGAACATCTCTAACTGAGAACTGACCTGGGAGTTGAATTAGTCAAATTTTATGTATTTTCACTAAGCATGATTATAATGTGATTAGTTTTTTTTTCTTTTTTTTTGAAATAGTTTAAAATTTTAGTAATTCACATTAAAATAAATCTAACCAACATAAGGGTTATGAAGGGTAGATTGAGGAACTTAGATAAATGAGATTAACCTAATTTATCTAAGTAAATAGAAAACCCTATTTCAAAATACTTAGTAGGAGAATGACATGTCAAGATATGCTAGGATCTTTATTTTTGATTCACATCGTGAGATTCATGCGGGACCTTGTGGTGGCTTCTGGACCATCCTCCCTACAGAAGGTGTTTGCATGGGGTTAATATCAGGGTGAATTTCTTGAGAAATAACTATAGTAACTGGGAGACGGAAATGTGTCAACATATCCTACTGTCTCCATCATTTGTTCACATCGTAACACTACAACAAACATGACTTTTAATGACAGTTTAAAAAACTTCACGCGCAGAAACAATGACGGTCAAAGAAAAAATCGCGCAAAAATGAAAAAGGAAAAAAATTTACGTATCTTTACCTTTAATATCGGTCATTGACCGACATTATATGTTCTTTTCTTTTTTCATTTTTACTTTTGCGCCTTTCCTTCATTAACCTAAACTTCCTTTCTCTCTAACACACCAATTTCTTCTCTTCTCCCCGTGGGTCTGTGCCCTTCACCAACACCGTTCGCTGTGAGTTGCTTTTCAACGCAACGTAAGTCACCAACGTTCATGGATTTCATTTTTCTGTAGTTAGCAGGTTCTTCGTGGCAGTCCAAATCTGTAGTTGTTTGTGGGTTTGTTCGCTGTTTGTTTGTACGTGGGTTTGTTCGTCGTCTGTCTGTTCGTGGTCGCGCCTTCTATTCGTGTGTTTCATTCTTCGTTGTTTGTTGGTTTGTTTTCTATGTGGTCTAGATCTGTATTACTTGCAACCGCCATTTGTGTGTCGTCACAGATTTGATCGGAGATTTTTAGATCTACACCGAATCGTCACAGATTTAATCGGAGATTTTCAGATCTACACCGAATCGTCTCAGATCCAAGTCAGATCTCTTCAGATCTACACCGATAGTGACTGCACCTTTTACTTTTCTTTCAATTCCTGGAAAATGTGAACATTTCTTTGTTTTGCTTGCTATGTTGTTCTTGAGAAGTAATCAAACTTTCTTTTTTCATTAGTAATCTCTGTTCTTGTACTGCTGGTTCAAAATTTTGAACATATTTGTGAAAATTTTCTTGTTTGTCTTTCTGTTGCCATTTACGTGCATCAACTATAGAAACAGGAAGGCATACCCCCTCGGATGTTCAAAGCAGTTATTGCCGCCAGCCATCCAAAATTTTCTACGATGAGGCAGCAGGTATGTTCACATTGTAAGTTTATTATTTATGCAAAATGTTTTTTTAATGGAAAGTCTTGATTTGCTTTATTTGAATTTTGCAACTAGTATATTACGGATCTAGGTCAGTAGATGTGGTTGCATAGATGTGGTTTCATCTTTTCTCCACTTTTCTCAACCAACCCTCTGGCTTTACACTATGGATTCTTTTGAGATTTTATTTTCATGTTTCTAATTTTATTTTAATGAAGAAGCCAATTACAGAAAGAGGCTCTTGTTCAAATGAATCAGAGATAAAAAGGTAATAAAAGAAAGTCCTTAGTCACCGAGACCAGTTCTCTTGAGTTATGATGAAGCATAGACCTTATACTCCCTTGGTCGGTGTGGAGCTAGAATTGAATCCTTCAATATCTAACTGGTTACTTTAAGTAGACTTTGGGGCAAAAGGGAAAATTGTGGATGTTTAATTGGTTCAGGTATTTTCTTACCATTGTCAAATGTCAAGTTCACTGTACCTTTAAGAAGTTGGGATGTTTGAATTGTCTTATGGATAGAGAATCTGAACAACAAAAGAGGATTGTTTCAAGAGATCACGGAAGTGAATGATAATTTATAAAATATGAAAATATCGATTGGCATATATATGTATGTATTGATCTTTGTGTCTCTATCTTGTCTATATTCTAATTTGTGGAATATAATGTGGAGTTCAAGATGGATAGAAGTTCATCTTATAAGGTATAGGCTTATATGTTGTTTTCATTCTAGTTTTGATCCATGTTCTGAACTGGAATATATCTTCAACCACAAAGATACAGGCCCCTTCCTTGTTAGCAGGGCAAACCATGAGATAGAGAGTTTAAGAGAAGGTTTCTATTATTTGTTACTGACCAAGATTTGTTTCTATTAATCACCAATCACCATCAGTTTTGGTGCCAGCTCTTCGAACAGTTGGAAACATTGTTACTGGTGATGATGCTCATACACAGGTACTTGGTTTATATTATTTATTCGATGGTCTTTCAACTAGTTTAATTTCTTGATGTATTGATCATTATACCAAAAGGAACAGACAAGTGGTATTTAACTTTTTTTGTGTTGCTAATCCCATCCTATAAATCTACTTTTTCTCTTGACATACCGTTATCATCATACTTATGTTCTATGAATGTTCTAAATCTATTTTAATTCTCTGATTTAGAACAGAATCCTGCATTCTTTAGTAATGTTTTATCACAAAATTTATGAATCAATTGCTATGGACAGTCTTTCATTTCAGTTGGTACTTTAAAAAGTTTTTTTTTTTAATTGAAGCACTCGAGAAGGGACACTAATTTTGACCTTGAGGTCACCAACACCTAGACTAATGAAGGTGGTTTTTGGCTCCAAGTTTGATTACATGTTTATTAAATTTTCAGTTGCTTTCCAATTTTCAATTGGCTATATTTTTTTTAATTGTTTCTTCTTCTTCTTCTTCTTTTGCTCTTGTTATTGTTCATTGTCAGTTACTTTTGTCACTTTTCAGGGCTAAAATTTGGGTACAAAGCTGTTGACATTATGAAGGGAGATCATTTGAGTCATGGTAATGATATCTCATCTTTTTGACATCATCAATCTCTAGTCATCGCTTTATTTCATTTTCTTGTCAACCTCTCTTTCATCAACTTGTTTAAATTTGCAATTTCACTGTTATGTCTACTTATTAGTGAGAACTAAATAGTCTTGATGAAAAAAGTTTATCTTTGCTCTTTACTGGATTGGACTAATGGGTTAAAATTGTTTAACTTATATTTTACTAATTTTGTTGTATCAACTCATCAAGCATCCAAAAAAAAAAAAAAAAGCATCAAACTATTATAGTGCAAAATAAACTAGTTGGTGTGACTCCATGACCTTCTAGAGCCTACGAACTAAACTTGTTTTGTGATGTTGATTCTTATTAACATGTTTGTAGTTGATTTTAAACTTTTTGATTATTGTTTTGTAATATTGATACTTGGTAATATGTTTGGAGTTTATTGGATATGGTTGTATGGCTATCCTGCAGTTATGGTAGCCAATGAATTGTTTTGAGTGTAGGTTGGTGCTTAGAGATCGTTCATAAGTTTTGTTAAGTTTAGTTCAAGTTTGTTTAAGTTAGGTTAAGTTTAGTTTAAGTTTGTTTAAGTTAGTTTAAGTTAGGTTAAGTTTAGGTTAAGTTTAGTTTAAGCTTAGAGATGGTTATGTTTTGTAACTTTTTTGACAACTCTAAGTTAAGTATTTTGGGTAAATGTGTTTTTAATTTGGTATTATACTTGTAAAGTTTTGATTGTGTTAGTTCGTTATAATGTTTTGTAACTAATTAGTCTTACAACCATTAAATTGGTTTTGGTATAACGTTTTTTACAGTGTTTCTTTTGACATTGTAGAGTAGGATATGCTTTTCTTTTGGCTTTTGCATTTCTTCCTTTGTAGTCTTCCACCTCTAAAGCATCTATAAAATTTAATGCCTTGTGGTCTTTTAATTTTTCTCTTCTCTATTTCTATATCAAAGCACAAGCATTAAACGTAGGGCAAACTTGATTAATGGAATGAGCTTGGTGTGATAATTGAAAAGGTGAAATTTCCATTCGAGTCATTAGTTTGTTTTGAATCAATATTGCGGCCAATTTCATTTCAAAAGTTTTATTTTGGATGTAGTTTTGTACTTGAAGTTTGTATTGTGTTTATGAGTGCGAGTAAAAAATATGAAAAGGAGTTGCTAGGTTGAAACTTGGTTAAGGATTTGGTTAAGGATGACTTGAAGTAAGTTGCAGTCGAAGGTTGAAATTGCATAGGAGATAACTTGGAATTTTTACTAAATATTTTTCTATCTTAGCTTCTAGAGTACCTATGAAATTTGAAGGGTTGGTTTTACTTTGTTTGATGTGTTTCTTATTTTTTGTTTTTATACTTAGATGAGAGTTTGTGTTAATTAGCTATGCTTTCAGCTAAAATTGTAGAGTTTGTAGGGTCCTAAAAATAATCTCAACTAAGCTTGTTTTTTCATGTTTATGTAAGTTTTGTGTTGCAATTTGTTCAATTTTCTAATATGTTGTGGAACTTGTTACAGATATGGGGTATTAGGTGAGAATTTTGCGTGATCAAACTACTCGAAGGGGGAGATTTTGAATAGATATATAAAGGGCTTACGAAGCCTTGGATGGATATCAACTTAAGTCAAATTTTCCCATTCGATTCATCGAGTTTCTCATTTGAACCGGCTTCAAATTTCAGTTTATTATGACTAATTTCGCATTTATTATTCTTAATGTTGTTGTCGGGTTCTCATGTTTAATATATATAACAACAATCAAAGACAAAGTGTATTTATATATATTACATTTTATTAATTAAAGTTATATTTGTTGAGTTGATTGTTATGTAAAAATATTATTGAAATTTTATTTCGGGCATAGGTCGAGAAAGAAAAATATTGTTGGACAACCAACAATTTTTTTTTATTAAATTATTAAGAAAAAGATGACGGACATTGCATGTCATTAAAACATTCAAAACAGACATTTAATGACAGATATTGACTTTTAATGACATACATTGACCGACATTAAAAGTTGACTGTCATTATAGGCTACAATGACGGACAACTTTTAATGACGGGCATTGCCCGTCATTAAAAAGCGTCCGTCATTGTAGCCTACGATGACACTCGAAAAGATGACTGACACATGTCCGTCATCGTTTCCTTTTAATGACGGGCAATGCCCGTCATTAAAACCCAAATTTGTACTAGTGTAAGATTCATGTGGGGCCTCGTGGCGGCTTTTGGACCGTCTCCTACGGAAGGTGTTTGCATGGGTCAATATCAGGGTGAATTCCTGAGAATGATAGAATTGTAGTTTTGTTTCCAATACTTGACCTATCCTACGGTGGCACTTATTGGAATAAAACTACATGATCTAAAATGATGGGTCACACTTACAAAGAACTTATTAAGATTGTTAACAATATCCTTAACCAAACTAATGGTAACTAAATATTATAGGAATAAGAGTTGGTATAATACTTGGTTAAGATTGCCTCGGTTTAGTGAAGGAACGCTTAACCTACCCTATGGCAACACTTGTTCTAACTCACTAAAGTATGATAGCATTAAAAATGATTTATGGGGTTCATTCTTTAAATTTTTTAATTTCTATGCTAAAATTGAATGAATAATTGTTTGCATGATGTTAAATAATATATTTTATATATTACAATACTATGTCAATTTCTCTCATAATTTTAATTTTGAATACTGATTTGTCAAATTGAGAAAATTTTATTGCTTGGAAAAGTAACGTTAACACTACAATGGCAATGAAATTTTGAATTTGTCTTTATTAAGAATGTTCTCAAAACTTGTTGTCAATGCTAGTTGAATTGTTTAAGAAACACATGATTAATGAATCAAAAGTAAATAAGATAGCTTGTATATATTTCCTAGTTGACATGTTAGATGTCAAGCTTAGAAGATAAAGAAAATGACAACATATGAGATGTTGAAGTCAATAGAAGCTAAGTTTAGATAATTGTCTAAATGATCTTGAAATTAAGTATTACAAAAATCCAAGAAAAGAAACCAAATGACAGAAGCTATGTAAAAGGAATTTTTGAATTGCCTCTATTATATATAAGATATATATATATATATATATATATATATATATATATATATAAATGAAAGTAAATTTGATTTACTAGATTTTTGGTGGAGAATAAACAACGCCACCTGGATAGTTGATACAAGATCTATTATCAAAATTTATTCTTAACATTTGATATGTAATTCTTCAAAAATATTGAACTTGTAGAATAGTTTCTCTACAAGTTAGCACTAGGAAGCCCATCTCAATTAGTGTAGTGGGAGACATTAAGATGTCATTAAATAATAATTGTTACTTAATGTTGAATGTGGTGTTTTATTACCACAAGAGAAATTCAATTTCTCAAACTTTATTATTAAAAAGTTCATATAGTATGAATTATTTTGAAGTATTAAAGTATATATTTTCAAAATTGTTTGAAAATACATTTAGCTGAAAATAAGAACAATTTGTATATGTTAAAATGTTGACATATACTATATTACAAAATACTGAGATATTAAGGATTATGGAATCTAGAATAGAAAGAAAAATTGTTTTCTCCTAAAAGATGATACTTAACTTTGGTATTTTAGGTTGATTAACATCAACTTGAATCGAATGAAAATAATAGCAGGAGGTAATTCTCTAAAAGTTAGAGTTAGTAATTACTTGTCTGTAGATCTTGTCGTTCATACAAGATAATCATTGGGCCTTTATTGGATAAGGCTATAAGACCAAAGAATATTTTGGGCTTACACATTCTGACCCAAGTGGTCTGGTGAATGTAAAGGTCAAATAAAGTCATGATATTGCATCACTCCAGTTGATGATCATTCAAGGTCCAAGTGTCTTTACCTAATACAACATAAGTCTAAAGTTTTGAAAAGTTCAAGAAAATTAAGGCTAAAGTTGAAAATCAATTAGGTAAATCTATCAAGATATAATGATCATATCATAATAGAAAGTACATGAACCTTACGTACTAAGACAAATTGATAGAAAATGGGTTTTATCCCAATTATTTTAAATACCAAGTATATTTATGTGAAATGGTATTGCAAGAGGATAAATAAAATATTGTTGGACATGGTCAGATCAATAGTGAGTTACACGCAATTACAAAACTCATGTTAGGATATGCAATTGAGATTGCATAGTGAACATTGTCCTTCCAAAAGTGTCTACGAGACAATTTTGAAATTATAGAAGAGTAGTAAAGCTAGTTTACAACACTTCACCATTTGGAAATGTTAAGCTTACATGCTGAAACAAGCTCAAAAAGACTACCCCCTAAGGAGTAACAAAATGGTCTTTTATCTAGTTCTAAAAAGAATAAGATATTTGTATGACAAATATCATTTTCTATAAGGAATGTCAAATAAAAGACCACAAACCTTTAATAAGATGCGATAGTATTAATAAATTGGTCCCAAGTGAAGCCACTTAATAGTTAACAAATGTTATTAACAATTTAATTACATTTGAAAGACAAATGGATCCTAGTCATGAATTGGATAAGCCTCATCATAGTGGAAGAGTTATGAGATGACTCAACCTTTACAAGGGCTTAATTGAAGTCGAAGTTGTCATGTTAGATGACAAAGTAGAAATGCTTATTGCCCTCAAAGTGAAACTAATGGCAAAGGGTTATACGTAATAAGAGAAAGTAAACTGCAAGTAAACTTTCTCACTTGTTGCCGTACTGGAGTCTGTAAGTATAATTTAATTCATTATTGCATATGGGATATGAAAAATGAATGTTAAGAATTCTTTTATGAAAAAAATATTAGATAATGCATCTACACAAATCAATCAGAGATGTTTATTTCCAAAAATCAAAAGCAAAAAGGTTTGCAAAATAGTAAAGGTTCATTTATGAAATGAATTTTACCATTAGATCTTTGAATATAAGGTTTAAGTATCAAAACCTATGACTTTGGATAAATATTAACGAAGCTTGTATGGACAAGAAAATCATTAATTTCTTAGTAGATTTTTCTCATGTTTTATGTTGATAATATTTTACTCATTATGAATGATGTAAGATTTCTATCTAACATTAAAAGTTAACTATATAACCTATTCTAAATGAGTGATTTAGAATGACTCGATATATTTTATATGTTCAAAATGGAGATTTTAAGGACAAGATGTTAACTTGGTCTCAAACATCTTATATTGACAAAACTGTGGTCAAATATTTGATATTTATGTCTAAGGAAGAGTATCCTAAGACACCTCAAATGTTGAGAGTATATGATTAATTATCTACTCTAAGTGGTAGATAATTAATGCATGAATGAGACTTAACATTTAATATATAGTTTGTTTGCATATATTAGTTAAATGAATGACATGGCCATTGAGTAGAAAATTAAAAACTTTCTCAAATTATCTATAGATAATGAGAAATTTTTTTGTGTGGAGTTAAAGATTTGATCTTTACAAAATTCACTAATTCTTACAAAAATTTAAGGAAATCTATCGTAAGATAAATTTTGCCCTAAGTGATGGAGTAAGGTATACACGTTTAATGTTTTTTCTTTTAAAGCAACAAAAGAACTTGTATGACTATAATACTTCCATAAAAATCTGAAAGGTGTTTCAGATATAATTTAGTATATCTTCTTTATTATGATAATAGTGGTGCAAAAACTAATATTAAGGAAATTAGAAAACACCAACGTATAGGGAATCATATCGAGAGAGAGAAAGCATCATGGTAGTGACCAAAATGGTTTTTAATGGTCGTCGTTTGGATCTATATAAAAAGACTCTCAAGGCTAAAGTGTTTGAGAGTCACCTAGATTGTCTAGGATTACGCAACATGTCTCATCTTCATTAGGGCAAGTGAGAGAACATGTTGGGTATAGAGTATGCTCTAGGATACATGTCTCACCAACTTTAGTGTAAGTGGGAGATTGTTAGGATTTATGCCATAAAGCCTCGTAATGAATGATTTATTTAATAATTAATAATAACTTTGATTATTTTATATACAAAATAATATTATCCATTATATGAAAAATCCAAGGTTATTAATGTAATCTTGAACAGTATGTGGTTGACATATGGGAGGATCATGTTCAAGAAATAACCTAAAGAGTCATAGTATATGGATAAGATTGGATGCCTTATTCTGGTAACACTATTGATACGACCTACTTTGTAATAGTTACAAATGGTTTGATCCAAATCGTTCATGTGGAGACATGTGAGTGGGGGTATCTTATACAATGAGTTTGTATAAGACTAGACCACGAAATATTTAATATCTCTTTAGAAATCTGTTAATTGAGAAGATTAATATTTCATCAAGATGATCATTGATAAAGGACTTGTCGAAGGTCCTATCAAGATTAAATTTATAAAACCACACCTCTAAATATTTTGCAATAATAGTGGTCAGGGTCATCCATAGGGATTGAAGCTCTTAGAGTAATTAAGTACCACAGTTAATTATGCCTAATTTTATTTAGACAAACAAACTTTGGAGTGATCAAAAGAAATGGAATTTAAACTACTATTTACAAAGTTGGAGTCCAATTTTAGAGAAACATTCATTAATTGCAATTCATGAAGAACAACTATGAAATTGACTAAAGAATTATGAAACACGCAACAGTTATAAGCCAAGAATTACTAAAATATTCAATTGACTCTCTCGAGCCCAATTGAACTCATGCAAGAAGTAAATCAACCCTCGGTCTTTTTCTTCTTCTTCTTGTTTTGAAGTCTCTATGCTCTCGAGAAAAATTCCTTGGGACCTGTTCTGTAATTTATCTGCAATTTGTTCCACCTGGATGTCCAAACTTCGTAGAGATGTGGCTTGACAACATTACAACATTGTTTTTTGCTCTATATTTCCTCGTGAGTTCTTCAATGCTTGGCTCTTTTGGAATCATCTTCCCTTGCTGGAAGCATTGGTACTGATGTTGATTTGCAAAGTTGGGTAGAAATCCATAACACAAAGATCAAGATTATAAGGACAATTATCAAATGAATGACTTCCTTTACAATAAACACAAGAAATAGAAGAGATAGGGTGTAACACCCGAGACGTTTTGGGTAAGTTTAAAATGTTGTTTTGGTAAAGTTTTATTAAGAATTTATTTGCTTTGAGGGTAATTTGGTGATTTTTGGAAAAGGAAAGGGTATTATGGTCATTTATAGAGAAGATATTTTTGATTTTATATTATTATTTTATTATTTTTTTTTTCTTTCTTTCTTTCCCTTCTTCTTCCTCCCGATAGCTTTTCTCTCTCTCTCTCTCTCTCTCTCCCCGACCGAACACCCTTCCACCGTTCTTCTTCTTCCCCGCCGAACGCCCACCCACCGCCAGCCCTATTCCGACCGTAGCAGCGGTGCCGTTCCTTCAAACGCAACCTTCGGAGCTCAAAATCGAAGACCCACGCAATTCCCATCGTCGGATTTGCTTCAGCACTGCCGCACGAGCTCCCAAGTCGCGTTCAACACTTCGCCGGACGCCTCCTTGACGGTTCTGCAGTTCGTGAACTTCACTTGAATCACCGCAGCTTCGCCGGAGTCCTTGAATGCGCCGGTGTTGCAGCTTCTGCCTCGCCGGAGCTCGTTTATTTCAGGGAATCGCTGGTTCGCGAGTAGATCCGACCGGAAAGGGGTCGAATCTGTCCAGATCCGCGAGCCTCGCACGAAAACGAGACCTCACGCGCTTCCACGCGCCGATAGGTTGACTCACCCGCCGCCGCCGTGAAGCCCACGCGCCGCCGCTCGCCGGAGTTGGGTAAATTTTGCCATTTGGTCCGTTTCGTCGAGTTATTAATGTTAGAATGCGTTTTAGCGTAATTCGGTTGGTTTAAGACCTGTTTAGGACACTTTTTAGGTGATTTGTCGAGGACCTTGGATTGTACTTGGAGTGGGGACTCGAGAAGCTCATTACTAGTGGAGAAAGGGTATTTTAGTAAGTAAAGACTTAAGGTAAGGGATCTCACAACGAAAGAAGTTTTCAAAACCTAGAGCTAGCCCTATATTTACTTTGAAGTTTATGTTTCCGTGTTAAGTATTTAAGAAAGAAAGTGTTTTACATGTATATTCCTTTTACACTAGTTCCATGAGTTCTATTTGAGTTTTCATGTTAAAAAGAATGGAAATAATATGTATGTCTTTGAAATGCGATTGCCTTGACTTATGCATTCATGAGTATGTTCTAAAACGAGCGGGACCTCATGCATGTGTTGTGTGCTCATGAAAAGATTTATGTAAGGCCGTGACGATAATTCTCCCAAAAGTTTTATGTGGGATATGAGGGAACCCGAGTCTTCGGATTCTCTATGCTCCCGGGGTTCGAGAGTGCTCCACGATGGTAGCCGACGGGCTTGAGTCTTCGGACTCCACGATGGTAGCCTTCGGGCTGAGTCTTCGGACTCCACGATGTATGTTAGCTTTCGAGCTCAACTCTCAGAGTTAGGGGAGGACTCTATTCGATGGAAAATTATGTCTTCGGACTATTTACGAGGCCCTCGGGAGAATTTAATCGTTCACGAGAGCCGCAAGGAAAAGTACATGGTTTATAAAACGAATTTTAGGTCCCCTACTAAAGCGATGGTTTACGATGGTTTTATGATTCAAAAATGACATAATGCATGCGAGTGAAACTCTTATTTTGAAACTATGAGTTACTTACTGAGTATTATTCGTTAATACTCACCCTTTTCCTTTTAAAATGTTTTCAGGAAAGACTAAGATCGGCCCTAGCGCGTGACCGGAGATCAGCTACTCGAGTCATGGGAGCCGAGCGATCGCTATTCCGCTTCTTTTATGTTTCTGGATGTACATAGAACTCATGTCGAGTTTTTAAATGTTTAGGAGGATGTTTCAAAGTCTTTTAACCTTTCTTTGTAAATCGTGCACGTGTATTTGGCTTTCTATGTTTGAATTCACTTGGTTTCTGCTGTTTGAACCCTAGCATCATATTGAGAAGTTTGTTGGATGCTAGGAGGTTGTTTGAAAATCTTAGAAGTGTGTTTTTCTATGTCTTATCAGGTAAGGGTCAAATTTTTGGTTTTCGCGTAGTTACGCCGTTATGCTGCCGAAATTTTCGGCAATATAGCGACGTGACTTAGTAATGACTCTTAGGTAGCGTGTTGAGCCTATAGGGTCGTTACATAGGGTTAAAAAGAGCTATAGGATTTCTCATCATCAAAGTTTCTAGCATGTAGCTTAATGATGAAGCTTGTGCTTAATGCTGCAATGATGTCTTCTTTCATCTTGTGGATTTTCTCAAGCAATCAACCCTATGTTGTATCTTTCTGCTCTTGCAATTTCTATCCCTCAACGAGTGAAATCAAGCTCCTCCTGCAATAGGAAAAGTTGTTGCAATCTTCTCTTACAATTTTTGCTAAAACAAAATTTTTGTTAAAACTGTCATTCCTCGGCAATGGCGCCAAAAATTTGATCGGTGTACACGCAAGCGCACGCGATCGCAGTAATATAAAATGGTATGTGAGTACCAAGTATCGAATCCCACAGGGAACGGTGTAACAAAAATATTGCTACGCAAAATGTAAGGAAATTGCAACTTTGAAAACTAAATTGCAAAAATAATGTTGGGATGATTTGCTGGTAAAACAAATAATTGCAAAATCTAATTGCAGAATCAAGAAATTGCAATATTGAAATGAAAAGGATTGCATAATTGAATTGCAGAATCAAGAAATGGCAATATTGGATAGCAAACTAAATTTTCAAAAAGGAATTTAGATAAAGATGGGGCTCAAGAATGTCATTGCCCTAATTTGTAATTGCAAGCCAAATTTTCAATTCCAACCTATTCCACACTCAATTGTAAACCAAAATTGCTTCTCCTATTCACCTTGAATTTAGGTTTTTAGGAGGCTAAGTGAGTGACTTATATGTCTATAGTCCCTCTATCTTAGATAATTCAGCTCAACAATTTTATGGGCTTTGGAGTCCGTAATCCCTATGTCTAGAGTAAGGATTGGCTTATGTCTAAGCTCTTTTCTCCATCACTTGTGCGAAATCCGCTTATCACTAACCCTGTCGGTATTAGATCTAAGCTTGAGTTGCTACCCTAGTTGATCAATCTAGGATCTCAACGGAAATTTGTTCAACACAAGCAAACAATTGAGATGTAGGCTTGGTTTTTATTGAAATTTAGGCTAAAATTACTTTTTAGGGAATTCACATCCTTGAACCCCCTAAGAAGTTTTAGCTCATATTAAAGATAAAAATCTTACAACTAATTTTTTTGAAGAAAAGTTCATATTAGAGAGTTAAATAATTTGCTAATGAAAACTAGAATTAATGGAATTAATGCAAAATTCTATCCTAACAACTTTGCATATCAGAATGCCTTGAAAAAAAAAAATCAACACAGATCTGGATATTATCTAATTAAGACTTCCCAAATATTCCAAATTGAATGGCAACAGAGACCACAACAAACCAAAAAACATCAAACTTCCATCTAACATAAACTATATGAACATTCTCAAAAGATCAAAGTTAAATTGCGTAGAAGTAAATTAATACAATACACTACCCACTGAAACTTTCCAACTAATAGAATCGACCCAAATAAAAGAAAACTTATGGTAAAACAGAAAAGAAAAATTAAAAAAAAAAACAGAGGAAAGATAAACTGGAAAGCAGAGAAAAAAAATAGAGGAAAAACCCACGAAATTCTTCAAGAAAAATGCCCCCAAAATCCCATCTTCTTCACTTGAATCAGATTGGATAAGTCAAAGGAGAAGCGGAATTACAAAAAAATTGCAGCAGTCTCGGTAAAACAGAAAATGAAAAACTGCAGAAAATAGAGGAAGAAAACTGAAAAAAAAAAACCACAAAAAACAACTCCAAAACGTCTCCAAAAACGAATATATTCTCCAATCATCTTCTTTCCTTTTATAGGCCTTCATTAGGGTTGAATAATGCCCAAATTTCGTGCTTAAAATCCCCCAAATCATTCTGTAATTGAAGATTTTTGGAATATGTTAAATGCAGATTTTTTCTTTTTTTGAACTTTTCTACTACTCCTGAAAAAATTGCAGAATCCCGAAATTGCAATTGTGATTTTGCAATTTCCAAATTCCCAAGTCTGCTGCTCCATATTGCAGAATCACGTTTTTGCAATTTGATTTTGCAATTTCCATATTTCCTACAAACAAGATTAATTTATTTAGAACTCTATCCCAAATGCCATCATATTTATTTCTTTTTTAAATTGAAGCAATCTTTCAACTATTTTCAAATGGTCTTGAGTCAAAACAAGAATATTGTAAGCAATTGGGAGTTAAATAAGTCTTAATTCTAAGTCTTATTAGTTACAAACACATTCAATAAATCAAACATAGTCTTATAACAAGAATGCAATCAACTATGAGTTTATAATACTCGAATACATTCAAATACTGTTCACTAAATCCTAAAATTTAAAGACACAAAGTAAAGAGAATAGAGAAAAATTGGACAGTGCGTGCCAACACTCATTCCCGATGTAATGTCCCATGATCCCGAGCCTTGAGTCTCCTCCTTAGCTCTCCAATATGCTCTCTAGACCCCCAAACAATGTTTCTATCGAAAATAGGGTTTAGGTCTCTTCAAAACGACTCCCCTTGCACGAAACATAAACTTCCTATATATAAGCAGTGGGCAGCGTTGCAATGTTGTCCCTTTATTCCATATTTTACAAAATCATGGTAGCATTGCAACGCTATAAGTAGCGTTGCAATGCTATGTCTGCTGGTCTCCAAGGCCAAAAGGCTGCTGATGTAGCGTTGCAACGCTACAGATGGCATTGCAATGTTATACTCTCGGGTTGACAAGCTTGTTTTCTTCTCTTCAACACTTGGATCTCAATTATAGCTCCAATTTGCTTCATATTCATTCAAATACTTCTCAAAACTCTGGTTTTGCTCCAATTGCTTGGTTTCTGTAAAATACACATAAAAATACATGAAAGTACACACAATCATAGCAAAACTAGCATAAAACTAAGTCTAGAAATAGCACACTTATGGCCCCTATCAAATACCCCCAAACTTAAATTTTTGCTAGTCCTCGAGCAAAACAAAACCAAAATAACAATTTCACGAGATTTCTAATACAAGATTCATGACTCAAGCCTCAGTGATCTAATTGACATAAAACAACAAAATAAAGCCATAACACATCCTTCCTTAAGCAATTTAAATTCTATTTATCTCATTCCTTGCGTGTGTATTTTTAACTTCCTTTCTAGTAGTTTCTACTAATTTAATATACTTTCACCAAGGCTTTCCTTCGTTTTCCCCCCTACATTGGCCCTAAGTACCAATTTCAAACTTTCTCACACTACAGAAAGTAATCTACTTAAGCATTCATTTTCTTAAACATTCGAAGGGTTACTAACCCTCAAACTTATCTTTTTCCTTCTCACAGAGATCCTAGCTTTCACACTTCCACTGTAGGGATTCTTATCCAGAGCACTCGTTCAATGGATGGCCTAACTAATCACAATGGATGTAGCTCTTTTGATCCCCACACATTAAGCACACAATTATTGATGGAACATGCTTTCAATTTTCTTCAAACATGCAAAAAATCAATAAAGATAAAAAATAAAAATTATTTCAATAGATTTCAATCACTAACTTTCATGCAAGTTAACTATCAATAAGTTCTTAAGCCTATCAAGGTGACAATAACCTCTAGACTCAATAAAAGCATCCTAGTATTTGAACATAATAGAAAGTCAGTTATGTGCTCATGTGTTGCAAGAAAATCAAAGATACAATTCAAATATTGGGCATGCGTCAGAAGTCATTCTATTGCAAAAAAAATCACTTAGATTATTACCTAGGCTATCCTAATCAATCATCATGCATTATAAATCATTCAAGCATGCTTAGGATCGAAAAAATTTGTTTAGAATTTGCTCAGAATTATCAGGACTGCAAAGTACTACCCACCCCCAAACTTAAAGTTTATATTGCCCTCAATGTAACATAATCAATGAAATAAATAACGACAAGGGTAGAATGAGTGTACAATATTGGAAGTTCAAACATATCCAATACTTCACTGATCAAAAACCAAAATTCTATCTTAAAGGTCCAAAAGCTTATCTAAAATATAGACAATCTTACCTACCCAAATTTTCTCATTCAAAACAATTTCCTGCAAAAAAAGTTAGGGAAAACAGGGTTCTTTGACCAAAAAAAAGCTCTGAAAAAACTGGGTTAAAAACACTTTAAAATCCAATTAAAAACGTATTAAAATCGGTAAAATCAATACTTTTCAATACGAAATAAAATACGAAACAATTTTCCAATTCTACAACTTTTAAAACTTCAAAACTATCATAAATTATGGACAAATAACCCAGAAAGGTTTCTGCTCATAAAACAAAACTTTCCAAGAGTTTTTTAATAAAAAAGAATCAAAATTCTACCATTTTACAAATAAAACCAGATTCAAGAAAGTGCCCAAAACTGCTGTAAAAGCCTTAAAAAATATAATTTTTTTCATATAGAAATCAAAGTTGTAAATCACACTTTAAGGTAGCGATCATTTGGCAAACTTTTTGAGCAAAAAGAGCAAAAAAATAAAAAATAAAACAGTCTCAATTAGAAGAAAATAAAAGCTGGAAAATTCTGGAAAATTTTCCATCATCAAAACCTTCAATTTAATCCAAAAGCCATAAGATGAAAAACTTTGATAAAGAATTAAGGAAACCAAATACCTAACAACTTTTTAGGGCAAAAGATTTCAAGAATCTTTTCATTCTAAACAATCAAGAATGAAAACAAAACCCAAAAATTTTCAAGATAGGTTCAATCAAGAAAGAAAGAAAACAAACTTGAAAATAGAAAGGAAGAAAACTTATTGTTTTTTCTTTAGAGAGGAAACTGCAAAACGTGTTCTTCTTTTCTCTCTTTTTTGAAGTGAAAACGTTTGGTCAAAAAGTTAGGGTTTAAAATATCTTTTAAAAAGAACCTTAATTAAAACACTTAAAAGATTATCTTCTCTTTTAAAAAAAATAGAAAAGATAATAAAGATTTATCTCCTAATTTTAAAAGAAGATAAAATTCTAATTTTAAAAAAAGTTTTAGAAATTAATAAAAAAAGTAAAAATAATTCTTTTTTTTTTTTTCCGGTTGTTACAGAAACACAATTCTTTTGATTTTAAAGGTTTTTCCCTATGCCTAGGGTCAAAAACAAATTCCTATGTCTAGGCTATTTTCTTTCATTGCTTTTATGAAAATCTAATTTTTATCTAACCTTTTTAGAATTAGACTCAAATTGTTGTATACTAATCTAGGTGATCAATCTAAACTAGTAATGAAAATTTTAATCAATAAAAGCAAACAATGCTATAAGATTAAGCAAAGTTGCTCTTACATATTAGGCCTTTATTTTTTTCTCTACGGCATTCACATACTTGAATCCCAAAGATAGGCTTAGCTCATAATTAGAGAAAAGAAAAGGAATGATTTAGATGAGGGAAAATTCATAGCTAAAGGAAAAGTAAAGTGTTGTAAAGAAACCCAACTCAAAAGAAAGAAAGAATTGAGATAAAACTAAAATAAATCTTGTTGAATTAACTTGCAAGACTAACTAGACAAAGGAATTAACAATACAACTTGGGTTCAAAAGTTGGAATAAAAAGAAAGACATAACAGTAACTTAAAGCTAAAATTATAGCCACTAAAACTAAACAAAACAGAAAAAAATTGAAATTGATGCTAACAAAGTACTTGAAATACAGTGCAATAAAGTACCATTCTTGCCCCTTTCATCAATCGAACTCAATTCCACTTCTTTTAAAGGCAATCGGGTCTTTACAAACTGAGATTTTTGTCTAGATTGGACTGATTATCGGAGCTTGAAGGTGTTGGAAAAAAAAAAAAGAAAAACAGCATAAAGAAAAGAAAATAGCAACTTTGTTGGAGCGGACTCCCCTTCGATTCGGCTTCTTTGTCCATTTTATAGGCCTCCGTAAGCTAGGATTTTTGTCAGCTTTAGTATATGGAAAGACCCATGCCATTAATGCTAAGAATCGAAGAGAATATCTCGAGAATATCTTCAAAATTGCTAAAAATTTGAATTTCGTTTTTTCTGCATCTGCCCATAAATGCATTCTGGAATGAAATTGCATTTTTTTCTGCCGCCCATTCCAGCATTGTCCGGAAATGCAATTGCATTTTTTCCTTGTCTAAAAATCCTGCACAAAAAATTATCAAATCAACACTTTTCTATCATTTTTCAACTTCTTTTTCTCTTCTTCGTTATTTCAACAAGCTTTCATATATATTTCTAATAAAACTACCTTTTGCTCGTTCTTTAAATAATAAAATACACAAAATAGGAAGAATAACTTAAATATAAGGGTCAAATAATCCTCACAAATGAGAATTATCAAATATCAAATAAAATTATTAATGTATTAAGATACATACATACACATGTACATACATACATACACACACATATATATACATACATACATATATATATAATTTGAATGAGATTCAAATAGTTTAAGTATATATTTTAATATTAGACATTAAAATATATATTATTTAATTAGGGCAAAGTTTTACCCTAGGTGGTCACTATAAATAGGACCTTTATAGATTAGGCAAATGAATGCCTCATCCCTTGAGAGAAAAAATTCTCTCAATTCTCCCATCCATTCCGTCTCTCTTTCAAAGAGGCTCCCACAAGCCTTAGTTTGTGTTTGAGTCATAGCTAGGGAGACTTTGTGGAGGAGATAAATACATGTTAGAACAATATCTCCATTAAAGAAGGTATGTAAGTTTGCTTAACCTTATACATTTTGTATTGAATTCTAAATAAATCAAAGATGATCCAATGCTTCCGCTGTGGATGAAGATTTTATTCTCATCAATTGGTATTAGAGCCCTCTTTGATAAAATTGAATATGGTGGGATTGTAATTTTTCATATATGTGATATATGTTGTTTGCAAATTAATTGTTTGGGCATATTTGTGGCATTGGATTTAATTTCTTTTAATTAGATCAATTGTAAAACCCAATGGGGTAGGGTTCTTTGTAACTAAATGAAAGCATATGATAATCAACTGGCAAATTCCGTCTTTATCCAGCCATAAGATTGAGCATTATTGTCCACTTCAGTATAAACATCTAACAATGCAAACATATTGAAAAGGCTCGATGTGTTAATGTGGAAACCAAACGCTAATTTGTTGCCAACTTTGACACAAGTGTGTGTATATTTTATCATATATATGAAGCTACAAGCCTGGCAACACACAAATTAGTTTGGTATAATTCATGTGTATATTATAGATAAATTTGCAACACATGAAAACCTATACGCATGTGTCTGCCGCCAATGGAGGATTTCGAAAGTGATTAGCTGCTTTTAGACATTAGTGAAAGACTTCAATTGGCTCATTGGTCTGGAATCTTCAAGCATATGAAGCGGTGTGAGTCCAATATGTCATCGATGGTTACATTTTTTTTTTTACCAAAAGCTTTTTTCTTACAGTCACATTCCAGTGAGATTTTTCAAGTTCCGGAAGTGAAATTTGTATACTTCCGACAATGAGATATATTGTTGGGGGAGATTGATTTGATTCAATCGGCGGTGAGGCCGCATTTGTTTTCCAATGATGGTGTTTTTCATGTGGCGGCTCGTGCTTAGGGTTTTCAACACTACATTTGGAATGGTTCCAAAAGGAAAAGATTTGAAGACCAAGAAATGTCTTGGACTTGAATTTTGTAATTTAAATTGTCTTCAATTACTTAGGATATGCCAAATATGTTTATCAATTTTGCTATTATTAATTTAATTTATGCATGTGATGTATGTTTTAAATTAATTTGATTGTTTCATAAAGTATGACATTTAGATTAAGATCCTACCATACATGATCATGCATCTTAATTAATTTTTTAATACAATTTTTATATTTGAAAATTTGATCAGGTTGTTTCCTAATAGAATTGAGATGCTTTCCTAAATCAAAACATCCAACCCCTAATCCTCACCTCAAAGGTGATCAGTTCATATTATAGGATAAATAGAAAAGAAATCGAAATGTAGTCATAACAGAAATATTGCAGAGAAAAAACTAAAGGAAAGAAGAAACTGCAGAAGAAGAAGACGGAATGCTACCCCAAAACGTTCGACTCAGCATCGGCGTTGATCTCCTGGAGAAACCTTCCTTTTATGGAAAACTTCCGTCCATGGCTTCCAAAATCGGAGCTCTCCTCCTTTTTCTCTCTGTTTTTCGGGATTCTCCAGCCTCCTCTTTTCTCCTTCTCTCTAAAAATGGCTGCCCAACCCTAAATATCTCATAGTTTGTGCAAATAAGGGCTGATTAGACATGACCCATGAAATGGCCAGCTCCCATTGGCTGAAATAGGCTGAGTCATCTGACATTTGCCAACTCATTTAATGAATTAATCTTCTCACATGCGAAAGTTGTATTCGCCCGAATTGCAAGGTTTTCTCCAGCAAACTGTTATAAAACTGCTGCTCAAAATCTTCAAAAGTCCTTCTTAAATTAAACCTTAAATCAATCACATAAAACTCGTTAATTATGATAATCTTGCTCTAATAAGAATTTTACTACTTCAAAATTAATCATAGAGCAAAATGACTCAAAGTTAGGGAATTTATAAGATAATTCGAGATAAAATATGACAATTCAATCCAAAAATGATATCCTATAACTCTTATTTTAAGAGTTATCATAGCCTTTAACTGTCCTGGGTAGCCCTACCATGAAGTCCATAGAGATTTCATCCCACTTCCACTGTGGCACGCTTAACGGTTGTAACAAGCCTGCTGGCTTCTGTATTGGTGCCTTCACTTGCTGGCAAACTAAGCACTTGGTAACATAATCCGCCACGTCCCTCTTCATTCCTCGCCACCAATAAAACTGTTTCAGATCTTAATACATCTTTGTGCTGCCTGGATGCATCGAAAATGGAGAACAGTGCGCCTCAGTCAAAATCTCATTCTTAAGTTCATCAATCTCTGGCACACACAAGTGTCCCCGACACGGGAGACTGCAATCAGAAGATAGAGAAAACTCACTCGTCTTGTCTGTTTCCACTATACGAAACATGCCCTCTAGACCGGGATCCCCCCGTTGGGAATCTATAATACGCTGCCTCAGGGTTGGCTGCACTGTCAACTGTGCTAACTATGCTGTAGCTTCCCCCAATAACACTGCTATCTCTGCACGCTCTAAATCTGCTCGTATATCAGCTTGGTCAGTAATAAGAGCCGAAGTGTGCACTGTCTTTCTACTAAGAGCATCAGCAACTACATTTGCTTTGCTTGGGTAATACAAAATCTCAACATCGTAATCCTTCACTAACTCCAGCCATCTGTGTTGCCTCATATTTAACTCCTTCTAGGTGAAGAAGTATTTTAAGCTCTTGTGTTCTGTAAAGATCTGGATTTTCTCTCCATATAAATAATGTCTCCAAATCTTCAAGGCAAAGACCACCGCTGCCAATTCCAAATCATAGGTCGGATAGTTGCGCTCGTAGTCTTTCAACTGGCATGAGGCATAGGCAATAACCTTTCCATGCTGAATAAGAACACATCCCAAGCCCTTCTTTGAGGCATCACTATAGACAACAAAACCTCCCGTTCCCTCAAGCACGGTGAGTACTGGGGCCGAAACCAACTTTTGCTTCAGCTTTTGGAAACTTGCTTCACAATCACTACTCCACACAAACGGGCTACTCTTTCGTGCCAACTGAGTCAAAGGCACGGCTATCTTAGAGAAATCCTGCACGAACCGTCAACAGTAGCCTGTCAAACCCAAGAAACTACCCACTTCAGTGACCGTGGTTGGGCAAGGCCACTTAGTCACTACTTCTACCTTTGCGGGGTCCACTGATACTCCATCCCTGGACACCACATGCCCTAGGAAGGAAACTTGTTGAAGCCAGAATTCACACTTAGAGAACTTTGCATATAGTTTATTCTCCCTCAAAGTTGTTAAAACTCTCCTGAGATGCTCCTTGTGTTCCTCATCAGACTTGGAATAGACAAGAATGTCATCAATAAACACAATCACAAAGGTATCCAAGAACTCCTTGAATAGCCTATTCATCAAACCCCTAAAGACTGCAGGCGCATTTGTCAAACCAAAGGACATCACAGTGAACTCGTAATGTCTATACCTAGACCTGAAAGCTGTTTTAGGAATATCTTCATCCCGAATTCTCAACTGGTGATAACCTGACCGCAGGTCAATCTTAGAGAACACCACTGCCCCCTGTAACTGGTCAAAGAGGTCGTCAATGCGAGGGAGAGGGTACCTGTTCTTAATGGTTACCTTGTTTAGCTCTCTATAGTCTATACACAAACGCATATACCCATCTTTCTTTTTCATGAACAACACAGGTGCCCCCCACGGTGACACGCTGGGGCGTATAAACCATTTATCCAAAAGATCCTACAATTGTGACTTGAGTTCCTTTAACTCTGCTGGGGCCATTCTGTAAGGAGCTTTAGAGATAGGAGCTGTCCCTGGCTCGAGCTCTATACTGAAGTCTACATCCCGTGCAGGAGGTAACCCTAGAAGGTCTTCTAGAAAAACATCTAGAAACTCATTCACCACTGGTACTGATGATGCTAAAATCTCCGTACATCTGGTGTCGGCCACACATGCCAACACACCCCATGCTCATTGGTTGATCAACTTCCTTACCTTCAGGGCAAAAATCACCTTAGGGGCAGACTCAGTCTTGGACCCTTTAAACTTGTAGCTTGCCTGCAACGGTGGCGTAAATACCACCTCCTTATGGAAACAATCAATACTTGCGTGATTCTCTGCAAGCCAGTCCATGCCTAGGATTACATCAAACTCTTGCATATCTAAGACTACCAAGGTCACATCTAACTCACGATCTGACACTAACACTTTACATGCTCTCACTTTTTCAGTAGCTAATAAACTCACCCTTGTCGGGGTGGCAACAGACATAACATATAACAATGGTTCCAGCTCTAATTTAGCTTGACTTACATAAGATGCAGAGATAAATGAATGAGTGGAACCTGAATCAAAAAGTACAAAGGCAAGGTGCCCAAGTATCGAAAGTGTACCTGTGACCACTGAATCTGAATTTCCAGCACCTCGACTGGTAGTAGCATAAGCTTTCCCTTGCTGGATCGTGGGTTTAGAAGAACCAGCACCACTAGAGCTCGGAGGCTGATTCCCAGTACCTCTGTTAGGGTAACTTTATTCTCGGTGACCCTTCTGTCCACACCTGAAGCATGCTCCCGTCCTGGCCAAACATTTGCCCCAATGTTGTCTCCCACATTCACTGCACCGTGGCTTATCACCACTACTACCTCCTGGTCTAAATGGCTGGTGCCTCTGTCCTGGAGATGAACGTGATTTCCCAAACGAGTGTTGAGGGCGCTGGGAGTGCTGAGGGCCAGAGGTCATCTGTCCCCACTTTCTTTTCTGGCTCGTGGAAGGACCTGGGTTTGCAGGCACATGAGGCTCACTCTGCTGTCGAACGCTTATCAATTCAGCTGCCTTCACTGCCGTTGCATAATCAGGAGGTGCCAAGGCCTGAACGAAGCCTCAAATATCCTCATCCAGACCCATCATAAAGGGCTCTACTTTCTTGGCCTCAGTGTCGACCAACTCAGGGGCGAAGCGCAAGAGCCTCGTGAACTCTCACTCGTACACCTTCACTAACCGCCTATTCTGGCGAAGTTGCAGAAACTCCTCCTGCTTCCTGTAGCAGGCCGTCGCTGGGTAAAACCTCCTCCAAAAGGCTTTTTTGAACTATGTCCATGTCACCGGCTCACCGTTAGTGCCCACAGTTCTCATCACAGACTCCCACCACATGAGTGCGTCATCTCTCAACATGAACGCAGCATAGGACACCTTCTGCTCCTCCGGACAATTCATGAGCCGAAAAATGGTTTCTATGGAAGACAACCACAATTATGCCACTGTCGAGTCCCTAGAGGATCCATCACGTACGAGGGTCGTATTTCCTGAAATCTTTCAGGTATCTCACCTCCAGAGATGCACTTCTGTGATTCTGACCCAATTGTGCTAGCTGGTTTGCCACTGTGGTCTGCACCAGGGTCTGCATGGCCTCCAACAGCATTGCTGTCATGGTAAGGTTCGTCTGCCCAGTTGGCAGCGCTACTGGGGGGTTCACCTCTTGATAGGCTAGTTGCTCCAGCGGTGGATCCTGTCCCCCTACATTTCCTCGTCCCCTACCTCGTCGAGCTCTTCCTCCTTTACGTGGCGACATTTCTATGGAAGCACTACAATCACAACTAATCTATTTAAGCCTTTTAATTCCACATCCTAACAATTTAGTCACATGGAAGCATTTATTGTAAATTTGAAAACATAGCATAAAAACCCCTTTTTCCTAGGATACATAAGTCATAAAGAATGAATAATTAAAATAATTTTAGTATATGGGCATACCTGGCGATGATTGGGTATTTGCTGCTTGGCCATGGGGTACTTAATGCCTACGATGCAAGCAAGTCTACAGAACCCATAACCTTGGGCTCTGATACCAACTGTAACGACCCTACTTATCTTATTAGACTTCCTAGGGATGCTACTACATACATTCTACTATAAATTTAGAAATCTTTAATAAAGACACAACAAGATCTAATCATTTGTTAAAACAATCAAAAACTTTAGCTCGGGATCCCTTTATTTCAAAACATAAGGATAAACCAAAACATTTAAAATCAAAAATAATTTATAGAGCTTGACAGTTAAAAGGTCATAATAAAGAATAAAATAAAATAAAATGCTAGCCTATAAGAGATTTGCGGAAATAAAACTTCTTTAGGTCACCCATGGCCCCTTGCAGCAACTATCCTGTCATTCACCTAGGATGCCCTTGCCCTTACCTGAAAAGAAAAAGAACACTTTTTGAAAAAGATGAATATTTTACAATACTCAGTAAGTGACCTCACTACCGGGTCAGGATATGCATATACACACATAATGAGTTTTTGAAAACATTTTCTTTCTTTCCTTTGGTGGGACCTAAATTCCTTTCATAACGGAAACGTTTCTCTTTTAACTTTTCTCTTCGGCTTAATGTGGACAATTAACCTAACCTAACCTTTCTTTTTCATTTAGCCTTTTCAGGTTCCTTTTCATCTAACCTTTTCAGGTTCCTTTTCATATAGCCTCGTAAGGTTCCTTTTCATATAGATGTACATCAATAATTTTAGGGGGTAATTGCCACAACCTTCGAAATCATTTTTATCATGAAAACATAATGTATGCATGAGGTCCCAAAGCATTTTAAATTTTTCATTTCATGATGCAATATAAAACAAAGTTCTCATGTCATTCCTCATATCATAAATCATATAACATGCATCACATTCATAAGAACATATGGCAATCATACATGTGCAACTCCATTTTCATATAAAATAAAGTATTTTAAAATTCATCAGAAATCACAACTAAAAACATTTATAAAACTTTTCATTTGAAATAATTAAAAAAAGAAATTCAATTAAGTTCCTAACTTGCATTTAAGCATACCGGCGTAAGATCCCTTACCTTGGCTAAGCTCAAGAATCCAATCATCCAATTGCCCACCAAAAATTCCTTCGCCTTGAACCTCAGCCAAACAATTTGGAGCCTAATTCAAACCATCCTAAGGTTAGAAACAATTCCTAAAATTCATAATTCATCCCAAAGTTCCTTCCACCAAACTAAAGTTCCAAAATTAGAATTAATTCCTTAACATTTAACTTAATCTCAAATTGGTGGTTAAACTCAATTCAAATCACAAGGCTCATGATTTAATCGCCCTCAAGTTCAATCTACCAAAAACCCAAAACTTCCACGGATTTGCTTAATTTTAGAATGAGAGTTTTACCTCAATTTCGACCCCAAAATAGAACCGAATCTTGCCAAATAGATTACGATTTGATTCGATTTCGCCGAGCCAACCTCTACGTACGATGGGTATGCCAAAATTGAGCCCGAAAATCAATAGATCAACCTCTAGATTACTAAAACAGTGCCCAAAATCAAATTCCATTATGAAAAACCAGGAGTAAACAACACAAGTAAGCTTACCCACGTGAAAACTAAGCCGAAACGAGGCTGTACAATGTTGAAGATCGCCGAAAAAATAGATCTACAGTGGCGTCGGCGGTTCGGGTTCGCGGCTGGGGACGGTGTGCGAAGGTGGAGCTGCCGTTCGCGGCGGGCTTTGGCGTGTGGGACAGAGGTGGTCGCGCGACGACTCGGTGGTTCGCGGATCTGCAAAGACACAGCTTGGTTGGTGGTCTATGCGGCGGTTTGGGCGATCTGCAGCTGCGGGGATCGAATTTGCAAGGCGGCGGCGTTGGCGGTCCGGTCTGAGGTAGCGGCGGCGTGAGCTGCAGAAGAGGAAGAAGAAAATTTTCTACTTCAATGGAGTTGGCTGTCGATCAAAAGGAAGAAAGAAGAAGAAGATGAAGAAGATGGAGGCTAGGCTGGCTTGAAGGCTTGAGTTTAACACTCACCTAGGGTTGCGTGCATTTAAAGATAATAGAGAAGGAAATTATTTGGGCTTGGCTCTTCTTGGGCTTGGCTTGGCTAAAACTCAATTAAATAAAAACATTGCCCTAAACATCAATTAAATCCCATTTTTCCTTCTTCTTCCCATTCTACCCTCCAATTCTCTAATTTCAATTATGCTAAATCTTCAAAAATTAAATTCCAACACAACTTTAAACATGAAATTGGCCTTACCATTAATTTAAATCAAATTTTAAAGCCTTAATTAATACCTGAAAGTGCCGGTCGTTACACTAACCCTAGAGTTAATGAATGAAAATTGATTAATTAAAGAGTTTAATTAATTAATTTTGCATCATTGGAGCTTATAATATGTAGGTTCATAAGGTCCCCTTGCTAGCTCATATGAACAAATAGGGATCAATTACGTTGAGAGAAAATTTTGAAATGTTCAAATTAAAATTTAATATATTTGATATATAAAATGAGGGAAAACATATTTAATGTATATGATATATTAAATATCAAAGAAATTATTAATGTATTAAGATACATTAAAGAAAAGATATTTATTTAATTTGAATTAGATTCAAATTAGGAAATAGATGTCGTAGGAGAATTTAAGAAGATTTGAATAAGATTCAAATTGGTTAGATAAATATATTTTAATATGTTAGATATTAAAATATATTATTTAATTATTTTTCCTAGGCCACTATAGGACCCTATGGGTGAGCCATTATGTGTATTCTTCATAAGAGACACAGCTCCTCTACAGAGAATTGTAGAATTCTCTTTGAACTTCTCCTCTCTCAGTTTCTTTGAAGAGGCTCCCACAAACTTTGATCATGTGTTCGAGTCATAGCAAATAGGGTTTATGGAATTGAAGTTTCAACCTTGTTGGAGTTGGAGCAAGAAGATTAAAAGCCCGCCAAAAATATCTCCATATTTAAGTTAAGGTATGTTTTGCTTAGCCTAAATTATTTTTCATTTAAATCTAAAATAAAATAAAAGTTGATTCCAACGCTTCTGCTGTGGGTTTAATTTGATTATTCCCTTCAATTGGTATCAGAGCGGTCTTTGAATTTTATTTAGAATTAAGGTTTTTTTTTTGTGGGTATTTTTATTTCATATATGTGATATATGTGGTTTGCAAATTGATTGTTTAAGCTATTTGGCATTAGCTCTATTGTTTTGATTAGATCAATTGTAAAACCCAAAAGGGCTAGGATTTGTTGTAATTGATGAAAGATCGTTCAATTCAAATATGTTTCTTGAAGTTGGTTGCTGCAATTGAAAATTTAAGATTTCTAAATCCTAAATTTGGAATGGTTCAAACAAGGAAGGATATTGAAGACCACGATATGTCTTGGATTTAAATTATTGTAATTTAAATTGTTTTCAATTTCTTAGTATATGCCAAATATGCCAGTCAATTTTGCTAAGTTTAATTTAATTATGCATGTGATGTATGTTTTAAATTAATTAATTATTGCATAAAGTATGCCATTTAGATTAAAATTCCACCATAGGTTAAGCATGATCATGCATCTTAATTAATTTTGAATATAATTGTTATATTTGAAATTTTTGATTATGATGTAATTTCCTAATAGAATTAAGATGTTTTCCTAACAAGTTTATATTTTCTATATCTTTGAATATAATTGTTATATTTAGAAAATTAAATTAGGATATTTCCTTTCCTAAATGAAATCCATGTGATTAGGATATTTCCTAATGAGATTAAGGTTTCCTTAAAATAAAGATATTTTGATCCATGCTTTAAATAGTTTAAATTTTGAATTTAATTTATCTTTATTTGTTTCCTAATAAGATTAGATCTTTTAATTTGCTAATAAGATTAGGTCTTCCATAAATAAAGATAATTTAATTCAAAGATAAAAGTTTTGAATTTAATATATCTTTTATTTTTTCTAATAGGATTAGAATAAAATATCCAGGATGATCTTTTAATTTGTTTTAAAGAGTTCAAAATGGTAGAATTTCAAGATTTTCCATAAAGTGAATTAGTTTTTAATCGGATTAAAAACATTAATTAAATTAACTTATGTTCATTAATCTAGTAATTAATAGTTAATTAAATATTGATGAATTTGAAATAAAAATTTACTATAAGGGAACTTTGACTATGGAATGTTCTATCTAGACTGGAGTATTTAAGTTGACTGAAAGGGAACACTTCTAACTAGGAACTGACCTGGAAGTTGAATTAATCAAATTTTATTAATTTTATTTAATTTTATGAAGTAGGTTGATAGTGTGATTAATTTTAAATAGTTTAATACACTTGGCAATTCACATTAAAATCAATCTAACCAACATAAGAGTTATGAAAGGGTGGATTGAAGAACTTAGATAAATGAGATTAGCCTAATTTGTTTAAGTAATAGAAAATCCTATTTCAAAATACTTAGTGGGAGAAAGACACATGTCAAAAATCCTACGATCTCTATTATTTATTCACATCGTGAGATTCATGCGGGGCCTCGTGGAGGCTTTTGGATTGTTCTCCCTACAAAAGGTGTTTGTGTGGGTTAATATCAAGGTGAATCTTTTGAGAAAGTATTATAGTAAGTGGGAGAAGGAAATGTGTCAACATATCCTACGGTCTCCATCATTGGTTTACATCGTGAGATTCATGCGGGGCCTTGTGGCGGCTTTTGGACCGTCCCCCTACGGAAGGTGTTTGCATGGGTCAATATCAGGATGAACTCCTAAGAAGGATAGGATTGTAGTTTTGTTTCCAATACTTGGCCTACCCTACAACGGCACATGTTGGGATAAAACTACGGGATCTAAAATGATGGGTCACACTTACAAAGGGCTTATTAAGGTTGTTAATAATGTCTTTGATCAAACTAATGGTAACTAAATATTATAGGAATAAAAGTTATTCTGGTATAATACTTGGTTGAGATTGTCTCAGTTTGGTGAAGGAACACTTGACTTATCTTACGGCGGCACTTGTTCTAACTCACTAAAGTACCAAAGCATTAGAAATGATTTATAGGGTTCATTTTTTTAAAAAAAAGTGTTCGATTTCTATGCTAAAATTGAATGGATAATTGTTTGTTTGATGTTAAATAATATATTTTATATAATTCAATATTATGTTAATTTCTCTCATAATTTTAATTTTGAATACTGATTTGTCAAGTTGAGAAAATTTTATTACTTGGAAAAGTAACGTTAACACTATAATAGTAGTGTAAATTTTGAATTTGTCTTTATTGAGAAATGTTCTCAAAACCTGTTGTCAATGTTAATCGAATTGTTTGAGAAATACATGATTAATAAATCAAAAGTTAATGAGATAGCTTACAGATATCTTTTAGTTGACATGTTAGATGTCAAGTTTAGAAAATTAAAAAAAATGACAACAACATATGAGATGTTGTAGTCAATAGAAGCTAAATTTAGATAATTGTCTAAATGATCTCGAATTTAAGTATTTCAAAATTCCAAGAAAACAAATCAAATGACTGAAGCTATATAAAAGGAAATAGTTCCTAAATTAGTCGGACAATCACAATGAGAGGAATTTTTGAAATACCTCTATGGAAAGCATAATATAGATTAAAGTAAATTTGATTTACTAGATTTTTTGTGAAGAATAAATAATGCCACCTGGATTGTTTATATAAGATCTACTATCAAGATTTATTCTATCTTAGTTAGTGTAGTGGGAGATATTAAGATGTCATTAAGTAAAGATTGTTACTTAATGCTTAATATGGTGTTTTTAGTAACCATAAGAAAAGTTCAATTTCTCGAACTTTATTACTAAAATGTTCATATAGTATGAATTACTTTGAAGTATTAAAGTTTATATTTTCAAAATTGTTTGAAAATACATTCAGTTGAAAATAAGAATAATTTGTATATGTTTAAATGTTGACATATACTATACTACAAAATACTGAGATATTCCGGATTATAAAATCAAGAATAAAAAGATATTGTTTTCTCCTAAAAGATGATACTTGACTTTGGCAGTTAAGGTTGATTAATATCAACTTGAATAGAATGAAAAGACTAGTAAGAGGTAATTCTCTAAAAGTTAGTTAATTATTTTACTTAGATCTTGCCTTTTATGCAAGATAATCGATGGGCCTTTATTAGATATGGCTATAAGGCCAAAGAATATTTTTGGCTTACATATTCTGACTCAAGTAGTCTGCTTAATGTAAAGGCCAAATAAAGTCATGAATAATTCATTACTCTAGTTGATGAGATCATTCAAGGTACAAGTATCTTTACCTAATACAACATAAGTCTAAATTTTTTAAAAGTTTAAGAAAATTAAGACTAAAGTCGAAAATCAATTAGGTATATTTATCAAGATATTATGATCAGATCATAATAGAAAGTACAAGAAACTTGTGTACTAAGATTAATTGATAGAAATTGAGTTTTTATCTCAGTTATTTTAAATACCAAGTACATTTATGTGAAATTGAACGGCAAGAGAAGAAACAAAACCTTGTTGGACATGGTCACATCAATAGTGAGTTACACGCCATTACAACACTTTGGTTAGGATATGCAATAGAGATTGCATAGTGAACATTATTCCCTCCAAAAGTGTCTATAAGATAATTTTGAAATTATAGAAGAGTAGTAAAGTTAGTTTACAACACTTCACTATTTTGGAATGTTAAGCTTACATATTGAAACAAGCCTAAAAAAGTTATATATGTCAAAGATGTGCCTAAGTGTAGGCCACCCCTAAAGAGTATAAAATGGTATTTTATCTAGTCCTAAAAAGAATAAGGTATTTGTATTTCAAATATCATTTTTCTATAAGGAATGTCAAAAAAAAAAAAAGATTACAAACCTTTAATAAGGTGAGATAATGTTAATAAATTGGTCCCAAGTGAAGCTACTAAATAGTTAACAAAAGTTGTTAACAATTTAATTACATTTGAAAGTCAAATGGATCCTAGACATGAATTGGATAAGCCTCATTGTAGTGGGAGAGTTATGAGATGACTCAACCTTTACAAGGACTTAATTTAAGCCCGAGTTTTCATGTTAGATGACAAAGTAGAAAGACTTATTGCCCTCAAAGTGAGACTAACAGCAAAGAGTTAAACCTAATAGCAGAAAGTAGATGGCAAGTAAACTTTCTCACTTGTTGCCATACTGGAGTTTGTAAGCATTATATAATTCATTGTTCATATGAGATATGAAAAATGGATGTTTGAAATTCTTTTATGAAAAGAAATCTTAGATAACGCATCTACACAAATCAATCAGAAAGGTTTATATCCAAAGATCAAAAGCAAAAAGGTTTGCAAAATAATAAAGGTTCATTTATGAAATGAATTTTACTACTTTAGATATAAGGTTTAATAAAGTATCAAAATCTATGACTTTTGATAAATATTAATGAAGCATGTATAGACAAGAAAATCATTAATTGCTTAGTGGATTTTTCTCATGTTTTTTGTTCATGATATTTTACTCATTATGAATGATGTAAGATGTCTATCTAACATAACAAGTTGACTAAGTAACCAATTCCAAATGAGTGATTTGGAATGATTCGGTATATTTTACATGTCTAAAATGGAGATTTTTAGGACAAAATGTTAACTTTGTCTCAAACATCTTATATTGACAAAATTGTTGTCAAATATTTGATATTCATGTCTAAGGAAGAGTATCCTAAGACACCTCAAATGTTGAGAGCATATGATTAATTATCTACTCTAAGTGGGAGACAATTAATGCATAAATGAGACTTAACAACTAATATACAGTTGGTTAACATATATCAGTTAAACAAATGGTATGAACATTGAGTAGAAAATTAAAAACTTTCCCAAATTAACTATGGATAATGAGAAATCTTTGTGTATGGAGTAAAAATTTTGATTTTTACAAGATACACTGGTTCTTACAAGGATTTAAGAAATCTATGTTAAGATAATTTTACCCTAGGTGGTGGAGCACGATATACTAGTTAAATTGTTTTGCTTGTGATGCAACAAAAGGACTTGTATGACTCAAATAGTTCCTTAAAGATCTAAAAGGTGTTTCAAATATGATTTAGTCTATCATCTTTATTATGATAATAGTGGTGCAAATACTAATATTAAGGAAGTTAGAAAACACCAACGTTTAGGGAATCATATCGAAAGAGATAAAGCATCATGATATTGACCAAGATGGCTTTTAATGGCAATCGTTTGGATCTATATAAAAAGACTCTCCAGGCTAAAATGTTTGAGGGTCACCTAGAATGTCTAGGATTACGAGACATGTCACATCTTTGCCAAGGTAACTGGGAGAACATGTTGGGTATAGAGTATGCCCTAGGATACATGTGTAACGCCCGACTCTTTAAGGTATTCATTATTATTAGTGTGATTGTTATTATTATCTTCTTCCTCTTTAATTTTGTATTTTGGGGACTTAAGAGCATTGTTGTGTTGGTCCATGGAGGATAAATTAGGGAGAAAGAATAAAAAAGGGTTTAATTTTTGTTTGGGGCATTTTTGTTATTTAGGTGGGTTTAAGCCTAAGCTAAGCCCAAGGAAAAGCCAAACTCTATTTCTCTCCTCTTTTATTTAAATTGCAGGCAACCCTAGGGAGAAGCCAAGCCTCCAAGCCAAGCCTACAAGCTAACCCAAGCCATCATCTCCTCCACCTTCTTCTTCTTCTTCCCTTGGTGTTCGACAATCCCATTCTTGAAGCAGATAAAAAAATGGTTTTAGCTGCTCTCCCACCGCCCACGTTGCGCACCACCGTGCACGCCCACGCCCAGGTTGCCTCACCGCCTCGCAAACCCACTCCCAAATTGCCATTAATAGTCGCACGCCACAGCCTCAGCAACAGCACACCATCGCCCTTGGTTTCGCAAGTCGTCATCGTCCCTACAGATCTGCGAACCTAGTCCGATCAGCCCTCTCCCAGTCCGTCGAACCTTCATTTATGGGTAAGTGTTAGTTTCTGCACGTTTTCTATAACGTTTTTGGTTATGGGTACGAATAATTCATGGATCTTGACTTTGTTTCAAGGATACCCACTCCGTTCCAGCATCAAAATCACTAGCGTTGCACCCTTGAGTTGCTGTCCAATTGGTATTTGGGATTGTTGGAGTGAGATTTTCAATAAGTCTCAATGGTCCTTTGAGTTTTGGGTTTCATGGTGGATTAAATTCGAATATAAGATTAACCCATGGATCTTGTGACATAATTTTATATTACCCTCCAGATTGAGACTGCAGGTTGGCAAAATCAAATCTAATTGGGATCAATTCTATAAGTGGTGCCTATTTTTGGGTAGGGATCAAGTGACTAAAGTTCATTTTGAATCATTTGAACCCATGAGTTAAATGCTAGAAATTTAATTCTAATTCTTGGAATTTTGTTACGTATAGTCTTGGCCAGAGTGGTTGAGTTTTGAGTTGCCATTGATCATGGAATTGTTTGGCATTTTCTGTAAGTGACGTAGTGACTTGAAGAACTAAATTTAGTTTTGGTGGAAGGAGTTTTGGGTTCAACTATAGATTTTAGGAATTGTTTATAACCTTAAGGATGTCTTTAATTAGGTTCCAAATCGTTTGACTGAGGTTCAAGGCAGTGAAATTTTGGTGAGTGTTTGGGTGATTTTGATTCTTGAGCTTAGCTAAGGTAAGGGACTCTATGCCGGATGCTTAAATGCAAGTTGGGAACCAAATTAAAAAAAATTAGGCCAAGTTTTCATGAATGTTTTTCCTTACGGTTGTGATGCAGATATGTAAACCCGAGATTTTTCCTTGGAATTTCTTTAAAAAGAAATTTGTTAAAACATTTTTGGGAAATTGTTGTATAAGGAAAAGAGGAATAAAACAAAAGAAAGGGTAAGGGAAAACAAAAAGGAGTTATGTGTTTTGGTATGTTTTGTTTTAAAAAAAAGAAAAAGAAAAAGAAAAAGAATTGAGGGAATGAATAAGCTTTGGGAGCACTCACCCATTTTCTCCCATTTGCTTCTCTTTTATTAAAAAAAAAACAGAGCATTTCATGGGATAGGTTGAAGAAAGAGGAAAAGAGAGCTTGCTGGGTTGGAAGTTGAAGAAGAAGGGGGAAAACTCAGCACAAGCCTCCATGGCATCTAGGTGATCAACTGTACTCACTACTGTTGTTTGGATCGTTTTGAGCTCCACAAGAAGAGTTAAGAGGTGAGATTTGTTTTTCTTGAAATTTAACCCATTTTCGAACAAATTTCATGAAGGAAGCTCGAGCAAAATCTGACTTTAAATTATTGATTTGCTAAGGGGAAGACAGAGGAGAGATTTTGCTGTCAAATCTGAGAAACCTCTGGTGTTTGGGACGTTCTGGTCTGTATATTTTGAATTAGAAGCTCCGTTAGGTATGGTTGGAAAGCTTATTTAATTTCCTAAAACTTTTATGAAGAAGTTGTGGGCGCAATATGATTGGAAGTTGCTTTAAAATTCAGGACAAGTTCGGGGTGCAGCAGGAAAACGCTTCTGGAGTTGCAGAAACTGAATTTGAGGAAGGTAGCTTTCGAGGTATTTACGGACACATCCTTTGGGAATTTCAATTCCATTCCTTCACATAAGTTGTAGAGGGATCAAAAATGAAGAGTTTGGTATAAAGTACATCATTTTTTGCCAAGTAATGAGGAAGTGATGAGTATGTGAAGTTAGAGTATGGAAGTGGTAGAATACTGGAAGTAAATAGAATGGTTTTACAACTCTAAGCTTGGAGTTCATGAATTCAAAGTTCTAACGCTTGGTTTTGGTTTATTTGACAGGCCAAGAGGAAATAGGTCAAGTATACGGGCCGGGAATCTAGATCTAACGCTGTGAGTGTCACACCCCCTCCCAGCTCACTTGCCTAATCCTAGGAAGGAATGCTAAGACAGAGAATAGCAGCCCTCTTACTGCCACTCCCTGCCCAACCTAACATTAACCTGAAATTGTATACAACGAAGCATATATGAACTAGTAAAATTGAGCGCACAGTTGCACACCTGAATAAGATGCAATCATTTTTCCATACTAGGTTTTCATAACAAGTCATAACATACTTAAGTATTACACCCCGACTAGAATGCTTTTATTTCAAAACTATATACAGGTGGAAGTATATATATACAAGGAGCTAAGTGGCGTGGTGGCAAACAGGTCTTGTCGAGGCTAAGCACCGGGAACTCGTTTGCTACCTGGGGAGAGAAAACATGTTGAAAACGTGAGCTGGGAAGCCCAGTGAGTGACTATTTAATAAGTTATGCGTTCATAGGTAAAGTATCAAAAGTAATTAAACAATGTCGCCAAATTATAGGCTTTAAGCACCACGATAATCAATGCATCAAAACTCATGATAAAGAAAACTTGTAGCATGATACCCTAGCTATGGTAGAGTCCTCTCTAACCAACAACTTCAATACCTCTCTCTCTCACGTGCACGTGGTATGCCATTTAGGCTCACTGGTCTCCCCTAATACCTTCTCTATGTCCTTCAGTATTTGGGTCAGACCAACTACCACCCGAATACCTTCTCACTGTCCTTCAGTATCTGGGGTCAAGTTTTCTCCCTCCCAGGTACCTTCTCCGTGTCCTTCAGTACCGGGGGTTAATAATATACAAGGGCATGCTTTAAATAGTTAGGAAACATGTTTTGGAATCACATTCAGCAAGTTCTCAACATAAACACAAACTTTCATCATTAAACAAGCTTCCAACTTCAAGTGTAGTTCATCGTATGATTAAAAGAGAACTCATTAACCAAACTCATTTTTCGTGTTCTCAACGCATAAATTCTTTAACATAGCCAAACCATCATACTTTAAGTTTCAAGCAATTCAAACATGTTTTAGAGTGGATTAATGCATGGTACTTCCAAGAAAAACCCTACTTCCAAACTTAGGTTTCATGCTTGAACGCGGAGTAACAAACTAGTTACAATTATGCTTAACTTTCAACACCGACATTTATTAGTAGGAATTCAATGAAAAATGAATATAATTTAGTTTAAGCATGCTTCAATATCCATCACTAGTAAGCTTTTGAATAAATAAAGATCAACGCATAGGTTTTCAAACAAAATTACTCACAAACACCGGAAGGCTCCCAAGGCTTATAAGCTTCTCCTATCTTCGTTTGCACTGAAAATGAATTCCATAACATTAATCCCTTTTGCTACTTGGCCCAAAAATTGATCTAACTCAGTCACATAACTCATAGGATAGTAATTGCACACACTTGGCAATAGGGTATAACAAATTGGAACACAACTTCCTTAAGCTCTCTAGACCCCTCTGTTTTGAGCCAAAAATTACAGATTCGACTTCCAGCATGAGTTTCTCAAAATTTAGCAAAACAACCACCAAATGTTATTTGATAACCCTCAAATAAAACATCTAAACTTACTTACCTCAAAATTTTAGCTTCTAATTCTTCCTCAAGAGCTCAAAATCACCAGATTTCTTCACCCTGTTCTGCTGGCCGAAAAACTGGGAACACCTCTCGGTTTTCTTAAATTTTCACGACCTTCTTCTTCATATTTTCTCACAAAATTTTCCAGACCTAATCTTCATTCAATTTCTGAGATTTTGGCTCAAGAATCATCGAATTTTCTCAAGTGGATTGAGAGATATGACTGTTTTAAGTTTATCCACTTCCTAGAGCTTCCAGCTGGCTACTGCAGTCACAAGTGTTGGACAGCTCATCCTTCCACTATAACAAAAAAAACTCCAACGAAAATGTAACTAAAATGGCCAGCTCCTCCTTCTCTCTTTAGACTTTAAGTCCCTTTCAATCCACCTAAATTGTAAAGAAATTTTAACTAAATTAATTAGAAATTACAGCTTTTGTATTCAACACAACATACACCTAATGTGTACCCAACTTGCTCATGACCTTAACTTACTTCAACTCAACTTTTAATATGCTTATCCCAATGCCTAACCTGTCTCCTTATGAAGCTTTGTGTACGTTAATATCCACAACTTAGGAGATTCCCAAATTCTACCACGACATCTTTTAGTGCAACCTATATCAATTTGCATATGTCAAAACATCATATATGAGCACAATATGATCAAAAGAGAGTTTAGGGCTTACAGTGAGTGACAAAACGAATTTCGAAAACATATTCTATGCTTGAATTCATGTCTATGTGAATATAAGACTTCTTAGGAATGAATTAGCTTAAATGTTTTATGTTTTCCGAACACATGGTTATGAGCATACATGATTTCCTAGGAGTGATTTTAAATGCTCGTTGTGAGCTTAGATTTTTCCAACGAAATTTACATGTGAGCATATGTTTATTGATTTGCTAAAATCTAATGAAAATGTTATGATTTCAGGCAAGCATGCTCTAGCAGGTAATGTTTAAAGATTATCATGTATTTTTCTGAGACTCGAATGAGTAAATGATTGAGATATGAGCCAAGGCTGTTTAGTACCGCGTGCACACAGATCATTTTCTGTTGTCAACGTTGAGTCTACTTCGTGACAACAATGTTGTCGTGAGTGCTGGGCGGGCCCCACTACGACAAAGACGATGGGAGTGTTGGGCGAGCCCCACTACATTGTAGAGTGAACGTTGGTTGTACTGGCGTGCCCTACACAACGTAGATTGTCATATGTTTCTAGATAGTTAATATTCTTGGTATGCCTTGTGAGTTTTTAATGACATACTTGTTGGATTTCTGAGAAAAACTATGGTAATTATACATTTATATTTAGCACTTGACTACCGACACATATGCCCAGAGTTTACCAAATGTTGTAATTTCCGAGTTAATAGTTATAAACTCAGTCACTCACTGAGCTTCCCAACTCATTCTTTCAATTTTTTCCAACTTTTCAAGTAGTGATCGAGCTCCTGGTGCCTGAAATCCTGCCATAGTCTGCCGAAAGATCTACGAGTTTGATATTTTGTACGTGGGTGGAACTGTATAGCAAGTCCAAACATTTTGTAGATATTCTGAGAGGAACGTATAGTTTTATTCGTGTATGCACTAGTGGTCGTGGTTGTGTAAACCATGGTTGGGATGTATTTTGGTTGTAGTACTCCCTACCCGTTTAGAAGTTCAAGTGGGGTTTAAGTAGGGCTGCTCCATATGTATGTATTGTGACTTTCAAACTTCCGCTGTGTTGTGTTTAAACATTTTATTTCAAGTATAGTATATTTATCAGGTATAACAGGGTCACAGGTATCGTTAGGTTGGAAACGATGTCTGTTGGCTTCACGCCATCTTCCAGGCTAAGTTAGCAGGTAGCTCAGGGAGGGGGTGTGACAATTTGGAATCAGAGCAGTTAGCTCCATGGGGAAAGAGACAGAGCAAGTTAGCTCTAAGAAGAAATTAGGAAGTAAATAGCAGGTTATTGAGTTAGTTTAGGAACTAGTGGAGAATGGTCCAAGTAAGGATAACAGTAAGTCTAGTTAGGACTAGAATGTGAATGGAAGATTAGTATTGTGCATTTGAGTTAAGTATCCATAGCATGTCTAATATATTGATATGTTATAGGAGTCATGCCACCACGTACTAGCAGACAACGCAGGCAGGATCAGGACGGGACGTAGGATCCTACCCAAGGCCAATCTGAGAGGGGATCTAGTGCCCCGAGAGTTCAGACTAGGGCAGGAAACTAGCAGCATGCTAGTTCCTCACAGGAGGAAGGTAGGCCAGAGAGAGCATGGCCAAGTGATCCAGAGAAGACATATGGAATAGAACGCCTGAAGAAACTAGGAGCCACAGTGTTTGAGGGTTCCACAGACCTAGCTGACGCCGAGGCTTGGTTGAATATGCTTGAGAAATGCTTTGATGTGATGAGTTGTCCTGAGGAGCGGAAAGTCAGATTGGCCACATTCCTGCTGCTGAAGGAGGCAGAAGGATGGTGGAAATCAATATTAGCCAGGCGCAGTGATGCACGTACTTTGGACTGGCGAACTTTCATAAGTATATTTGAAGATAAGTATTACCCTAGCACATATCGCGAGGCAAAGAGGGATGAATTTTTAGAGTTGAAGCAAGGATCACTTTCAGTGACCGAGTATGAGAGGAAGTATACCGAGCTATCGCGGTATGCTGATGTGATTGTGGCATCTGAGAGTGACAGGTGTCGAAGATTTGAAAGAGGATTACGTGTTGAGATACGTACCCCGGTTACAGCTATTGCGAAGTGGACAGACTTTTCTCAGCTAGTAGAGACTGCCCTACGTGTGGAGCAGAGTATTACAGAGGAGAAGTCAATAGTGGAGCCTAGCCATGGGGCTTCGACAGCTAGCAATTTCCGAGGTCGTGAGCAGCGGAGGTTCACACCTGGAGTGAATGTTTCAAGTCGTCAGGACTTTAAAAATCGGTCTGGTGGCCAGGCATCGAGGCAAATGAATGTGAGTGGTACCTATCAGAGGCAGAGTCAGAGAGCATCTAGTCAGTCTGCTAGATTAGCAACAAGATCGCAGACATGGCAAGAGTCTGTTGCCAGTGTACCAAGGAGAACCCCATGTGCGAATTGTGGAAAGATTCATCGGGGTCATTGTCTGGTTGGTGTCGGTGTGTGTTACCAGTGCGGACAGCCAGGGCATTACAAGAGAGATTGTCCACAGCTGAGAGTAGTCGCATAGAGGGACCAGGGAGTTGAGTCCCAGACAGTTGAGCAGCCGAGAGTTTCAGTAGCTGCAGGAGAGGGCACCAGCGGTGCTAGGTAGAAGGGAGTTGTAGGGAGACCTAGACAGCAGGGAAAGGTCTACGCTATGACTCAGCAGGAAGCGGAAGATGCACCGGATGTGATTACTGGTACGATTTCTATTTGTAATGTACCTGCACGTGTTTTAGTAGATCCAGGTGCTACGCATTCCTTTGTTTCTAGTATGTTCCTAACGAAGCTAAATAGGAAGCTAGAGCCTTTAGTTGAGAGGTTAGTTATATACACTCCAGTTGGTGATACTTTACTAGTCAATGGAGTGCTGCGGGATTGTGAGGTCTTAGTAGAAGGTCTCAGTATGTTAGTGGATCTTCTTCCACTAGAGTTGCAGGTGTTAGATGTAATTTTAGGGATGGATTTCTTATTTACTCATTATGCTTCCATGGATTGCCATAGAAAGGAAGTGATTTTCAGGAAACCAGGTTTGGCTGAAGTGGTTTTCAGGGGCGAAAGGAAGATTATTCCTACGAGTTTAATTTCAGCTTTAAAAGCAGAAAAGTTGTTGAGAAAGGGTTGCACAGCGTTTCTTGCACACGTAGTAGAAGTGCAGGAAGGAAAGCTAAAACCAGAAGATGTTCTTGTCGTGAACGAATTTCTTGATGTTTTTCCAGCTGATCTGTCGGGTTTGCCACCTGATAGGGAAGTTGAGTTCACTATTGAATTGTTACCAGGAACAGCACCTATATCGTAAGCGCCGTATAGAGTGGCTCCAAGTGAGCTCAGGGAGCTGAAGATGCAAAACAAGAACTAGTTGACAAGGGATACATCAGACCTAGTGTATCGCCTTGGGGAGCTCCAGTGTTATTCGTAAAAAAGAAAGATGGTACTCTAAGATTATGCATTGACTATAGGCAGTTAAACAAGGTTACGATACGTAACAAGTATCCTCTACCACGCATAGATGACTTGTTTGACCAGTTAAGGGGAGCATCAGTGTTCTCTAAGATTGATTTAAGATCAGGTTACCATCAGTTAAAGGTTAGGGAATCAGACATTCCTAAGACGACATTCAGAACGAGGTACGGGCATTATGAATTTTTAGTAATGCCATTCGGTTTAACAAATGCGCCAGCAGTTTTCATGGATCTCATGAACAGGATTTTCCATCAGTATTTGGATCAGTTTGTGATAGTGTTCATCGATGACATACTAGTTTACTCAATTGACAGGGAAGCCCATGAGAACCATCTGAGAATTATTCTGCAAACACTACGTAATAAACAGTTGTATGCTAAATTCAACAAATGTGAGTTTTGGTTAAATCAGGTAGTGTTTTTAGGACATATTGTTTCAGCAAAAGGAGTTAGTGTGGATCCGCAGAAAGTGGAAGCTGTGGTCAACTGGGAGAGACCAGCTAGTGCGACAGAGGTACGTAGTTTCCTAGGCTTGGCAGGATACTACAGGCGGTTTGTGGAGGATTTCTCACGGTTGGCATTACCCCTAACAGCTTTGACAAGGAAGAGTTGAATATGAGACAGAGGCGATGGCTAGAACTTATTAAAGATTATGATTGTACTATAGAATACCATCCAGGTAAGGCGAACGTAGTAGCAGATGCATTAAGTAGGAAGTCGAGACTTCCTAGGGATGTTTTGTGTGGTATTCGAGTAACCTTCTTAAGTGCGCTAAGGGATTCTAAGGCGGTTGTGACTGCAGGGAATTCAGGGAGTAGTTTTAGTGAAATTTCAGGTCAGGCCTTCACTTGTAGCAGAGATTGTGAGAAGACAGCCCGAGGATAGAAACCTGCAGAAGAGGTTTGGAAAGTCCAAACAGAGCCCAGAGGCAGAATTTAAGATGAGAGCAGACGGAACCATAGTGAGGCAGGGAAGACTATGCGTTCCGAGTATTAGTGAGCTTAAAGATGCTATACTAAAGGAAGCTCACAGTTCAGCTTACGCTATGCATCCAGGAAGCACCAAGATGTACAAAACTTTGAAGGGGACGTATTGGTGGCCTGGGATGAAGCGGGAGATAGCCAAATATGTTGATAGATGTTTGATCTGCCAACAGGTTAAACCTTTTAGACAGAGGCCAGGGGGACTCCTTAATCCACTGCCAGTGCCGGAGTGGAAATGGGAGCATATCACTATGGATTTTCTGTTTGGTTTACCCCGTAGTTCTAGTGGACATGATGGTGTTTGGGTAGTGGTGGATAGACTCACTAAGACAACACGGTTTGTACCGATTAAATCAACGTCTACACTTGATCAGCTTGCTAAGCTATACGTCGACAGGATTGTGAGTCAATACGGAGTGCCAGTGTCCATAGTTTCAGATAGGGATCCGAGATTCACATCTAAGTTTTGGCCTAGTTTACAAAAAGCTATGGGGACAAAGCTGAATTTCAACACAGCGTTCCATCCCCAGACAGATGGTCAGTCGGAAAGGACCATCCAGACCTTAGAGGATATGTTGAGAGCATGTGTCCTTCAGTTTAAGGGAAGTTGGGATACCCACTTATCACTTATGGAGTTTGCTTATAATAACAGCTATCAATCTAGTATCGATATGGCACCGTTTGAGGCTCTGTATGGAAGACCATGTAGAACTCCCGTGTGTTGGAACGAAGTGGGAGAGCGGAAGCTAATCGGTCATGAGTTGGTACAAGTTACAACGGACAATATTAAGGTGATTAGAGAGAATCTGAAAATAGCTCAAGATCGTCAGAAGAGCTACGCAGACAAGCGACGGAGAGACTTAGAATTCCAGGTCGGAGATCAAGTTTTCTTGAAGTTATCTCCTTGGAGAGGTATCCTTCGCTTTGGCAGGAAAGGTAAGCTGAGTCCTAGATATATTGGTCCTTATCAGATAACAAAACGAGTTGGGCCAGCAGCCTACAGACTTGAGTTGCCAACAGAATTATCTCGAGTACATGATGTCTTTCATGTGTCCATGTTGAGGAAGTATACTCCAGATCCGACACATGTGTTGCAAGCGCAACCAGTTGAGCTGAAAGAAGATTTGAGTTACACAGAAGATGCAGTTCAAATCCTCGACAGGAAGGAACAAGTTTTAAGAAACAAGACGATCCCACTCGTGAAAGTCCTTTGGAGACATCACCGAGTGGAAGAGGCAACCTGGGAGTTAGAGGATCAAGTGAGGAAGAGTTACCCAACGCTTTTCACCTAAGAACTACTAAATTTCGAGGACGAAATCTCTTAAGAGGGAGGTAAGTTGTAAACCCGAGATTTTTCCTTGGAATTTCTTTAAAAAGAAATTTGTTAAAACATTTTTGGGAAATTGTTGTATAAGGAAAAGAGGAATAAAACAAAAGAAAGGGTATGGGAAAACAAAAAGGAGTTATGTGTTTTGGTATGTTTTGTTTTAAAAAAAAAAAAAGAAAAAGAAAAAGAATTGAGGGAATGGATAAGCTTTGGGAGCACTCACCCATTTTCTCCCATTTGCTTCTCTTTTATTAAAAAAAAAATAAAGCATTTCGTGGGATAGGTTGAAGATAGAGGAAAAGAGAGCTTGCTGGGTTGGAAGTTGAAGAAGAAGGGGGAAAACTCAGCACAAGCCTCCATGGCATCTAGGTGATCAACTGTACTCACTACTGTTGTTTAGATCATTTTGAGCTCCACAAGAAGAGTTAAGAGGTGAGATTTGTTTTTCTTGAAAGTTAACCCATTTTCGAACAAATTTCGTGAAGGAAGCTCGAGCAAAATCTGACTTTAAATTTTTGATTTGCGAAGGGGAAGACAGAGGAGAGATTTTGCTGTCAAATCTGAGAAACCTCTGGTGTTTGGGACGTTCTGGTCTGTATATTTTGAATTAGAAGCTCCGTTAGGTATGGTTGGAAAGCTTATTTAATTTCCTAAAACTTTTATGAAGAAGTTGTGGGCGCAATATGATTGGAAGTTGCTTTAAAATTCAGGACAAGTTCGGAGTGCAGCAGGAAAACGCTTCTGGAGTTGCAGAAACTGAATTTGAGGAAGGTAGCTTTCGAGGTATTTACGGACACATCCTTTGGGAATTTCAATTCCATTCCTTCACATAAGTTGTAGAGAGCTCAAAAAGGAAGAGTTTGGTATAAAGTACATCATTTTTCGCCAAGTAATGAGGAAGTGATGAGTATGTGAAGTTAGGGTATGGAAGTGGTAGAATACTGGAAGTAAATAGAATGGTTTTACAACTCTAAGCTTGGAGTTCATGAATTCAAAGTTCTAATGCTTGGTTTTGGTTTATTTGACAGGCCAAGAGGAAATAGGTCAAGTATACGGGCCGGGAATCTAGATCTAACGCTGTGAGTGACAAAACGAATTTCGAAAACATATTCTATGCTTGAATTCATGTCTATGTGAATATAAGACTTCTTAGGAATGAATTAGCTTAAATGTTTTATGTTTTCCGAACACATGGTTATGAGCATACATGATTGCCTAGGAGTGATTTTAAATGCTCGTTGTGAGCTTAGATTTTTCCAACGAAATTTACATGTGAGCATATGTTTATTGGATTTGCTAAAATCTAGTGAAAATGTTATGATTTCAGGCAAGCATGCTCTAGCAGGTAATGTTTAAAGATTATCATGTATTTTTCTGAGACTCGAATGAGTAAATGATTGAGATATGAGCCGAGGCTGTTTAGTACCGCGTGCACACAGATCATTTTCTGTTGTCAACGTTGAGTCTACTCCGTGACAACAATGCTGTCGTGAGTGCTGGGCGGGCCCCACTACGACAAAGACGATGGGAGTGCTGGGCGAGCCCCACTACATCGTAGAGTGAACGTTGGTTGTACTGGGCGTGCCCTACACAACGTAGATTGTCATATGTTTCTAGATAGTTAATATTCTTGGTATGCCTTGTGAGTTTTTAATGACATACTTGTTGGATTTCTGAGAAAAACTATGGTAATTATACGTTTATATTTAGCACTTGACTACCGACACATATGCCCAGAGTTTACCAAATGTTGTAATTTCCGAGTTAATAGTTATAAACTCAGTCACTCACTGAGCTTCCCAACTCATTCTTTCAATTTTTTCCAACTTTTCAAGTAGTGATCGAGCTCCCGGTGCCTGAAATCCTGCCATAGTCTGCCGAAAGATCTACGAGTTTGATATTTTGTACGTGGGTGGAACTGTATAGCAAGTCCAAACATTTTGTAGATATTCTGAGAGGAACGTATAGTTTTATTCGTGTATGCACTAGTGGTCGTGGTTGTGTAAACCATGGGTGGGATGTATTTTGGTTGTAGTACTCCCTACCCGTTTAGAAGTTCAAGTGGGGTTTAAGTAGGGCTGCTCCATATGTATGTATTGTGACTTTCAAACTTCCGCTGTGTTGTGTTTAAACATTTTATTTCAAGTATAGTATATTTATCAGGTATAACAGGGTCACATGTATCGTTAGGTTGGAAACGATGTCTGTTGGCTTCACGCCATCTTCCGAGCTAAGTTAGCAGGTAGCTCAGGGAGGGGGTGTGACATGATATATGGCTTATGATTGAATTATGTGATAATGTTGCTTTATGTTGCATCATTGGATGAAAATTTAAAATGCTTTGGACCTCATGCATACATGTGTATTTTCATGAAAAAAATGCTTACGAAGGTTGTGGCAATTACCATCCTAAAATTTATAGATGTACATCTAGATGAAAAGGAACCTGAAAAGGGTTAAATGAAAAGGAACTTGAACAGGTTAAATGGAAAGGAACCTAAAAAGGTTTTAGGTCCCACTAGATGGAAGTTCATTTTTTTTAAAAAAAAAAATTGCATGTGTTTGCATAAATTGCTTGTGTTTGCATATCCTGACCCGATAGTGGGGTCACTTACTAAGTACTTTAAATATTCACTCTTTCCAAAAACAAAATTTTTAGGTAAAGGCAAGGGCATCCAAGGCGATTGATATGATAGTTTGCTGAAAAGGGCCATGGGTGACATATAGAAGTTTTATTTCTGCATTTTTATTGGCTAGTGTTTTAAATGTCTTGTTAGTGGATTTGTTATAAAATTATTTTAAATGTTAAATGTTTTATTCTATTTTCATGCTTTGAAACAAATTTAATGGGATCCTAAGGTAAAATATTTTGATTGTTTAGTAAAAAGGTTTACTTCTTTTTTGTCTATTATTAAAGATTTTTAAATTCCATTAGCATGCATGTAGTAATGTCGCTAGAAAGTCTAATAAGAAAAGTCGGGTCGTTACAACATGTCTCGCTGGCTTTAGTGCAAGTGGGAGATTGTTGGGATTTGTGCCTTAAAGCCTCATAATTAATGATTTATTTAATAATTAATAATAATTTTGATTATTTTATTTGTAATATAATATTATCCATTATATAAAAAATCCAAGGTTATTAATGTAATCTTGAACAGTATGTGGTGACATACGAGAGAATCATGTTCAAGAAATAACCTGAAGGGCTATAGTATATGGATAATATTGGGTGCTTTATCCTGGTAACACTATTGATACGACCCACTTTATAATAGTTACAAATGATTTGATCCAAATCGTTCATGTGGAGATATGTGAGTGGGGGTATCTTATACAATGAGTTTGTATAAGACTGGACCACGAAATATTTAATCTCTCTTTATAAATTCATTAATTGAGAAGATTAATATTTCATCAGGATGATCATATGTGACTTGATCTCAATCCTAAGTGAGTTATGAACTCCTGTCTATGAGGACTTGTCCTTTGATTTGCATGGATGAGTGTGGCTTTTGTAGCCGATTCAATAAACCTACCATTTTGGGGACTTGACCAAATAGGGAGTTGGAAACATAATCTCACAAGATGAAATTCACTCCTTCCCATATAGGGTAAGTAGATGTGTAGTTCCCTTAAGTGCTAATTTCGGGACTTGAACAATGGGGCCCCACCCTCTCACTGGCCCAAGAGGGACTTAGTTAATGGTTGGATCATAAACAAATTGTTCATTAAAGGAGCAGTGGTACTTAAGGTGCAAGATGTAATTAGATGGGTAAAACTGACTTTTGACCCAGCTCTAATTACGAACAACTCATGAAGGATTGACTTGCATGTAGTGGTTATATCCATGGACATAACTTGTCCTACAGTGCATAAGAGTGCAACTCTAGGTCTATAGTGGAGTGACATAGAGTTAATGAATGAAAATTAATTGATTAAATAGTTTAATTAATTGATTTTGTATCATTGGAGCTTATAATATGTAGGTCCATAAGGTCCCCTTATTAGCTCATATGAACAAATAGGGATCAATTTTGTGCAGAGAAAAAATTTTGAAATGTGGAATTAAAATTTAATATATTTGATATATTAAATGAGAGAAAACATATTTAATGTATATGATACATTAAATATCAAAGAAATTATTAATGTATTAAGATACATTAAAGAAAATATATTTATTAAATTTGAATTAGATTCAAAGTAGGAAATAGATGTCGTAGGAGAATTTAAAAAGATTTGAATAAGATTCAAGTTGGTTAGATAAATATATTTTAATATTAATATATTAAAATATATTTATCTAACCAATTTGAATCTTATTCATATTAAAAATATATTATTTAATTATTTTCTCTATGCCACTATAAATAGGACCCTAGGGGTGAGCCATTATGTATTTCTTCATAAGAAAGAGATCTCTTCTATAGAAAATTGTAGAATTCTCTCTAAACTTCTCCTCTCTCCTTTTCTTTCAAGAGGCTCCCACAAGCCTTGATCCTGTATTCGAGTCATGGCAAGTAGGCTTTATAGAATTGGGTTTCAACCTTGTTGGAGTTGGAGCAAGAAGATTAAATAGTCGCCTGAAATATCTTCATATTTATCTAAAAAGTATGTTTTTCGTAGCATAAAATATTTTTTGTTTAATTCTAAAAGAAAATCAAAGTTGATTCCAACACTTCTGCTATGGGTTTAATTCGATTATTCCCTTCAATGATCACTGAGTAGAAAATTAAAAACTTTCTCAAATTATCTATGGATAATGAGAATTTTCTGTGTATAAAGTAAAAGATTTAATCTTTACAAGATACACTAGTTCTTACAAAGATTTAGGGAAATCTATGTTAAAATCAATCTTACTGTAGGTGATGGATTAAGGTATACAAGTTTAATGTTTTCATTTTTGAAGTAACAAAAGAACTTGTATGACTATAATAGCTCCTTAAAGATCTGAAAAGTGTTTCAGATGTGATTTAGTTATCACTCTCTATTATGATAATAGTAGTGTAAAAACTGATATTAAAGAAATTAGAAAACACCAATGTATAGGGAATCATATCTAGAGAGAGAAAGCATCCTTGTAGTGATCAAGATGGCTTTTAATGATGGACATTTTGATAAAAAAAAAATCTCTAGGCTAAATTGTTTTAGGGTCACTTAGAATGTATAGGATTACGAGACATTTCTCATCTTCACTAGGGCAAGTGGGATAACATATTGGGTATAGAGTATGCCCTAGGATACATGTCTCGCCGTCTTTAGTGCAAGTGAGAGATTGTTGGAATTTGTGTCCTAAAGCCTCGTAATTGATGTGTTATTTAACAGTTATTTAATTATTTTATTTGTAATATTATATTATCCATTACAGGAAAAATTCAAGGTTATTAGTGTAATCTTGAACAGTTTGTGGTTGACACATGAGAGAATCATGTTCAAGAAATAACCTAAAGGGTCTATAGTATATGGATAAGGTTGGGCCCCTTATCTTGGTAACACTATTGATGTGGCCCACTTTGTAATTGTTACAAATGATTTGATCTAAATCGTTCATATAGAGACATGTGAGTGGGAGTATCCTATACAATGAGTTTGTATAAGACTGGACTACAAAATATTTAATCTCTCTTTATAAATCCTTTAATTGAGGAGATTAATATTTCACAAGATGATCATATGTGACTCGATCTTAATCCTGAGTGAAATAGGAACTCCTGCCTATAAGCACTCGTCCTTTGATTTGCATGGTAAGAATGGCCATTGTAGTCGATTCCATAAGCCTACCATTTTGGGGAATTAATCAAATAGGGAGCTGGGAATATAATTTCACGAGATGAAATTCACTCATTCCTATATAGGGAAAGTAAGTAGTTTCCTTAAGTGCTGATTTTGAGACTTGAACAATTGGGCCCCACCCTCTCACTGGCTCGAAAGGGACTTAGTTTATGGTTGGATCATAAACAAATTGTTCATTAAAGGAGCAGTGGTACTTAAGGTGCAAGATGTAATTAGAGGGGTAAAACGGACTTTTGACCCAGCTGTAATTACGAACAACTCGTGAAGGATTGACTTGCATGTAGTGGTTATATCCATGGACATAACTTGTCGTACAGTGAATAAAAGTGCAACTCTAAGTCTATAGTGGAATGACCTATAGTTAATGAATGAGAATTAATTAATGAAAAAATTACCTTAGTCTCTTAGTTTTCAACAATAGGTTCATTCGGTCTCTAAGTTTTCAAAATGTACTTTTTTAGTCCCTAAGTTTTGAAGAATATGTTTAAAAGGTCCCTAAACTAATTTTCTTTATCATTTTAATGTTGAAATAGAAAATTAAAAAAAGAAAAATAATAAAAATAATAGCAAACAAAACCCCATCTCTCTCCTCTCACTCACTCCCTCTTCTCCTCTCACTCATCGTGAGTGACCTCTTCTTCTTCCTCCTCCTCTTCTTCTTCCTCTTTTTCCCCATTGAAAATTGCCCATAGAAAAATCCATGCAGAGATCTATTGAACTCCTTCATCCTCATTCTATCCTTTTGCATTCTTCTTTAAATCCTTGAGTTCCTTCAAGATATGCTTTGGAGCCTTGATCTACACACCAAAAAAATAAAAATAAAATAAAAAAATAAAAAACTAGAAGATTAAAAAAACCCATCAAGCCAAGGACAGAACAAACAAAAGGACATGCCATTAACAACAAGAACCAACAAAGAATGCAAAGAAAAGGAAGAAATTAAAGGGAAATGAGAGAAATACCTTAAGAAAAATAAAAGGGTTTGCGATTGATAAGGGGGTGAAGATCATGATCGACTGGAAAGGGTGGTGGAGAAGGAAATATTCTTCGAAATCATATAGGCGATGGCCCCTCAGAAACCATTGCTTATTCGTCGGTTTCCTTACCTTTTGTTTTCTTTTAACGTAAAATGTGATAATGAACTCAATCACAAAGGTCTGCAAATATGAGTGACTTAGGAGAATCCATGCAAAGTGGTCTTGTTCTCCATTAAATATTAGCCTGAGTGTCCCAACTGCCAATGTTGATCCAAGAACTTGACCTATCACAAAAGTTGGCACCTGCCAAGAATTTTGACTTGTGTTTTGAAATCATAATCAAATCAATACACCCCTTTATCTTATTTGATTAGAATGATTAATTAGTTAAAAATTCAAGTTTGAAGAAATGGCTCTGTGACAAGCACAATAATCTCTCGACCTAACCAAGCTAGAATTCTCACCAAAAATGGAAAATGCTTTGGCTTTTCTTGTTTTATAGGTCAATTGCATCATGGGGTTCAAAAATTTTACCAAACCAAACCATATATGAGTCGGGTGTTACAATCAAGGACCTTTTAAACCTACTCTTCAAAACTCAGGGACTAAAAAGGTACGTTTTGAAAACTCAAGGACCAAATGAACCTATTCTTGAAAACTCAAGGACTAAAAAGGTAATTTTTCCTTAATTAATTAAAGAGTTTGATTAATTAATTTTGTATCATTGGAGCTTATAACCTGTAGGTCCATAAGGTCTCCTTGCTAGCTCATATGAATAATTAGAGATCAACTTCGTTGAAAGAAAATAAACATTCAAATTAATATTTAATATATTTGATATATTAAATGAGGGAAAACAAATTTATTGTATTTGATACATTAAATATAAAATAAAATTATTAATGTATTAAGATACATACATACATACATACATACATACATACATACATACATACATACATATGTATGTATATATATATATATATATATATATATATAATTTGAATGAGATTCAAATAAGAAAATATATATTAGGAGAATTTGATATATTTGAATGAGATTCAAATAGTTTAAGTATATATTTTAATATTAGATATTAAAATATATATTTTTAATTAGGGCAAAGTTTTGCCCTAGGTGGTAACTATAAATAGGACCTTTATGGGTTAAGCAAATGAGTGCCTCGTCTCTTGAGAGAAAAAAGTTTTCTCAATTCTCCCATTCATCCCCGCTCTCTTTCAAAAAGGCTCCCACAAATCTTGATCTGTGTTTGAGTCATAGCTAGGAAGACTTTTTGGAAGAGATAAAGACCCGCTAGAACAATATCTCCATTAAACTAAAGATATGTAAGTTTGCTCAACCTTGTATGTTTGGTATTACATTCTGAATAAATCAAAGACGATCCAATGCTTCTGAAGATTTCATTCTCATCAATAGGGACGAACACCTTTGATTTGCAACATTCGCCTCAATAGGGATGAATATCTTTGCAGTGTCATATAGATGAACTCCTTCAATTATTTTGTTTCCCTTGATAGGGACAAACAACTTCAATTTGCAGTGTCATGCTTTGATAGTTGTGAGACTTTTTTTTTATGGAGATTGAACTTAGAGTTTTTTTTAAGCTGCCTAAGTACCCTTTGGAAGAAAATGATCAAGTCAATATGTAGTTCAAAGTTTTTATTTTTTTGGTTGTTCACCTTTTAAGCTCATGCAGGCCAGGAGTAACATGTAGTTTAGACTCTTACGATAAGGAGTTTTTACATTTTAAATGCGTTTGTCCATATCATTGTCGTGATCACATCCTTCATTTGTAGGATTGGTTAAAATGATGAGACTTTTCTTTACCTTCAAGGAGCCTTCTGTATCTATGAGAATAGAGAACTTTCCTTTCATGCTTGAAGGGGCGATACTTTGAATCTTGTTGTGGTTCACTTCATCGAACAATTCTGCTTTCAAAGTGTTCATCTTTCTTTCATGTTGATCGCTTGTTGCTTTGAGGCAATCAAAAATAGATGTTGAAGGTCAGCATTTCCTTGATATTGAAACACTTAGCTTTTGGAAGGCTCAAGTGGGGATAGAAGTTAGACATTAGTTTTATTCTTTTTTCGTGGTCATACTCATCCTTTGGAAGACTGAAGGTCGTGTAGTTGAAAGCTTGATGCGATTAAAGAAAGAAGTTATTTGCTCGACTTCTTTTGAGTAGTCGACTTCTTCCACATTGATGTAGTATGAACTTGCCAAGTTTTTTTCTCCTTTTTCGATGGAAAGGAAATTTGTTGGGAAGAATCGCTTTAAGGTTACCGGTTGACAAGGTTGAGAAAAAATTTTATTCCTCTTTCTTTTAGGTTTAGGCTTCCTTGGATTCTTATTTTCTTGACGTTTGTTCTTTCTTTTGTGGCTTTGGTGAAACTCGTCTGAGGCTGAATTTCGCCTTTGCATATTTAGATGAGTCACAAGAACCCAACCTTTGTCTTCATCATTGATAAGCTTGACCACGTCTTGAAGTTTATTTCTTGGCACCTCATATTGAAACCAAACAATTATAGGTTCAAAGGTTCCACTCACTTCTTGGTCATGAAGCAGACTATAGTGTATTTGACTGCATGTATTTGTTATTACTGCAACATTATTTGATTGAGCTATTTCATCAAGGTCTAGCTCAATTTTTCCTTCTTTAGCTAATCTTAGAATTAGCTCTTTTAGGACAAAGCATCTCCCTACTGGATGACTGATAACTCGATGATCTTACAATACTTGGGATCATCAACTTTTTCATCTTTTTGGGCCGCTTACACTCGGGGAGTTCGATCAATCGTGTGTCCAGTAGTTGTTCTAACATGTCAGGAATGTTAGAATTAGGAAAATGATAGACTTTTTTCTTTCTTTCCTTCAAAGTCAAGCGACACCTTTCACTTCTTTGTGGCTTTTTAACCTTCCTGCATTGTTCCTTTGAAGACAACTTGAAAAGGGTTGTATTGACAGCCATAAACTCCTCTGAAGGCACATCGATGTCCTTTCCTTCTTCCTTGACGTTAGGGACTAGAGGTCTTTGTCTCCTCGACTAGAAATACTTAGCTCTATATCGTGGGCACGAGTTTCTAGTTCTTCAAAACTGTGAGGCTTTATACCTTGGAGGATGTACAAAAATCCCTCACATTTTGACAGCAGATAGTTCAGTGAGACGATTTTTGCAATCAAAACTCATAGCTCTCCAACAATTTATGTAGTCGACGACGAGTTCACTTTTTCGTTGTCTAGTGTTGGTGAGCTCGAACGTGTCACAATTCGTCTTGTGCTATAGAAGCAATTTAGAAACTCTTTTTTGAACTATTTCTAACTGTCTTTTGACTTGGGCTCCAGATCGGTGTGTCGGTCTAAAGCGTTTTCCTTCAACTTTTGAATGAACTATTTAACAAGTAGATCTCCTCATGTACCAACATTTTTGCATGTCTCGATGAAATGAGCAATGTGTTGCTTAGGGTTGCCTTTTATCCATCAAATTATCAAAACTTTGTGGCTGGTATCTAATTGACATTCTCAAATTTTTGATTCTCTTAGCATATGATTTAGAATACAAGAGAGAACTTTGAGAAGGTCCACCATATTAAGCTCTAATGGAGTTTGTTATCATATTCTGAAGTTGTTGAACATATATTGATGCGATCGAAATGGAGGGTTGTGATTGATCTTCTTGAACAACGACCTTCTCTTTGTTGCAACCTTTGACAGTAGGAGTTTGACTTGGTTCAGCAAAATTTTGGTTCTCAATCTTGTTCTTTAGGTGCTAGATTTGAGAATCTCTTTCTTCAATCGCATTCATCAAGATGTTGATTTGCTCTTGCATCTTCTCCATTCTTTCTTCCATAGTGCTTGTTCCAGTCATCATGAAAGACACTACATCAGAATCGAGATTGAACAAGGAGTTATACTTAACAAGAAACTTATTGTTAGTAAATGCCCCCGGTAGCGTCATTACTTTTTCTGCCATAATAGAAGTTTTATCTTCTTGCATCCTCAGTACATTGGAGCAACTATAGGTAGTAGAACCAGTGTAAAAAACTTTTGGATGACATTACTTCACTTGTATTTTGAGATAAGAAAAAGAGATGAGAGGTAGAGAGAGTCCCACCGGGCGTGCCAAACTATTCGACCAAATTTTTGGAGAAATTTAATTCGTGGAATAAAACTTGATTTTGTATTGATTTCTTGTATAAGTGGAGTACAATCTCTAATATATGGTTCTTTGATTCTTTCTCTCATATGTATATGTAACTCCAGGGCTGAAACACTTGTTCTCGAGGTTGAGTCTTCAACTTTGAACTTATAGAAAGTCTTCAGTTTCGAGCTTGTAGCTTCTTGAAGATCTTCAGCTTTTAGCTTATTGAAGATCTTCGATTTGTAACTTATTGAAGGTCTTCAGCTTTTATCTTATTGAAGGTCTTCGATTTTTAACTTATTGAAGGTCTTCAGCTTATAACTTATTGAAGGTCTTCGGCTATTAGCTTATTGAAGATCTTCAACTTGTAGTTTATTGAAGGTCTTCAGCTTTTAGCTTATTGAAGATCTTCGGATTATAGCTTATTGAAGTTCTTCGGCTTGTAGCTTATTGAAAATCTTCGATTTGTAGTTGATTGAAGCTCTTCAACTTTTAACTTATTGAAGCACAGTCTTCAAGAAGTGTTAATTTCAGTCTTCAAGAAGATTTAAGTTCAGTCTTCAAGAAGAGTTAATTTCATTCTTCAGTCTTCAAGACACATTAATTTTAGCCTTCCAGAAGATTTAATTTCAGGTCTTCAGTGTTCAGGAAGAGAGAATTTCAATCTTCAATCTTCAAGATGTTTTAATTTTAGCCTTCAGTCTTCAAGACGATTTAATTTCAATCTTTAGTCTTTAGTCTTCTAGACGTTTTAATATCAGTCTTCAGAGTACTCTTGAAGCTTCAATCTCCCATCCTCTGCAATCTTCTCTTCTTCTCTTAATGTCTGACCTTCTGGCCCCTTGAAATGGAGGGAGAACCATCTATTTATAGAGTTTCCTAAGGCTCCATGTGAGCTTAGGCCTGACTACTTTTGGGCCAAAATGTTGAACTAGGCTTGGTTAACTTTATGTTGGGACTTTGTTGGATTAAGGCCATTTGAGTTTTTGAGCCAAATTGTCTTTTAATAAGCCTTTTGAGCTTAACTTGGACCCAAATTCCATATGACCCAATCTGATCATCTTAAGCTTGCTTGATCAATGGCTATGGTGAAGACACATAGCACATTATTTGAGATTTGCTAATTTTTGTCTTCAAATTTTATTTGGGACACATTCCAATTTATAATTGGTCCAAAATTTAATAATATGTTATTTTGTCATTAATTTATAAATAATGACGTGGCGATTTGTGATTGGTCGAAATTTCTCATTCAATAACTATTTTCATCCTTGTACTTTGGGGCTTGTTTTATTTTCTAAAAAAAATTAGTCTCTATTAACCTTCCTTTTATAAATTTTGGAAACATATTCATATTGTGTCTTTTCTTGAAAGTACATGGATTAAATATAGACATTTGAAAGTACATGGAATAAAATCAAATAGGACCTAAAATACAAGGACCTAAAAAAATATTAGTGATATTTTCAATTGAACAAACTAATATCAAAATACATCAAACCCTCCGGACAGAAAATTTTGGATTTGCCATTGTTCTTTGTAATTTTTCAAATACATTTCTTTTCAATATCTCATAATATTAACTCTAATTGAACTTGGGGAAGATAAAAGAAAAATGGAAAAGAAAAACTCTAATGTTTTATTAAAGTAAATAAATATTAAACAAACTATTCTTTTGGGCCAAAAAGCTTTTTAGATTGAAAATCGAAAATGAAAAATTTATCACCCAAAATAAGGAAATTAGAATGAGTGTCCAAAAGTTTTTTATTTTGAAATATGGCCGTTGAATGAGAAATTTTTACCAATCAAAAATTGTCACGTCATTATTTTAAATTTATGATAAAGTTGCATATTATTAATTTTCGGACCAATTATAAATTAACATATGTACCAAAATTAAATTAAATGAGATTAAATTAAAAAAAAAAAAATAATTTTACATGTCTATCTTATGGCCATTCGAATTTAATCCAATCAGATTGGCTATGTCATGAATTAGTCCAATCAAAATTTGTCATGTCTGTATGATGACACATATTAATCCAATCAAACTACGCCTTGTGTATTTGATGACATAAATTGGCCCAATCGGATAGACCCAAACCCATTTGACCTCCTCTAAATAGAGGAGGTCGCCCCTCATTCAAGGACATAGAGAATTTAGAGATGGAAAATTCATAGAGAACTACCAGAAGACTGGAGACTCTAAAGACCAAAGTTGCTTTGAAGATCAAAAGACTTCAAGACCTCGATTAATCTTCAAGATTAACAAGCCAGAAGAGTCGATCATCTAAAAAGATCAACAAGACAGAGGCTAATTATCGAAGCAGATCAACAAGCTAAGGGTCAATCATCCAAGAAGATCAACAAGCCAGAGGCCGATCATCAAAGAAGATCATCAAGTCGAAGGCCGATCATCCAAGCAGATCAACAAGCAAGAGGCCGATCATCTGAGAAGATCAACAAGCCAATATGCTTATCCAATTCAACAGCCAGTAGATCGATCCAAGATGAACAGGCCAACAGGCCAATCCAAGATCAACAAGGCAACAGGTTGATCCAAGATCAACAAGTCAATAGGCCGATCAAAGAAAATCAACAAGCTAAAGGTCAAAGCTTACATACTCGAGAGAAAGAACAAAGGATAAACTTTAGATATTGTACTACACCTACATAAATAAAAATAAATATAAGTTTATTCCACATGTCTTATTTCTTTGTTGAAATTACTTGTGAACAAATTGGCATGCCTAGTGGGACAATCTCTACCTCTCATTTCTTTCTCAAAACTCAAACTTTTCCAAAAAAAAGTTGATGGCATTAAAAAAAAATTTCTCTTTAGTCGTGTCAAATCTTCAACTACTCAACCTTTAGTCTTTCCAAAGATGAGTATGGTCTCGACAAAAGAAGAAAACCAATGCTTAACTTTTATCTCTACTTGACCTTCAGCTTTTCAAAAGCTAAGCGTCTATACATCGAAGAAAAATACAACTTCAACATCTATTTTTGATCATCTCAAAGCAACAAGTGATCAACATAAAAGAAAGATGAAAACCTTCAGGGAAAAACCGTTCGATGTAATAAATGAAGACAAAAAGATTCACTATATGAAAGGAAAACTTTATGTTTTCATAAATACAGAAAATTTATTGAAAATAAAGCAAAATCTCTTCATTTTAATCAATCCTACAAATAAAGGATATGATAGCAACAATGATGAAGATAAGGACATTAAAACATAAAATCTCCTTGTCACAAGAGCTTAAATTGCATGATACTCTTAGCTCACATGATCTTAAAAGGTGAACAACAACAACAACAAAAAAAAAAAAAAAAGAATTTATGAACTACGTTATGACTTGATCTCTCTCATCCAAAGGGTACGTAGGCAACTTTAAAAAAATTAAGTTCAGTCTCTAAAAAAAATCATATAAAAAAATTGAGTAGACTTCAAATTCTACTCCAAATCAAATTAAAAAAAAATATTGTTGGGTAGAATTTGAATCCTACTTTAGATTTAATTTGAAATTCTATTGAAATTCAAATAAAAGTTGGTTGCAAAAAAAAAAAAAAAAAAAATCAAATTTTGGACCAAAAATCATATTTTGATTAATTGACATAAAACGTGTGTCAAATAAAAAGAAATCAAAATTATGAACCAAATTCATATTTTGATTAAATAACACATCAAATAGAGTCAAAATTAGGAACAAAATCTTAAATTTTGATTCCAAACTATTTTTATTCGAGATTCACCCATACATATGTGTGCATAAATCTCGAGAATGAGGCATTTGTTGAATGAGAAATTTTGGCCAGCCACAAATTGTCACATCATTATTTTAAATTGATTACAAAGTTTCATATTATTAAATTTTGGACCAATTATAAATTAACATATGTTCCAAAATTAAATTAAATGAGATTAAATTAAAAAATTAAATAATAACACATGTCTATCTTATGGCCATTTGAATTTAATCCAATCAGATTGGCTATGTCATAAATTAGTCCAATCAAAATTTATCATGTCTGCATGATGACACAAGTTAATCAAATCAAATTATGTCATGTGTATTTGATGACATAAATAGGCCCAATAAAATTGCACGATGTGACAGTAAGCTCACAATTAGACAAGCCCTAGCTCATCTGACCTCCTATAAATAGAGGAGGTCACCCCTCATTCAAGGACGTGGACAATTCAGAGATGGGCAATTCAGAGAGGACTACAAGAAGACTGGAGATTCTGAAGACCAAAGATGTTCTAGAGATCAAAAGACTTTAAGACTTCGATTGATCTTCAAGATCAACTAGCCAGAAACTGATCATCCAAAAAGATCAACAAGTCGAAGGCTGATAATCCAATAAGATCAACAAGTCGGAGGCCAATCAGAGATCAGCAAGCTGTAGGCCGATCATCTAAGAAGATCAACAAGCCAGAGGTCAATCATGTAAGAAGATCAACAAGCCAGAGACCGATCATCCAAGAAGATCAATAAGCTAATAGGCCGATCAAAATCAACAAGCTAGTAGACTGATCCAAGATCAACAAGTGAATAGGTCGATATATGATTAACAAGCAAACAGGTCGATCCAAAATCAACAAGCTAGAGGCTGATTATCCAAGAAGAACAACAAGCCAGAGGCCAATCATCCAAGAAGATCAACAAGCCAGAGGCCGATCATCCGAGAAGATCAACAAGCCAACATGCATATCAAAATCAACAAGCCAGTAGACTGATCCAAGATCAACAAGTTAACAGGTCGATCCAAGATTAACAAGCAAATAGGTCGATCCAAAATCAACAAGCCAACAGGTCAATCAAAGCAAATCAACAAGCTAAAGACGAAAGCTTACATACTTGAGAGAAAGAATCAGAGGATAAACTTTAGAGATTGTATTACCCCTACATAAATAAATACATATATAAGTTTATTCCACGTGTCCTATTTCTTTGTTGAAATTACTTGTGAGCAGAGTTCAATTAAGTGATGCTTTTAGGACTTGAACAATGGATCGATCTACCCCACGCCCTCTTTCACTAATTCAAGATGAACTAAGTTTATGATTAGATCATAAACAAAAAGGTTCATAGAGAATCAATGTGTTGCGTATAGAGGGCACTAGTATATATATGTCTCATAAGTTTTAGTGCAAGTGGGAAATAGTTAAAATTATATCCAAAACCCTCGTAATTTACGAATAAAATAACTTTTTGGTTATTATTTATTTTTTGCAATATCTATTATCTATTTTATGAAAAAGTCAGGTTAATGATGTAATCTTTAACAAGTTGTAGTTGACATGCAAGATGATGATATTCAAGAAATAACTTAAAGAGTATATTCAATCAAAAAAAAATAATCCCAAAGAGTATATAATATATGTATAAGATTGGTCACCATATTTTTGTAACGATACTACTTATATGGCTAACTTTGTAAAATCAAGGAAGATCTGATCATAATCATTCATGTGGTGGAACATGGGAGTAGAGGTATTAAACCTAATAAGTTTGTATAAAACTAAATTATGAAATTTTAATTTTTCTTTATAACTATTTTGAAAGAAAATATTAATATTTCACAGGTTGATCATAAGAACACAAGATCTAAAAATTGAATGAATTATTAAGGGTGCGTTTGGTTGGTGATTTAAAAACAAAAATTTTGAAAACAATGAATTTAATGAAAATAAAGTTATATTTCATGTTTTCATATCTGTATTTGGTAGAAGAATTAGAAATTAGATTCTTATTTAAACAATTGTTCGACACATGTTTGATAATATAAATAAACCAAAAAACTAGTTATAGTTGTCAACTAAATATTAGGTTGAATATAAACTATTATTAATTAATTTATGAACATGTTTTATGTTATAAATTTTGTTTAATTATTATTTACAATATCATATAATTTATAATATATATTTTAATTTAACAAAAATTAATTGAGTGTATAACATGAAATACTATATTTATTAAAGTTTTTATCTTTTTTATTATAATTCTGCATTTTAAAATTTCAAGTTCAAAATATGGATACACTGAAAACATAAGAATGTTGTTTATAAATTTTCACTATTTGGATCACAAAATTCAAAAATAAATTTAAAAAATACATATGCCAAATGCATATGAAATCTAAAAACATAAAACAAAATCTAAATTGCCTAACAACATGTCCTAATTCTTACTTGTGAGGGTATGTGTAAAAATGTATAAATTGTGCCTAAATTCATCCCAATTACCTAAACAAAAGAGATTTGAATTGCATGAGGAGAAAGCACAATGTGCCCAGCCAATGCATGTGGAGATTTGGATGCCCAACAACGTAGTTGAGCACGTGAATAATCAATTTGTGGGTATCTATGTACGAAATTGTGTTCCAAATCAAGTTGTGAATTATTGCTGGCCTTTTTCACTCGGCACTCTGGTATGTGATCGACATGCCCGTCAAAGTATTAATAAAATATTCAATTTACTTTAACCTTTAAGCTTAAGTTTCTAGGTTTAATAATGATTTAACATGATATCAAAGCAAGTGCAATGAACTTAATTGTCCATTTCTTCAATCTTACAATTATTCTTTTCTTCCATCAACACTTTTTCTTCTTGTGTTAAGGTGCACAATCCAATGATGAATTTAGAGATGTCCACGACTTCCCGTCTCTATCTCCGCCACCTATTTTCTATTTTTTATTTTTTTTAATTTATTCTCAACTATAATAGCAATTCTTTCGAACAACTTATCAATGAATAATTTTCAATATAATTTCTATTTAAAGAAAATATTATAAAATTTCATAATAAAAACAATAATATACCATAAGCAAAAATAGGGTAAACTGGATGAAAATTGTAGTTAAAGAAAGAAATTGGCAAAAACAGATGGATTTGAAACTATATAAGAAAATAAGGCAATTTTTTTTGTCCTTATTGAACTTCGTCTTTTGTAAAACGCATTGCAATTGAAATAATTAAAAAAAAAAAATTGTGTGGGATGCGTCTCTAGAAAAGACGCATTCTTTTTTTTTTTTGTCCTTTTTTTGTTTTTTTAATATATTAAATGATTTTTTTGTTGTTTTTTATGAATACCATTAACATTTTAAAAAAAATTCCTCTCTAACGTTTTTTTTTTTAAAAAAAAGAGGAATTAAAAAAAATTGCAAAAAATGATTTAAATAATTCTATAATTTTATAATTGATATACCTAAATTTTGGTTTAAGCAATTAAATGTTCTTAACAAAATTTGATTTAAATAATACTATAATTTTACAAATACTATATTATACATCTACTAAAAATTCATTAAATTTTAAAAAATACATAATTAAATGCATAAGTAAATCATTTTTTTTTTTGTCTTTTTTTGTAGCTAGTAAATGTTTTTTTTAAAAATGTCATCTTGAAACTTCCATAATTTTACAAGTTGTAACTATATATTTTTTCTTTATTTTTTAATTACGAATTTGGAGACGTAATTTATACTCAATATTTTTATTTGATTATTTTGATTTTACTTAGGTTAAATTATAAATTTAGTCCTTTTTTTTTTTTGAAGTTTGTGTCTATGTTGTCCCTAAATTTTCAAAATTACAAATTTAGTCCCTTAACTCTCGAATTTTTTTAAATTAACGGATCTACTAAACACAAATTTGAAATTTTAGGGTTCTATTAGACATAAAATTCAAATTTATATCTAATAGATCAATTAATTTTTAAAAATTTTGAATTTGTCAAGGACCTATTTAGATACAAAAATTGAAAGTTCAATGACCTATTAGACACAAAATTGAAAGTTTAGAGACCTATTAGACACTTTTGAGTGTTCAGGGATCAGATAGACACAAACTGCAAAGTTCAAATACCAAACTTGTAATTTAACTTTTTACTTGTTTTATTTTATTTAATTTTGAGCTTAACATATAAAAAATTAAAAAATAAAAAACTTTAATCATTTAATGAGTTTAAAAAAGCAACAATAACAACAGATTTTATTTAAAAGAAAAATCAACAACTTGTAAAATTGTTAAGCTCAAAATTAAATAAAATAAAATCAAAATAACCAAGCAAAAATATTGAGTATAAATTACGTCTCAAAATTCATAATTAAAACATAAAGAAAAAATATATAGCTACAACTTGCAAAATTATGGAAGAAAAAAAATGATTTGCTTATACATTTAATTTTGTATCTTTTTAAAATTTAATGCATTTTTAAACGATATATAGTATAGTATTTGGAAAATTATAGTATTCTTTAAATCAAAATTTGTGAAGAACATTTAATGGCTTAAACAAATTAGGTATATCATTGGTAAAATTATAGAATTATCTAAATCAATTTTTGAAAAAAAAATATTTAATACTTTTTTTCCAAAAAAAAAAAAACCCTTATAAAAAATAAACAAAAAGGAAAAAAAAAAAAACAAATATTTAATACTTTTTTTCCAAAAAAAAAAACCCTTATAAAAAATAACAAAAAAGAAAGTTAATAGGTTAAAAAATGAACATAAATAAATAATAAAATTAAAAAAAAAAAAAGTAGAATGCGTCTCAAATTCCACAAAAAGACACAAAAAATAATTTTTTAATCATTTCAATTGGTAGGCTAAATTATAAAAAATACCCCTGAACTTTGTACTTTGTTTCAAAAATACCCCTGAACTTTCAAAGTTTCAAAAATACCCTTGAACTTTCAAAAAAAGTTCAAAAATACCCTTACCGTTAGTTTTGGATGGAAACCGTTAGTACTTTGTTTCAAAAATACCCCTAAACTTTGTATTTTGTTTCAAAAATACCCCTAAACTTTCAAAAGTTTCATTAATACCCTTAAACTTTTAAAAAAAGTTCAAAAATACCCTTACCGTTAATATATTGATAGAAATCGTAAGTACTTTATTTTAAAAATACCTTTGAACTTTCACTTTAATACCCTTAACCTTAAAAAAAGTTAAAAAAATGTTCTTATCATTAGTATATGGACGAAAACTATTTATCTACACCTAATTACCTCTCTTTTCTATTTCTTCTTTCTCCTGATTTGCTTTAATCTCTGGCTTAATACTTAACTATTTTTCCTCTTTTTTTTCCTTTTGTTTTTCAATACCCTCTTTTCTTTTCTTCCATTTTTCTCTAAAACTTCTCTCATTTCTCCTATATTCTTAAATATTAGAACTTTAAATTAACATGAAGAGTTATCTCTCATTTCTAAGCATGCTTAAACATAAATATAAGAAATTTCAACACCCAAACAGTCAATGTTTTTGAAGTTATTTTGAGTTGGAAAGTACTAATTTGAAAACAACTCATATAGATACCCTCATTTTTTTTTATATAAATACTCTCATTTTTTCTCCATTTGTCTAATTCTCAATCATACGGAACATTCTTAACTGGCCACAACAAATAGACTAATTTGACTTGCAAAAAGAATTAATAAAATCTTCACCCGCTACAAATTTAGTAATGCATATGTTTTATTTCTTTTCCCTCCCACTAGATGTCCTCAAAATTATGACCCAAATTCTCAACATGTGTCTCTCTTTATGTATTAAACCCAAACATATACTAACACAAATTACTAACATACAATTTTGTTAAAGCATTTAAGTCCTAAGTTTGCTTGGGTGGTTCCATTATTCTCCTTCTTCTTGCTATAGTCTATATATCTTGATTGAATGGGGTAGTTTTAAAGATTGGAAAATGGAAGGAGAGTAAAAATGGTATTGAAAAAGAAAGGGAAAAACAAGAGGAAAAATAGAGAAGTGTTGGGCCATAGATTGAAGCAAATCAAGAGAGAGAAGAAATTGAAGAGGGAGGGAATGGGGTGTAGATAAATGTTTTTCGTCCATATACTAACGGTAAGAGTATTTTTTAACATTTTTTTAAGGTTAAGGCTATTAATACAATTTTTAAAAATTCATGAGTATTTTAAAACGAGGTACTAACAATTTTTGTTAATATACTGGGTATTTTTGACATTTTAAAAAAGTATTATAGGGTATTTTTGAACTTTTTTTAAAAGTTTAAGGGAATTAATGAAACTTTTGAAAGTTTAGGGGTATTTTTGAAACAAAGTACTAATGGTTTCAATCCAAAACTAACGGTAAGGGTATTTTTGAACTTTTTTTGAAAGTTCAAGGGTATTTTTGAAATTTTTGAAAGTTCAGGGGTATTTTTGAACAAAGTACAAAGTTCAGGGGTATTTTTTATAATTTAGCCCAATTGTTATGCATCTCTTGTAAAGATGGAGTCCAATAAGGACAAAAAAACTGCCATCTTTTCCTAAGTAGTTTCAAATCCATTTGTTTTTACCATTTTTTTTAACTACAATTTTCATCCAATTTACCCGCAAAAATATTATAATGTTCAAATTTCAATATTACAGCATAGTCTTCAACTTTTTTTTTTAATATGAAAATAGTCTTCAACTAATTCCTACTATAGGTTTTTTTTTTTTTTTTTTTTTTTTTTTTTTTTTTTTTTTTAAATCTACTTATAGGTAATAATTAATATATATACATATATATAAACTAAATACTTAGAGCGAGGTCGAGGTTGGGGACAGGGAATATAATCCCCGTCCCCATTTAGTCAACGAAGAGAAAACTCTCCTCGCTCCCTCCTCCATTCTCCGTGTAATTGAGAATTTCTCGCCCCGTTTGGGGCGGGTTCCATGGGTTAAATGGACATCTTTAGATGAACTACCATAAACAACATGAGATGTTCAAGTAACCCTGGTTGTTTGTTTTATGTTAGCCACTAATAATTAAGCAAGGTACATGATGGAAAAACAGTAGAGAGAACTTGGTAGCAATTTTATGTAGCATTATCATACCTTAAAGTCCTTATATATATTCAAGGTGTTCGATCTCTATTAAGATTTTGTGTTGGTAGGACTATAAAGACTCCTGTGCAACAAGGAAGGACGAGCAATATATACAATACCATATTAAAACAAAAGGACTAACAAGAGACACTGTCTTGTCTTGTCATGTCGCATCAATCTAGATTACCTGAGCTAGTCGTGGAGAAGTAGAAGCATGTGTTTTTTTTTTTTTTTTTGGTAAGGAACCAACTATCATTGAGAAAAATTGAAAAAAAAAAAAAAAGGGACATCCAAAAAAAACAAGCCCCCAAATAAAGGGACTCCAGCCCAACAAAATAAGACCAAACCGATAATTAGAAAAGTAGAGGTATAAAATTCATACCGTTGATAGGCACAATTCAATCCCCTGCTTTTTTTTTTTTTTTTTTTTTTTTTGGAGGGTAGGGAAAATAGCCGAAGCGTTTTCATCTAGAGATGAAGCAGATTTTCAAGAGAAGAAAGACAGACTGGCATTAAGTAGTAAAATATGTTATATCCCGAATTACACAAGTGTGACAACCAATCGAGTCAAATCCACTAGACTTCAAAAAAAAAAAAATTAAGCATTTACTTATCTTTCTTTTGGACATATTTATTTAGAGCCAATGGCAAATGACAATTTGGGCCGCGATTTGTTTTTACCCAACAGTTTCATCTGGTTACGTCGCTGTTCCTCTTCTTCCTGTTTTTTGCTCTTAATAGCCTCTTCTTTTTGCCTTTGTAGCTCTTCCAGTTCCCTATATCTTTCCTCCTCTCTCTTTTGTCTCTCTAAAGCCTCCCTTCTCTGAGCCTCTTCTACTCTCCTCCGGTTCTCCTCTTGCATCATTTCTAGCTCTTCTTTCTCTTTTCTAGCTTGTTCCTACAAAACCAAAAAAAAACCCCACAAATGCACACTTCTTAAACATCTGTCCGAACCGAACCACAATACCCAAGTTGAATTTTTCTTCTTCGCATTTTCACAGAATGTCACTAATAAGAACGTTTTCAACACTCTGCCCCCCCCCCCCCCCCCCCCAAACAAAAAATAATAATAATAAAATGTATATTGCAAGACCACGATTAGTACCTCTTTCCGTCTGGCCTCAATAAGGGCAGCTTCCTTTTCCTTCTCAAGTTGAGCTGTCACTTCTTCGTTAAGCCTTCTCCGTCCCTCCTCCAACTTCCTGTTTATTTCCAATTTAACATCCTCATTGTTCAGGCTCTCTTCAACTTTCTTACGAATGGCTTCTTCCACTCTCTTTGCTGTTTCTTCTTCAAGCAATTTTGCCTCTGTCTCCTGTTGACGCCTGAGAGAAAAATAAATATTTAAGAAAACAGCTAACCATGGCTACGTAAAACGCACCACCTGAAGCATCCTGCAATTCAATCAACAATTAAATGACAACTGACTTATCATGCCTCGGTCCATTGTTTTTTCCTCTCCCGGCTTATATAAGCATATAATAAATTAACAAACTAACCTCCATGACGATAAGAGCACTAAAACATGCTTATCCTTTTAGGGCTTACCTCTAACTCAATCCTGATCCATACAAAAGAGTTACAAAACTGGTGAACAGCATATTAACGATGCACCAAATTGATCATCAAATATAACAAGTCTATAGCAGTATCTTCCTTCAGAAAAGCCTGTGGAGAAGAATGTCAAGTAACCTGTCGCATTTTTAAAACCGATCACTGGAAAAACTCAAATTCTTACACTAGAACATTCTTTGAATGGGGAGTATTTTAGTTTTTTTCTTTTTCTTATGTATAAAAAGAAAATTTTATCCATGTAGCTCTAAAACATCGAAATAGTGAAAAGTTTCTTCCATTTTTGTGGTCAAGGAAAATGTCAAAATTAAGGCCCTTAAACTAAACAGTAGGGATTTCATGTAAAACGAGGTTCCTAGAGGCCTATCAAACTCAAACAAGTCAGCAAATACTGTCTTCTGAAATTGTAACTTCAAAAGTGTCTTGACTGTACAAATAATTCATACTAGGTGAATAAGCATGATAACAGCAGACTGTTAAGCAGAACAACCTAACAATTGAAGAAGCCAGATATTACATTAGTTCTTCGCATCTTAAAAGCCCGTGCTTAAATTTAATTCAGTTAAGAATTATGTAAATTAGCCACAGGCAACAGCCATAGAGAGAACTACTGAAAACATGGAAGTCTCAAGAGAATTTACAAGAATATAAATGAACCAGTTAATCCAGTACAAAGAACACTAGATGGGAGGTAAAAGTCAGCGATGGAAGAACTTCCACATAGCAGGAGCTCATTGCAGAAATAAAAAGAGCAGATTTTGAAACATCAAACTATTAAACTCCTCCGACTCCAAAAAAGCATAAAGATTTCTCTGTTAAATTCCATACAAACAATTGTAAGAAAATTAAACGGGTTCTGGTAAGTATAAACAATGCCTAGATCCCACTATTAAGTTTAACTTGAGTCATTTGATACTCTTTTAACTCCAACTAAAATAAAGGTGCCACAAAAAATAAATTAATAAAGCATCCTAATACCTTCCCTTGACTGACATCCCAAACCAATTAAGTAATAAATCTTTTCAGACACCACATAAAGGACCATGAGAATGCAACATCCACGTAAAATTTTGTTCTTGATCATCCATAGAACATATATATCCCTTTCATTACCAATAGAAACAATGAGGATTTTCAGGATTTTGTAACGAGAAAACTGAAAGGAAGATGGTCCCGCAGAATTCTAACGTTATAATATAAATCTGTACCCATTTTCAATCATTTCCAATACTAAAAGAAAATTAGTTATAGAACTTTGTAATGTGGAATTAAAAAGAATGTGCTCACACAAAATCATAATGTTTAGAGATGCAATTCCAAATCTATAGGCTATAACTTATGAAGGAATCTTCACAAGCACTGCAGGTGCAGGTGAAGGTGCATAGAAAGTCCTAGCATATGCACACCTATAAAAAAATTATGATAGCATTTCTGAAACAGCCATATTAAACTAAAGCTCAATTACATTTTTAGTGTTTCAAGATTATACACTCTGTGACCAGCTGTTGTGTGGAACTGACCATTCCTTGATATTGACTTAACAAAAGAGCAAAAACGAAGTATCAACAGATATTTGAGGTGTCTGGAAATAGAACTAAGAGAATCGCAATACATCAAACATGACAAATAAGAAACTGAACAAATGGACACAACCCACGTCCTTCTAGTTAAGAAAGAAAAACATTTAAAATTTTGATGAAAAAAATAAAGATGAGACCATGTAAACAACTAGGATGTTGTCCAGACTTCGCTTTTAAATCCTTTCTAGCTAAAGAGTAATTATTATTTTGAACATTTTTTTACGGATACCACTGATACTTAGGATAAGAATTCACTTAATCATTCTCATGCGGGTTTTTTTAATCAATAATTTTTCTTGGTAAAAAAATTAGAAAGCCTGACTGCAATTCTTGTAATAGCCCAGTTGAATGGTTCAAAAGGTTAATGCCCACAAACGACTTAAACAAACTACCAAATTCAACAAGTGATAAGATATCCATTATGGTATATTATATGATCCTGCAGATGAACCCAAGGACAATTTAGAGGCAGAAAAAAGAACATAAAATCAGTGAGCCAGTTAATCTACCTTTTTCTCTCTTCCTCTTCCTTTCTCAATTTTTCAGTGGTACTTTTTTGCTCAATGGATCCAAGGCTAGAATTAGAAGATCTATGATGCAGAGATGATGAGGAACTTCGTCGTCTTTGCTTCTTGTAACTCCTTGAAGTTGGAGAACGACTTCTGTGGCGTCTTGGTGTTCGTGAACGACTTCTATTACGTCTTGGGGAAATTGAGTGGCTTTTTCTTCTGTATAATGAATAGGAATTATTGAGCAAGAGATAAAAACTTCATTATAACATTATACAGAGGTAAGTATCAAGCTAGCCTACCACTTAGCACAGTACAGTTACCTCATACATTGTTAAGAATAAACCTTTGTGAGCTCCATCTTTTACCACATCACATGAAGAAGCAAAGTCACAATCGAGCAATGACAGGACACCCATCAGCACCCATAACCTGGTCACTTCCCATGTGATAGGAAGAACTGACTTATTTCTCAATTATCTTACCAAGTTCATGTCTATTCTGTTTGCTTCTCACCACATTTTAGAGTTTTTCCCTGAAGACTTCTTAAATTTTCTCCCCCACTCACCATTTTAAACAAATGAGAAACATTGCTTCTCATAGATTAAATACCATCAAGAGGTACTTGACGATTATGCCACAAAATCAGAAATTTTATATGAAACTCAAAAATAGTAAAGCACAAGTGCAGCCTACCAATCAGTAGCACATAAACAATAAAAGAGGTCAAGAAGATCCGGAAGACATGACTCACTCGGAAAGAGAACGACAAGCAAGCCTAACTTTTTTTTTCATAAGAATCAAGCAAAAAAGACATCCAAACCTAACTTAGACTATTTATATAAAATTATCCATTTTTGTAAGTGAACAATAAAACAAGCACGAAAGCCCAATAAACAAAGTAACAAAGATACCCATACTGTATCCTGTCAATATTATAATAACAAGAATAAATCATAAATGAACCTTCAATTAGTGTAATCAAAGTCCTCTTACCTCATCACAGAACAAGTTCAATAGAAAAGTAAATTTAGAGCAATACTGAACAGCCTTCATATTAGAAAGAAAAAACAGGGGGAAATTTTCAGCAAAAGGGGCAAGATTCATGCAGAAACTCTGATGTCAGTGAAATCCAAACCGCATCAGAAGACATAGGTGTCGTCGATCTTTTCATAATTCGTTGGAGATTATTCACTCGATTAAACGAAAGTAAATAAAACTGCGAACATAAACGAGATCACCTGCTATAAGATGAATACTGTGAACGGTTTCTGTCTCTTCGACTTCTCCTGGAATACCTATGCCCTAAGGGAGATGGTGAAAGCCTCCGCCTATACGAAGGTGATCGAGATCGAGATAAATCCCGAGGCATCTTGTATCAACAAGAACAAATCTTCACACTGTAAACAAATTTACTTTCGTTAGTACAAACAAAATCTATACAACAAAGAACCAATAAATATCAGGAAATTGGATTTGAGGAGCCAACTTCTTCTTTCATTTCCATAAATCACATAGCAACCAAACAAGAGGAACCAACGATTCAACGAATAAAAAGGTCAAACCGGACGCTTGATTCAGGAAGCAGACGGACGGAAATATCCACAAAGGGGCTGCATGTAAAGCAGCGAAAACCCTAATATAGAGACAGGAGTAGCATAAAGAGCAATCGAAACCCTAATTAGAAGCAGAAAGAGGATCGGACATGAAAGTATAGATATATATTACCAAGAATCGCAGTTGACGGAGTTCCAATCCGGATTGAGGACTCGTAATGGATTGAGGAGAATCTGGTTGAAGGTATCTCCTGAGATGGGGATGGAAGAGAAGGACCGATGCGGATTGTTTCGCTCCTCCCTCTCCCTTTCTCCGCCTTCGCCGTCGCTCCGATTGGAATGCCAAAGCTGAAAGAACCAAACTTCAAGTCTTCAACCCCTTTCTCTGTCGTAACTCGTAAGCAGAGGTTAATTCCTATTCGCCCTAAAATTATTCTGGTCCATTCTCGTTTACTATTTATACATTTTATTTAGCATAACTCCTTTTTTTTTTTTCAATTTGAGCGGGTGATAATGCACCCATTAACCATTCCTAACTACAATGCCTTGCTCTATGATTGTTGAACTAAAAAAAATAAGGGCAAAATGCACTTTTGGTCTCCCAGGTTTGGGGTTGATGCCTATTTGGTCCCTGAAGTTTGAAAAGATACACTTTAGTCCCCCAGGTTTAGAAAATCATTCTAAATGGTCCTTGACTTAACTTTAACCTAACGGAATGGTGATTGGACCATTATGTGATGACGTGGATGAGATGACAATGCAATATTTGCTGACGTGGATGGAATTACATATTTATCTCATTTATTACTTGGAAAATTAATGAAAAAATCAATTAAAGAAGTAAATTATTATGTTAATTTTTAAATAGTTTTAAAATACTAAAGGATTGTGCCCTAATACTTGTCGATTTCTTCTTTCCCAATTTTGTTGATTTCATGAAATTCCCCTGCCGTCCACTCACCTGTATTTCGCAGCCCCTCACCGTCCAACATTCCTTCATCGTCGCATCCTCTCGCCGTCCAACATTCCTTCATCTTTGCAGCCCCTCACCGTCCAGCAGCCCCTCGCCGTCACAGCCCCACTCCATCACAACCCCTCACCGTTACAGCCAATCACAGTCGCAGCCCATCGCCACTCGCCAATTTTGTCGATTTCTTCTTCTCTAATTTTGTCTATTTCTTCTACCGTCCAACCGGCACTCGTCGTCCAGCAGTCTGTCGACGCCGATTTCTTTTACTAATATTTCTCTGTTTTATTGATTTCATCTTCTCTGTTTTGTAATATGTGAGCACGAGGGGCTGCTGGACGGCGAGGGGCTTCTGGACGACGAGAGGCTGCGACGACGAGTGGCTGTTGGACGATGAGGGGCTGCGACGATGAAGGACTGTTGGATGGCAGGGGAATTTCATTTTCTGTGCTTCGTTTGCTGTGATGTAGAAGAAATCAACAAAAGTGGGGAAGAAGAAATCGACAAGTATTAGGGCACAATGCTTTAGTATTTTTAAACTATTTAAAAATTAACATAATAATTTACTTCTTTAATTGATTTTTTCATTAATTTTCCAAGTAATCACATGAGATAAATATGTCATTCCATCCACGTCAGCAAATATTGCATTGTCATCTCGTCCACGTCATCACATAACGGTCCAATCACCATTCCGTTAGGTTAAAGTTAAGTCAAGGACCATTTAGAATGGTTTTCCAAACCTGGGGGACTAAAGTGTATCTTTTCAAACTTCAGGGACCAAATAGACATCAACTCCAAACCTGGAGGACCAAAAGTGCATTTTGCCCAAAAAATAAAATAAAAAGAAAAAAAAAACAACACTTTCTCTTATCTTTTTATAAAATTGGATGAGCTTCACATTTAAATCATTATTTGATTTGATTTTGTTTTTGTTTTTGGTATTGTGCTTTTAAAAATAAAATAAATAATCTTCATAACATAAAACCATGGAAAACACGTACCACATGACCTAAAAGATATAATGTTAGACAAAATATACTTTTGGTCTTCGAGGTTTGGGATTGGTGTCTGTTTTGTCCATGAAGTTTCAAAATGGACATTTTTGTCCTTGGGATTTGAAAAAATGTTCTAAATGGTCCTTGAGTTAAAATTGACTGTTAGTTGACTAATAGAAAATGATGTGGCATAAGTGAGGTAACCATTTTAAATAACTTGGTAGCTTTTATTAATTTTTTTATTTATTTAGGCTTATGTGTCTTTTGTATTTTTCTTTTCTCAATAGTTGAAATTATTCAAAATATGTATCCAACAGGATTTTATTTCATACCAGAATCCTTAATCAAATCTAGAAAATTCTACAAGTATTCAAAATACAAAATTGGTCGAGATAACGCATATCCCAAATCGAAATGATCCCTCAAAACTAGCTTACTCTAAGCTAAAATTATTCAAGGTTCTTAATCCCACTCATTGGAATCAGAACATCTTTACAGAGAAATATCTTACAAAACCCTTCAATCCTCAAACCTACTTGTACCGAGACTACATAGAAGCTTAAGTACAAGATTATGTGGTATTAAAATTATGAGCATTCTTGGTTCATTCAATTTTCCCAAAATGCCCATAGAATCAATTACCCTCATTGGTTTCTTCAATGGTGGAAAACCTTCGACTTAACCAAAGATATCTTTCCCGTGCCAATTCAAGAATCATTTTTCTAATTTTCTCAAAATGTATTGCCTTTGACTATGCGTTTTTGTTTATATTTTCAAATTCCATGGATTCTCTACTGGATTTTCCAAATAGAGAACCACCCATATTATAAAAGACTTCAAAAAATTATTAAGATCAAATGGTGGGACAAATGAACTAAATAAGAAATGTTGAAACATGACTATCTACTTCTCTCATGGCCCTGCAAGCAAACCCCGTCACTCGCCTTGGATGCCCTTGCCTTTACCTGAAAAGAAAACATTTTAGAAAATGACGAGTATTTAAAATACTCAATAAGCGACCCTACTACCGAGTCAAGATATGCAAACACATGCAACATTTTCTTTTTTTCTTTTTTAAAAGATAACTTTCATCTAGTGGGACCTAAAACCTTTTCATATTTGGGAAACATTTTACTTTAACTCTTTTCTCTTCGGCTTAATGTGGACAATTAACACACCCTAACATTTCCTTTTCATCTAACCCTTTCATGTTCTGTTTCATTTAACCTTTTCAGGTTCCTTTTCATTTAAATGTACATCTATACATTTTAGGAGGGTAATTGCCACAGCCTTCGTAAGCATTTTGTCATGAACACACACATATATGCATGAGGTCCCAAAGCATTTTAAATCTTCATCTAGTGATACCACATAAAGCAATATTCTCACATGCAACACAAATCAACATTCTCACATAATTCAATCATAAACCATATCTTATTCATCACAACCACAAAGGAAAACATTCATGAAAACTTTGCTTTTAAAAAGATTTTTTTTTAATTCAGTTCCCAACTTGCATTTAAGCAACCACATAAAGTCCCTTACCTTGTCTCAATTCATAAATCAAATTTATTTACTCCTGTTAAGGAGTTCTTCGACCAACCTAAATAGATTCCAAAAGAAAGTTTATTACTTGGCATTCAAAACTTTGAACTAAATCTCCCATAATCAGCTTAAATTTTTATTTTTAACAATCCACCTTACCCAAAATGGTTCAAGAGAGGGTTATCCAAATGCTCCATAAGTTAAAGATGCCTTCGAACCACAATTGATTCAACTTTGAAATATGTCCAAAAAAACCCCAAATTAGAGATCAATCAAAAATCGACACTTAAACTTGGAAACTTATGGGTCTTTAATAACTGCCAAAACTTACCACAAGCATCAAATTTCCCACTAGTCAGTGGCTAAAATTGCGCAAGTCTCGTGTTTTTGATGCCGAAATGAAGTGGGTATCCTTGAAACAAAGTCAATATCCATGGATTAGTCTTACCCATAACCAAGAACATCAAAGAAAACGTGCAGAAACCAACGCTTACCCACAGATGAAGGTTCGTCAGACTGGTAGAGGGCTGCTCAAATGGCAGCATGCGACCTGCAGCAAATGGCGAAAAACGTGGCTCAGGACAGACCAGCGTGCTGCGGTTTGGGCTCGGGGCTAGTAGTGGTTTAGGCATGGGTCTGCGCGGCGATGCAACAGCCTGGGTGTGGGCGTACACGATGGTACAGCAGTTTGAGGATGGGCGGCTGGAGAGTTGCTGGAACAAGAAATTTTTTTTTCTACTTCAAGATGGGGCTGTCGAACACCAAGGGAAGATGAAGAAAAAGATGGAGGAGATGATGGCTTGGCCTAGAGGCTTGACTTTTTCCTAGAGCTATGATAGCATGTAATTATGCTATTTGATTTTGTATTATTTATGCTAGTTTTGTTTTGATTGTGTGAGCTTTTATACCTATTTCTCTTAATTTCATACAAACCAACCTTGAGGAGCAAACTGAGTGTTTGAGAGTATTTTTGTGGATATTGGAGCCTTTTGAAGCTTAATTGAAGATTCAAGAAGAGTAAAGATTTTATTTGAGTATAAGGCACATTTCGGTAGATTAAACGTCGAATCACGATTCCAACACATCAAATCGGAGGTCATTCAGACACCTGAGTGAAGAGATATAGCAAAAATAGCTAGTGTTGTCTGTAGAGTAGAGTCAAGACTCTGTCCAAAAAACGCAAAAATGTTGTTTTTTGCTCAGAAACACGCGCGTGCCACTGTTTCTTGTAGCTTCAAAATGCTACTTACAGTGTCTCACTGTTGCCTCGAGATTTCCGATATAAACATCATTTTGGGGCACCGTTTTGGAGAGGCCAATTTGAGAGTTTTAGCCCTAATCTCGATTCCAAGCTAAAATTGAGGGTTTAGGGAAAAATTGAGAGCGTTTGTGGAGAGCATTCTTGAAGATCCAGAGCTCTTGGGACGTGGAGATCACGACGGGAACTCGAGATCGACCATCATTTGCTAATTTTTTTCTTTTCCTTTAGTTTTAGTTTCTGTTTTGTGGCTGTAAATTAGGAACTTAGAGGTTTAATTGTATGAATTTAAGTATCTTTGTTCCTAATACTTGGAATTTTTATATTAATTGAATTAATTGCTTAATTTTTGGAAACTTTGGATTAAAATCTTCTTATCTTAGAGTTTTGATGTAGCTGTTAGACTTGAGGTTTTAATTGATTAAATATCTTAATTGAATGCTTTTGTTTCATTCATACTTTTATGTATTTAATGTTTATAATCTCTTGATCACGAATTACTTGTTTTGTTTGTCTAAATTTGTGCTTGGAAAGGTCTGGTTTAGGCTAGAACTGAATTGCATGACTATTTGTAAATTCTTGCATGAAAGTGGAGAATTCTCTTAGAAGCCCTTAAAAGAAGTTGCTTAATGTCTTGCATGCTATTAAAATCTAGATAGAGATATTAGGTTTATAACATTGCATGAGAGTTAATTGTGCTTGAAAGAGTCAGTTAATACCCTCACTTCTTGGCTTATAGAATATTTGCATGATAAATCTTGGTAGTTTTCACTATAAGTCTAATTGGTGAAATTGATTCCCTAGGATACTTTTCTCCTATTGTGTCTCCATTTATCTTTTGTTTTCTAGGTTAACTCTTTAGTTTAGCTTTTTTTGCATTTGATTTCTTCTCTAAATAAAGTTAAGTTAGAGTAATTGTGGTACTTAAATGAACTAAGAAATTCAATCTTTGTGATCGACCTTGACCACTATTATTGCAAATTTTAGAGATTTAGGTTTATAAATATATTTGATAGAGCCTTCGACAAGCTCTTTATCAGGTTGCGTTCACTTTAAATAAAAGAGAGGAGCAATAGGGTTTGGCTTTTCCTTGGGCTTAGCTTGGGCTTAAGTTCACCCAAATGACAAAATGCCCCCAACACAAAGGTTAACTTATTTTCCCCTCTTTCTCCATAATTTATCCTCCATGCACCAACACAACAATTCTCTTAAGTCCCAAAATATAAAATTAAGGAGGAAGAAAAATAATAATAATAATAACACTGATAATAATGAATACCTTAAAGAGCCGAGCATTACATTATCAATGCAAAAGAAACAACATCCACAAACACATGCATCTACACCCATAAAAGCATCAAATTGTCAAAGTCAGAGTGAAATACTATCTATCTCCTCTAATGCATCGAGTGGAATTGGGTCTTATAAGGTACATGTTGCTTCCCATGATAGATATAGATTAAGTAAGAAAAAAGATCTAGATGATGGAAAAGAAGAGGTGGCTCGTTATCTACATGAGGCTTGTGTAGAAGAAGAACATTTTGATATACTCAATTGAATGGAAGTTGAATTTTACTCAATTTAAGATTATCAGTCAAGTAGCCGGGGACATCTACAACATTCATATATCTATTGTGCCATCTAAATTAGCTTTTAGCATCGGAGGATGGGTTTTAGATTCTTTTCAAAGTTCATTAACTTCTCAAATGGAGGACGCACTCATATGTGCTCAAAATTGGCTTCAATCTAAACCTCTAGATGATTTGAGTGAAAAAATTGAAGGAGCTGAAGAAATTAATGAAAGTAATAAATAATTTCATTGTAACATGACTTTAAAATTTGTTTATTTCATTATTTACATTTTATGAGCTAATTGTTTTTCTTTCTTATCTAGAATTCATATGCATACGGAAACAAATGGAACTTTCCTTTGACAATTTCGAAGTTGGAAGTTGTGTCAGGAATTTGTAGGAGTCAAGAAGTGCAACGGAATCCACTGAAGTTGGAAGTTGGAGCATATTTTAATTTTACACTTTGGAAACTTCATTTAATTTATATTGGGTAAGCTTTGATATTTGAAACTTTGTGTGTTTTTTTTATATTTATTATCTATTTTTCTTCAAAAAGTTAGAGCTTATCATTGTGTATATAGTAAGGTATTTTTTGAAATTTTGTAGTTTAAAAGTGTTAGTGGTCTTGAAAATCTATTGAATCTTTATTAGATATTGTATTAACTATTTCTTCATGTACAAGTGTTTATTTGATTAGTTTTTACTATTGATAGGCCATTTACAATTTGTGAGGAAAAAAACAGGTTCAATAGGGAGGAAAGTTCAATATTGTATTAACTTAGATTATTAGTAACTGTACATATATATGTGTGTTAAAAAAAATCGCAAGTAAACCGAATCGAAATTGTTTGGGTCGGTTTAGGTCTTTTCTCTATGAAAACCATAGTAAATAAAAGTATAAAAATAAATGGGAGACTCAAACCTAAGGGATAAACTTGGATAAAGGATCTATTACTCAATTAAAAAGATAAATATAACTAAATTGGCAGTGAACTCATAAGTCTAGAGGTTCTAAAGGCATGGAATCTCCTGTCAGTCTCCTCCAATCTCAAATATTAGTTAATTAACCTAGGTGTCCCAAGGCATTAAGACTCTTCATTTCAGACCTCTAATGTCTATTTATTAATCCTGCTGTCACTAAGGTAAATAAACACTAGTCATTCATTTGGTTCTTGCCTAAGCTTCTGCCCGTCGAGTTTCTACTTAGAAAACGAATCGATTAAACAGTATTCACTTAATTAACCTTCAACACCAACTACAATTAAGTAACCCTTTATCCTGTTGTCACTTAAGAAGCTAATTAATTGTGCATTAATCTAAACTAAATTTTCTCTGTCCAGCTCAACTTAGATCTACCTAAATTAATTAAAGAACACTATTTAAAAGCCTTAAGCCCTAAATGCATGAAGCCACAATAGTCACAAACATCCATAAAACAAGCAATTAATCCAAGATAATCCCCAATTAAGCATTAAATTCAATACAACGCAATAAATCCCAAGAAATTAAGGACTAAGCTACTCTAAATCAGTCAAAACAACCCCTTAAATCCCTAATTTACAGCCTCTACAGTAGCTACAGATAAAGAAAAAGGGAAGAAATTGGCAAACATAGGTCGATCCCGCGTTCCCGTTGTGATCTTCACAACCCTCGAGATTCAGACCTTCCATTTTGCTCAATTCTACTCACAAATGCTCCCCAAAACCCTCAAGAATAGCTTTGAATCGAGTTTAGGACTAAAACCCTCAGTTTGGCCTCCTTTTCCACAAAGAGAAAATGATGAATATATACCCTCTATCGCAACAGAGTCGAGATGCTAGGGACAACATCTCGACACTGTCCAAAACGCCCCATTTTTGCCTCTAGCGCACCCCCAGCGTTAAGATGCTGAAGGCAGCGTCGAGACGCTACAGATGGAACACTTCTTCTGCATGCATTTCTAGCGTTGAGACATCAGTAGACAGTGTTTCAACGCTAGCTCTTGGGTTTGCAACTTAAAATGTGGTGTATTGATGCTCAATTTGGTGTTGAGATGCCCTCATCTTGGATTTTTCGTTTCAAATATCAACTCTTCTCTTTAAGGATCTTCCAAATGGCTTTAAAAGGCTCCAATATTCATCATATTACTCCAGAACAATCGATTTTGCTTCTCAAGCTCGGTTTCTACAAAATAAAGATAAAAAAGCATAAAAAGCTCACATTTTAAGTACAAAACTAGCCAAATAATAGGTCCTAAGATAGCACTATTTGAGTGCTATCAAGTGCTCCCGTCTGCATTTTATACATACCTCTCTTATTGATAAATAAATTTTATTATATGTTAGTCTATATATATTCATAGAAGCACGAGAAAGATAAAATGTTTTTTCTGAACTTGAATGGAGTGGAGTAATAGTATTCATTTATGTGGTAGTATTTAAAAAGGAAATGAAAGATTAAATGGGTATTATTGGAGGATTGAAGGCTTGTATGACAACAATGGAAGAGGGAGATGAAAGATGAAGGGACCAACTTAAGATGAAGGAACAAATTTGACATACAATTAAAAAGTTTTAATCATCAAATGATATTAATTTCTCTCTAAATTAAATTCCTAAAAGCAGCCACAACTTGTTTACTAAATTAAACTGATTGGCTGATATTTGATTCCCTTCTCAATCATCAAATAATTTCGAGAATTTTGAATTTGAAGGACAAAAGTGCCACTAAAGTAATTGTGAAAATTGTTATAATGAAAGGACAAATTTGACATATAAAGTTTCTCCCTATTGTGGCTTTTATATATACTATAGATTAACTTGTTTATATTATAATATGTAATTCTGACTTTGTTATTTTCAATCTGATTATAGATGTCATTTGAAGCCAACCCTCGCTCAAAACACACTATTTTATAATAAGTTGAAAACATTATAAAACATTTAAAACGAACTGACACAAAAGTATATCATCTCATTTAAAGACCTTGTTTGTGTTATCCTCCAACAATTTATGGGCATATCAAACATGCTGATTGGAATGCATTTGTTCGAGCAATACTATCTAAAAAACTTGAGGTAATTTGTAATGCTCCCAAATTTCAGGTTTAAATTAGGAAACATTACCAAACTTACTAATTAAACTCAAGAAACAATAACAAACTAGAGTTTATGAAGATTATATTCATAAACTTCATAAACTAAATACTACATGAAGTAACCAAATATAAACCAAATTCAAATAAAAGATTATATTCAACTTTACTAAGCCTCCAAAAACAACTAAGCTTCGAAACAAACTTGACAACATGAACACAAACTTCCAACTCGAATATACAAGCAAAACAATAAAGGAGTGATCTAATAACTAAACAAGTGTCTCAACAACTGACCTACTAAACGAAAAACGGATAACAATCAAAACTAAACTTCCTAACAACTAGTAAAAGAAATCCAACACAAGCAATCTAATGGTTTTTCACTTCAAGTCTCCTCTACGCCATCATCAACATCATCAACCTCGTATTCACCTACAAGATTTGTCAGTGGGTCAGTACAAATACGTACTCGGTAAGTAGCTCCTCACTTGAGAAGCCATGCACCAAAAAATTATCATACAAATCACATAACACATGCATAGGCATAGAGCAACGTAATTCATAATCATGTATATCATCACAATAAATATCTTAAAGTCAATAATAGCATCATCAAACATAATTTCATTAAATCAATCTCAACTAACATCGAACACAATAATCACATAGCTCAACTAGTCAGTTTCTAACCTTTGTACTCAAGACCCCAACACTAATCTCCTATGAAGGATATCAACCTTTGACCTCTGTACCCAAGCACCTTGATATCCAACATAGTATCCAACACAACTCTTAAGCAGACAAGAGCCTCACATGCTCTACCTTCTAATGTATCTACTTCTGGCCTTTGTACCTAGGTACTTCGATATTTGTATATGGAGAATATCGACCCTTGGCCTTTGTAACTAGGCACCTCTATTCATTACATATACATTCAATAATATCAACCCATGATCTTTGTACACAGGCACCCTGACATCTCTTGTATACCACAATGTATATTGATTCCCACTCCTTGATATCTCATGTATACTGTTATGAATATCAATCCCTGACCTTTGTACTCAAGTGCCTCAATATTCACAATGAACATGCTCTATACAACTTGTTTTGCGTATTGACTCCTAACCTTTTGTACTCAGGTACCCTGATACCCAACATAATAAACCATGCAAGATTTTACTTAACCTCCACAGTTACTCAACGTAGAGACAATGACAAAACTACACTTTTAGTAGCCAACATAACTCTACTACCTCAAACTCCTTTCACAAGGTTTCATGTACACTAACACATCAATCTATAGCCAAGATTCATTATTAAGGACCCCTAACTGCACAAGTACCATCCAGTGCATACATCACAGTCTATGTCAATCATACATAATCTCATCAACAATCCAACACACACTTCTCACACACATGCAACATCGCAACACATCTGGACACATGTAATTTACCAACCAACAATCATAGACATGTTATTCAACAATTCATACACGAGAAAATCAAACATTATATTCAAGAGTCCTAACATGTAACGACCCTATTGGCTCAACACGCTACCTAAGAGTCATTACTAAGTCACGACGCTATATTACCAAAAATTTCGGCAACATAACGGCGTAACTACACGAAAACCAAAATTTTGACCCTGATAAGACATAGAAAAACACACTTCTAAGATTTCAAACAACCTCCTAGCATCCAACAAACTTCTCAATATGATGCTAGGGTTCAAACAGAAGAAACCAAATATACGTGCACGATTTACAAAGAAAGGTTAAAAGATTTTAAAACATTCTCCTAACATTTAAAAAAAACTTAACATGAGTTCTATATACATCTAGAAATATAAAGGAAGCGGAATAACGATCAGTCGGCTCCCATGACTCGAGTAGATGATCTCCGGTCACGCGCTAGGGCCGATCTTAGCCTTACCTGAAAACATTTTAAAAAGGAAAAGGGTGAGTATTAACGAATAATACTCAGTAAGTCCATCATAGTTTTAAAATAAGAGTTTCAATCACATGCATCATGTCATTTTAAATCATAAAACCATCGTAAACCATCACTTTAGTAGGGGACCTAAAATTCCTTTTATAAACCATATACTTTTCCTCGCGGCTCTTGTGAACGATTAAATTCTCCCGAGGGCCTCTGAATAGTCCGAAGACATAGTTTTTCTGTCTAATAGAGTCCTCCCTACCTCTGAGAGTTAAGCTCGAAAGCTAACATATATCATGGAGTCCGAAGACTCAGCCCGAAGGCTACCATCGTGGAGTCCGAAGACTCAAGCCCGTCGGCTACAGTCGTGGGGGCACTCTCGAACCCCGGGAGCATATAGAGTCCGAAGACTCGGGTTCCCTCAAAACCCACATAAAACTTTTGGGAGAATTATCGTCACAGCCTATATAAATCTTTTCATGAACACAACACATGCATGAGGTCCCATTCGTTTTAGAACATAGTTATGAATGCATCAGTCATAGCAATCGCATTTCAAAGACATACATATAATACACTTTCTTTCTTAAATACTTAACATGAAAACATAAACTTTCAAAGAAATCATAGAGCTAGCTCAAGTTTTGAAAACTTCTTTCGTTGTGAGATCCCTTACCTTATATCTTTACTTACTACAATACCCTTTCTTCACTAGTAATGAGCTTCTCGAGTTCCCACTCCAAGTACGATCCTAGGTCCTCGACAATTTACCTAAAAAGTGTTCTAAACGTATCTTAAACCATCCGAATTACGCTAAAACACATTCTATCATTAATAACTCGACGAAACGGACCTAATGGCAATTTTTACCCAACTCCGACGAGCGGCGGCGCGTGACCGGAGCACGGCGGCGCGTGCGGCGGCGGACGGCGGCGCGTGGCCGGCGCGTGGAGCTTCCGATCGGCGCGTGAGGGCGAGTGGAGGCTCGTTTTCTCGCGAGGCTCTCAGATCTGGGTTTTTCCGGCAAGTTTCGAGGCGTTCAGGCTGTAATTCCGGCGAGCTTATGGCGTTCACTGGCGTGGGTTGTGAGTTGAAACTTCCGGCGAAGAGGAAGACGAAACCGGCGGCTTGCAGCGTGGCCGGCGTTCGTGAGCTTCGGTGGTCGTTGCGATGGCTGGACGGCGAGTGGTTGGAGCTTCGCGGTTCTCGGACGTCACCTCCGGCAGCGGTGGACGTCTTCGGCGAGCGGCGCTGCGATGGAAAAGAAACCGGCGGCGTGCGGCGGCGACATCCCGAGGAAGAAGAAGAAATAGCCGGCGATGGATGGTGGTTCAGTCGGAGAGAGCGAGAGAGAGATGATCGGGAGGGAGAGTGATCGGAGGGGGAGGGTTTTCGGGGAGAGAGGAGCGCGCGCGAGAGAGAGAGAGAAGAAATTCTCTCTTTTTTTTTTTAAATAATAATAATAATAATAATAATAATAATAATAATAATAAATCAAAATATCTTCTCCATAAATGACCAAAATGCCCTTTCCTTTTCCAAAAATTACCAAAATAACCTTAACAACTTATTAAGTTCCAATTATACTCTTTTTCTCATTCTATATTCCAAATTAACCTTCAAATTTAACTTACCCAATGAAAAATCATTCCTCTTAATTCCATAAAATTTGAAATTAAACTCCTAAATAAGCCGGTCGTTACATAACATTCATAAAAGGCAAACAATTCGAACAACTTTAACAAGTCAATATTCGACAATGCATAGCAAACAATAAACAACGCTCCACAAATGAGAAACCATTTACAAACATCCTAAACTGCTCCTAAACTATTCGATAAGCTCCTAAAATAACAAGGATGAGATTTCAAGGTTAGAACTGATGGATGCAAGATTTAAATAAAAAAAATTCTAATAAAAATTGAAACAATTAGAGGGAATATCCTAAGGACTTTATTTCATCTATTAGACTAAAATAATTAAATTACTTAAACATCCAAGATTGATTAAACAAATATTTCATAAGTCTAGAAGTCTTTTATCATGAATGACTTTCTCGAGGATAAACAATTCTTATTCAATAAGGAAAAACCTAGATCTCTAATGATTTTTAACGTTATGCATAGCATTAAGTTCCTTCATTAACAACTTTGAAAGGAGCCCTAATCATTATCAAGTTAGAACTATCTTTAGTCATGCAATTAGGATCTAATCTAAATTACCTTTCTCAAGCGTGAATTTAGACCAACATAACATTTTATCCGTGATCAAAAGATTAAAAGCATTAAGAATATAAAAGAATGAGTGAAATTAATGACAATCAATCAAGGAATTTAAATAATTAAAATATAAAATCTAATGGCTACATCAATCCCTAGAATGAAAAAGAGAGTTTAGCCACTCATGTTCACTATCACAAAATCTAAACTCTTAAACAACATCAAATTACTAAATAAAAAGAAAAAAGAGAAAAACTATGCTGGTGTGTCAATTTTTCGTCTCCGTATGATCTCCACAACTTGGCCTAATTGAATATTTCTCTGAGGTCTCTTCTCACTCTTGTATGTAGAAATTTAAAGTTGTGCTCTCCAAAGTTGAATACCTTGAATAAAAAGAATGTGGGTATTTATAATGTGTCAATCCATAATCTATTCTAATTAGGAATTTATGATTTAATTAAATTAGGAATCGAAAATTTAATCAAATTAGGAATCCATAATCTAATCAAATTAGGAATCCATAATCTAATCAAATTAGGAATCCATAATCTAATCAAATTAGGAATTATTATTTTTCAAAAATTATCCCCAAAATTGGTTGCTTAATTTCTTGTCCAATTAGCTCAATTTTCACCATATTTCTTCTAAAATCTTCGTTTTGTTCCAAATGTTTAATTTCTAAAAATAAACAATTATGAACGTGAAAGCATATATCTAAGCCTCAAAACTAGCATAAAATAGGGCCAAAAGATAGCACATATTGTGTGCTATCAAGAACTCGGTTCAAAAACCTTAATCGCAGTTATAAAGATGTTTAAGAGGGGTATTTTTACCCAAAAGCATTTGGTTCTGGGTTTTTAAAAATTGTACTTACCCTTGAGGTGGAGGCTAGAGTTTCTTAGGCCCCGTTTGAGAACCGTTTGGTTTTTTATTTTTAAAAATTGTGTTTGTTTTCTCACAATTTCTTTACAATAGTTCTCACATTTCTTAAGTAAAGATTTGAATTCTTAGTCAAGTTATAAAAATCGAACAAGTTTTCAAAAACTACTCTTTTAGTTTTCAAAACTTGACTTAGATTTTAAAACGTTTGTAAAAAGTAGATAACATAACAAAGAAATCCATAGGTGGAAGCAGTAAGCTTCATTTTCAAAAACAAAAAACCAAATTGTTATAAAACAGGATCTTAGCCTTTTCTTTTCCCTTTTTCTTTTTCTTTTAATCTTCTCCTAAAAGAAAAAATGCTTCAATAAATAAAAAGGAGAATAGTTAAGGGTGTGTTTGATTGGTGATCTTAAAAACAAAAATTTGAAAACAAGGGATTGAATGAAAATAAAGTTGTATTTCATGCTTTCAGATATGTGTTTGGTAGCAGATTTAGAAATTGGATTCCGCTTTAAACAATTGGTTAAAATGTGTTTGATAATATATTTATAAACCATAAAATTAGTCGTAGGTACTTGAATACAAACTATTATTAGTTAACTTATGAACATGTATATGTAATAAATCTTGTATAATTATTATTTTATAGTATCATATAATTTATAATATATTATATTATGCATATTTAGTTTAACAAAATGAATTGAGTTTATAATATGAAATACTATAGTTATTAAAGTTTTATAACATGAAATATGGTATTTATTAACATTTTTATCTTTTTTAATATAATTTTACATTTTAAAATTCCAAATTCAAAATGTAGACACATTGAAAAAATAAAAATGTCGCTTTCAAAAATTTTGCTATTTGGATCACATAATCTAAAAACAATTTTCAAAAACATATATGCTAAACACATATTCTAAACTCAATGAATCTAAAAACATAAAACAGAATCCATATTGTCTAGCAAAATAAGCCCTAAGGTTTCTTAAAATCCAAAATTTAAAACTCTGAATAAGGCAACTAAAATATTTGAGGAAAAATATAATTAATAGGCCACATTTGATAATGATTTCGTTTTTAGTTTTCTAAAAATTGTTCTTGTTTGCTTGTTTCTTTACTATTGGTTTTCATATTTCTTAAGGAAACATTAGAATTCTTGGCCAAATTCTAAAAACAAAAACTACGTTTTTTAGTTTTCAAATTTTGGCTTGGATTTTAAAAACATGTTTAAAAAGTAGAAAACAAAATAAAGAAACTCATGGGTAGAAGTAGTATTTGTAGGCTTAATTTTTAAAACCCAAATGGTTATCAAATGGGGCCTAAGGAATTTGGATTCATTTTTTAACTTGGAAAATAAGATCTAAAATTAAATTTTCAAACATTGGAATTAAATATTTAATTAAAAATTTTTCAAATTTTATAGAAATTTAATTATCAAACTTAAGGAGCTAAACTTAAATTTCAAAAATAGTATAGTTTTGAAACGCAGAGCGTTACATAATTTATATGATTGTACATAGTCTATAAGAAGAATATCTATTTGTCATATTGTCTCTAGAAACTTAGTAGTGCTCAGCAACAATAAAGAAGGCAAAATAAATACAATCATCACCTCTCGCGTAAAGGGTACATGAATTTGGTAGATGAGTTGATAACTCTTAATATCGTTATTGTACATCATATTAGTACAAGTGATCTACTATTTAGAGGATGTATTTATTCTTTAAATTTTAAATACATAAATCTCCTAGGGAGTGGACAATCATGTGACTTTATGGAAGAATGCAAGACTTAATAGAAAAAAAAAATGATATGACAATGACTTCACACGCATAGTTATGCACATAGACTTATAAGTTTATCTTACAATACTAATGTATAGATCATGTGATTATACATATTGAATGAAATTATATCACTTTATTTATGATAGGATGAGTTGAGCAAGCACATCAAGAATAAGATATTCTAACTTAAACACTAGGAACGCCTGAACGTGCTGAACAGGTAAAAGAATATGAGAATTTCATGTCACCTTCTACATATTTTAATGTTGTGTGACTGAAGTCAAAGCAAAAGTATTGTCCCATCAACTCAACTAAGTGGCATGATTTCACCTTTAAGTACAAATAGAGAAAGTACCCAAAGATATGAAGATGTCCAAAAAGACTAGAAGGTGATTGAAAGTAAATCAAGTGTTCAAAAAGATTGAGGTTGTAGCATAGTTGTTGCCTTTAAAGGTAAGCGTAATTCATATTATTTTACATATTAATATAAAGTTTTTACCCCATTAATTATATTATTTACTTTATTTGAAAGGTAAAACTTGTAAGTAAGCAATAGGCTCAATTTTGAACATTGTTGCAATGGACACAATCTGCAACAATGTTCGAAAACAATCCATGGAGTGTCATTGGGAAAAGATAATCTCAAGGTCCTGATTGATGTTACATATGGAGAAGATGTCCTTTTTCCAATTCCAGTGAAGAGTAAGATAGAGACTCTTTACCAAACTAGTTTTGTTTTGGTTGTATGGCCTTGTAGCCTTGTTCTCTCAAAAGTCAATGTATGTTTCTCGAACAAAATGTTTGAATGTGATTATATATTTTCATACATTGAAATTTATGTTATATATATTGAGCATATATGATAGGATCCTAAAGTAAAAACATCAATATTGAACATCATTTTTCTGGTCATACGAACTTCTAAAGATCGAACTACGCTTTCAAAGAAGTAGTTCAAATATGATCTAACCTACTAACCTAATTCAAACGTGCCTATAAGGCACTTTGGCAACATAAGATACTAAAAAAGTGCCTAAAAGACATTTTCAGACCTTAAGCAAAGTTCGAAATGAGAGAAAACTAAATCTTAATCATTAAAAGTCAAAACAAACGTGTATAACTCACCCAAACACACTCTAAACCCCATAAACAAATCAAAACACACTTCAAAACTCACAAACTCACCAGAACTACTTAAAAACCCAAAAAAAATAAAAAAGTCTAACTTATTCCATATGCCATAAATTCACCAAGGTAACAATTCAAAGGCAAAACAAACGACCCTAACTCACCCAAATTCACTCCACATCTCACAAACTAGCCAAACACAAACTTCAAATCCTACAAACTCATCCAAACACACTTTAAATATTACAAACTTAATTACCCAAATTACTTGCAAGCTAAAAAACATGCATAACTCCCTCCAATCCTTTTAACTCACCAAACTAACCCTTAAAAGTCATACCAAACGTGCATATAACTCACTCAAACTCATCCAAATCTCAAAAACTCACTCAAACACACTTCATACCTCTCAAAGTAGCCTAGATTTTTACTTAGCCCTCATATCAATTATCAAACCACAAACAAATAACTCAAAGCACCAGTACTTATAACATAAACACATTATCAAACCACAAAGTCAATCATCTCAAAATCAAACCACGTTATCAATCAAAATAGAATTAATCCAATTAGGAATTTCACAAGAAAAATAAAGAACAAAAAAAAATATACCCATAACATAAAAGAGCATTCAGACTGTGAGAAACCCACACCATCGAAATCCACATCGCCAAGCAACCCACATGTCCAAAATGTTTGGATCGCAACCTCACGCTGTCGAAACCCACAAGAAACATCAATAATCAAAGAGAAAAGGCACTGAGGAGGGAAACAAAAAAGAAAATGGGAAGAAGAAGGATAAAACGTCAGAAATCGAAGCCTCAGACGCAGGCAATGGAGAGGAAAGGGAAAGAAGAAGAAAAGAGAAGAAGGAGAGGAGAAGATGAAAGAGGGGGGTTAAGGCTTTTTTTTTTATCGAGACTTTTTCCAACACAAGAGATTCGTCGGAATAGATACTCCACATGTCAAGCAAAGTGAAACACATGTTTCACTTAATGAACTTCTCTCAATGCGCTCCAATTGGACAACTTGTCCTTTAAAAAATGTAGACCATTCGTTCCCGCCACATGGTGAGCTAACGCAGGAAAAAAGGTTTGGTCGACACAAGCCATTTGCGTCGACCAAGCCACAGACATGTCGAAAAAATGGCTTGCATCGGCAAAAACTTTGTCGGCATGGCCGAAAGTTCTTGTAGTGTTCATGAATCAAATTTCTTTATCGGTGTACTAAAAAGACTCTTAATAGTGACTCAATATGGATGACCATCAATGATAAAGTCTTCAAGAAAGGGAAAATATTATATCTTATGTCAAATGATATCATGCAATTTTATGGAATGGTGGAGATAACAAATCTCTATATGTTAATTTATATTGCGTAAGTATATATTTTTAATTTTACATTTTTATTTATAGTTCTTAAATTATCTATAGTCTTATGCATTTGTGAAAAATGTCATATAGATTTCTTTGGAAATATTTTGAGGACACAGATAGACTTAATATGTTCAAGGTAGTGGACTCCTTCGATGTTGCACCATATTACGGGACAACAAACAATTGAATGAGACACTTGACAACTGTCTTTTCACTACTAACAACCACGCCAATAAGTACTCATTGAATATAATCCTGGGTATAAATCTAAATATGTAAGTTTATCAAATATTGATTGATTTTTGTAGTGGTAATTCCATCTTATTTTTAGTGGAAAACTATTAGTGTATGCACATATTGATTGGTTTTGAAAGGAATAATTTGATATTGTGCATTTTGGATGTTAAATAGAATATAGCTTATGCTTTGGTCTCCCTACGTCCTATCATTAGGGGCAACATAAAAAATGTTGTAAATATGTAAGTTCGTTGAATATTGACGTTAATTTAGTATATAATTTTTAAGTTTATTGAAAATTATCAATTTTTTTATATGTTTTCAACTTTATTTAGGACAATGAGGATGTATATGACACAAAATGTCATTCAAATATGATGAAATGTTACTACTTGGATACCCATAAAGGTAAGTAAATGAATTATAGTACTACTATTATATGTTTGAACAAATTTTAAATATTGTTATTTGTTTCTTTGTTTTGTAGTATTCTTGCCAAGGTAATGTGAAATGTGGGTATTATGTGATGAAGTTCATGAGAGATGAAATTTTGCATAACCTAGGGACGGTTATCACTGCTCATATATGTCATATACCTTCTAACTATTCTTACATATATATTCTACATTTCATATATAGTTATAGTCATAATATTTATTTATTTTTTCGTATAATTTAATACTAAAATTTTTTATTCATGATAGTGCACGAAAGTGTGCTATTACATGGACTTAGACTAATGCTAGTTTTTGGTTTTAAAAGATAATATTGATGCTTTTTATGTGTAATTTGTAGGTTCTGAGCTAATAAAGCAAAACCAAGAAGAATGCAAACACTAGGATGAAAAAGGAAGTAATTTGACTTCAATTGGAGCTATCAAGTGAGAAGAGAAGAGAATTGAAGTAGAAAAGCTAAAGCCAGAGCGTCGACGCTCTAGAGAGCGTCGAGACGCTATATGTGAAGCCTTGCAAAGTAGAATTTCTGCACACACAACGTCGAGACACTACTTTATAGCGTTGAGACACTGAAAACACGCACACTAGGTCCTTTCCGTCCATAGAGTTGAGATGCTGCATGTAGCATCTCAACGCTACCCTGATTTTCCTTCTTCACTGTACAAATTAGGGTACAACGTCTCAACGCTATCTCGAGTAGTATAAATTTGTCTCTTTGGTTGTAGATTGGGGGGACTTTTTGGAGAAAATACACCCTAGTTTTGAAACACACCTAATTTTTGGGACCTAAGAGAGTACTTTTGAGAGCAAGGAAGAAATTCTAAGCCCGAGATTGCGGGACATCACGACGGGAATGAGGATTGGCACGCGTCTAAGAGTTTCTCACTCTTTCCATCTACTTTGTTGTTGTTTTTGAACTATTTCTAGAGTTTAGATTTTGTTATTGTAGACTTTGCATAGGTAAACTCTAGGAACTTGTAATTGTTAAGACTTGGCTTAAATTTTGATTCTTATCATCATGCAATATTATTCATGTTTCTATATCTGAGCTTGTGGCCAAAGTTTAGTGTCTTTAATTTGAGTTTTAGCTTGGAAAAGTGAGACTTGAATTTTAGTGCGATGCATGACTAATAATTTATTGTTGCATGAGAATGAATGATTTATTATTAGAAGTTGTAAAAGATTCACTTGTTGGCATGCTTAATTGAAGAATTAGACTGGAAGGTTAAGGATTCAGTTTGGCATGATTTTAATTGGGCTTGGAAAAGTCATTTAACCAATTTGGTGATCTTCTAACTTATGATCATTGCATGTTTTTATGTTTCCTGATTTAAACCAAGCGATGTTTCATGGCTAAAATATTACTCGCATGTAATTTCTCTAAAATTGTCTCCAATCTTGTAAATATATATAAGGTTGTAAATTAATTATATCTCAAGTTTCACTTCTCTAGATAAAATTGAACATTAGTACCAATGGTATTTAGTTAAATTAAAGAATCCAGTCCCTGTGATCGACCCTAGCCATTATTACTATAAATTTTAGAGGTCTAGGTAAATAAATATATTTGATAGAGCCTTCGACAAGCTCTTTATCAAATTGGCATTGTTGCCAGGGACTGACGTATTTTTAATTTAATTAATATTGTTGTGAAAATGCATGATTTTAATTTAGAGTGTAAATAGTGTATTTTTGTTTGTTAGTTTTTCTTCTTGTTTGATAGTTATTTTTGTTTTTATTTGCATTTTTTCCTTTTTGTGTTCTATCTTTTTTTTCTGTGATTTCAGGCTCATTTTGTGCATGCCCAGAGTTAGAGCAACAAATTTAGAGCCTTTTGATCCTGAAATCGTGTGTACTTGAAGAAGAAACCGTCAAATTCAAAGAGAAATTTAAATTCAACAAATGGCAGGTGAGCTAGCTGAAGAACAAAAGGCTATCAGGGACTACTTCAAGCCTGTTTTTCCTGCCAAGAGCTCTGGAATTGTTCATGCACCTATAGCTGCTAACAACTTTGAGCTAAAGACTGGATTGATCCAAATGGCGAGAGACAACGCCTTTCGAGGACACCCTACAAAGGACCCAAATTCCCATTTGAAAACTTTTCTTTCCCTCTGTGGAACTATAAAAATTAATGGTGTGTCTAATGATTCTATTCACTTACATCTGTTTCCCGTTACATTGCAGGATAAAGCGCGAGATTGGTTGGAGAGTTTACAGCCTCAGAGCATTACCACTTGGGATGAACTTGCCCAAACCTTTCTCACTAAATTTTTTCCGCTAGCAAAGACTGCCAGACTTAGAACTGAGATTGGAACATTCAAGGAGATTGAAGGCGAGCAAATGTTCGAGGCATGGGAAAGGTACAAGGATCTGTTGAGACAATGCCCACAACATGGCTATCTAGACTGGCTCCAAATTCAGGTATTTTATAATGGGCTGAATGGTGGAACAAAAACCATTTTAGATGCTGCAGCTGGAGGGACCATCTTGTCCAAGAAAGTTCCTGAGGAAAGAACACTACTGGAAGAAATGGTGGCCACCAGTTATCAATGGCCCACAGAACGTTCAATGACAAAACCAGTTGTAGGAATCTATGAAGTTGATGAGGTAAGTGCTTCAAAAGTATAGATGGCTTATGTGACTCATGCTTTATCTAGATTTTCAGGGTTAGGGCACAGTCCTTCCATTGCATCCATAGCAACTGCGCATTGACCACCATTTGGAGGGGATGTTAGCATAGAACAAGCAAATTATGTGAATAATCGGGGATATCATCAAGGTGGCAATCACATGCAAAACTCCGCACCTACCCATTACCACCCAGGTTTGCGATATCATGAAAATTTTTCATATGCTAACAATAAGAATGTCTTGCAACCTCCTGCAGGTTTTGCCTCTACATCCCAGTCAGCTGAGACTAAATCATCTATAGAGAATATGTTGGAAACATTTATTGCAGAATCAACTAAGAGATCGACTCAGCTGGAGGAGAAGATTGACGACATTGTGTCTAGCCATGGAAACGCTATAAAAAGCCTAGAAGTTCAGATGAGTCAGATAGCTTCTTCCCTGAATGCATTGCAAAATGAAAGTTTCCCAGTGACACATAGGTAAATCCAAGGGAGCAATGCAAGGCCATCACTTTGAGGAGTGGGAAGCAGATGGGAGAATCATTGAAATGCCAAATGATTCCAGATGATGATTCTGTTGAGGAAGAAGACAATGGAGTTGCACCTACTTTGGTACCTGATGTTGAAAAGCTTACTCAATCTACTCTCCCTTCTATCCCTAACACTATTCCTTATCCCCCAATGTTTCAAGAAGAAAATTTTAGATGAACAATTTATAAAAATTTTGGATTTGTTGAAAAATCTTGACATAACTATTCTTTTTGCAGATGCCTTGGAACAAATACCAAGTTATGCTAAATTCATGAAGGACATCTTAGCAAATAAGAGAAATTTTGGAGCATTTGAAACAGTCCATATGACTGAGGAGTGTAGTATCAAGCTCTAGAAGAAGCTACCCCAAAAATTAAAGGACCCAGGGAGTTTTACTATTCCTTGTACCATTGGTAGTTCACATTTTTGTAAAGTTTTGTGTGATTTAGGAGTCTCCATTAATCTAATGCCATATTCTGTATATGAAAAATTAGGACTCAGGGAGAAGCAACCCACTACTATATCCTTGCAGCTTGTAAACCGTTCAATTACTTACTCGTGGGGTATAATAGAGGATGTGTTAGTCAGAGTTCATCGTTTTATCTTCCCTGCAGATTTCGTGGTGTTAGACATGGATGAGGATGATGAGATCCCTATAATTCTAGGGCGACCTTTTCTTGCAACAGGACAAGCTTTAATAGATGTGTATCAAGGTAAGTTATCTCTTCGTGTCAACAGTGAGGAGGTAACCTTTGACATTAAAAACTCAATGAAGTATCCTGAGGAGGTAAGTTCGTGTATGTCGATAGATATTCTTGATAATCTAACCGATAAATTTCAAAAGTTTGTGTTAAATAAGGACCCCTTGTAGTTACACTTAATGTTGAAAGCAGCATGGCTCGAACAACAAATGATCACATGAGCCTCGTCTAGCTAAAGACGTTAAAGAAAGCGCTTCTTGGGAGGCAACCCACGTTTTCTATCCCTCTCGTTTTTGTTTTTGTTTTTACTGTTTTTCTATCTAGTTTAGGGTGATAGAGTGCCATTAATCTCATTCTCATTTGTGCAGGACCACGATTGCTTAAGCACTCTCTTTGTCCCATCTACTAACCTTTCATGGAGCATTCCTCCCAGTTATTAGGGCAGCATTGTTTGCTCATTCTTTTCTTCATTGTTCTATGTGTACCTTAGTTTTTAGTACATTGAGGACAATGTTAGTTTTAAGTTTGGGGGTGGGTAGCATTTGGCAAGTCCTGATTTCGAATAAATTGATTTAGATTATTCTCTAATATGTAAGGGGTGACTATGATCTGCTGATGATGTACTCTGAATGTTTTTATCTCACATTGTTTGAAATTATTTAACATTCTCTGAATTTGAGTAAACTTTAAATTTTCATTTGGAATCCCTTGCATCTAGAGCACATAGTCTTCTTATTTAGGGTTTTGAAGGCTTAGAATTGATTTAAGCTTAGGCTTGTTTTGATCCTAAAAAATCTTAGGAACGGATTAGATGGTTGACCAAAGGAATAGGAAATAAGAGTACACCTAGGAAATAGAGATACTTCTCTTTCCCAATTAGCTGAGTAATCAGGGACATTCATGACACCCATGTTTTCCACTGCATGAAAGGTTAGGAAATGAGTACAAGTCTGAGTAAGTGATCTTTGCTCGTAGCTAGATAATTTCACCACAAAGTGGGAGTAAGCTAGAACGAAGACAAAAGTGACGACAAAGACCTCTAAAAAAAAGATAATTTCGAGAGATTTCTAAATTCTTTAAGCACCCTATTGGCTTACTATTTTCTTAAACTGAGGAAGACCTGATGATTAGAACTGGGATAAAGTAGGGTGATAAATAGTTATAAGTTGTATAAACCTTTTTTGGGCTTATAAAGACTAAAATAGGTTATACTAGCACACACACGTGAGGAATGATAGGTTTAGGTTTAATTTTTGCTTAATGAAAGTCATTGATTAAATACATTCTTTCATGGTGAGTTTTGTGAGCATTTGGAATTATTGAGGCTGGAGTCACCCACTTGCATGTTTTTTTTTTAATTCTCTAATGATTGTATTTTGCTCAGGACTAGCACAAGTTTAAGTTTGGGGGTATTAGATAGTGCACGAAAGTGTGCTATTACCTGGACTTAGACTAATGCTAGTTTTTGGTTTTATAAAATAATATTGATGTTTTTATGTGTAACTTGTAGGTTATGCGCTAATAAAGCAAAACCGAGAAAAATGCAAATACTAGGATGAAAAAGGTCGTAATTTGACTTCAATTGGAGCTATCAAGTGAAGAAGATAAGAGAATTGAAGCAGAAAAGCTGAAGCCAGAGCGTCGAGATGCTATATGTGAAGCCTTGCAAAGCAGAATTTCTGCACACACAACGTCGAGACGCTGCTTTATAGCGTTGAGATGTTGAAAACACGCGCACTAGGTCCTTTTCGTCCGTAGTGTTGAGACGTTGCATATAGCATCTCAACGCTACCCCGATTTTCCTTCTTTACTGTGAAAATTAGGGTACAGCGTCTCAATGCTGTCCTGAGTGGTATAAATTTGTCTCTTTGGTTGCGGATTGGGGGGGATTTTTGGAGAAAATACACCCTAGTTTCGAAATACACCTAGTTTTTGGGACCTAAGAGAGTACTTTTGAGAGCAAGGAAGGGATTCTAAGCTCGAGATTGTGGGACATCGAGACAGGAACGAGGATTGGCACGCGTCTAAGAGTTTCTCTCTCTTTCCATCTACTTTGTTGTTGTTTTTGAACTATTTCTAGAGTTTAGATTTTGTTATTGTAGACTTTGCATAGGTAAACTCTAGGAACTTGTAATTGTTAAGACTTGGCTTGAATTTTGATTCTTATCATCATGCAATATTATTCATGTTTCTATATCTGAGCTTGTGGCCAAAGTTTAGTGTCTTTAATTTGAGTTTTAGCTTGGGAAAGTGAGACTTGAATTTTAGTGCGATGCATGACTAATAATTTATTGTTGCATGGGAATGAATGATTTATTATTAGAAGTTGTAAAAGATTCACTTGTTGGCATGCTTAATTGAAGAATTAGACTGGAAGGTTAAGGATTCAGTTTGACATGATTTTAATTGGGCTTGGAAAAGTAATTTAACCAATTTGGCGATCTTCTGACTTATGATCATTGCATGTATTTATGTTTCTTGATTTAAACCAAGTGATGCTTCATGGCTAAAATATTACTCGCATGTAATTTCTCTAAAATTGTCTCCAATCTTGTGTGTGTATATATATATATATATATTTTAGGTTGTAAATTAATTATATCTCAAGTTTCACTTCTCTAGATAAAATTGAACATTAGTACCAATAGTATTTAGTTAAATTAAAGAATCTAGTCCTTGTGATCGACCATGTCCACTATTACTATAAATTTTAGAGGTCTGGTAAATAAATATATTTGATAGAGCCTTCGACAAGTTCTTTATCAATACACAAGAAGAACTCTACGAGGTAGAGTATAATAAGCAAGATATGTGGCAAACTTCACTTGAGATTGATCCTTGTGGTAGTACTTTATAGAAAATATGTATGCTCCATGTGTATACTTTTATGAAACATATGTCGCTCTTAATTCTATGAATGATAGAATTATGTAGCCTTATGATAATCATGTACTCATGATAATTGAGATTGTGTATTTATGAAAATTGGGTAGTTAAATGATAATTGTTTTATGAGAATTGGGTTATTTGGATTGAATGAAATATTAGAATAAGAAAAAATTGTGTTGTTTGGATTGAATGGAATGGTAGATTGTGTTAATATGGATTGGAATTGTGTTGTTTTTTTTTTAAGTAATATTATTAATCACCACAAATGTTTCTACAAGAAATGTTGGTCCCAACATGGGATTTATGTTCCAAACTGTTAAGAATCCAATCTAAAAAATTGTCAATCCACAATAGGGATCGTTTACTAATCCCATGTCTAGCTAATTCATGCGCTAAAACATTAAGCTCTCTAGAAAAATGGGAAAATGTAACTACTTAGAATGATCCTCCTAACATCATAACATCTGTCAAGGTTGTATGCACTTTCTCCTCCATGACTGCAACATCATTTAACATATTCATACATCCAAGTGAGTTAGAGAAAACCGAAATCTTAGACACATCCAACCGATTAGACATTCTAATCCCTTCTAAAATTGCCTTCACCTCTGCACCTAATGGGGTAGAAGTTCTCGAATGGAAACCATGCATTGCGGCCACTATAGTGTCGTCAAAATTCTTAATAATAGCACCATAGCCCAACATATCTGCACCCTAATTCCATGCCGCATCAACATATAATTTTCCCACATCCTCTGACACAACCTATGTAGGCGGTCCAACAGTTCTTCTGCACAAGAGATGATATGAATTCCCTTGACAATCAAGATCACATCACAAAAGTCAAAGTCAACCAAAATGATAAGGATCATGGAGATCAAACCATTATCATGGAGATCAAACCTTTATGGCTTTAGTATTCAAATATGGTTTCCATTTTGTATTCATTAAAAGTCCAAACCAAATCGTGTAATCCATTTAATTAGGTTGTTAGACTACTTTAATGAAGTAGTTGGGAAACTCATTAATTAGGTGGTTGGGAAGTTCAATTAATGAGGGTAGTTGGGAAGCCCATTTAATGAGGTGGTTGGGTTGTTAATGTACTCATTCCTTGCCTATAAAAGGAAGTTGTATTGCTTGTAAAAAGGAGAACTTGGAAAATGTAGTAAAAAGAGCATTTGTGCTTTCTTTTAGCCTAGAGCTATGTTTCTTTGCAATTCTATGTAGTTCAATTAATGAGGGTAGTTGGGAAGCCCATTTAATGAGGTGGTTGGGTTGTTAATGTACTCATTCCTTGCCTATAAAAGGAAGTTGTATTGCTTGTAAAAAGGAGAACTTGGAAAATGTAGTAAAAAGAGCATTTGTGCTTTCTTTTAGCCTAGAGCTATGTTTCTTTGCAATTCTATGTAGTTTAGGTTGCATGCTTAGAATCATTCAAGCTTGAATTGATCAATCTTGCTTGTGGAGTGATTCGAATCTCAAACAAGTTTTCTTGCCTTGAGATATTTGATCAACAAGGTAAATCCGGTTCTATCTTCTTCCTTGGGATGAAATCATCTTGATTTTGGGGTTTTTGGGTTTTAGATCTAAAGGTCTTGTTCGTTAGCAATGTTGTTAGGTCGATTCCTAAGAGTTACTTATCAAGGGAACTCTTCCCTCATTAAATTTCTAAAAATCTTGCAAATAATCCAGAATCTATTCACAACGAAACGTAACCTCTGAAATACTTCCATTATGGACAATCTTGTTACTATCATTTCAAATGGCCCAAGCTCCCACAAAAGTCAATTCAAGATCATAGCAAGGGAGATCCTTCAAAAGCCCTATCCACCTATCTTGAATTTGAAAATATGGCTTAACATTGAATAACTTGGAAGTAAAATTCTCCAAATTTCCTTTGCACGTTTGCAACTAAATAGAGCATGATCTTTGGACTCATACTTACGTCTACAAAGAAGACAACAAAGGTTAACATCCATATCTCTAGTAATCAGGTTTACCTTAGTCGGTATACAATTATGAAAGGACTTCCTGATAAAATGTTGGATCTTTGTTGGGACTTTTGTCTTCCACAATGTCTTCCACCAGGCTTTGTACCGATTGTCACTCGAAGCAAGTTCCTCAGAGTTTCAAAACATGATTGCTTTGTATCCACTTTTAACTTAATACTTACCATTACGACCAAAGTGCCAAATCCATTCATCCTCCTCCCCTGTCAAACTTATAGGTATAGTCAAAATCATTTAAACATCCTCCAAACAAAAGAATTGATGAAGTTTAGATAAATCTCATTGAAGAGAAGGAATAAATAGATTCATCACTAAAGGATCTTGTTAACCTAAATTTGAAGAATAGACCTTAAAAGATATCGGTCCAGGTAACCAAGGATCCTTAAAAACCCGAATAGAGGCTCTATTTCCAGCCCACTTGCGAAACCCCACTTTCAACAAGTCAAGACCCCACATAAAACATTTCCTGAAAAATGATGCAGATGTAGACACGACTATGTTTAAAATATCATAATTGGGGAAATACCTAGCCTTTAGAAGCTTTGATACAGGGAGCTCAAGATTCTTAAGGATGCACCAAACTTGTTTTGCAATCAGAGCTTGATTAAAGCATTGTAAATCTCTAAAGTTAAGATCCCCCAAATCCTTAGGCAAACACATCTTCTCCCATAACTTCCAGTGAATCATCTTCTCATCTTCTCCAGATCTCCACCAAAAGTTAGAAATTAGCTTGGTGATTTGAAAACAAAAATTCTTAGACAAACGGAAGCAACTCATTGCATAGGTTGGGATTGCTTGAGTAATTCTTTTTATTATAACCTCTTTACCCCCCAATGGAGTAAAAACTACTCTTCCAACCCTACACAATCTTCCAAATCCGATCTTTCAAAGTTTTGCAATCTAACCCTTTACATCTAGAAAATGAAGATGGAAGACCCAAATAGTTCCCCAAATTTTCCACAATTATCATCCTTAAAATGCCTTGCAAATATTGTTGGGTTTCAGGCAAAACATTAGGCAAAAAAAACCATAGCAAACTAACCAAAACTGATACATTGGCCTGAAGCTTTTTCATAAGCCTGGAGTATACCTTTCAATGCAACCAATTCCTGTGCATTTTCCTTCAGAAAGATCAAACTTTCAGCTACGAGAAAAGGTGAGTCACCTGTGGGCCTAAGCGAATAAGAGATAAACCATAAATTCTTCTATTTCACCAGGTGACAAAACGGCCAAGAAGCCTTCAGGACATAGGAGGAAAAGTTAAGGAAATAAAGGATCTCATTATCGAAGGCCTCTCGACGGTGTAATAGAGATAGTTGATTCATCATTAAAAAGATTGGAGAAAGAAGCTAAAGTAATCCACTCTATAATCAGACCAACCTAGGCTTGCTGGAAACCTAAACAAAGCATGACTAGTTTTAAGAACACCCATTCAACACGATCATACACTGTACTCGTGTCCAACTTTAAAGCCACTAAACCGTCTCTTTCAGTTCTTCTTTTCTTCAGAAAATTTAAACACTCATAACCAATAATAAGGTTATCACAAATCGATCTACCTTGAATAAAAGTTGACTGTGAATAAAAAATTACTTTATCCAAAATTTTCTTGAGCCGATTTGCCAAAACTTTTGTAACAATCTTATAAGAAACATTACAAAGGCTAATTGGCCAAAAATCAGTTACTAACATTGGTTCCTTTACTTTGGGGGTAAGGACAATATTTTTATGATTCCAATCTTTGACCAACACTTCCCTGTTCAACACTGCCAAACAACTATCAATAGTATTTTGTCCTACAATATCCCAATACCAATTGCAGGAAAATCATTTGGGCCTGGGACCTTCATTGGGTGGAATTGCTTTATTGCCAGATGGACGTCTTGTGTGAACGGTCTTGCTTAAAAATCATTCATGTCCTGTGTAACTTTTACAGGTATTTACTCTGTAACTAAGGCCACATCAAAAACATCAAGATTACCAGAAAAGAAAAGAATTCGGAAATAATCCAAGAATACCTTTGCCACTAACCTCTCATCCTCCTACCACGTACCATTTTGATCCATGATACCTTTAATGTGATTGGACCTCTTCTTTTTAGAAGTTTGTTGATCGGACTGAAACGTGAGGCTTTTAAGAAAATATTTTTAATTCAAAATAAGCTCCAGTCTAGTGCATGTGCACACTGTCGATGCAAGTAATATAAAACTAGAAGTATTCCAGAGTATCGATCCCACAGGGAACGGATACAACAAAATTCAAAAGATAGCAAAAATTGTTTTCAAATTGCAATTTCGATAACCAAGGTTATAAAAATGTTGAGAGGTATTTTTGGCAAAATAAAATAATGAAAAAAAAAGTATGAAAAAGGGAATTCAAGTTACTCGTGCCTCTTTAGAAAGAAATGCTACTAAAATGCAATTGCAATCGTAGCTAACACAAGAAAACTAAGGCCCCGTTTGATAACCATTTAGTTTTTGGTTTTTGATTTTTGAAAATTGTGCTTGTTTTCACATCAATTCTCTACAATGGATTTCATCTTTCTTAAGAAAACATTTGAATTATTAACTAAATTCCAAAAACAAAAACAAGTTTTTAAAAACTACTTTTTTTAGTTTTTAAAATTTGGCTTCATTTTTTAAAACATAGGTACAAAGTAGATAACAAAGCAAGAAACTCATAGGTGCAAGTAGTATATTTATAGGCTTAATTTTCAAAAACCAAAAACCAAATGGTTATCAAACGGGGCCTAAGTAAACCAAATTCGACTCCTATTCAATTTTGCTTCAAAATCTTTAGGAGGCTAAGTGATTAAACCTATATTTCTATGGCTAATCTAACTTAGATAATTTTGCGCACAATTCTAGTAGTTTAGGAGTCTCGCCCTATGTCTATGATCGATGTTTAGGACTTATTTCTAAGTCTTTTCCTCCATTTTTTTTTGTGACATCTGTCCTCCCTTAACCCCTTCGGTATTAAGTTCAAGCTTGACAAGCAACACTAGTTGGCCGACTAGGTTTACCCAACGTTAATTCAACAAAAACAAACAAAGTTTCAAGTGTTAACTAGATTGTTGTTACTTTTAAGCTTTACATCTTTCCTCTAGGGCGTTCACGAACTTGAACCCCTAAAGAGAATTTAGCTCATTATGATGGGGATGAAAAACAATAAATTAAAGTGTAGAAAATCCATAACAAACTTAGATAAAGAGAAATTGAGAGATCAACTAAATTATGTGATAAAACTAAAATAAATTTTATGGAATTAAATTGCAAGACTAACTAACCAAAGGAATTAATAATACAACTTGAGTTCAAAAGCTAGAATGAAAAAAAAAAAGATAGAACAGTAACTTAAAGTTAAAATTACAGCCATTAAACTAAACAAAATAGTGGAAAAAAACTGAAGTTGATGCGAACAAAGTGCTTGAAATACAGTGCAATAAAGTATCATTCTCACCCCTTTCATCAATCGAACTCGATCACACTTCTTTCAAAGGGAATCAAGTCTTTACAATCTGAGATTTTCGTCTAGATTGGACTGATTATTTGGGCTTGAAGCTGCTAGAAAAAAAAACATCAGAAAAGAGAAAGAAAGTAGCAGAACAATGGACTAGGGCGTGAGGAAAAACCCATTTGCATTTTTGCTTTGTTCTTTTCATTTTATAGGCATCGAGGGCTAGAATTTTCATATTTGCTCTTCTACAACCTTGGGTCAATGTGTAGGCATGACATTGGGCTAAAAAATCTCCCAAATCTCGCAAAAATCTTCATGAATCTTGTGATTTCCGTCAATCTTGCGTTTTCCAGATTTTCCAGAAAATGCAATTTCATTTCTGTTGCATTATTTTTCAGATCTGCCAAATTTTCCAGAAATGCAATTGCATTTCCATTCTGGAATGCAATTGCATTTTGTGCTTATTTTCTAGTTGCATTTTATGTTCACAAACTTGTTTTCCTGAAGAAATGCAATTGCATTTCCAAAATGGAATGCAATTTCATTTTTTGTACTTGCTCCAAACCTACACAAAAACAACAAAATAGTATAAATTCCAATCTATTTTCAACTTCTTTCCCCTTTTTCATTATTCCAACAAGCTTTTATGAATTTATCTAATAAACACTATTTTTAACTTGCTCGTCATACAAGAAAACACATAAGAATGACAAGAAAAGCCTAGTTTAGAGTCAAATAATCCTCATAAATTAGAATTATTACTTGTTGATGAAACCATTTCGTGTTCCTATCATCCCAATGTAACAAATTCTTCCTTGACCTCTATTTCCAGTCAACTTCCTCTTCCAGCAAAAGTCTATTTAGAACCCTCTCAATCCCATGGATTTCATAAAATTTAACAGATGAGACCTCGTATAAGCCCCCTTCAAAAGTAGAAATTATTTGGTGAGGCCGCTACAATGTGGCTGACAGTTTTTCACCGTTAGATGTGGAGGAGAAGTATCTCGAATTTATATCCAATGGTTATTATGGAATATGAAAATTATTGAATTCACATTCAACGGTCATTATGAGGCAGCCACATGAATAATTTATCCTTCAAAAGAGCCCGTTGTTCTTGAATCTGTTGTTTCAACTTGGAATTGACACCTTTGCCCCACTCTCTCAGGGCACATGCACGCTTTCCCATATTTTTATGTAGAGGTAAAAGTAGGAACTAACTAGCTCCTCAATATTCACTTTGACTAATTACCTCCTCACACACAGAATGCATCGTCGAAAATTCCTCAAAACGAAATATATACTTTTTATGCCTTGTACACCCCCTAGTCTGAAAATTCAGTAGATCATGCTCAATTGGTCTATGATCCGACTTTGCCCACTCTAAGTTGAAAAGCCATAGACTATATATGCAACTATCCTTAACTGAAGAGTAATTTTCTAAATTAAACACTTTGATGAAAGGTGTGTATATAGAAATATAACCCTTTTGATTCGTCTTCTATCTACCTTGTTAAGAGTTGAAACAAAATCTCACATTGGCTAGGGAAGGGAGTGATCATTGGTATATAACTTATAAGTGAGGATAATTCTCTTTATTAGTATGAGGTTTTTAGGTGGAAGCAAAAGTAAAGTCATGAGTGCTTATGTCCAAAATAAACAATATCATACCATTGTGGTCCCAATTATAACTAATTGTTTTATAAAATTGATATCATGGATCAAGATTTAGGTTTTTGAGTCTTAACATTCAACATTAGTAAACATTGTCTTGTTTAAGATCTAGATAATTATTGTTTTATACAGTATTAGGATTTTTATTGTAAAATTATGTGTCTTGTACTTGAGATTTGTTCTATTTTAGTTATTGTACTCTCAAATGTCTAGATTTAGTTATTGTACTTTAAATAAATCTTAAAATTAAACTCTATTGTAAGTTTATTGTAATTTTTTTTCAAAATAAAATAAAATAAATCTCTATTAGTCTTCCCTCTATAAATTTTGATAACATATTAACATTGTGTCTTTTCTTGAATGGAAATTATTATTATTATTTTACTGAGTTTGATAAACGTTAACTTCAAACTAACAATAACGACTAATTTTAAGATTTATTAAAAGTACAGGGACTAAATTTGGACATTTGAAAGTATTGGAACTAAAATGAAATGAGTCCCAAAATACCAAAACCTATGGTATTTTAACCAAAATTCAAATATTTTATTTCCAACCTCCCCATATATATTTCAAGGTAAAGATAAACTAGTGTAAAAAATATAAAGGGGCAATTGCAAGAATAGCAAAAAAATATTAGTATATTTGCAAATCTACCAATGTTTTTGAAATTTGCAAATATAGAAAGAAAAAAAAATTAATTTGGATTTTCTCTTTTTTATTATTCCAATTTTACCTTCATTGGTGTATCAACATGTATATCAGTAATATATATGATATACTTTATCTTTCGTATATCAATTAATTGATATACAAAATATTAAGTGTATCAATTATACAATTGATATACCAAATTACACCACTGATATACTAAATTTATCAGTCAACATGTGCTCATGCACTTGTTTTTATCCGTGGACTTAATTTGAATCTTTATTCATTTGTTTTGAAGTATTATTTTGCCAGTACATCGTCATCAACTTATAATGGTTCAACTCGTTCTGTTGGTAACCATTATGATTAGAGTATTGTGTAGAGGTTGATAATAACGTATTACCTCCAATTGTTAAACGTCAAGTGGGAAGGCCTAGAAAACAAAAGATATACCTTCACAGTTGGTGAATTGACAAAGCTCAAATGCGACTAAAATGTATTTTTAGTGCTTAAGTAACCAAAAACATGTTTAAAGTGAACTAAACATGTCTAACTCACCTCCAAACGCTCCCAAAGCCGATCTGTAACAACCGACATTTTTAGGTATTAATTAAAGTTTTAATTTTGAGATTTGAATTAATTGTAAGGCCAATTTCGTGTTTAAAGTTGTGTTGAAAGTTAATTTTAGAGATTTGCATAATTGAAATTTGAGAAATTGGAGGGTGAATTGGGAAGAAAGAAGAAAAAAAGGGAATTAATTGGTTTGGGTTGGGGGCAATTTTGTTAATTAGGTGACTTTGAGCCAAGCTCAAGCCCAAGCCCAAGGAGAAGCCAAGCCCAAATATCCCTCTCTATTATTTTTATACTACACGCAGCCCTAGGTCAAGCCAAGTCGTCATCTTCTCCAACCTTCTCCTCTTCCTCCATGAAAAACAGCCTCCACCATCAATCTCTCTCTCTATCTCCCTTTCACTACCAAGAGACCTATCCATTCGAAAGCTTCATCTTCTTCAACAAACATCCATCGCGCGGATTTGTCCTTCACGCCGCGGACACTGTTCACTTCGCAGCATTGTTCACACCGCCCGGGGGGGGTATTGTTCACGCGCACGCACTGTTCACACCGCGACTGTTCACATTTGCAGGGGGGTACTGTTCACACCGCCGTCACTATTCACGAGCAGCCGTCCCCCGATCAGCGTTTCGAATCCCGAACAATGTCCCGATTGCATTTTGAATTGGGATAAGCAGGAAGCGAGAAGACTTTGCTGCCCAGAATAAGAATAATTATTCTATTTGAGGTAAATAATTATTTGGATTAAGCCCTTTAAGTTACTTGTGACTTGGTTATTATTATGAATTTTAGAAGGTAAACATGAAATTCATAATTATGAAGCATACTATGTTTAGAGAAATCTTACTATGGGCAATTTGAAATTAAATTTGGACTAAGTTTATGGCTATGTTGGAATAAAAGGCTTAAGGATTAGAGTTCATTATGAGAAACATGTGAATATTCTTGTTGAAGAATTTAATGTTGTAAACCCATGGTGGGTTCATGTGCATATACAATAATTTGAGTAAGTTTGCCTAAGGTTCATAAGTTGAGTTGGTCAAGTAATAAGTTCTTTTGAAATCATTATAGGCCGAGAAAAGATCTCCATAAAAGGAGGAAGCGAGCTATTGAGCCAAGGTAAGGGACTTTATGCCGGTATGCTTAAATGCAAGTTAGGAACTAAATTGAAAAACTACATTTAAAATGAAAAGCTTTTATAAATGTTTTATTATGATTTTTGATGAATTTTAAAATTCTTTATTATATATGAAAATGGATTTTCACTTGTTGATTGCTAAATATTCTTGTGAGTGTGATGCACGAGTAATGGTTTATGATTTATGATGAATGATATGAGAATGTTGCCTTGTGTTGCATCATTGAATGAAAATTTAAAATGCTTTGGAACCTCATGCATACATGTGTATTTTCATGCTGAAATGATTTCGAAGGCTGTGGCAATTACCCTCCTAAAATTATAGATGTTCATCTAAATGAAAAGGAACCTGAAAAGGTTAAATGAAAAGAAACCTGAAAGGGTTAAATGAAAAGGAACCTGAAAAGGTTAAATGAAAATAAACTTGAAAAGGTTAAATGAAAAGGAACTTGAAAATGTTAAATGAAAAGGAAATGTTAGGTTGGGATAATTGTCCACATTAAACCGAAGAGAAAAGTTAAAGGGAAACGTTTCCACTATGAAAATGTTGTAGGTCCCACTAGAGGAAATAGATTTTAAAAATCACTTTGTATGTGTTTGCATATCCTGACCCCGGTAGTGAGGCCACTTACTGAGTATTTTAAATAGTCATCATTTTCAAAAATGTTTTTCTTTTCAGGCAAAGACAAAGATATATCTTAGGCGATTGACAAGGCAGTTTGCTGAAAGGGTCATGGGAGACTTTGAGGATCACGACTTCTGTATTTAGATAGCGTGTTAGTTAAAACGTATTTTGTTTAGTAAACAATATGTTGTGAAACTATTTCAACTGATTGAACGTTATAATTCATATTTTGTTTTGAAATGATTTTTAAAGGGATCCCGAGCATAAAGATTTTTTATTGTTTAGCAAAAAGTTTAATTCTTTCTGTCTTTTACCAAAGATTTTTAAATTTCTTCGACATGCATGTAGTAGCGTCCCTAGAAAGTCTAATAGGAAAAGTCGGGTCGTTACACGATCCCAACTCAATTTCTAAATTATTTAGAAACCATAGTCGTCTGTTGTAGGGTGAATAGTTTATTCTCATCACTCTCATTTTAAATGCAATTTCAATAATAATATTGGTGTATTAGTAGTATATCAACACTCATTCAAAATTCATTTTAAGTATTACATGGATGTATCAATAGTATATCAATACTCATTCAAAGTGCATTTCAAGTATATCATTAGTGTATCAGTAGTATATCAACACTCATTCAAAATTCATTTAAAATTTAATATTGGTGTATCAATAGTATATCCATACTCATTAAAAATTCATGATTTCAAGTATATCATTAGTGCATGAATAGTATTTCAACACTCATTCTAAATGCAATTTTAAGTATAACATTGGTATATCAGTAGTATATCAGCACTCATTCAAAATTCATTTCAAGTATAATGACATTGGTGTATTAATAGTATACCAGTACTCATTCAAAATGCATTTCAAGTATATAATTAGTATATCAACACTCATTCAAAAGGCAATTTCAAGTATATCATTAGTATATCAACACTCATTCAAAAATGCAATTTCAAGTATATCATTAGTATATCAGTAGTTTATCAGCATTCATTCAAAATTCATTTAAAGTATAACATTGATATATCAATAGTATATCAGTACTCATTCAAAATATATTTCAAATATATCGTTAGTGTATCAATAGTATATCAGCACTCTTTCAAAAATGCAATCTCAAGTATATCATTAGTGTATTAGTAAATATATCATTAGTATATTAGTAGTTTATCAACGCTTGTTCAAAACTCATTTAAAGTATAACATTGGTGTTTTAGTAGTATATCAATATTCATTCAAAATTTATTTCAAGTATATAATTAGTGCATCAATCAACTGATATACTTTAAAATATTTGGTATATCTGTCAACTGATATACCTAATTAAACATAAATATACTTTAAAATTTGCCAAAAAGAGTAAAATTGGAATATTAGAAAAAAAACAGAATTCAGATTTTGAAAATTTTGCTATATTTGCAAATTCTAAAAACTCTAACTAGATTTACAAATACCTTAATCTTTTTTGCTACCCATCACAATTACCCTAAACTAAAATTATAAAAGAAACTTTTATATCAATATGAATAGTTGTATACGACTATGATGGTACATGATAGTCATGACCACCAATTAATTTCTATCAGGTATCTGCATCTATTTTTTGTTGTTTAGGTTTTATGCTATATACCAATGCCCCTTTTTCCTATATATATATATATATATATATATATATACCAATCCCCAAACATATATAATTGGCTTAGTTTTGTGTTTTAACATTTTAGAAGTTGCAATTCTACCTTCAATTTTTAGTTTGTTTGAAAATAAAAGGAAAAAAGCTTTCATTAACAATTATTATTATTACTATTAAAATGATTAATGAAAAAAGGGTTTTTTGGGATCGATATTGTATTTTTTATAAAAAAAAAATAGAAAAAACAAACACATTTCAAACAATTTAGGAAAAACGGTCTAATTTTTTGTCGTTATTGGAATCTGTAGCGACGCATTAAGAGATGTATTATACGCTAATTCACCTCTTCTCACATGAGGTCGACTGGTAAAAAGTGGTTGTGGCTATTTTTAAATTATTGGTTTTACAAGACAATTTTGAGTGATAGATTTATTATTATCCATTTAAAACCATTCATCCATCCATTGATTCCGGATTAAAAGTTTGTACCCCACAAATTTGCATTCTTTAATGATACTTTATATTTGATTGTGATAAAGAAATAATTTATTTCACTTAGTGGATGTAACATACCCAACCAAAAATTTTAATTATTGGACTAAAACCGATTTTAAGATCAAGGTATTGTTTATATTAGGGAGAAAGATTAGTCTTCAAATACATGAGGTTGTGGTGATCGTGGACATTATATGGCTCACCAAGGTCAATCTAGAATTCACAAGAGATCATTTTTTGGTCATAAATTTTAAATTTTGTAATTGAGTTTTGTTTACTTAGCAATTCACAAATGGTATTAGTATAATTGGGTTCTACTTAAAATTACTTGGCAACTTTTATTTTTTATGTATTATTTTTTTTTATTTTCTTAAAAAAAATCCATTCACGTAATGCTTTTTGTCCAAAAATTGATCTAAATAATTCCATAATTTTTAAAAAAATCAACCAAAGTTTTGAAAACTAAAAAAAATTGACTCTATTTGATAATCATTTGGTTTTTTACTTTTGGTTTTTAAAACTTATGCTTATTTTCCTACAATTTCTTTATCATGGTTTTTACATTTCTTAAAGAAACATTTGAATTTTTAGCCAAATTCCAAAAATAAAAACTACTTTTTAAAAATTACTTTTTTTAGTTTTCAAAACTTGATTTGATTTTTAAAAACATAAGTAGGAAGTAGATAACAAAACAAAAATTTTCATAGATAAAAGTAGTGTTTATAAGCTTAATTTTCAAAAAATCAAATGGTTATCAAATAGAGCCGTAGTTTTCAATAACTTGTTTTTTTTTTTGGAATTTAGCTCAAAATTCAAATGTTTTTGGAAGAAATATGAAACTCGTTCTAGAGAAATTATGAAAAAACAAGCACAATTTTAAAAAATCAAAAACCAAAAACCAAATAGTTAGCTAACAAAGCCTAAGTAATTTTAAACAAAACTCAATTACAAAATTTACGACTAGAAAATGACCTCTTGTGATGACTAAATTGGCTTTGGAGAGTCATATAATGAACACAATCACCACGACCTCACGTATTTGAAGATTGATCTACCTCTCAAATATAAACAATACATTTATCTTAAAATCGTTTTTAGTCCAACAATTAAGTTTTTAGGTCGGGTATGTTACATCCACTAAGTGAAATAAATTATTTCTTTATCACAATCAAATATAAAATATCATTAAAGAATGCAAATGTTTGGGGTACAAACTTCTAATCCTAGATTTGGATGGATAATTTTATTAATGGTGTTAAATGGATAATACAAAATTGTCTGGTGAAACCAATAATCCAAAAATAGCCACAGCCACTTTTTGCCAATTGGTGTCATGGGGAAGAGGAGAATGCATCGACGCATTTGTACAACAAACGCCTCTTGCTACCATCATCATCCCGTTGTTAACCACATTGCACGTTAGCGTATAATACGTCTCTTAATGCGTCTCTTCAATAGACAGATTCCAATAACGTTTTTCCTTTTTTTTTTTTAAATACAATATTGATCCAAAAAATCCAAATTAAAATTTAAGTAAAATTGAAACTTTTTAAAACTCAGAGTACAATTTTAACCAAGTACATATGTAAAAATGAACTACAAATCTTATAGTCAACTTGAGCACAACTTAGTGGTTAAGATATTTTGCCTCTCATATAGGGTTGTAGATTCAAATCCATACATTGTATCTATGATGTAATAAATTTTAAAAAAATAAAATAAAATAACAACTACAAATTGTATAATAACCAAATGGTCATTTCAAGAGTTGTTACATTTCTTGGATACTTTTTAATCTTAGCACAAAGTTTAGGTCCTAACACTTCAATCCTGCAAATATGCATATTGATGACACTTCAACTTATCAAAGGAAATTCTTGGAGTGGTATAAATGAAAGACAAAAACAACTATTCAAAACAAATAGGTGAAAAGAGCTTTGGTTTTATGGGGTTTAGAGAATGGCTGGGAAACAGGTGGAAATGATGAATTTTTTGGCATTTGCAATCTTAATGCAAAATAGAAGTGCGTTGTTGCTACTGATGATCATCAAAAATCCCAATGATGTTCTCATCTTTGGGATACTCCTTAGGGGTTTACATGAGTTGGGTTGGGTCGGGTTAAGAGAGTGTTTTGGACCAATCCAAATTTTTGGGTTAGTCAATTTTCCAACCCGTTCAACCCAATTCAAGAGAGCAACCCAACCTAACTCAACCTTTATATTTTTAGGTTAGGTTGGGTTGGATCATCAGATTGAACAGACACTGCAATGGATAAACAAGAATCAAGAGCGGCAAAAGGCTAAAAAGGCATGGTTGAAGGCTACAGACAAAACAAACGCTGAAGATGTTAAAGGCGATGGCTATGGTTGAAGGCTGAATAGAAGCTAAAGGCGAACTAAAGCTGAACATACGATGAAGGTGACGACAAAGGGCAACAACGAGCGATATTAGACTAGGAAGCGTGAGGCAAAGACATTTGGCTCAATGAGTAAGGGTAGGAGACGGCGGACTAAAGAAAGTTGGAAGGAAACCCTACAAACGACGAGCGATGGCAATGGCTGAAGGCTGAATAGAAGCTAAGACGACGACGACGACTGAAGCTAAATGACCAATGAAGGTGACGACGATAATGAGCGATGTTGGGAAGATGAACGGCAACGAGCGCTGTTGGGAACAGCAACAGCGAGCAATTTTGGATTGAGAAGCATGAGGAGAAGATGTTTGGCTTAACGAATGAGGGTAGGAGACGGCAAACTGAAAAACATTGGAAGGAAACCCTAAAAAAAGTGTGTATATATATAATCGGTTCGTTCGGGTCGAACAGAATTTTTTCCCCTTTAACCTGAGAACCGAACTGAATTGGCCGATTCATGAAAAATGAACCCAACCCAAATTGAAGCCTTTTCTAACCCAACCCAACTCAGGTTGGTCGTTTTTTGGGGTCGTCGGGTTTTTTTAACACCCCTAATACTACTCTCATATTTATCCAACTGATGATAAATCAAGTAGTAATATTGTTGTTTGTTTGGAGAAGACCTACCGCAAATATAAAAGGCATGAAGAATTTGCTATAATAGATATAACGAATTGTGTTCTATTGCATGTATTTTTTTTTGGTATCTTTGTTCTCAAATCCTTCAAATCAAGCATAACATTTTGAAAATGAAATGTATCGAATTTTTAACCATATCCTAAATCGAACATCAGGTCGTACCACGTAAACCAACTAAACAAGTGGATGGCATTACAAAGATGCCATTACAAGTAAATATAAGGGTTGGCATATGATTACAAAATGAAAAGCATTTGACAAGCAATACTTCTAAATTGGTAATCATCGATAAACTGGTAATGTGTTGAATTAGAAAACTAGTTAAATACATGTAATATTCACATGCTTAGAAATAAGACGTTTTGAAATGAGTAAGAAATAAATAATATTCAATCTTGCAGACCATCGAACGTAAAACTATCTTTTGTGTCTAACGCTCAAATGCAGTTTGCCACAATAAGATAATGAATTTAGATGAAAATCCATGATAAAACATTTCTGTGATAAATTTTATTCAAAAGGTTCATAGTCTACAATCTAGTATCATGCCTTTATACTAGGTGTAAGAAAAGAAATTCACAAAACTAGAGAAGAAGATTACTATTTTAAATGAGCTTCTTTTTCTGGAAGAATCGCTTCAAGTACCACAGTTGAAGTGCTGAAGCCAAAATACAAACACCCAAAGACATTATGCTAAACCACGCCACTCTTCCATTTATTTTTTCACTTACTATCCTCATATCTGCTTCCCTGTGGTTGACATACACATTCCCAAATAATTACTGAAATATTAATGGAGAAAATTTAATATAAAACTTAAATAGTGTTGCCACGTAGATTACCTGTTCTTCAGATACAAAAGGTTCTCATGAATGGCCTCCACAACCCCTTCAAGTTTCCGGAGCTCAAGCTCAACACCCTGTAAGTTAGGAATTTGGAAAAAACTTCAAGGTTAATTGGCCGTACAAGATAATATATATAAAATGCAGAGATATAAGAGAAATTTCAGTGGTAAATCTAAGAGTAAAAGTTTATCCTTTTCAGTTAGTGATTTTGTTAGGTATCCGTTAAACTCAACCTCCAATGATAACTCTGAAAGATACAAATAATAAACACAGCACAAATTGAATGGAAACCAACCCTCCAATACGGATAGTTCTTCAATATGGAGGTAACCGATATATTACTCAGGAGAGGGAATGGTAACAAGGGAAACTCCCAGCAATTCGAGAGGCTGGTTCTCTTCTACAGACCAAAATGTCTACAAAATTCCTAACCAAAAAGCTAGAGGTACAGACACCGCACTAATACCTCACTCCCCCGCTCCCCTCCGTACACCAGAGCTCTCATTCTCCCGTGGTCCCCAATCCCTTACTAACAATTTCCTTCATGCCCCCTTCTTTCATATTTCTTAATAATCGGAGGCCTTACAGATTTAGAAGTGTGATTAGACATGAAGCACATACAGGTGCAAGTAGAGAGCCTTGTGTTGATTCAGGTGGGAGTCATTGCAAAAGCACGTACCAAGACACGTGTCTAAATGTTTTGGCGTGTTGTTGAGGCACTTGGGTTAGTGTTCTTTTTAAAGAAAAAAATGGTTGGTCGATGGACGTGATGCTTGGTTGAAAACATAATTCTTTTTTTCCCCTAATCCTAGTAAGCTTCCCCCCCCCCCCCCCCCCCCCCCCCCCCCCCAATCCTAATAAGCTCTCTCTTAATCTTCAGTCTCTATCCCTCATGGTCTTCAACCATTGCTCTGATCTAATTCTCTTATTCTGATTCAGTCTCTACTCCTCAAAGTAGACCCTCTGATCTCTCATTCTTGTACCTCTCTTGTAGTGTCCATCTCTTTCTGGTTCATGCTCGCTAAACAGTCTTAAATCTCTCTCCTGTTCATGCTCACCAGAGAGCCCTAAACTCTCTTTGTTTAATTCTAATCTTCACTTTACTTCTGCTAGGCAAGCTAAAAAAATCTTGAGTATTGGCAAAGGTACAAAATATGAAACCATGGCAGAGGAGGAAATTGTGCTCAATTCTCTACGTTATTTGCTTCCACTTAGTATTCGACTGTTTGTGTTAGGCCACCAATCACTAGTACTTACGTAAGAAGGAATAAAGGGCCAAATATGTAATGAAGTCTGTTTTTATGTTTTGGGCTGTTAGTATGGGTTTTGGGCCTTAGTAAATGTTCTAAGGAAGGATACAAGTATTTATGTTTTGGAGGAAGTCAATAGTCATGTTAGAGTTAATGAGCCAATAGAATGGCCATAAGTATTATTATATATATCTATCGTGGGAGAAGGGAGTCATGTCTTAGAAAGAAAGTAAGAACATTTGGTTCTTGGAGAGACCAGCCCTCTTGAATGGGCTGAAGAATATCAAAAGTATCTCTTTTCCTACTAAGGGTGTCACTTTGTAAGGCTTTACCTTACAAATTGGTATCAGAGCCTTCATCCTGAGAAAGTTAAGCAAAACGGCCCAAAAGAAGATTGAAGAAAAGTTGGAAGTAGCAAACCAGGCGATCGAAGAAATGCAAAACAAGATTCAAAGGATAACTATTCTGGAATAGTCCATGGAAATAGTAACCAAGAGCTTAGAAAGGATTTCATTCCAAATTGAAGAAACCCAACGTACCTTGGCAGCAATGGTACTCGAAAAGGCAGAAGGAAGATCACGAGCGTTCGCGGGAAGAGAATCAAGGACCAATAATCAGAAAAGAAAACATCTGGAGGGAGAAACTTCAACTCAGGATCTGATTAACGATGAAGAGGAACCACCCATGCAAAACGAAGGAGGATGGCAGAACAGAGGCAAATTCAAAAAGGTGGAGATGCCAATTTTTTCGGGAGAAAATCCAGATGGATGGCTATTCAAAGCAGAAAGGTATTTCCAAATTCATCAATTAACAGAAAGGGAAAAACTAACCGTGGCTATTATAAGTTTTGAAGGAGAAGCACTGTCATGGTATCGTTCGGCTTTGAATCGACAACAATTCCAGAGTTGGGCAGAATTGAAGGAACAATTATTTGAGAGGTTTCGACCCATGCAAGAAGGGAGTATATGCGCCAGGTTCTTGGCAATCGGACAGAAGGGTACGATTGCAAAATTTAGACGAGAATTCGAGGAATTTGCTGCACCCCTTCCTCACCTATCCGACGAGGTATTGGAAAATATTTTTCTAAATGGTTTAAATCTAGCGTTATGGGACGAGGTCAAATGTATGGAGCCGTTGGGCCAAGAACAAATCATGAAGACAACCCAATTAATTGAGGACCGCAATATGGCATGGGAGCTCTCGGGAGACCAGTCCCATGATCGATCAAAGAAAATGCACATATCCACCCACAAAGGCCAAAATGGCATGGGAGCTCTTGAGCCTACTCGCACGATTACTCTTGCTGGAAAAACGGCGCCAATTTCCAAAGAAACGAACTTCAAGTGGTTAACTGAAGCCAAATTTCAAGCCAGAAAGGAGAAAGGATTATGTTTCAAATGCAATGAGAAGTTTACGGTGGGCCATAGATGTAAAAGCAAAGGGCTAAGGTTGATGTTGAAACACGATGAAGATGAAGGAGCGATGGACATTGACGAAATGCCACCAGCCCATGATGAAACGCACGACATGGAAATTGGAGAGGTAGTCGAACTCTCAATTAATACCGTGGTAGGATTTTCAACACCAGGAACGATGAAGCTGCAAGGACAAATTGAACAACAAGAGGTAATCGTGTTGATCGATTGTAGGGCCACTCATAACTTCATTTCTCAAAAGCTCGTTGAAAAATTAAATTTGCCTCTTACTGATATTGCAAATTACGGAGTAATAATGGGTTCAGGAATGGCACTTAATGGTAAAGGAATTCGTGAAGTAGTCTGCCCGAAGCTACCTCAGCTCACCATCATAGAAAATTTCCTACCCATCGAACTCAAAGATCTAGATATTATTCTGGGAATGCAATGGCTAAGAACGTTGGGACCTATGGAAGTAAATTGGAAGAGTTTAACCATGTCAATCCAGAGGGGCAGGGAAGCCATTGTAGTACATGGTGATCCCACTTTGACCAAATCCATGGTATCGTTCAAACGTTATCAAAGGGGTGGGAAATGGAAGACCAAGGTTACTTGATTGAGTTAAGACCTTTGAATACTCAAATGGAAGCTTTAAACATCAGTGACGCCGTTCCTCCAAATCCTTTGTCGTCAAAAGTGGATAATTTGATTACTGATTTCGCAAAAAAAAATTAGAATCCAGAAGGTCTTCCTCCTCCAAGGAAGGTCAATCATCGAATCCAAATCAAGGAAGGCCATCCACCTGTTAATGTACGTCCTTACCAATACTCCTATCATCAGAAGAATGAAATTGAGAAGATGATCAATGAAATAATGATGGCTGGAATCATCCAACCAAGTCTAAATCCCTATTCAAGCCCAGTTCTATTAGTAGAGAAGGACAGAAGCTGGAGGTTTTGTGTGGATTATCACGCACAAAACAATGTGACTATACCTGACAAGTTTCCCATACCAGTGATTGAAGAACTACTCGATGAACTACTACATGGAGCTCATATTTTTTCAAAACTAGATCTCAAATTAGGATACCATCAGATTCGGGTACATGAGGAGGATGTTCAGAAAACGGCTTTTAGAACTCACAAGGGCCATTATGAGTTCTTAGTCATGCCATTTGGATTAACAAATGCACCGGCAACCTTCCAATCACTCATGAACAAAGTTTTTAAACCTTTCCTTAGAAAATTCGTGTTGGTATTCTTTGATGACATACTCATCTACAGCCCGGATTTACCGACTCATGTTACTCATCTCACCATGGTCTTTAATGTCTTCAAGGACCATTTCCTTAAGGCTAATCTCAAAAAATGTTAAGACATTGGGTCTCAAAAGTGGGAGTGGAAGCGGATATAGAAAAGGTGAGAGCTATGATACAATGGCCAATTCCAACTGATCTCAAGGAGCTGAGGGGATTCACTGGTTTAACAGGATACTACTGAAGGTTTGTAGCAAACTTCGGATCCATGGCTGCCCCTTTAACACAATTATTCAAGAAGCATGCATTTGTATGGACTGAGCAAGCCACCTAAGCTTTTGAACGACTTAAGAATGCCATGATCACACTTCCAGTCTGGCACTTCCAAATTTTAGCATACCTTTTGTTGTGGAAACAGATGCATCTGGGACCAGCCTTGGTGCAGTTTTATCTCAAAAACAGAGGCCAATAGCATTTTTTAGCCACACTTTATCGACACAAGCACGAGCCAAGACAGTAAATGAAAGGGAACTAATGGCAATACTACTTGCTGTACAAAAATGGAGACCATATTTGTTGGGCCAAAAATTCACAGTGCGGACTGACCAAAAGGCACTTCTATCAACAATACTCCTTTCCAGGTAGTGTATGGACGACCGCCCCTCCCTTGATAAATCATGGCAGCCAAAGAACGACTAATGCTACCCTAGAACAACAATTAAATGAGAGAGACATGGCCCTGGATGTACTCAAAAATCAGTTGAACACAGCACAGAATCGAATGAAGAAACAAGCGGATCTGAAGAGAAGGGAAGTAGAGTACAAAATTGGAGATTTGGCGTATCTCAAAATCAAGCCCTATCGACAGTTATCATTGGCCAAGCGAAGAAATGAAAAGCTATCTCCCAAGTTTTTCAGTCCATATCAGATTCGAAGGAAGGTGGGACCAGTGGCATATGAATTACAGCTCCTTGAAGATGCCAACATACATCCGGTATTCCATGTTTCCCAGCTCAAAAAGGCTATAACACTACTGAAGTACAAAATTGTCCATCACAACCAACGGACCAGATGGAGTGGAAGGCAGAACCTCAAGAGATTATAGCCTTACAGAAAAACGATATCTCAGGAGAATGGAAGGTATTAATTCAATGGAAAGGGTTACCCGAGTACGAGGCCACATGGGAAGCAATTAATATGTTACAGCAGCAATTTTCTAATTTTCACCTTGAGGACAAGGTGTCTTGGACACCCGAGGGTCATGTTAGGCCACCAATCACTAGTACTTACGCAAGAAGGAATAAAGGGCCAAATATGTAATGAAGTCTGTTTTTATGTTTTGGGCTATTAGTATGGATTTTGGGCCTTAGTAAATGTTCGAGGGAAGGATACAAGTATTTATGTTTTGGGGGAAGTCAATAGTCATGTTAGAGTTATTGAGCCAATAGAATGGCCATAAGTATTATTATAAACATCTATCGTGGGAGAAGGGAGAGTCATGTCTTAAAGAGAAAGTAAGAACATGAGAGACCAGCCCTCTTGAATTGGCTGAAGAATATCAAAAGTATCTCTTTTCCTACTAAGGGTGTCACTTTGTATGGCTATACCTTACAGCAAGAATATCAAAAGTATCTCTTTTCCTACTAAGGGTGTCACTTTGTATGGCTATACCTTACAGTTTGTTAGATCGCAGTTTTGTAATTGTGATCTTTTACATATTCTAGCCAATGAGGACTCAGTTTTTGTAACCCTTTGGCCTTGTGGGGATACCTCATGTCCCCTTTCTTTTGGTTCCTCTTGTTAATAATACCTTTCTCTGTTTCCCAAAACACACACACACAAAAAGACAGAAAAAAAGTTGTGATCGCTGGTGTACAACAAGGACTGAGTGCCCTTTGGAATGTTGTCCAGAGGATTCCTTCCTTGGAGAAGAATGTGCAATGATCTTTGAAATTCTACGAGCTCGTTAGAAATGTGAAGTCAGATACCAAGTAAAAAATATGGGAAGCAGAGAAAATGAACAGCAGATACAAAATAGGGAAAGTCGAATATGGTCGAAGCACAACAGGAAGTATGGTGCAAAAGCTAGAGCTATCTATGATCACGGAAATTGATCCAACAGCTAGATTTTCAAGCCGATTCATTTTTTTCATTGATTCACATTACCAAGAAAGAAAAATGATAGAACCCAAATGTATTGAAATGTAAAAGATAACAAAACTACAAGAGAAGCCAAGTATTCGAGGTACTTGGAACCTCCCATTTCTTGAGCACTCTCAGTCAAGCCCTAAACCAAACACACTGAATCAATGCTTGACTCCTCTCTATCCCACTCCCTCTATTTATAACGAAAATACCGTAACAAACTCCCTAACTATTTACTAATATACCCTAATTTCCTTCTAATGACATTCTTATCATTACCCGCCCCTAAAACACACCTTGTCCTCAAGGTGTGGTTACACAAAAATTCTCAAAATTGGATAACGATCAAAATATAACCCCTTTTTTTTTCCATACCCGTGGCAATTTTTTGATACAAGAAACCAGCTGATCGACACTCCAACGGCGTGTGCATTGGGCGATGGCGAGTGGTGGCGGTTGGCAAAGTCGGATTGGTACAGAAGCAAGGGTATATGGTGGCGGTCGGCAAAGTCGGATTGGTACAGAAGCAAGGGTATATGGTGGCTAGGGTTTCTTCCTTTACCTTTAGGTCGATTTATGGGTTCAAAAACATAAGGCAACCTAGCCCAAAACCCAACGTGTAACATGAGTTTGATTTTTGTCCTTTAATAAGGAATGGGCCTCAACAAGGCTATTCAATTTCAGCCCATGCGCAAGTAATTTTCTTAGCCCATGCCAAAGACTAACAAACTCACTTCCAGATTCTTCTTTCTAAAGACTCACGTGCCTAGCCAACTTCGTATGCACGATTCCCACTTCACAAAATTTGTGTTGGTGTCTTCCCAAAACATTCAAATCCGTCCACACTTGTATTTTTCGCCGGCACGGGTCTTTGTCAGGCACTTGTCTTCTTTCATTTTGATTTTCTCCAGGGTCGTCAACCTTGGATTCCCCCACTAATTCTTCAAGATGTTTGCATCGATTAGCGTTGCCAGTAACAGCCTCTGACGACCTTTTCTCTTCTTTTCTTCCAAATTTTGCGGCTACTGAAGCGTCACATCTTCCACAATGGCCAATGATCCCACTCAGGAAATTCAACCTTCACTAAGCCCGATCTCTTTCTCGCCCATTTGTGCATGATCTTCGAATTCCAACAAAATATAGGTTGGTTTCCTTTCGATCGCTTCTATATGACCTCTTTCTTCATCAACTGATTCTTAATTTTTTTCCTGATCATCTTCAACCTTTTTTTTCTACTTTTGTTCACTCGTACCTTTGGTGTTCTCTGATAGCCGTGTCTTCAAATTCTCTCTACACCTCTTTTGCGCACCCTAATTAGCTGCATCAGCCGATTCTTACTCTTTTTCTTTTTATCTCCAACAATTTCTCATTCACTCTGTCTTCCTTCCACTTTTGAGTATTCTGATGAGACTTTCATTTTTATGACTTCACAGCACTCCATTTGTTTGTTAAATAGCCCGAGTCTATCATGCTTTTTCTTTCTTTCTGTCTTAGTCAATACCATCTCCTTTTTTCTCACTGTCATACTCTCTCTAAATTCTTTGAAACTCTGCTTCATTATATCTTGAAACGAATCAAGAATTAAATTGAAACAATCCATGAACTTCAACATCTCCTCACGTACATTTGCATCTAACTCCATGGCCAAAACCAAACAGCTATGATATCCATTGATAGAACCCAAATGTATTGACATATAAAATATAACGAAACTACAAGATAAACCAAGTATTCGAGGTACTTGAAACCTCCCCTTTCTTGAGCACTTTCACTCAAGCCCTAAACCAAACTCACTGAATCAATGCTTGACTCTATCCCACTCCCTATATTTATAACCAAATACCATAACAAACTCCCTAACTATTTCCTAATATACCCAAATTTCCTTGTAATGGCATTCCTATCAAAAAATTTGAAATGGTGATAAATTATAATTAATTTGGTAGAAGAGGCATTCACACAGTTCCAATGGGCTGTATTTTGCCTTTGTTAGGAAACAAAAGAGTTTCAATGGGCTGATTGTTGAAGATGAATACAGACTTGGGTAGAACTTGAAGCTCTATTACTATCTCTATTTCCTTCCTCAAAAGAAGAATCCCGGTAACAACCGGAAAAAAAAAAGTTTGGTTAAATGAAAGTTTTGTTCAATTGAAAGATTTTTGTTCTTCGAAAGTTTTGACCGAACGTTTTAATAGTTGTATTAAAAGTTTTGCAAGGATATTTGTATTTTGATTATGATTATTTTAAAAGAAAATGACCGAATGACAATGAATATTTGACTTTTGATTCAACTATTGAAATGATTTGTTAAACTGAATTTCTATGTTTTGTTTTGAAGAAAAATGAATTTTTGAATTTGATGTTGAAATTGCTTATTGAGTATTTCTGTACTCATCTTTGTTTTCCTAAAATGTTTTCAGACGAATGATCAAGTGATAGTCTCAAAAGAAGTGAAGTTTAGCACTCTGGCACAAGAATTAGAAAGTTGTTATGGATTCAAGAGTTTCTTTTAGAAATCCTTTGTAAGAAATTACTTCAGCTGAATTTATTTAAGTCTATTTTAGTTTTAATTGTTACGCTTCCGCATTATTGTTAGAATGACCGTATTGGAAAATTCGGGCTGTTACAATCCCAGTGCAGAAAGTTGTTGGCTCTATGGCAAGAAGGCAATATGAGAGAGTATTGGAAGCTTTCTGAAATCCTTGTCATGTCTTTGTCTGATATATCAAAGGAAGTCTTGGAGAGTAGTTCTGTGGTTGAAGGTAGAAGTACAAGTCAAGCTTTGAATGTTTATTCTGATTAGACTGGGACAAATCATAGAGGCAGAGCACAGAGTGGAAAAGAGGAATGGTTCACTTAAACACAGAACATATCTATATCAAGGGAAGTAAGAGTTCATAGACATGACTGCACCTGGGGAAGGGAGATCAACAAGTTGGACGACAAGGAGAAAATCCTTTAATTCTCTAGTCTCATGAACCAAGTACTTAAGAGGTATTCACATGAATTTGTTTTGACACTCTTTGATGGTATTCTGGTTTATAGCCACACCTTCCATGAACATAAGAGCATCTTCAATTGGTGTTACAAGCCAATAAAGATCAGCAATTGATAGGCCCCAATTTTGAAAATAACATTGAAATTGTTTTACAATATAAAAAGAAAATTACAATATGCAACCTCTAGCACTTCAAGAGGCCTGGGTTCTCCCAAGAATACTACTCTCCAAAATTTTGTATATCTCTCATCTCCCTAATTCCCTCTATTTATAATCAATCTACTCCAACAAGCTTCCTAAGTAATTATCATTAGGCCACGACAAATATTCTAATAACATTTCTAATATTTTCCTATTAATAGCCCAACACTCTTAATTGGGGATACATTCACAGAAGATGGCCCATCTTTCACTTCAGTGTGCCTTTGAGAGGAAGACCTAGCAATGTCATCTTTTGGAAATCAGCAGAGGAGAGAATTCTAGTAAGCTTTCAATGTGGATAAACCTCTTACTCACTATAGGAGGTAGACCTACCCTTACAAACAAGCTGCTATCTAATATCCCTATAAACTACCTCACTACTTTAAGATCCCTTCAAAAGTGGTCAAACGAGTGGAAAATTTTCTGAGGGATTTTCTACAGAAAGGAACCACCAGTGACAGTGACAGAAACCCTGTTCATTGGGATGCAGTCTCTTCGCCTTTCGAAAGCTGCCTGCAGTATTGGAAGCTTTAAAAGTAGGAACTTGACCCTTCTAGCTAAATGACTGAGATTGGAAACTTTCGGTAGAAATTAATGACCTATAGCGGAAATCAAGACGACTGCAGCCCCTTTTTAGGGGATCAAGGTCCCGGCACAAGCATGTTTGTTGACAAAACAGCCGTAGGAATGGAACCCTGTCCCTCAAGTGGTGGCGAACTGATCAACATGAAAGAGGCCCTACTCACTACAAAGCAAATGCCACTTAGTCTCTGGTTGTTGGGATAGTGTAAGCCAGAGGTGCTTCAAGCTGCAAAAGCCTGTAGCCCTATGTCAGGAAACACTGCTTCAGGTGAAAATTTTCTTCTTTGTGAACGGTGATATAATCTTGTTTTGGGAGGATCTCTGTGTCCTTGATATTCCCTTGAAGTTGGCTTTCCTAAGACTTCACAAAATTGTTTGTTCCAGTGGCTTCTTTGCTAAATGGTGATATGAGGAACACTGAGGTTGGTATCTTGGTTTTAGATTCTTCTCTCTACTTCGTGTAATTTGTCAAAAGATTTCTGTAACTATGATGGTTTGATGATATTTCTTCCAATTGAGATCTTTTTTGTAAATCTGTTTGTTGGGCTACGTATGACACAAAAGTATCTAATTCCCAACAAAAATCAAGCTCTTCGTTAGTTTTATCTAATGCAATGCAAACAAATTCTATTAGTTGTTAAATCTTAATTTGATCACTACGTGTCATATCAAAACTCCAAATAGCTATTGCATCTTAGTGCACCTCCCTACTCTCAAAAGAATTAACTCAATCATGTTCAGCCAAAAACGTGTCTGCTTATACATAAGAACATCCCTTCATCAACTAAACTCATACTGAGCACAGAACCATTTAAATGAAAACCCTATGTTAAAACTGAGGAACCAAAATGGATAAACTAAAATTAGACCAGTCAAAAGATGACTCCAGAAAATGGAAAAGGAGGGAAAAAAAATCAAAGAGGTGCGAGCCTTTTCTCTTTTTTTTCCGCAAGAAACAAAACATTTCATGGATGAATGAAATTATAAAAAAGGAAGAGTAAAGCCTCAACCCAAGATTTGCCAGCTTAGTCCACACATTTGGTGATTTCTACAGTTATTAAACTCATTTTACATGATTCAGAACTTCAATTAAAGATCAAATGTTCAACAATGAAGTTTTGTATTTTCCCTTTTTAAGAGCCCTTAGTGTATCAATTTCAACTAAAATGTCATAGCTGAGCTGTTTAATCAGGGTTCACCATCTTAACCTTGGCATTTTAACGGCATCAGTTCTATTTTGTACTTCAGAAGTTTTGTAAAATTATAGTACAGAAATCTCTAAATAGATACTTTTTCAACCATCCAGCAAATGTCAACATTATCTTGGAAGTGTATGCATCGGCTTAAGAAGAAAATGCACCTCAATTTTTTCCTTTCTTGCAACTGATTCCCAATCCTTGGCTGAAATTCCAGTTCTCCATTCGAGATTTAAGCTAGCATCACCACCACCCTGATGATGGCCATCAATCCAAAAGCATGCCAGATGGTTGCCAGCCTCTGCTGTGGTGAATGCAAACTGCCCACTCGTTTGATTCTCCTTGTGGTGGAGGTTGTTACCGTATGGAGATGTTACCTGAGAGAGAAAAAATTTACAAATGGCATATTAAGCCAAAGAATAAAGATACAAAAACATGGATCAAGACGTCGACAGACTGTTTCAACAGAGAAAAGATCTGATTTATTATGTCTTCGGATATTCCTTCACATCCGTTCAAGATAAATAGGAAATATTTGGCAATCAAACAAAATAAATCTGGTGATTCTTCTAATTTAAAGAGAAAAAAACGAGTTGGATCCCAAGTGACTAAGGGAAGAACCCCCTAAACGAAATCAATTATATCACAGGAAGAAAAACTCAAGTGAAGAGAACCCAACAGGTACTAATAAGCCACCCACTGTTCAAACAATCCCATTTACCAGTCTGTCTACTATTAATTGTATGTGGATGTGGATGTCTTTCACAGAACCCAATGCCCACCAATAACATTCATTTTCCGCCATATTCGAGAATAATACAACACTACAACATACACGAAAAAAGTCCCGACAGAATAGAACTAAAAAACCAGTTAAAATCTGAGAAAAGCGAAAAGATCTATCAGTCCAAGATAAGCAATCAAAATATCCCGTAATATCAGTTCATCGCAGTCTTTCTTCAATCAGCCAGACAAAAGCAGAAAGAACTAAAAAAAAAATCATCTGAAAAACCCTAGAGTTGACCGATCAAGGGCAGAAAAGGAATGGAGGTTGTTCACCTTGACGGAAATGGTGGGCGCATGGGTATAATTCTCAGAGATTACAACATAATCAGCCAAAACAACGACGTTGCTCTGGATTTCCTCAGAGACGCACTTGGTTCCCGTAGAAGGAAGGTTGAGCCAAATAGCATGGCCGGGGCGAACAAGATCCGTCGCCAAGAAGGTCAAAATTAACAGCAAAGAAGGCAGAATCATCCTCCGGAGCTCCATTGCTGTCTTCTCCGAGTCTCTTTGCGAAGAACTCAAACGAGACGCCCTCTCTCCCTCTCTCTGTGTTGAATTTGAAGAAAATGGGATAGAAGGAGAAACGTAAAAAATGGAAAGAAGGGTATAACGGCTTGTAGTTGGTAAGCTTGGAATCGGAGCTTTAATGGCTTTGGATGGCTTTGGTAATTGGTATGGGCATTTTGAGAGCTCAACCTTTTGGATTTTACTTTGACTCTTGCTTTGTTTTCGTTTCAATTCTTTTTTGCACGAAGTTTTCGCGAGAAGATTTAGAAAGGAGGATTGTTTTTAGTGATACTAGTCATTTCAATATTTTTTGGTTAAATGGTATAAATGACTTAACTTTACATTAAGTTCCAATTATGCTATCAACTCTCAAAAGTTTGATTTTTAACAAACTTTTAATTAGTTTTTAAATAACCATTTTGTCAACTTTTTCGTTGAAATTGAAACGAAAATGTAGATGGTGACTTGTAAACTAATGGTACAGGTGGCGTAGGTGGTAGGTTTTAATTATGCCCCTCAACTATAACGTATATTTCATTATGCTCTTATTTTTAGCCATTAACTTGTTTTTTGTACCACGCTTAACTTTTTAAATTGTTTCAAAACAATCATTTCATTAGTTTTTCTGTTAAAATAAAGACAAAAATATGATGTGAATTAATTGAAAAATGAAGCTTACATGTGGACATACTTGGTGGTGAGTTGAATAACAAATGAAGAGCTTTAATTACATCCGAAATTGTTTCAATTAAAGGGGGAAGAGTGGTTTCCTAGAAAGTGTGGATATGTGAAAGCTACGAGAACGATAAAGAAAATGTTAGGTAGCTTACCACCACTTCACATTTTCATCTCCATTTTAATAGGAAATTTGCTAAAGAAATGGTTATTTTGAAACAATTTCAAAAGTTAATGGTTAAAATGAAACTTTTGAAACGATATGGGCATAATTGAAACATACCCTAAAATTTATTAACATATTTGAAACCTACCAATTATGTCATGTATACTACTGTTTTACAAGTCACTATTCTGTAACATTTTTTGTCTTTATTTTAACAGAAAAGTTGACACAATGATTGTTTTGAAACAAATTTAAAGTTTAAGGATAAAAGTAAAATTTTTGCAAGTTTAGGACATAATTGAAATCTACCATAAAGTTCAATGAAATTTTGTATAATTTTACCATGTTTATACACAATGTTTTCGTCTAGTTTATTGTGACGAAATTACTCCAACGTAATCTTGTTTCATGTAGATTTTTAAAGATATCTACATCATCCAAACAATATATATATATACATACATACACACACACATATATATAAAGAATTGTAATGAGAAAAAAATTTCTTATTCAAAAATTCAAAATACAAATAAGTGATTTGATCATTATTTTTTTAAAAATGTTAAATAAAATGAGAGAATAAAAAATAATTTGATTTTTAAGATGTTAAAATTAATTACCTCAATTTGTCTTCTTTGAGAATCTGAAAAAGCATTTTCATTCAAAGTGTTTTAAGAAAAAGTGCTTAAGGGGAAGGTACGTTAGGGTTTTGTATGGCAATAGTTGCGACGATTTGTGGTTGACAGTTTGTAGCCAGGGGGAGGTTTCTTTGGTTACTGTTGCTGGTTGTGCGAGGGAGCCATGGCCAAACAACGCTCCTCGATGAAGAAAGAGTCTGAAATGGCCTTGGGTGGGACGGTGAAGAACGATGAGTCAGTCAAAGCTTCTTCTCCTCCTTCCCTTATTTTATCATCATCAAGGCTTGACATCTGAGGGTTAGCTCTTCAAATGGAACGACTAAAGAAAGGCCTATTGAATGAAGATTTGAAATTGACTGTACATTGGTCGAGCATGTGCGACAATCCCATCCTTAGTGGCAGTGCAGTTCAACGAAAGCCTACTGGCAGTTCTGTAGAGAGTAAACCACCGAGGGTCGTAAGTTGGCTTGAGTGACAAGGGAGTGATGCTCAATACACTAGTCTACTAGGGTTGCATGAGGACAAATGACCCATGCAAACCCTAGACCCGATTTGTGGTGAGGATGGTCTAAATCGGTCTGGGCACGTTATGACTAGTTCTGCGTGTGTCCAAGCATGGTCTGATTTGGGCTCTGTTAGGAAGGATGTTTCAATGACTAAAGAGTCTATTTTGGGTAACGTTAAACCTCGGTCTAGCTTAAAGTCCAGTGGCAAGGCTGAATCGACTACTATCCATCTTTGTTGGCTTCTTTTCAGTCCTCCAACTTCCTTTTCTTGTGTGGTGTTTGACTACTCGTCACCTGTGGAGATGAATGGGAGGAAGGTTGTGGTCCCAACATAAGATATTATTGAGGAAGGAATATCTCTATGGGGTTGTTCTTTGGTTGGGCAATTTATCAATGCTAGATTTCCTTTTGTGGTTGTGTCCAAGCTAGTTAGCAAGATATGGGGGCATGTAGAGGAACCTACTATTACCTTGCTTGAGAATTGGCTGATTATTTTCTAGTTTCGATAAGAAAAAACTCGTGATTGAGTCTTGGAGAATGGTCTGTGGCACATTAAGGGCAAGCCTATCCTGCTTCGCAAATGGACTCTAGGTATTGTTCTGAAAACTTTTATTTTTGATAAGGTTCCTATATGGGTTAAGCTGTTAAATGTTTCTATGGAGCTATGGACTTCTCGAAGGTTAAGTGTGGTGGAAATTGTCGTAAATAGACCAGTGTGTCAAGATAAGGCCACTATGGATAGATAACGTTTAACCTTTTCTAGGGTCTATGTGGAGGTTAGAGTGGATGATGATGTGCCCAATTCAATTGCTATTAGGTTAGGGGGGAGGACTTTGTGATTCTTGTGAAGTATGCATGGAAACCAAAGATATGCCCTACTTGTTGTGTTTTTTGCAGGAAAAGGGAAGAGGTTTATGCTCCACCTATGGATCCATCCCCCCAACGCATTGTGGAGATCACCCCTGACTCTCCCTACTTGAAGAAGGATGGATATTGTGTTCCTGCTTCTCCTCATTTGAGAACCCATTTCCCATTGGGCTCGCCTAATCGTTTTGCTTTCTTGCGAGTGATTCCCTTGCTCTGGTGCTCGCTGAGAACCCCCTTCCTTTAGCAATAGTAACTTCGATCTCAAAGGGAGGTGTTATTGATATATTGCGTACTGTGGGTCTGATTAGTGGGGGTCCTTCCCTCCTTCCACTTACTCATGCCTAGTTAGTGTTCATGGAATGTGTGGGGTTTGGGTAAACCTGCCAAGGTCTTGCTGTGAGATCTTTCATTCAATCTACCCGTGTGAGCTTCTGTTGTTTACTAGAAATAAAGGTTAAAAGGTTGCAGTTTGCTTTTGTGTTTGGCCAGTTTGGTGGTGATTGGTAGGGTGTGTGCAGTTATGGTTCTGTGAGTCTTAGGGGAATTTTGGTGATATGGCGAGCAGGCAGTTTGACCTTTACTCCCATAACTGTTGATCTTTAGTTTGTCTATGGTATTTAGACTGATATAACGTCCCAGACTAAGGTTGCAGTAATCTCTATCTATGCAGCCAATACTGAGGCTAAGAGGAGTGGTCTGTGGGCAGCATTAATTTCTATTTGTTCGAATTGGAGTGTCCCTAGTTTGGTTATGGGGGAGTTTAATAATATTAGGTGCTCTTCTCAAGAGTTTTTGAAAAATACCCAATTTAATTTCAAATTAGGCTATGCAAGTGCACATAATCAGCAACAAGTGTAAGTATTTAATTCGTCTTTATAAGGATTAGCAATAGAATTTCTCAACTTAAGCTAACTTTCTAGCAAATTCAAATGATAACCAGAAGTAATTTGAGGTTTTAACTGAACTAAATATGTTAAACCAAAATTAAAGACACTAACAAAATAATAAACACAAAAGATGCTCAAACAATAGAATGAAAACGACTTGTAACCGAGTAAGTGAATTGAATTAGGAATAATTTTAATCTTTCTGAATAAAGAATGCTACAGCAAGAACTTCACTCCCTCAACCCACACAACATTAAATACGAAATCCTCCCAAATTCCTCAGTTTTATTGGTTTAACTCTCATTAACCCACATCGATTAAATATACTGTGAACGTGCATTAGGTAGGTCATTATTCCTAACATTCCTACTTAGCTAACTACTAACTGATAAAGAGCTTATCGAAGGCTCTATCAAATATATTTATAAACCTAAACCTCTAATATTTGCAATAATAGTGATTAGGGTTGATCACAGGGATTGGATTTCTTAATTCATTTAGTATCGTAATTACTCTTATTTAACTTTATTTAGAGAAAGAAATCAAATGCAAACAAGCTATACTAAAGAGCTAACCTAGAAAGCAAAAGATAAATGGAGACATAATAGGAGAGAAATATCCTAAGGAATCAATTTCACCAATTAGACTTATAGCGAAAACTACCAATATTTGTCATTCAAATATTTCATAAGCCAAGAAGTGAGGGTATTAACTGACTCTTTCAAGCACAATTAACTCTTATGCAATGTTATAAATAATATCTCTATCTAGATTTTAATAGCATGCAAGGCATTAAGCAACTTCTTTTAAGGGCTTCTAAGAGAATTCTCCACTTTCATGCAAGAATTTACAAATAGTCATGCAATTAAGTTCTAGTCTAAACCAGACTTTTCCAAGAACAAATTCAGACCAATAAAACAAATAATATGTGATCAAGAGATTATAAGCATTAAATACATAAAAGCATGAATGAAACAAAAGCATTCAATCAAGGTATTTAATCAATTAAAACCTCAAGTCTAAAGGCTATATCAAAACTCCAAGTATTAGGAACAAAGATACTTAAATTCATACAATTAAACCTCTAAGTTTCTAATTTACAGCCACAAAACAGAAATTAAAGCTAAAGGAAAAGAAAGAAATTAGCAAACGATGGTCGATCTCGCGTTCCCATCGTGATCTCTATGTCCCTCGAGCTTTAAATCTTCAAAAATGCTCCACAAACACTCCTAATTGCTCCCTAAACCCTCAATTTTAGCTTGGAATCGAGATTAGGGCTACAACTCTCGGATTGGCCTCCAAAACGGCGCTCCAAAATGATGTTTATATAGAAAATTGTGAGGCAGCGTTGAGACGTTGCTTACAGCGTCTCAATGCTATAAGAAAATTGGTTTACGCGTGTGTTTTAGCAAAAAACAGCATTTTTATGTTTTTCGTAGCATCGATACGGTATAGAGCTGGCCATTTTTACTATATCACTTCGCTCGGGTGTCTGAATGACCTTCAGTTCGATGCGTTGGAACCATAATTAGATGTAGAATCTCTCAGAATGTGTCTTATGCTCAAATAATATCTTTTATCTTCTTGAATTTTCAATTAAGCTTCAAAAGGCTCCAATATCCACCAAAGTACTCCCAAACACTCAGTTTTGCTCCTCATGCTTGGTTTCTACAAAATTAAGAGAAAAAGGCATAAAGCCACACAAAATAATCACAAAAATAGCACAAATAATAGGAAATAAGATAGCATAATTACATGTTATCACTAACTCAAACAAGGAGCTAATGTGGTTTTTGACCAATCAATTCTCCTGTGTTTCTTCCAAAACTCAAGAGAATAGTGTTCAGTGTGTGTTGGTTGTCTTGGGCATGCTTGTCCAAGGCGATGTTTGCCTATGGCCGCATGTCCAAACCATCCTCGACCACCCTATATCAATGTCATGTAACTAGTTTTGTCGTTTGTTTAATTTTCATGTAATTTTGTAAAGTGTGACTCCTCAACTTTTTCATGTTCACGTCTGCCATAGTGAATATGGTCCAAAATGTACTACAGGGAGATGCGACTAGTTGTCAATTCTTCCTACCCAGGTTATATGTTATCAACGTTGTTATTGTCCCTTGTTGCTTGCTAGTGTATAACATTCTCTTTCTCAAATGTTTTCAAATGCTTTCTCTCTCACGTTTTAATAAACCTATTTTCTCTTGAAACGTGAGAGGAGACTAGACCCTATACCGAAGTTGTCTGCAATTTTTGATTTGCGTTCGACTGACTTGCTAACTAGGTTAGAGCAAGTGTCGCACAATCGTTTGTCCCATTGTGAAATAGTACGATTGTGACAAGTGGTATCAGAGCTTAGTTAGCTCCTTGGCCTGTTGAGACTGCAATCATGTCGGCCACAAAGCAATTAGCTAAGTTGCATGTTGACCAACTTACTGAGATAGAAGAATAGTTGTTGTTTTTTAGGGAAGTTTCTAATAGTGTCTGCTATATTGAAACCCGACATAAGGAATTTACTAAAAAAATAAAAGAGATTGATGTTGTAAACATCTGAGTGGATGGGTTTCCTATTAAAGAATTGATAGTGAGGGTGGATACCCTGGAAGATAAGGCTACACGAGTTGGTAGCTTTGAACTTGGAGATAGTTCCACAAGCTCTGTTGCACACATGGGAGAACGTGTCAAACAGCTGGATAATTCATAGGAGACTATGTTGAAGTTCAACGAACTGACTGATGATTTTAGAGCGACCATAGATGCCATCAAAACTAAGATGGATGATACTTCTTGCTTTTGTATACTACTTATTTTAGCAACAGTTAGGTTCTGATATGCGCAAGTATACACATAAGCTGTAGCAAGTGATAAGTAAATTATCGTATCCACAGGGACTATTAATTCTTCTATTTACTACAATTAACTCTTAGTAGCTCGATTTGTAACACAGAAAACTAATTAAGAATTGAACTAACATAAAACAGCAATGCTGAAACAAAATAATTGCTAAAACAGAGTGACACAGAGGCATCGAAATTAAACAGAGATTGATTAAACTGTACTTTGAATTAATCTAAAGGATCAGATTAGGGGTAGTTTCCTGCTTTAATCGATCCTACAACTTAAACACAAATTCATTTCTCTCAATCCACTACAGTCCACACGACATTCTCCCAAATCACCGGATATACGCTGTTTCATTCCCATTACTCTAACAATAACTAACCCACTGTATATGTGTGCATTAGGTGAATGATTATCCCTAACCTCCTCACTTAGCTAGCTACTAACCCTAACACGGGGCTAATGTGGTTCTTAAGCTATCAGCTCCTCCTATTCTTCTCAGAAATCAGAGAAACGCTGCAACAAAACGGTTGGCCAGAAGGAATTGTGCTAAAGAGATAAAAACTCTTAAAAACCAGATTGAGCTAAAATGATATGCATTAAGCTGTAAGATAAATCAAAACATTCAACCCCTAATCCTCACCTTAAGGGTGTTTAGTTCATATTACAGGAAAAATAGAAAGAAATCAAAATATAGACATAACAAAAGTGATGCATAGAAAAACTAAATGAAAGAAGAAAAAGTAGAAGAAGAAGTCGGAATGTTGCCTCAAAAAGCTTGGTTCAGCATCGGCGTCGAATCTCTTGGAGAAAACCTTCCTTTTATGGAAAACTTTCGCCCATGGCCTCCAAAACCGGAGCTCTTTCTCTATCTCTGCGAATTTTTGGGATCTCCACTCTTTCTCTCCTCCTCCTCTCCAAAAATGGCTGCCCAAATAATATATTCCAACCTTTATGCAAATCAGGATTGATTAGACAAGTCCCAATGACGTGGCGAGCTCTTGATGGCTGATTCCCGTTGACTGTACTGTCATTTGCCAACTCATTAAATGGACAGCAATTCCCACGTGCAAAATTCGTGTTGGCTTAAATTACCCAAATTGCTCCAGCAAACTGTTGTAAAATTGTTGTCCTTAGCTTCGGGAGTCCTTCTTAATCAAACCTTAAATTAATCAAATAAAGCTCATTAATTACTATAACAATGCTCTCATAATAATAATACTAAATCAAAATCAATCCTAGAGCAAAATACATCAAAGCTAGGAGTTTTTCACAATATAATGTGATAAAAATCGACAATTTAGTCCTGAAATGCTAGCATATAACTCTTAGTTCAAGAGTTATCAATGGCCAAGATGAATACAAGAGTGAATTTGACCATCCAAGCACTAGAGAACCAAACCCCAAGACAGATGCACATCGGGTTGAACAAGTTGAAAATCCCAAAACCCAAGGCTTCAAAGGGAACTATGATGCTAAAGAGCTTGAGAATTTTACTTTCGATGTGGAGCAGTACCTCAAGGCTACATGGACTAGCTCAGGGAGATGAAAATCACCTTAGCCACAATGCACCTCATGGACGATGCGAAGTTGTGGTGGCGCATGAAAGTTAACGACCTTCAGAATGGGTTATGCACCATTCAATCATGGGAAGATCTTAAAAAGGAGTTGAGGACCCAATTCTTACCCGAAAACATTGAATTCATAGCAAGGTGAAAATTTTGCAAACTGAGACACACTGGAGGGATAAGGGATTACGTAAAGCAATTCTTAGCATTGATGTTGGATATTTGAGATATGTTTGAGAAACATAAAGTATTATACTTTATTGAAGGATTACAAACATGGGCAAGGATGAAATTATACGAGCAGAAAGTCTAGGACCTTGCCTCTGCCTTAACCGCTGTAGAAAGACTTCTAGATTATGGTGGTGACTTAACCACTCAAAAGAAATATGTTTCGTCGAACAATAATGGGAACAAAATGTATGAGGAACATATCGACCAAATGAGGGAGGAGACAAAAGACCCCATAATACGAATGTTAGGCCCTCTCAAGGACCCTACCCACTAAGGGTCTCTCTAACAAAAGTCATTTCGTGCTTTCTTTGCAAAGGTCCCTATAGACTACTCGACTACCCACACCGAGCCTCCCTCACCGCCCTCCAAGCTCCAGTACAGTGCTGTGATGATTCTAAATATGAAGTGGGGTCAAGAAGGAAGAATGCGACGATACTCCTAGAATGGGGGCACTAAAATTTATGTCTGCCATATAGAAGAAGGTTGAGTCAAAAGAAGCGACCGAGAAGGAGCTAATGTTCGTTGATGAAATATCAACTTTCACCCAGGTAAGAGGACGATGGTCGACTCTAGTGCAACTTCATATCTGACCAAGAGGCCCATAAACTAGAGCTAAAATAGAAAGAGACACCAAAAAGATGAAAGCAGTAAACTTAGAGGCTCTACCCATCGTAGGAGTCGCCAAAATAGTCTCTTTGAGATTGAGGACGTGGTCGAGGGAAATGGACCTAATAGTGGTCTGCATGGACGACTTCGACGTGGTACATGGGATGGACTTCCCTCTAGAACATAAAGTCATCCCAATGCTACTAGCGAAGTGTCTAGTTGTTACAGACAGTAATCCCACATTGATCTCAGCGAACATCAAATAGCTCGGAGGTGTACGAATGATTTCAGCCTTGTAGTTAAATAGAGGACTCAGTCAAGAAGAGCCCACATTCATGGCCATACCCGTGGTCGATGATACAATTAGTTTTAAACCTATCCCTATGGAAGTTCAAAAGGTCCTAAGCGATTATGCTAACATAATGCCTGATACCTTACCGAAGACTTTACCCCCTCATTTAGGGATTGATCACAAGATTGAGCTTCTACCAGAGGTCAAACCCCCAGCAAAAAATGTGTACCGAATGGCGTCACCCTAGTTGGTTGAACTTAGGAAGCAATTAGACAAACTACTCAGTGGTGGGTTTATTCGCCCCACGAAGGCACCCTACGAGGACCCAATGCTATTTTTGAAGAAGAAGGATAAGACCTTACGATTATGCATTGATTACAGGGCATTGAATAAGGTGACTGTGTGCAACAAATATCCATTGCCGATAATAACAGATCTGTTTGACCAACTAAATGGAGCCAAGTACTTCACAAAGTTGGATATGCAATTAGGCTACTACCAAGTATGCATCGCTGAGGGCGATGAGCCCAAGACCAACTATGTGATTTTATATGGGCTTTTGAATTTCTTGTAATGCCTTTCGGCATGACGAATGCCCCAGCCACATTTTGCACCCTGATGAACCAAGTTTTTCATGAATATTTTGACCAATTTGTTGTGGTTTACCACAATGATGTAGTTGTATATGAAAGAGTTAATATCACAAAAACGGAAGCAATTTTGGATCTTAAGCACTCAAATTGCATCAATTTAATCAAACAAACAACATGCTCAAAACTAAAAAAAAAAACAGAGTATAAGAAAACTCACCTTTAAAGCTCAAATTCTCCAAACTCATTGCAAATTTCTAAGCACGAACACTTCGTGTACCACCTTTAGTGTCTTCCCTACTATCCTCAGGCCTTGGAATGGATTGTGGGATCCTAGTTTGAGAGAATTTTGAGAGAGAGATGTCAAAGGTCTGTAAAAATCTACAGCAATTTTTTTTTTTCAAAATCTCCAAATCCCTTGTGTTTCATTGCTAATTAAAGCCATTAACAAGCTTCATCAAGCTTGCTAAACATGACAACATATAAGCAACGAAGTTGGTCATCAAAGAGGTGTCCAATTTTGGTGAATTTTGAGCTTGAGAGAGGTTAGTCATACAACCACCACAAACTTCAACATTTCCCAATTTGAAATTTAATTTTGTAATTTAAAATTAATTCTAAATTAATTTTAAACAAAATTGATTATTAATTAATTAATTAAACAATTTAATTAATTAATTAATTTAATTTCAAATATTAATTAAATAACCGGATCAAATTCCGATCTCAAAACTGACCTCTCAAACTTGAATCCCTATTCATGTATTAGACCGAACCCATATTTAAATCATTTTAAATATGTCCATCTCTCTTCCTCATAGTTTAATTCATAATTAAACTATGATACGTTAAGTATATCGCATATAATTAACGTTTACTCCCAAAACCCGAATTCGAACAATTCAAATTCTTTTCTCTCATACTGTTACAAGGCTTAGTCCTAGCTAGCAAGGAGGACCTAATGGACCTACAGATCATGGGCTCCAACGATACGAGACTAACCGACCAAACTCTTTAGCCAAGCTAATCAACATCCATTAACTGTCGGGACACTCTACTAAAGCCCAACGGCTGCACTCTCCTCACTGTAGATATATTTCTGTCCACTTGATATAACCATGATTTGTAAGTCGATCCTTCACAGGTTGTTCATAATTACAGCGGGGTCTAATAAACCGTTTTGCCCCTGTAATTACTTCTTGTTCCTCAAGTCCCACTGATCCTCTAATGAACAATGGGTTTGTGGTCCAATCAGCAAACCGAATCCCTCTCGAGCCAATGAGAGGGTGGGGCCCCTTGTTCAAGACTCGGAGTGGCACTTAAGGGAACAACCTCTCTACTAACCCTAAAGCGAGTATGAGTGAATTCCTTCTCGCAGGACTATGTCCCCAACTATCTACCTGATCTTATCTCCAAAATGGGAGGCTTATTGAGTCGGCAATCTCGGGTCACTCTCACCCATGCAAATCAAAGGATAGTCCCGAATAAATAGGAGTTCATAGCCTATTCAGGATTAAGATCGAGTTACCTAGGTCATCATATGAAATAGTCAGTTATGACAGTAAACAGAGTTAAAAAGTCTAAGTGACTATTTCGTGGTCTGGTCTTATGCAAACTCATTGCATAGGACGCCCCCACTCACATGTCTCCACATGAACGATTTAAGATCACATCGTTTATACTATACAAAGTGGGCCGCGTCCATAGTGTCCCCAGGATAAGGTACCCAGCCCTATCCCTCTACTATAGACCATTCTGGCTATTACTCGAACTTCCATATTCATGTCTCCACATGAAGTTCCAGTATACATACTATAGCCAAGGGTTCTTAATTTATTGGATTTGGGTTAAAGGACGCAATTCACTTTATTCAATTACACCTTTACTAAATAAACCTCAATAACATCTTTATTGCAAAACAAAATATACATTCAGTTTACAAACCACGAGTTTTAGGACATAAAACCCAACAAACTCCCACTTGAACTAAAACATCAGTGGAGTCAAACATGTTGAGGGAGAAAACTTGAGTATCACACATACCCATGGCTTTTCTCCCACTGCCCTACTGTACAACCCGTAGTTCTAGACTCACTAGATGCCCTTCAAACACTTAAGCCGTGAGGGACTTTGTAAACGGATCAGCAATGTTGTGCTCTGAAACGATCTGCGTGACGATCACGTCTCCTCGTTGCACAATCTCCCTGATAAGATGATATTTGCGCTCTATGTGCTCTCCGCGCTTATGGCTTCTAGGTTCTTTGGAATTTGCCACTGCACCACTATTATCACAATAAAGGGTGATGGGAAAATGAATATTTGGAATGACTTCCAAATCTGTTAAGAACTTCCTAAGCCATACAGCCTCTTTTGCTGCTTCGCAAGCCGCGACATACTCAGCCTCCATGGTGGAATCAGCAATACAACCTTGCTTTATACTCCTCCAGACTGTTGCTCCTTTGTTAAGAGTGAACACTAATCTCGATGTGGATTTCCTCGAATCCTTATTGGTTTGAAAATCAGAGTTAGTGTATCCTTTAAGGATCAAATCCTTTGAGCCATACACAAGCATGTAGTCCCTCGTTCTCCTAAGATACTTGAGGATATTTTTAACTACAATCCAATGATCATATCCCGAATTAGACTGATACCTGCTGACAATTCCCACTGCATAGCATATGTCGGGTCGGGTACATAACATGGCATACATCAGGCTACCGACTGCTGATGCATAGGGAATGCGTCTCATGTCCTCAACTTCTTGAGGTGTCTTAGGACACTGTTCCTTTGACAAATGAATTCCATGCCTGAAAGGTAACAAACCCTTCTTGGAATTCTGCATCGAATATCGTATCAACATCTTGTTAATATAAGATGCCTTAGACAGTGCTAGCGATTTGTTCGTACAATCCCTTACGATCTGGATCCCTAGAGCAAACTGAGCCTCTTCTAAATCTTTCATTTGGAATTAGGTCGCTAGACATTTCTTAATGTCAGTCAGAAATCCTACATCATTTCCAATGAGTAGGATATCGTCTATGTATAAGACTAAGAAAGCTACAACAGTATTGACTATCTTCTTGTAGACACAAGGTTCGTTAATATTTTGTTCAAAGCCATAAGATTTGATCGCAGTATCAAACCTTATATTCCAGGATCTAGATGCTTGCTTCAACCCATAAATGGATCATTTAAGCTTGCAAACCTTTTGCTCTTGACCCTGAACTATGAACCCTTCTGGTTGAGCCATATAGATACTCTCTTCAAGATTGCCATTCAGAAAGGCTGTCTTGACATCCATTTTCCAAATTTCATAATCATAAAATGCGGTAATGGACAAGAGTATTCTAATCGACTTAAGCATGGCAACATTAGAAAAAGCTTCTTCGTAGTCCACCCCTTCCCTTTGGGTATAACCTTTTGCCACAAGTCGAGCCGTAAAGGTTTGCACCTTACCGGCCTGGTCTCTTTTCCTCTTGTAGACCCACTTGCAACCGATAGGTCTTTCACCATCTGGTTGGTCTACAAGTTCCGAGACTGAGTTGAAGTACATAGATTCCATTTCGAGGTCCATGGCTTTAATCCACTGGTTCCTGGCTCTGTCATTCATTGCCTGTTTATAGGTCAATGGATCCTCAACGCCATCATCAGGTATGACAACCTAGGTTTCTGTCAAACCCATGTAACGGTCGGGTTGTCTCACAACTCTCCCACTACGTCGAGGCATTCTCAACTATTGAGAAGGACTAGATTGATCAACAACTCCTGTTGATTTATCTGTAGCTTCCCCGAAAAGTTAGCTCAATACAATTCTACTTTGAGGCCGATGATCTCTCATGTGGTCTTCCTCTAGGAACGTGGCGTTTGTCGATACAAGCACCTTGTCCTCTAGAGGATCGTAAAACAGACCACCTTTCGTTTCCTTGGGGTATCCTACGAATAGGCATAATTTTGAACGTCGTTTCCAATTTCTTTGGATTGGGCACTAGCACATGTGCCGGGTATCACGGTCGCAGCTCTTCAACCGTGCGGCACTTGCTCTAACTCGGCGAGCAAGTCAGCCTTGCCCAAAAACGGAAGTTGCGGAATACTTCCGTATAGGGTCTAGCCTCCCCTCGAGTCCCGGGAGAAAATGTTTTAGAAAACCGGGAGAGAGAAAGTGTTTTGAAAGCTTTTGAGAAAACGTTTGTTCATGTAAATGTTATAGGCAATAAGCGAGAGAAGGGTCAACAACAGCTTAAATTGCATATAACTCCGGGTAGGAAGGATGGAAAGTTAGTCATACCCCCCTATAGTACATTTTGAGATTTATGCCTTTGACAGGCTTGCACATGCAAAGTGGCGAGGAGTCATACAAGCATAAAAATACAATGAAAGCTAACTATCAAGCAAAACTAAATACATAACATGAAAGCATGATAAAAAGGGGTTGAGATGGGCATGCGGCCACGGGCAACACGCCCTGGACAAGCATGACCGTGACATTCTCCCCCACTTAAATGGTTGACGTCCTCGTCAACCGTCCCCGCTCGAACTCAGCTGTCGCTCGAGCATCTTTGGCTTCAGTTCTTCAAACGATCCCAACGGACCTCTACCTCTTGGCTTCTCTTCCAGTTTGCCAAGAACTTCTTCATCTTTTCACTTTGGTTTGCTTTTTGAGGCGCCCTCTCGGCCAATGCCTCAAAAGCATTCTTCAGTGTGATCGGCGGAATCGACGCCTCTGGCCTTCTACTTGAATTATAAAATTTCTGTTCGACCCATTGTCTTGTGCTCATTGGTGCTTCCTTTGCATACTTCTGAGCAACTTCTGTCTTTGGCTTCCGCTTCGTGGGAGAATAACTAACTTGATCATCGACGTGGCCCCTGACGTCGCAATGTTTTCCTTGGCCCTTGTTCAGTTGGAGGGCAGATAATAATTTCACCCCATTCGGTTGTCTTAGCTTCGCAGGAACCACGGTGGGGTTAGATCCCGTGATGACTAGACTTTCTGCCAGGGGTATCGGTACAACCTTGTGTTCAAAGAGAAACTCCATCCCCAACACAATATCAAAGTCGTCCATCTTGACGACCACGAAATCTGCTTGTCCAGTCCAAGCATCTAGTTTCACTAGAACTCTTCTTGCAATGCCCAAAACAGGTAGGGCTGCTGAATTTACAGCTTTGATTTTCCCCACATCACTAACCCAACTTAGGTTCAGTCGGCGTGCTTCTACTTCAGTGATAAAGTTGTGGGTTGCTCCTGAGTCGACCATGGTGCTTTTTGTGGGTCTTTGGTTAACCCATGCATCGACATACATAAGGCCACGTGACGTGGTTTCTTTGCTTACTTCCACCTTTTTCTGTAAGGCGGACAAATATTTCAATGCCCCAATTCGAGTGTCGCCCCCATCTTCTTCAGAGGTTTTGCCCTTGGTTCCTGATGAACTCGCCAATGCGGCTTGGAAAGCATTGAAGGATGCTCGGTTTGGGCATTCATACGCCCGATGGGCCCCTTTACATATGTAGCAATATGGGGGATTTTGGTTGTTGTTATTCTGATAATGTGGCCTTCGCCACGAATTTCCCCCATTCTGTTGGGACGGTCTAATATCTCCTCCCCCACTTGTCATCTGGCCCCCTCCCCCACTCTTTGGAGAGTTAGGCTGAGAATTTCTACGCTGCCTACTTGGGGAAGATTGGCTTTGTCTCACCTCTTGACATTGGTCATGGCTTACTTCAGTGGTGAGATCAAACAAGCGTTCTGCGGCCCCATAAGCTTCTGATAAGCTTTGTACTCTTTGCTCATATAGTTTGGACTTGGCCCCTGATTGCAACCCTTCGACGAAGCAGAAGACCTTGTCTTTCTCCGACATGTCTCGGATGTCTAACATTAACCCCGCGAACTGCTTCACGTACTCTCGAATGCTCCCAGTATGTTTCAACTCGCGCAACTTGCGCCTTGCCAATATTTCAACGTTTTCTGGGAAGAACTGAGAGCGCAACTCTTGTTTCAATACGTCCCACGTATCAATGGTACATCGACCCTCTTGGATGTCCATATAACGTGATCTCCACCATAACTTAGCGTCATCGACCAGATGCATTGTCGCCAAGGTAACTTTCGCATCTTCTGATGTAGTACCAGTGGCTTTGAAGTATTGCTCCATGTCGAAGATGAAGTTCTCCAAGGCTTTTGCGTCACGAACCCCACAGAAGGGTTTCGGTTCAGGCACTTTCACCTTATTCAACTGGACTACGCCCCCAGCTGGGGCTTGGTTTCCCACCGCTCTCATGGTGAGATTCACTCGGGCGCTTAGGTCCGCCACTTCTGCCCTCACTACATCGATGGCAGCTTTTACATCCTCAGATAGTTCAGACACCATCTGAAATATGGTTCTCTGCGCGCCGTCTAGATTCTCGACGCGCTCCTCTAACCGGGCAACAGAGCCCGACGAGCTATCCCCACGCTCGAAGCCAACAGGTCTTGTGGCTCTATCTTCTAGGGTCTCAACCCTCACCATCAACTCTCTGAAGGGCATCCCGTCTAGGTGGCCAGCTACCGCATCAATCATGTCGGCCTTCTTGGCAATCTCATCCAGGCGAGATTCCAAGAACCGCACATTATCAGGGACTTCTCTTAGCAAGAGCATTTGCTCTTCAAACGCGGACAGTCGGTCTACATGGGCCTTGCCCAACTCTTCGGTCACGGACATGATCGTTGCTTTTTTTGATTCGAGGAGCCAATTAGGCTCTGATACCACTTATCACGGTCGCAGCTCTTCAACCGTGCGGCACTTGCTCTAACTCGGCGAGCAAGTCAGACTTGCCCAAAAACGGAAGTTGCGGAATACTTCCGTATAGGGTCTAGCCTCCCCTCGAGTCCCGGGAGAAAATGTTTTAGAAAATCGGGAGAGAGAAAGTGTTTTGAAAGCTTTTGAGAAAACGTTTGTTCATGTAAATGTTATAGGCAATAAGCGAGAGAAGGGTCAACAACAGCTTAGATTGCATATAACTCCAGCTAGGAAGGATGGACAACTAGTCATACCCCCCTATAGTACATTTTGAGATTTATGCCTTTGACAGGCTTGCACATGCAAAATGGCGAGGAGTCATACAAGCATAAAAATACAATGAAAGCTAACTATCAAGCAAAACTAAATACATAACATGAAAGCATGATAAAAAGGGGTTGAGATGGGCATGCGGCCACGGGCAACACGCCCTGGACAAGCATGACCGTGACACCGGGCACCCCCAAATCCTAAAGTGATGTAAACTTCCTTTACGCCCTCTCCATAACTCATAAGGCGTTTCTGAAACACTCTTAGAGGGAACCCATGTTCAAAATATATGCAGCAGCCACTACCGCATATCCCCAAAATGAACTAGGCAGCTAAGTATAGCTCATCATAGATCAAACCATGTCTAACATGGTTCTGTTTCTCCTCTCGGATACACCGTTCTACTGAGGTGTATCGAGGGCTGAGAGTTGGGATACGATTCCATGTTCTATCATATAGTCTTGGAATCTCAAATCCATATACTCTCCACCTCGATCTGATCAAAGTGTTTTAATTGTCTTACCTAATGTGTTCTCAACCTCTGCCTTATACTCCTTGAACTTTTCAAGGGCTTCGGACTTATGATGCATTAGGTAAAGATAGTCATACCTAGAATAATCATCAATGAAACTGATGAAGTATTCATACCCTCATCGTGCTTTGACATTCATAGGACCACAGAGATCCGAATGCACGAGTTCCAAGGGTTCTTTGGCCTATAACCTTTTTCAGAAAAAGGTCGTTTGGTCATTTTTCCCTCAAGACAAGACTCACATGGTGGTAAGGAGTTGTCCTCTAACTGACTTAGAAGACCACTCTTAACCAATCTCTCAATCCTATTGAGATTAATATGGCCTAGTCTCAAGTGTCAAAGATATGTACTCGGAGAAAACTTCTGCTTTTTATTTCGAGTCTCAGCTGTTTTAAACAACTCGATGTTCAAAATAACTTTGGTCTCTGTTGGTCTTAACACATTTAAGCTGTTTTCAAGTTTAGCAGAACATATTCGTATACCTCTTTTGCAAATGAATACTTCATTAAGATCAAAAGATACTTTATACATATGTTCAAGTAAACAAGATATAGATACAAGGTTCCTTTTTATACTAGGAACCAAGAGTACATTTTCTAACAAAATGAACCTATCTCTAAAGAACAACTTCATTGCTCCCACTGCTTTGGCCAAGACAACCTCTCCTGTTCCAACCTTGAGAGTTCTCTCACCATCTCCAAGCTGCTGCCAGGAACTAGTTTCCTGAAAAAAAGAACACACATGGTTACTGGCTCTTGAATCTAGTATCTAGGTGGAACTATCATGTTCCACTAAACATGTTTCAATAACGAGTAAATCATATTTACCTTGTTTTTCTTTCTCAGCTTTCCTCTCTGCAAGGTACTTCAGGCAATTCCTTTTCCAGTGCCCGTCTACGCCACAGTGGAAACATTTTCCTTTATCTGCGGCTTTAGCCTTGCGCTTGCTTATGGCGGGAGTTTTTCCCTTCCCTTTACCCTTCTTCTTCTTCTGAATATCCTTATTCTTAGAAGAAGAAAGTCCTGACTTAATTCTTGAGGACGATTCTCTTTGGAACTTCTTTGAAGTGACAACATTTGCCTCATTCTCTTGTCCCTTTGATTTCATTAGGGACTAGTAAGTTTGAAGCTCGTTGAGAAGAGTGGTCAAGTTATACTCTATTTTGTTCATCACCGCATTGGTGCGGAACTGCAGGAAACTCTTCGGAAGAGATTCCATGATAAAACTAACCTGACTCTTCTCATCTATGATAGCACCGTTCACCTCTGCCACGTTGAAGTGGACCATCATGTTAAGGACATGCTCCCTAACAGAAGTTCCCTCCTTCATCCCGGAGTTGTAAACGTATTTGAGGGCGTCATAACGAACCGATGAGGACGATTGTCCAAACATCCCCTGTAATGACTCCATGATCTCCTTCGCGGTGATCATCTCTTCATGTTTCTTAGCTAACACATCAGATATGTTGGCCAAGATGTAGACCCGAGCCTTATCATTAGCCCTAGTCCACCGATCAAATGCATCCCGAACAATTCGAGTTGCAGACGAGCTGGGAGGGGGAGGACATTCCTCCGTTAAGACAAACCATAGATCATCGATAACAAGAATCGTATTCAAGTTCAATTCCAAGTCGCGTAGTTATCGCCGTTTAATTTATCGGAGGCGAGTAATTGAATAAAAGAGCTCGACATGCTGAAAAAGAACAATTTCTATTAGTGAATTGCTTTTAACCCATCCAATTCTGTTTAGCAAAGGTAATAATGTACCCATAAACTCATTATTGTTTTTGCAACGATACTTCAGTGAGTCAGAGCAACTGCTACCAAGGGGCAGTCAATCACTCCTTCACTGAACCAAGACGTTTTTGACTAACTACTAATACTAGAATAACTCTTATTCCTATAGTATTTAGTTATCGCTACTTCGGTCAAGAATTTACTAACACTTTAGTAAATCTTGTAAGTGTGACCCGCCATTTTCAGACCTCAGAGGTCGACCCCAACAACACTACCGAATGGAAAATACAATGTTGAGAATGGACCTAGGAGACCCTAATCCATTTCTGGAGTTTGAGTTGTTCCGACTCCCATATTACGACCCTCCGAATGGATGGTGCTACTATGGGCAACTTTCATGCGGAACATGGGAATCTCACCATCCAACCTAATGGAGGAGACCGTAGGATGTGTTGACACACTTCCTTCTCCCACTTACTATAAATACTTTCTACATTTACCTTACTCTTGATTCATGCAAACACCATCTGAATGAGGATGCCCTATTGACATCACGAGGCCGAGCATGAATCTCACGATATGAATTTCGCAGAGAGCATAAGAGGAAATTGATATATCATATATACTTTTTCACTCCCACTAAGTATTTTTAGACGATTTGGGTATACTTTTACTTAGCCATATTCCGGCTAAAATAATATAACCTAAGTCTAGGTAATTTGTCCAAGAAAAGGATTTTACCTACGATGTCTAGGTTATAAACGCTTTAAAACCTCACATCTCACACGTGCATGCTCATAAAACCGGGTTAACTCAACTCAAGTACCGGATCGATCCCCAGGTAGGAGGTGTTCTGTAAACCATCAACTTAAATACTCCCAGCCTTAGACAGGATCTCACCAGGTGAGTTCTCTTGTAACCTTAGTTTTACAAGTTGTTGACCTATTTTAACTATTAAAATGGATCGGGTCCTAATTCCTAATCGCATTTGGAATTTGTTAACCCTAAGTGAGCATGCCTTTATCTTTGTTATAGTTTTTAAATGTCTATCTCATTTTATAATGCTTATAAAATAAAGACAACCTATAACATACATTTTTTAATTGAATATAACGATTATACTCTACTAAGGCAACTATAAGTTGTATGTTTATTTTTAATTAATATAACACTTATATTAATTATACTTAAAACATACAACATCTATTTCATAAAATCAATACAATTCTTATATTAATACTTATGAAATTCTAAACATGCATACTATACATTATAACACTTATAACATCCTTTCAATGCATGGAGCATGCTTCCTATGATGGGATTTTAAATCTATATGGCATACTTTATGTATATACAAAGAGGGATTTAATTAAAACATACATTCATAATGCAAAAATAATTAAACACAGTAAAGTGGACCGGTTTTGTCATCACGGGCAAGCAAACAACTAAATTATTACAATAATAATTCACAAACTAGGTTGAGACGCTTCTGAACCCTTTGAACCGCCCCGATCCAGCTTGAAAAAGCTTGAACCGACCCAAAACCAACAGAACCGAGCTTCAAAGAGCAAAAACCAAGCTAAACATACCTGAACCGGACCGAACCAAAGCTGAACCGAACCCCAAGAGGCTGGAGAGTGCAGAACCGGTCTGATCCCTCATTGAACCGGATCGAAAACCCACGAACTGGACCGCTTCTTCAACCTTCTGTGTGAACTGGTCTGGGCAGGAAAAATTACAGCAGCTTCTGCCTCTGTTTTCCAGCTTGAACACTTCACCTTCTCACTTCAAATTGGAAGCCTATATGGTCTCTAATGACTCCAAATTTTTTACAAACTCTTCTTCACATATTAAAGCCCATACACGCTCGGACAATTACAAAACGGACTATAAATTGAAGCTCAATTTTGATGCCAAATCTGAAAGTTCCACTTTAGACACCCAGAAAATTCGATTTCAAAATCATACCCACCAAGCTCAAATTATGCAAATTGAGTGCTCAAAACTTGCTCTGATACCAATTGAAAGAGTTAATATCACAAAAATGGAAGCAATTTTGGATCTTAAGTACTCAAATTACATCAATTTAATCAAACAAACAACATGCTCAAAATCGAAAAATGGAGTATAAGAAAACTCACCTTTGAAGCTCAAATTCTCCAAACCCATTGCAAATTAATTAATATAAGTGTTATATTAATTAAAAATAAACATACAACTTATTGAAAGAGTTAGGGCATGTTTGGGAATGATTTTTTAAATAGTAATTTTAGCACAATTGATTTGTGTATAATTAATTTATGAAAAGTGATTTTCATATAATCATTTTAATGTTTGGTTCTACACTTTTAATAGTGATTTTTCATACAATTAAAAGTGACTTTTAATGATTAAGGGACTTTTTGGGAGTGACATTAAAATAAGTGTTTAGGTTTTGAGAATACATGTTTTTTTATGGAAATTAATGAACTTTTATAAAAGACGGCGGTTTTTAATCGTCACATAAAGTAATATATTTTTTAAAAAAATATGAAATAATAGTCATTTTAAAGACAAAATCACTTGGGAATTACCTCCCAAGTGATTGATTGGGAATCACTTAAAGTGATTTTGGATGTTTCCAAAATCACTTTCTTATTATTGCCAAACATCACAATTTTGAAGAATAATTGATTTTGGGCATGTCAAAAGTGATTTTGGGCATTCCAAAATCACTCCCAAACATGCTCTTAATATCACAAAAATGGAAGCAATTTTGGATCTTAAGTACTCAAATTACATCAATTTAATCAAACAAACAGCATGCTCAAAACCGTAAAACAAAGTATAAGAAAACTCACCTTTAAAGCTCAAATTCTCCAAATTCGTTGCAAATTTCTAAGCACGAACACTTCGTGGACCACCTCTAGTGTCTTCCCTACTATCCTCAGGCCTTGGAACGGATTGTGGGATCCTAGTTTGAGAGAATTTTGAGAGAGAGATGGCAAAGGTCTGTAAAAATCTACAGCAATTTTTTTTTCTTTCAAAATCTCCAAATCCCTTGTGTTTCATTGCTAATTAAAGCCATTAACAAGCTTCATCAAGATTTCTAAACATGACAACACATAAGCAACGAGGTTGGTCATCAAAGAGGTGTCCAATTTTGGTAAATTTTGAGTTTGAGAAAGGTTAGTCATACAACCACCACAACCTCAACATTTCCCACTTTGAAATTCAATTTTGTAATTTAAAATTAATTCTGAATTAATTTTAAACAAAATTGATTATTAATTAATTAATTAAACAATTTAATTAATTAATTAATTTAATATCAAATATTAATTAAATAACCGGATCAAATCCCGATTTCAAAACCGACCTCTCGAACTTGAATCCATATTCATGTATTAGACCGAACCCATATTTAAATCATTTTAAATATGTCCATCTCTCTTCCTCATAGTTTAATTCATAATTAAACTATGATACGTTAAGTATATCGCATATAATTAACGTTTACTCCTAAATCCCGAATTCGAACAATTCAAATTCTTTTCTCTCATACTGTTACAAGGCTTAGTCCAAGCTAGCAAGGAGGACCTAATGGACCTACAGATCATGAGCTCTAACAATACGAGACTAACCGGCCAAACTCTTTAGCCAAGCTAATCAACATTCATTAACCGCCGGGACACTCCACTAAAGCCCAATGGCTGCACTCTTCTCACTGTAGATATATTTATGTTCACTTGATATAACCATGATTAGTAAGTCGACCCTTCACAAGTTGTTCGTAATTATAGTTGGGTCTAATAAACTATTTTACCCCTGTAATTACTTATTGTTCCTCAAGTCCCACTGATCCTCTAATGAACAATTGGTTTGTGGTCCAACCAACAAACCAAATCCCTCTCGGGCCAATGAGAGGGTGGGGCTCCTTGTTCAAGACCCGGAGTCGGCACTTAAGGGAACAACCTCTCTACTAAACCCTAAAGCGGGTATGAGTGAATTCCTTCTCGCAGGAATATGTCCCCAGCTATCTACCCGGTCTTATCCCCAAAATGGGAGACTTATTGAGTCGACAATCTTGGGCCACTCTCACCCATGCAAATCAAAGGATAATCCCGAATAAACAGGAGTTCATAGCGTGTTCAGGATTAAGATCGAGTTACCTAGGTCATCATATGAAATAGTTAGTTATGATACTAAACGGAGTTAAAAAATCTAAGTGACTATTTCGCTGTCCGGTCTTATGCAAACTCATTGCATAGGACGCCCCCACTCACATGTCTCCACATGAACGATTTAGGATCACATCGTTTGTACTATACAAAGTGGGCTGCGTCCATAGTGTCCCCAGGATAAGGTACCCAGCCCTATCTCTATACTATAGATCATTATGGCTATTACTCGAACGTGATCCATATTCATGTCTCCACATGAAGTTCAAGTATACATACTATAGCCAAGGGTTCTTAATTTATTGGATTTGGGTTAAAAGGACACAATTCACTTTATTCAATAACACCTTTACTAAATATACCTCAATAACATCTTTATTGCAAAATAGAATATACATTCAGTTTACAAACCACGAGTTTTAGGACATAAAACCCAACAGTATACAGTGCCACTCTGGAGGAACACTAGGTGCACCTATAGTTAGTCTTTGAAAAGTTGAGATAGATTGCAATTTTTCTCAACATATCAATTTCCTCGGGCATATTATTGAATGTAATTGAATCATCATGGATAGTGATAAGGTGAGGGCTATTTAAGACTGGAAAGTCCCCACGTTCGTGATAGAGTTACGATCCTTCTTAGGACTGGCCAACTACTATCAACAATTTATCGAAGGATTTTCAAGGCGAGTTGCACCTCTAATAGATTTGTTAAAGAAAGATAACCCATGATTGTGGTTAGTCGAGTGCCATAGTGCCTTTAAAGAGTTGAAAACAACCATGACGAGTGGTCCTGTCCTCAGATTCATCGATGGAAAATTTGCACAGAAGACTCATTTTCACGTGCATCGATGCCATTTGCCCATGTTTTGAAATTAATGACAAATGACTCTTTTCGTACTCTGCATCCCATCCAAATTACCGTGAGGGCATCGTACTCTCATTCTTGTTCTAACTCTAGCTCTCTAGTTCTCGCTCTTGCTCTAGCTCGTTTTCTCTCTTATTCTAGCTTGTTCTCGCTCTTGTTCTAGTTCGTTTTCTCTCTTGCTCTAGCTTGTCTTGCTCTCAATCTAGCTCATTTTCTCTCTAGCTCTAGCTTGTTCTCGCTCTTACTCTAGCTCTGCTGCTCTAGCTATTCTCTGACATAATTTTTTCTTGTCTTTTTTTTCTCTAGATTTTCAACCATTCATTTGAGCGAGAGAGCTAGAGCAATAGCGTTTCCGCCTACAAGAGCGTGAACAAGCAAGACCTCCTCATACTACCCTTATGTGTAATTTTGTGTGTTATGCCACGTCAGAATGAGTCATATTTCATTATTTTCAGAACGCATGTCATCAGTCATTAAAGCGCTGGAAAACGGGTCATCAATACAAAAACCCCTTAATCAATGTAACGAAACCATTCAAAGTTGAGACGTATGCATCTGACTTCGTTCTCAGAGGTGTCCTCATCTAGGAGGCCACCCCATCACTTATGAAAGCCAAAAGTTGAACAACGTAGAGAGGAGATTCACTGTCTCCAAGAAAGAAATGTTAGTTGTGGTACATTGCTTGAGAGTTTGGAGGTAATATTTATTGGGAGCACGTTTTGTAGCGAAGATTAACAATAATGCTATCTGCCACTTCTTTAACCAACCCAAGTTAACGTAAAAAAAAGCTCAATGGCAAGAGTCTTTAGCCAAGTTTGATTCAAGTTCGAACATAAGACGGGAAAGAGTAACCAAGCAGCCGACGCTCTTAGTCGGAACTGTGAACATGCGACCCTATGCATGTTAGCCCACATACATATAAGTAAGGTCGATGGTTCGATGTGCGATATCATTAAAGAACATTTACAGAAAGATCCTTCGGCCAAAGTTGTCGTTGAATTAGCCAAAGCCGGGAAAACCAGATAGTTTTCGGCCGAAGGAGACTTGTTGTTGACAAAAGGAAATTGGTTATATGTTCTGAGAGCAGGGGACCTAAGAAAAAAACTGCTACATGAATGCCATGATACTTTATGGGCTAGCCACCCGAGGTGGCAACGAACTTATGCTATATTGAAGAAAGGCTACTTTTGGCCAAATATGCGAGACAACGTTATGCAGTATACCAAGACTTGTCTCATTTGTCAACAAGACAAGGTCAAAAAAGTAGAGGTGTCGGAACTCCTCGAACCTTTACCAGTACCAACGAGACCTTGGGAGAGTGTGTCTATGGATTTAATCACACACCTCTTTTAGGTAGGAGAGCACAAGGCATTCTTGGTTATCATCGACTGGTTCTCGAAGTATGCCACCTTCATACCTATACCCAAGCAGCGTTCAGCCGAACTGATAGCCCAATTATTCTTTAAACATGTTGTGAAATTGTGGAGTATCCCATCAAGTATAATCAGTGACAGAGATGGTAGATTCATCGGTACATTCTAGACAGAATTGTTTGCATTTTTGGGGACGAGTTTGATATATCCTTAAGTTATCACCCACAAACTGATGGACAAACAAAAAGGTTTAATTTCCTGCTCGAATAATACTTACGCCACTTTGTTGAGGCTCGATAGAAAACTTGGGTCTAGTTGCTGGACGTGGCCCAATTTTGTTTCAATTGCCAGACTAGTTCCTCCACTGGAAAGAGCCCCTTTGAGATTTGATAAGCCTTAGAATCAAGGCTTATTTAACTCCCAATTGCTTAACATATTCTTGTTTTGACTTAAGTCCAATTGAAAATAGTTGAAATATTGCTTTAAAATAAGAGGGAAATAAGAATGATGGCATTCGGGATAGAATTCTAAATAAATTAATCTTCTTTGCAGGATATATGGAAATTGCAAAATCGTGATTCTACAATTCTGAACAGTAGAAGAATTCAAGGAAGAACGAAAATTCCTGCGCAAAACCCATATATGGAAAGCTTAATTACTGCATGAATTAAGGGAATTTGAGCACGAAATTTGGGCATTCTTCAACCCTAATGAAGGCCTATAAAGGGGGAAGAAGAGAAGGAGCTAGGGATTCAGTTTTGGATGCTTTTCTTGGAGATTTTTGTTCGTGGGTTTCCGTCAACGGGAGGCTCTGTTTTTCTTGCAATTCCCTATCTGTTTATTGAGTTTTTCAGCCATACTTCATCCTGTTTTCTCCTTCGATGTTTCCAATCCAATCCAAGTGAACACGTGGGTTGTTAAGACTCAATCTTCTCCTAGAATTAGTCGAGGGAGTTGAGTCGATTGGAACTAAGTAAGGATTCATCTAGTGATTGTTGTAATAATTTTATTTCAATTCAATTCTGTTTTCTTTTGGTAATGGCTCAATCTTCACTTCATACATGTTATGGTACTGTTGGATTCGAAAGTAGAGGAAAAAGAGTTGAATTATTCTCCTCTTGAAGTTTTTTTTTTTTTATCTTCTGTTTTTATTTGAATAAAATACCGTGGAGTATTTTTTTTCTTGCTTGGGTTGAATATTGCAGTTGAAGATCAATTTTTTCTTATCTTGTTAATGGTTGTCTTTATACCCAGTATGCAATATCCTATTTATAAAGTTTAATAAGTATGTTTTGAGCTTTGTAAAGTGGTATTCTATTTACTGTATTGCAACAAAAAAAAAATCACTTCCCTTACATTTAGTGAAACAATTTCATTTCGTTGAGTTTTATTCCTAGATTAATACATTAGTCGACTTTATTCTTACATGGAGTTTGTTTTAATTTTTAGATTAGTTTTTTTATAGAATTATTATGAGCTAAAACTTCATAGGGGGTTCAATGATGTGAATTCCCTAAGAAGTAATTGTAGCCTAAATTTCAATAAAAACCGAGCCTACATCTCAATTGTTTGCTTGTGTTGAACAAATTTTCGTTGAGATCCTAGATTGATCAACTAGGGTAGCAACTCAAGCTAAGATCTAATACCGACGGGGTTAGTGATAAGCGGATTTCGCACAAGTGATGGAGAAAAGAGCTTAGACATAAGCCAATCCTTACCCTAGACATAGGGATTAAGGACTCCAAAGCCCATAAAATTGTTGAGCCGAATTATCTAATATAGAGCGACTATAGACATATAAGTCACTCACTTAGCCTCCTAAAAACCTAATTTCAAGGTGAATAGGATAAGCAATTTTGTTTACAATTGAGTGTGGAGTAGGTTGGAATTGTAATTTTGGCTTGCAATTACAACTTAGGGCAATGACACTCTTGAGCCCCATTTTTATCCAAATTCCCTTTGAATTTTCATTCACTAAGTCTACCTAATTTGTTCTCAATTATTGCCAATTCTAGAATCTGCAATTCAATTCTACAATTTTTTCTTATTTCGATTATTGTCATTTATAGATTCTGCAATTAGATTCTGTAATTTCTGGTTATTTCGATTATTGTCATTTCTAGATTCTGCAATTGTTCTTTTTACCAACACACCAACCCAACCTAATTTTTGCAATTTTTAGTTTTCAAGTTGCAATTTTCCTTACACTTTGCTTTACAATGTTTTTGTTACTCCGTTCTCTTGGAATTCGATACTTGGTACTTACATACCATTTTATATTACTTCAATCGCGTGCGCTTGCGTGTACACCAATCAAGATTGTTAGTGGAAGACAATCATCCCTGCCTCATATCATTGACCACCCATATGCAAAGAAGAATCCTCAAGCCCACAACTTTACAAAAGAATGGAAGCAACTACAGATATAGCCTGAGCTTATTTGGAGAAAGCCTCCAAACATATGAAGAAGTGGGTAGACAAGAAGCACCACCCTCTCAAGTTCCGAGCTGGAGACCAAGTCCTTATCAAACTGAGACCAAAGAATATTCGATTTCGTAGTCGCAAAGATCAGCGACTCGTCAGAAAGTACAAATGGCCTGTTGAAGTTCTTAAGAAAATCGATGCTACTTCATATAGGGTGGCGTTGCCCACATGGATAAAAATTCATCTAGTAATTCATGTGAGCAACTTAAAACCCTATCACTCTGATCCAGATGATGATCATCAAAATGCTATCGTTTGACATGGTGTCGACCTAAAATAGAGAGATGCCAAAGAAGTCAAAGAAATCTTGGTCGAAAGAATCAAGAAAGTTGGAAGACCCGTACGGATGGTTCAAGAATTCCTTGTTAAGTGGAAGGACCTCCCTATAGAAGAAACAAGTTGGGAACGAGCTGAAGACTTGGAAGCATGTATGCTGAAGATCGAAGAGTTCAAGCATAGCTAGTTGACGGGGTCGTCAACCGTTTAAGCAGGGGAGAATTTCTTAGGAATACTTGTCCAAGGCGATGTTTTCTTATGGTTGCATGTTCAAACCATCCCCAACCACCCTATGTCAATGTCATGTAACTAGTTTTGTTGTTTGTTTACTTTTCATGTAATTTTGTAAAGTGTATGACTCCTCGACTTTTTCATGTTCACGTCTGCCAGAGAGAATATGCTCCAAAATGTGCTATAGGGGGATGCGACTAGTTGTCAATTCTTCCTACCCCAGTTATATGCTATCAATGTTGTTGTTGTCCCTTGTTGCTTACTAGTGTATAACATTCTCTTTCTCAAATGTTTTCAAATGCTTTCTCTCTCACGTTTTAATAAAATCATTTTCTCTTGAAACGTGATTGGAGGTTAGTCCCTATACCGAAGTTGTCTGCAATTTCTGATTTTCGTACGGTTGACTTGCTCGTCGAGTTAGAGCAAGTGTTGCACAATCGTTTGTCCTTTTGCAAAATAGTACGATTGTGACACTGGCTAGACAAACCCAAACAAAGCATTAAAAACACTCAAAAACAAGATTGACAAGAGCCAAGGAGCCCTAACCCCTTATTAGATTGATAAAATCATTCATAATCCTCACCCAAAGGTGATTTAGTTTATATTACAAGCTGTACATAAAAGAAAATAGTAAACGAATGCCATTAAAGAATTCAGGAAATAAAGAATTGTTGCTGAAAGAAGGAAGTTTCAGCAGCTTCCCCTTTTTCCAGCTTTTTTTTCCTTGGCTTCTTCCCCAAAAACTCTTCTCCAAAGTTTGTTTCCAATATGCCCCTTTAAAATATGACTACACCATCCTTATAATCCTCAAAATGATTTTCAAGGCTGATTAGGCTATGTAGGGCACATGTGGGCGCTTTTCATTGGTTGTATTGAGCTGAATCAGCTAAGAAAAGTGCCAACTCAATTAATGAAATCCTTCTCACATGATATAGCACATGTTGTTTTTGCTCTAAGGAATGCTGAAACTTTTGCTCCTACAGTTCTACTAACAAAATGTTTCCATAAATCCTGTAACACCAAAATTAGCATAATTAGTGTTTTCTTAGCTTCCAATTACTTAAATCACACAATCAAAACTCTCCAAAGAAGTTATTCAATTATAATAAAGGATTTAGGAGATATTTAATCAGAAAAGCACTAGTATTCTACTCAATTTATGGGAATTTAAGGCATACAAAACAAGCTAATAACTCTCTTTTGGAGAGTTATCAGGTGGTAATCCTAGTATTGCTGAGATGGATTTGTTTGATAGTACTCTAGTTTAGACTGATCTTCTAGAGTTGAGTGTTAAGGGTAGTTGGTATACATGGACAAATAAGCCCTTGGGGCCTCCAGATATCCTTCGGCATCTAGATCGTGTCTTGGTGAATGAAAAATAGGTGGAGTCTATGCCTTTGTGTGAGGTTCGAGCCCCTGGTTCAGGTATCTCATATCATTGCCCTCTAATTTTTGAAGTAGGGTTGGGTGAGATGTGTGGTCCCTCCTTTTCGTTTCTTTAATCATTAAGCGAAAGAAAAGGGCTTTCTTTCAACCATTTCTAAGGTCTGGCAATCTTTTACCAGGGTCTTTCCATTAGTTTTAGGAGTAATTTGAGGGCTCTTAAGCCTGTGTTGCGTAGTAGGTTTGGCTATTCTATCTCAGATATTAGGAGACAGTTTTTGAGGCATGTGGTTATATTGAGGTTGTTCTGTCTGAGGATCCCCTCTCTGTGGATTTGCAAAAGAAGGCTAGGGAGGCCTTTGGTTTATTCTGGGCCTAAACTTGCAGGGAAGAGGCTTCTCTTCGTTAGAAGTCTCGTGTTTAATGGCTTGCTTTGGGGGACCAAAACTCAGCATTCTTTCATATGGATGTTAAGGTTAGGGTTATTTGTAATGGCCTTAACTTTGTGGTGGATGGTAACAATAACCTTTGGTCTACATAGTCTAATATTTCTGGTGCTGCGATAGAGTACTTTCAGTGTGTCTTTATTGTTCAACCCTTGGGTTATAGAGATCTTACGGAGTTGTCGGCTTCGATTGTTCGATTTACTTGGCCTCAAGATTATGTTGTTGATCTATGCCAGACTATTACAAAGGAGGAAGTCAATGAGGTGTTGTTCAGTATGAAGAGTGGTAAGGCCCCAAAGCCTGATGGGTTCCCAGTGGGTTTTTTTTAAGTAGCTTGGACTGTAGTGGGTGATGATTTGTCCTCGGTTGTTCTCCATTTTTTTATACTCATTACCTTTTGTCAGAAATTAATGCTACATCCATTACTTTAGTTCCTAAGAAGAATAATCCGAAAAGGTTTGGGGATTTTCAACCTATCTCTTGTTGTAATGTCATTTATAAGTGCATTACAAAGATATTGGCAAATAGGTTGCAAGTTTGATTTCTTAAGTTTATCAGCCCTAATCAGTCAGCTTTGGTTCATGGTAGGAGTATTGTTGATAATATCTTGTTATGGCAAAAGGTGGTTGGTCGATACCACCTAAGTCGTGGCCCTCCTAGTTGTGTGCTTAAGGTGAACCTACAGAAAGCCTATGATTCTATGAATTGGGATTTCATTTTTGGTTTTCTTTTGGCCACTGGGACCCCGATTCAATTTGTTAGTTAGGTTAAGATGTGTATTACGTCCTCTATATTCTGTATTTTGGTGAATGGTTTTCTTTAAGGCTTTTTTTGGGGCGTCAGTGTGTTTGTTAGGGCAACCCTCTTTCTCCGTATTTGTTTGTGATGGTTATGGAAGTTCTCTTTCATTTGTTGAATGATATGCCTGAAAATTTTGGTTTTCATCATCGGTGTGAGAGGATGATCTCTCTCGTTTGTTGAAAGCAAGAATAAGTTATATTTAGGCTAGAATAACTCGTATTCTACGAGTTATCACACCCCCAAACTTAGCTCATTGTTTGTCCTCAAGTAATATTGAAGCATGAAAAGATAAAAAAACTCCATCTTGCCTCACCCTATTACAACATTATTGATTTTCGTTTCTATACAAATTTCATTAATATTAGTCCAAAGTCATAGATTTTTTATACTTTTATCAAACCTATGATTGATTCATATAGATGCACTCTTTAAGATGAACCCCTCTGATTGATTCGTATAGATGCACTCTTTAAGATGACCCCTCTGATTGATTCGTATAGATGCACTCTTTAAGATTTCTTTTCATAAAAGAATTCCAAACATTCACTTTACATATCTCATATGCATTAATGAATTAGAGAATGCTTATAGACTCCAATATGATAACAAATTAGAAAGTTTACTCATACTCTACTTTCTCCTATTAGGTTTAACCCTTTGTCATTAGTCTTACTTTGAAAGTCTGTACTTTCTTATCTACACATCGTTTCCTTAGGTAGATCCATTTGTAACTTATGGGCTTGACCCCATCAAGAAGATCTACAAGTTTTAGATAAAGATTGAGTACATGGACTCTATCTCGAAATTCATGCTTTTGGCCTATTGATCCTTGTCATCATACCTCACTACTACTTTGAAGAAAAAAAAAATCTAAATATTTGTCATCTAATATATGACAACTTGGACTTCAATTAAGCCCATGTAACAGTTGAGTCATCTCATAACTCTCCCACTACAGTAAGGTTTAGCCAATTCATGACTAAAACATATTTGACTCTCAAATGTTATTTAAAACTAATACTTTGTCTTTGAGATTTAAATTTTGTTTCTATTTGGTCCTTGAGGTTTCAAATGCGACATGTTGGATCTTCAAAGTTTAAATTTGATTTCTAATTAGTCCCTAAAATTTGCAATTGATTTCTAAATGATCCCTAGTAAAGTTGACATTAATTGACTAATGGAATGATGACATGGTAGTTAACATATGCTAACTAAACTCTTTTTTATATATATTTTATTTTTTATACTTAAGGACCAATTAGAAACTAATTTCAAACTTGAGGGACCAATTAAAATCAATTTCAAACTTTATGGCTCAATTAGAAATCAAATTCAAACTTTGAGGACCAAACATGTCACTTTTGAAATCTCAAAGACCAAATGAAAACTAAATTCATATCTCAAAGAACAAAAGTGTTAGTTTGAAAATTTACAGGCCAAATAGAAACTAATTCAAATCTCAGAGATCGAAATTGTATTTTACCCATAATTTTATATCTAATAGATCCCAAAGTTTAAAAATGTCCTCCAATATGCCGTCATATTTGATTTTTTTTTAATTCACAAACTAATTAATCACAAAATTATAAAACCCTAGCATTTTAGTTTTATGTCTAATAGATTTGTAAACTTTAAAATATGTTGAATATGACAAAAACCTATCAAACACAAAATTGAAAGTTTAAAGGCCTATCATATACTTCTAAACTTCAAGAACTTATTAGACAAAATTAAAAATGTAATGACCTATTAAACACTTTTAGTCTTTAAAATCTGTTAAAACACAACCTTGAAAATTCAAGAACTAAACTTACAATTTAACCTTTAGATAAAAAGCATTGTCAAATTTGTAGGCTAAAACTAGAATAACTCTTGTTCTTGTGGAACAGAAAAATTTATTATCCAATCTTTATTAGGGAAAATGCCAGCCATTCCTCCAAACCAAGGAATCTTGATATCCAATAAAGAAAATACATTTCTTCAATACCAATATCAGTTTACTTTTCTTTTTTTTCTTTTTTTTTTTAATATTACAATTCAAACAACAAGTAGGAATTCAAACCTACGATTTATAAAGAAGGTTACTGACCAATTAAACTATGCTCAGACTAGCAACATCAACTTGAACATCTTTGATCGATGATCCCATCGAAGAACGCTGTAAACGAGCAATTAGTTATGAATTCATTCATAAAATAATGACCAAACCAAGTTAATCATTTCAGCAGGTCAACCTGTAATCAGAGAATTTAAAAGAAAAATGATCAACTAAAACCACAAATGAGGAGAAAAGTGCCTCACTTATGCTTTTATTCAATGCGAACGATCTTGCGGTTCAAATATCTAAACTTGCAAATCTCATCAAAGAAATCATCTGCACTGCTATGACTACTCTTCATCCGAAGAATCTTTATTACCATTGTCTTCAAATTCTTGCCATACTTTATCAACGACTCAAGAGTATTCATCTTCTGTTCGGCATTTAACGGAGATCGAACCGAAACCGATACTTCCTCCAAACATGAGATTACAAAATCTGGATCCACCTGAGTACCAAAAAATGTAATTTATAAGCCAAGAAATCCATCTCAAGAAAAAGTTATCTTGTTTGGCTCTTATTCTACTTACATTTTTAAGGCTGTTCTTCTGGCAAAGTGCAGCAAACATGGCTCCATGAATGTCAAACTTTTGCAACTTTGGATGGTTATTGAAAAAGTCAACAAAGTCAATTTCTGGGAAAGGTTCAAGTGCATCAAAGTCTCCAGTGAACTCAACCTTCATGTAAAGTTGTTTCACCTCACTCCCCCATTCAAGCATTTTGCTTATTGCATCCCAACACCATTGAACTCCTCTTATGGACAGAGACTCCAGTGAAACAAGCTTATCAAAATCCACCATGTAGACTCTTCCTATCAAAGGTTTCCATACAAAAAAAACATAGTTATTATCTCTTGTCATGTCATACTTTGCAAACTGTAAAGATAAAAGAAGACAATTAATATCACAGTGGTCTTGGAATGAGTTTCAAATGACTTTTAAGCGTAGTACTTTTAAGTAATGCAACTACAAACTTATCAGAACTCAATATTGTAGGTTCTTCCTATTAACGGTTTACAGACAAGAAACAAAGTTACCCCTTGTATCATGCTGAATTTCGCAAACTTTAAAGATAAATAAGGCAACCAATGTCTCAAGGGTCTTAAAGCTAGTCTAGATTGACTTTAGAGTGTAGTACGTTTAAAGTAAAACACTTGCATACTTCCACCTTGTAGACTCTTCCTATTATAGGCGTCCATATAAGAAACAAATATATCTCCTATATCATGTCGTATTTTGCAAACGGTAAAGATAAAGAAGACAGTTAATATCACAGAGGTCCTAGAATGAGTTTGGAATGACTTTTGAGTGCAGTTCTTTAATTAAGACATTTGTTTATAATAACTTGTGGAAGAAACACTAATTAAATGCTTTCTTCTATTGAGTGTTTAGAGCACATATTTGTATACTATTAAAAAAGTATTTTTAATTGGCTGAAAGCATTTTTCACCCTTCCAAGAATCATACCAAACTCGCCTTTAGAAGATTTCTAGTTTTGATGATTACCTGCATTATTGGCAATTGAAAGACTTCTCAAGGAACTTGTCCCACGGGCTCTAATCCAACTACAGCCTTGAACTTCAAGGAGTTGAATTTTAGGGGAATTGATCATAAGCGAGCAGTTCCCCAAGCCATAGAAGTCCAGCTTACACTGCTCCAAATGCTTCAGCTCAATTGAAACTGAAGTTAGACCTTCACAGCCAAGGAGCAATAAGTTGGACAGATTAGGACATGCACGAAGAGCAGTGTTCAATGCAGGATCCTCTAACTTGGCACCAACAATCTCAAGGTTTTTTAACTTTTGAAACACATCCCACCTAGGTGGATGTGTCATTAAGACGCCCCATAATTTAAGTGACTCCAAATTTGCTGCAGATTTAATGCATTCCAACTTGGAAGGGCTCTCTTGACAAGCCTGTAGATCAACCAAATTATCCATCCGTAGCTCAAGACGTCGAAGCGAGGGGCCTACACTAGACAGCCATGAAGCAAGACCAGTGCCCGAAAATGGGCTATAAACAACAAGCTCCTCCAAGTGAACAATGGATGAAATTATCCTCCAAATGATGATGTCGGGACTCAACCCGCCCGAATGATTGTCAAACGAATTGCGAGGAAAATAGAGACTTCTAATGTAGGGCGTCGAGTCTTTCCATCGCTTGGATACACAGTTGCAGACCGCCACATCCCGAGCATTGCTCATATGTGACAAGATGTACTGAACAATAGCATCCGGGAGTGAGTCCATTCTGTGAGGACAATAATCAAACAGATTGTGGTTAGTAACAAAACATTTCACTGACAAGAATTAGCAGGGGAAGAAAGGTAAATTAGTTCATTCAACATGAAATTGTTATGTAAAGAACAGCCATAAGGAGCATCAATCATTCAAACTGACTGATTCAACAAAAATTCACAGAATTCGCACACAAATACCAGTTAGTATTTTAGTTCAACTAATCATAGGAAATCCCAGGGACTAATTTACGATCTATGCTACACGAAAATGCGTCTAAGTTTTATTTCAAATTCCTCCAAAATGAAACAGAAAGCAATTAGAATTGTAATCTGGCAGAGAACTGTTGTATTTGGCGGATCAAAAGAGTGAAAGAAAAACACATTTCCTTGATGAATTAGAATCAAACAGATCGTATGGTGGCACAAACAATGTGTTATAGATTCTTGATTTATCCACTTTGTAAGTGTTGTAATTGATTATATAGCCCAAGAAATTAGTAGAAATTGCATAGTTCTGTAGCTGAAGTGAATCGAAAACCAAACGAAAAAAAGGAACAAAAACCAAATGCAAAATTCTCATTCAAGAATTTGAGAGACAAGGGAGCCCCTGAAAGAGATCCATCTCAAATCATCTTCAAAACAGTTCAAACCCAAAGAAAAGCAAAGAGCTCAAAAACCAAAACACCAACAAAAATTCAAAAAAAAAGAAAAAGAAAAAGAAAGAAAGAAAGAAAAAAAACATGAATCCCAGCAAAACCCATAAAAGGAAAGAACTGAAAAACAAGGTTTGAGGCATTTAAGTTGTAGAGCTTGGAGAGGGAGAAGGAGCTTACAATTAGTGAAATGTGGGTATTGTTGGGAACGGGAAGAGAGTAAAATTAGAGAAAAAGAAAGAGGAGTTTGAAAATGGAGACGGATCTGAGGGTTGGGCCTGGTGAAAAACAAGCAAAAGCAGCAACTTAGAGAGAGAGAGAGAGAGAGAGAATGAAGAAGGAGCGCGCTTATAGAGACGTTTGGAAGTGTAAAAAAGGGGGGGTTTTGAGGGCTTTGGATTTGGGAGGGTCTTTTTCAAATTTTGAAAGGTTGGGAGTTAGGAGGGACGATTACCTCTCTCTATTCTTTTGGATTTCCCCTCGTTCTTTTTCAAACTTTTTCTTTTTCTTTTTCTTTTTATTATTATTATTTTATTTTCTGCGTCTCCTTCTTTATTTTAATCTTTTCGCCTCTTATCTCTCAATTTGTTTTTTTTTTCCTCTTTCATTTTTCTATTTGTTATAAAAATTTTGTCCTCACCTTAGCTTCCATTTTCTTTTTCATGTATATTTTGGTCTATCAGTTTTTTTTTTTTTTAAATTCACTAAATCAAGTACATTCAATTAATATACCGATTCATTTTTTAAAACTATTTTTTGATTCTATGATTGTGATAATAGAAATTTTGAAAATAATTTTTTTTTAATATTTTTAATGTATCCAGATTTGAAATTTAAAATTTTAAAACGTAGAATTAAGATATATATTATTTTATGTTATAAACTCATTTTAGTTTTTAAAAATTATATATATATATATATAGCATGATATGTTGTAAATTATATAATATTGTTTAACAAAATATTTATCTACAACTATATAAATACATTATCAAATACATTTTGAATAAATTTTTAAATTGAGATTCAATTTCAAATTTACTTCCAAACATACATTCAAAATACAAAAACACATGAAAATAAATTATTTTTTCATTAAATCCCTTATTTTTCAAATCACTAGCTCAATGTACCCTTATATTTTAGTTTATTAACTTTCAAAACATCTATTTTAGTTTCTAAAGTTCATAAAAATAATTATTTTGGTTTAAATCTTCATGTTACGAGAATTGGGCTTCAAATGTATATAATAACATACTGACATATACATGTATTTAGAGCTATATAGGTTGACCGAAGTGAGTAATGGGTGCACAAATATTAAGTAATAGAATAATATCAAGAACCAAAATGGTTTTTAACTTTTTTTTTTTTAAGTTTAAATTATAAAATAAAGGTCAAATTATAAATTTGATGGCTATGGTTTTGAAAAAGTTAGAATTTAGTCCCTATTTATATATAGAAACTTTTGATTTCCCCTTTTACCCGTTTTTAATTTAAAGATTTCTCTCTTGCCCTTTTTAATATATATATATATTTATTTATTTATTTATTTATTTATTTATTATATTAAATAGTATTTGAATAAAGATTCTAAAATTTCTATTCATATCTCCAATCTTCCAACTAGATTGTGATTAATGCATACTATCTAGAAGGAGAGGGAAACTTTTGATTTTCCCTTTTGCCCTTCTTCATTTAAGGATTTTTCCTTTTGTCATTTTTAATTTATTTATATATATATATATATTTATTTATTTATTTATTTATTCATTTACACTTATTTATATATTATATTAAACAATATTTGAATAAATATTCTAAAATCTCTACCCATATTTCTAATATTCCAATTAGATTGTGATTAACTAATGCATATTTGAATAATAAATATGATATTAAATCATATTTGAATACAGGTTCTAAAATCTCTACTTATATCTTCAATCTTGATTGTGACTAACTAATGAATATTTGAAAAATAAATATGATATTAGACAATATTTGAATAAAGTTTCTAAAATCTTTACTCATATCTCCAATCTTCCAACTGGATTGTGATTAAATGATACATATTTGAATAATAAATATGATATTAAACAATATTTGAATAAAAGTTTTAAAATCTCTATTCATATCTCCAATCTTCCAACTGAATTGTGATCAGAGACAAACTTTATCTCTCCATTTGACCCTTTTATTTTTTTAAATTAATTTATTGTAGTTTTTTTTAGTTTTTATTTATTTACTATTTTTCCTTTTGCCCCTATTTGATTAGTATTTCTTTTAATATTTAAGTTTATACTCATTGTTTTTTTTTTCCGGATAATTATATTGGCCATATTAAGTGGGATTTTCTTGGTTCAAGCACAAATGTGAGATTGTTCATGCATTACATTTTTCTTTGCATGCATTATATTGTAATTAAAATAAAGATAATGAAAGTACAATTTTCGAAAACTTTAAAGAAAGGAGAATACAATTTTCAAACTACTTTGAAAAAGTGAAAGATTTTATAGATTTTAGGATGTTTGTATTTGGGGTGCAGAGTTGTTTAACTGAAATTCTAAAATCTGTGTTTATGCTGATTATTTTTTTCTACAGTTTTTGTTGTACTATAAAATTAGAGCTATATTATATATCAAAATTTCAAAATTTAAATAATAAAAATTTGTTCCCATCAAAGGAAATCTTTTTTTCATTTCCATTTTCACCTATTATCTAATTTAGATAGCTAGAGACATTTTTCAAGGAATTTCATTTGGAATTATCCTAATAGAAAATCCTTGTTTTTAATTAATTCTATTCTTTTTTTTTAAATATACAGTTGATTAAAGACATTTGTTCTAATGACCTAAAAGGTGTGTGTGTATATATATTAGTTAAAAAATTAATTGCATAATAATGTCTGATGTTTAATGTAAAAGATTATTGAGGAAAATCTTTTGTTCTATTTTTAACTTCAACTTTGTTGGAATAGAAATCCCGACCAGCCAGAAATTGTCACGTCATTACCCAACATTGATGACGAAATTATATTTAATTAGAGATTAATTAAATTTGAAAGGATCCCTAAATTAAATTATGGAAACTCTCAATATACAATTGGGTTATATGAAATTTAGGTTAATTCTAAATAAAAGCTCGAATGGTAGGCTCAAAGTCAACCATCCAAAGGCTAGGCCCAAAGTCAACTTGGCCCAGTCCAAAGGGCTAGGCCCAAAGTCAACTAGGCCCAGTCTAGAGGTTAGGCCCAAAATAAATTAGCCCAGTCCAACTAACAAGCCCACACCCACCTGAAGGCCTTCAGGAACTTTATAAATAGAGAGCTCAATCCTCCATTTCAAGGGTTCCAAAAAGGGCAAAAGGTTAGACATTCAAAGAAGAAGAAGATTGCAAAGTTCAGACATTCAGAAAACTTAAGACAGAGTTTAAATCTTCCTAAAAACTGAAGAACAAAACTAACTCTTCCTAAAGATTAAAGAATGAAACTAAAGCATTTGGAAGAACTGAAGACTTCAAAGATTAAAAGCTTCATGAAGACCTGAAAACTTTAACAAGCTACAAGCTGAAGACCTTCAAGAAGCTACAAGTCGAAGACCTTTAACAAGCTATAAGCTGAATACCTTCAAGAAGCTACAAGTCGAAGACCTTCAAAAAGCTACAAGCTGAAAACCTTTAAGAAGCTACAAGCCAAAAACCTTCAAGAAGCTACAAGCAAAAAAACTTCAACAAGTTACAGGCTGAAGACCTTCAAAAAGCTACAAGTTGAAGACCTTCAGGAAGCTATAAGCCAATGACCCTCAAGAAGCTACAAGCCAAAAACCTTAAAGAAAGCTACTAGCTGAAGGCCTTTAATAGGCTACAAGTTGAAGACCTTCAACAAACTCAAAGTTGAAGACCTTCAACAAACTCAAAGTCGAAGACCTTCAACAAACTCAAAGTTGAAGACTTCTCACAAGTTCAAAGTTGACAATTCAGCATCGAGAACTTGCGTTCCAACCCTCGAGTCAAATATACATATGAGAGAAAGAATCAGAGAATCATATATTAGAGATTGTATTCCACTATATTCAAATTAATACAAATACAAGTTCATTCCACGTGTCTTATTTCTTTGTTGAAACCTCGTGTGAACAAACTCCATTGCATATCTATTGCCTATAGCTTATAAAAATTTAGCATTTTATAGTTAAACTTAGTATCTATTGTAACTCCATCTTTTATGAATGGTTTTTTAATCTATGATTTCAAAACCTAACGAGTTTTAAGTAAATTTTGTTGTTTATTATCATATGAAATTAAATGATATTTTTATATAAAAAAATAAATGACAATCATATTTTGCTAGTTTTCATATAATCTTAAAATTATCATTTAAACACAAATTTTAACAACATGATGTGCAAGTAATTCATCCTTGTAATAGTCACTAATGAAACACACCCTTAACATCTTTATAGTTAAACTTTGTCTCTATTGTAGCTTCATTTTTTTTTTGTCTATTTGTGTGTAGGATTTTGCGTGATTTCAAATTCTAACGAATTTTAAATAAACTTCGTTATATATTATCATATGAAATTGAATGATATTTTGCTGTCAAAAAAGGTTCTTACCAAAATAGTCATATTTTGCAAGATTTCCTAGAATTCGAAGTAAGTTACTTAACATCAATGTTTAAAATTTCGAAATCGAGGAAATATCGAAGTCTCGATTTTATGAAAATATTGGTAAAATGCCGATATCGTTGAATAATTGTGGAAAAAATATAAAACAAAAAATTCAAAAAAAATAAATAAATAAACATTTTGCACTTTTTAAATATGTTAAAATACTTATTATTAACATGGGAGGGAAGGAGAGAGAGAGAGATGGAGAGAGGGAATTTAGGAAGATGGGCTCCTCGATAAATGTGTAGACTTGAATAGTGAACATTGTTGAAATTGGTGGACTTCAATAATAAATACTATTAAAGTTGATGGAGTGGAGTTATTTACGTAATGTGTTATAAAGTATGTGGGCCAAACACCCCTTATTAAGAATTAATGTTTGAATGCAATTGAGTTAAACATGTTACGATGTCTTTTGATTTTGACTCCAATTTTTATTTTATTTCACATCTAGAGAGAAATTTCTCAAATCACATCTAGAGAGAAATTTCTATGAGAATCACATAAGTTTTATATTAGTTGGATGGTTGTACTACTTAATTTTGTTATATGCATAATAAAATTATATTTCAATTTCTAACTTTTTATAACTGAAGTATTTTTTAAGAGTTTTTGCCTCTTTTTCTAATTTATTATTATATTTTTACTTTTTTTTTAAAATTCTTTTTATTTGTGAAGAAATACAACAAAAAAGAGTCAAGACAACCATTGGAACACTTTTTTTTTCTTTTTTAACTCATTACTTTTCTTTTTAATTCACAATGAAATTGTTTGATTCATTGATGGCAGCACACCATTATGGGATCAAATTGATTGGCCCTATAATTCTAAAAAAATGTATTTTTTAATTTTGTGAAGTAAGATTTTTTTTTTAGAATATTACTTTAAAAATGTGGAGATCTGGTATAAATATTTTTGGTAAATAAATTTTAATAAAAAATATTAAATTATTTATTAGATGATGTGTCGAGATGGTAGGTAAAATCTCTCTTAGTTATTAAACTTTGTTGCTCTAATATAAAAATTATAAAAATAAAATTTCTTTCCTTTTAGTTATTTCATATTTGTTTCTCTTTGAGAGATTGTGGGGCGCAGAGAGGAAGAATGGGAGAGAAAAAGGAAAAAAAAGGGCAGATTTTTTGATAAAAAGATCTAATTGTAAAGCTTTTATTTTATTTTCATTTATTTTGGACATCCAAACAAGATTTTTTTCTAATTTAAAATTCATTTGTCATTGTAACGCCCATCGTTTAGGTACTAAATTAAAATTAGTGAAAGATTAAATTGAGTGGTCGAGGTCAATTGCTTTTGAACTTAAAAGTATAGGTGTGCATGTTGGTTTAATTTTGGGCTTTGGAGGAAGTAAGAAAGGTGGAGGGTAGGTTGCTCATTTTGCTGTTTAGTGTAAATAAATAAAATAAAATAAAGTTGAACCCATTTTTTTTCCTTCTTCTTCGTGACTTCAACGCAAAAACAAGGGGGCTTTTCTCTTCTTCTCTCGACCATTGAACGGGCACGAGGGAGGGATCGACAAACGATCCGATGGCGAAGCTTTCGGTAGGTGATTCTCTCTCTCTTCTTTGTGAATATCTCTCTCTCTCTCTCGCGCCCGCGCGAGCTCGCATGCACTCGAGCAAACTTCCGACGTCATATTCTCCCTCACCCTCACAAACCCATGCGTCCTCCGACATTTTTTCCTCATCGTTTTCTAGATCCGTGTGAATAGCAGGCAGCAACGAGCTCCTCTTCGACTAGCAGCCGACGACAACTCTCCCTTGGTGACAAAATGCAACTTTCAGCAAGGACCCACACGCAATCAACTCCAGATCTACAGTACCTAGTTCTTTTCGGGTCTAATTGGGCCCCAACGACTTTATAGACTTCGTTTGAGCTTGGATTCAAAAATCCATAGCTCGACCATATCAGATCTATGAGGTAAAGTTTGTTACAGCTTGGTTCTTTATCGTTTTTAGTGTGTTGAAGGTAACCCACGATAGATCTAACTTCATTTCAGATTACCCATAACATTTGGGTCTTGGATTCATCAACCCATTTGGAGTTAATTTCAGCAAGGATTCGAGTTCGAAAGCAAAGAGAAAGTAGTGGGTAACGCTCTTTTTAGCCCTTTTGGTCTTATTGTTATGTGGTTTAATTTTGGTCTTTAATCTTGGAACCTTCTTGTTATAGATTTAGGTCGATTAATCAAGGTTTGAGGTTGGCGTTAATTACTGAACCTTTTGGGTTTTCCTCTAGGTAAGGTAGTAACCTTTACAAAAACTGAAACCCTCAAATTGGTTAGTAAGTTGTTGTTTGACGTTAGAATTTGTTCAGGTTGGGCAAGAACGCTTATTACAGGAGCCAAGTTCTCCTTGTAGTCAGGACTGATAGATGTCGTAGGAGAATTTTAAATGGTTTGAATAAGATTTAAATTGATTAGATAAATGTATTTTAATATATTATATATTAAAATATATTATTTAATTATTTTCCCTAGACCACTATAAATAGGACCCTAGGGGTGAATCATTGTGCATTCTTCATAGAACACACATCTCCTCAATAGAGAATTAGAGAATTCTCTCAAGACTTTTTCCTCTCCAATAACTTGAGGATTTTCTTTCAAGAGGCTTCCACAAGCCTTGATCTTGTGTTAGAGTCATAGCCAGGAAGACTTTGTGGAGGAGATAAAGATCCTCCAAAATATTCTCCATAATATTATTTTCAAGGTATGTTTTGCTTAACCATAAGATTATTATTTAATTCTAAATAAACTCAAACCGATTCCTACGCTTCCGCTTTGATTTAATTAGATTATTCCCTTCATCATGTTCACCAATGCAATCTTTATTGCATTTCCTAACCGGAGTTTGGTAATGGTGTGTAACTCATTACTGATGTGACCATGTCTAACAAGGTCATGCTTCTCTCCTTACAGCACAATTTCACAAAATTGTACTTTGTGTTAAGATAATTGGGATAAAAACCTATTTTCTATCAATTAATCTTAGTACATAAGGTTCTTGTACTTTCTATTATGACCTGATCATAATATCTTGATAGATTTACCTAATTAATTTTCAACTTTAATCTTAATTTTCTTTAACTTTTCAAAAATTTAGACTTATGTTTTATTAGGTAAAAATACTTGTCCCATGAATGATCATCAATTAGAGTGATGAAATATTCATGACTTTGTTTGACTTTTACATTCACCAAACCACTTGGGTCAAAATGTGTAAGCCCAAAGTATTCTTTGGCCTTGTAGCATTATCTAATAAAAGTCTAATGATTATCTTGCATGAAAGTCAAGATCTACAAACATGTAAAGTAATTAACTAACTTTTTACTAGTCTTTTCATTTTATTCAAGTTAATGTTAATCAACCTTAATAGCCAAAGTCAAGTATCATCTTTTAGGAGAAAACAATGTCTTTCTATTATGGATTCTATAATCCTGAATATCTCAGTATTTTGTAGTATAGTACATGTCTACATTTTAACATATACATATTGTTCTTATTTTCAGTTGAATGTATTTTCAAACAAGTTTGAAAATATAAACTTTCATACTTCAAAGTAATTCATACTATATGAACATTTTAGTAAAAAGTTCGAGAAATTGAATTTCTCTTATGGTTACTAAAAACACCATATTCAGCAATAAGTAACAATTTTTACTTAATGACATCTTAATGTCTCCCACTACACTAACTGAGATGGGCTTCCTAGTGCCAACCTGTAGAAACTATTCTACATGGTAAGTATTTTTCAAGAATTACATATTAAATGTAATAAAAATAAATAAATCTTGATAATGGATCTTGTATCAACTATCCATATGTCGTTATTTATTCTTTACCAAAAATTTAGTAAATCAAATTTACTATCATTTATATTTTTTTTCCCACAGAGGTATTTCAAAAAATTCCTCTCATTATGATTGTCCTAGCTAATTTAGAAACTATTTCCTTTTATACAGCTTCAATCATTTGGTTTCTTTTCTTGGATTTTTATAATACTTAATTTTCGAGGTCATTTAGACAATTTTCTAAATTCAGCTTTTGTTGACTTCAACATCTCATATATTCTTGTCATTTTCTTTATCTTTTAAGCTTAACATGTCAACTAGAAAATATCTATAAACTATCTCGTTAGCTTTGATTCATTAATCATGTGCTTCACAAACAATTTGATTAGCATTGACAACAGGTTTTGGAAACATTTTTCAATAAAGACAAAAATCTTTTACATTGCCATTATAGCGTTAATGTTACTATTCCAAGTAATAAAATTTTCTCACTTGATAAACCAGTATTCAAAATTAAAATCAAGAGAGAAATTGACATAATATTGAAATATATATATTATTTAACACCATGCAAACAATTATCCATTCAATTTTAGCATAGAAATCAAACAATTTGAAAAATGAACCCTATAAATCATTTCTAATGCTATGATACTTTAGTGAGTTAGAACAAGTGCCGTCGTAGGATAGGTCAAGTGTTCCTTCACTAAACTGAGACAGTCTCAACCAAGTATTATACCAGAATAACTCTTATTCCTATAATATTTAGTTACCATTAGTTTGGTCAAAGACATCATTAACAACCTTAATGAGCCATTTGTAAGTGTAACCCATCATTTTAGATCCCATAGTTTTATCCCAATAAGTGTCGTCGTAGGGTAGGTCAAGTATTGGAAACAAAAATACAATCTTATCCTTCTCAAGAGTTCACCCTGATATTGACCCATGCAAACACCTTTCGTAGGGGGACGGTTCAAAAGCCCCCACGAGGCCCCACATGAATCTCATGATGTAAACCAATGATGGAGACCGTAGGATATGTTGACACATTTCCTTCTCCCACCTACTATAATACTTTCTCAAAATATTCTCCTTGATATTGACCCACGCAAACACCTTCCGTAGGGAGGACGGTCCAAAAGTTGCCACGAGGCCCCGCATGAATCTTACGTTGTGAATCAATGATAGAGACCGTAGGATATGTTGACAAATGTCCTTCTCCCACTAAGTATTTTGCAATAGGGTTTTCTATTACTTAGACAAATTAGGCTAATCTCATTTATCTAAGTTCTCAATATACCCTTTTATAACCCTTATGTTGTTAGATTGATTTTAATGTGAATTACCAAGTTTTAAGAATATTTAAAAAAATTAATCACATTATGAGCATGCTTAGTGAAATAAAATTTGACTAATTCAACTCCCAGGTCTGTTCCCAGTTAGAGGTGTTCCCTTTCGGTCAGCTTAAATATCCCAGTTTAAACAGAACCTTCCATAGACAAAGTTCCCTTATAGTCAATTTTTATTTCAAATTCATTAATCTTTAATTAGCTATTAATTACTAGATTAATGAACATAAATTAATTTAAGTAATGTTTTTAATCCTATTAAAAACTAATTCACTTTATGGATAATCTTGAAATCTGCCATTTTAACTCTTTAAAACAAATTAAAAGATCATCTTAGATATTTTATTCTAATCCTATTAGAAAAAAAATAAAAGATAAATTAAATTCAAAACTTAAACTATTTTATCTTTGAATTAAATTATCTTTATTTATGGAAGACCTAATCTTATTAGGAAATTAAAAGATCTCATCTTATTTTGAAATTAAAAGATCTAATCTTATTTTAAAAGAATTTAATCTTATTAGGAAACAAATAAAGATGAATTAAATTCAAATTTTAAACTATGGATAATTTTGAAATTCTACCATTTTAAACCATTTAAAATTAAGTTAAAAGATTGTTCTAAATTCTAATCTTATTAGAAACAAATAAAGATATATTAAATTCAAATTTTAAACTATTTATAGCATGAATTAGAAATATCTTTATTTTAAGAAAATCCTAATTTCATTAGGAAATGTCCTAATTTAATTTTCCAAATACAACAATTATAATCAAAGATATGGAAAATATAAACTTATTAGGAAAAAACATTTTAATTCTATTAGGAAACATCCTAATCAAATTTTCCAAATATAACAATTATATTTAAAAGTAATTAAGATGCATGATCATGTTTAACCTATGGTGGGATTTTAGTCTGAATGACATACTTTATGCAACAACAAACAATTTAAAACATACATCTCATGCATAATTAAATTAAAACTAGCAAAATTGTTTGCCATATTTGGCATATCCTAAGAAATTGAAAACAATTTAAATTACAATAATTGAAATCCAAGACATATCTCAGTCTTCAATATCTTCCTTGTTTGAATCATTCCAAATTTAGAGTATAACAAGAAACCTCCTTCACCACAGAACCAAACACTGTTTTCTAATACTGGAATGTTTAATAATAATATAAAGCTCCAGGCGACTATGTTTGACTTTGATTTTTCTTTTTTTTTTTCGTGCACCTCTTCATCGTCGGCTTCTTCAGCGCAGGTGATTGAAAATTACAGCAATGGTAGTCATTCAAGTAAAATACATGAAATCCTAATCCTTATGGGTTTTACAATGATCTAATCAAAACAATAAATCTAATGCCAAATAGCCTAAACAATAAATTTGCAAACCACAATTTATCACATATATGATAAATTAAAATACCCACCATCACAAAACTTTAATTCTAAATAAAACTCAAAGATTTCTCTGATACCAATTGATAGGAATGAATTTTTCATCCCGCAGCGGAAGCATTGGATCGTCTTTAATTTTATTTAAAATTAAACTAAAAATAATATTAATTAAGAAAACTTACTTTTGAGATAAATATGGAGTATATTCTGGCGGGTCTTTATCTCCTCCACAAAGTCTTCCTGGCTATGACTCTAACACAAGATCAAGGCTTGTGGGAGCCTCTTGAAAGAAAATTCTCAAGGGATTGGAGAGGAAAAAATATAGAGAGAATTCTCTAATTCTCTATTGAGGAGATGTGTGTTCTATGAAGAATGCCCAATGGCTCACCTCTAGGGTCCTATTTATAGTTGTCTAGGGTCCTATTTATAGTGGTCTAGGGAAGATAATTAAATAATATATTTTAATATCTAATATATTAAAATATATTTATCTAACCAATTTGAATCTTATTCAAACATTTTAAAATTGTCCTATGACATCTATTTTCTAATTTGAATCCAATTCAAATTTAATAAATATATTTTCTTTAATGTATCTAATATACATTAATTATTTTAATATTTAATGTATCAAATACAATAAATACATTTTTCTCTTTTATATTTAATATATCTAATATATTAAATATTAATTTGAACACTTCAAATTAAATATTAATTTGAACATTTCAAAATTTTCTTTCAAATAAATTGATCTTTTAGTGTTACTATGAGCTAGAAGGGGACCTTATGGACCTATAGATTATAAGCTCCAATGATACAAAATTAATTAATTAAACTCTTTAATTAATCAATTTTCATTCATTAACTCTAGGGTCACTCCACTATAGACCTAAAGTTTCACTCTTATGCACTGTAGGACAAGTTGTGTCCATTGATATAATCACTACATGCAAGTCGATTATTCACGAGTTGTTCGTAATTAAAGCTGGGTCAAAAGTCTGTTTTAGCCATGTAATTACATCTTGCACCTTAAGTACCACTGATCCTCTAATGAACAGTTTGTTTATGATCCAACCATAAACTAAGTCCCTCTCGGGCCAGTGAGAGGGTGGGGCCCCATTGTTCACGTCCCGAAATCAGCACTTAAGGGAACTACTCATCTACTTATCCTCTAAGGGAATGAGTGAATTCCATCTTGTGAGATTATGTTCCTAGCTTCCTATTTGGTCAAGTCCCTAAAATGGTAGGCCTATTGAATCAACAACAAAAGTCACTCTCACCCATGCAAACCAAAGGACAAGCCCTCCCAGACAGAAGTTCATAACTCACTCAGGATTAAGATCGAGTCACATATGATCATCCTAATGAAATATTAATCTTCTCAATTAACGGATTTATAAAGAGATATTAATTATTTCGTGGTCCAATCTTATACAAACATTGTATAAGATTCCCCCACTCACATGTCTCCACATGAACAATTTGGATCAAATCATTTGTAACTATTACAAAGTGGGTCGTATCAATAGTGTTACCAGAATAAGGCACCCAACCTTATCCATATACTATGACTTTTTAGGTTATTTCTTGAACACGATCATCTTGTATGTCAACCACATATTGTTTAAGATTACACTAATAACCTTGGATTTTTCATATAATGGATAATATTATATTGCAAATAAAATAATCAAAATTATTATTAAATATTAAATAAATAATTAATTACGAGGCTTAAGGGCATCAATCCCAATAAGGACGACTTGTTAGATTTATCATGTTGTAGTTGGGCCTGAATGTGAAGGGGAGAATAGTGACCGTTAGGGTTCCCAGCGTGTTTAGGGGGTTAGCTTTGAAGGGAACTTCTTATGGCTATATGTAGCTAGTATGCGTAGGGGCCACGATTAAGTGAAGGTCTTGTTTAAGAATGTTGTTGAGTCTATGCTTGAGATTCGTGACTTGTGGTTAGTGGAAAAGGGTCGCGGGGCCTAAGGAATGTTTTGGTGGTTGATGAACTTAATCGTAAGGCTTTGGTTGTCTTGATCTTGTACTTGAACCATGTTTACCGAAGTACGTTTGTTGTTGAATTCGTGTTTACGATTATGCCTAGAATCCATGGGTCGGATTTGTGGGTGAGGTTTATGACCCGTTGAGTGACTAGGTGAGCTGATATACCCTTTGGCGTTTTAAGTATGTTGTGAGGGAGAAAAAAAGGCCATTAGGCTAACATCACTTACCATTTCCTCATATGAGCATGCTTCCCAGGATGTTGTGAGATGTGTTTTGGCATGAGGGTTGTTTTTCCTTTTGCATTCTACTAGCGTAGGGGGTGATTCCCGCACTGTGTTTAGCATGAGGGCTGATTCCCCTTTTGCATTCTGTTAGCTTAGGGGGCTATAACGACCCTAAAAACTGAACCCTCTAAAATGGAAGCACAACTGAGTTACCCCGTTCATGCCCCAAATTTCGACAGCATGACGACGTAACTATAAGAAAACCAAAATTTTACAAGAACCTGAAAGGGATATAAACACTTCTATATTTTAGAAAAACTACTCAACATCCACCAAACTACGAATAACATGCTGAGTTCAACCAATAGACACGAGTACAAGACATTCTACTGAAACACGAAACAAAAGAAATTTAGGATTTACAAATCAACCACACGACAAAGGACAAAGATACAAAATTAGACAATAAACACAAGGACAAAACTTTGGTGGTGTCTCCATAGCCTCGTCAAGTCTTCGCATCCATCACCCTCCTCGTGGTTGTGCCCATCTGCAAAGACATAAATAAAGCAGCAAGAGTGAGTATAAACATACTCAATAAACAGCCCACTTAAGGGTCCAAAGTTCACAACCATACACAGAAAGGCTCTGCCCTAACTCACAGGCTCTTTCTCAAACTCAAACATTCACTTTAGTTAGCTAGTGCCCACTCACCTTACCCCAAGCCCCACCCCTCTCTGGTATAGCCTCGTGCCATACCTGCTAGTCATGTAACCTAGATTGGTCTAATGTAGTGAAGGAAATCAACCTTCACGCCTACAATCTTGGGGGAATCACCCATTTGGCTAGTGTAATGCAATGAAGGAAAGCAACCCTCATGCTTGAAACAGTGGAGAATCGCCCCTAGGCTAGCACATCGAATGAAGGAAAACAACCCTCATTCTAAATACCGTGGGGGAATCGCCCCCTAAGATAGCACAAGCAAAAAGGGAAAGCAACCCTCATACCCATCCTATCTCACAACCTCTTAGGAATACATGCTTGCACGGAGAAAAAGAAAGGGTAGGTGGCACTAGCCTAGCGGACTTTTGTTCATTCGCAACACTCTTGAAACCTCTAGGATAACTCACCATGCCAAAACCACTAATCATATTAGAACCACACCCACAACCTAGCCCGAGGTTCACAAGCACATATAGTGGGGGAATCGCCTCCTAAGCTAGCACACAATATGAAGGAAAGCAACCTTCATGCCGAACACATCTCACAACTTCCTAAGAAGCACGCTTGCTTGGGGAAGAGTAAGTAACGCTAGCCTAACGGACTTTTGCTTAGCCACAATGCACTTAGATCGTCAAGGGATATACCACCCAAGAGATCATAAACTTCACTCTCACCTTGACCCATGGATCTTATGCATAACCGTAAACACGAACTCAACACCATGCATGCTTAGGTAGACAAGGCTCAAATGTAAGTTCGGAGCAAATCATTCACCACCAATGCCCATAAGCATTCACGCAAACATGCTACCTAACCACTCGAGCAAATATGCACCACATATAACCAAACTAAGCATGCCCCATATAAATTCTTCTCATACACGACCTTAACAGGTTAGTCCAATTGGCTATCTACCTTTTAGACTAGCACAAAAGCAACCAACTTCTCCTTCTTCTAGGAAGTTATGAGCGACATAAATCCCTACGCAACTCCTCCAATGCTAATCCCTTAAACCCGCTAGGAACCATAATGGTCACTATTCTCCCATTTACATCCTAGCCCAACTAAAATGTGTTAAGCATAACAAGTCATCTCGAACTATTCTAAACACAAAAACCATAAGCAAGGATCTTGAATTTCGTATGCCCTTAAGGTGTCTAGATTTCCAACCAACCAGCCTAACAAGTTCAGCTTTCTGTACGGAGTCAACCAATTGAGCGTTTCAAGCATATTGTACTAGGACAACATCCAACAATCCCAAACAAGCATTACTTAACCATCTAGTCTAATAGATCAAGCATTCGGGGTTTCACAACTAACCAAACATCTCAGCGAGCTCAACCATTCAGTTTAAGTCAAGCATCCACACATTCACACCTATAGAAAAACCACAACCCTTGTCATTCATGCATTACAGGGCTCAACAAGTTCTTCTAAATTGATTATTTACAGTAATACACACGTGGTTGCGACCCCTATGAATACCATAACAAGGTTCAAGGATATTGCAAACCACTCATTTCAATCATCGAACCCCTTTAAATACCATGCTAAAACATAATAAAGTGAACCCCTACTAGAGCCCTTTACTAAGCCTATCATTCAACGTCAACCAAGATAAACCACATACTAAAGGAATCATACTCGTAAGCACTCAAACATGCACAAATACAAAAATCCATGTCCAAAGCATTAAAGGGCTATCCAATTAGGCTACTTACCTTTTTAAGAAAAAATATACAAACACTTCCAAAGCATCTCAAACTCCCTTTAGAAATCCTTAGCACCTCCTAAAAGAATTACCAAAGAGGACAACAATTAGCATTTGTACACACACCTAAATGTAGCTAGAACTTCCAAAACCATTTGCCAAAAATACTTCCAACAACACTTTAAACTTAGTTCTTTAGGCTACAGAACTTACCCAAATAATTTCAAGCTTCAAGGAAACTTGAAACTCGAATACTTGATCCCAAATCGCTAAACAAAGTCCTAAAAACAATTAGCAAACCATTCTAAATTTCAACCATGAGCCCAAATTTAAAAGGTGATTTAAAATCAAGTTCGACCACGGATCGATTGAAATTTTTTGACAAAAATTGTAGATGGTCGGCGATCGATCATTGATGACTGCTAACGAAGGAGTGCAAGTGCATGTTGTCACAAACAAGTAATATATGGAGTATTCCAATTATCGATCCCAAGGGAACGGTTTAACACACAAAGTCTTTAGTTTACAACACAATTGCTTACAAGTTGTAATCAAAGGTAATTGAGAGAAATAAAGATATTTTGGGGGGTTTTGTACAAAAAAAAATGAAGATAACTGAAAAAGTAGTGAGAAAAACAACGATGAGAAATAGAGGATTCAATTCTGGTTCAACCCTAAGGAACTGCGCCCACCATGCACTAGCAAATTGCTCAACTAAGTCCGGCTATTTCAGAGATTCTGCCTCTTGTGCTCGCATACTGACTCTATCGAGTTCTGTATGGTTCAGACAGAATGCTGCTAAAATGCGCTCGCAACCTACCCTTTTCGACATTTAGCTTAGTAAATCAAGTTCAGCACCTATTCGGCTCCTATTCCAAGAACCCTTAGGTGACTAAGCAATTTAAAACTCATATGCCTATGGCTAAATTCGCTTAGATAATGAAAAATATAATTTTATGATTTTAAAGGTTTTTGTCCTATGTATAGTTACAAAAAGAAAAGTCCTATGTCTAGGTTCTTTTCCTAGATTACTTTTAGGAAAATGCGTGTTGACTCCAACCCTTTCAGTAAAATCTTCACAAACTATGCTAACTCCAATGACCAGTTTAAGCTAACAATGAAACTTAAACTCACTAAAAGTAAACTTAGCTAAATGATGAACAAATTTACAAGAAACATATGGTGGTTGCTTATCTCCTTCTTAGGGTATCCACATTGAATCCTCTCCAAGGAGTTTAGCTATTCATCGGAGAAATAAATACAGTGCAGAAAGTAAAAAGAAAACAAATAGAAGAAAGAACATAATTCATTGAAATAAATAAACTTGAATACACTTTGAAGAATGAATCCAAGAAAGAACAAAAGAACTTAAAACTTGAACTAAGAGAAAAAAAGAAACTTACAAAGCTGGAAATAAAATAAAACAATAAGTATAACTCCTAAAAACTTACAGAACTGAATAGAAAAACCTAAGAACAAAAAGAACCCTAAGATGTTCTTCCTTTCTAACTTGTTCTACATTTTTCAAAGAGAATCAAGTACTTACTCTTCCTTCTTTCGAAGTTGGAGTCCGAATGGAATAGGAACAGAGCTTAGGGGAGACTCGGAGTGGTGACTAAAACTAAAGAGATAACGACAGAAATTTAGGATGAAGAGAATTCCCAACTCCGAGATCCACTTTCAAATGAAGGATTGAGCTGCCTTTTATAGACTTCACGCCTAGGGTTTGCTGTCGAGATCAGTATGGAAAGGTTTTGTCGATCATATCCTTTGATTTTCGGAGATTTGATTGAGAATATTTGATATGATTTGCAAATCTTGCGAATCTTGGAGAATCTGTCGAAAAGGTCTAGATGCGGCCGCATTTGTGGTCGCAATTGTGTTGTTGTCGAAATGGCCTAAATGCGGTCGCATATCTGAGCGCATTTTGGGTATTTCTTGCAATAGTTAGACTTTGGCTTCTACTCTCAAATACTGGCGCATACTGGTCGTATATCTCTTGGATCATCTTTTATTTGCTTCAGTTGCAGCTAGAATGTTGGCACATTTGGGTCATTTTTCAACCTCTACAAAAAATCAACAAAAATTAATAATTTCTTAACAAAAATGACCCTAAATACACCTAAAAACTTATTTTTACAAAATTAAGACTTCAAACACATGCAAAAAAATTTTTTTGCTTAAATTTGCCCTAAATGACATGAAATATAACTTTAAATACTCGATTTCTAAGCAAATAGCTTAATTTTTAGGGCTCAATAACACTCATAAATGAGCGTTATCACAACTCCAAACTTAGCTTATTGCTTGTCCTGAAGCAATTTTAAGCAAAAACAAACAAGCAAACAAGCAACAACATGCATTCTAAGGAAGTTTTGAAAAAATTGTGCCTTTCAAGAGAGATCTCAACTCTTAGTAGTTACACAACCTCAAAGTTTCAGCCCAGGAGACCTTACTTTTTCCTTTTCAAGACAAACCATTCGCATGCAAATCTGCCTACCTTGTTTATCCCACCTAAGACTTCGTCATAAAGTCTAGGGTGATTTCTTTGTCTAGCAAGCTAAGTCTAATTCTTTCTAAGTACAAAAAGACTATAACTTCCCCCAAAATTATTGAATACTATTGCTAGGCTTTTTTCCTTTTTTTTATTAGAGAGTCTTTTTGTCACATTGTACCTTCGCTCCAACTTACTAACACTTTGTGGTGAAAGTAGCTGACTACGAGCACAAGTCACTGCTAAAACTGTTTCCACATACTCACTTCCTAAGTCAACCTTTCATGCAAAGGAAATCATGGGTGTCACGATTGCCCTTGATTACTCGGTTAACTTTAGAAGGAGAAGTATCTTTTTTTTTTTTCTTTTAGAAGAGTCCCTAGCAGTAGTGTAGTACATGATACATCAACATCTTGGCATTACCACTCAAAACTACAATACAACTCACCCCCCAAACTTAAATGGGTCAATTTCCCCATTAACTAAAAACATAAGGTATAAAAGGGGTTGGGGTACAAATTTTCTTGTGACTATATTTGCTAAGCATCGAACTAAACTCTCATAAGCACACTAAGTAGTCTAAACACAAGAAGAATTTAGATTTGAATGGTTTATGAAGAAAAGTGATTGATAAGGTACATGAAACTTAAACCCAAGCTCGCATAAAGTATGTGGAAGTTGAGAGAGCTCTAAGTATCATCATAAAGGACTTTTTAACCAACAACCAAAGAATGTAAATTGAAAACTTGTTTTTGAAATTTTATTTTTATTCATGCATGTGCAAGGTGTAAGGAAAATCATTTAAGCAGAAGGTGTTTTTAACAAAAGCAAACAAACAAAAACAATTCAACCTATACTAGAAAGCATCAAATCTATCCTATATAAGCAAGTAAACTAACCAAGAAGAAAAGCAAGTAAATTAAATATGAAAGCAATAAAGATAGAATAAATAAAGATTATTCTTCTAAGAGGTAGAGGATGAGTCAATTCTCTGTTGGTCCACATGCTCTAAGAGAATAACAAGGAAGTCAGGTAGTGTAGGGGCCTTGCCTTTAGCTAGCTCTGCGAGGACCTTTCAAATGTCATCGTCCCTCTCTCGTGCATAGGCCCAATAAGTCCTGCTCTGCTCCTGAAGTTTGTGTATTTGAGCCTGTATGTCTGCGTGTGGTGGCTCAGATGGTCCTAGAGTGGCTGGTGGAGGAGTAGATGCGGGCAGATAGTGTGAGGGTTGAAGGAGTAGCGGGCTGCTTCTTTGGAGAAGTCAGCTTCTGAGTGTGCAAGGCCTTCAATTTATTGATAGCCATTAGATCCATAGTGGGCTTGCACCGATCAATCTCTTCTCCTTCTTCAGGTTCTAACCTGCCCTCCTACAAAGTTTAGTAATCAAGGTGGGGAAGAAAAGGCATTCCACGTTCCGTCGAGCGCAGGCCACTATCTTTTCCCTCAGGGTCTGGCCTATGTTCAACTCAAGGCCCTTCTTGATGTTTGAAAACACCAAAGTCTGCACTCCATTATGTAAAACTCTCCATTCAGTGCCCTCATGTGCAACGAACTCTAGTGCCTCCTACATCTGCTCATCAATTGGATTGTCAATGGCATCATTATCTACAGGGTTCCTTGAGGAGGGTAACATGTAGATTTGGTTGATATCTAGTGCTGAGTACGACACTGTCCTCCCTCTGAGTTTGATCTCGTTCCTTGTTTCATCCCCCAGGTGGGCATAAAACTCCCGAACTAGTTGCACAGCCGCTTTCTTGGGCTGCTCACAAAATCGCTATCATCCCAACCTATGAATAATATATGTAATGAACTTGGGATGGGGCATGTTTTGTTGGTGAAGCCCTTCTCGCACATGAGCGCTTTGTCCCTCGTGATGGTTTTTCATTTGTTGAGGTCGAATGGGGTAGAGCATTCAGCCACAGGACTCTCTGCAGTGGCGTCTTGGCCTAGGAGCAGTTTGAGGCCTACTTCTTTTCTTCTTCTCAGTCATCTTCTTGGGGGATCTAAGCATATTGCTCTCTGAGATTTCCTGCAAATCATCCTCAGATAGGGGAGCTTCAAATTGCTCTCGGCCTTTTTCTTTTTCATCTCTTTTGGGGCTCTAATCAAGAGTGAGCCCTCTTGTCTCATACTCGAACAAGTTATCAAATTCAGTTTCTCTTTGCCCCTATTCATCAGGATGCGCCCTGGATGCGGTTGCATCGGCAGCATCGCCCTTAGATGGCCTTTGCTGGTCCTTTGGTAGTGGTGGTGGTGTCTGGTCCAAATGCGGTCTGGATGTGGCCGCATCTGCTTCTTGTATAAATTTTTGGTTTGCCGACACATTCTCTTATTCTTCTTCTTTTCTTCTTCTCTCAGCCTCTTCTCGAAGCTTTTCAGCAAGCTCTGCTGCCTTGGCCCTTCAAGCAGCGACCATGACTGCTCACTTAAGTGTGGGGATGTCCTCTTGAGCCACATGTTTGTCAGTTGATGGTGTTTGGGTTGGCTCTACAGTTTCATCTCCTTCTTTAGTTGACGAGATATCCCACCTTGACTTTCTCTTGAGTGTGGAAAGGCTCTTAATCCTGCATTTTTTAGGTGGAGGGATTGAGGTAGATACATGAGTAATGGTAGATGTGACTGACTTGGTTGGAGTGGCGTGAGTTGCTACTGGCATCTCCAAATGCACCGCAAATGCAATCGCATTTCCTCCTTCAGCAGTTGGAGGATCCTCAGTTTGTTGGGTCAAATGCGCCACAGATCCGGGCGAATTTAATATTTCTTCGATAGGGTGGCTTTGGGTGGATGCGCCAGGTTTGCGGGCACATCAAGCTTCCTTGCCTCAGGCTTGGTAGGCTCCTGAGGCTGGGCCAATTGCGCTGCAGATGCGGTCGCAACTGGGCCTTATTTATTTATAGAAATTAATTTTCAAACTTTATGATCTTACATTTAATTAAAATTAATAATGGAATTTTAAAGGTTTTGGAAATTCAAAAAGTTCTGCAACTTCTTGATTTCCTGCATGTATATAGTGATCTATCTTCCACCTTTTTTCTACAACAACAAGAGTTTTCTTCTTACTTTGCCCATTTTTTCGATCTCTCAATTTCTCTTAAAACACAGGTATGATTCCTCCAATAGATTTTTTAGATTATTTTATAATTAATATTAATATTATTATTATTATTCATCGATTTATGATTTTGTTTACCTTCATTTTTGTTTAATTTATAATTGTTTTGCATTACATTTGGAAATTCATGTCAACAAAATGCAATTGTTGTTTTTCTTTTGTATCAAATTGATTCAAAGTTTCACAGAAGAACAAAAGAGGAATTCTTAAAATTTGGAAGAAGAGAGCATCCAAGTTTGTAAGCATCTAACCTTTAAACAATAATTACAAATATTTTTTTTTATCACAGGAATAATTTTTAATTTCGCCATATGACGCTTATGACAACTATTCTAAATATATAGATAGAGATCATAAATATAGTAGAACAATCTTACCTTCAAGATTTTGCATCAAATTCTCAAGTTGCAAGTACTCCATTACTTTAAAAACTTTGTCTTACTACTTCAAGATATTTGAAATAAAATTTTGAAATATTGAGGCTAGGTTTGGTAATAATTTTATTTTTAGTTTTCTACATCCCAAAATTAGGCTTGCATCCTTACCATTTATTTGGTATATTTTTCACTTAAAAACACGTATGATTTGCTTTTTGGAAACCCTTTTTCTTATCAGTTTTAAAAAATTTACATAGATTTTGATAATATTTTTAAAAGGTAAATAACTGAATAAAAAAACAAATGGGTACAATAGTATTTATAATGATAATCTATTATAGAACACATTTTGAACTTCATAAAAATGAAAAACGAAAAATACTATGGTTATCAAATAATGCCAAGAAAATTTGAAATTCAAATTATGAAAAATTACTGAATTAAGTGAAAAAAAAATAGGGGGAAAAACAAAAGATAAATACTAAATAAGCAATGGTAAAAAATTAAGGGAGAAAAAGAAAAATACCCAAACAAAAAAAAAAAACAATGAAATAAATAAATAAACATGGAACTAACATACTCCATTGTCATTTGAATTTAAAAAAAACAATATATTAGTAATAATCCATCATTTCGAACCATCATTTTTACTACTACAAAAGTTATTAATAATAAAATATATATTTCATAGTGGCAATATAAAACTAGGTGAATAATTAACAATACTAAACATGTATTAAGCAAGCAATGAAATTAAAAAAGATCTTATAAAAGAAATTAAATCAATAAAACCAATAAACTCTTAAAACTAACTAAATCATATTATTACAAATTTTGAAGATAATATCCTCCAAAGAAATAAGTATAGTAAGCAATCAAAGAAGAGTAATTTTCTTTTTAATAAATAAACAAATATTAAACCCCATAAATCCATAAACGGGCTTTTAAAAAAAAACTCCTTAAAACTAATAAAATCATAATAATAATTTTAGAACCTCCTAAAACAAGACTATCCAAATCTATAAATATCTTTTTTTTTCTCTATGTTTGTTTGAGATACAAATCTATAAATATCTAATATGTATTTAAATAAAAAAAATAATGTAAAAAATAAATTATTCTTATTTTAAAAATAAAAAGTAATTATTTAACTTTCCAACAACCAAAAAAACCACAATAAATTAATTAAATTAAAAAATAACATTTATATTAATTAATAGGGCATAATTAAATTGGTTCAATTCAATTTTAAGTTAAACTGACCAAACCAATTGGTCTTCTCTCATACTTTTTGAGTTATTTTCTTTCATAAAAGCCTTAAATAGAGAGTTACTACATATTTTTAAAATTGCTAATCAAAATTTTAATTAAAAAAAATGAATATAGTATTCAGTCAAAGGGAGGGTATGGAAAGATAGGAAAATATATTGATAATGAGTAAGTTGAATAGAGTGATATTCTTAAAGAAAAAACCAAAATTTATGAAATTCTTAATTTTGTATTTGGCTTGAAAACATGATTTCATCCCTTAATTAACAAAAAATCAAAGAAAAAATGTTCAAAATAAGTTTTAAAAATATGCATTATGAATAAAATAATAATATGTGTAAATAAAACATAAAGTATAGAAATTTAAATAGAAGTATGCATTTAACCAATTAACATTTTATTTAACTATTCAAATTTTATTGTCTAAAATATAGTTATTTATTAATTTAATAATATTGCTTATAATTAATTTTTCAAATAGAAAAATAATTAAAATATAATCATCACACAAACACATGTTAAAAATTTTTAGTATTAAAAAGCAAGAGTTTTTGAAAAATACTTTTAGACCAAAATATCCTTTTAAATTTTAGTTAATTACATTAATCAAATCATCCTAATCCGATTTGATAATTTTAATAAATAATCTTAATTTGATAAGCAATTTGATTCAAAATCAAATCAAATTTGAATTTGAATCAAATTTCTTCTATAAATTGCATCCAATTATCATACATTTAGTTCTTATATACGCAATTGATCTCCAAAATTCAAAAAACGACAATAAGATAATTTGATTAAACTTATTCTTAATTTGATAATAGATCTAATTTGATTTAAAATCAAATCAAATTAGAATTTCAATCCAAATTCCCTCTATAAATTTCACAAGTCGTCCAATTTTTTTTTTCAGATCTAAAATAGTCATCTTCTCACGTATCTCTCTTTCCTTTTTTTTTAGAAATTTTTTTAGCCCATGTTTTTCTTTCTCTTTTACGTTTTTTTAACACCTAAGCATCTTATTATTTTTTTCTTTTACGTTTTTTATTTTTACACTAAGCATCTTAGTTGATACCACTCAATTTCAATAATTAATTCCACAATGTTGTGTTGTTGTTAGTATTCTTATTTCCAAATCTAAAATAGCCATCTCCTCATGTATCTCTTTATCCTTTCTTTTTTTTTTTTAAGAAATTTTGTTAGCCAACAGTTTTTTCTTTTTCTTTCACATCTTAGTTGATACCACTCAATTTCAATAATTAATTCCACAATGTTGTGTTGTTGTTTGTGCTTTTTTTTTTTTTTTTTTTTTCAGATCTAAAATAGACATCTACTTAGGTATGTCTCTTTCTTCTTTTTTTTTTTTAGAAATTTTGTTAGCCATCGTTTTTTTTTTCTTTCACATTTTCTTTCTTTTTCTCATCATTTTAAAGTCACATATTTAATATATTCATATGTTTTTTTATTTAGGATTTTCTTTAATGAAATTTAGGTTTAGTTGATTGAATGTTATTATTTTATATATTCTTTTTCTCATCATTTTAATTTATTTATAACTAAAATTAATTAGTATTTAATTACCTACTCAATTGCTCAATGTCTCAATTTATTTATTTATAAAGTCAAAAAAATTATTTATTAATTATTTTGATGTGGTATTTATTGGCTATTTATTATGGTTTATATTTTATGAAATTGTTCTATTTAGTTATGGAAAGAAATTAATTTAATCACTTAATCAAGTTTTGTGTTTGATTTTTTAAATATTACTTTTGATTTTAAAATTTTAACTATAATTTAAAAATATTTTTGAAATGTATATATCTATATCTATTACTATATTAAGCAAGAATAACTAAAAAATATTTTTAGACTAAAATACCCCTTTAAATTATAGTTAATTACATCAATCAAATCATCATAATCTGATTTGATAATTTGACTCAAAATGCATATTTGATTTAATTTTGAATTCAAACAACAATAATGAGATAATTTGATTCAAAATGGATTTGAATCAAAATGCTTAATTTGATTAGTAATTTGATTTAAAATAAAATCAAATTTGAATTTGAATCTAAATTCCCTCCATAAATTGCACATCTCCTTGTGGGTAAAATTGGAATAAAGAAGTCAACCCGAATTACAAGGGAATCTTGCTAGATAAGATTATCCTTGTCAAATCCATTTCCTAAATAGAAGGGAAACCTTTTATATCCTTATCTAAAAATGAATATGGAAACAAAAGTCCTATAAATACGTCATTATGACTCAAAGACAATGAGTGAAACTTAACCATCATTCTCTAAATTCTAGTTTGTTACACCTAAATTATCCTTGCTAACGTAAGCATCGAAGCTGGTGTGGAAAATGCCACATCAGTGCCTAGCTTTTTCTCTTTTGCAGGTCACCTCTTTCTCCCAAGAATACAAATTCATCATGGTTGTCATGTAGAGGTCAGGTGAGATTCTCCTGTCCAAAATTTGGCAACAACAGTTGGCGTCGTCTGTGGGTAACGCGAGTGCTCTACCTTGCATACTTGAATTGAGAAAATCAAAAGCTAGGTTGACATTGGGGCTCAGACTGGATCTAAAAAAAAAAACCCTCCAAATGATTTCAAGAATAGCCGGACAAGATTCCGACCAACACGATCACCGTCACACCAAAGTTGGGCTTTGCCAGGGCGACGACATTGATCAATTTCGTTAGACCAACATCAAAGTGCCATTCATCAGGCTGATATTCATCTAGATCTGGCTATTATCATCGTGGCCACCATTGGTCGTTGTAAATCCAAGTTGTTGCTCACTATCAGAAGATTGCCGAAGATGAGTTTCACGAAGAGAATAAGGGACCAAATCTTTAGTCGCAGGAAAAAGAAATTTCATGTGTTCCCGCTAGTACCCTTATTCCATGGTAGTTTTGCTACTAAGACTTTGCTACCCAACAAATTATTTTCAAAATGAATTGTCAAGTTATGGGGCTTTCTCCAAATATCTTCTGCTATAAGATTATGATTAATAATAAGTGCATGTTGGGATTAAAAAGATAGTCCCTGATGCCGTAACCTTGAAGATTCTTCACAAATTAGATTTTGAAAATGATCAGTTTGTTAATTGAGGAGAGTTAGGGGCTTGAAATTTGAAGAAGATAAAGTTCTCGTTAGAGCCACAATTCTTCCTTTGATACGAATGCCATAATTGTCGAGTATTATACAACATTGTCAAGAAGGATCGGTCTCGAAGATCTCTACGAAATTGTAGAATCTCAGAAAGCAAGACATGAGATATGCCTCCCTATTAAACAAAAAGCAAAAGAAGAAAAGAAGCTGGGGGCTCACCAAATCAACATGGCCAAGATTATCCACACCTCTTAATTCAATTCAGAAGGATAATTTTGGAAACTCCATATGGAAGAAGATTGATAAACAGAGGAATTGCAAAGCAAGAACTCCTCAAGATGTCAAAATATGGAAATCGAAGGTTTAAACAATTAAATATGAAAAACGAGACTACGAAGCAAATTTGAAGGAATCAACTTTGAAGGTTTCTGCAAAGTTGCAAAATCACAGATATGTATACTTCAAACTTGAAACTTTATAGTGCAATATTTAAATTCAATAACCAAATTATGCATGTCATAATTATTTTGTTATGATCTTTTGTTTATGTTATAGCATCTTCATGCACTCTACGCATGCTCTCTATATTTTTGAATTATTTCGAAGTATGTTGCTAAATATCAAGAGCTCATTATTGGTCTTCAAATAGCCATAAAAATTGGGGTGACATACGTTGAAATTTATAGAGATTCAAAATTGGTAGTTAATCAATTATTGCTCCAATACGAGGTAAAACACGAAAACCTAATACCTTCAATTACGCTAGGACACTATTGGAAAACTTTGAGTGTGTGACGATAGAGCATGTCCTAAGATTTGTAAATAAAAAAGCCAGATGCTTTGGAAAATCTAGCTACAGCTCTAAGAATTTTAGAAGGCGAAGTTTTAAACATCCCATTTTGTCAAAGATGAATCGTACCACCAACAGAAAATGAATGCCAAGAAACAAATGCAATATCTGCCTATGTAATTGAAGAAGAAGATTGGCGACAACATTTTATAGACTATATACAGCATGGGAAGCTTCCTATTGATATGCGACATAAGACTAAGATACGAAGAAGAGCATCTTGGTTCATTTACTACAAAAATACTCTATATCGTCGGTCGTATGCAGATCTTTTCTTTGATGTTTTGGGAAAGAAGAATCAGCACAAGAATTAGAAGAAGCTCATTCAGGCATTTGTAGAGCTCACCAATCTGGGCCAAAGCTTCATTTGAAGAGGATGGGCTACTACTGGCCTACAATGGTTAACGATTCGATGTAATATGCGAAGAAATGTGAAGCTTGTCAAATTCATGCCAATTTCATACATCAGTCTCTAGAGCCACTTCATCCAATTGTAGCCTTATGGCCGTTTGAAGATTGAAGACTTGACCTTGTTGGCCTTATAACACCTAAATCATCAACAAGGCACTTATATATCATTGCAGGGACAGATTATTTCTCATGATGGGCAGAAGTTGTTGCGTTAAAATAAGCAAAGAAAGAAAACGTAGCAGATTTTGTCGTAACCATCTCATTTATCGATATGGCATTCCCCATCGCATTGTAACAGATAATGCGAGACAATTTTCTAATAGCTTAATAGACAAGTTATGTGAAAAATTGGCTTTAGGTAATATAATTCGTCCATGTACAACATTGCGAGAAATGGCCTAACTGAAGCATATAACAAGACGTTGTGCAACTTATTGAAGAAAGTAGTCTCCAACTCAAAAAGAGACTGGTAAAAAAAAATTGGTGAAGCATTATGGGCATACCGAAACACCTATCGTACTCCAATAGGAGCTACACCTCATTCTCTTGTTTACAGGGTGGAGGATGTTCTCCCTTTATAGAGAGAAATCTCATCATTGAGAATGGCAGTTCAAGAAGGGCTAACTGTCGAAGACAATGCTAAGTTATGTCTGCAAGAGTTAGAAGCATTGTATGAGAAGCGACTGGATGCTCAATAAGCATTAGAATGCTATCAAGCACGTGAAGGTAATAATCAAATTAAACCTACAGCGGAAGCATTTAATCGTCTTTGATTTATTTAGAATTAAACACAAAATTAAGATTAAGCGAACTTACTTGGAGTAAATATGAAGATATTTCTGGGGGGGGGGGGGGTCTTTAATTTTCTTGCTCCAACTCTAACAAGGTTGAAACTCCAATTCCATAGAGCCTACTTGCTATGAATCGAACACATGATCAAAGCTTGTGGGAGCCTCTTGAAACAAAAAGAGAGGAGAATTTCAGAGAAAATTCTACAATTCTCTGTAGGGGAGATATGTTTCTTATGAAGAATACACATAATGACTCACCCCTAGGGTCCTATTTATAGTGGCCTAGGGAATAATATTAAGTAATAAATTTTAAGATCTAATATATTAAAATATATTTATCTAACCAATTTGAATCTTATTCAAACCTTTTAAAATTCTCCTACGACATTTATTTCTTAATTTGAATCTAATTCAAATTTAATAAATATATATATTTTTAATGTATCTTAATACATTAATAATTTCTTTGATATTTAATGTATCATATAGATTAAATATGTTTCCCCTCATTTAATATATCAAATATATTAAATTTGAATTTGAATATTTCAAAATTTTCTCTCAACAACATTGATCCCGATTTGTTCATATGAGTTAATAAGGGGACCTTATGGGCCTACAGATTCTAAGTCCCAATGATACAAAATTAATTAATTAAACTCTTTAATTAATCAATTTTCATTCATTAACTCTAGGGTCACTCCACTATAGACCTAGAGTTGCAGTCTTATGCACTGTAGGATAAGTTATGTTCATGGATATAACTACTACATGCAAGTCGATCATTCACGAGTTGTTCATAATTACAGTTGGGTCAAAAGTTTGTTTTACCTCTATAATTACATCTTGAACCTTAAGTACAACTGATTTTCTAATGAATAATTTGTTTATAGTCCAATCATAAACTAAGTCCCTCTCGGGCCAGTGAGAGGGTGGGACCCCATTGTTCAAGTCCTGAAATCAGCATTTAAGAGAACTACGCATCTACTTACCTTATATAGGAAAGAGTGAATTCCATCTTGTGAGATTATGTTCCCAACTCCCTATTTGGTCAAGTTCCTAAAATGGTAAGCTTATTGAATCGGATACAAAAGCCATTCTCACCAATGAAAATCAAAGGAAAAGCCCTCACAAGCAGGAGATCATAACTCACTCAGGATTAAGATCGAGTCGCATATGATCATCCTGATGAAATATTAATCTTCTAAATTAAGTAATTTATAAAGAGAGATTAAATATTTCGTGGTCCAGTCTTATACAAACTCATTGTATAAGATAGTTTGTATAAGATACCCCCACTCACATGTCTCCACATGAACGATTTGGATCAAATCATCTGTAACGTAACTATTACAAAGTGGGTTGTATCAATAGTGTTACCAGGATTAGGCACCCAATTTTATCCATATACTATGACTCTTTAAGTTATTTCTTGAACATGATCCTCCCGTATGTCAACTGCATACTGTTCAAGATTACACTAATAACCTTGGATTTTTCATATAATGGATATTATTATATTGCAAATAAAATAATCAAAATTATTATTAATTATTAAATAAATTATTAATTATGAGGCTTTAGGGCATAAATACCAACAATCTCCCACTTGCACTAAAGCCAGCGAGACATGTATTCTAGGGCATACTGTATACCCAACATGTTCTCCCACTTGCCCTTGCAAAAATTAGACATGTCTCTTAATCCTAGACATTCTAGGTGACCTTCAAACACTTTAGCCTAGAGGGTCTTTTTATATAGATCCAAACGAATACTATTAAAAGTCATCTTGGTCACTACGATGATGCTTTCTCTCTCTCTCGATATGATTCCCTATACATTGGTGTTTTCTAATTTATTTAATATTAGTCTTTTCACCATCATTATTATAGTAAAGAGTATAGACTAATTCATGTACGAAATATTTTTCAAATCTTCAAGAAACTATTTGAGTCATACAAGTCCTTTTGTTGCTTCATATGCAAAACAATTTAATTTTGTATACCATACTCCACCACCTAGGGTAAAATTTATCTTAACATAGTTTTCCTAAATCTTTGTAAGAGCCAGTGTATCTTGTAAAGATCAAATATTTTACTCCATACACAAAAAATTCTTATTATCCATAGATAATTTGAAAAAATTTTTAATTTTCTACTTAATGGTCATACCATTCGTTTAACTGATATATGTTAACCAACTATATATTAATTGTTAAGTCTCGTTTATGAATTAATTGTCTCCCACTTAGAGTAGATAATTAATCATATGCTCTCAACATTTGAGGTGTCTTAGGATACTCTTCCTTATACATAAATATCAAATATTCGATAACAATTTTGTTGATATAAGATGTTTGAGACAAAGTTAACATTTTGTCCTTAAAATCTCAATTTTAGACATGTAAAATATACCGAGTGATTCCAAATCACTCATTTGGTATTGGTTACTTAGTCAACATTTTATGTTAGATAGACATCTTACATCATTCATATTGAGTAAAATATCATCAACATAAAACATGAGAAAAATCCACTAAGCAATTAATAATTTTTTTGTCTATATTGATAGGAATGAACACTTCATCCCGCAGCGGAAGCATTGGATTGTCTTTGATTTTATTTAAAATTAAACTAAAAATAATATTAATTAAGAAAACTTACTTTTGAGATAAATATGAAGAATATTCTGGAGGATCTTTATCTCTTTCACAAAGTCTTTCTAGCTATGACTTGAACACAAGACTAAGGTTTGTGGGAGCCTCTTGAAAAAAAATCCACAAGGGATTAGAGAGGAAGAGGTCTAGAGAGAATTATCTAATTCTCTCTATTGAGGAGATGTGTGCTATGAAGAATGCACAATGGCTCACCCCTAGGGTCTTATTTATAGTGGTCTAGGGAAAATAATTAAATAATATATTTTAATATCTAATATATTAAAATACATTTATCTAATCAATTTGAATCTTATTCAAACCGTTTAAAATTCTCCTATGACATTTATTTCCTAATTTGAATCCAATTCAAATTTCATAAATATCTTTTATTTAATGTATCTAATATACATTAATTATTTTAATATTTAATGTATCAAATACAATAAATATATTTTCCTCTTTTATAATTAATATATCTGATATATTAAATATTAATTTGAACACTTCAAATTAAATATTAATTTAAACATTTCAAATTTTAATATTTAATGTATCAAATACAATAAATATATTTTCCTCTTTTATATTTAATATTTCTAATATATTAAATATTAATTTGAACATTTCAAATTTTTCTTTCAACTAAATTGATCTTTTTAGTGTTTCTATGAGCTAGCAAGGGGACCTTATGGACCTATAGATTATAAGCTCCAATGATACAAAATTAATTAATTAAACTCTTTAATTAATCAATTTTCATTTATTAACTCTAGAGTCACTCCAATATAGACCTAAAGTTGCACTCTTATGCACTGTAGGACAAGTTGTGTCCATTGATATAATCACTACATGCAAGTCGATCCTTCACGAGTTGTTCGTAATTACAGCTGGGTCAAAAGTTCGTTTTACCCCTATAATTACATCTTGCATCTTAAGTACCACTGATCCTCTAATGAACAATCTGTTTATAATCTAATTATAAACTAAGTCCCTCTCGGGCCAATGAGAGGGTGGGGCCCCATTGTTCAAGTCCTGAAATCAGCACTTAAGGGAACTACTCATCTACTTACCCTATATGGGAAGGAGTGAATTTCATCTTATGAGATTATGTTCTTAGCTCCCTATTTGGTCAAGTCCCCAAAATGGTAGGCATATTGAATGGGCTATAAAAGCCACTCTCACCCATGCAAATCAAAGAACAATCCCTCACAGGCAGGAGCTCATAATTCACTCAGGATTAAGATTGAGTTGCATATGATCATCTTGATGAAATATTAATCTTCTGAATTAACGGATTTATAAAGAGGGATTAAATATTTCGTGGTCCAATCTTATACAAACTCATTGTATAAGATACCCCTACTCACATGTTTCCACATGAATGATTTGGATCAAATAATTTGTAACTATTACAAAGTGGGCCGTATCAATAGTGTTACTAGGATAAGGCACCCAACCTTATCCATATACTATGACTCTTTAGGTTATTTCTTGAACACGATCTTTCTGTATGTCAACCACATATTATTCAAGATTACACTAATAACCTTGGATTTTTCATATAATGGATAATATTATATTCCAAATAAAATAATAAAAATTATTATTAATTATTAAACAATTAATTAATTACGAGGCTTTAGGGCATAAATCCCAACATATACAAGCTTCATTAATATTTATCCAAAGTTATAGATTTTGATACTTTTATCAAGCCTTATTCTCAAAGATCTAATGGTAAAATTAATTTCATAAATGAACCTTTATTATTTTGAAAATCTTTTTGCTTTTGATCTTTGGATATAAACCTCTCTGATTGATTTGTGTAAATGCATTATCTAAGATTTCTTTTCATAAAAGAATTCCAAACATTCATTTTTTATATCTCATATGCAACAATGAATTAAATAATGCTTACATACTCCAGTATGGCAACAAGTGAGAAAGTTTACTTGCAGTCTACTTTCTCCTATTAGGTTTACCATTTGCCATTAGTCTTACTTTGAGGGCAATAAGCCTTCAACTTTGTCATCTAACATGACAACTTGGGCTTCAATTAAGTCCTTGTAAAGGTTGAGTCATCTCATAACTCTCCCACTACGATGAGGCTTATCCAATTCATGACTAGGATCTATTTGACTTTCAAATGTAATTAAATTGTTAACAACTTTTGCTAACTATTTAGTGGCTTCACTTGAAACCAATTTATTAAAACTATCTCACCTTATTAAAGGTTTGTAGTCTTTTATTTGACATTCCTTATAAAAATGATATTTGTCATACAATACCTTATTCATTTTAGGACTAGATAAAAGACCATTTTTACTCCCTAGGGGTGGCCTACACTTAGGCTTATTTTTTAACATATACAAGCTTTTTAGGCTTATTTCAACATGTGAGCTTAACATTCTCAAATGGTGAAGTGTTGTAAACTAGCTTTACTCTTTTATAATCTTAAAATTGTTTCATAGACACTTTTGGAGGGAATCATGTTCACCATGCAATCTCTATTGCATTTCCTAACCAAAGTTTGGTAATGGTGTGTAACTCATTACTAATGTGACCATGTCTAACAAAGTCCAGTTTCTCCCCTTGCAGCACAATTTCACAAAATTATACTAGGTATTAAGATAATTGGGATAAAAACCCATTTTCTATCAGTTAAGCTTAGTACGTAAGGTTCTTGTACTTTCTATTATGATCTGATCATAATATCTTGATAGATTTATGTAATTAATTTTCAACTCTTTAATTAATTATTTTTCATTCATTAACTATAGGTCACTCCATTATAGACTTAGAGTTGCACTTTTATGCACTGTAGGACAAGTTGTGTCCATAAATATAATCATTATATGCAAGTCGATCCTTCACGAGTTGTTCGTAATTACAACTGGGTCAAAAGTCCATTTTACCCCTATAATTACATCTTGCACCTTAAATACCACTGATCCTCTAATGAACAATCTGTTTATAATCTAATAATAAACTAAATCCCTCTCGAGCCAGTGAGAGGGTAGGGCTCCATTGTTCAAGTCCTAAAATCATCACTTAAGGGAACTACTCATCTACTTATCCTGTATGGGAAGGAGTGAATTCCATCTTGTGAGATTATGTTCCCAGCTCCCTATTTGGTCAAGTCTCCAAAATGGTAGACATATTAAATCAGCTACAAAAGCCACTCTCACCCATGCAAATCAAAGGACAAGCCCTCACAGGTAGGAGTTCATAACTCACTTAGGATTAAGATGGAGTCGCATGTAATCATCCTGATGAAATATTAATCTTCTCAATTAACGGATTTATAAAGAAAGATTAAATATCTCATGGTCCAGTCTTACACAAACTGATTGTATAAGATACCCCCACTCACATATCTCCACATGAATGATTTGGATCAAATAATTTGTAACTATTACAAAGTGAGCTGTATCAATAGTGTTACCAGGATAAGGCACCCAACCTTATCCATATATTATGACCCTTTAGGTTATTTCTTGAACATGATCCTCTCGTATGTCAACCACATACTGTTCAAGATTACACTAATAACCTTAGATTTTTCATATAATGGATAATATTATATTGCAAATAAAATAATAAAAATTATTATTAATTATTAAATAAATTATTAATTACAAGACTTTAGGTCATAAATCCCAACAATCTCCCATTTGCACTAAAGCTGGCGAGACATGTTTCCTAGGGCATACTCTATACCCAACGTGTCCTCCCACTTGCCCTAGCAAAGATGACACATATCTCTTAATCTCAGACATTCTAGGTGACTCTCAAACACTTTAGCTTGAAGAGTCTCTTTATATAGATCCAAAGAACCGCCATTAAAAGCCATCTTAGTGACTAGCATGATGCTTTCTTTCTCTCGATATGATTCCCTATACATTGATGTTTTATAATTTCCTTAATATTAGTCTTTGCACAACTATTATCATAATAAAGAGGATAGACGAAATCATATCTAAAACACCTTTTAAATCTTCAAGGAACTATTTGAGTCAAACAAGTCTTTTTGTTGCTTCACAAGTAAAACAACTTAACTTGTATACCATACTCCATCACCTAGGGTAAAATTTATATTTACATAGATTACCTAAATCTTTGTAAGAACTAGTGTATCTTGTAAAGATCAAATCTTTAACTCCATACACAAAAATTTCTCATCATCCATAGATAATTTGAGAAAGTTTTTAATTTTCTACTCAATGGTCATACCATTCATTTAACTGATATATGTTAACCAATTGTATATTAAATGTTCAGTCTCATTTATGGATATCATATACTCTCAACATTTGAGGTGTCTTATGATACACTTCCTTAGACATAAATATCAAATATTTGACAACAATTTTGTCAATATAAGATGTTTGAGACAAAGTTAACATTTTGTCCTTAAAATCTTCATTTTGGACATGTAATATCCTGAGTCATTCCAAATCACTTATTTGTAATTGGTTACTTAATCAGCGTTTTATGTTAGACATCTTACGCCATCATAATGGGTAAAAATATCACCAACATAAAACATGAGAAAAATCTACTAAGCAATTAATGATTTTCTTGTCTATACAAGCTTCATTAATATTTATCCAAAGTCATAGATTTTGATACTTTTATCAAACCTTATATTCACAGATCGAATGGTAAAATTCATTTCATAAATGAATCTTTACTATTTCGCAAACTTTTTGCTTTTGATCTTTGAAAATAAACAAATCTGATTGATTTGTGTAGATGCATTATCTAAGATTTTTTTTCATAAAAGAATTCTAAACATTCATTTTTTTTTATATCACATATACAACAATGAATTAAATAATACTTACAGACTTCAGGTTGGCAACAAGTGAGAAAAGTTACTTGCAATCTACATTCTCCTATTAGGTTTAACCCTTTACCATTAGTCTCACTTTACAAGTAATAAGCCTTCAACTTTGTCATCTAGCATGACAATTTGGGCTTCAATTAAGTCCTTGTAAAGGTTGAGTCATCTCATAACTCTCCCACTACGACGAGGCTTATCCAATTCATGATTAGGATCCATTTGACTTTCAAATGTAATTAAATTGTTAACAACTTTTGTTAACTATTTAGTGGCTTCACTAGGAACCAATTTATTAACACTATCTCACCTTATTAAAGGTTTGTAGTCTTTTATTTGATATTTCTTATAAAAATGATATTTGTCATACAAATACCTTATTCATTTTAGGACTACATAAAAGACCATTTTATACTCCTTAGGGGTGGCCTAATCTTAGGCTTATCTTTGAACATATACAAGCTTTTTAGGTTTGTTTCAGCATGTGAGCTTAACATTCCCAAATGGTGAAGTGTTGTAAACCAATTTTACTACTCTTCTATAGTCTTAAAATTGTCTCGTAGACACTTTTGGAGGGAATCATGTTCACCATGCAATCTCTATTGCATTTCCTAACCAGAGTATGATAATGGTGTGTAACTCATTACTAATGTGACCATGTTTAACAAGGTCCTGTTTCTCCTCTTACAGCACAATTTCACAAAATTGTACTTGGTATTAAGATAATTGGGATAAAAACACATTTTTATCAATTAGTTTTAGTATGTAAGGTTCATGTACTTTCTATTATGATCTGATCATAATATCTTGATAGACTTAATTACATAATCAATTTTTTAACTTTAGTCTTAATTTTCTTGAACTTTTCAAAAATTTAGACTTATGTTGTATTATGTAAAGATACTTGTACCTTGAATGATCATCAACTAGAGTGACGAAATATTTATGACTTTGTTTGACCTTTACATTCACCAGACCACTTGGGTCAGATTGTGTATGCCCAAAGTATTTTTTGGCGTTCTAGCCCTATCTAATAAAGACCCAATGATTATCTTGCATGAAAGGCAAGATCTGCATACATGTAAAGTAATTAACTAGCTTTTTAGAGAATTACCTCTTACTAGTCTTTTCATTCTATTCAAGTTGATGTTAATCAACCTTAACAGCTAAAGTCAAGTATCATCTTTTAGGAGAAAACAATGTCTTTCTATTTTAGATTCTATAATCCTAAATATCTAAGTATTTTGAAGTATAGTATATACCAACATTTTTAGCATATACAATTTTGAAAATATAAACTTTCATACTTCAAAGTAATTCATATTATATGAACATTTTTGTAATAAAGTTCGAGAAATTGAATTTCTCTTATGGTTACTAAAAACACCATATTCAGCATTATGAAACAATTTTTACTTAATGACATCTTAATGTCTCCCACTACACTAACTGAGATAGGCTTCTTGGTGCTAACTTGTAGAAATTATTCTACATGTTAAGTATTTTCCAAGAATTACATATTAAATGTAATGAAGAATAAATCTTGATAGTAGATCTTATATCGACTATCTAGGTGGCATTATTTATATTCCACCAAAAATATAGTAAATCAAATTTACTTTCATTTATATTTTTCTTCCTAGAGGTATTTCAAAAATTCCTCTTATTATGATTGTCCTAGCTAATTTAGGAACTATTTCCTTTTATATAGCTTCAATCATTTGGTTTCTTTACTTGGATTTTCGTAATATTTAGTTTTGAGATCATTTAGACAATTTTCTAAATTTAGTTTATGTTGACTTCAACATCTCATATGTTGTTGTCATTTTCTTTATCTTCTAAACTTGACATCTGACATGTCAACTAGGAGAATACGTACAAGCTATCTCATTTACTTTTGATTCATTAATCATGTGCTTTATGAACAATTCGAATAGCATTAGCAACATGTTTTAAGAACATTTCTCAATAAAGAAAAATTCAAAAATTTACACTACCATTATAGTGTTAATGTTACTTTTTCAAGTAATAAAATTTCTCAATTTTGACTTATCAGTAATAAAATTAAAAATTATGAGAGAAACTGACATAATATTGAAATATATAAAATATATAATTTAACATCATGCAAATAATTATCCATTCAATTTTAGCATAGAAATCAAACAATTTGAAAAATGAACCCTATAAATCATTTCTAATGCTATGGTACTTTAGTGAGTTAGAACAAGTGCCGCCGTAGGGTAGGTCAAGTGTTCATTTACTAAATTGAGACAATCTCAACTAAGTATTATACTAGAATAACTCTTATTCCTATAATATTTAGTTACCATTAGTTTGGTCAAGGACATCATTAACAACCTTAATAAGCCCTTTGTAAGTGTGACTCATCATTTTAGTTCCCGTAGTTTTATCCCAACAAATGCCGTTGTAGGGTAGGTCAAGTATTGGAAATAAAACTACAATCCTATCATTCTCAGGAGTTCACCTTGATATTGACCCATGCAAACACCTTCCATAGGGGGACGGTCCAAAAGCCGCCACGAGGCCCCACATGAATCTCACGATGTGAACCAATGATGGAGACCGTAGGATATGTTGACACATTTCCTTCTCCCACTTACTATTTTGAAATATGGTTTTCTCTTCCTTAGACAAATTAGACTAATCTCATTTATCTAAGTTCCTCAATCTACTTTTCATAACTCTTATGTTGTTAGATTGATTTAAATATGAATTACTAAGTTTTTTTTTAAAAAAAATAATCACATTATGAGCATGCTTAGTGAAAATAAATAAAATTTGACTAATTCACCAATGAACCATTGGAGGTTAGATCCCAGTTAGAGGTGTTTCATTTCGGTCAGCTTAAATACCTCAGTCTAGACAGAACTTTCCATAGACAGAGTTCCCTTATAGTCAATTTTTATTTCAAATTCATTAATCTTTAATTAACTATTAATTATTAGATTAATGAACATAAATATTTTTAATCCTATTAAAATATAATTCACTTGGATAGTCTTAAAAATCCATCATTTTAAACCCTTTAAAACAAATTAAAAGATAATCCTGGATATTTTATTCTAATTCTATTAGAAAAATAGAAGATAAATTAAATTCAAAACTTAAACTATGGATAATCTTGAAATTCTACCATTTTAAACCATTTAAAACTAAATTAAAAGATTATCCTAAATTCTAACAAATAAAGATATATTAAATTCAAAATTTAAACTATTTAAAGCATGAATTCGAAATATCTTTATTTTAAGAAAATCCTAATCTCATTAAGATATATCCTAATTGTATTAGGAAAACTTGGATTTCATTTATGAAAGAAAATATCCTAATTTAAATTTTTTTTGAGAAGAATTTTCCAAATATAACAATTATATTCAAAGATATGAAAAATATAAGCATATTAAGAAAATATCTCAATTCTATTAGGAAACATCCTAATCAAGTTTTCCAATGTAACAATAATATTAAAAAATCAATCTTAATTCTATTAGGAAACAACCTAATCAAAATTTTCAAATATAACAATTATATTCAAAAATAGATAAGATGCATGATCATGCTTAACCTATGGTGAGATTTTAAATTTAAATGACATACTTTATGTAACAATCAAATAATTTAAAACATACATCTCATGCATAATTAAATTAAAAATAGCAAAGTTGACCGGCATGTTTAGCATATCCTAAGAAATTGAAAATAATTTAAATTACAATAATTTAAATCCAAGACATATCTTAGTCTTCAATATCTTCCTTGTTTGGCTATCCAAATTTAGAGTTTATAAACCTAAATCTTGTCTTCCAATTATTGCTCAGCCGCATCAAAAATATAAAAAATAAAAAATAAAAAAGAAATTGTATTACCTTGGTTTCAAACCTTGGACCTAGAGTATAACAACAACCATTCCTTCACCAATGAACCATTGCAGATTCTTGAATAATGTATGAACTTTTTAGTAGAAATATTGACTTCGATTCACATTTTTTTTCTTTTTTCATGAACCTTTTTCACCGTCAACTTCTTCAGCCCATATAATCGAAATTTGCAGCAATCGTAGTCATTCAAGTAAAATACATGAAATCCTAACCCTTATGAATTTTACAATGATCTAATTAAAGCAATAAATCTAATGCCAAAATGCCAAAACAATCAATTTGCAAACCACAATATATCACATATATAATAAATTAAAATACACACCATCACAAAACTTTAATTCTAAATAAAATTCAAAGACCGCTCTGATACTAATTGAAGAAATGAACATTTCACTTAGCAGCAGAAACATTGGACCGTCTTTGATTTTATTTAAAATTAAACTAAAAATTAAGGTTAAGCAAAACATACCTTGAAAATAATATAATGGAGAATATTCTGGCAGATCTTTATCTCTTCCACAAAGTCTTCCTAGCTATGACTCGAACACATGACCAAGGCTTATGGGAGCCTCTTGAAAGAAAATCCACAAGAGATTGGAGAGGAAGAGGTCTAGAGAGAATTATCTAATTCTCTCTATTGAGGAGATGTGTGTTGTGTTTAATGGCTCAACACAAGAGTCCTATTTATAGAGACAATGGGTAAATCTTTTCCAGAATTAAAATATTATATTTTAATATATAATATATTAAAATATATCTCATACTTATTTGAATCTCATTCAAATCTCCTACGATATTTATTTATTTGAATCTTATTCAAATTTTATAAATATCTTTTATTTAATGTATCAAATATACATTAATTATTTTAATATTTAATGTATCAAATACAATAAATATATTTTCCTCTTTTATATTTCATAGATCTCATATATTAAATATTAATTTGAACACTTTAAATTAAATATTAAATTTGAACATTTCAAATTTTAATATTTAATGTATCAAATACAATAAATATATTTTTCTCTTTTATATTTAATATATCTAATATATTAAATATTATTTTGAACACTTCAAATTAATATTAATTTGAACATGTCGAAATTTTCTTTCAACTAAATTTATCTTTTAGTGTTACTATGAGCTAGCAAGGGGACCTTATGGACCTACAGATTATAAGTTTCAATGGTACAAAATTAATTAATTCAAAAGATCGAAATCTTGGAAACTCCTAGAAAGACTCCATGATTTGTCAGACCTCCCTTGGATTATCGGAGGTGATTTCAACGAGATTATGTCTGATTCAGAAAAAGACGGGGGAGCGAGGAAAAATAGAGCTCAGATGGAAGATTTTTGCGACTCCTTAGATCGGTGCAACTTGATCGATGCTGGATTCATAGGACCTCCCTTCACTTGGTATCGTGGTAAGTACAGAAATAATGGCATTAGAGAGAGACTCGATATATTATTTTGGAACCCTCAGTTAAAGGCTATGGCCCAGAAGTTAGTTGTTGAGCACGGGAGATTCCATAACTCTGATCACAGGCTGATAATAGCTTCATTGGAGTTTGAGAGGCAGAATATGTGGGAGGAGAAAAGGAGGAGACCCCTGCGTTTTGAGGAACATTGGGTGGGCTTCGAAGCCTGCACTTCAATCATGAATGAATGCTGGCAAAGCCAGAGATTCTCGAATACAAACCAATTTGTGAAGAATATCAATGTTTGCCTTGGAAGGTTAAAGTGTTGGAATCGTATCAGATTGCAAGGGTCCTTGGGAGAGGCTATTAAAAGGAAAAAATGAGAGATTCAACTTATGGAAAGTTCCCTTGATGTCTCTCCCATTCAGTTGGAGAGAGCCGAAAATGATTTAGAGAACCTTCTTGTTGAAGAAGAGATCTACTGGAAGACTAGGTCGAGGGAAGATTGGCTCAAGTGGGGAGACAGAAATACGAGTTGGTTCCACTACCGGGCGTCCCAAAGAAAGAAAAAGAACACTATAACTAGGATCTGGGACGATTTTGGGCAGGTGATAGATTCTCCTGAGGAAATAGGATTAGTGGCCACACAGTACTACCAAAATTTGTTCACCTCTTCCAATCCGAATATAGAAGCTATGGAAAGATCGACCGAGAATTATAGCACGAGAGTTTCAGTTGAGCAAAATAGGACCTTGTCTCGTCCCTTCACCAAAGAAGAAATAGTGGTGGCTTTGAAAAGCATGAGTCCTAACAAGGCTCCTGGTCCTGATGGAACACAAGCTCTCTTTTACCAGAGGTTTTGGGAAATTATAGGAGATGAGACCTCCAGAATGTGTCTCCGTGTTCTGAATGGGGAGGATGATCTGAGACCGATAAATAAAACTTGGATTACCCTTATTCCAAAAAAGGCTGATTCTAAGCATATGGCTGAATTCAGGCCTATTAGCCTTTGTAACGTTGTGTATAAGATCATAGCTAAAGTGCTGGCTAATAGATTGAAAAGAGTGCTTGGAGACATTATTTCTCCAACTCAGGCAGCTTTCCTTCCAGGTCGTCTAATCTCTGATAATGTCCTGTTGGGGTTCGAGTGCATTCATGCCATTAACAGTAGAAGAAAGGGAGAGAAGGTCTTGTTGCTATGAAACTCGATATGAGTAAAGCCTATGATCGCGTTGAGTGGTCTTTTATAAGGAAATCGATGGAAAAAATGGGATTTGAAGAGTCGTGGATAAACAGAATTATGAGTTGTGTGGAAACGGTTAGCTATTATGCTCTCACCAATGGGATCCCCAATTCTGAGTTCCTTCCCTCCAGAGGTCTTAGACAGGGGGACCCCCTCTCCCCGTATCTTTTCATCATTTGTGCTGAAGCGCTCACAAATTTGTTGAACAGGGAAGTTTCTTTTGGCAATCTTAGTGGTTTTCGTATAAATCCTTACTGCCCTACTCTAACCCATCTCTTCTTTGCAGATGACAGTCTCATCCTGTTTAAGGCGAGGAAGAAGGAGTGCGAGATAATAACGGACGTGTTGAAGACTTACGAAAAAGCTTCAGGGCAGATGATTAACCTGGAGAAGTCCACGTTTATGGCTAGCAAAAATGTGGGTAACGCGGAGACAATTGAACTCAGTAGGATTCTGGGTATCAATCACTCAAGGGATTTGGGGAACTATCTCGGTATGCCTTCACAAGTGGGGAAAAGCAAGTGTAAGGTATTCGGAAGGGTGAAAGAGAGAGTTTGGAAAGTTCTCCAGAATTGGAAGAGCAATCTGTTTTCTCTTGGGGGGAAGGAAGTTTTAATCAAGTCCATAGCTCAAGCCATACCCAACTACACCATGAGTTGCTTTAGGCTCTCGAACAGGATTTGTGAAGATATCAATCGCCTTTGCGCTGGTTTTTGGTGGGGTCATTCGAAAGGTAAGAAAAAGGCTCATTGGGTGAGCTGGAAAACTCTTTGTAGAAGTAAAGATAGAGGAGGGTTGGGCTTTAAGGAGTTCAAAGAGTTTAATCAAGCTCTTCTTGCCAAACAAAGTTGGAGGATCTGTAGAAATCCGGAAGGTTTATTAGCAAAGACTTTCAGAGGGAGATACTTTAGAAATGAGGATTTTCTTAGAGCCCCTCTGGGAAAAAATCCCTCTTTTGCTTGGAGAAGTCTTATATGGGGAAGAGATCTGTTTAAGAAAGGGTATCGTTGGAAAGTGGGGAATGGTAGGCACATTAGATTGGATGAGAACCCTTGGCTTAACAGATCAGGAAATCGTGTCCCATTCCTCGTGAACCATGATTTGTCAGGGCAGTACGTTTGTTCTCTGCTGGATGATAGTGGCCGTTGGAGGGAGGAAGTGGTAAACGAGGCTTTCCACCCTCTGGATGCGGAAATTATTGTCAACCAACCAACGGGAGGTCATAATACAAAGGACGAGATCATTTGGAGTTGTGATTGTAAGGGTAATTTTTCCGTCAAGAGCGCCTACCACTTGGCAATGCAATGGAACAATAATTGCGAAGCTTTTTCGTCTGATAACCAATCCGACAAGCAGAATTGGAAGGGTTTTTGGAAGATCCAAGCTATTCCTAAAATGAAGATCTGCGCTTGGAAGATTATAACGGATAGCATTCCGACCAACGGGAACATAAGGAAAAGAGTTGATGTCTCTGATATCTTATGCGCTTTATGCAGGAAAAAGGAGGAGACCACAACACACCTGTTTTGGGACTGTAAGTATGCTAAAAAGGTTTGGTTAAGTTACATTCCTAACTCATTTGCCGTTTACAATTTATGCAGGTTCAACTGGAAAGCTATCAATTATTGGGATTGGATGTTTGAAAATCTAACAGAAGATGAAATTAGAGCAGCTATTCCGATTCTATGAAGTATATGGTCCTATAGAAATACCATCAATTCCAGGCCTTTGAGAGGAAGCTTAGCAAATCCTGTTGATCTCAGCAAATGGATTAGTAGATACCTGATTGAAAATCGTGCGGGGGATAAAAATCTCTGTCTGCCCAGATTGAAGGCAATGGTGAGTCTCGAATCTTGGAGGCCTCCGCCGAAATCTGCTTGGAAGTTGAATTCGGATGCTTCCTGGAGCCAAACTGAAGGGACCGGAGGTCTGGGCTGGATTGTTTCTGGTGCGGATGGCCAAGTGATCTGTGTCGGAAGCAAGCTTATCAGAAAGGGTCAGTCGATTAAATTCCTTGAAGCTCTGGCTATTTACGAAGGTCTCCTCTTTCTTCAACACAGTTATCTTAGGCCCTTACCTCGGATTGTTGTTGAAACTGACTCCTTAGAGGTAGCGAAGCTGTTAAATCGGGAAGTTGAAGACTTTACCGAGATCCAATCGGTTATTGATGAAATTTGGCTCTTATCCTTGCCAACCAGTGCTGTTTCCTTCACTCACTGCAGAAGGAATCAAAATGAGAAGGCTCATTGTCTAGCGCGTGTTGCTGGTTGAAGGACGGGTTTAGTCTCGCCGGAGGTTTTGGGTTTTTTGGAAAACCTTCTGGTTTTCGGTAGGGAAGAGGATTGCCTCGTTTGGGTGTGTAATTTTGGAATGCTTAGGGGTCTCCGTGGTTAACGAGAACCCCTGTTTGTTTCTGTTGTGGTGTTTAATGAATTCCCCTTTTCAAAAAAAAAAAAAAAAAATTAAACTCTTTAATTAATTAATTTTCATTCATTAACTATAGGTCACTCCACTATAGACCTAGAGTTGCACTCTTATGCACTGTAGGACAAGTTGTGTCCATAGATATAATCATTACATGTAAGTCGATCCTTCACGAGTTATTCGTAATTACAACTGGATCAAAAGTCCGTTTTACCCCTATAATTACATCTTGCACCTTAAGTACCATTGATCCTCTAATGAACAATCTATTTATAATCTAATTATAAACTAAGTCCCTCTCAGGCCAGTGAGAGGGTGGGACCCCATTGTTCAAGTCCTAAAATTAGCACTTAAGAGAACTACTCATCTACTTACCCTATATGGGAAGGAGTGAATTTCATCTTGTGAGATTATGTTCCCAGCTCCCTATTTGGTCAAGTCCCCAAAATGGTAGGCATATTGAATCAGCTACAAAAGCCACTCTCACCCATGCAAATCAAAGGACAAGCCCTCACAGGTAGGAGTTCATAACTCACTCAGGATTAAGATTGAGTCGCACATGATCATCATGATGAAATATTAATCTTCTCAATTAACGAATTTATAAAGAGAGATTAAATATCTCGTGGTCCAGTCTTACACAAACTCATTGTATAAGATACTCCCACTCACATGTCTCCACATGAATGATTTGGATTAAATCATTTGTAACTATTACAAAATGGGTCGTATCAATAGTGTTACTAGGATAAGGCACCCAACCTTATCCATATATTATGACCCTTTAGGTTATTTCTTAAACATGACCCTCTCGTATGTCAACCACATACTGTTCAAAATTACACTAATAACCTTGGATTTTTCATATAATGGATAAGATTATATTGCAAATAAAATAATCAAAATTATTATTAATTATTAAATAAATCATTAATTACGAAGCTTTAGGGCATAAATCCCAATGGAATGATCATCAATTAGAGTGATAAAATATTCATGACTTTATTTAGCCTTTACATTCACCAGACCACTTGGGTTAGAATGTGTAAGCCCTAAGTATTCTTCGGTCTTGTAGCCTAATGTAATAAAGACTCAATGATTATCTTACATGAAAGTTAGATCTACAGACAGGTAAAGTAATTAACTAACTTTTTAGAGAATTACCTCTTACTAGTCTTTTCATTCTATTCAAGTTGATGATAATCAACCTTAACTGCCAAAGTCAAGTATCATCTTTTAGGAGAAAACAATGTCTTTCTATTCTAAATTCTATAATATCTTAGGGACTAGCAAGTGGACGGGTCAAGTTTTAATATAGTGAAATAGAGTACAAGTGTCCTCCACAGGATTGAGTTATTTAATTCAATTAATTACCACAAATTTAACCATCCAATTTTATTTAGAGATAAAAATCAAATGATAAGTGAAAATGTGTGAAACTAAAACAAGATAAAAATTGAGACAATCAGGAGAAATAATATCTTAGGGACTAGACTCCACCTATCAAGCTAACAATCTAATCGAATGAATGATAAACTAATGTATTTCCATGTCATAAATCAAGAAATTCAAATAACAACTGGCCCTATCAAGACAATTGAATCTCATGTACAAATTATAAGACAAACATATCTGTCTAGCCTTTAATAAGCATGCACGACATTATAAACAATTCCTTTAATAATTTATAGTAGAACTCTAGTCACTTTCATGCTTCGGTAACTACTAGTCATGCAATCAGAGTCAAATCTAAATTATTCTTTTTCAAGCATAGATTCAGATTAATCAAGACAAATAAACTTTGATCAAGAGTTCATAGGCATTAATAAAACGATTGCACGAATAGAAAGAAATACAATAGTTCAAATCATTCACATCAACAAATTATTTGGCCTAATGGTTCCATCTAGCCCTAAGAAAACAAATTTAGCTACTCATAGTCACTATAACACTCCTAAACTTGCATACAAAGCCATAACATAAAATATTAAGAAAAAGGGAACGAGAAAGAACTAATATGTCGTATGAAGCTCCGTTCCCGTTGCAATATCATGATCTCGAGCGTTAAAACTCTTCCAGTTGCTCCAAACTATCTCCTTTCACTTCCCTTAAACTCCATTTTCGAAAATAGCTAAGTCTCTCCCAATTGGCCTCCCCAAATTGCAGCTCAAAATATGATATTTATAAAAATCGGGACAGCATTGAGACGCTGTGGACAGCGTCTCAACGCTATACCCTAATGCTCGAATTAATTAAGGAAAATCGGTAACGTTGAGAAGCTGTGGATAGCATCTCAACCCTACAGACGGAAAAACAAGTGCGCGGTCCTCTTCAACGTTGAGACGCTTTGGACAGCGTCTCAATGCTGTCCTCACAGCATGACTGGTTGCATCATGGCAGCGTTGAGACGCTGCTGAACAGCGTCTCAACGCTACCCCCTCGGGTATCAATGCTGCATTTTCTTCCTCTTTTCCTTAGATTTCCAATTCTTGCTCAAATTGCCTCATTTTTGCACTGTGGTTGCCTTCATCTCTAATTCCTCATTCAGCAGCATCTCAACACTGCCCCCTCGGGTCTCAATTCTGCATTTTCTTCCTCATTTTCCTTAGATTTCCAATTCTTGCCCAAATTGCCTCATTTTTGCACTGTGGTTGCCTTCATCTCTGATTCCTCATTCAAATGCTTAATTCCTGCAAAATAAACAGATACAACGTGAAAATACCCAACAAAATATCAAAATAGCCATAGTTAAACTACAAAAATAGCTCACAAAAGTGTGTTATCAAATACCCCCAAACTTAACTAATTGTTAGTCCTCGAGCAAAACAATTGGGCACAACCTCTCTTGACTAATTATATTGGAGCTACTAACAACTAAAGCCTCAGAGATTCTGCAAAATAGAGTATTCACGTAAAATCAAGGTTTATGATTGAAATCTATCATCAAGAAGCTTTAAATTAATTCTATCATTCCTTACGTGTGTGTGTGTTAGCCTTTCCTAATTTGGTTTTTATAAGCCTAAACTTGCTTTATGCAATCCTCAACTCATCTTCCCTTTACTCTGGCATAAGTTCTAATTCTCGAGTTTCCCTACAATCAAGGTCAGTAATGTGCCACTAAGGTGCCTAGAATTAAGGTGAAACTCCCCAAAACTTGAATTTTTCTTTATTAGGTGGACACTAGCTTTCCAATATCCACTGTAGGGACCCATACCTATGGCACTTTTACTCACAGGCAGTCCTAACTGGTCACAGCAGAGGTAGCTCTTTTTGTCCTTAAGAGTGAAAACAACGAGGTGATTGATTGATTGATTTTTTTTTTCAATGAAATGAAGCAACACAATTAGACATTATTTTTTTTTTCGAAATGTACATTACAACCCATCTTGCAAGTTAACAATTGAATCAGTTCTATATCCTTTCTAGGTGACAACAAGCATCTAGACCACATAACTCAAATCTAAGCCTTAAAAACTATGACCAGGAAGGCTACTTGCTCTAAATTTGTAAGGAACTCAAAGAATAAGTTTACTTCTAACTTGAATCCAGAATTTAGTTACATAACTTGAACGAATGTGATTACTCGTAATTCAGAATCAAATGTCCTCATAGACTATCATAGTTGACAAGCACGAGAGCATATTACATAATTTTCAAATCAGCTCAACATAATATCAAGAGATCAAAAGAAAGGCTAAGTGAGATTAGGTGCTTGTTGCATAAGTGTGCCATGCGAGATTAAGTGCCAACTAAATATGATAAACAACCAAATATGATAAACACCCCCAAACTTTAAAGTGTGCATTGTTCTCAATGGAAACAGGAAAGAACATAACATACAGAAGGACAATAAAGAAAATAACAGAAAAAATGTGGATGAACCGAGATTGGCCTGAACTCCAAATGATGGCCTCAGTCCTCGTCAGAGGAGGCATGAGGAGGCATGGGCGGGGAAAAAGAGGCATCGGTACCAGCCAAATGATGCCTACACTTTTAAAGATGCTGGTGGTAGGCCTCGTTGTGCCGCTGATGGGGATGAGCTCGACGTTCTTGCCTGCGATCATGAAGCTTGTGCTGACGAAGTCTCTCCTCTAATGCAGTCACTGCGGTGTATAAGCTCGGCAAGTCATGCTGGGCTGGTGGGTGGTGGGGTTCAGGCAGATCATCCTCGTAATGCTCACTCACCTCCTCTTGGTGATCTTCTGTTGCCCCGTGTTATTGGTCTTCGTCAGCAAACCCGATGTCCCATCCTCGAAGCCCCATGATGAAAATTTTGTCCATGCATGCTTTGGGGTGAATCAACTCCTCGTCGAGGGTCCAAGCGACCCCAGCATTGTAGCACAGGGCGGTGATCAGAGAAGCATGGCTAAGTCCACCGATAGTGCTGCCCCGTCGGATATGGCATATCGAGTGGAAAATAACTTTCCCAATGTCAATGGACCTCCCTGTGGCTATAGAAAATAGGAGGATGGCCCTTTCCTTTGTAATGTCACTCATATGTGCTACTGGCTGTAATTTAGCACAGATAAAATTGTGCCAAACTCGGTTGGTCACAGTGAGGTCTGAGGTCTTAAATTTTATAACCTCACCACGATGAGTCGTCCACGTAGCGCGAGGTCAGCCTGTTGATTATGGAGGAATCGAACGAGATTTGGCAACCTCTCACAAAGAATTGAGATTCATCTACGAGCATATTAGCATAGAATTCTTTGACCACTGCTACTACACCAGCTTCAGGTTGCTGGATCAACAACTCCTAGTCTCATTGAATGATTGAGTGATGTAGTTGACAGTGATGGGAGTCGTCAGGAGTGATACCACATTTAGGAATTACGGATCAAGAAATCACATAACTGTGATAGCGCTGGGCAGCTTCTTGATCCCTGAATCTGTTAGCATCAAAGTATTGGCACGAAGAGGAGGTAGACGAAGCTCGGGCCCTCTTTGAATTCATGATGAACAAGAAGAAACTCGTTGGAGTTGAGTCTCAGATGGAAGCCGTAATACCCACGGATTTGTGCAAAGGTGCACCTCCAAATGTTGCAAAATCTGAAAAAGAAGGGGATTAGAGGGGAATATATGGGTGGGTAATTGTGAAATTGGGGAAGAATGGTAAGAAATTGTAAGATTTGTGAGGGAGAAGAAAGGAAAAAGGGGGGGGGGCGAAAGCTAGGGCTCGAAAATAGCCCCCCCTTCGCTTGAAAAACTGGGATTTAAAATCCTATATTTCGTGACAACGTCTCAATGCTGTCCTTGCGGATGTTCAGTCTGTATTGTAGCGTTTCGACGCTACACAGTAGTGTCTCCATGCTACGATTTACACTTTTTAAAAAAAAAAAAAAAACAAACACCTAAAACACAAAAGTTAGTAAAAACAAAAATTAATAATAATAAGTAAAAAAAATCATAAAAAAATAAAAGGAATTAAATAAATAATACCAAAATAGATAAATAAATTGATTAAAATAAAAAAATGCAGAAAGGAGGAATGAGAAATTGGGTTGCCTCCCAATAACCGCTTTGTTTAACGTCCTTAGCTAAACAACTCGTGTGCATCATTTGGGCTCATTCAGTAAGATGTTCTCCAACCGTCGTTCCTCATCACCACAATAGTGTTTCACACGTTGGCCATTTACTTTGAATGATCATCCATCAGTGGCTTGTAGCTCTATGGTTCCGTGTGGGAATACTTAAGTGCTTCATCTAATTTCAGATCCCAATCCTTTCTATTAGTTTGAACTGTTTTCTCCAAAATTTGCTTGATCTCCCTGTTTGAAATCTCCGCTTGGCCATTTGTTTGTGGATGATATGCTAGAGAAATTTTGTGCTTAACCCCATACCTAGCAAGCATAGAATCAAACAGTCACTACAAGAAAATCGGTCTCTCCCGACGATATTTATCCCGACGCCCGTAAAGGCTTCGAGATAAGCCAGCTCTCTCGATGCGATAAAGTTGCTTCGACAAAACATAAGATCTCCCGACGCCATTATGGAACAGCGTCGAGATAAGCTCATATTATGCAGGGAAGGGCAGCGGGAGGCCCATTATAAGGAGCCTCTACCGACGTGGTGATAGACAGCGTGGGGATAAGTAGCCTCTCCCGATGCCATTATTGAGGTGTCGGGAGAGGCTCTTAAAAAACCCTAAGATTTTCTCTAATCAAATTGTGCGCAGCCCTTATCGCATATCCAAAAATCTTCTCCCTTGTTCTCTTTTCTCACTAATTTTCGCAGCTTTTCTCGTCATCTCCATTTGCCATAGCCATCGTCTCACCATTTTCGTTTTCCATAGCCACCGTCTCACCATTGTCGTGCATTTGCCGCCGTTTCGCCGTTGCTGTGCATCTCCCTCAAGACGTTGCCACCGCCGTCTCCCTCAACCGTACGCCGCTTATCTCTCTTCCATTGTTGGTAGGTTCCTCTCTCTTTCTCTTCATTTTGAAATTTCTATTTTTCTTTTATCCTTCTTTCTCTTCTATTTTCTTCTACTAATGGATTAGCTTGTAACTGGATTTCGTAGCTCCCTAAAGTATCCCATGGAAATTGAGCATTTCTTGTTGATACACTGGCAGATTTTTACTCGTTTTTTGTTTCTTCTTCTGGAAAGATTTAGTTCAATTGATGAGTTTTTGTTGTAATGAAGTTCGCCTCAAGAAATTTAGTTTTTTGCTATGGTTTCATTACGAAAATCTCTTGAGTGCTATTTCTGTTGAAACTTGATACATTTTTTAATTGTTTTTGTGGTTAATTTATGTACTTTTGATATTCTAGGTCTATAATTGTGAATAGACTTTGTCTAAGATGATTATAATATGTAGAAATTATGCTCTGGCCGATAGGTGAGAGGCTTATAGAAGCGAAAGATATACCATCAAAACAAGCAGAGGCTATAATTGCTGGCATTACTGAAGTTTTGAACAATAGCTTAGAAAATGTAAATTCATTTATTGGTCTCATTGTCTTTAATTCTAATTTATATTCGTTCCTTCACATAATCTATTAGTAAAATGACATGAAGGATGAGAACAAAGGTGGTTTGGTTCAGAATGCCAAGGTTGGTTCATCCTTCCTTCATGATTTGGCTTAATGAAGCGAATTTAACTTTGATGAAACCTTAAACTTAATAAATAAACAATAAGATGAATGAGATTTTGATTGGTTGTGTTTTCATTTTTTAGTTATGAATGTTGAGATTATTCTTGTAGGATTATTGATTGATATAGGATTATTGAATGTTGAGATGATTTGTAGGTATGTTTACATTTTTCATCGTCGGATATGCACAGTTCTATAGTTTGATTTTGAGTTTCTTATTGATGATTGAATTTTATATGATTTATAACTTGTTTTGTAATAAAAATTCCTAATCTAGGTTTCAAAGATGTACTAAATTTAAGGTTAAAAAACAAGTAATGGTCCTCGCCGTGAGCTCCTCGCTAATAACTTAAAAGCTTATTTTCTTCTTCGACCTCCTCTTTGCGCCATGATATTTTCCATTCATTCGTCTTTTCTTTTTTTCTTCTTCAATCTTCTCTTTGTGCCGTGATTTTGATTTCTTTATGGTAATTGATTATTAGCTGCTGGTTGTTTGAGATTGCTTTTCAGGCCTAAATTTTGAGTACAAAGCCATTAACCTACTAAAGGGAGCGCAATTCACTCCCGGTAATCAATTCTTCTTTTGGTTTTAATTAAGACAGGTTGAAATTGTATTCTCTAGGAAGTTGAACATGCATTCTTTTGGAATTTAGTTGATTTAGTGCCCTTTTCTGCGCCAAGTGTCACGGTCATGCTTGTCCAGGGTGTGTTGCCCGTGGCCGCATGCCCATCTCAACCCCTTTTGGCCATGCTTTCATCTTATGTCTTTAGTTTAGCTTTGTTCTTTACTTTACTTGTAAATTTGTTAGTGTATGACTCCTCGCCCACTTTCATGTTCAAGCCTGTCAAAGGCATAAATCCTAGAATGTACTATAGGGGGGTATGACTAGTTGTCCAACCTTCCTACCCGGAGTTATATGTTATTAAGCTGTTGTCCCTTTCTTGCTTTCTAGTGTATAACAATATTCTTTCCAAATCTTTTCATGTAATTTCTTTCAAACGCTTTATGAAACATTTTCTCTCGAGACCCGAGGGGAGGCTAGACCATATACGAAAGTAGTCTGCAACTTCCGTTTTTCGTACGGCTGACTTGCTCGCCAGGTTAGAGCAAGTGCTGCACAATCGTTGTCCCGTGCGAAAGAGTGCGATTGTGACAAGTGGTATCAGAGCCTAGTTAGCTCCTCGGATTGAAAAGTTGCGATCATGTCCTCGACAGAAAAGTTGGGCAAGGCCCATGTCGACCGATTGACTGAGATAGAAGAGCAAATGCTCTTCCTAATAGAAGTCTCTGATAGTGTTCGATTCTTGGAATCTTTCCTGGATGAGATTGCCACCAAGGTCGACAAGATTGATGCGGTAGCTGGTCGTTTAGATGGGATGCCCGTCAGAGAATTGATGGTGAGGGTTGAGGCCCTGGAAGATAGAGCCACAAGACCTGTTGGCTTCGAGCATGGGGATAGCTCGTCGGGCTCTGTTGCCCATTTAGAGGAGCGCGTCGAGGGTCTAGACAGCGCACAGAAAGCAATAGTTTAGATGGTGTCTGACCTTTCCGTAGATGTTAGAGCTGCCATCAATGTTGTGAGGGCAGAAGTGGTGGATTTGAGCGCCATAGTGAATCTCACCATGAGAGCGGTGGGAAATCAAGCCCTAACTGGGGCGTAGTCCAGCTGAATAAGGTGAAAGTACCTGAATCGAAGCCCTTCTGTAGGGCTCGTGATGCAAAAGCCTTTGAGAACTTCATATTTGACATGGAGCAATACTTCAAGGCCACAAGTACGACATCTGAAGATTAGAAAGTTACCTTGGCGACGATGCATCTAGTGGATGACGCCAAGCTATGGTGGAGATCCCGATATATGGACATCCAAGAAGGACGATGTACCATCGATACATGGGAAATATTGAAACAAGAATTGCGCTCTAAGTTCTTCCAAGAAAATGTTGAAATATTGGCAAGGCGCAAGTTGCGAGAATTAAAACACACTGGGACAATTCGAGAGTATGTGAAGCAGTTTGCGGGGTTAATGTTGGACATTCGAGACATGTCAGAGAAGGACAAGGTCTTCTGCTTCGTTGAAGGGTTGCAATCATGGGCCAAGTCCAAACTTTATGAACAGAGAGTACAATGCTTGTCAGAAGCCTATGCAGCTGCAGAACGCTTGTTCGATCTCACCACCAAAGTAAGCCACGAACAATGTCAAGATGTGAGACGAAGCCAATCTTCCCCAAGTAGAGAGAATAGAAATTCTCGACCTAACTCTCCAAAGAGTGGGGGAGGAGACCAAGTTACAAGTGAGGGAAGAGACAATAGATCATTCCAACAGAGGAATGGAAATTCGTGGCGAGGGCCACATTATCAGAATAACTACAAACCAAGGCCTTTATCCTGCTTCATATGCAAAGGGGCCCATCGAGTGTCTGAATGCCCAAATCGAGCAGCCCTCTATGCTTTCCAAGCCTCGTTGGCAAGTACATCAGGAACCAAGGGCGAAACCTCTGAAGAAGATGGGGGCGACACTCGAATTGGAGCCTTGAAATATTTATCGGGCTTGCAGAAGAAGGTGGAGGGAAGTAAAGGATCCACTCCACGTGGTCTCATATACGTCGACGCATGGATAAATCATAAACCAGCGAAGAATACCATGGTCGACTCGGGAGCAACCCACAACTTTATAACATAAGTAGAAGCACGTCGATTGAACCTACGTTGGGTTAGAGATGTTGGAAAAATCAAAGCTGTAAATTCAGCAACCTTACTCGTTTTGGGTGTTGCACGAAGAGTGCCAGTGAAGTTAGATGCTTGGAGTGGTTAAGCAGACTTTGTGGTCGTCAAGATGGACGACTTCGACATTGTCTTGGGGATGGAATTTCTCCTCGAACACAAGGTAATATCGATGCTGCTGGCAAAGAGTTTAGTGATCACGGGGTCCAAACCCACCGTGGTCCATGCCGAGTTGAGACAGCCAAATGAGGTGAAATTGTTATCCGCCCTCCAGGTGAATAAAAGCCAAGGCAAACGTTGCAACGTCAGGGGCCATGTGGATGATCAATTTTGCTATCCTCCCATGGAGTGGAGGCCAAAGCCAGAAGTTACTCGGAAGTGTGCAAAGGAAGTACCAATGAGCACAAGGGAATGGGTCGAACATAAGTGATATAATTCTAAGAGAAGGCAAGAAGTGTCGATTCCATCGATCACCCTGAAGAATGCTTTTGAGGCGCTGGCTGAGAAAATGCCTCAAGTCAATCAAAGTGAAAGTATGAAAAAGTTCTTGGAAGACTGAAAGAGAAGCCAAGAGTCAGAGGTCCGCTGGGACCGCTTGAAGACCTAAAGACAAGATGCTCGTACGACTACTGAGTTCGAGCAGAGTCGGTTGATGAGGACGTCAACCATTTAAGTGGGGGAGAATGTCATAGTCATGCTTGTCCAGGGCGTGTTGCCTGTGGCCGCATGCCCATCTCAACTCCTTTTAGCCGTGCTTTCATCTTATGTCTTTAGTTTAGCTTTGTTCTTTACTTTACTTGTAAATTTGTTAGTGTATGACTCCTCGCCCACTTTCATGTTCAAGCCTGTCAAAGGCATGAATCCTAGAATGTACTATAGGGGGGTATGACTAGTTGTCCAACCTTCCTACCCGGAGTTATATGCTATTAAGTCGTTGTTGTCCCTTTCTTGCTTTCTAGTGTATAACAATATGCTTTCCAAATCTTTTCATGTAATTTCTTTCAAACGCTTTATAAAATATTTTATCTCGAGACCCGAGGGGAGGCTAGACCATATACGGAAGTAGTCTGCATCTTCCGTTTTTCGTACGGCTGACTTGCTCGCCAGGTTAGAGCAAGTGTCGCACAATCGTTGTCCCGTGCGAAAGAGTGCGATTGTGACACCAAGCTCCTTCTTTGCGGATAGGTTGTTGCCGCCTTGTCGTTGCCTCCAAATCAAACTTCCTCCAAGTTTTTCTCCTCCTTCAATCCGATCCAGGTATGGTTTCTGTTTTCCTAAATCTTTTCCCATTTTCACTTCATATTTCTTTCGAATTTCGTGAAATTTTTTTAATTTGAATTTAAATTTCGTTCTCTGTTTTTTTTTTAAAAAAACAATTTGTAATGCGAAGAACCCTTCAGTAAAATCAAATCAACTTTTGATCCCTTATTATTCAGCATAAACCATAATAAAATCCTGAATTATAGCATTTGGTTAATAGGTAATTAGTTAGAATTGAGTCAATGTCCAGTTTATTTGTTTAATTAAAGAAGGAAATAATTGATGGAGTCTAAAGTTAACGAGGAGTCAAGGAGGCAACACTTGGTGGGATCTAAAGCTGGTTTTTTATAACGGAAACAAAGATAAATAGATGGAACTTAAAGTCAGATTCTAGAATTGAGTTGCTAGTTATAAAAGTAGCAATGATTGGTCGCCATTTTGAACTACGCTTTGGTCTTAAAAAAGCATTAAAAGATGCAGAATTGACTTAGTGGATTTTGTGCAAGTTTGTCGTTGGTGTCTTTAAATCTTTTAATATAGGAGGATAATTAGAGATTTTTTTTTTGACATATTTATTCTTTATAGAATTTTAAAACTTTCAACCCATCCCTAATAAGTAATAATAATAGTTAATAGGTTAAATTACAAATTTAGTCCTTGAACTTTGACATTTGTGTCTATTTGATCTATTAATGTTTATATAAATTTATTCTTTTAAGTTAAACTATGACTATGATCGCTATTAACTTAATTAATCTATCTATTAATTATGTATTTTATTGGTTGGTTGAATTTGGTGGGAGGATGTTAATTTATCTATTAATTATGTATTATCTGAAGATGCCCTTCACCAAAGAACATACATGAAATAAAAGAAAATAACATTAAGGCATGGAAATGACATTATCTTCCCATAATCATCTCTTATCTTACTGTCCTTTGTTGTTTGTGTTAGGGGTGATACTAATAACCAAAAACCAACTATACTGAACCGAACCAAACCGATCCAGTGGTTTGGTTCGATTTTTTAGCAAAAAACTGGACATCTTGGTTTCTATTTGAAAAAAATTGAAAATTATTGGTTCGGTTCGAGTTTCGTTTGAAAAATCGAACCGAGGTATATATGTACCTAAAAACAGCCCTAAAATCCCTATCCATCACTCATTCACGCTGCTTCTTCGTCGTAAATCTCCTCTCTCACTCTCAAATGGACAAACGACAGTCGTTCTTCGACTCCTTAGGCCTCTGCTATCCACCATTTTCAAATGACTCTCCGGCGAGCTCTAGCCAATCTACAGCCACTCTTCGAATCCCTAACCATCTGATGAGTCCTCTTCTCCTCTAACCTCTCCCATCGACTTTGAGCATCGACTCTCCACCGCCAATAGTCAACTCCCTCACGCCACCGCCAATAGTCTCATTCACCTTAGTTTCTGTTTGGACTTGTAACCCATAATTCCACCACCCCACTTCTTTATGTATACTTGTGATAGCGCACAAAGTGAGCTATTTTTAAAACTTAATTGATAGTTATTAGACACAATGTTGAAAGTTAAGCACCTATACTTAACACAACCTTTATTTTCTAATTATACAGGTTTGATCTTTTCATGAATCAGGAGGTTTGATCTTTTCATGAATCAGGAGTTGGTTTGAGTGGTATACAATTAAGAATGAATAAAGAGTGGATTAAACTTAGGGATAAGTTCTCAATTGAGTACAGGGAAGGAGTAGCACAGTTCATGGAAATGGCAAAGTTTCATGCTAATGATTCGAAAAAAACGAGATGTCCTTGCAAAAAGTGTATGAATGCAATGTGGCAATCATTGGATGGGTTGGAACAACATCTATTCACAAATGGAATATCTCCCTCTTATAGTTGTTGGGTATATCATGGAGAACCAGTTGACTTATCTAGAGGATTTGAGGGTCACACAAGTCAATCAAGTACTACAGTGGGTGATGTGGTTAATGAAGAAGTGAGATGTTAAATCTTCTATACGATCTACAAGTCCCTATTGTCTATACAAATGCAGATGAGGTGGATGTAGATGAAGAAGACATTGAGAATGAGATACCCACTAATGTCCATGAGAGGGATACTTCAAACTTATTTGAGGACTTAATGACCGAAGCACGTAATGAATTGTACCCTGGTTGTACAAAATTTTCTTCATTGTCCTTTTTGGTTAGGTTGATGCATATTAAGGTCCTTAACGGTTGGAGTAACAAATCGTTTGATATGTTACTAGAATTGTTGAATGAAGTATTTCCAACCGACGCATCTATACCTAGTTCATTTTATGAAGCTAAGAGAAAGTTGCGTGACTTAGGGATAGGCTATGACTCCATCTATGCTTGCAAGAACGATTGCATATTATATTGAAAAGAATTTGTCGATTGCCAACAGTGTCCAGTATGTGGTGAGGCTCGGTATAAAGTTAACGATGAAAAGGGTAAGAAGATTCCATACAAGGTTTTACACCATTTTCCACTAATACCGAGGCCGAAGCGGTTGTTTGCATCGAAACATGTTGCTTCTGAAATGCGTTGGCATAAAGAGAAGCGTGTTGAAACAAAAGATGTGTTACGACATCCAGCTGACGCTGAAGGATGGAAGCATTTTGATCGTGAGTTTCCTCAGTTTGCTTTAGACCCACGAAATGTTCGTTTAGGGTTAGCTTTAGATGGGTTTAATCCATTTGGGAATATGAGTACTTCGTATAGTATGTGGCCTGTGGTGTTAGTTCCTTACAATTTGCCACCTTGGAAATGCATGAAAGAGACAAATTTCTTCATGTCTTTACTTATACCCGGACCAAAATCACCTGGAAAAGAAATTGATGTTTATTTGCAACCATTGATAGAAGAGCTGAAAGAGTTATGGAATAATGGTGTGCGAACTTATGATTGTGTAAGTGGTGAGTATTTTCAACTACACGCAAGTTTGTTGTGGACTATTAATGATTTTCCTGCATACAGAGACTTATCTGGATGGAGTACGAAGGGTTACCAGCATGCCCTATTTGTAAAGAAGATACATCATCGTTTAGGATAAGAGAAAAAATTTCTTATATGGGACATCGATGTTATCTTTCGGAGAATCATTGTTGGCGAAGGAGTAAGCAACATGACGGGAAGGTGGAACATAGACCTCCTTCGATTACAATGGATGGAGAAGAGATCTTACAAGAATTAAGTATGCTAAACTTTCATGTTCTTAGTAAGCATCCAACAAAACAAGATAAGAAAAGGAAAATAAGTTTAAATTGGAAAAAAAAGAGTATTTTTTTTCAACTTCCTTATTGGTCAAGACTTCTGCTAAGACACAAACTAGATGTAATGCATATTGAAAATAACATTTGCGACAACTTGATTGGCAGATTGTTAAATATTGAAGGAAAATCAAAGGACACAACAAGTGCTCGGTTGGATCTAAAGGATTTGAAGATACGAAAAGACTTACACTTGCAAGAGGTAGGGAACAAAGTTGTAAAGCCACACGCTGCATACACATTGAATACTAGTAAAAGGATCGATTTCTGTAAGTTTTTGAAATCAGTGAAATTTCCAGATGGGTTTGTGTCAAATATATCGCAATGTGTGAGTGAGAAGGATGGAAAACTATGGGGGTTGAAAACTCATGACTCTCATGTTTTGCTTCAAAGACTTCTTCCTATTAGTATTCGAGCATATTTACGAAAGGACGTGTCCACTGCTATTGTTTAGTTATGTACATTCTTTCGTGACATATGTGCAAAAACGATATGTGTAAGTGATTTGGATCGACTACAAGCAGATATTATAATCATTCTTTGCCAGTTAGAAAAAATATTTTAGCCGACATTTTTTTATGTAATGGTACACCTTGTAGTCCATTTGCCATATGAAACCAAGGTGGTGGGTCCTGTTAGTTACAGCTGGATGTACGTTATTGAGAGAAGTTTGCGAACATTGAAACAATAAGTATGAAACAAGGCACGTCCTGAGGGTTCTATCGTGGAGGCATTCATAATAAATGAGTCATTGAATTTTTGTTCCTTGTACTTAACTGGAATTGAAACAAGGTTCAATAGAGATGAACGAAATGATGATAGAATTTTTGAAAATGAGATATATGGTGAATTTCAACTATTTAGGCAGAGTGCACAACCATTAGGAGGCTCAACCTTGAGGACCTTATCATCGGAGGAGAAGCGAATTGCACATTGGTATATCTTAAATAATTGTGTCGAGATCGAATCTTATCGCATGTATATTTTTAACCTTGTAATGTTCAACTCCAAGATGCAATATTTCAACTCAAAATCTGAGATACAACCCTTGCTTCTTGTAATTCATAGGCAACATTTGAGACTAATTCACCCTCAAGCACAGAGCTCTGGAGACTTGTATAAAAGACATTAACGAGCTTTTCCTGATTGGTTCAAAACTCATGTAAGAGATTGTTTTAAAATTATACAAACTTTCTTCCTTATGATGTGTGACATTATTTTCACAAGTCCTCTCATTGCACGAGCAAGGAAACATGTCCGACGATTTGTATTCAATAGCAATGGGACCAACTTCTGGGGTGCGCTCTTATAGTGGGTGCATTGTTAATGGAGTACGATTTCATAGTATACAACGTGATAATCGTTGGGCTACACAAAAACAAACAAGCAACAACATGCATTCTATGGAAGTTTTGAAAAAATTGTGCCTTTCAGGAGAGATCTCAACTCTTAGTACTTACACAACCTCAAAGTTTCAGCCCACGAGACCTTACTTTTTCCTTTTCAAGACAAACCATTCGCATGCAAACCTGCCTACCTTGTTTATCCCACCTAAGGCTTAGTCATAAGTCTAGGGTGATTTCTTTGTCTAGCAAGCTAAGTCTAATTCTTTCTAAGTACAAAAAGACTATAACTGCCCCCAAAATTATTGAATACTATTGCTAGGCTTTTTTCCTTTTTTTTTTTAAAGAGAGTCTTTTTGTCACATTGTACCTTCGCTCCAACTTACTAACACTTTGTGGTGAAAGTAGCTGACTAGGAGCACAAGTCACTGCTAAAACTATTTCCACATATTCACTTCCTAAGTCAACCTTTCACGCAAAGGAAATCATGGGTGTCATGATTGTCCCTGGTTACTCGGTTAACTCTACAAGTAGGAGTATCTTTTTTTTTTTTTTAGAAGAGTCCCTAGCAGTAGTGTAGTACATGATACATCAACATCTTGGCATTACCACTCAAAACTACAATACAACTCACCCCCCAAACTTAAATGGGTCAATGTCCCCATTAACTAAACACATAAGGTATAAAAGGGGTTGGAGTACAAATTTTCTTGTGACTATATTTGCTAAGCATCGAACTAAACTCTCCCAAGCATAATAAGTAGTCTAAACACAAGAAAAATTTAGATTTGAATGGTTTATAAAGAAAAGTGATTGATAAGGTACATGAAACTTAAACTCAAGCTTGCATAAAGTATGTGGAAGTTGAGAGAGCTCTAAGTATCATCAGAAAGAACTTTTTAACTCAACAACCAAAGAAAGCAAATTGAAAACTTGTTTTTGAAATTTGATTTTTATTCATGCATGTGCAAGGTGTAAGGAAAATCATTTAAGTAGAAGGTGTTTTTAACAAAAGCAAACAAACAAAAACAATTCAACCTATACTAGAAAGCATCAAATCTATCCTATAAAAGCAAGTAAACTAACCTAGAAGAAAAGCAAGTAAATTAAATATGAAAGCAATAAAGATAGAATAAATAAACAATATTCTCCTAAGAGGTAGAGGATGAGTCATCTCTCTATTGGTCCACATGCTCCAGGATAATAGCAAGGAAGTCAGGTAGTGCAGGGGCCTTGCCTTTAGCTAGCTCTGCGAGGACCTTTCAAATGTCCTCGTCCCTCTCTCGTGCATAAGCCCAATAAGCCCTGCTCTGCTCCTAAAGTTTGTGTATTTGAGCCTGTATGTCTGCGTGTGGTGGCTCAGATGGTCCTGGAGTGGCTGGTGGAGGAGTAGATGTGGGCACATAGTGTGGGGGTTGAAGGAGTAGTGGGTTGCTTCTTTGGAGAAGTAAGCTTCTGAGTGTGCAAGGCCTTCAATGTATTGATAGCCATTAGATCCATAGTGGGCTTGCATCGATCAATCTCTTCTCCTTCTTTAGGTTCTAACCTCACCCTCCTGCAAAGTTTAGTAATCAGGGCAGGGAAGAAAAGGCATTCCATGTTCCGTAGAGCGCAGCCCACTATCTCTTCCCTCAGGGTCCGGACTATGTTTAGCTCAAGGCCTTCTAGATGTAGATTCGGTTGATATTGTGCACTAGATTACTTGTAGGGTTCCTCAAGGAGAGTAACATGTAGATTCGGTTGATATCTAGTGCTGAGTACCACACTGCCCTCCCTCTGAGTTTGAGCTCGTTTCTTGTTTCATCCCCCAGGTGGGCATAAAACTCTTGAACTAGTTGCACAACCGCTTTCTTGGACTGCTCACAAAATTGCTCTCATCCCAACCTACGAATAATATATGTAATGAACTTGGGATGGGGCCTATTTTGTTGGTGAAGCGCTTCTCGCACATGAGCGCTCTGTCCCTCATGTTGGTTTTTCATTTGTTGAGGTCAAATAGGGTAGAGCATTCAGCCACAGGACTCTCTGTAGTGGCGTGACGAGTCCTTGGCCTAGGAGTAGTTTGAGGCCCATTTCTCTTCTTCTTCTCAGTCCTCTTCTTAGGTGCCTGGAGAAAGTGAAGGTGGAGGTAATGAGGGTTACTTTTATGGTGTCTTGGATGAGGTTTTGGACTTCCACTATGTCAATAGAAGACGTGTGATTATGTTTAAGTGTACATGGTTCGACACGGATAGTAAAAAGAATAGAACACACATAGATTTAGGGTTCAAGTCGATTAATACATCTCGATACTGGTATGTTGATGAGCCGTTTATTTTTGCAAATCAAGCGCAACAAGTTTTTTACATCAATGATCCAAAATATGGTAATAATTGGAAAGTGGTTCAAGTAGTCCAAAATAAACGCGTATGGGACGTGCCAGAAGTAGAAGATATTGAGAATGACCAACTTGAGTTATTAGAAGTTGTGGGTGGAAATAGAGTTGATGAATCCATTGAGGATGGTGAATTATGTAGAAGTGACGTTGATCCTACAATCGTAAACAAACAAATTATTCAGCACGATGATGATGGTTTCACAAACGATGATGAAGAGGATGTACAATTATCTCCTAACATTAGCTCGAGTCCAGATGAACATCTTGATGATAGTGAATAATGATGTAACTATGCATTTCACTTAGTTTTTTTTTTTTTTTTTTAACTATGTATCACTCTTTTATATTATATTTTGTGTGCTTGTAGAGAGACGATGACAGGTCGGAATGAGATTCAGGAGGCCGATGAAGAGTTTTTCGAAACCGACACACACGATGCAGGGTCATCTGCGGGAGAGAACTCAAGTTAATCTCAGTCACATATTCATTTTTACATTACATTTAGTTTTGAAATCAATGTAATTAATTTTTTTTTCTTCAGATGCTAATTCTATTACTAGGGCGATACGCGAGTTCTCGCGTAATATAGAGTTAGATTGATATGTTCACGCCCATGGGAGAGTTATAATGGAGGTCAACCCTGAGTTAATGAAGCCGGTCGGCCCACATGCTACAAAATTCAACTTGGCTATTGGTACTGTGGTGAGGGAATCCTTTCCAGTTCTTTGTGCCACAATTTTCGATGTACCAAAACAAGTTCGAGACTGGCGAAAGCAGAGTTGTTGGAGAAAGCAGAGTCATTGAATTTTTGTTCCTTGTACTTAACTTGATTGTCCTTGTTGGAGTTTGAGATAGTTTGTGTTCTTGGAGTTTGATATATGTTGTTTGTTGGAGTTCGATTGTTTTTGTTCGAGTAAGAAATTGTTTAACAAGTTTGAGTTTAGTTTGTTTGTTGGAGGAGTTATGTTGTTTATTGTTGGAGTTATATGTTATTTTTTTGGAGTTAAATGAGTCATTATCTGTTGAAGTTTGAGATATATAGTTTATTGAAGTTTGATTGTCCTTGTTGGAGTTTGAGATAGTTTGAGTTTGTTCTTGGAGTTTGATATATGTTGTTTGTTGGAGTTCGATTGTTTTTGTTCGAGTAAGAAATTGTTTGATACGTTTGAGTTTAGTTTGTTTGTTGGAGGAGTTATGTTGTTTATTGTTGGACTTACATGTTGTTTTGTTGGAGTTAAATGAGTTATTATTTGTTGTAGTTTGAGATGTGTAGTTTATTGAATTTTGATTGTTTTTGTTCGAGTTTGTGATTATTTTGTTGGAGACATTTTGTGCTTGTTTGAATATGTTAAGTTTAGTTGTTTGTTAGGGTGTGAGATTGTTTCATGTATTTGTTCTTAGGGTGTCAAGAGATAGTTTTGATTTTAGATTGTTTTCGCTAAAAATTCAACTTAATTCTTGTGCGTATAAGTTTGAATAAGTTAAATTTAGTTGTGATGTTTGTTGGAGCTTGAGATATTTGATAGAGCTTGGGTATATGTTAAATTTTTCGTTAGTTCAAATACTTAAATACTTTTAAGGGATTTCTCTCTGTTTGGATGTTTTTTAAGTTTTGATAAATTTAATTTTGTTCGATAATTATAGTTTATTGAGTTAGCCTTTAACATAATTAAAATTTATTTTTTTAGGTGCTTCGAGGTCGATGAACAAGAAAAATTATGCTAGAGACGTGTGGGATGCATCTACGAGCGCTTTTATTTTTCTTAACTATTTTATGTAATTTTCAACTTTGAATGAAAAACTTTTAGGATGATTAACGACATTTGTAATAACAGTGTTTGGATTTGTTAAGTTAATATAAATTATGTTTCAAATGCAATTTAGAATAACTTTTATTTTATATACAAGTTCAAATTTGAACAAATTTGAATGAAAAAACCAAGCATTCAAGAGCTAAACTAAAATTAATAACAAAAAGATGATGCCAAATTGAAGGATCTGCCGACGCCATATTCCTATGGCGTTGGTAACTTCTTTTAGGATGGGATCTGCCTACGCCAAACTCATTGCGTTGGCAACGTAGATACTGCCGACGTCAAACATTACGGCATCGGCAGATCCCTCTTATGTCGACTTGAATTTAATGGTGTCGGCAATGACAATCCTAATCTATGCCATTGAAGTGGTGTCGGCAAAAGAGGGATCTGCCGACGCCGTAATTTTGGATGTCGGCAGAGCCTCCGCCAACTGTTTTCGGTCTACGACATTACCGATGTGAAAAACGACATCAGGAGAGACTTTGCCGACGTCGTTTTGGGGGTCTACCTACGCGAGTGTGCGTCAGGAGAACCAAAAAAGCTTGTAGTGAGTTTATTGCAAAAATGTGAACCCTCATCACTAATAATGGCCTTTGGAGTGCCGAACCTAGTGAAAATATTTTGTGCAAAAATTGTACAACAACACGAGCATCATTCTTCTTAGTGGCAATGGCCTCTACTCACTTAGATACATAATCTACAGCAACTAAGATATACAAGTAATCATGGGAAGAGGGAAAAGGGCCATGAAGTCGATACCCCAAACATTGAATAACTCTACCTCATGGAGTCGAGAAATGTTACCTGTCCTCTGGCATCTATCACAAGTTCGTACAAAGTATAACAATCCTTAAAAAGAGTAGGCCAGTAGAAACCTGATTGCAATACCTTTGCAACCGTATGTGTAGGTCCAAAGTGTCCACCATATGGGGAGGAATGACAATCATGAATGATTTTAGCTACATCTTCAAGAGGTACGCACCTTCTTATTAATTGGTCTGAGCAAATCTTGAATAGTAAAGGTTCATTCCAGAGGTAGAATTTCACATCATGGAGGAATCTTTTCTTTTACTGAGAGTTCAAGTCTGGTGGCATGACTTCTCCTGCAAGAAAGTTCACGTAATCAGCAAACCATGGTAATTTAGTTTCTACCTGATATAATCGTTCGTCAGGAAAATCCTCTATGATAGGAAAAGTTTGTTGATAGCTTTCATGTTCTATTCTGGACAATTGATCTTAGCTACCACATTTTCACATCCTTTCCTATCTTTGATATCAAAGTCAAATTCCTGTAATAAAAGAATCCATCTGATCAAGCGAGGTTTAGCATTTTTCTTCTCAAACAAATATCTAAGAGCTGCATGGTCAGTATGAACAGTTACTTTAGTCCCTAATAAATAAGGCCTAAATTTATCAAAAGAAAACACAACTGCAAGCATCTCCTTTTCAGTGGTAGTGTAGTTTTGCTGTGCATTGTCTAGAGTTCTACTTTCATAATAAATGGTCCTAAATATTTTATCCCAACGCTGACCTAATACTGCTCCTACAACATAATCACTAGCATCACACATGATTTCAAAGGGTTGACTCCAATCAGGTACAATAATAATAGGTGCAGAAGTCAACTTTTCTTTTAATAAGTGGAATGCTAGCATGCAATCATCAGAAAATTCAAAAGTAGAATCTTTCTCAAGCAAATTACACAAAGGTTTCACGATTTTAGAAAAGTCTTTTATAAAGCGCCTGTAAAACCCTGCATGGCCTAAAAAACTACAGACTCCTTTTACATTTATTGGAGGTGGAAGTTGTTCAATCGCAGAAATTTTTGCTCGATTCACCTCTAATCCCTTTTCAGAGACTTTTTGCCCCAACACTATACCTTCCTTAACCATGAAATGGCATTTCTCCCAATTTAATACAAGGTTGGTTTCTTGGCACCTCTGAAACACAAGAGTAAGATTATTTAAACAAGCATCAAATAAAGATCCAAAGACAGAAAAATCATCCATAAAAACCTCCACAATCTCCTCTATCATGTCATGAAAGATGGCCATCATGTAACATTGAAAAGTGGCAGAAGCATTGCACAATCCAAATGGCATTCTCCTGAAAGCATAAGTTCCATATGGGCATGTGAATGTCATCTCTTCTTGATCCTCAGGTGCAAAGGCAACTTGATTATATCATGAATAGCCATCAAGAAAACAATAGTAAGGATAGCCAGCTAATCTATCAAGCATCTGATCAATAAAAGGAAGAGGAAAATGATATTTTCTAGTAGCCTTAGTCAACTTCCTATAATCAATGCAGACACGCCACCCAGTGACTGTTCTGGTAGATATGAATTCATTGTTTCATTTTTCACCACAGTCATTCCCCCTTTCTTAGGAACAACCTGCACAAGGCTCACCCAAGAACTGTCAGCTATAGCATATATAATACATGCATTCAAAAGTTTTAATACCTCAAACTTTACCACTTCCTTCATTGCTGGATTTAGTCTCCTTTGGTGCTCGACTGATGGGCTAAAGGTATCTTCCATAAGAATCTTATGCATGACAATGGATGGCTAATACACTTGATATCACTAATGGACCAACCTAAGGCAGACTTATGTGCACGTAAGACTCTAAGCAATTTTTCCTCTTCTAAGTTATTTAAATCAGCAGATATAATAACAGGATAAGTAAAGGAGTCACCTAATAAGGCATAATGAAGATGTGCAGGCAATTGTTTCAATTCTAATATAGGGGGATGAATCTCCTCAATTTTATGGACAGGTAGTGACAACATTTTCTCAATCCCTATATTGACCTATGGGCAACTGATCTAGTGCATTATAGTAAAAAGTAATTTCTTGGTCTAAGATCCCTAGGTTCTAAAAAACTAAGTTCAGCATGCTTTTTTCAAGAGGATCAACAGATAAAATTAACTCCCTAAAGTCATCCACAGTATCATCAACAATATTAATCATGTTACACGTACTAACCTCGTCTGGATACTTCATAGATTGGAATATGTTGAAGACTACCTTCTCATCCTCCACATGAAATGTTAGTTTACCTTTAGGTACATCGATTAGAGCCTGCCCAGTTGCTAGGAAAGGTCTCCCCAGAATGATAGGGACCTCTGAATCCTCCTCCATATCCAAGATGCAAAATCTGCAGGGAAGATAAATTTATCAACTTTAACTAGAACATCTTCTATAATACCTCTAGGGTATGTGATGGAACGATCAATAAGTTGCATTGATATGGTAGTGGGTTGCACCTCCCCAAGATCTAGTTGCCTATAAATAGAAAAAGGCATCAAGTTAATATTGGTTCCTAAGTCACATAAAGCCCTCTTAACAGAAATACTACCAATAGTGCAAAGAATAGTAAAACTCCCTGGATCCTTTAATTTTTGAGGTAGCTTTCTTTGTAGAAGTGCACTGCATTCCTCAGTTAAGTTGAGTGTCTCATATTTTTCAAATTTCTTCTTTTGTGATAGCATCTCCTTCATAAATTTCACATAATTTGGCATATGTTCCAAAGCATTTGCAAAGGGAATGTTAATATGAAGTTTCTTAAAAATCTCTAGAAATTTAGAAAATTGAGAGTCCAACTTTTTCTTTTGAAAATGTTGAGGATAAGGAATTTTATTAGGCACAATAGGAATAGTAGAGTTAAAAGGCTTCTCTATTATGGAAGATGTTACAGTCTCCTCAGTTACTTCCTCAACATTGTCCTTTTCCTCAGTAATGAATTGCTCTTCCAGATGCACTTGCTCAGGTCCAGCTAACTGTTTTCCACTCCTCAGGGTCACAACCTTACAATGCTCTCTTGGGTTTAACTCTGTGTCACTGGAAAATTTACCTTTTTGCATTGCATTCAAGGTGGATGCCATTTGACTAATCTGCACTTCCATGTTCTTGATGGCTTTCTCTTGGCTACTTACTGAATTCTCCAACTGGTTTGTTCTATTTCTGGATTCAGTAATGAACGCTCCTAACAAGTCCTCGATGAAAGTTTTTTTCTCCTACTGTTGAGATGTTGATGCATAACCTGGAAGAGGCTGCAAAACATTTTTATTATTGGCATAAGAGAAGTTCTCATGATTGCGCAAACCTGGATGATAATGGGTGGGTAATTGATTTTGCATCTGGTTTCCTCTATATCCAAAGTTCCTGTTATTCAGATATTGAGCTTGTTCAATTTCAGAATCCTCACAGAATTGGGAATTGTTAGCAGCTGCAATTGAAGCAATGGATTAGAAATTTCCTATTCCTGCAAGTTTGTTCAAGGCATTAGTTAGAGATGCCATATGAAATTTCAGGGAACTTACCTCATTAATCTCATAAAGACCAGCTGCATTCTTTGAAGTTGACCGTTCAGATGGCCAGTTATAACTGGTGGTTGCCATATCTTCCAGCAATGTACGAGCCTCCTTAGCTATCTTGGAAAAAATAGATCCCCTAGCTGCTGCATCCAAAAGAGATTTATTACTATTAGTTAATCCATTATAAAATAGTTGTATTTGCAACCAATATGGGTATCCATGTTGTGGAACTTTCTCAGGAGGTCTTTGTAATGATCCCAAGCCTCAAACATTTGTTCTCCTTCATGTTGTTTGAAGGTACCAATTTCAGTCCTCAACCTCGTGGTCTTTGCAGGTGGGAAAAATTTGTTCAAGAAAGCTTGGGCTAATTCCTCCCAAGTAGTGATGCTTCCAGGGGGCACAGATTCTAGCCAATATTTTGCCTTATCCTGCAAAGAAAAGGAAAAAGTCGTAAGCGAATTGCATCATAGGAAACTCCATTCATTTTTACCGTACTACAAATTTCGATAAAGGATCTTAAGTGAGAGTTCGGATCTTCAGAGGGATGTCCTTTGAAAGAACTATCCCTGACCATTTGAATCAGGCCCGTTTTGATCTTAAAATTATTAGAATTAATGGACACATGGACTATCCCAAGCTGTGCAGCAGGAAAAGTGGGCTGAAAGTAGTCCCTAATGGCCTTTGGTTCTTCCTGTTGTTCGGCCATATCCTCAGTTTTCTCCTTGCTCTCTCTTAATTTTCTTTTATAAGTTCTATCAATTTCAGGATCAAAAGGAACAAGATTAGCCTCCTTATTATTTCTCATGCACAATTTGTGACCAAATAAAGCCACAAAAGAAAACACAATAAAAAACTAAACACACAACAATACATAAAAATAATAAAAAAAAATTAACAAGCAAAAATTAAAAAATATAAAAATACACACATATAAATACACTCTAAAGTAAGACCGAATGGTTTCTTCACAATATCAAAAGAATTAAATAAACTCCAAAATTTGTCGAAGGCTCTATCAAATATATTTATAAACCTAAAACTCTAAAATTTGTAATAATAGTGACCAAGGTCGATCACAGGAATTAGATTTCTTAGTTCATTTAAGTATCGCAATTACTCTCATTTAACTTTATTTAGAGAAAGAAATCAAATGCAAACAAGCTAAACTAAAGAGCAAACCTAGAAAGCAAAAGATAAATGGAGACAAAATAGGAGAGAAATGTCCGAGGGAATCGATTTCACCAATTAGACTTATAGCGAAAAATAACAAGATTTTTCATTCAAATGTTCCATAAGCCAAGAAGTGAGGGTATTAACTGACTCTTTCAAGCACAATTAACTCTTATGCAATGCTATAAATCTAATATCTTTATCTAGATTTTAATAACATGCAAGGCATTAAGCAACTTCTTTTAAAGGCTTCTAAGAGAATTCTCCACTTTAATGCAAGAATTTACAACTAGCCTAAACTAGACTTTTCCAAGTACAAATTCAGACCAATAAAACAAATAATCTTTGATCAAGAGATTAGAAGCATTAAATACATAAAAGCATGAATGAACAAATGCATTCAATCAAGGTATTTAATCCATTAAAACCTCAAGTCTAATGGCTACATCAAAACCCCAAGTATTAGGAACTGAGATACTTAAATTCATACAATTAAACCTCTAAGTTCCTAATTTACACAAAGCAGAAACTAAAGTTAAAGAAAAATGAAGAAATTAGCAAACAATGGTCGATCCTGTGTTCCTGTTGTGATCTCCATGTCCCTCGAGATTTGGATATTCAAAAAAATGCTCCACAAACGCTCCCAATTGCTCCCTAAACCCTCAATTTTAGCTTGAAATCGAGATGAGGGCTACAACTCTTGGATTGGCCTCCCAAAACGGCGCAAAAAAATGATATTTATATAAGAAATCTTGAGGTAGCGTTGAGACACAACGATGTAAGTAGCGTCTCAACGCTACAAGAAAACATGGGCACGCATGTTTTTGAGCAAAAATAGCATTTTTGCAATTTTCGTAGCGTCGAGACGCTGTACCCTGTAGACAGCACTAACCATTTTTGCCATATCTCTTCGCTCGTGTGTCTGAATGACCTCCAGTTTGATGCGTTGGAACCATGATTCGATGTAGAATCTCCCAGAATGTATTTTATACTCAAATAACATATTTACTCTTCTTGAATCTTCAATTAAGCTTCAAAAGGATCTAATATCCACCAAAATACTCCAGAACACTCGATTTTGCTTCTCAAGCTTGGTTTCTACAAAATTAAGAGAAATAGATATAAAAGCTCAAAAAATAATCACAAAACTAGCATAAATAATAGGAAATAAGATAGCGTAATTACATGCTATCACACACTTTTGTTGCTTCAAGAAAGCTTCAGTCGGTTGATTAAAAAAAAGATATATATATATATATATTGAAGTTGTTGCTATCTCTAATGTTGAGATCCAATAAGCATGCACCATTAAATTGGTGTTTCTCACGTAGAAAATGGGTAGATATATATATATATATATTTTCTACGTGAGAAACACCAATTTAATGGTGCATGCTTATTGGATCTCACCATTAGAGATAGCAACAACTTCAATATACAAGGGAATAAGTCATGTCTTCTTTGTTCCATTAGTAATTTGGATCACATGAAATAACATAGTGGATAATTGCAAACAAGGAAATCAGAAGCTTTAGCCGGCGACGCTTCTTTGACAACTCTTTTGATGAATTTTGAGAAACAAAATTTACAAATAATCCTAATCCATATAGGTTTACAATTGATCTAATCAAAGCAATAAATCAAATGCCAAATAGCCTAAACAACCAATTCGCAAACCACATATCATATATATGATGAAATCAAAATACCCTCAAACTTTAATTCTAAATAAGATTGAAAGATCGCTCAGATACCAATTGAAGGTAATAATCAAATTAAACCTACAACGGAAGCATTGGATCATCTTTGATTTATTTAGAATTAAACACAAAATTAAGATTAAGCAAATTTACATGGAGTAAATATGGAGATATTTCTGGCGGGTCTTTAATTTTCTTGCTCCAACTCCAACAAGGTTGAAACTCCAATCCCATAAAGCCTACTTGCTATGACTTGAACACATGATCAAGGCCTGTGGGAGCCTCTTGAAAGAAAAGAACAGAGGAGAAGTTCAGAGAGAATTCTACAATTCTCTGTAGAGGAGATGTGTTTCTTATGAAGAATACACACAATGGCTCACCCCTAGGGTCCTATTTATAGTGGCCTAGGAAAAATAATTAAATAATATATTTTAAGATCTAATATATTAAAGTATATTTATCTAACCAATTTGAATCTTATTCAAATCTTTTAAAATTCTCCTACAACATCTATTTCTTAATTTGAATCTAATTCAAATTTAATAAATATCTTTTCTTTAACGTATCTTAATACATTAATAATTTCTTTGATATTATACATTAAATATGTTTTCTGTCCTTTAATATATCAAATATATTAAATTTTAATTTGAACATTTCAAAATTTTCTCTCAACGAAATTGATACCTATTTATTCATATGAGCTAGCAATAAGACCTTATGGACTTACAGATTATAAGCTCTAATGATTCAAAATTAATTAATTAAACTCTTTAATTAATCAATTTTCATTCATTAACTCTAGGGTCACTCCACTATAGATCTAAAGTTGCACTCTTATGCACTATAGGATAAGTTATGTCCATGGATATAACCATTACATGCAAGTCGATCATTCACAAGTTGTTCGTAATTACAGCTGGGCCAAAAGTCCATTTTACCCCTGTAATTACATATTGAACCTTAAGTACCACTGATTCTCTAATGAACAATTTGTTTATGATCCAATCATAAACTAAGTCCCTCTCGGACAAGTGAAAGGGTGGGGCCCCATTGTTCAAGTCCCAAAATCAGCACTTAAGAGAACTACTCATCTACTTACCCTACATGGGAAGAAGTGAATTCCATCTTGTGAGATTATGTTCCCAGCTCCTTATTTGGTGAAGTCCCCAAAATGGTAGGCTTATTGAATCGGCTACAAAAGCCACTCTCACCAATGAAAATCAAAGGACAAGCCCTCACAAGCAGGAGTTCATAACTCACTCAAGTTTAAGATCGAGTTGCATATGATCATCTTGATGAAAATATTATTCCTTTCAATTAACAGATTTATAAAGAGAGATTAAATATTTCGTGGTCCGGTCTTATACAAACTCATTTGTGTATAAGATACCCCCACTCACATATCTCCACATGAACAATTTGGATCAAATCATTTGTAACTATTACAAAGTGGGCCGTATCAATAGTGTTACTAGGATAAGGCACCCAACCTTATCCATATACTATGACCCTTTAGGTTATTTCTTGAACATGATCCTCCTGTATGTCAACCACATACTGTTCAAGATTACACTAATAACCTTGAATTTTTCATATAATGGATAATCTTATATTGTAAATAAAATAATCAAAATTATTATTAATTATTAAATAAATCATTAATTACAAGGTTTTATGGCATAAATCCCAATAGCATGCATGTCTAAAGCTTTCAACAAAAAGGTACAACCTTGCTCATTTCAAGTCAGAGAGCTCGTCCTTGAAGTTCGAAGACCTATTATAACAACTAGACATATAGAGCACAAGTTTACACCTAAATGGGACGGACCCTATGCTATGAAAGAAGTCTATACAAATGGAGAATACAAGATAGTCGATAAAAATGGGCTCAAAATTGGTCCAATCAACGGAAAGTTTCTAAAGAAATATTATGCTTAAAATGTAAAGCTCCTTATCGTAAGAGCCTAAATTTCATGATACTCTTGGATCGCATGAGTTAAAAAGGTGAACGGCCCAAAAAAATGTACATTGAACTACGTTATGACTTAATCCCATATGTTGAAGGGTACGTTGGCAACTTAAGGAAAACTTTAAGTTTCAGTCCATAAATAAAGAAAAATCATCATCCCATATCATGAATAAAAAAAATCCATTCATTAATAAATTTCTTTTATTATGGAAAACAAGTTTGATAATGAAGTAGAAGTCCAATCCAATAACCAAAAAAAAAAAAAAAACATCTAAAAAAAAAGAAGATATTAAAGTCATTACATGAAATAATTATATATATATATATATATATATATATATATATAAAGAAGCTAGATTATGGCATCCAGTTGTAGTTTTGCAGTTCTTGTTGTGCATCCTCCAACATTCCACCAAGCATTTCCAAGTTATTGGCATCTACATCAGTAAGAATAGGGGCATTTTCAATGTTACTCATAGTTTCTTGCACTGCAGACACTTCGAGTTTGTATTGATTTAAACATCCTTCCTTATCAGCGATCAACATGGAAATCTCATCTCTCTTAGCTTTTAGAGCTTTAAACTTGGCTACATATTCTTTTTCTTCCTGCAGTGTTAGTTCATGTTGTCGTAGAGGTGCATCCATCTCTACAAGTGCATGACTCTCATTATCTCGTATATTCTCCAAATTAAATCTCGCTTCTTGCAATTGACAATTCTTACTCGTTGAGGTAAGTTGGGAAGATAATGAAAACTGTAGTGTGTTATACTTTTCCACCTTCTGAAACTACTCACCTACAACTTTTTGAAGAGAAGGAAGGTTAGTTGCACAAGTCTTCGAAATTCCTTGAAAAAATTTGCATGTCTCTTGTTGAAGACAAAGTATTTTATTCAAAGGGGTGCGTATGATCTTTTTATGTACGTTATCCCACATGGCCAATGCAGTTTCTCATAGAAGATTCAAAATTACACTTTCAACACAATAATTACAAACCTCAAAAGCAGCATCATGTGTCGTTTTTCTCACTCAACCAGAAGCCCATTAGTTGCAGGACGACAAGACGGAATCACAACTTTGTCCATTGGATCCTTGAAATTTTCAACATGTGCAACTGTAAAATCAAAGATATCTGGGCTCATCAAAGATTGAGGGTTGTGATGCTCTACAACTTCTAGAATGAGATCATCTAAAGCACACATAAAAAAAATAAATATATGAAGAGATATTGCAAAGATATTTAAAGAAATTAAAAAAAAAGATAAGAATTCTAACCAATAGAGTAGGGAGAATAAGAAATTGTGAAGCTCTTGCAACACCCATAAAAAAATCATCACCACAGATTGATGGTTTACTGAATTTCTTTGGTGATAAAGGAACTATTTCCAATGATGATCACTATTATTGCTACGATTATCCTCATTATTGATACTTTGCTAGAGTAATGTAAATAATTCGGCAATATTATGATGTTTATGCGCAAGTGTACACATACTTTTGTAGCAAGTGCTAAGTAAATTATCTTATCCACAGAGACTATTAATTCTTCAACTTACCACAAATTAACTCTCAGTAACTCAATTTGTAACCCAGAAAAATCATTAAGGAGCTGAATTAAAATAAAGTAACAAATGTTGGAACAAAATACTTGCTGAAACAGGAAAAACAGAGGAATCGTAAATGAACAAATAATAGCTGGTCTGGATACTTTGAGCTAATACAAAGGCTTGGATTAGAGGTAAATCATGCTTTAATTAAGTTACAACTCGAGTACATACTCATTCCTTTCAACCCACTACATATTTTACGACATTCTCTCAAATCACCTAAAATATATTGTTTCATTTCCATTACATCAGCACAGTTTAACCCACTGTATTGTGTGTGCATTAGGTGAGTGATTATCTCTAACCTACTCACTTAGCTAGTTACTAACCTTATCACGGAGCTAATGTGATTTTTAAGCTTTCAACCCCTCATATTCTTCCTAGAAATCAGAGGAATGCTGCTCAAATCTACTAGCAAAACAGAAATGAGCTAATGAATAAAACCTCTTAAAAACCCATATTGAAGGAATTGAAATATACTGAACTATAACATTAATCAAAAGCACTCATCCTCTAATCCTCACCTTATGGTGATTAGTTCATAATGTAAAAACTACAGCAAAGAAATCGAAATATAGACATAAAGTAGATGGTGCAAAAAACTAAATGGAAGAAGAAAAAGTAGAAGAAGAAGATGAAATGTTGCCCCAAAAAGCTTGGTTCAGCATCGACGTCAAATCCCCTGGGAAAAACCTTCCTTATTTGGAAAACTTCTGCCCATGGCCTCCAGAATTGGAGTTCTTCTCCTTTTCTCTCTATCTTCGATTGCAGACCTCTCTCTTCCTCCTCTCCTCCCAAAAAACGACTGCCCAACAAATATAACTCCTTCTTTATGCAAATCAAGGCTGATTAGACATGTCCCGTGACGTAGCGAGCTTCTGTTGGCTGAAACACGCTGTCTGTACTGACATCTTCCAGCTCATTTAATGAGCAGCACCTCTCACGTGCGAAATTCGTGTTGGCTTAAATTGCCAGATGTGCTCTAGCAAAACGTTGTATAACTGATGTCCTTAGCTTCGGGAGTCCTCCTTAATCAAACCCTGAATTAATCACACAAAGCTCATTAATTACTATAATCTTGCTCTAATAATAATGTTACTACATCAAAATTAAACCTATAGCAAAATAACTCAAAGTTAGGAGCTTTCCACAATATAATGAGATGAAATTTGACAATTTAGTCCTGAAATTCTAGCCTATAACAATTAATTTATGAGTTATCATTTATCTCTAGGGACAAACTCGCTAGGTTCAAACATGTGAATCCTCTTACCTCCATTATTTTTGCCAACATTTTTAGGGAACTTAAGCTTAGAGGGAAGAAGGGAAGCACTAGCCACCAATTTTTGTATGCTCTCCTCAAAATAGTTTCCATTTTTGGCTGACCACCAACTTCGATAATGCTGAGTAACCTGGGTGTGTGGGTTCGTCACACGTGTATGAAGATATACTTGGGACAATGTTCTCCTTGAGTATATATCATCCAAAGACGTAACAGATTGAAGACCCACATCGTGAAGATAAAAAACATGATTGAATACTTATGAAGAACAAAAATGACCAAAATGACAACTTCTCATCATCTTTCAAAAGCTCGCCCCTATTTTTGGCTTGGATGCTCGCATACCACGATACATATTTACCTTTGTGAATGTGTACACAAGCTTCAAAATCGTTTAAGTACTTAGCCCCACCTTTGTCAGAAAACTCGACCATCATCGATCCCCTAATAGTTATTGGGACTTTAGAATGCATATTAAAATGATAAGCAAGTCAAGCATGAACATAATGCAAAGGAAAGCATGCCTTTGAAAATCTAGCAAAAAGGGATGTATTGTGAATCTGGCCTAACCCACAATAGATGTTGGCCAAAACAAGAACAGTAAGGCTAAAAGAATAACCTTCAGCCATAAAATTGGCAACTTTAAAAACCTCTGGATGAAGGAAAATTTGTTTGTTGGGAAATACAAATACGCACAACCAACAAGAAAGAAAGGCAACCAAGATTATCCTGTAAGTCAGCTTCTATACCCAACTCACATAATAGATCCATTGCTTTCTCAAACTAGTCGTGGCGCTTAATGGGAACCCCATTTGGGTTATGGGTCAAACGAGGATGAGAAGCTTTTCTGGCCTTTCAAGGATGAGGCTTTGCATACTTTAAATCTCCTTTAAACCAAAAAGAAATCCACGAACTGATAGGGATTTGAGAGCGATCGATTGATTTGTTGAGATGCGATGTGATAATACGCGGCAAAAAGATACTCACAACTCTTTGGACAATCTCCATCTTCTTAATTAGGTGATGCTAATAACTCCTTACAACAAGGAATAACTTCATCATAAAACTTGCCTTTAATGGAAAGGCCCCTTAATATTCACATATCCCACAGAGAGATAAACAATTCTCCAGAAAATGTATGAAGGGTATTTGTTGAAGGACACCACGCTTTACAGAAAGCACGAACTATATCGTTGTTGAGATCATAGGTGTATAGGAAAGTTATCACAACATCGAACATGCGAGCCTTCCTAAGTGGCATCTCATTTTGACAAACTACGACCTCTAACCATTTCCAATAATGAGAGATATAGAAGAATTCTTCATGGATCTTTAAAGAAGAGCCCCAATGAACTTTTTCATCTTCAATAATTCGACGACCTAACGTTGATTATGGATTCTCGCTCGGCACTTTGTTTTGTATTAAAGACTCTAAAAACCACACTTTCAATGAGGAATCGTGACTCAAGAGCTTCTCCTCAGACCATCTGGATAAAAAGATAGAATTCTCTAAGGGTGGTTGCGATTCCCTAAAATTTTCATATATCGCCTTTCTCATAGGAAGAATGACTCCATTATAAATAGTCGATCTCTGTCCTTCAAGATGACTAAGCAGTTTTTCTTACGATCAAGATGTTCTATAAAATACACCATGTTGAAAAAGAATTCCTGTACAAAAAAAAAAAAAAAAGATTGAGGTTAGTCTCTTTAAAAAAATGATGAAAGAGGGATACAAATAATAAGAAAAAAAAAGTTTTATAAAAATCTTGGTTATCACCACTGCAGGCTACTCAAGTCACCCAATAGATTAGGTGCTCGGTCTAGCAGGAGTGACATCACTGTAAGTGAAGGTGACTACCACTACAGGCTACTCAGGTCACCTAATAAATTAGGTGCCTGGTCTAGCAGGAGTGACATCATTGTAAGTGAGGTCAATGACAACCACTACAGGTTATTCAAGTCATCCAATAAATTAGGTGCCTGGTCTAGTAAGAGTGACATCACTATAAGTGAAGTCGATAACCACTGTTGTAGGCTACTCAAGTCACGCAATAAATTAGGTGTCTGATCTAGCAGGAGTGACATCACTATATATGAGGCTGGTGACTACTGCTGCAGGCTACTCAGGTCACCAAATAAATTAGGTGTCTGGTATAGCAAAAGTGACATCATTGTAAATGAGGTCAGTGACCATCGCTACAAGCTACTCAAGCCACCCAATAAATTAGTTGTTTAGTCTAGCAGGAGTGACATCACTGTAAGTGTAGGTGACCACCACTGCAAGCTACTCAAGTCACCCAATAAATTAGGTGTGTGGTTATTCGTGGTCATGCAAGCGCACACGATCAAGTAATTTAAAATGGTAAGTAAATACCAAGTATCAAATCCTCAAGGAATTGGATAGATTTAATCAATTAATTATTATACTTACTTACATCTAATTTTATTTTGGAAAAATAAATGCTAAATCCGTCAACACAAGAATTAAAGGAACTATCAAAATAAAAGCATTCGAATAAGTTGGAGCACAATTAACGGGGTCGAGTTTAGGACGTTAATCACACCTAATGGACCATAATTGATATTAACGGGTTCTTGCAATTAATTAGGTAATTTACTTGAGTCTAAAGATACAATTATCAAGGAATCCTCTGTCGAGCTCATCCTATTCTCAAACATAGTTAATTAATTCTCGTGTCCGTCTCATTAATTAATTAGGTTTGGCATTAACGAACCTTATCGGAGACCCTAATTAATGCTTTTATCACTGTCGTGTCCAAACATCAACCATTATGCAATTAAACTCTAATTTTTGCATTCTTTGTCAAGCAATAACATAAATCAGTAGGGCATTAAATCCTTGATCAGGGGATTCAAAGCATTAAACACATTGCATAAAAGTAAAATTGCTAAATCAACTACAAAATCCCTAATTAATCTCAATTACAAAGTCCAAAGGCTTGATTAAGCATTGAACTCTACAATCTAATCAAGATACAACATAATTCAGTGCAATACAACCACAATCCATCTAAAACTAATCAATAACAACAAAGAAATACAGGAAAAATAGAATTACAACCCATTACGATTCGATCCATCGCTCCCGCTTTGATCTCTACGAACCTCGGGCATCAGATCTTCAAGAATTTTGCTCCAATTCAGTCCCAAATCTCTCTAAACTCTCTCAAATCGTGGATTAGGGTGTAAAACCCCAAAATTGGCTCTCCCTTTCCTTAATGAAATCGCTAATCTTAAGTTTGAAAATCGACACAGCGTCAAGACGCTATCCAAAATGGCATCGTTTTCATTAAGCGCGTGCAAGTAGCGTCGAGATGATACAGATAGAAACCTTCATGTGCGCCTCTTCCTAGCGTCGAAACGCCACAAAACAACATCTCGACGCTAGCCCTCGTGTTTGAATAACAAATAATAGCGTCTCAACGCTTTTTTGGGCGTCGAGACACTATCCTCTCGGACAAATTCACTTGTAAAGCCCCTCTTCTCCATACTTAGCTCCATTTTGGGTACTTTTAGGCTCCACTAATCATCTAATGCTTTCAAAATCGCCATCTCTAGTCTGAATTGCTCTATTTCTTGAAATATAGAAAATATCCACGTAAAAGTTGACAATAATATACAAAACTAGCAATTAATTGGGTATAAATATAGCACTAAAATAGTGCTATCAAATTTTCCCACACTTAAACTTTTGCTAGTCCCAAGCAAAACAAAATAAAAACAAAGTTAACTCAACAATCACAAAGAACAACTCCAATCTCAACCATCTAATTAGCCCGAAGATCAAACTAAAGAATCCTAGCAAACACATACCTTCAATCAAAGAAATTTAAAAATTTATCATCTCATCCCTTACATCATATGTGTACAGCCTTCCCTATCTAGGTTCCTACTAACCCAAAAAGTGTTATAGACTCCTCCACTCAACTTTCCCTACACTGGCTCTAAGATTCAATCATCCAACTTACACAGTCTGAAGGTAAAACTTAACTAGGATGCTTGAATTTACTGGACGTCCTTCACACTAGCAAAAATATTTTCTTTTCACTTGAAGGCACTAGCTTTCGCACTTCTACTATAGGGACTTTTACTAGAGCACTCGCTCAATGAGCGGTCTAACTAATCACAGTAGAGGCAACTTTTTTTACCCTTGAGGACATTAAACACAAAATGACTTCTTTTCTTTTCATACTTTCATTTCATTTCATGTTTTCTTTTTCTCAGAATTTTCAACTTTTACACTATAGGAAAATAAACATTAAACTCCAAAGTGCAGTGTTACCCACAAATATGCAAGATCACATTCTAATCAAACCTTAAGCCTATCGGGGTGACAATGAATTTCTAAAGACTATAACCCTGTTCTAAGCTTTCACAACCCAACATAGGTAGGTTTCAAGTACTCCACAAATACAACTGATGATCAGAAAAAAAAAATTTAATTCCTCCAAAATCCAGAACATGCTCACAAAATTCAAAAGCTTAATTAATCATACTAATTAAACAGGAATCCTAAATCATCTTAATTACCGCTTGCAATTACATACATCAGCTCACTCAAGCACACACAAATTACCATAGAGTAATCAACCAACTCTTCCAACCAATAGCATCTCAACATAGCAGCAAAGCACATCCCCCCACACTTCAATTATATATTGTCCTCAATGTATTTAATGCAACAACTACGCATGCTTAAGGATATAACTATAAAAGGAGAACAAAACTGCCCTAAAAAGTGAAGAAGTTCGTTGTCAGCAAATAATCCCATATGTAATATAAGAGAGCACGGTTGAATCACAAGCACCTACTTGGATCGATAAGCGAGAGCATTAGATCAACGCATAACTCCTATACTAACTAACTACAAGAGAAGTAAAGAAAGCAAGGAAGGAGAATTTGATGCATGGCTGCCTCCAAGAAGCGCAAATTTTTAACGTCGATTGCTTGATGGTGCGTTAGCACATCTCATTCATCTTACAAAATATTGTTCTCCAAATGTCTCTCTTCTACACCATAATAGTGCTTGATTCTCTACGTATTTACTTTAAATGTCTTGCCTTTGCTATCCATTAGCTCAACAGCACCAAGCGAGAATACCTTTTTGATTATGAAAGGGCCTGACCACCTCGATTTAAGCTTCCCTGGAAACAACCGCAACTGTGAGTTAAACAAAAGGACTTGTTGACCCAGTACAAAGGAACGATTTTGAATCATTTTGTCATGCCATCTCACCGTCCTTTCCATGTACAACTTGGCATTCTCGTATGCATGGGTTCTAAACTCCTCTAGTTCATTCAGTGAAGCAGGCATTGCTCTCCAGCTTCCTGTGGGTCAAGGTTCAACTTCTTGATTGCCCAGTACGCCTTATGCTCTAACTCTAATGGTAGGTGAAAGGCCTTCTAAAACACCAACCGATACGGTGAGGTCCCTAATGGTGTTTTTAAGTCGTCCTGTACGCCCATAGAGCATCGTCAAGTTTCATTGCCCAATCTTTCTTGTTTGTTTTCACTGTCTTCTCCAATATCTGCTTAATCTCCCTGTTAGAAATTTTAGCTTGTCCATTAGTCAGAGGGTGATAAGTTAAAGATATCTTGTGTCTAACACCATACTTAACTAGCAATGAATCAAACAATTTATTACAAAAGTGAAACCCCTCATCACTAATGATAGCCCGCGGTGTACCAAATCTAATGAATATGTACTTGTGTAAGAAACTTAATACAACACGTGCATTATTAGTCTTAGTTGCTATAGCTTTTACCCATTTAGATATGTAATCAACATCAACCAAGATATACAAATAACTATTAGAGGACAAAAAGGGACCTATAAAATCTATACCCCAAACATTGAATGACTAAACTTCCAGAATAGGGGTTAGGGGCATTTCATGACGACGAGAGATGTTACCTATTCTCTAACACCTATCACATATTTTCACAAAAGTATAACAATCCTTAAACAAGCTAGGCCAATAAAAACCAGATTAAAGTACCTTTGTAGCGGTTCTCGTAGGCCCAAAATGCCCACCATATGGAGAAAAGTGGCAGTCATGCAATATTTTGCCCACTTCCTTCATAGGCAGGTACCTCCTAATAATCTGATCAGAACATACCTTGAATAGCAACAGATCATCCCACAGGTAGTGATAGGGACAACTGACCCTTGACAGATCTCCACATTGGTATGACATTGTCCACTTTGGGCATAAGCCCACATAGCTTTGTTTTTGGTTTTACCCAAAAGGCCACATACAAATGGAGATAGTGTCCCTCATTTATAAACCCATGATCTTCCCCTTATCTAGCCGATGTAAGACTTTGGTCGCACTCCCAACAATCCTCCCCTCGAACAAAGTACCAACCGAGCCTCCCCTCAAATAGTCATCTATCAGTCTAGCTCTTATCCTTGCCAACTCCTTTACCAGAGCACACTGCCAGTCTAGGCCAACTCCTTTACTGGAGCACACCGCCTATCCGATAGAGCTCTCTACCACAGATCTCCACCATGACTACGCTTTCGGGGCTCGCCTCCTTTGTTCGGCACCTGAGGATTCTACCGATCACGGCTCAAGGGCATGGTTCTAATACCATTTGATAGGGACAACTGACCCTCGACAGATCTCCACATTGTTATGACATTCACTACAAGAATTTTTAAATTTTCCGACGAACTTTTTCCCGACACAACACTTTTCGTCGGGAAAAACATACTTTTTCCAACGAAAATGGCAAGCGTCGGAAAATTTACACACTTTTCCCGAAGCTTGCCATTTTCGTCTGGAAAAGTATGTTTTTCCCGACGAAAAGTGTTGCGTCGGGAGATTTATTTGCGCGCCATAGCTCGTCATATGGCACGAAAAGATAAGCCGACGTATTAAAAGGCTATGCCGATGCTTTTGTAGCGTCGTGAGAAGTTAATTAAGTGAAACGCGCGTTTTACTTTTCCTGACGCTTTTTTTGACCTATGTCGACTCGTTTTTGCGTCGGGAAAAATCGGCGAAAAAATAAAACCCTAGCCCTTTCTTCTTCTTCTTCTCCTCTTGTTTTTCTTTTCTTTTTCCCTCTTTTTCTTCTTCCTTTTCTCTCCGCCGTCTACATCTAAAACTCCATATACAGTCACCTCATTTCTTCTTATTCTTCTCCATTTTCTTCCATTTTCCTTCACCCATGCCCTCTATCTTCTATTTTCGGTGTTTTTCTTGTAGGTTTTGACGGCATGAGGCGGAAGTCCGATTTTGGGCATTTTGAGGGAGAAAATTTATGGAGTTTGCTACTTTGGAGGTATATAGAATTTTTACATTATGTTTTTTTTAGTTTATTTAAGATTTAAACTTAGTTATTAAGCCTTTTGAAGTTAAAAATTTTACTTTGAATGTATTATGTAATCAAAGTGTTCTTCTCCATTATCTTCCATTTTCCTTCACCCATGCCCTCTATCTTCTATTTTCGGTGTTTTTCTTGTAGGTTTTGACGGCATGAGGCGGAAGTCCGATTTTGGGCATTCTTGTAGGTTTTGGCTACTTTGGAGGTATATAGAATTTTTACATTATGTTTTTTTTTAGTTTATTTAAGATTTAAACTTAGTTATTAAGCCTTTTGAAGTTAAAATTTTTACTTTGAATGTATTATGTAATCAAAGTGTAGTTTGGAGAATACTTGTGTGGTTTGGAGGCTATTTATGTGATTGGTGTTTAGTTTGGAGCTTATTGTTGGATTAAAGTATGATTAAATCGTGATTTTGAATTTATTGTGTGTTCGAAATGTGATTTGTAGCGTAATTATTTGATTAAATTGTGATTTATAGGCTCTTTATGTGATTAAAGTTTGATTTGAAGCTTATTGTGGGATTAGACATGTGGTTTTGAGCTTATATTTGTGTGATTAAATTGTGACATTGAGTCCAAGTGTGTGTTTATTTTATTTTGAGCATCTTGTGTGATTAAAGTTTGATTCTAATCTTATTGTATAATTTGATTTGTAGGCTATTTTGTGATTTTTATCCTATTGAGCCTATTGAACATTAAAATGTAAGTGTTAATTTTTAGCTTACTTTAAGGTTATATATTTAGTTAGAGTGCTTATTTTGAGCTTAGTGAAGATTTTATTGTGATTTTATTCTCTTAAAATTCCTAAGTGCCTTGTATATGTATGTACTTGGAACTAGGTTGGTGCACAAAATGCTATACTCAAAGACACATTTCTTTAATATATCCTTGGATGGTTAGAATGAAATTTGTACATTAGACACTTTTGGAAGATTTTGGAGTGAGTTAATCATAAAAAATTTGTACATTAGACACTTTTTAGTGATTTTAAGTAATAATAGATAAGTTATACATTTTTTTAGGTTTAGTTTGGGTGAGTTAGTGAGATGTGTAAGAAAGTTGTTTGAGTGAGTTTGTGATATTTGAAGTAAGAGCTTCAATGAGTTAGGAATGTTTGTTGGTTTTTAAAATATGCTTAGGCACATTTAAGACACTTTTATAGTATTGGAGGGTGGGTTGTGTGCTTTAAGTTCACTTTAGACATTTTTTTAGCTTTCTTTAAGAGTCAAAATGATACTTAGACTCTTTTCATACACTTTTTGATAACTTTGTAGGTTTTAAGGAGCATAGTAGACTCTTTTAGGTCATTTTGAGTTATTTTTTACCTCGAAATACGCTTAGGCACCTTTAAGACATTTTGTAGCATATTGGGGTGGGTTGTGTGCTTTAGGTTCACTTTAATTTTTAGGTTTCTTTGAGAGTTAAAATGAGACTTATACTATTTTTAAGCACTTTTTGGCCAATTTGTAGGTTTCGAAGGGCGGAGTAAACACTTTTAGGTTGTTTTGAGTTAGCTTTTCGCCTCAAAGTATGCTTAATCATCTTTAAGACACTTTTGTAACATCAGAGAGTTAGTTGTGTGGTTACAACATTTTCTAAGTTTCTTTAAGAATCAAAATGACACTTAAACTCTTTTTAGTCACTTTTTTGATCACTTTATAGGTTCTAAGGGGCGAAATACATACTTTTAGGTCGTTTTGAGTTTTTTTTGCCTTAAAGTATGCTTAAGCACTTTTAAGACACTTTTGTAGCATCGAGGGGTTGGTTGTGTGCTTAAGTTTCACTTTAAGCACTTTCTAAATTTCTTTGAGAGTCAAAATGATACTTAGACTCTTTTGTGTTTTAGTTTCACTATATGCACCTTATTTTATTTTTTGTTTTATATTTAAAATTTTTCACATTAGTTTTTTTTTTCAGATTTGTAATTGTGTAATCTTGAAGATCTATTTTCTAAAAATAAAGACGAAGACGAAGACGAAGACGAAGATTGCAGCCTTCAAGATTAATTGTTTTATTTCTGATGTATTTTTTTCTTCTTTCGAACTCTAGTACAAGTAGATATTGAATATTTTGTAATCACATTATTGCATATCAATACTATTATTTTTTATAATATTATTTTTTGTTTTAACATGATACTAAAATGAACTATCAAGTAGTTAATAAATAAATAAATAAATAAGAGAAAAAAAAATAGGATTTAGAGTTTTGCCGAAGCACATTGCGTCGGCAAAAGTAAACTTCTCCCGACGCATACACTAGTCGTCGGGAGAAACTTTTTCCCGACGCAATGCATTACGTCGGGAGAAGTTAACTGTTGCCGACGCAACACCATTTTCGTCTGAAAAAGCTTTCCCGACGGCTCTATGCCGACGAAATCGCCGACGAAATTTTTTCGTCGACCAAGACTTTTCCCGACGCAATTTAGACTTTTCCCGACACTTTTTTGCGTCGGGAAAAGTGAAAAATCTTGTAGTGATTGTCCACTTTGGGCATAAGCCCTCATGGCTTTGTTTTTGGTTTTACCCAAAATGCCTCATACCAATGGAGATAGTATCCCTCATTTATAAACATATGATCTTCCCCTTATCTAGCCTATGTGGGACTTTGGTCGCACTCCCAACAGGTAAGACCTCGTGTCATGCAAAAACTTCTTTCTTTTCTGAGCATTCAAGTTAGGAAGGAGATTCCCTGAAGCAAGATAATTCACAATATCTACATACCTAGGAAAAGAAGACTTGACCGTGTATAATCGCTCGTCGGGAAAGTCCTATTGTATAGGAAAGGTCTGCACATGTGGTTCATGCTCCAGTCGGGACAGATGATCTACCACAACATTCTCACAGCCTTTCTTATCCCTGATATCGTATTCGAACTCCTACAGCAAAAGAATCCACCTAATTAAACGAGGTTTCAAGTCTTTCTTATTACACAAATAACGAATGGCTGAAGGATCAGTGTGCACAATAATCTTTGAACCAAGCAAATAGGGCCTAAATTTATCAAAAGCAAACACAACAATAAGCGTCTCTTTTTCAGTGGTAGTGTAATTCTATTGAGCACTATTAAGAGTTATGCTTGCATAATAAATTGCCCTAAAGAATTTATCCCTATGCTATCCTAGGATTGCTCCTAACGCATAATTACTAGCATCACACATAATCTCAAAGGGTTGACTCCAATCAGGTACAACTATCCAGGTGCAGAAATCAACATTTCCTTAAGAACATTAAATGCTAGCATGTAATCATTATTAAAAACAAACAAGACATTTTTCTCAAGAAGATTACACAGGGGTTTAGTAATTTTAGAAAAATCTTTAATAAAATGACGATAAAACGCTGTGTGTGCTAGGAAACTACAAACTCCCCTAACTTTCATTAGAGGTGGCAGCTGCTCGATAGTTGATATTTTAGCCCAGTCCACCTCCAATCCCTTTGCAAACACCTTATGGCCAAGAACTATGCCTTCCTTAACCATGAAATGACATTTCTCCCAATTAAGGACAATGTTAGTTTCCTGATACTTCTGCAACACACAAGAGAGATTATGCAAACAAGAATCGAAAGAAGCACCAAAAATACTAAAATCATCAATAAAAACCTCCATAATCTCCTAGACGAAGTCTGCAAAAATAGTCATCATGCATCGCTGGAAGGTGGCAGGTGGATTATACAACATAAATGGCATTCGCCTGAAGGCGTATGTACCATAGAGACACGTGAATGTCATCTTCTCATGGTCCTCAGGTGCTATGGCAATCTGATTGTAACCTGAATAACCATCAAGAAAATAATAGTAAGGATAACCTGCTAACCTGTCTAACATCTAGTAGATAAAAGGTTGGAGAAAGTGATCCTTTCTGGTACCATTGTTGAGCTTCTTGTAGTCAATGCACACACACCATCCAATCACTGTTTGGGTCGATATTGCCTCATCCTTCTCGTTCTTCACGACTGTCATCCCTCTTTTTTTAGGTACAACCTGCACTGGACTCACCTAAGGACTATCAGATATAGCAAAAGTAACTCCTGCGTCTAATAATTTCATTACCTCATTTTTAACCACTTCCTTCATGGTGGGGTTAAATCTCTTCGGATGCTCAACAGTGGGAGTAAAGGTATTCTCCATTAAAATCTTATGCATAACAATAGAAGGGTTGATACCTTTAATATCACTGATTGACCATCCTAAAGCAGACCTATGTGCAAGTAAAACACTCAACAACTTTTCCTCTTCTACTTTATTTAACTCAACATAAATAATTACGGAAAAAGTAGAAGAGTCACCTAAGAAAGCATAACGTAGGTAAGTAGGCAATTGTTTCAATTTAGGAGGGGGGTGTCGACTTGTGCACAAACAGACTCAAAAATAAATTTTCCCTCTTTACTATGTCCTAAGGGTGCCTCAACAACATCATCACGCAAATACACATGCTCTGAATTAAAATTCTCAAATAATTCATCACAGACACCAAGCATGCCAATCTCATACTTATCAGGAATAGATACTAACTCTACACACTCATCAATAATGTCCACAAGATCAACCATATGACATGTACTAACTTCGTCATGGTGTTTCAATGCCTTAAACATGTTAAACACTACCTTTTCATCGTCCACTCGTAGAGTCAAAGTTCCTATGTTCGCTTCAATCAGAGTGCGTCCTATCGCCAAAAATGGCCTCCCCAGTATTATAGGGACTTCGACGTCCTCCTCCATGTCTAGAATCACGAAGTCTATAGGAAAAATCAATCGATCAACCTTAACTAAAACATCCTCTAAAATACCTTTTGGATACGTCAGAGAATGATCTGAACTGAAACATCATACTGGTCGGTTTAAGCTCCACTGATCCTAATTTCCTGAAAACACTCAGAGGCATCAAGTTAATGCTCGCCCCAAAATCACAGAGTGCCTTTCTAATATAAACGCTACCAATAACGCAAGGTATAGTAAAACTCCCTGGGTAAGTCATTTTCTATGGTAGCCTCCTTTGAATGATAGCACTGCACTCGGCGTTTATCTACACTCTTTCATCTTTTTCAAAATTTTTCTTGTTTGCTAGAATTTCCTTCATAAACTTTGCATATTTTTTGTACCTATTCAAGTGCATCAACAAAAAGTATGTTAATGTGAAGTTTCTTGAAATGCTCGAGAAATTTAGCAAACTCATAATCTAATTTCTTCTTTTGAAATCTCTTAGGATACGAGATTCTGTTGGGAACAAAGGGTATATGATAAAAAATCTCCTCTGAATCAAGTTCCTAGGGTACTGTCTCCTCTTCAACCACCTAGGGTACTGTCTCCTCTTCAGCCACCTTCTCATCATTATCTCGTTCCTTGCTCGTGCTGGGCACGTCATCCAACTTCTATTCGCGTTCCTTTAGCTTCTTCTCACTCGTAAGTGATATGGTTGTACATTCCATAAGTGGGTCAGTAGGAATAATATGTAAACCACTCTTACCTCTGTGTAAGCTCTCCAAGAGTGTTGCCATCTGATTGATCTTATCTCCCATGTCTTTGATCACAACATCTTGGCTTTCCACCTTCACATGCACTGCAGTGACTACATCACTCATCGTGTGGGAAAAACTCGTGGTCTCCTCTATAAACCATTTCAAAATATCCTCAAGTGGGTTCTTCTTTTCTTGAAGTTCTGTAGACACTACTTCTAAAACAGGTTGCACTACACTATCATTAGTAACACAAGAAGACTTTACTTGACTTTTCTTACTTGGGCAGTCCTCATCATTACTAGGCTTCGCAGTTTGAACACATTTGCAACCAACACACCCTGTGCTCACTCTTCCAACGTGCTCGGGACTAGGCTCCTCAACAACTATCAGCTCTAGAATCCTCCTTTGGTCATGTCCTTGTCAACATGTTCAAAGCCTTTGTCAATGTTTCAGCTTGAAATTTTAAAGAACTCACTCATTGGCTTCACAAGCTGCCTTCTTTAGTGTAAAAGTCTCTGATGGCCATTGGTAGCTTGTGATGGCTAACTCTTTCAACAAGGCTTGCGCCTCCTTAACTGACTTTGCTAGAAAATTCCCTCTAGCTATAGTGTCAAGGCTAATTTTATTAGAACTAAGCAAACAATTATATAAAAGTTGTTCCTGAAGCCAATCGAGATATCCATGTGGCGGGCACTTCCTCAACATATCTTTATAGTGTTCCCAAGCCTCGTATAGCTACTCATCCTCTCTTTGCTTGAACGTTGATAAGCCTTAGGATTGAGGCTTATTTAACTCTTATAGACTTATGTTATTCTTGAAATTCCATAGAAATTATATGAAGAAGTTAGCAAAACTTAGAAAACATCAGTAATCCTGTGGAAAATGCCTTTAATAAGAATATCGAATAAAAGAAGGAAATAAAGACTAAAAATGGGGCATTGGAGAATTGCAATTTGAGATTGCAAAATTTGAATTTGCAATCTGATTTAGCAATCAAGTAGTAGCAAACGTACTAATCGCAGCTCTGAGCTTCACCATCTTAGCAAGGGAAAAAAATTTAGTGAGGAATACCTTCATTGTCACACCCCCTCCCGAAACACCTGTTATCTTAGCCCGGAGGAAGGCGTGAAGCCAACAGGCATCGTTTCACTTCTTAACGATACCTATGACCCTTTTAATTCTTGATAAACAAACCATACCTGTAAACGAAATACTTTACATATTACACAGCGGAACCCTGGAAAATTTTCTACATATGCACACGGAGCAGTTTTAGTTAAAACCTCACTTGAGCAATCAAAACACATCCACTCGTTGTTTACACAAACAAGACCACTAGTTTCATACACGAACATAACTACACGTCTCTTTTAAGTTATCTACACTACGAGCAGACTCGCTATATAATACCACCCACGTACAGAGTATCTAACTCTGAGAACCCTCGGCGGCGATGGCAGGATCTCAGGCACTGGGAGCTCGATCTCTACCTGAAAAGTTGGAAAACATTGAAAGAATGAGCTGGGAAGCTCAGCGAGTGACTGAGTTTAAAACTATTAACTCGTAAATCATAACATATAACATCAATAGATTTTACAGAAGTCCAGCAAGTGTGTCGAAAATATTAACCATTTTAAACATATGACAAACTAGTTGTGTAAGACTCGCCCAGTACAATCAATGCTCATTCTACGATGTAGTGGGGCCCGCCCAGCACTCCCATCGTCTTTGTCGTAGTGGGGCTCGCCCAGCACTTACGACAGCATTGTTGTCACGGAGTACACTCAACGTCGACAACAGAAAATGACCTGTGTGCACACGGTACTATACAACCTCGGGCTCAGTATCTCAACCATTAACTCATTCAGGTCTCAGAGAAACACATGAGAACCTCTAACAGTTCTTGCTAACACATGTAGACTTGGAATTAAGGTATTTCTTCTAGTTTCAGAAAATCAGTAAACATATGCTCACAACGAACAATTTAAATCAATTTTAGGAAACCATATATGCTTATGAATACGTGTTCAAGAGACCATAAATCTTTAAGCTACATCATTCTTAGGAAGTCTTTTCTTTTCATGAACACAAGTTCAAGCATAGAATTTATTTTCAGAATTCATTTTGTCACTCACAGCGTTAATATTAGATTCTCGGTCCGTAAATTTGTCCTATTTCTTCTTGGCCTGCCAAATAAACAAAACCAAGCGTTAGAATCTTGACCTCACGAACTTAAGGCCTAGGGTTGCAAAAACCACCCCATCAATTCCTAGCATTCCACATGATTAACACCCGAAACTCACATACTCATAACTTTTCCATTACTTGGTCAAAATTTATGTTCTTTATACCAAACCCTTCCTTTTTGAACCCTCTAAAACTTATCTTAAGGAATGAAATCGAAATTCCTAAAGGATGTGTCTGTAACTACCTCGAAATCTATTTTCCCCAAAACACATTTCAGCTAAAACCAGAACTGTTTTCCTGCGGCAGCCCAAAACTAACCTGAAATTTAAAGCGACTTCTAAACAATTTCTAACCACGACTTCTTCATGAAAGTTATAGTAAATTAAAGAATCTTTCCAACCATACCTAATACAGCTTCTAATTCGAAGTCTACAGATCAGCACATCCCAAAAACCAGAGGTTCCTCGGATTTGACAGAAAAACCTATCCTTCGGTTCCCTCTTCACAAATCATTAACATAACATCCGATTTTGCTCGAGCTTCCTTCACGAAAATCGTTCTAAAATGATTTAACTTTCAGAAGAATCAAACCTTACCTCTTAATTCTTCCTGTGGAGCTCGAAATGATCAAAAAACCAGACATTGGCAGAATTGAACACCAGAATTTACCATGCAACTTGGACTGTGTTTCCCCCTTTTCTTCTTCAATTCCACCTTCAAAATCTCCTTCTTCTTCTTTTTCAGACTCTCTCCCTCGAAACCCCTCTGTTTTCCTTTGGTAAATGAAAATCTAAATTGGGTGACAGTGTGTAGAAGGGCTATAAAGAAAGGTCTTGGCGGTGGGTGAAAATTCCCACCTTTCCACTTTCTTTCTTTTTTTTTAAAACAAAACATACACCTTCCACTTTCCATTTCTCTTTTGTTTTAGTTTCTTCTTTTCTTTTTTTTACCAAGCTTACCAATACATTTTTCTTAAGAATTTTCAAGGAGGGATTCCGGGTTTACATTCATCAACTCACTCCAAGTCGAAATACCTCCCGGGGTCAAAGAATCGAACCAATCTCTCGCTCTGTCCTGCAAGGAAAATGGGAACAAGCGTAAATTAACATAATTAAAATTAACACCATTAAGTTTTATCGTCCCACTGATATCAAAAAATGTGTGCAGATGATGGTACAGATCCTCTGATGGATGCCCTTGAAACGCAGTCTTGAACCATCTAAATGAGACTAGATTTTAACTCAAATTTATCAGTGCAAATGGGTGTATATGCAATTGTCGAGTAATCTACATGCAAATCCAGCATAAAATAATCCCGAATTGCTTTATTTTCCTCATCCATGGCTACATTGAATGGATTAACCACTCTACGAAGTGTCCTACAAATTTAAAAACACGCGGAAAAACTCCAAGAGCACAATTAATCACTTTATAGCTCCACAAAAATGCCACGGATCACCCAAAACAAACAAAAATAAAATAAAATAAAATGAAAGAAACAAATAAAGAATAAACTCCAAAATTAGAATCAAACACTTTCAGTACAATATTAATTGAATTAAACACCAATTTTTCGGCAACGACGCTAAAAACATGTTCATGGTCACGCAAGCACACTTGACCTAGTAATATAAAACGGTAAGTAAATACCAAGTATCGAATCCTCAAGAAATTGGATAGGTTTAATCAATTAATTATTATACTTACTTGCATCTAAATTTATTTAGGAAAAATAAATGCTAAATTCGTCAACACAAGAATTAAAGGAACTAACAAAATAAAAGCATTCGAATAAGTTGGAGCACAATTAACGGGACCGATTTTAGGACGTTAATCTCATCTAATGGACCATCATTGATATTAACGGGTTCTTGCAATAATTACGCAATTTACCTGAGTCTAAATATATAATTATCAAGGAATCCTCCGTCGAGCTCATCCTATTCTCAAATATAATTAATTAATTCTCGTGTCTGTCTCATTAATTGATTAGGTTTGGCATTAACGAACCTTATCAGAGACCCTAATTGATGCTTTTATCACTGTCGTGTCCAAATATCAACCATTATGCAATTAGACTCTAATTTATGCATTCTTTGTAAAACAATAACATCAATCAGTAAGGCATTAAATCCTTGATCAGGGGTTTCAAAGCATTAAACACATTGCAAAAAACTAGAATTGCTAAATCAACTACAAATTCTCCAATTAATCTCAATTACAAAGTCCAAATGCTTGATTAAGCCTTAAACTTTATAATCTAATCAAGATAGAATATAATTCAGCGCAATACAACCATAATCCATCTAAAACTAATCAATAACAATAGAGAAATACAGGGAAAACATAATTAAAACCCGTTATGCGTCGATCCATCGTACCCATTACGCATCGATCCATCGTTCCTGCTCCAATCTCCACGAACCTCGCGCGTCATATCTCAAGAATTTCACTCCAATTCAGTCTCAAATCTCTCTAAACTCTCTCAAATCGTGGATTGGGGTGTAAACCCCAAATTGGCTCTCCCTTTCCATAATGAAATCGCTAATCTTAAGTTTGGAAATCAATACAACATTGAGACGTTGTCCAAAACGACATTGTTTTCATTAAGCGCGCTCAAGTAGCATCAAGATGCTACAGGTGGAAACCTTCATCCGTGCCTCTTCCTAGCGTCGAGACGCCACAAGAAAGTGTCTCGACGCTAGCCCTTGGGTTTGATAACAAATAATAGTGTCTCAATGCCGTCTCAATGCTTTTTTGGGCATTGAGATGCTATTCTCTCGACCAAATTCAATAATGAATCCACTCTTCTCCATACTGAGCTCCATTTTGAGTACTTTTAGGCTCCACTAATCACCCAATGCTTCCAAAATTGCCATCTTTAGTTTGAATTGCTCGATTTCCTGAAGTATAGAAAGTATCCACATAAAGCTCACAATTACATTCGAAACTAGCAATTAATTAGGCATAAAAATAGCACTAAATTAGTGCTATCATTGGTCTAGCAGGAGTGACATCGTTGTAAGTGTAAAATCATTGCATCATTGAACATGGGGCATCTTCACAATAATTCAAGAGCAATAATGACAAAATATATGCATATTCAAGTGAAAAGGAAACAAAGCAAGAGAAACACTAACAAATAAAAAATCTATGGTGCAATAAAAGCAGTTCATATATACATATTCAATAGGGGCATTGTTAAAAAAAGTGGTGAATATGTATGTACCTTTTAGATGGCAAAAAAAGATCAATTGCACAGTGGAAGCACTTGCAAGATAAAATTATTCTCTAAAATTGAGAAAGAAAGCATAATTAACAAAGACGGTAAAAAAAGGGTGTCAAGAGCCATTAAAAAAAAAAAGAAAAACGAAAAGTGCTATGTGTGAAGTCAAAAAAAGAAAAATGTTGGCTGCACATAGAAATTAAAAAAAAAGGCCATATATATCAAGTGGAGAGCAAAAGGCAAATGCATATATATGGATGTAAAATAGTAAAAAGGAACAAGCAAACCATATATATATGTAATGGGCAAAAAATAAAAAATATTGTGTCTCAATACATTTAGAAAAGAAAAAAGGTCAATGTTATGTGTATGCAAGGATGATAGATGTGTTTTGTTTTAAAAAAAAAAAATTGTGTAAAGAAAGACATATGTATATGTGTTGTGGCCAAGTATTAAAAAAACAGTAGCTACATTACACGCATATGAATTATATAAAAAAGGGTACACATATGTGTGTATTGAGGCGGCAACGACAAACAACACACATTACGTTTACTGAAACCTTATCCATGTGAAGCGACGACAACATGAATTTAAAAAAAAAAAAAGGAGATGGAAGCAACAATATATTGTGTTTGGATTTGGGGTTTGCAGTGGCAACAATGTATTAAAAAAATCAAAGTTAGTTCAACTTACGACAACAATTTCATTGATTAAAACAAATTCCGAAGTCTTTTCTCTACTTTACTTATCGATAGTGTAAGTAAGGTGCACAAAGGATTATTGCTCAAATTCAAGACCTACACAACGAAGAAGGTGCATGAACGTCAAATAACAAAAAAAAAAAGAAAAAAAGGAAATTGAGAAGAAGAATTCATCAAATACCTAAAGCTTTTTGATGGAATGCTCTTGTATTTTGGTCTATACAATCTCTACAACATTTAAAGGAGTAGATTAGGGCATCGCATATAAGGAAGGTTTTGATTTTGGAAAAAATCTTGGCCTAATCAAACATAATTGGCAAGCCAAATTTAGGAATCTCCTACAATTATTATTAAGGAAAAAAAAAATCTCTCTAAATGAGGAAGGATTTTTTGGCTTAATTGGTAAGTCAAATCTAGAGATCTTCTACAATTTTTGTAACTCCAAATTTATGTCTCAGGAAGAAAATCTTGGCCAAATACAAAAATCAAAATTTTGGCTTAAATCAAAGATTTTGATTATTTGGCAAAAAATGTTGGATGTCAAAACTTTGAAAATTTTTGTTTTCTTCTTTTCTCAAATCAAAATTTGGGTATTCTCCAAATTTTCTCCAAATCAAAACTTGAGTAAGGTTCAAGCTCAAATTATATTCCAAATTCAAGCCAAGATTTGGTAAATTCTATTCAAAGTCAAAATTTTGGCAAATTTTTCTCGAATAAAAAAGTCTGGACATACTCCAAATTTTCTCCAAGTCAAAATTTGAGTAAAATTCAAATTTAAATTCTATTCCAAATTCACGCCAAGATTTGGATAGAATCAAAATTCTATTCAAAGTCAAAATTTTGGCAAACTCTTTTTTTTAATGAAAGTTTGTTGCCGAATAAGAAAATCAAAATTTGACCTAAATTCATATTTTGATTAATTGGCATAAGAAGTGTGTCAAATAAAGAAAATCAAAATTTGAACTTATATTCATATTTAATTAGATTTGACACACCAAAGGAAGTCAAAATCATCATATATTTTTATTCCAAAGTATGTTTTTCGAGATTCTCCTACTACATACTTGTGCATAAATCTCGAAAATGGGCATTTGTTGAATAATAAATTTCGACCAATCACAAATTGCCATGTTATTAATTTAAGTTAATGATAAAATAGATTTGGGACCAATTACAAATTTACACGTGTCTTTAAATTAAATTAAAAGATATGGAAAATTAGCAAATCAAATAATGTCACCTATCTAATATTGATCTATTGGGCGACTTAAACTAGTCCAATAAAATTATGTCATGTGGCGTTTGGACTTGAAACTAATTTAGCTCGAGATCACTAAAAATGAATTGGGCCAAATTCAAATAATCTAAGTCTATTAAAAAAAAGGTTGCATTAAACTCAAATAAGCCCAAGTCCAAAAGTTGAGCCCAAAGTCAACCAAGCCCTAGCTCATACAAGGTCCACCAAACTCTATAAATAGAGGAGGTCACCCTTCATTTGAAGGCATTCAGAAGAGTCAAAAACTGAAGCATACAGCCAGAGAGTTCAGAGTATCCAAAAGTCAGAATTCATAAGCTTCAAGTTCAGTCAGAGAACCCCAAAGATCCAAGGTTCAGAATTTAGAAGATTCAATGACTGGAAGACTTCATGAAATTGATCGTCTCTTCACCAACTACGAGTTGAAAATTCAATCTCCCTCCGTCTGAGAACAGGCTTGCCAGCCCTAAGGTCAAAATCTACATTCTAAAAGAAAGCGTCAGAGGATTATACATTAGAGACTATAATACTACTTCAAATTCAATAAAATCAAGTTCATTTCCATGACATCAAATTTCCTCGAAAATCTCGTGCGAACAATAATTAATAATATTTGAGATTCAACTACAAATTTAGTTAATACTACCACTATTTTTGTTGTTTATAAATATATTGTTAAACACATATGAACAACTTTTTAAATTAATAACCAGTAACAAAATCTCCTATCAAAAAACATTGAAATGATGGAATGCAAACTTTGGTTTTCATTAAATTCTCTGTTTTCAAATTTTTGTTTTCAAATCATTAACCAAATGCACTCTAAACTTTCAATTTTGTATATAGTAGACATTTGTAAAATGCATATACTTGTATGACACAAAATTGAAAGATAGGAGTCTTGTTAGATACAAAATTCAAGTTTGTGCCTAATACTCCATGACTTTTAGAAAATGTCAAATAAGCAAGGAACCTATTAGACCCAAAATTGAAAGTTCAAAAAGTTATTAGACACTTTTAAAATTCGGGACCTATTAGACATAATATTGAAAGTTTAAGAATTAATTAAACACATTCTAAAGTTTAGAAATCTATTAGACACAATCTTAAAAGTTCAAGGTCTAAACTTGTAATTTAACATTTACAAATTTTTTCTATCAAACCTATTGAATTACTCAATTTCAAGGAAAGCAAGATTAATCCTAATGCAGGTAAAATTATATCCATATCATATTAGTTAGAAAATTTTTGGGTGTTATGGTACAATTAAAAATCCAATTATTTTCAAACATATCACAAGCATTTAACAATAACTTAGAGTCCATAAAATAAAATAACATAATGTGATTAAAATCCAGCAAAGTATGTTAGTTTTCTATACAAAAATGCATGTTAGTTAGGGACCATTTGGTACAAGGGTTTTAGAGATGAGAATGGGCGAGGGCTTGTGATATCCTTGTTTGGTACAAGGTTTGGAGGATTGACCATGGAAATGGGTTATTCCCATGAATTTTGTACACACGTAGGTTCTATTTGATACCCTTGTAAAAGCATGAGTTTTCTTCATGCCCTTCTCTTTCTCTCTCTTATTTTTGTTAGTATCCATATTTCTTTTGAATATATTTATTTATTCTATTAAACTTAATTTATTTAAATTAATTTTTATAATTAACCAGATTATATAAAAATTATTTTATAATAATGTATTGAATTAACCTAATTAATTATTCAATTGTAATAAATTAATGATAACCAATTGATTGATTAAAAATATACCCAACGAATTCTCATTTATAAAAATGAAAGAAAATCAAAATTTACCCCTAAGTTTGTCAAGTTGTATCAATTTCTATCATAAACTTTTAATTTCATCAAATTGTAACCCAATCTTAGATAAATATTGCAATCTTAACCTTAAACTTAAAACAGTTTTGCAATTTCTATCCTCCCACTAAGTTTTCTTTTGAAAATTCATTAAAAAAAGGTATTCTCATATGCCTTCAATGAATTATAAAACATATGTATGGTACAAAATTGATAAGATTTCAAAGAAAAACAACATTAGAGCTACATTTTGTTAAAATTTGTGAGTTTTGGTAAAGTTATTCATTATTTAATTTGTGGATTAATCAAACTTAAAATTTTAAAAATCTTGATATTATTTAAATTAGTGAGTTTATGGATATTTTTACATTGTATTTTGTTAAAATTAGTGAAAATTGAATAGATGGTAGAAATTGCAACATTTAACTAAGTCTAAGGTTTAATTTGATGAAATCAAACGTTTAGACTGAAAATTGATACACGGTGACATGTTTGCGGATAAAATTTGATTTTTTTTCCTTTATAAAAAGAAACTAAATTAATGTAATTGTGTAGTTATTGAAACTATTAATAAATTAGTAATTTATTTAATATATTTAATTAATTAAAATAATTTAGTATAAAAAATGTAACTTTTTATAATTATTTATTCAATTAAAATTATACAACTATTATGATCAATTAATTTACATCTATTTGTTGAAAAGTCATTAATTACTGCATCATAATTATATAAAATTTATAAAATTAATCTCATAAAAAAGACAAAAAGATAATTTATTATTATAAAAATTAGCAATTCCAAGTATACAACCAAACACAAAAATCAATTATTCCCAACAATCTTATTCCCAAACATCCATTATTTCCAAGCATATAAAAGAAACCTTGAACGAAACGACCTCCTAAAGTATACAAAGTGTAATGTGAATTGTGAAGATGTAAAATCTAAATTAAAATATCACTTTAGTTCTTGTACTTTGAGTTTCATTCCATTTTAGTTCTTGAACTTTCAATAAAACTTAAAATTGGTCCCTATTGTTAGTTTATTGTTAACTTTTCTAAAAACAATTTAGCTTCTATTAGCCTTCCTTCTATAAATTTTAGAAATATGTTCATATTGTGTCTTTTCTTGCATAAAAATTATTATTATTATTTAACAAAATTTGATAAAAATTAACTTCAAACTAATAGTAGAGACTAATTTTAAGCTTTTTTGAAAGTATATGGACTAAAATTGGACATTTGAAAGTACAGAGACTAAAATAGAATGAAACCCAAAATACAAGACCAAAATGGTATTTTAACCTAAAATGTATCACTTGCCTAACACAACTAGAGATTAACCACTCAAACAAGTCTGATTTAGAGTCTCTTAAAATGTCCTTAAAAGTAGGGGTGTGCACACAAACTGAACCAAACCAAAGAACGGAACATAACCGACAGGTTCGGTCCAATTATTTAAATTTTTTTGGTTTTTTTGGTTTGAAATCTTTAAAAATCAAGATTTTTTATTTAGTTCTTAATAAAATAGAATAAAATCAGACCAAACTAAAGTTATTAAAATAACTCATATATAAGCCCACCCAATAATAATTAAAGGCCCAACCCATATCATTTTAGGGTTTCTTTTCAAACCCTAAAGAAAGTCACGCACGCTCCCCCATTCTATCATTTCCTTTCCTCTCTCATCTCATCTATCGTATCTCACTCTTTCTTATGGCCGCCGCCCCCTCTCGCTGCTGTCCTTTATTTTGCCACCACTCTATTATAATGTCATCACTCGTCGATCACAAGGAACAACAACAAACATACACAGCACGCCACCCACCCAATCTTACCGGCCACCTTTCGTTTCAGAATCATCTCCTCCATCGGCATAGCTCATGATAGTAGCCACTCTCTCCTCTCTCACTTTCAATTTCTATGCTTTCATCACTTTCTATCTTCACCTCCATCTCCTCTGTATCAGATTTGAAATGACTTCTCCTCCCCTCATCTCTCCTTTGTACTAGATCACAGACCTAAAATGGCTTCTCCCTACTATTTCTTAGAAGCTTACAAAGATGTAAAATATGAATTAAAATTAATTTGCAAAAGAAAAAAGAAAAATTGATTTAAAACCGAATCAAACCGATTGGTTTGGTTTTAAACCAAAACCGAGGGACTATTGTTTTTTCCAGTTTATAATTGTTCAAAATTGAAGGGTTAAGTTCGGTTGTCGGTTCTGGCCAAAACCAATGCGAACAGAACCGTGCACACCCTTACTTAAAAGGTAGTACCTTAACGTGTAAAAAAAAAAGAAAGAAGGTAGTATCCTAAGTTAAATATTTTTTATATGCATTTTTAGAAGAACCATTAATTAAGTATTCCATCTTAAAATATTTTGAAATATTAGTTAAAACACAAATGTAATTCCAAAACGTTAAGGTTGTGTCTATTTAATCTCTACATTTTAAAAATTTATAATTACACATTTGAACTTACAATTTTGATTCTAATTAATCTCTACTATTAACATTGTTACTTAAATATTTATGCAATTTACTTAATTGAATTAATGAGTGATGATTTGACAAAAAGTTATATAAGAGGATAGACTAACTAAATAAAATATGGGATAGATGAGTTAAAGATTTTGATGGAGGTGAACAAATAAGTATAAGTATATATTTCAATCCCTGATGCTTTTTTTTTTCAATTTTGTTTTTATTGTTTAAGAATTTTTAATTTAGTCCCTTGCATTTTAAATATTTTTCAAATTTACTCGTTGTGTTAGTAAATTGCTAAGAAAATAAATGACCAAGGATCCATGAGAGAAGTCTACACGAAGAATACCAACTCAACCAACTCAATCAAGCTCAAATGAAGATCATATTCAAAGAGAAGGGAAGTCAACACCAAATTCTATTCAATCATGAGGCAATCATTATGCCACAAAGTCCAATTATTGAAGTTGAAAGAGTATAAGAAGATTTTAATGCTTACTTCCAAGCTAAGGTGTCCACATTATGAAGAGTTGCATCCTTTCAAGCTTGAAGAGGCACATTTTCAACCAAGAGTCATAATGAATCTAAAATCCAGATTCATTCACATCTTTAATGCATTATGTACCTATTAAATTCGTGTATTTACATTTAATTTGGTTCATGTATGGATTTGAAAGGTTGGGGGCTGAATTTTGACTACATAGATGAAGGGTGTGTCCTTTCATGTGTCTATTCAATTAGTATAAATAGGGCTGCCATTTTGTCATATGAAAGAATTTGAAGTTGAATGAAATCTCATATTTGAGTTTAGTATCTCTCAAGCCTTATGCTTTCTTTGTATTCTCGTGTTTAGAATGCATGTCTAGAACTTTCAATCTAGCTTGATCCATTAGTTGTAGAGAGTTTGAAATCTCGAAGATAGGAATAAGTTCTCATTTCTTCTTGATCATCGATCAACTTTTCCAAGTAAAAAATTATTTAACTTTCTTGGGGTTGCTTTTCATCTTGTTAATTGGGTTTTCTTATTATTGTTGTGGGGGTTCACCTTGAATAAGGCGAGTTCTCAAGCGTAATTGACATAGTTCCTTTATCATTTGGTATCAGAGATTCTTTGTTTCCTTTATCATTTGGTATCAGAGCTTCTTTGATTCCTTTATCATAAACGTTAAAATTAGTTGATAATAACCTTACATGTCATGTGTTGGGATTTATGTCGTAAAGCCTTGTAATTAATGATTTATTTAATAAATAATAATAATTTTGATTATTTTATTTGCAATATAATATTATCCATTGTACAAAAAATTCAAGATTATTAGTGTAATCTTGAACAGTATGGGATTTACATACATGATGATCATGTTCAAGAAATAACCTAAAGGGTCATAGTATATGAATAAAGTTAGATGCCCTATCCTAGTAACATTATTGATACGACCCACTTTGTAATAGTTATAAATGATTTGATCCAAATCGTTCATGTGGAGACATGTAAGTGGGAGTATATTATACAATGAGTTTGTATAAGACTGGACTACGAAATATTTAATCTCTCTTTATAAATCCATTAATTGAGAAGATTACTATTTTATCAAGATGATCATATGCGACTCGATCTTAATCCTGAGTGAGTTATGAACGTTTGCCTGTGAGGGCTTGTCCTTTGATTTGCATGGGTGAGAGTGAATTTTATAGCCGATTAAATAAGCCTACCATTTTGGAGACTTGACCAAATAGGGAGCTGGGAATATAATCTCACAAGATAGAACCCACTCCTTACCGTATAGGTAAGTAGATGAGTAGTTCCCTTAAGAACTAATTTCGAGACTTGAACAATGGGGCCCCACCCTCTCATTAGTCCGAGATGGACTTAGTTTATGGTTGGATCATAAACAAATTATTCATTATAGGATCAGTGGTACTTAAGGTGCAAGATATAATTATAGGGGTAAAACGAACTTTTGACCAAACTATAATTACAAACAACTCATGAAGGATCGACTTGCATGTAGTGATTATATCCATGGACACACTTGTCCTACAGTGCATAAGAGTGCAATTCTAAGTTTATAGTGAAGTGACCCTAGAGTTAATGAATGAAAATTGATTAATTAAAGAGTTTAATTAATTAATTTTGTATCATTTGAGCTTATAATCTATAGGTCCATAAGGTTCCCTTACTAGCTCATATGAACAAAATACGGATCAATTTCGTTGAGAGAAAATTTTGAAATGTTCAAATTAAAATTTAATATATTTGATATATTAAATGAGAGAAAACATATTTATTGTATATGATACATTAAATATCAAAGAAATTATTAATGTATTAAGATACATTAAAGAAAATATATTTATTAATTTTGATTAAAATAAGGAAATAGATGTCGTAGGAGAATTTAGAAAGGTTTGAATAAGATTCAAACTGGTTAGATAAATATATTTTAATATATTATTTAATTATTTTTCATAGGTCACTATAAATAGGACCCTAGGGATGAGCCATTGTGTGAAACATCTCATCTACACAGAATTGTAGAGTTCTCTCTAAATTTCTCCTCTCTCATTTTCTTTTAAGAGGCTCCCACTAGCTTTGGCCCTTTTTTCGAGTCATAACAAGGAAGACTTTGTGGAAGTCTTGGAGTTCAACCTCTTTGGAGTTGGAGCACAAGGAGAAAAAAAACCCGCCATAATATTTTCTCCATATTATTTTCTAGGTATGTTTTATGCTTAACCCTAATATTATTATTTTGTTCTATATAAACTCAAACCGATTCTAAATCTTCCACTTGGGTTTAATTAAATTATTCCCTTCATCATGATACTTAGTGATTTGATATAAATTTAGAGGAGAATTAAGTCACATAAAAGAAAAAAAATGTCAAAATCTTTTGCCAATTTTTTAAAAATTTAGAGGGAGAATTAGCAAATTTCTTTTCTTAGGTGGCCTAATTCCTCCCATGACTTCTTGTCGACTCACTTAAGTATCATACCATATAAGTGATAGGAATGAACTCTTCATATGCAATGGAAGCATTGAATCATCTTTGATTTATTTAGAATTAAACATAAACATTCAAGGGTTAACCTAACTTACATAGAATATATAGAGATATTTCTAGCGGACCTTTATTCTTCTTGCTCCAACTCCAACGAGGTTAAAACTCCAATTCCACAAAGCTTACTTGCTATGATTCAAACAACGGACCAAGATGGCTTATGGGAGCCTCTTTGAAAGAGAGGAAATGGATGAGAGAATTGAGATAACTTTTTTTCTCAAGGGAGGAGGCATCATTTTGCTTAACCCATGAAGGTCCTATTTATAGTGACCACCTAGGACAAAGCTTTGTCATAATTAAATAATATATATTTTAATATGTAATATTAAAATATATATTTGAACAATCTGAATCTCATTCAAATATTTCAAATATACCTAATATATGTTGTCTTATTTGAATCTCATTCAAATTATATATATATATATGTATCTTAATACATTAATAATTTTATTTGATATTTAATGTATCAAATACAATAAATATAGTTTTCGTCATTTAATATATCAAATATATTAAATATTAATTTGAACATTTCAAACTTTATTTGAATGAAGTTGATCCCTAATTGTTCGTATGAGCTAGCAAGGGGACCTTATGGACTTACATGTTATAAGCTCCAATGATACAAAATAATTAATCAAACTCTTTAATTAATTAATTTTCATTCATTAACTATAAGTCACTCCACTATAGACCTAGAGTTGTACTCTTATGCACTGTAGGATAAGTAGTGTCCATGGATCTAATCATTACATGCAAGTCGATCCTTCATGAGTTGTTCGTAATTATAGCTAGGTCAAAAGTCTATTTTACCTTTGTAATTACATTTTGCACCTTAAGTACCATTGATCCTCTAATGAACAATTTTTTTATGATCCAACCATAAGCTAAGTTTCTCTCGGGCCAGTGAGAAAGTGGGGCCCTATTGTTCAAGTCCTGAAATCAACACTTATGGGAACTACTCATCTAGTTTCCTTATATAGGAAAGTAGTGAATTCCATCTCGTAGAAATTATGTTCCCAGCTCCCTATTTGGTGAAGTCCCTAAAATGGTAGACTTATTGAATCGGCTACAATGGTCATTCTCACTCATGCAAATCAAAGAACGAGCCCTTATAGGCAGGAGTTCATAATTCACTCAGGATTAAGATCGAGTCACATATGATCATCCTGTGAAATATTAATCTTCTCAATTAACAGATTTATAAAGAGAGATTAAATATTTCGTGGTCCAGTCTAATACAAACTCATTGTATAAGATACCCTCACTCATATGTCTCTACATGAACGATTTGGATCAAATCATTTGTAACAATTACAAAGTGGGCTACATCAATAGTATTAGCAAGATAAGGCACCCAACCTTATCCATATACTATTGACCCTTTAGGTTATTTCTTGAACATGATCATCTCATATGTCAACCACATACTGTTCAAGATTATACTAATAACCTGAATTTTTTATATAATGGATAATATAATATTGTAAATAAAATAATTAAATAATAAATCATTATTTACGAAGTTTTAGGGCATAAATCTTAACAATAAGTTCATCATCCTCTAATTTTAACATTTGCTGATGAAAAAGATATAATTAAGAAAATGTTAAAAGGCAAGGGAGTAAAATCAGAACATTTTTTACCGTGTAAAAGGAGTGCAACGGAATGATTTACTTAGTGGTCTTCCAATTTAGTACTATTATTGCCTAAGCACACTTGAGTATGGAGTTTTGATAGGATTTGGTACATTAGTATTGATATGATCGCTAAGGCCCCGTCTGATAACCATTTGATTTTTTATTTTTTCATTTTTGAAAATTAAGCCTATAAATATTATTTCTACCTACGAGTTTCCATGTTTTGTTATATACTTTTTACACATGTTTTCAAAAATCAAGCTAAGTTTTAAAAACTAAACAAATAGTTTTCAAAATCTTGTTTTTGTTTTTAGATTTTGACTAAGAGTTCAAATGTTTTCTTAAGAAAAATGAAACCCTTAGTAGAGAAATGATGAGAAAATAAATATAATTTTAAAAAATAAAAAATCAAATGACTATCATATGGGACCTAAAATTTTGTAAATAATAAAAATGGAAAGAAATACTTGGCCTACATAAAATTAAAACTTCAAAAAATTACATGGAAATTGACAATTGACGCAAATAACAATGTAGTAACAAACGAATACATTTACAATTTTAAGCAGCAAACAATTAACAAACAAAGGAGGCAAAGAAAGGAACGTATCATGTACGTCCGTCCCACATCGGTGAGGTTCTCGAAGAGCGTGGCAAATGTCCAATATAAAAGAGTCATTTGATGGCAGGGCAATTCATACCTTTCTCGGCCTTTTGGCTAAGATCAAGTGTAGTATCTGTTCTTATCAGTTTAATATTTGATACGTGGTCCATCGGCTCACATGATATTAAATTAATTTTTAATGGGGGAGGGGAAGGCCCATCAAGTAGCTTGCTACTTTGGGCCTTCGAGCGTCGCCCTTGTCCAGCACTGTTGCATGGGCCTGGCGCCCCCTCCAAGCCCAGTTCAAATATATGTTTCATTTTTACGTTTTCATTTTGTTTAAAAAAGTTGCAAAATAAATTAGAATTTATACAAAATCTTATGGATAGCGTTTTCAGAGGAAATTGATGCTTGCACTCAATTTCAACTCTAAAAATTAATATGGTTGTTTTTTTTTAGTTCAAATTAGGTTAAATTATTAAAAATACCTTTGAATTATGGATTTGATTTCAATTAATACTTTTAAATTTTGAAAAGTTTTATTTTAACCTTTGAAGTTTGTTTCAAAACGACATTTGAAGGATTTTATAACGTGCCTAACATTTATGAGAGTTATTACTACATGCATGTGTTTTTAAGCGAAAATTTATGAAAGCTAGAAAGATTTAGAAAGATTTTTTCATTAATTAAAGTGGTAAAAAGTCATGACACTTGAGTTCAACAGTAAAACCTTTGCTAGACTGATCAAAGCAAATGCATTTGAATAAATAAAAGAAATAATAAAATAAGTAAACCAATGAAATAAAATGCGGAAAACATGAAACTAGGAAATCTTAAAATCTTAGAAGTCTCTGGTCTGGTGTTATCCCTATAGCCTTACCAAGCTGAATGCCCTCGTCACGCGTCTCGTAGATCTAAGCACCATCTGAAAAAGAAAGTAAAGTAGCATGTGTGAGTATAAAATACTCAGTAAGTAGTCCCAATTGATCAAATACTTAAGGAAAATCATGAATCATAAACAAACATGCATTCCAAATCTACACATGCTCATATCCAAGGCTAAAAAAGTTATTCCAACATGACTACTTACCTTTTAAGCAAAAACAATTAAACAAATCCAAAGAGAATCAAAATCTTTCTAGAAGTCCTTAACACCACCTAGCATGATTCCAGAGAAAATTAAAGCTTGACATCAACACCCTTTTAATTAAATCCTCCAACAATCAACCAACAACCCAACATTCAACCCAAAACTTAGTTCTTTAAACATAGAAAATTATCCAAATAATCCAAAGATTAAAGCCATGCTTGAACCTTGAATGACCAATCCCGAATTACACAATAAAGTTCCAAAAACAATTAGTGTTTAATTACAACATCCAAGCATGGATTCAATTGGGTTGAGAATGAAAATTACCCAACAAAAATGTCCCAAAACTCTTTTAAAACCCATTTTCTTCTTTTAACTCCCTATTTTCTAATTAAGCAAGCCCAATTGTTGAATTTAAAACCAAAATAGCACAAAATTAACCCAACATTAAAATAAAAGTTGGGAGTTAACTACCTGAAAAAGCTGGGTGTTATAGCTTTTTCCAAATTTATGGACGAAAAATGACGTCTTTGCATGTGTTATTATTTTTTTAAATGTATATTCATAAACAACAATACAAATGCAAATACATCATTTTCTGTCAATAAATTTAACTAAAAAAAGCCTTCAAAGAATCATTTTGAAACAAACTTCAAATGCAAGGGTTAAAATGAAACTTTTCTAAGTTTGGGGGTATAATTGAAACCAACCCCATAGTTTAGGAGTATTTTTAATAATTTAACCTTCAAATTAATATCGTTGTTAACCTTTATTCAAACTTAAAATATATAATATATCATTGATGTCATCTATTTTATTTTATTTTATTCTTTAAGAAATCATTGACATCAACTTAGAATATGTAAAAATATAGGCTAAATTATCTTAGAACTTTGACCTATGTTTCAAAAATACCGACCACATTGTTAGAATGTTTGATTGAATGTCATTTTTTCAGACTTAATCCAGGCAAGCGTCATAGTTACTGCCATTTGTTCTACAATATTCTAATGGATTTTTACTTCAAGGGTAGTTTTGAAATATTTATGAAAGGTCAAAGGTAATATTGTAACTTTTGAAAGAATAAGGGTAATTTTGAAACAAAGAGCAAAGATCAGGGGTATTTTTTATACTTTAGCAAAAAAATATATGATATCACCCTAATTTGCATGAATGATGACATTAGGTTAATTTTTGTTGAAAATTCTTCATTTCAAAGTTCAAAGATCTAATTTTGAAAAAAATTTCAAAGTTAAAGGTTAAAATGAAAATTTTCAAGTTTAGGAACATAATTGAAACTTATTCCAAAGTTTAAAGTATTTCGTATTAATTTAATCTAAAAAATAAATATTTTAAAACTAAAAGATATCATTTAGTATATAAAAGGGCAACAAGATAAATGACTAAATATTAATAGGCCAACTTGAAAAATAACTAAACCTATTAGATTTTGTAAAAATGTCTAAACCTACATTTTTCATTTTTAATAATACTCCCAAATAATTGATTTTGATGTAAATGCCCTTAGTCTACATTTTCTAGTTTTTAAACAACTAAATCAAAACCTAACAAAAAAGCAACATTCTTAGGAGGAGAGAGATCCAATTTGTCTTCAACAAAATGTAACAACTTTGAATAAAATCTATGTCCTTAAATTAACATGGCTTAAAAAAAAACTATAAATTCTTAATAGTGAAGAATAACTCTTTCAATAGGTAGATTCAACGTTTAGAATATCCATGGAAGCTTATGAAAATGCAATGCAGTAGTGTGTGAGATAACATTTGGTATTTTCAGCCATGATTCTAATAAAAACGAAACCCAAGATAAGTCGCAACATGAGTACATATTTGTAATTACATCTAGGGGTGATAGTCGGTTCCATTTTCTTGATTTTGCGCCCAAGCAAAAACCGAACCGAATCGATCAATTTGACTAATATGAGAATTGAGCCGATGTCCAATAAAGGACAAAATTGTCGGTTCAATTTTTGATTGGTTCGGTTCCTCGTTAGTTCGGTTTTCAGTTGTATCTTTTTGTTTTCCACTTTCCTATTTTACTTTCATCTTTTGTTTTTTGCTTGAAAATTTCTCCAAGAACTTTATAGATACAAGAACACTATTAATGAGAAACCTATGAACTTTGAAGGAATCAATAGGCAAACAAGGCTAGGGGTGAACAAAGCGATCACAATAAACATAATCTACCACAAAGTAACTCGAGCTACAATTTGCATGCTTAAAAATCCTTTCCAAGTAGCTTTGAATCAATATCTTTGACCTTGTCAAGCAACAAAAAGATGAAACTTTGCCCACTATTTGAAGCTTGAGGCTTTGATCATTGGACTCTAAAACTCTGTGTAAAAGAGATCGAAAGAAAAGTGATGACTTTGGGAATTGGAACAATTTGATTACGGTGATCTAATTCTGTCATGGTTGGATTTAGAGTTTTTTTTAGAGAGATTTGATTTGGGTTTTTTTTGTTTTGTTTTGTTTTGTTTTGGTGGGGGCAAAAGTGTTTTTTGGTTATTGCAGCGGGCTGTGAGTTATCGAAGGGTGGAGGATTGAGTACAACTTATTATTTTCTTGGCTTAATTTTGGAGGTGTGAATAAAGTTGGAGGTGTGTTGATTGGGATTGACAAAATTCTGGAGTAGCAAAGCCAAATTCTGCAAAGGTTATAGCATTCTGAATTGCAATAGCAAACTTATTAGCTCTACACTCAAAAAAGAGATTTTACAATGAAAAGAGCTTTGCAAGTAAATTTCACAAGACCCTATGATGCTTTCCCTACATTTTCCAAAGAAATTAAGACTTTGTGGGTTCCACCACCTACTGGTGACCAAATGATTGAAGAAGAAGAAGAAGATGATGAGATTTCAAAGAATGAAAATTGAGAGGGATGTTTGCTAATCCCTATTTTAGCTACTTTTGTTTGTTGATGTTTTACTTTCTACATTTCTGTTTTTAGTTTTTGTTGTTCTGTTTAGTTCTTAGTTTTAGTTGCTTAATTATGTTGTTGTACTATTTTGTGCTTTGTTAGAAGAAAGAAAAGAAAGAAAAGAAGAATAGAAATATTGTCTCAGTATACCTCTGCTTTAAAAGTGCATTAATGAAAAATCTCTGCCTTGTTGTGCCTTGTGTTAGTTCTGTTCTTAATTTTGTTAAAAGAATTTGTTTTAAGATATGAAAGCTAGCACAAACAATTTGTTACAGCAAATGGTTAGTTACCTGTGTTCCGCCTAAGTGAATGCGTTGTTGCATCTTAGATCTAGGTAATAATGTTGAGAATGCTAGAGGATTGCTCATGATTTAGCATTTTAGCTTTTGTAGTCTAAGTTCGATCATGCTTTTACTTATAGACCTTAGAATTTAGAAGAGATTATTTTTAGAGCTATTTCTCTGAAAAGCCCTAGATTCTAGGAAGACTTATTCTCAGCCAAGTCATTAACAAAGTCACTTCCTAGTCTAGTTCTAATTTTTGTTGGTTGCAAATAAGTTTAGGGGTTTCCCTTAATTTTCTCTCATTGGGGACAATTAGTGAATTGAGTTTGGGGGGATCGGTGAAAAGTTTGAATATATATATATACACACACGTTAGGTGAGCACTCATCTTCTCCATGCAAGATACACTCCTCTCCCTTTAGAAAGCCCATGTGTTTATTACGTATTAGAGCCTAGTAGGCTATATATATATATATATAAAAAGGGCTTGTTAAAGTAATTTAAGTGTTTCTTGTGCTCGTAGTTAGATACCTTCATCACAAAGTGTTGGTATTCTAGAGCGAAGGTGCAAGTAGCAATTAGATTGCTTTAGGAAAAAAAAAAAAAAAAGAGAAAAGATTTTGTGCAAGAGATAAGTATTGCCTAATAGTTACACCCTCCCAGAGCTTAGGTGAGCTTCATCATAAAATGTTTCCATCCTGAGAAGTAAGAGGGGGGTAACAAGAAGGATAATCTTGATGTAAATAGGAGAATGAGTGTAGACCTCTATGGTGATGGCTTGAAAGTTAGGGTGCACGACATCATAAAATGTTGTCATTCCAATAAATAGAGCTATGACTTTGAGGCATCCCTAAAGAGAGAGTCTAAAAAATAAAAGCAATTGAAGTTTTGTATATATAAGTTGTAGCTTGCAAAATTTAGAGTTAGCAAAAAGTATTTGAGTTGAGGTTGGGCCTTGAGATTGCTTAGTGAGTCTAAGGACTTGAATCTTTGGTGTGAAGGAGTTATAGAGTTAAAAAGTATCTATATGAATTCTGTGGTTTAGGGCAAAAGAATAAAAGTTAGAATTTTGAAGCAGGACAACATTCTTGAAGTTGTTTAACTAGATGTTTTGATTGAGCAATTAGGGTGATTTACCTGTGCATTCTTTGGCGATAGAGCATGATAACTAACCATTGCTTGGTGTGTGTAAGGCATTACTCGGGAACGAGTAATGATTCAAGTTTCGGAGTTTGATAACTCTTAAAATAAGAGTTATAGGTTATCATTTTAGGAATGATTTGTCATATCTTACCTCATTTTATCATAGAAATCCCCTAGTTTTGATTTCTTTTGCTCTAGGTTACTTTTGATTTAGTAAAATTCTTATTAGAGCATGATTTAAATAATTAATGAGCTTATTTGACTAATTCAGGGTATGCTTAAATGTTGGATAATTATTGAGGAATAAAGACTCTTGAAGCTAAGAAGCAGTTTTATAACGTTTTGCAAGAGAAAATTTGTTAGTTCAAGATAGCATAAATTTAGCACGTGAGAAAGTCAACTCATCAAATGAGCTAGAAGATGTCAGATTACTTAGCATGATTCGGCTAATAGGAGTACGCCATTTCATGGGTCTTGTCTAATCAGCCTTGATTTGCATAAAGGGTGAAGTATATTTGTTGGGCAGCCGTTTTTTGGGGAAAAAAAAGGAAGAGGAGAAAGAGGTCTAAAGAGGAGGAAGAGAGATAAGAAGAATAAGTTGTCTGGAAGAGAAACCGGTAGAATATTTCCAAAAGAGGAAGGATCTTCCATTGGAGCTGGTGCCGGATGCTGCTGCAACCTTCTTGGGGCAACATTCAGGCTATTTCTTCTTCTTTTTCCTTTTGATTTCTTAGCACTGTTTTACATTCATGGTTGTATTTCAATTTGTTTTCTATATTTCTTGCATTATGAACTAATCACCTTAAGGTGAGGATTAGAGGTTCGATGTTTTGATTTGTTTTTTTTTTTTTACAACTTAATGCATTTCATTTAGCTCAATTTGGGTTTTAAGAGTTTTTATCTCTTTAGCTCGATTCCATTTGGCCAACCGTTTCGTAGCAGCATTTCTCTGATTTCTGGAAAGAATAGGAGTGGCTGAAAGCTTAAAAATCACATTAACTCCCCGTGTTAGGGTTAGTAACCAACTAGGTGAAGAGGTTAGGGATAATCACTCACCTAATGCACACACATTACAGTTGGTTTAATTTCATTGTAGTAATAGGAATGAGCCAGCGTATTTCAGATGATTTGGGAGAATGCCGTGTAAGCTATAGTGGGTTGAGAGAAATAAACATGTATTTAAGTTGTAGAATCGATTAAAACAGGAAATTACCCCTAATCCAAGCCTTTTAATTAGCTCAAAGTACAAGTTTAGTTGTTCTATGTTTACTTATCTTTCTTCTGTTAACTCTGTTTTAGCACGTATTTTGTTCTAGCATTGTTATTTCATTTTATTTCGGCTCCTTGGTGAATTTTATTGGTTACGAATTAAGTTTACTGAGAGTTAATTTGTGGTAAAATAGAAGATTACTGGTCTCTGTGGATACGATAATTTACCTAGCACTTGCTACAAATGTATGTGTACACTTGCGCATAAACACCGTATTATTGCTGAAATATTCACATTACTCTAGCATGTGTCAAGTACCGAGTATTGTATCCCACAGAAAGCGAGAATGAAGCCTTTTTCTAGTTAATTAATTATTAGAATTAATCATGATTGGAATTATTTAGGGTTAAAACTAAGGAAAATGGAATGCTTGGAATTTAAAACTAACTAGAAAGTGAATAAAGGGGTTGGAGACAACAATTAAGGGGGAAGTTTAGGGGATCGAGCACAATTTAGGTTGCAACTATGGGAATTGAACATGCCAATTAATTGGTTTTGCTAATTTCATAGACCTAGAGCTAAAACGATCGAAATCTCCTGTCGATCTCAATCAAACACGCTTAATTAATCGCTTACTTAAGTGCCTTAGTGTTAATTGATTAATTAGTTAAGATTAAGCCTCACCCGTCAATTGTTATTCCTATGTCACTTAGGCAATTTAAGAGCATTAATTGAATTAGATCTATCCTAGATTGTCTCCATCGAGCTCAATTTAAGACCGTAATCAACTCATTATTAGCCAATTAACCATAAGCATTAAGTACAATACAATTAAATGAAATTAAACAAAGTAATTAAATATCACTAGAATCAATTACACCATAATCACAACTCTAAAAGTGCTCTTAACCCCTAAACAAATGAATTCAGACCATAATATTCAACATACAGCACAGTAAACCCACTATTACAACCCTAAGAAACATGAAATAGAGGAAAAAAGCAGAAAAGAAGACCATCGTCGACGAATTCTCAACTCTTGCCTCGAATTTGTTGCCTTCTAATGTGTAGTTTAATTTTCTTAAACAATTTACACAAGGATGTGCAAGTGTATATAATAATTGCAGTAAGTGATAAGTAAATTATCGTTCTCCACAGGGATTATTGCAAGAGAATTTACTAAGATAAACCTAATATTTAGTGAACTCAACATGGTAACCAAATAATTAAAATATCTAATCTAATCATGCTTCAACGAAATAAAAGCAATAGCAAGGGAATAAAACTCAAAAAATACTCAAACAAAAAGTGCGAGAAAAACTTGTAGTAAGATATGTAAAACAGGCTCGGATTAGGAATTGTATGAATTTTCTCGAAATAAGAATGTTGCAGCAAGAACTTTGTTCCCTCAACCCACACAGCAATAAACACGGAATCCTCCCAGATTTCTAATAGTTTGTGGTTTAATTTTCATTAACCCACGCCAAATTAAGTTGTTGTAAATGTGCATTAGGTGGGTTGTTATCCCTAACCTCCCCACTTAGCTAGCTACTAACCCAAACAATGAGCTAATAATGTGGTTTGAGTAATCGGCCTCCCCTATTTTTTCCAAAACTCAAGGAGACAATGCCCAAAATGGTTGGCCAAACGAAATCGAGCATAAACAATAAAAACACTCTAAAACCATATCGAAAAGAGCTAAAGAGCCTCAAACCCTTATTTATATTAATACCACATTCCTAATCCTCACCCAAAAGTGATTTAGTTCATGTTACAAGCTGAAAATAAAGAAAAACTGCAGTAAAACACCATAATGTAGAATCTAATTACAAGAGATAAATAAAAAAGTAAAAGAAAACATAGATGAGAGAAGAAAAGCCTGAAATAGAAGCTCTTGATGATGATTTCTCTTATCTTCAGGTCCTTTTCTTTTTGGGTTTTCTTCCTTCAGCCCCTTTGTCGACTTCTTCCTCTCAAAATTTGATTTCTTCCTTTCAATTAGGTCTCTCCTTTCCTAAAGACGACTACTTGCGTTAAATACCAATGCCCATCTTGATTTTAGGGCTAATTAGGTCAAACAAGACACGTGGAAACTTCTTATTGGATGGATGACATCGTTTTGGTTAATTTACGCCAGCTCAATTAATGAATTATTTTCTCATGTGATGTATCATATCTTGTCTTTTCGTAACTCAAAATGATGAATAGTTTGCTCCAGCAATTCCTTCGTTGGACAAATGCTCCCTCATAGTTCTGTTGACAGAGTATTTAAATTACGACATGCAACACCAAATTAACATAATTTAGTGTTTTTTTAGCTCCCAATTACGTAAATACAACAATTAAGAATCTCTAAAGAAGCTATTCCAATAAACAATGGTTTTAGGGGATTTCAAGCATGAAAATACTAGCATTAAACTCAAATAAAGAAAATTTAGGCATAAAAGACTAGCTAATAACTCTCATTTGGAGAGTTATCAGAATTTTGCACTCTCGAGCCCCAAAAGTCACTCCCAAACACTCTAATTCTTGCTCCACATGTCCCAAGAAGTTATGAAACCGCAAATGAGGGTTAAAACTCTAAGGTGGTCTCCCCTAATTCGATAAAGAAGCGATGAATTAACAGTTATTGTCGACACAGCATTGCAATGCTAGCCAAATGCTCCATTTGAGAAAATCTTGTAAAGTTAGCATGTTTAGCAAATAAGTGAAACTTGACTAAAGGTAATAGGTTGTATGAGCCCAAGGTAAGGTTATGGGATGAAAGTGTTTTATTTAAACAAGGGAGACATGGAAGTTGCATGTAGTGGAAACATCCAAGTAGAGTTAAAGTGTTATGAGCATGAGACCTCCCCTGAGAGGCGTGTTTTCAAAGAAATCTTCTTAGAATCTCCTGTGACTTGTGTTGTTATCTCTAAATTTGTTTTACAGTTGCTTGAGAACAAACAATAACTTAAATTTAGGGGTGTGATGATTATCATATTTCACACTTTTAGCCCTTTAAACATAGGCTATTTGTAAAAATTCATGCTTGTATCTCCATACTTGTTAGTAAAGTGATATGAGAATAGCCCAAATCAGTAAAACTGTTGTTTTGTAATGAGAATTTTGAAATGAGTGAAAAAGAGTTGAAATTTATTGATTTTTAGTGATTTTATGCAAACAAAATTGTCAATTGCCTAAAATTGCGAAAATCAATTGCAATTGCAATTTTGCCCAGCAAATAGGATTCCAGAAAATTTGAAAATTCGATTTTCAGAAGATATTTCGAAAATTTTCCCCACGATTCCAAGCCTTAAGGGTTCGAGACATTCCATAAAGATATTTCATGCAAACCCTAGCCTTTGGAGGCTATAAATAGAAGAGAAACAAGCCACGAAAGATAGACACATTCCCCACACCAATTTTCTTCACTTTTACATTTCTATTGGCCGAATTCAAGAAGAAAAGAGTTGTTGCATCTATACTTATTGAGTTCATTCGAAAGTCTTAAACTTTTAAAATCTGATTCTCCTTGACAAAGGTTGAATCGGGTTAGATCGAGATTGGTCTAGAATTCTTCTTCTTCAAGTTTCAGCATTCTTTGTGGTTTTCGATTCCAAGTTTCAACTTAGTTTGTTCTTAGTTTCAGTTATTCTTTTCAGTTTAGTTTTGCTCTTTAAGTTCAGTTTTTCTTTCTGTTATTCAGACTTTTAATTCCTTGTAATTCAGTTTTACATTACAGCAAGTTATTTTAACAAAGTTTAGCATTTAAGTTCAATGGCAGTAAGCTTATTTCTTTTCCTTGAGAGTTTTATTTTTTTGTTATTTAGTTCTTCCTTTTAGTTATCATGAAATTTTCTTTACTCTAAGTTTTGTTGTTTTCTTTTCTTAATATGAGCTAATTCTATCTTCCTTTTGTTTGCTTTTATTGATTTTATTTCTTATTGTGAGTCTAGCTTGATTACCTAGATGAACATACAAAAATTGAGTTTAATATTGAAAGGATTAGATGAGATTTGGATTTCATAAATGCAATAGAGGAAAAGAGTTTAGACATAAGCCTTTGATTTTGACCAGACATAAGGCAAAGCCTCTAAGACCAAAGGGTTGTGTTTTTATTTAACTAAGTTTATATTAGCCATAGACATATAGGCATAATCACTTAGGCTTCTAAGGTCAAATAGGAGTTGAACCTGATTTACATTGCTTTGGTGTTTGAGTAAAGATTGCAATTGCATATTAGGCTGCAATTCCTTTCAAGGGGCAAAAGCATGTTTGAATCTCATCTTTTTTTGATTGATTTTTAGGACGCATACAACCTTCTCAATCTATTTATATTGGTTATCGAGGTTGCTTTGTGTAAACATCTTAGCCACTCTTTTGAATTTTGTTATATTTGTTCTCTGTGGGATTGATATGTTAAAGTACTTCCAATTTACTACTTGTTTAACAATGTGCAATTACACTAGATTGAGAGCTTTTTCTATTCAAAAGTTTTTTTTCTAAAACCCACACATTTTTATTCGATCATAGGGATATACTGCAAATCAATATTCTAATAAAAATGTGTCATAAACAGAAAGAAAGAAAATTCAACACTGAGAAACTAAATATGGTTCCCCAGCAATGGCACCAAAATTTGGTCGAGTTGTCAAGGTCTGCCAAAATTAAAAACTGATTAGACTACCCTAATTTGTAAGAATAGTAGAACCAGGTCGAATCCCAAGGGAACCAAATAATTAGTTTCTTAATGTCACATTTAAAATAGAAAATAAAATAGGGGGTTTGATTTGTGAGAAAATAAGAGAAATAACAAATAACGAACAATTGTAAAGGAGAAAAATCAATCTTACTAAACTCTAATTCAAAGGTACAATCGCATCCAATTGTACTATCGATCACAAGCTTGCAAAAGTAAATGATCTTTTTCTATCCAAATGCTTAGTCTACTCATTCTAAATAGTTGTGATAAGTGTAAATTTCCCTGATTTAATTGACTTACCAAGCATTATAATCAAATCTTGTTATCTCGTTAACTGGGCATGATAACGTTCCATATTAATTCAATAACAGTATTAATATTAATGGGATTACTAAGGCAAAACCAATTAGGTGAGATAGCTACAACCTAATTAATTTCGCTTCTTTTATTTCCTAGAGTCTATCATGCAAGCTATGTAATAGGGAAAGGTAATGTAGGATGAAATATACTAATTAAAGTAAAATTAACAACTAGACTAGTATTAACTAAACTAAACTAATTATCTAATATTTCATCCTTATGTCAAAAAGCCATAAATACACACACATGAGCCAACCCTTTTGCTACTTAATTCATTCATTCATGATAATTACAGATCATAAATTTATGCATAGCAGATAAATATATAATAGCAATCAAGGTGTCAATTTAATTGAAATTGTATGCTTGTAAAATATAGACAAGAAAATAAAGAACACTTGTATTAGAAAAATAAATAACAAAATTGTCCAAGGCCTCACAATATTACAATCGGAATTGAACCGAACCTTAAATTAGAAACAAAAAACTTAGCCATTCATTGTGGTCTTCAAAACTGATCTCCCAAGTTGAATTAAACTGAATGATCGAATGATGTCTTGGAATGAAGAGAATGAGTGTATTTATAGTAGGCTAATCCAAATCCTAAACTAATTGGGAACTCTAAAATCTATTGAAATTTGGAATCCAAAACTATTTGGAAAAATTTCCAAAAATCATCTAATTGAGAAAGGCTATCGTGGCAACGTTGAGACGCTAGGAACAGCGTCTCGATGCTGCCCTCCAAAAAGTGTGTTCATGAAATTTTCGATGTAGCATCAAGACACAATGGACGTAGAAGGATGCACTCGCACATTTTTTGTGTTGAAACGCTTGAAAATAACATCTCAACTCTACTTGCTTGGGAATCTTGGTTTGGACTTTATCTTCTCTTGACTTGGTTGCTCAATTTAAGTCCAAATAGCTTAGTTTTTATCCCGATTCTTTCATAACGCTTTGGTTAACTCCAAATTTCTTGATCCCTACAAAATGGACAAATAATAGCGTGAAAGTAACAAAACTAACACTAAATAAAGGACTATAAATAACACATTTTAAGTGTTATCAGCAACATTCTTACTTAAGAATAAAAACATACTTAAATCCCCACATTACCATTGACAACTTTGCACCCTTTTACATTTGCAGTTTTTGCATTTCAGACAACAACTCCTCAACATATTTTCTTAGTTACCTTCTGTTGCATTCTGATAAAGGTTTTCACTAAAAACCATTCAAATTCATACTAGTCTCTGTGGGATCAATATTCTAGAATACTTCTAGATATTACTTATTCATAGTGTATACTTGCACTTGGTTGATTCTCTTTTATAGATTCCAATCCATCAATCCTTTGTTAAACTCAGTCGTCCATTGTTTGAAACAATCCACAAGTTTGATGATCGATCCAAGTTACTTGTTTCTAAGCTTGTGCCCAATTCTATGAATTTCAAAAAGGGTGAGATTTACTATTCATTGGAGCTGAAGAAAATGAGAGAAGTTTCTCACTCAAATTTTATTCAAAATCTACATCATTCAACTCTAATACAAATGAAAGAAAAGTTGGCTTATATATGGCCAACATGAAAAACCCTAAAACACTTTACTAAACTAAGCATGGTTAAGTCCTAAACTAAGCAAACTTAAAGCTAATAAAATTTAACTTAAAAAACATTGGGGCCAATGATAGTGGACTTAAGCCCTTAAAACAAAAAGGCCCAAATTAGAGTTCAAGTCCTATTTAAAAGTCAACAAAGTAGAAAAATACAAGTAAACAAAACCCTAAAAACCGAGGTTACATGGGCCTCAATGCCAAATGGTATTTGTGCTCTTGGGGGTGTTCCAATCCTCTAGTCCATTCTCATGTCAAGGATCCACCTTCCTTTCACGAGTGCATCCTCTTTGGGCCATGACTTTATGGCTTGCAAATGTTGTGATTGGGCCTTGAGGCATGATCATCGGACTTTGGATCATATTATCCTCCCCTTCTTGAAAAGGATTCGACCTCAAATCCAATTTCTTTCCTACAACAAAAATTAGGGTTCTTAGTATTATAAATATCAAGTGACAACCCATACGTAAATGCTTGTTTCAATGCAAAGTTTTGACTACATGCAAGAACTCACAAGAAAAGCTAGACAAACAAGGCTTGAGTTCACCCATTAGAAAACATTCTCCTACGTGAAAAGGTTCAAGTATGTTGTGCTAATCATTACATGCAAGTCGATCCTTCACGAGTTGTTCGTAATTACAGCTGGGTCAAAAGTCCGTTTTACCCCTGTAATTACAACTTGCACCTTAAGTACCATTGATCCTCTAATGAACAATTTGTTTATGATTCAACCATAAACTAAGTCCCTCTCGGGCCAATGAGAGGGTGGGGTCCCATTGTTCAAGTCCTGAAATTAGCACTTATAAGGGAACTACTCATCTACTTACCCTATAAGGGAATGAGTGAATTCCATCTTGTGAGATTATGTACCCAACTCCCTATTTGGTCAAGTCCCAAAAATGGTAGGCTTGTTGAATCGGCTGTTGGGTTTTATGTCCTAAAACTCGTGGTTTTGTAAACTGAATGTATATTTTATTTTACTATAAAGATGTTATTGAGGTTTATTCAGTAAATGTGTTATTGAATAAAGTGAATTGTGTATTCTATAACCCAAATCCAATGAACTAAGAACCCTTGGCTACAGTATGTATACTTGAACTTTATGTATGACATCAAAGTGGATCAAGTTCGAGTTATAGCCAGAACGGTCTATAGTATTGGTACCAGAGCTGGTAAGTTATCCTGTAGAGACAGGGTCACTGCGTGATTGGGGGTTCTCGAGTTGTGAGAGCTCGAAAGCGAGTGCACAATCGAAGCAACTGCTCTTACCCCAACACGTCCTATGAGGTTGGCGAGGGTCGAGAGGCCTGCCGTAAAATATGCTCTGAGGGATCATTGGATGATTGTAGACCACTCCATCAATTGGTATCAGAGAAATTTTGAGCACTCAATTTGATTCAATTTGAGCTTGGTGGGTATGTTTTTGAAATCGAATTTTATGGGCGACTAAAGTGGTACTTTCGGTTTTGGCATCAAAATTGAGTTTCAATTTGTAGTCCGTTTTGTAATTGCTCAAGAGTGTTTGAGCTTTATTGTGTTAAGAAGAGTCTGTAAAAGTTTCGAGTCGATCGGAGTCCGGGAAGTCCTTCAATTTGAAGAGAGAAGCTCGAAAGGTCAAGCTGGAAAACAGAGCAGAAGCTGCTGGTTTTTTTTAGCAAAGACCGGTTTACGCAGAGGTTGAAAAAGAGGTCTGGTTCGGTCGTTTTCGGTCCGATTCAGGCTTGGTTCAGACCGGTTCCTCACTCTCCAGCCTCTTAGGGTTCGGTTCAGCCTTGGTTCTGTCCGGTTCAGGTAAGTTTGGCCCCGATTTTGCCCATTTGAAGCTGTCTGGTCCGGTTAGAGGGGGTTCAATCTGGCTCTGCTGTATTGAAGCTCGGTTCAAGCTTTTTCAAGCTGGTTCGGGGCGGTTCGAAGGGTTCGAAAGCGGCTCAGCCTAATTTCTAGATTATTATTGTAATAATTTAGTTGTATGCTTGTTTATGATGCCAAAACCGGTCCACTTTAGTGTGTTTAATTATTTATGCATTATGAATGTATGTTTTAATTAAATCCATGTTTGTATGTGCATAAAGTATGCCATATAGATTTTAAAATCCCACCATAGGAAGCATGCTCCATGCATTGAAAGTATGTTATAAGTGTTATAATATATAGTATGCATGTTAGGGGTTTCATGAAAATTAATATAAGAGTTATATTAATTTATGAAAGAAATGTTATATGTTTTAATTATAAATTAATATAAGTGTTATATTAATTAAAAAATCAAACATACAACAAATAGTTGCCTTAGTAGAATATAATTGTTATGTTCAATGTTGGAAGCATGTTATAGGTTGTCTCCTTTTATAATTGTTATAAAATGAGATAGACACTTAAAATCTATAACAAATATAAAGGCATGCTCATTTAGGATTAACAAATTCCAATTCAATTAGGAATAAGGACTCAATCCGTTTTAATAGTTAAAATAGGTCGATATCTTGTAAAACTAAGGTTACAAGAGAACTCACCCAGTGAGATCCTGTCTAAGGCTGGGGATATTTAAGTTGACGGTTTACGGAACACCTCCTACCTGGGAATCGATCTGGTTCTTAAGTTAAGTTAACCCAGTTTTATGAGCATGCACGCGTGAGATGAAAGGTTTTAAAGCGTTTATCACCTAGACATCATAGGTAAAAATGGTTTTTACCTAGACTTAGGTTATATTGTTTTAGCCAAAATATGCCTAAGTAAATTAATACCCAAACCGTCTAAAATTCTTAGTGGGAGTGAAAAGGTATATATGATATATCAATTTCCTCTTATGCTCTCCACAAAGTTCACACCATGAGATTTATGCTCGGCCTCGTGATGTCAATAGGGCATCCCCATTCGGATGGTGTTTGCATAAATCAAGAGCAAGGTGAATGGAGAAAGTATTTATAGTAAGTGGGAGAAGGAAGTGTGTCAACACATCCTACGGTCTCCTCCATTAGGTTGGACTGTGAGATTCCTATGTTCTGCCTGCAGGTTGCCCGTAGTACCACCATCCATTCGAAGGGTCGTAACATAGGAATCGGAACAACTCAAACTCCAGAAATGGATAGGGTCTCCTAGGTCCATTCCCAACATTGTCTTTTCCATTCGGTAGCATTGTTGGGGCCGACCTCTGAGGTCTGAAAATGGCGGGTCACACTTACAAGAATTACTAAGTGTTAGTGATTTCTTGACCAAAGTAGCGATAACTAGAATGCTATAGGAATAAGAGTTATTCTGGTATTAGCATTTAGTCAAGAATGTCTTGGTTCAGTGAAAGGAGTGATTGACTGCCCCTCGATAGCGGTTACTCTGACTCACTGAAATATCGTTGCAAAAACAAATAATGAGTTTATGGGTACATTATTACTTTTGCTAAATTTCTTAATTGGATGCATGTAATGGGTTAGAAGCAATTCACTAATAGAATATGTTCTATTTTTCAGCATGTCGAGCTCTTTAATTCAGTTACTAGCCTCCGATAAGTTAAACGGCGATAATTACGCGACCTGGAAATCGAACTTGAATACGATTCTAGTTATCGATGATCTAAGGTTTGCCTTAACGGAGGAATGTCCTCCCCCTCCCGGCTCGTCTGCAAACCAAATTGTTCATGATGCATTTGACACATGGACTAGGGCTAATGATAAAGCCCGAGTCTATATCTTAGCCAGCATATCTGATGTGCTATCTAAGAAATATGAGAGCATGATTACCGCTAAGGAGATCATGGGATCATTACAGGCGATGTTTGGACAACCGTCCTCATCGATCCGTCATGATGCTCTCAAGAACGTTTACAACTCCCGTATGAAGGAGGGAACTTCTGTTAGGGAGCATGTCCTTAACATGATGGTCCACTTCAACGTGGCAGAAGTAAATGGAGCTGTCATTGATGAGAATAGTCAGGTTAGCTTTATAATGGAATCTCTTCCGAAGAGCTTCCTACAGTTCCGCACCAATGCGGTGATGAACAAGATAGAGTATAATCTGACTACTCTCTTCAACGAGCTACAGACTTTCGATTCCCTGATGAAAACAAAGGGAAAAGAGAATGAGGCAAATGTTGTCACTTCGAAGAAATTCCCAAGAGGATCATCCTCTGGGACTAAGTCTGGTTCTTCTTTTTCTATGAATAAGGGTATTCAAAAGAAGAAGAAGGATAAAGGGAAGGGAAAAACTCCCGCCATGAGTAAACACAAGGCTAATGCCACAGATAAAGGAAAATGTTTCCACTGTGGTGAAGATGGGCACTGGAAGAGAAATTGCCCAAAGTACCTTGCAGAAAAGAAAGCTGAGAAGGCAAGACAAGGTAAATATGATTTACTTGTTGTTGAAACATGTTTGGTGGAACATGATGATTCTGCCTGGATATTAGATTCAGGAGCCACTAACCATGTTTGTTCTTCTTTTCAGGAAACTAGTTCCTGGAGGCAGCTAGCAGATGGTGAGATAACTCTCAAGGTTGGAACTGGAGAGGTTGTCTCAGCCAGAGCAGTGGGAGCGGTGAAGTTGTTGTTTAGAGATAGATTCATTTTACTAGAAAATGTACTTTTGGTTCTTGGAATCAAAAGAAATCTTGTATCTATCTCTTGTTTGATTGAACATATGTATAAAGTATCTTTTGATTATAATGAAGTGTTCATTTGCAAAAGAGGTGTATGAATATGTTCTGCTAAACTTGAAAACAACTTATATGTGTTAAGACCAACAGAGGTAAAAGCTATTTTGAACACCGAGATGTTTAAAACAGCTGATACTCAAAATAAAAGGCAGAAATTTTCTCCAAGTACCTATCTTTGGCACTTGAGACTAGGCCACATTAATCTCAATAGGATTGGGAGATTGGTTAAGAGTGGTCTCCTAAGTAAGTTAGAAGACAACTCCTTACCACCATGTGAGTCTTGTCTTGAGGGAAAAATGACCAAACAACCTTTTTCTGAAAAAGGTTATAGGGCCAAAGAACCCTTAGAACTTGTACATTTGGATCTCTGTGGTCCAATGAATGTCAAAGCTCGAGGAGGGTATGAATACTTGATCGGTTTCATCGATGATTACTCAAGGTACGGCTATCTTTACCTAATACATCATAAGTCCGAAGCCCTTGAAAAGTTCAAGGAGTATAAGACAGAGGTTGAGAACATATTAGGTAAGACGATTAAAACACTTCGATCAGATCGAGGTGGAGAGTATATGGATTTGAGATTCCAGGACTATATGATAGAAAATGGAATGGTATCCCAACTCTCAGCGCCCGGTAGACCTCAGCAGAATGGTGTATCCGAGAAGAGAAACAGAACCCTGTTAGACATGGTTTCGGTCTATGATGAGATATGCTCAACTGCCTAGTTCGTTTTAGGGATATGCAGTAGAGGCTGCTGTATATATTTTGAACATCGTTCCCTCTAAGAGTGTTTTAGAAACACCTTATGAGTTATGGAGAGGGCGTAAAGGAAGTTTACGTCACTTCAGGATTTGGGGGTGCCCGACACATGTGCTAGTGCCCAATCCAAAGAAATTGGAACGACGTTCAAAATTATGCCTATTCATAAGATACCCCAAGGGAATGAAAGGTGGTCTGTTTTACGATCCTCAAGAGGACAAGGTGCTTGTGTCGACAAACGCCACGTTCTTAGAGGAAGACCACATAAGAGATCATCGGCCTCGAAGTAGAATTGTATTGAGCGAATTTTTTGGGGAAGCTACAGATAAATCAACAAAAGCTGTTGATCAAGCTGGTCCTTCTCAAGAGTTGAGAATGCCTCGACGTAGTGGGAGGGATGTTAGACAACCCGACCGTTACATGGGTTTGACTGAAACCCAGGTCGTCATACCTGATGATGGCATTGAGGATCTATTGACCTATAAACAGGCAATGAATGACATAGATAAGGACCAGTGGATTAAAGCCATGGACCTCGAAATGGAGTCAATGTACTTCAATTCAGTTTGGGAACTTGTAGACCAACCAGATGGTGAAAGACCTATCGGTTGTAAGTGGATCTACAAGAGGAAACGAGACCAAGCCGGTAAGGTGCAAACCTTTAAAGCTCGACTTGTGGCAAAGGGTTATTCCCAACGGGAAGGGGTGGACTATGAAGAAACCTTCTCCCCTGTTGCCATGCTTAAGTCGATTAGAATACTCTTGTCCATTGCCACGTTTTATGATTATGAAATTTGGCAAATGGATGTCAAGACAGCCTTTCTGAATGGCAATCTTGAAGAGAGTATCTATTTGGTTCAACCAGAGGGGTTCATAATTAAGGGTCAAGAGCAAAAGGTTTGCAAGCTTAAACGATCCATCTATGGATTGTAGCAAGCATCTAGATCCTGGAATATAAGATTTAATAATGTGATCAAATCTTATGGCTTTGAGCAGAATATTGACGAACATTGTGTTTACAAGAAGATAGTCAATACTACTGTAGCTTTCTTAGTCTTATACGTAGACGATATCCTACTCATTGGGAATGATGTAGGATTCCTGGTTGACGTTAAGCAATGGCAAGCGACCCAATTTCAAATGACAGATTTGGGAGAGGCTCAGTTTGTCCTTGGAATCCAAATTGTTCGGAATCGCAAGAACAAAACGCTAGCATTGTCTCAGGCATCTTATATTGACAAAATGTTGGTTAGATATAAGATGCAGAATTCCAAGAAGGGTTCATTACCTTTCAGACATGGAATTCATTTGTCGAAGGAACAGTGTCCTAAGACACCTCAAGAAGTTGAGGATATGAGACGCATTCCCTATGCATCAGCTGTCGGTAGTCTGATGTATGCCATGCTGTGTACTCGACCCGACATATGCTATGCAGTGGGAATTGTCAGTAGGTAACAGTCCAATCCAAGATATGATCATTGGACTGCCGTTAAAAACATCCTCAAGTATCTTAGGAGAACGAGGGACTATATGCTTGTGTATGGCGCGAAGGATCTGATCCTTGTAGGATACACTGACTCTGATTTTCAGACCGATGTAGATTCGAGGAAATCCACATCGGGATTAGTGTTCACTCTTAATGGAGGAGCAATAGTTTGGAGGAGTATAAAGCAAAGTTGTATTGCTGACTCCACCATGGAGGCTGAGTATGTCGCAGCTTGCGAAGCAGCGAAGGAGACTGTATGGCTTAGGAAATTCTTTACTGATTTGGAAGTTGTTCCAAATATGAATTTGCCTATCACCCTTTATTGTGATAATAGTGGTGCAGTGGCAAATTCTAAAGAACCTAGAAGCCATAAGTGCGAAAAGCATATAGAGCGCAAATATCATCTCATCAAGGAGATTGTGCAACGAGGAGACGTGATCGTCACACAGATCCCTTCGGAGCACAACATTGTTGATCTGTTTACAAAGCCCCTCAAGGCTAAAGTGTTTGAGGGACACTTAGAGAGTCTAGGACTACGGGTTGTAAATTAGGGCAGTTTTTTACCTCAGCATGTTTTGACTCCACTGACGTTTTAGTCCAAGTGGGAGTTTGTTGGGTTTTATGTCCTAAAACTCGTGGTTTTGTAAACTGAATGTATATTCTATTTTACTATAAATATGTTATTGAGGTTTATTCAGTAAATGTGTTATTGAATAAAGTGAATTGTGTATTCTATAACCCAAATCCAATGAACTAAGAACCCTTGGCTATAGTATGTATACTTGAACTTTATGTATGACATCAAAGTGGATCAAGTTCGAGTTATAGCCAGAACGGTCTATAGTATAGGGATAGGGCTGGGTACCTTATCCTGGAGACACTATGGACGCGGCCCACTTTGTATAGTACTAACGATGTGATCCTAAATCGTTCATGTGGAGACATGAAAGTGGGGGCTTCCTATGCAATGAGTTTGCATAAGACTGGATCGCGAAATAGTCACTTAGACTTTATAACTCCGTTTACTGTCTTAACTGACTATATTCATACGATGACCAAGGTAACTCGATCTTAATCCTGAGCGTGCTATGAACTCCTGTTTATTCGGGATTATCCTTAAATTTGCATGGGTGAGAGTGGCCCGAGATCGCCGACTCAATAAGCCTCCCATTTTGGGGATAAGACCAGGTAGATAGTTGGGAACATAGTCATGCGAGATGGAATTCACTCCTACCCGCTTTAGGGTTTAGTAGAGAGGTTGTTCCCTTAAATACCGACTCCAGGTCTTGAACAATGAGCCCACCCTCTCGTTGGCCCGAGAGGGATACGGTTTGTTGGTTGGACCACAAACCAAATTGTTCATTAGAGGATCAATAGGACTTAAGAAACAAGAAGTAATTACAGGGGTAAAACGGTTTATTTGACCCAGCTGTAATTACGAACGACCTGTGAAGGATCGACTTACTAATCATGGTTATATCGAGTGGACAAAAATATATCTACAGTGAGGAGAGCGCAGCCACTGGGCTTTAGTGGAGTGTCCTGGTGGTTAACGAATGTTGATTAGCTAGGCTAAAGAGTTTGGCCGGTTAATCTCGTATCGTTGGAGCTCATGATCTGTAGGTCCATTAGGTTCTCCTTACTAGCTCGGACTAAGCCTTGTAACAATTTGAGAGAAAAGAATTTGAATTGTTCAAATTCGAATTTGAGAGAAAAAGTTAATTATATGCGATATACTTAACGTTTCATAGCTTAATTATGAATTAAACTATGATAAAGAAGAGTTGAAAATATTCAAATATGATTTAAATATTGGTTCGGTTTAAAACATGAATAGGGATTCATGTTCGAATGTTCTTTTTGAGAAATTGGGATTGGTCCAATTATTTAATTTGATATTTGATATTTAATTAAATATTTATTTAAAATTAATTAAATTGTTTAATTAATTAAAAATTTATTTTAATTTCAAATTAATTTTATATTAATTTTGAATTAAAATTAAAAGATAATTCAAATTCATTTAGAAATGAAATATGGACCAAATTCATTACTTAATGAACAAGCTTCTTGTTTGAAGCTTATCTTCTATGTGTTGGCTTCTTCACTAAGTAAAAATAAAAGCTTGTGGTTTTTTCTACATATAGAGAAGAAACATAATAAAAAAAAAAAGAAGAAGAAAGAGAAGAGATTTTTGAAGAAAATTCTCTAGCCCTTTGTTATTAGACCTTTACTCATTCTTCTCCCAAATTCTCTCAATTAAAGATCCCACAATCTATTCCAAGGCCTGTGGATAGTAGGGAAGACTCTAGAGGAGGTCCACAACTAGTTTGTGTTCAAAGAAAGCCCACGGATTAAGAGAATTTTGAGCTACAAAGGTATGTGTTCTTATTCTCTGTTTTTCCAGTTTTGAGCATGTTTTTTGTATGATAAAATTGATCAAATTAGAGTGCTTAAGATCCAAAATTTCTTCCGAATTCTTAATATTAACTCCACATCGGCAACAAAAGCCACTCTCACCCATACAAATCAAAGGACAAACCCTCATAGGCAGGAGTTCATAACTCACTCAGGCTTAAGATCGAGTCGCATATGATCATCCTGATGAAATATTTTATCTTCTCAATTAACAGATTTATAAAGAGATTAAATATTTCATGGTCCAGTCTTACACAAACTCATTGTATAAGATACCCGAACTCACAAATCTCCACATGAACGATTTGGATCAAATCATTTGTAACTATTATAAAGTGGGTCGTATCAATAGTGTTACCAGGATAAGGCACCCAACCTTATCCATATACTATAATGGTTAATATTATATTGCAAATAAAATAATCAAAATTATTATTAATTATTAAATAAATAATTAATTACGAAGCTTTAGGGCATAAATCCCAACAATCTCTCACTTGCACTAAAGCCGGCGAGACATGTATCCTAGGACATACTCTATACCCAACATGTTCTTCCACTTGCACTAGAGAAGACAAGGCATGTCTCGTAATCTTAGACATTTTAGGTGACCTTTAAACACTTTAGCCTGGAGAGTCTTTTTATATAGATCTAAACGACTGTTATTAAAAGTCATCTTGGTCACTACCATGATGTTTTCTCTCTATATATATGATTCCCTATACGTTAGTGTTTTCTAATTTGGTGTTTTCTAATTTCTTTAATATTAGCCTTTGCACCACATTATCATAATAAAGAGGATAGACTAAATCTTATCGGAAACATCTTTCAGATATTCAAGGAACTATTTGAGTCATACAAGTCTTTTTGTTGCTTCACAAGCAAAACAATTTAACTTGTTTACCATACTCCACCACCTAGGGTAAAATTTATCTTAACATAGATTTCTTAAATCTTTGTAAGAACCAGTGTATCTTGTAAAGATAAAATATTTTACTCCATACACAAAAAATTCTCATTATCCATAGATAATTTGAAAAAGTTTTTAATTTTTTACTCAATAGTCATACCATTCATTTAACTAATATCTACTAACCAATTGTATATTAATTGTTAAGTCTCATTTATGCATTAATTGTCTCTCACTTAAAGTAGATAATTAATCATATGTTCTCAACATTTGAGCTGTCTTAGGATACTCTTCCTTAGACATAAATATCAAATATTTGACAACAATTTTATCAATATAAAATGTTTGAGACAAAGTTAACAGTTTGTCTTTAAAATCTCCATTTTGGACATGTAAATATACCGAATCATTCCAAATTACTCATTTGGAATTGGTTACTTAGTCAGCTTTTTATGTTAGATAGATGTCTTTCATCATTCATAATGAGTAAAATATCATTAATATAAAACATGAGAAAAATCCACTAAGTAATTAATGATTTTCTTGTCTATACAAGCTACATTAATATTTATCCAAAGTCATAGGTTTTGATACTTTTATCAAACTTTATATTCAAAGATCTAATTGTAAAATTCATTTCATAAATGAACCTGTACTATTTTGCACACCTTTATTCTTTTGATCTTTGAAAATAAATATCTCTGATTGATTTGTGTAGATGCATTATCTAAGATTTCTTTTCATAAAAGAATTCTAAACATTCATTTTCATATCCCATATGCAACAATGAATTCAATAATACTTACAGACTTTAGTATGACAACAATTCTAACTTTGTGCCATTAGTCTCACTTTGAAAGCAATAAACCTTCAACTTTGTTATCTAACATGAAAGTTTGGGCTTCAATTAAGTTCTTGTAAAGGTTGAGTCATCTCATAACTCTCCCACCACGATGAGGCTTATCCAATTCATGACTAGGATCCATTTGGCTTTCAAATGTAAATTAAATTGTTAACAACTTTTGTTAACTATTTAGTGGTTCACTTTGAACCAATTTATTAACACTATCTCACCTTATTAAAGGTTTGTAATCTTTTATTTGACATTCCTTATTAAATTGATATTTGTCATACAATTACCCTATTCGTTTTATGACTAAATAAAAGACCATTTTGTACTCCTTAGGGGTGGCCTACATTTAGGCTTATCTTTGAACATATAAAAGCTTTTTAGGCTTGTTTAAAGCTTGTTTCAGTATGTGAGCTTAACATTCCCAAATGGTGAAGTGTTGTAAACCAGCTTTACTACTCTTCGATAATATTAAAATTGTCTCATAGACACTTTTGGAGGGAATCAGGTTCACCAATGCAATCTCTATTGCGTTTCCTAACCGGAGTTTGGTAATGGTGTGTAACTCATTACTGATGTGACCTTGTCTAACAAGGTCATGTTTCTCCTCTTGCAGTACAATTTCACAAAATTGTACTTTGTATTAAGATAATTGGGATAAAAACTCATTTTCTATCAGTTAATCTTAATACGTAAGGTTCTTGTACTTTCTATTATGATCTAATCATAATATCTTGATAGATTTACCTAATTAATTTTCAATTGTAATCTTAATTTTCTTGAACTTTTCAAAAATTTAGACATATGTTGTATTAGGTAAAGATACTTGTACCATGAATGATCATCAATTAGAGTGATGAAATATTCATGACTTTATTTGACCATTACATTCACCAGACCACTTGGGTCCAAATGTGTAAGCCCAAAGTATTCTTTGGCCTTGTAGCCTTATCTAATAAAAGTCTAATGATTATCTTGCATGAAAGGCAAGATCTACAGACAGGTAAAATAATTAACTAACTTTTTAGAGAATTACCTCTTACTAGTCTTTTCATTTTATTCAAGTTGATGTTAATCAACCTTAACAGCCAAAGTCAAGTATCATCTTTTAGGAGAAAACAATGTCTTTCTATTCTGGATTCTATAATCCTGAATATCTCAGTATTTTGTAGTATAGTATATGTTAATATTTTAACATATACAAATTGTTCTTATTTTCAGCTGAATGTATTATCAAACAAGTTTGAAAATATAACTTTCATACTTCTAAGTAATTCATACTATATGAACATTTTAGTAAAAAGTTCGAGAAATTGAATTTCTCTTATGGTTACTAAAAACACCATATTTAGCAATAAGTAACAATTTTTACTTAATGACATCTCAATGTCTCCAACTACACTAACTGAGATGGGCTTCCTGGTGCCAACATGTAGAAACTATTCTACATGTTAGGTATTTTCCAAGAATTACATATTAAATGTAATAATAAAATAAATCTTGATAGTGGATCTTGTATCAACTATCCATATGTCGTTATTTATTCTTCACTAAAAATCTATTAAATCAAATTTATTTTCATTTATATTTTTCTTCCCACAGAGGTATTTCAAAAAATTCCTCTCATTATGAATGTCCTAGCTAATTTAGGAACTATTTCCTTTTATACAGCTTCAGTCATTTGGTTTATTTTCTTGGATTTTTGTAATACTTAATTTTTTAGATCATTTAGACAATTTTCTAAATTTAGCTTCTGTTGACTTCAACATCTCATATATTGTTATCATTTCTTTATCTTTTAAGCTTGACATCTAACATGTCAACTAGAAAATATCTGTAAACTATCTCGTTATTTTTTATTCATTAATCATGTGCTTCATGAACAATTTGATTAGCATATTGATAATAGGTTTTGAGAACATTTCTCAATAAAGACGAATATTGTATACTGCCATTATAGCGTTAATGTTACTATTCCAAGTAATAAAATTTTCTCACTTGATAAATCAGTATTCAAAATTAAAATCAAGAGAGAAATTAACCTAATATTGAAATATATATATTATTTAACATCATGCAAACAATTATCCATTCAATTTTAGCATAGAAATCAAACAATTTTAAAAATGAACCCTATAAATTATTTCTAATGCTATGGTACTAGAGTTAAAACAAGTGCGGCCGTAGGGTGTCAAGTGTTCCTTCACTAAACTGAGACAATCTCAACCAAGTATTATACCAGAATAACTCTTATTGCAATAATATTTAGTTACCATTAGTTTGGTCAAAGACATCATTAACAACCTTAATGAGTCATTTGTAAGTGTAACCCATCATTTTAGATCCCGTAGTTTTATCCCAACAAGTGTTGCCGTAGGGTAGGTCAAGTACTGGAAACAAAACTACAATCCTATCATTCTCAACAATTCACCTTGATATTGACCCATGCAAACACCTTCCGTAGGGGGACGGTCCAAAAGTGCCACGAGGCCCCGCATGAATCTCATGATGTAAACCAATGATGGAGACCGTAGGATATGTTGACACATTTCCTTCTCCCACCTACTATAATACTTTCTCAAAATATTCTCCTTGATATTGACCCACACAAACACTTTCTGTAGGGAGGACGATCCAAAAGTCACCACGAGGTCCCGCATGAATCTCACGTTGTGAATCAATGATAGAGACCGAAGGATATGTTGACAAATGTTCTTCTCCCACTAAGTATTTTGCAATAGGGTTTTCTATTACTTAGACCAATTAGGTTAATCTCATTTATCTAAGTTCTCAATCTTTAAGGATACTTGAGAATCCAGATGATAGGAACTTGGCGGATTCATGGTTTGTGTGACCTTTTGTGATGTAGGCTGTATTTGCCATTAGCATCTCTTGGTCAGAGTGTTCCATGCTGAGGGCTAGTTGACTCATATGTTCTATCATCTGATCTATCTCAGAATCATTGAGAACATTAATTTGAGATGGCGGCTCCTTTATTGTGAGCTTCTCTAGACGCTTATCCACAAAGTTTACCTCCTGAGTTGAGGTTAAAATTGAATTCTTCATCGCTTGATGAATATGAATCTGATGACTCTCTTATTTCCAAGATGTCATCATTTGATTCTTCTGAGAAGTCACTTGAGTCTGATCCGAAGGCTCTGCTGAATCCTCGACAGGAGCATCATCTTCCACAACTACGACTACGACAACTCGTCAGATCATAGAGGAAGATGTTGAAGATGCGGTTCTAACTCTGACCCATGCAATAGCAAAGACATTCTTGGGAAAGAATAGCAACTTCAAAATCCTGACAGGAATATTTCTGAACAACCTGAAGTGTCCAAAGCTCCAGGATTTTAGGTGGTACAAAGACATTTTCCTCGCAGAGGTCTACAAGCTAGAGGAATGCGAGAGTGATGATTGGAAGCAAAGGCTTATAATTGGACTTCCAAAATTATTCCAGTCCCAATTAATTATTCATATCCAGGGACTCTGGGGAGGGACAATACCATGGAAAGATCTTTCGTATGGAGATCTTATCCAAAATGTTATCAATTTTGGAACGATCCAATGCCTCCAGCAGAAGGCAAACGAAAAGGCCAACACAAGTGCCAACAGAAAAAAAGAATTGGGACAATTTTGTGACATGTATGGATTACACCCACAGAAAGAAGCCCCTTCTCAAAAAGAAAAAAGAAGATCAAGAAGGATCAAAAGATTTTCTAAACCTCGAAGAGGATATACGCAACCAAACGTATATCGAGAATCTAGAGGTTACAACGAAAGGTAATCGGGATTATCCCAAGGAAACCCAGCATAAGCAGGAGAGAAGGCACAAGAAATTTGGAAAACAAATTCAGTGCTACAAGTGCAAAAAGTATGGGCATTATTCAAATAAATGTCCCCTTAGAGGAAAAATCAATGAGCTCCAGATCGACGAAGACCTCAAAAAGGAATCTCTAAAGAAGAAACCCTCGAAGAATGAAGAGGAGTCTAAAAAGAGAGACATTGACCTAGACGTAATCCCATCACAATGGAAGCTAATCAGCTTAACATGATCCAGAGTGACTTCCAAATAGATCTAGAAGCTCTAAGAAAGGATTTTATAGATCCGATCTTGGCAGAACCTAGACGAGCAATTGGTATCAGAGCCAAATTCCAATAAAATTATCAAATTCAGCAATTTCTTTTGTTGATTTCAAATTCTTTTCGGGGGGTATATGGTAGTGATATCATTCTCTCTTCACAATCGAAAAAAATTTAGTTAATTATTTTTGCTATACTTTTTCTTCCAATCCTTTTTATCGCCAGTTGGGTCTTGTGGCTATCAGATGATTGGCAAGGGCAGAAGGTGTTCCCAGAAAAAGTGCGTAAGACTGTTGGTCAGCCGCCCATTCCATCTGATAACGAGAAGACGGGTTCTTAGTGAAGAAGAAGAATAAGTTATTAAAGAGAATTCACTTTATTCTCTCATATTCTGAAGAAAGAAAATATCTCAATCGAATAACCGACCGATTAAAGAATTTACTCAACATATGGAAATCAAATGCTGAAGCCACAAGGCGACATGCCGAACAACTCATGCAAAAAGCCAAAGCCACAGAAGCCGAGAAGGCAGAAAAACAAATGATGTTAGAGGCAAATAAGCATCGATTCAAAGAAGGAGATAGTGCGAGTCTTAATGTTAAGAACACACTATCATCCATTAAGGCCATTGAAATATCACTTCTTCAATGGACCATTCCAAAAATAGATCCCTCTTTAATCTATGATACAGGGATCTTCAATCAGATGAAAGGGATCCAGATTGTCGAAAGAGCAATCCCGATCATCAACAATCCAGAATCAATAAGACTCTTCTCTGAAGAGATGCTATGGAAGCATAAAGTAAAGGGTTATAAGTTTCTCCATATCGGCCTTGTACAAGTAGGTATAAGACCCTTATACCGAAAAGGCCTAGACATTCAATCCTTGTCGCTCTCAGAGACAAGAGACATCTGGATTACAAGAACTCTTTGCTCGGGCTTATTGAAGCGAACATAGCAAGAGGACCAGTCTATTTCAACGTTTATCCAAATTTCCTGATTTCTTTAACTGATCCAAATATACTATTGGATATCAAGTTCAAGAATTTAAACGTTGACTTACAGACGGAAGGATTCGCTATACTATGGCGAATCAATTACAAAATAATGAAGACAACCTTGGAGCCCCGATGTATTGTCGAAGAGCCACCAGATGGACAGACAACTCTGTTCGAAGCAAACATCGAAGACTCCTTGATAGAAGTCCCAAGGATGCTAACCTAGGAAGAAATAATGAGAAAGTCTAAATGGGATTTACAAAAGGCATTCACGCCTCCGAAACCCAATCCCAGGACTTTAACTCTTACTGAAGAAAGAACAGACGGCAGTGTCCGTATTGAATTCGAAGATGAAGGTCCTTCACAACCAAGGATAACTCACTTCGCTCCCTCCAGACATAGCGCCTCGACAAGCAGAGCAGCGCCATCTTCGTCTGCAGGAGTACAACGGTCAAACTCTCTTAGAATAGAGAGGGTTGATCTAAATCCAGAAATTCCTGAGGTTCATTACCAAAGGAATACTTCGCCAACTCAAACCGACATGGAAGCTAATCAGCTTAACATGATCCAGAGTGACTTACAAATAGATCTAGAAGCACTAAGAAAGGATTTTATAGATTCGATCTGGGTAGAACCTAGACGAGCATTCTTTGAGTATTACAACGCTGAAGAAAGAGAGCAACTCAAAGAAGAATGGAAGGAAGTCATGAGATCTCTCGAAGAAAATATACCGTTCTTTGAATGGTATAAAGATCGAGAAGAATATAAAGAAAAATCGATCAATACGCTGAAGACAGTAACGTGGAAAACCACGAGAGGTATTGAAGTGAGCTCTATTCACCCTCCTTTGGAAGCAATACAGTTTGAAAGTTTTAACCAAACTGTTCTAGCTTCACCCTTCAAGCAAATTGATCAAAAAGAAGAAGAAAAGAATCCCTCAAAAGGGATACGAGGTATACAACTTCAAAATAACTATACCAACAAAATACTCTCTACTATATCTGAACAAATGAACAGAGTAGAAGAGAAGATATTTGAAGAAACTCCAAAGAAACCTATTCCAAAAGGAGAATTTGGTAGTGTTGATTCTTCAGCCCCATACTTCAGGACAGATGTTGGAGGCTCTGTACCTTGAATGTGAACTAGCCTAGACCGTTTCATACAAGAAGTGGATAAGCGTCTAGAGAAGCTCACAATAAAGGAGCCGTCGTCTCAAATTAATGTTCTCAATGATTCTAAGATAGATTAGATGATAGAACATATGAGTCAACTAGCCCTCGGCATGGAACACTCTGACGAAGGAGCTACTGACATGTTAAAGATTCAAAATCAAAAAAGCTGGAATAGAAGCTATCCCCAGCAAAGTCAGCAAAGAAACTGGTATCCTAGACCGACCAGGCCAGATATACAGTATGAAGAAAGAAGTTTCATGACGTACAAAACATATGATGGAGATTCAATCTATGAATGGAACATAGATGGTCTCTCGGAATATCTAATCATGAGCGTGATCCAAGAGATGCTAATGGCAAATACAGCCTACATCACAAAAGGTCACACAGACCATGAATCCGCCAAGTTTCTATCATCTGGATTCTCAGGTATCCTTAAAGAATGGTGGGATAACAAATACACAGAGAAGGAGCGGAAACAAATCCTTAGACATACGTCAAGGAAACCAATAGGTATAGTAGGAGTCCATGAAGGCCCAGCTGAATCCTCCACAGGAGCATCATCTTCCACAACTACGACTACGACAACTCGTCAGATCATAGAGGAAGATGTTGACGATGCAGTTCTAACTCTGACCCATGCAATAGCAAAGACATTCTTGGGAAAGAATAGCAACTTCAAAATCTTGATAGGAATATTTCTAAACAACCTGAAGTGTCCAAAGCTCCAGGATTTTAGGTGGTACAAAGACACTTTCCTCGCAGAGGTCTACAAGCTAGAGGGATGCGAGAGTGATGATTGGAAGCAAAGGTTTATAACTGGACTTCCAAAATTATTCCAGTCCCAATTAATTATTCATATGCAGGGACTCTGGGGAGGAACAATACCATGGAAAGATCTTTTGTATGGAGATCTTATCCAAAATGTTATCAATTTTGGAACAATTCAATGCCTTCAGCAGAAGGCAAACGAAAAGGCCAACACAAGTGCAAACAGAAAGAAATAATTGGGATAATTCTGTGACATGTATGGATTACACCCACAGAAAGAAGCCCCTTCTCAAAAAGAAAAAAGAAGATCAAGAAGGATCAAAAGATTTTCTAAACCTCGAAGAGGATATACGCAACCAAACGTATATCGAGAATCTAGAGGTTACAAACGAAAGGTAACTCAAGATTATCCTAGGGAAACCCAGCATAAGCAGGAGAGAAGGCATAAGAAATTTGGAAAACAAATTCAGTGCTACAAGTGTAAAAAGTATGGGCATTATTCAAATAAATGTCCCCTAAGAGGAAAAATCAATGAGCTCCAGATCGACGAAGACCTCAAAAAGGAATTGCTAATAATCTTCGAATCGGACTCAAGTGACTTCTCAGAAGAATCAAATGATGACATCTTGGAAATAAGAGAGTCATCAGATTCATATTCATCAAGCGATGAAGAATTCAATTTTAACCTTAACTCAAGAGTTGAGAAGATTCCTAACGAAGCCATGAGGGTATCAATCCTCAAGCAGCTAAAGGAATCTCTAAAGAAGAAACCCTCGAAGAATGAAGAGGAGTCTAAAAAGAGAGACATTGACCTAGACGTAATACCCATCACAATGGAAGACGTCTTCGGTAGATTTGAAGAAGTCAAAAAGGTCACAATTCAAGACCTACAATTTGAAATCAACAACTTCAAAGATGAAGTCGCAAGATTGAAGCAAAGCTACAAAGCAGACTATATAAAGCTCACTTCAGAAATTGCTTCCTTAAGAAAAGGAAAGCAGAAAGTTGAGGAAATCCCAACAGAACTCAAGATAGAAGAAGGAGTATTCGTAAATGCAATCACCAGAGTCCCATACCAAAAATGGTATACCGAGGTAACTCTGAAAGTTAAAAATTTTACGATAACCCTTATTACTTTGATTGACTCAGGAGCATATTAGAACTGTATCCGAGAAGGTCTAATTCCCTCCAAATACTTCGAGAAGACAAAAGGTTCTTAGAGGAGCTAGCAGAGCACCTTTAAAGATCCTGCATAAGTTACCAGAAATACATATCTGCAAAGAAGGGATATGTTTCGTAACTTCATGCCTCCTAGTCCAGAACCTGAGCCAAGCCATGGTTTTAGGGACGCCATTCCTTACTTAACTGTACCCCTTGAGGGTTCAGAAGAAGGAATCCACACTCAACTACTAGGACAAGAGATTCTGTTCAAGTGGATTAAACTAGTTCTTACTCATAAAGTCCAACTTATGAGTAAAGACAATCAACTGAATTCAATCGACCTTAAAGAAAAGCAAATTGCTTTCTTAAAGGAAGAAATCAGCTATAAGAGAATAGAAGAAAATCTTCAGCAGAAAGAAGTACAGGAAAAGATTCAAATCTTAAAACAAAGATTTGAAAAAGAAGTTTGTTCAAATCATCCCAATACATTTTGGGATAGAAAGCAACATATGGTAGAACTACCATATGTCAAGGGTTTCACTGAATCTCAAATTCCAACAAAGGCAAGGCCAATACAGATGAATTCAGAACTGTTAGAGCACTGCTGAAAGGAGATCAATGACCTCCTGCAAAAGAAGCTGATCAGACCATCCAAGAGCCCTTGGTCATGTGCAGCATTCTATGTCAACAACCAGGCATAAAAGAAGCGTGGTGTGCCCCGTCTGGTAATCAACTACAAACCTTTAATGGAAGGTTTTGATCATGGAAATTTTGTCAGAAATTTTCAGCTTTGATTTTCTTTAAATTTGAGATTGTTTAGTGTTTATTTTGGACTTTTTTGTACACAAAAATTTACCAAGTGATTGGTACATTAAAGTGTCAGTTATAGTTTTGATTTCTATATGAAAATGAGATGTTTTTACTGTTTTTACAGCACTTTTTAGGAAAGTTTCAGATTTGGTTTTTGGGTAAAATAGTAGCAATTCTTGAATCTTTTAGTGTTGAAATCTTGAAAGGTTTTGTTTTATAGAGCAAAAAAAAAAAGGTTTAAATTGTCCCTAATATAAGATAGTTTTGAAGGTTTTAAACGTTGAAGTATTGGTATTTGGTATTTTTTATTTGCATTGAAAAGCATGAATCTTGATGATTCTTGAGCACATTATTGAGGTATTTAAGGTGTTTTTCATTGTTTTTTTTTTTTTTTTTGAGTCAAAAAACCCTATTTTTTTCTTAACTTTTTTATGTCAGAAGTTGTTTTGAATGGAAAACGTGGGTAGATAAGATTGCTTATGTTTTAGATAAGTTTTTGGATCCTTAAGATAGAATTTATTTTTTGAGTATAAAGTATTGGATATAGGCTTCTAAGAGGTTGATGATTGTTCAAGGAATTGGAATTGAGAAATGTAGATTAGGAAAACAAAAGCTTAAAAGTCAAAAGGTAATAAATACCCTTTGAAAATAGAAACATAAAGGACAAAAGGTAATAAATACCTTTGTCTAAAAAGTCTAAAAAGGAAGAAAATAAAACGTGGAAAAACAAATATGGAAAGTAATGTAAGATAGAATTGGCCCGACAAGTTATGCATTTCATCAGAGCTTTAGGAAAACAAAAGCTTAAAAGTCAAAAGGTAATAAATACCCTTTGAAAATAGAAACATAAAGGACAAAAGGTAATAAATACCTTTGTCTAAAAAGTCTAAAAAGGAAGAAAATAAAACATGGAAAAACAAGGCTATCTACAAAAGTAGACCAAGACTTATATAAAGTCTATAGGTCTAAAAAGTCAAAAATAATTAATTATAAAAAGACAAAACAAATGAAACAAAAATAAAAAGGTGTGCATGCGTTGTAGTTGAAAGTTTGTATGAAGACTTTTGCATGCTTTTGTTGAATACTTTGCACAATCTCTCTCCTCTCTTATTAAAGATACTTTGAAAAAGTAACTTTAATAAAGTTGCTTGTCGTTTCTTCCATGAAGCGTAACTTGCTTTCTTGTTTTTGTCTTCTTTTCAGGCAATGAGGCAATGAGGCAAGGTCATGGCTTACCAATAGACTTACAATACTGCCTGGAACACCAAATGGCCACAACGGTCCTCTGCAGCAGGTCCTTCAAAGAAAGCGCCGCAAGATTGAAAGTTCGGATCGAGAAGAAATGCTTCTTCATGTATCTTTTGTTGTGTGCAAAGCATGTATTTACTAAAGAAATCAGAGCTGTATTTATATGGATTTCTTCAAGTCTGTACAAAATTAAGAATTTACAAAGAAATAATATACATACACTAAATCCTTTTTTTTTTGTAGGTTTATCGGAAACCTGGCCGTCCTTTTAGGCGAAGGAAGTCCATATGAATAAAGATATCTTTTTGTAGATATCAACTTGAGTATTTCTTGAGTAATTTCGTAGTTTAACGTCATTGCAGACTTTTGCGATGTCGAACCTTTAAAAAAGGTTTATTGAGTATAGTCGTAGTTTAATGACTTTGCAGTCGTATGGTAGTTTAAAGACTATTCCGGTCTATTCAGTGATTAAGGATCACTGAGGTTTATATCGTCTTCGTCTTCGTCGATGACGGAAAGATGTGGAGAAGACGATTTATTTGAGTTTGAGTTCTAGAGGAGAACTCTTTGAAGGTCAGCTTCTGTGGCTGTTTGAGCGAAAGAAGCCAGCAAGGCAGCTTTATTTTTATTGAACTCTTGTTGTGCTTTCTTTGAAAAATCTTGGTTATGTGGAACATCAATGAACCAAGATTTTACTTTTGGAAGGTTTATTTGAGTAATATTAATTTTGTTCCACCATTTGACCTTGAGGGTTTTCACTAAATATTTGGTATTGTAGTGAAGAACTTGAGTAGTTAAGTACCAACAGAAGATCCATGGAACTTGAAAATGTAAGGAAAAGCGGAAGGTCAAGGAAAATCATTTTTGAATACATTTTGAGTAAAATAATGAAAAGATTCCTGAATAGGTGCAGGAAAAATTTCTTCGCAGAGGCCGAAACTATGCCACCAGGTTTTAAACCAGATGGGAAATAGCTTTTTATGGGCTTGTCTGCAAAATTGAATAAACCAGGAATGGTTAAAGGCTTGGTACCAGAGAACAGTGGTCCATGCTCTAACGTAATCCCTATATGAGTAAGAAGGTGGATTGAACCTGATTGAGAAGTGTTTTTCTGTGTAGATTTTCTAGTTCCATTTTTTAGGAGGGAGAACCCTGAAAATCTTCAACTTTGAGTAAGAAGTGACGGATGGATTGTTCCTATCTGGTATATGAGTAATCTCAGCAGATTTTGAATCAATGAGAATTAATTCATAAAATTGTCGTGTTTTGGATAAGCATTCCGGCATGAAACAGTATTCACCCGGTTAAATATGGGAGGTAAGCTAAGCAAAGTTATCTGAATCCCACTCTAGTTCTATGGGGATTTCAGTAATAACATGAGCTTTTTGAAAATAGCCTTCTATTTCTGGCTTTGGAGTAAATCGTGTCGGTGGAGACACAACAGAGTTGTAGGTTGAAGAACCTGCAACAGATGGAGTAGTATTTTGAGGTAAAGGTTCTTGAAGCCTTATTGAAGAAGAACGACATTGTGCTCTCGTTATGACATGAGTAAAAGAAGTATCGGGAAGAGTAAAGTCCTCGATACGAACTGGAGTAGGTTTTTGAGTAGTCGAGGAAGAGGCAGGAGCCTTCTCCTTTGAAGTGGGAGAGGAAGTAATTCCTTTTCCCTTTCTTGAACTCATGATGAATAATTGAAGAAGGAAACTTGAATATGAAATTAATTTTTTTGATGAGGAAGTTCAGGCTAAGCTGCAACCTCATAGCATACTAACTTATTTTCAAAAGTTTTTGAGAAGAGGGAGGCTCTCTAGAGAGAGGAATTCTCTCGAGAGGAGAGTTCTTTGAGAGATGTTCTCTTGAAAGATAATTTGCAATAGGGTTTTGAGACCCTTTTATAGACAAAATTTAAAAATCAAAACAAGATAATATTGCTTGCCAACGGGCAAAAATCTGTTTTGAAACCAAATTTTTGACATCTTTTTCTAAAATAAATTTAGAAGATTGAGAATCGGTTTTTATTAAAAACGATTTATTGATTAAATCTCCTTGAAATTTCTAGACACATAAAACTATTGCCATAATTCCTTTTTCACTGTTGAATAATTTTGCTGTGTACTATTCCACACTCCTGAGTGGAAAGTACTATTGATTCCTTCTTATCGAGACACTGTTTAAGGATTCCTCCATATCCAATGTCTGACGCATCGGTCTCATCGATAAGATCTGCTTTTTCGTTGATAAGACTTAAGCAGGGAATGCTTTTGACTAATTCCTTTATTTTTTGGATTGCTTTTATCTGAGCTGGTCCCCAAGGAATAGTTTCTTTCTTCAACCTTTGGAAAAGAGGTTTGCAAATAGGTCGAAGATCTTTGATAAAGTCTGAGACATAATTTAGACAACCCAGAAATCTTTGTAACTGAGTTTTATCTAAAATTTCGTCAGAAAAATTTTGAGTAAAATCTAGAGATCTTTGAATAGGTTTTAATAATCCAAGATGGATATTAAAACCAAGAAATCTAATATTTGTTTGAAAAAGTTTTAGCTTTTTAGCTGAAACTACTAAACCATTATACTTTATCGTTTGAATAAAGCTTTTTAAATGGCTAAAATGTTGATCTATATTTGATGAAAAGATTAAAACATCATCAATATAGATAATTGAAAATTCTTGAATAGGTTCCAAAATATCATTCATAATCTTTTGGAATTCGGATGGAGCGTTTTTTAACCCAAAGGGCATAACATTCCATTCGTATTGGCCAAAAGGTACATTGAATGTTGTTTTGTACCTGTCATGTTCGAAAATCTGAATTTGCCAAAATCCAGATTTCATATCGAACTTTGAAAACAATTTTGCATTAGAAATTCGTTTGAGTAAATCATTTTTATTTGAGATTGGATACCTAATCCATTCCAAAACCTTGTTTAAGGGTTTATAGTTGATTACCAGCCTTGGGACACCTCGCTCCTTTTCGGCCTGGTTGTTGACGTAGAAGGCTGCACAAGACCATGGGCTTTTTGATGGCCTTATCAGCTTGCTTTTGAGTAATTCTTCGATTTGCTTTCGGCAATGGCTTAATAATTCAGAATTCATCTGGATTGGCCGTGCTTTTGTCAGAATATTTGATTCCTTGAAGTCTTTTTCATATGGTAAAGTAACCATATGCTTCTTCCTTGACCAGAAGGCATCTGGATGAGTGGAGCAGATTTGTTGTTCAATCTGCTTTTGAATAATCTGGATTCGCTTCTGAATCCCTGGTGATTGAAGTTGTTCTTCAATTTTCTTGAAGCTGACTTCTCTTTCGGATAGTCTATCTGCTTCTTCTTGAGGTTGATTTTATCAACATCATTAAAATCACTTTCTCTTAATGGGTCGATAAATTTGAATATAATGGTTTTATCCATGATTGATGAACAGATTCCTTCATCTGTTACCTGTAATGGATATAATTGAGTAATGAATGGTGTACCTAAAATCACTGCTTGATTTAGGTTTTTGACTAATAGGAATGAGGTCACAAAGAAAATTCCATTGTTGCAAATATGCACCTCTGGAAGCTTGTGCCTGATGTATAAAGGCTGATTATTTGCTCCTCTTAAGGTTTCTACCGTTTTTTCGAAATACCTTGAAGGAATAATGCCTTCATGAATGCAATTCTGATCTGCTCCTGAGTCAACTAGAGCAATTGCATTACTTGAAAAATCCTGTATCCATAACGATATCTTAACATACCATTTTTGGTTCTGGACTTTCTGCAAGGTGGATAAGAACTGTTCTTCTTCTGCTGAAGATTCTGATAGTTCTGTATCTTCCTTTGCTGTTGAAGTAGTTGCCTGGTTTGATTTGATCATAGCAACTTCTATGGACAATTGGGCGATGTCCTTTTGATAATCAAGGCAGAGCTTCTTGACTTCCTCCTTGAGTTTATTGATTTTGAATTTTAAGTCCGAAGACTTGATCTCCTACTTTTCTTTTTTGAAAAGAGAAAAAACATCTTCAATGTTGGGATAAGGAGTTTTTATAGAAGCATACTCTTTCTTCTTTCCTTTCTGAAGAGATTCTTTAAGTCGAATGAGTATATTCTTTTTTAGACTAGCGTCAGTAATTTGTTTAGCCGCCTCAACAAGCAGTTCCTGATCTTTGGTTAGGACATTTATGCAGTTAAAACAACTGCAAAATCTCCCTAATTTAAAATTAGGTTTATGAGGTATTTCTCCTTCGGAAATATCTGTCTCAGATTCTTCTAAGAGTTGAAGTGCTTGATCATCCTCTGGATCTTCATAAATTGATTCTTCAGAATCTGTTCGCACTATTTGAAGTAGTTCATTCTTAATATCTTCTTCGATACCAAGTTCATTGATTCTCTTCTTCATTGGACATTTTGGAGCATAATGTCCAAATCCTCTACATTTGTAGCACTGGACTTTTGAAGAAGGTCTTCTTGAAAAATTCCTACTGACAGTAGGATTCTTCTTGCTATATTGAACTTTTCGGTAAGGACCCTTAGCATATGGTCTGCTAGTTTTGGATCATTGCCGATAATTTGAGTAATAAGTTTTGGCTTGATTAAGACTCTTCTTCTTCCTGACTGATGGAGCTTCAAGATGAGTACTAGAAACTTCTCCGTTTAAAGTCGTCTAGAGAGTTTCTTTTATAACGTTCACCTGCTCATTATAATTTTCTCGGCTGGCGAACCATTGAAAGAAAGGAATGTTTTCTTCAAGTGCTTCCATAGTAGATATACATGTAGCCTTGAACTCTTCTCTTTCTTTTCTCTCATATGCCTTGAAGAAAAACTTTCTCGGCATTTTCCACTTTTTATCCATGAAATCCTTTTGCAAGAATTCCATGTTTACCTTGAATCCTTCTGATATGACGTTGAGCTCATTATACTGGCTTCTGGCGTCCATATCTGTTTGAGTAGGAGAGTTTGTCCTTACATACAGGCTTTCTGGTATGCGAGGAGCAAAATCCACTGAGTTTATCTTTGGGGAGTAAAGATTGTTGAAGACAGGATTGCTACTCATAACAATCCTGAATCTTTAAATCTTCTCACCAGAAACCAAATCCTTTCGCACATAGAGGAATACTCATATATGCATCTTGGAGTAGTCCAGGTTGCAATTAAGCCGTTGTTCAGAACTGGCCTGAACACTCCTATCCTTCTCACTCTGAGGGACAAGAGATTTCTAAGGTTTCAAGATTCTCTTCTAGGAATGGTTGAAACCAATCTGGAAAGCGGACCAGCCTATTTCAATTGCTATCCATGTTATCCGCTATCCCTTCAAGATCCCAGAATTCTAAATTCTTTAATTCTGGACGTATACTTCAAAGATCTGAATATGCAACCAGATGCTCATGCATTTGTTGTTATCTTCAGATTATGCTATCAACTGATGAAGACACAGATAGCACCAAGAGCCTTAAAGGGATCCCCTAGAGGCAAGACTATACTCATAGAAGCAAATGTTTCGAGATCTAACATTGAGGTCCCGAAAACATTGCAATGTGTGATATAACCCGAAATTCTCATTGGATTCTTGAACGAGCTACTGACCCAGTAACTCCTCCAAAATCTGCCACAACACTGGTAGAACATCCAAATGGAACTGTTGAAATCAGTTTCACTCAAGAAACACCACCAGCTCCAAAGGTCTCTACCTTTGCTCCATCTAGGCAAAGTGCCTCAGAATACCGCGGAGAGGCTTATTCCTCTAGAGGCTTTGAACTCAAAGAACCATTGAGAAGATCTTTATCCGCAACGATAAACTCAGTGGATTTTGCTCCTCTCATACCAGAAAGCCTGTATGTAAGGACAAACTCTCCTACTCAAACAGATATGGATGCCAGAAGCCAGTATAATGAGCTCAACGTCATATCAGAAGGATTCAAGGTAAACATGGAATTCTTGCAAAAGGATTTCATGGATAAAAAGTGGAAAATGCCGAGAAAGTTTTTCTTCAAGGCATATGAGAAAAAAGAAAGAGAAGAGTTCAAGGCTACATGTATATCTACTATGGAAGCACTTGAAGAAAACATTCCTTTCTTTCAATGGTTCGCCAACCGAGAAAATTATAATGAGCAGGTGAACGTTATAAAGAAACTCTCATAAGGACTTTAAACGGAAAAGTTTCTAGTACTCATCCACCCATGGAACATATCGAATTCAGAAATTCCAAGGGAAATTTAGTTATAGCCTCTCCATTCAAACAATTGTCTCTAGAAGAGGAAAACTAAAATCCCTCTAAAGGCATAAGGGGAATTTTTGACCAGAACAATTTCACAAACATGATGCTATCCACCATGGCCGAACAAATGGATCGAACAGAGGAGAAGGTTTTCACTCCTCTAAAGGTCCAGAAGCCTATTAGGATAGGAACATATGGAGTCCCAATTATTGAGGATGCTCTTTCCAATTTTGGAAGAATCCCAGGAGGATCCGTTCCATTATTAAAAAGCAAAGAAGAGATCTTGCTTGAATCAATTCAACAGGAACTCAACAAGCTTAATGGAAAGTCTCCTCAAATTAACGTACTCAATGATGACGAGATAGCTGACCTAATTGCAGAGATGCAGCAAGCAGCGATCTCAGATGAAGAGCCTAGAGACATAAATAGAATCTCTATGCACTCCAAGAGTAACCCAAGGACATATTATCCAAGGGCTACACATCCAGATCTGTCAATAGAAGACCGAAATCATGTTATTGCCAGTTCATTTGATGGATCATCCATCTATGAATGGAATATTGACGACCTTTCTCAATATTTGATTATGAATGTTGTCCAAGAAATGTTTGTTGCCAACACAGCATACACTTCAAAAGGTGCAACTGATCATCAAATAGTCAAGCTTCTTGTTGCCGGATTTACAGGCATTCTAAGAGGTTGGTGGCTAAATACCTTCACTGATGAAGAAAGAAGGGAAATTCTTACTCACAAGTCTCCAGTAGAAGTAACTGATTCTACTAAAACGGTGAGAGAAGTTGGAGAATCCTCTTCAACAGCCCAAAGCAGGGCATCTCCAACTACAGGAGCTACTAGTGTCACTGCAGCAGCCCTATCTACAGCCCTTGCAGTTACTACTCAAATAAGAGGTTACAAAGATGATGCAGTTGTAACTCTCTGCTTTAGCATAATCAAGGCTTCTGTTGGAAACAACAATGATTATGTCAATCAAGCAGGTGAATACCTTCAAAGGCTAACTTGTCCAAAACTTCAAGACTTTGAATGGTATAAACAGACTTTCTTAACAGAAGTCTACAAGAGGACAGATGCACATAGCCCGTTCTGGAAAGAAAGATTTATTATCGGACTGCCAAAAATATTTGGATCCGAGTTATTACTTCATCTCCGAGAATTCTACAAAGGAGATATTCCTTGGAGCTCAGTCACTTATGGCGAGCTTTGTCATTTCGTTATCAGCCAAGCAGGAAAGCAATGTCTTGAAGCTGCTTGGCAAGAAAAGCAAAACAAATCCAGAGAAAAGAAACAAGAATTTGGACAGTTTTGCAAAATATATTACTATCATCCTGAATCTCCATCAGTCAGGAAAAAGAAGAGGCTTAATCAAGCCAAGCTCTATCAGCAGTGACCTCATAAGTGTAGAAGCTCTATAAGCATGGAATCTTCTGTCGGTCTCCTCTAATCTCAAGTATTAATTAACTAACCTAGGTGTCCCTAGCGCTAGCTAACTCATACAAGGCATTATGACTCTTCATTAGGGACCTATATTGATTAATTATTGACCCTATTGTCACTCAAGTAATTAACAACAGTCATGCATTCAGTTCTCGCCTAAGTTTCTCTCCATCGAGTTTTCACTTAGTAACAATTCAATTAAACAGTGTCCAATTTATTAATCTTCAACACATATGACAACTAATTAATCTCTAATCTCGTTGTCATTCGGATAGCTAATTAATCGTGCATTAAGCTAACTAAGTATCCTCTGTTGAGCTCACATGGTTCTATCTCAATTAATTAACGAACATTATTTAATAACATTAAGCCCTAAATGTAAGAATGAATCAAAGCCTCAATAAACATGAATGTCCATACAACCAAGTAATCAATCAAATCATTCAACAATTAAGCATAAATCCAATACAAAGCAATAATTTTTTTAGTAATTAGGGACAAATATACTCAAAATAATCCAATTAAAGTCCTAAATCCCTAAATTAACAACTGATACGGTAGCTAAAAGTAAAGGAAAATAGAAGAAAATGGCAAATGGAAGTCGATCCTTGCATTCCCATCATGATTTCCTAGGTCCTCAAGCATCGAATGCTTTAATTCCACTACAATCCACTCACAACCCCAAAACCCTCAAAGTCAGCTTGGAATCAAGATTAGGGTTGTATCCTTTGGTTTGGCCTCCCTTTGAGTGAAGAGAAAATTAAGATTATATACTGCACATTGTCTCAGCGTTGCAACGTTGTCCAAAATGTAGCCGTTTTGCACTTGCGCCAAAGGTAGTGTTGCAACGCTGTAAGTAGCGTCGTAACGCTATGGATGGAATATCTCTCCTCCGTGTTTCTAGCGTCGAGGCCAGCGTTGCAACGCTATAGGCAGCGTCTCAACGCTGTCCTCTCGCCTTTGGCTTCCAAATTGAGCTGCAATAGAGCGTTGAGATGCTTTGTCTATTTGATCCCAAACACTCAATTTTTCTCCTTTAGCTTGATTTCTACAAAATAATCATGAAAACACTTAAACGCTCTCTAAATCATAACAAAACTAGCATAATTAATAGGAAATAAGATAACATAATTACATACTATCATTTGTTTGGAAGAAAGTCAATGTAAGATTATGTAAAGCAACGTATCAGTCCCTGAAAATAGCGATGACACAGCAGCCTTTACAATCCGTAATTGTGACCAAAGCGAGGACAAGAAGAAGAAGTCGTGTTGTGAACATTGCAAAGAGTTTTGGCACACTCGTGACATTTGTTGGAAGATTCACGGTAAGCCCCCAGGCTAGAAACCAAAATCCGAATAAGCTCTTCACATCGTGAGTGCAACTTCTCAAGGGAAACAAGTTAAACCTTCTACATTCCAATTCACTCTAAAATTTGGTAAAACAATTTATGTGTCTTCTTTTTCTTCCTTCAATTATTCTCAATAACAGGGTTCCTGGATAATAGATTCAGAGGCGTCTGATCATATGACTAGCTACCATAGTCTATTTTATCCATACAAACCTTGTGCAGGAAATAAGAAAGTAAGAATCGTAGATGGTTCTTACACTGCAATAGCTAGTGTTGGTAACATCAAAATTTCCCCTTGTTTGATCTTATCGGATGTCTTACATGTTCCCAAGTGATAGCACTAATTTAGTGCTATATTTATGCCTAATTATTAGCTAGTTTTGTGGTGTTATCATGAGCTTTGATGTATATTTTTCATATATTTCAAGAAATCGAGCAATTAGGAGAGAAATGATGATTTTTGGAGCTAAGTATGGACAAGGGCGTTGCATAAGCTTTTGGGGCCGAGCAAATGGCATTTAGACGCTAAAATGGGCGTCAAGACACCCTATTTTTAGGTTCAAATCTGAGAGCTAGTGTCGAGACGCTAGAGTGAGGCGCGCACAATGTTTCCATCCAGAGCGTTACAAAGCTGCCCTCAGCTTCATGATGCTAAGAGCACACACGCTTAAGCAATGTTAGTGTTGAGACGTTGTGTCGAGCGTTGAGACGTTATGTCGATTTCTGCTACAAAGTCACCATTTCTTGGTCTAATTAAGGGAGGCACTTTTAGGGTTTTAGCCCCTATTTTTGATTTCTTACCTCTTTGGGACCTGAGGGTGACGAATTAGGTGTTCGGGAGTGGATTTCGAGGCTCGAGAGTGCAGGAATTGTGGCAAGAGTCAAGATTATGGCGTCAACGGACTTTGTTCTGTTTTCCATCTCTTTTCTATGTATCTTAGGGTTATAAATCAGAGGTTTATGTACTGTTTTAATTGTATGTTGGGCTAAATTTATTTGTTTAAGGGTAAGAGCACATTTAGACTTGTAATTATGGGTTAATTTAATACTATTGCCATTAATTGCCTCGTGTAATTTCATTTGGTTGAGTTATGCTTCATGATTCTTATTAACTGGCCATTAATGAGTTGATTTCAGTTCTGAATTGAGCTTGAAAAAGAGAATTTAGGATAGACTTAATTCAACCAACATCCCTAATTTTCCTAAGTGACATAGGATTAACAAATGACGGGTGAGATTTAATATGAGTGGGCTTAATTTTAATTAATTAATCAATTAACGCTAAGGATATTTAGGTTAGTAATTAATTAAGTGTGTTCGAATGAGACCGACAGAAGATTTCTACCGGCTTAACTCTAGGCTTATGAAATTAGCAAGATTCAATTAATTGGCATGTTCGGTTTTCCATAATTGCAACCTAATTTCTGCTTGATCCCCTAAACACCCTTTAAATTGTTATCTTCATTATCTTTTAAATTTATTTCTAGAATAGATTTTAATTTAAAACATCCTTTTACTTTAGTTTTTTTCCTAAATATTTCCAATCACAATTATTTTTCAATAATTAATTAATTTGAAGGAGCTTCAATTCTAGCTTCCTCATGGGATACGATACTCAGTACTCTTGTGTCATTTTATTATTACTTCGATCACACATGCTTGCTTGCAATTAGTGAAACACCAAGTTATCATGTAATCTTATATACATAAGTAAACTCACAAAAGAGCTTCAATGCCTTGCCAAATTCTCACCTCCACTTTTTTAGGAACTAGTCTTTTTGGAAGATAACTGGTAATGCTAGAGGAAGTGATGTTCTTTATTTCTTTGATGATTGATCAAGCTTGAATAAAGAAGCACATAGTAGTTCTGGCCTTCAAACAACATCTATTTCTAATAATGATGAAGTTTATTTATGGCATTTTAGGCTAGGGCATCCTATTTTTTTTTATTTGAAGAAATTGTTTCCAAATTTGTTTCAAAATAAATATCCATCTTTTTTCCAATGTGAAATTTGTGCATTTGCCAAACATCATAAAAGCACATATACACCTTGACCATATCAATCATCAAAACCATTCTCTTTAATTCGCACAAACATTTGGTGTCCTTCTAGAGTTAAAACTTGTCATGGTAAAAGGTAGTTCATAACATTAATAGATGATCACACTAGGGTAAGTTGGGTGTATCTGCTAAAAGAAAATTCAGAAGTTGGAGAAACTTTTGAGAAATTCTACTATATGATTCACACACAATTTGATACTAAAATCCAAGTTGCAAGTAGTGATAATGGTAGAGAATACTTTACATAGATCCTAAGGAAGTTTCTTATCGAAAAAGGGATAGTCCAACAAAGTTCTTATAATGACACATCCCAACAAAATGGTAGAGCTGAATGGAAAAATAGGCATCTTCTAGAAGTCCCTCGAGCTCTCATGTTTTCTATGAACTTACCTAAATACTTGTGGGGCGAGGCTCTACTACATTCTACATATCTGATTAATAGAATGCCATCTAAGGTCCTAAAATTTAAAACACCCATTCAAGCACTATAAAACGAGTTTTGAATTCTATGATCATAAACTTTATGCCTTTAAAAATATTTGGTTGCACAGTGTTGATTTGGAATCCTGATAAAGGTGCTAGCAAGTTAATCCCAAAGGCAATAAAATGTATTTATGTAAGGATTGCCCCAAACCAAAAGGGATACAAGTGCAATGATCCTACCACTAAGAAGCTCTTTATTTCCATGAATACACAGTTTTTTGAAACCCAACCTTTTTTAAAAAATCAAATTCAGATTCAAAGGGACAGTAAAATAGTTTTGAATCTAAAAATACCAAGTTCTCCACAAGAAAGTGAGGAATCCAAGGAAGCTCTAAGATTGACACCAACCTTGGAATATATAGCATGAGATCCTAGCATATCCTTCAAGGTTCCAACTTTAGAATTTCTAGCGTCTAGGAAAAAGGATGCAATCCAGGAGGAACTGGGCACTAACCTAGAAGCTAAAAATTTAGAAAAAGGGGAAACTAAAAAAAATAGTGAACCAAATCATTCTGAAAATAGATCTAGGTTGGAGGTAACAAATTTTTTTAGGCAGACATATGCGAGAAGGATACTTCATCGGGAACCTGAGACTGTTGCTCCTTTAGTTGACCAAGTATCCGAACCAAGATTAGAAAAGTCAACAGGTAAAAACTCTATCTCTGATCTCAAAATCCCTATAGCTTTAAGAAAAGGAAGACGTTCATGTGCCAAGTATCCTATGCCAAATCACGTGTCAAACAAAACTCTCAAAATCATTTTCTGCCTTTCATCTAATGTCTCAAATGTTAAAATTCCTAATAGCATCAGGAAGCTCTAAATGTTCCTGAGTGGAGGAAAGCTGTGTATGACGAGATGAGTGCTCTTTAGAAGAGTCAAACATGGAGGCATTAAGAGTTACCATTGGGAAAACCAAAGTTAGGTGTAAATGGATTTTCACTCCAAAGTTTAAAGCTGATGGAACCGTCAAGCAGTACAAAGCATGTCTAGTGGCCAAGGGATATACACAAACATACGGAATTGACTATACAAAGATGTTTTCTCCAGTTATTAAGCTCAATACTATAATAATTTTGTTGTCCATAACAGCAAAGCTTGATTGCCCATTAAACCAGTTTGACGTCAAAAATGTATTCTTGCGTGGCTGCCTTGAAGAAGAAGTTTTGCCCAAAATTATGCAGGCTGGAGAAAGCATTGTACGACCTCAAGCAGTCTCCAAGGGCCTGGTTTGAAAGATTCACCAAGTTGTGAAACAACAAGGGTATTCTCAAGCTCACGCAGATCAAAGATTGTTCACAAGATTCTCGAATAGTGGGAAAATAACAGTACTAATTGTCTATGTGGATGATATACTCATCACAGGTAATGATCAAGAAGAAATATTGAAGAGAAAACTCTCCCAAGAATTTGAGATTAAAGATTTATGAGAAATGAAGTATTTGCTGGCAATAGAAGTAGTGAGATCAAAGTAAAGAATTGTGGTATCTCAGCAAAAATATGTCTAAGATCTCCTCAAAAATACGAGCATGAGAGGTTGTCGACTAGCAGATACCCACATTAATGCAAATAAGAAACTAGGAGACATCACTCAAGGTACCCGAGTGGATGTTTAGAGGTATCAAATGTTAGCTGGTTGACTAATTTACTTATCACATACTCATTCGGACATAGCTTTTGCAGTGAGTATGGTGAGCCAATTCATGCATATGCCATTCGAAGAACATCTTGAGGCAACATATCGAATATTGAGATACTTGAAGGCATGTCCAGGTAGATGTGTCCTCCTTAGAAAGGGAGAAAACATGACTGTGGATGTTTACACAAATGTAGACTGGGCAGGATTTATAAAAGACAGGAAATCTACGTTAGGATATTGCACATATGTGTGGGGAAACTTGGTAACTTGACGCAGTAAGAAGAAAAATGTAGTGGCACAAAGTAGCATTGAAGCAGAGTATAGGGCAATGGCCAATGACATATGTGAAATCAATGTAGACTGGGCAGGATTTATAAAAGACAGGAAATCTACGTTAGGATATTGCACATATGTGTGGGGAAACTTGGTAACTTGACGCAGTAAGAAGAAAAATGTAGTGGCACAAAGTAGCATTGAAGCAGAGTATAGGGCAATGGCCAATGACATATGTGAAATCCTATGGATTCGACGTATACTTGGAGAATTAAAGCGTGAAATCAAATTACCAATGAAGTTATTCTGTGATAGCAAGGCTGCGATAAACATTGTGCAAAATCTAGTACAACATAATTGTAGGAAGCATATAGAGATGGATCGACATTTCATCAAAGAAAATCTAGAGGCTAGAGTAATTTGCATTTTTTTTGTTCCTTCGAAAGACCAGATGGCAGATATTCTGACTAAGAGATTGTTTGAACCAACTTTTGATGTACTTGTAAACAAGTTGGAAATGCATGATATGTATGCACCAACTTGAGGGGGAGTATGAAAATATGTATATAGTCTGTTAGTTTGTTTAGATATTATTCTGTTAATTTGTTTAGTTATTATTTGTTCTATATTGTTAGCTAGTTTTTAAGAGTAGTTTAGAGTCTGTTTGTTATTCCTTTTTTAGCTAACTCTAGATACTGTAGCTTGTACTATATAAGAGTGTGACTGGGTAGTAGTGCAAGTGCACACTATCTCACAAGTAATATATAGAAGAATTCCAAGTATTAAACCCAAGAGAACGGATGTAGCAAAACTTTCTAGAACATAACAAAATTTCTCAACTTCACGACCTAAGTAACCAAGAAAATAATGGAAGTTTTTGGGGTTTCTCAAACACTATGTAAAAGTAAATTAAGACTAAAAAAGAGAACAAGAAAATAATGACGAAAAACTAGGGATTCAAATTTGGTTCAACCCTAAGAAAATGCGCCCACCATGTGCCTGCATTTTACTCAACTAGGTGAAGATCATCTAAAGATTGTTGTCCATTTGCCCCCGCAATCTAGCTCTTTTGAGCTCTGTACTGTTCAAACAGAATGCTACCAAGATGCGCCCGCAACTGACCCTAATTGACACTTAACACCATGAATCAAGTTCAACACTACACATATTCAACCCTTTTCTAAGTGTTTTTAGAAGCCTAAGCAATTAAGCACATATGTCTATGGCTAATTTTAACATAGGTGATTAAAGAGCACAACTCTATTAATTCTAAAGGTTATTGTCCTATAGGGGTGTGCACAGTTTGGTTCGGTCCGATTTTGACCAAAACCAAAGACCCAATCGAACCTCTTGGTTCTTGAAGTTGTTAAACCGAGTAAACCAAAATATTCTTCGGTTTCGATTCAAAATCGAACCAATTCATTTCGGTTTACTCGGTTTGGTTTCGATTTTTAACTATTTTCTTTATTAAAAAAAAAAGTATCTACAGTGGATGAGTTGCAGATCGAGCATTGAGAGGAACAAGAGATAGAAAGTGTGTTCGTGTTGCCGTCAGCCATCGAAAGTAGAGGAGAATGAAAGAGAGAGGGATGAGACTTACATGTCGTCGCTACAACTGTCGGTACGTCACTGCTGTTGTCGCCATGGGCTGTGGAGAGAAGAGAGCGAGTGGGAAATGAAAGGGAGAGGTAGAATTGTAAAAGGCTAGAAAAGGAGAGGAGAATTAGAAATTAGAAGGAAGAAAGAAGGGGAAGAAGAAAAGAAGAAAGTGGATTTGACAATTTGAGGGAAAAGAAGATGAAAAGACTGAGAGAGAGAGAATGAAAAGATGATGAAAAGACAAAAAGAAACATGAAAATAGTGAGTTGGAGAGAGAAATGGATTGTTGGGAATAAAAAAATAAAATAGGGTTTCTATTGGGCTTTAAAAGGTGGGCCTTAGGATTTTTTTAATCTTACTTTTAATTATCTTCGGTTTGGTTCGATTTTACTAGTTTTGAAGAAATCTAAACTGTGAACCGAACAAAATATTGCGGTTTTCTAAAATTGCAAATCGAGAAAATCGTTTTTCTTAAAATAACCAAACCAAACCAGTTGGTTTGGATCGATTCGGTTTGGTTATTCTGTTTTTCGGTTTCTTGCATTGTCTTATGTCTAGGTACAAAAAGCAAAGTTCTATTTCTAGACTCTTCTTCTAGATTGCTTTTATGAAAACACGTGCTCGATCCAACGTTTTCAATATTGAATCTCACACAAACTATGCTAACTCAAGTAATCAGTTTAAGCTAACAATGAACTTTAAATTCAATAAAAGCAAACAGTGCTCAATGTTGAGCAAAGTTGCTAAATCACATGGTAAGGCTTATCTCATTCTTAGGGTATCCACTTCATTGAATCCCCTCAAAGGAGTTTAGCTACTCATCAATAAGAAGACTAAAGTGCAGAAAATTGAGAAAAAATAAGAATGAGAAAGAACACACTTCATTGAAATAATAAACTTGACTACAATCTAAAGTCTAGAATTGAAATAACAATAACTTGAAGTAAAATAAAACTAGGAACTAAAACTTATAAACTTAAATTTAAATGTAAAAATAGAAACTTACAACCTTAAACGATAACATGAACAACAACTACAAAACTTGAAAAACAAAAAGTACAAAACTTGGATGAAAGCGATAAAGAACACTAAGCTTGCTCTTCCTTTTTGACTTGTTCAACATTTTTCAAAGAGAACAAGTCCTTAAACTTCCTTCTTTCGAAGTTAGTTTCCAAATGGAGTATGAATAGAACTTGGGAAAGACTAAGTATGGCAATTGAAAATTAAAGAAAAAGTCAGAACTTTGGTGAGAAAAGTAGAAATATGAGCTCTCCTTAAAATTGAGGTTTGAGCCGCCTTTTATAGACTTCACGCCTTGGGTTTGTTGTCGAGGTTAGTGTGAGAAAGTATGAGGGCGTGATTCCTTGATTTGAGGGGATCTGATAGAAAATTTTTAGAAAGAACTACCAAATCTGCACATTTGGGAAGATTTGCCGAAAATGGTCCAAATGCAGTCGCATAGTTAAGCGCATTTCTCCTCATTCGAAATGGTCTGAATGCGGTCGCATATCTGGGCACATTTCTCTAAATCTTCTACTTCACCTGGAATTTTCCTTTTGCCTTCAAATGCGGTCGCATTTTATAATATTCTACACTTAGACAAATTTCTGCTTCTTTGAATGCTACCTAAATGCTAGCTCATCTGGACCACGTTTCTACCTTTGTACAAAAGCAACAAAACTTAACATTTTCTTACTAAAAATGACTCTATTTACACCTATTTTCTTATTTTTACAAAATCAAGGTCTCAAACACATGCTAAGTTTGTTTTTACTCAAATTCACTCCAAATGACATAAACTATGACAATAAATGCTTGTTTTCTAATTAATTAACTTAGTTTTAGGGCTAAATAACACTCATAAATATTCAGAGTGTCGTGTGGCTCATTTGGAATCAATGAATTTTGATTGACTAAAGTTATACAATTCCAATTCCTTAACAATCGTCAACCTCGTAGAAGCCTAAACATATGCAATACTTTATACTCAAAACCAAATTCTATCTTAAGGGTCCAAAAACTTATCTACCCAATTTTCTCATTCAAAATAATTTTCTACATAAAAAGTTAGGAAAAATAGGATTATTTGACTACAAAAACAATACTGAAAAACACCTTAAAAACCACAATAATGTGCTCAAGAATCATCAAGATTCATGCTTTTCAATGCAAATAAAAAATACCAAACACTGTTCAATACTACAACCTTTAAAACCTTCAAAACCATAATTTAGAGACAATCAAATTTGCAAATTTTATATCATAAAACAAAACTTTTCAAGATTTTTAACACTAAAAGAATCAAGATTTCTACTGTTTAACACAAAAACCATATCTAAAAATGTCCTAAAAAGTATTGTAAAAATAGTAGAAACATACTGTTATGGATGAAATTGAACCAAGAGGATAAATCCAAAATACTAGCAAAGTGAGAGACGAGATCGATAAGGAAAAGTCTAAGGAACGAAAATGGGCTAACACAGACAAATCGGGCCAAAAGACAAAGAAAATGGGAGGAATTTGGGGTGATCCCAAATTCCCCTTTGGTCGGCCTCTAGCTCATGGTTTCCTGGTTCAACCTAGTTTAATTTGCCCTCTTCCTAATTTGCCAAGGAACATACTAAAACCCTAATCAGGGTCATATAAATACCCTTCTTTAACCTGAAGGATGTAAGACTTAACCCTAAAACTCTTGTTGCACTCAAAAGACTCCTAACTAACTTAACCATCAGAGCTTATGTGACAAGTACCACACCTGTACCTAGGTTCCACTTGTTTTGCAGGTCACATTCTTCTCTTGAATTACAAATCTTACAATTGTTGTCATGTGAAGGTCAGGTGTGTTACCCTGTTCGAATTTTGGCAACAACACATACCATTTTCAAGTAGAATTCAAAACTATAAATTACACTTTAAAGTAGCAATCATTTGGTAAACTTCATTTGGTAAACTTTTTGTGCAATAAGAATCCAAAATAAACACTGAATCAATCCAAATTTTAAAGAAATTTAAATATGAAAATTTCTGAAAAAATCCTTTTTATAAAAAACTTGAATTTAAATTAAAAAAAAGGTGGAAAAACCTTGATGAAAATTAAGTAAACTAAAATCCTAAAACTTTTTAGGGCAAAAGATTTTAAAATGTTTCCATTCTAATCAATCAAGAAAGAAGATAAAAAGAAATCAAACCCCAAACTTTTTTCAAGAAAAGTTCAATTAAATAAGAAAGAAAGAAAAATTCAACAAAAGAAGGGAAGAAAACTTACTCTTTTTCTTTGGAGAGGAAGGTACCAAACTTATTCTTCTTTTCTCTCTTTTTTGCCCTCAAAACGTTTAGTCAAAAGTTTGGGCAAGATCTTTTAAGAGTACCCTAATTAAAATCCTTAAAAGATTATTAAAAGAAAAATAAAGGAAATTTATCTTCTAATTTAAAAAGAATATAAAATTCTAATTCCAATTTTTTTTAAAAATTAATAAAAACAATATAATATATATATATACCGGTTGTTACAAATTTCGTAGAAAGTGTGTGTGAAACTTTTTAAGGTAGACTAGAATATGTATCATGTATTATGGTTTTTTTTCTTAAATAGTATCACGTATAAAGTTAGGCTTCGTTTGATAACTATTTAGTTTTTGTTTTTTGGAAAATTAATCATATAAATACTACTTCTACCTATGAGTGTCCTTGTTTTATTATCTACTTTTTACATATGTTTTCAAAAATCAAGTCAAGTTTTGAAAACTAAAAAAAGTAGGCCCCATTTGATAACCATTTGGTTTTTGAAAAGTGTGCTTGTTTTCTCATCATTTCTCTACAATGGGTTTCATCTTTATTAAAGAAACATTTGAATTCTTAGCCAAATTCTAAAAACAAAAACTACTTTTTGAAAACTAATTTTTTTAGTTTTCAAAACTTGGCTTGATGTTTGAAAACATATGTAAAAAGTAGATAACAAAACAAGGAAATCCATAGATGAAAGTAGTATTTATAGGCTTAATTTTCAAAAATAAAAAACTAAATAGCTACCAAACGGGGTCGTAGTTTTCAAAAACTTGTTTGTGTTTTTGGAATTTGGCTAAAAATTTAATTGTTTTCTTAAGAAATATGAAACCCATGGTAGGGAAATGATGAGAAAATAAACACAATTTTCAAAAACCAAAAACCAAAAACTAAGGCCCCGTTTGATAACTATTTGACTTTTGGTTTTTGGTTTTTAAAAATTAAGTCTATAAATACTACTTTCACTTATGGATTTCTATGTTTTGTTCTCTACTTTTTACATATGTTTTCTAAACCAAGCCAAGTTTTGAAAACAAAAAAAAAAGTTGTTTTTGTTTTTGGAATTTGGCTAGAAACTCAAATATTTCCTTAAGAAATATGGAAACTATTGTCAAGAAGATGAAAACTATTGTAGAGAAATTGTGAGAAAATAAGCACGATTTCAAAAACCAAAAACCAAAAACTAGGCTTCGTTTGATAACCATTTAGTTTTTGGTTTTTGATTTTTGAAAATTAAGCCTATAAATACTACTTTCACCTATGACTTTCCATGTTTTCTTATCTACTTTTAAGATGTGTTTTCAAAAATCAAGCCAAATTTTGAAAACTAAAAAAAGTAGTTTTCAAAAACTTGTTTTTGTTTTTAGAATTTGGTTAAGAATCCAAGTGTTTTCTCAAGAAAAATGAAAACCATTATAGAGAAGATGGAAACCATTTGTAGAGAAATGGTAAGAAAATAAGCACAATTTTTAAAAACCAAAAGCTAAAAACCAATTGGTTATCAAACAGAGCCTAAATGGTTATTAAATGAAACCTTAATATTTTGTGTCTTGACCTACATGAATAGATGAGTTTTATAGGCAAGGTTAGTCGTAGTGATTGGGAGGATTTTGTGATCAATGGAACTTAGTGGCAAAATGAGGCACAAAGGTACAGCTAATGCTCCTTAATGTAGGCAAACATCTTTAGTGAGAAAGCATCTTTGGCAAGAAAGAGAGCGACCTAAGAGACATTGAGCCAATATTTTCAAGTATTTAATCTTTACCGTGCTATTTTAGAGTGCATTTAGTAAGTGTTTTGAATTTATATTTAATAGCACATTTGAAAACTGGATCTCAATTTAAAAAGTTCTTCAAAATGTGTTTGGTAATATATTTATAAACAATAAAAATAGTTGTATTTATCAACTAAATATTTGGTTTAATCCAACTATTATTAATTAATTTATGAACATGTTTTATGTTATAAATTTTGTATAATTATTATTTTATAATTTATATAATTTACGATATATTATATTATAGATATTTTAATATGGTTTAATTTTTCTCTAACTAATTTTTTAGATTAACTCTTTTTATTGAGCCTAATGGATTTATTGTAGAGTTTAAATTAAGGAATATGGGGCCTGAGGAAGCTCATTTGAATGGTATCCAAACATTATGGAATCTATTGTGGTTCTTTTGAAATTGGAGGAAAGAGGAGGTTTAGTTTGAAGAGAGGAGAAAAGAAATAGGTGGAAAAAGTGTAAAAGGGGAATAAAGGATTTAGGGTTTTGTTTAACAAAAAAAAAACTAATTAAATAAAAAAAAACCCCTAAGCTTTTGTCTTTTTTGCAGCCTCCACCTCCCTCTTCTTCTTCAACTTCATGCCAACCCCCCCCCCCCCCAATCTCCTTCTTCTTCTTAGTTCCAGCGAGCACCCACGAGCGGCAGCACTGACGGCGATAACAACGCAGTCTCAACGTCCAGATTCGACGGCGGTGGTCTGATTCCCTCTCTCTCGCGTGATTCTCTTTTCCTCTCGCGTTTTCCAGCACCGACAGACCTCGAGCATCAGTTCCTTCGATTTGTAACACTGGTGAGCCTCTCTAACGCGTGAGACCCACATGTTCCAGTGAGTTGTTGTGTGCATCAATGGTGGTTTCAATCGACATCTCCCAGATTCAGCTACCCACGCATTCCACGTGTCTGGATAGACTCGACTCATAATACCCATAACACTTAGACCTCAAATTTGCAAAATCGAGGTTGTTCGGGGTCAACCCAGCAAAGACCAAGCCTTTTTGGTAAGTTTCAATGAGCAAGGATTTGTTTGATCACTTTCGAACTTGTTTTAGATGTTGTAAATTAGGCTCTAACATTTGGGACCCTTTTATTTATAGCTTCGAACGATTTTTGGATTTATCGAATGAGACATAAGGACGATGCCAAGTGAGGCTCGAGTCTTGGATTGGTTATTAACCCTCAAATAAATTTCAGGATTAGTTTGTTTACGTCGTTATTTTTGTGAAATTAGTTCAGGGCGATTAAATGACTTTCGAGTTAAGCCAAGTCAATTTTTCTAGGTTTTGGTTGAGATTTGAGTTGATCCATAATGTGTTTGACTTTATTTCAGTCACTCATAGGCTACAAAGTACGGATTTGACTAGTTCAATCCTTGTCGAACCTTTTCGATGAAGGATTAGACTTGTTTTGCTTCAAACCAAAAATTAAAGGTCCAAAGGCAGCATTGAATTGAGAATCAATTTGTGTGACCATCCTCTAAGCATTCTTGGTAAGCTATTTAAAGTAAAATTTCGAGTTGGTTTTGATGCTTTCATTTGAAGGTTATGAATTTCACGCATTAATTCCTTTGGAATTGTTATAGGCTTGGCGAAGGATCTCTTTAATAGAAGTTATTAGCTCCCTTGATTTAGTTTTGAAGTCGAGGTAAGCGACTTTACACCGGATTGCTCAAAGTAAGTTGGGAACTGAATTTTAAAATGTTAAGTTTTATATGAAAATGAATTGTTACATGTATGATTTTCAAATATTCTTATGAATGTGATGCGTGATTTATGATTTATGATGAATAATGTGAGAATGTTGCTTTATGTTGTATCACTGAATGAAAACTGAAAATGCTTTGGGACCTCATGCATACATGTGTGTTTTCATGACAAAATGCTTATGAAGGTTGTGGTAATTACCCTCCTAAAATTATAGATGTACATATAAATAAAAGGAACCTGGAAAGGAACTTGAAAATGTTAAATGAAAAGGAACTTGAAAATGTTAAATTAAAAGGCAATGTTAGGTTGGGTTAAATGTCCACATTAAGCCGAAGAGAAAAGTTAAAGGAAAACATTTCCATTACGAAAAGGTATTAGGTCCCACTAGAGGAAAAGTTTTAAAAACTATTTTGCATGTGTTTGCATATCCCGACTCCGGTAGTGGGGTCACTTACTGGGTATTTTAAATACTCATCATTTTCAAAAAATATTTTTTTTTTCAGGTAAAGGCAATGACTTCCTAGGCGATTGATAGGATAGTTTGCTGATACGGGCCATAGGTGATTTAGATAAGATTTCCGCATTTATGTTGTTTTTGTCTAAAATATTTTGTTAGTAGAGGATACGTTATGAAACTATTACAACTATTTGAACATTTTATTTTATTTTATGTTTTGTAAAGATTTTTAAAGGGATCCCGATCAAAAGAATTCCAGATGCTTTAGCAAAAAGTGTTGTTATGTGTGTCTTTTATTAAAGTTGTTGCAAATGTTTAGCACGCAAGTAGTGACGTCCCTAGAAAGTCTAATATGAAAAGTCGGGTCGTTACAACGTGGTTCATCATGTAGCTAGACAAGGCTTCTTTCTATCTCTCTAGCTTAATAATAGTTTTGGAAAAGAAAAGGCCTATGCTTTTTTAGGTTAAATTTAAAAGTACAACTTTAGATAAGTTTCAATTATGCTCATAAACTTTGAAAAGTTTCATTTTTACTTTGAAATTGTTTAAAGAAAAACTTGAAGAGTTCTTTTTTATTAAAATGACAAATGGAAATTGATGTGACAACTAATGTATAAAAATTGGAAGATATGCCAAATATCATTTACAACTCAATTTTAACTATATAAAAGATTAAGGGCATCTTTACCAAACCGTAATGAAAATCAAACGTAATGCAATTAATTGCAATGGAAATGAGATTCTTTTGGTTGTGTTTATTTGGACTTGACACGAATCGTAATCAAAATCATCTGCAATTAGAATGAAATAGGTATGATTACCAGAATGCATTTTTATATTTATCTAATTAATTAAAATGCAGTAACTACAGAATATGCTACCACAATTAAAATGTCATTTTTCATTTTCATTTATTTATTTATTCAAATTTTCAATTTGGAAAATACATAATCTTAATATAAATATATTTTTGTAAAAAAATCATAATTTTCAAAACAAAATCTATAATTATTTGATTTGATAAAATGATATTATTTAATTTATTTTCAAATGACTTTTTGTAACAAACCAAACCAAAAATCAGGTATAAGAGGAAGAAAATGATTCTTCCTGATCTTGTTCACGTAAATTGATAAAAAAAAATGGCCAAAAATCACGCCTAAAATACAAAAATGCTAACTCGATCCTCGTTTTCGTTATCGCAAATATGTTTGGCTAAAGCTCATCTAAATATCGATCTCGATATGGATATCGACTACAAAATATGCTACCACAATTAAAATGCCATTTTTCATTTTCATATATTTATTCAAAATTTCAATTTGGAAAATACATAATCTTGATATAAATATTTTTTTCTAAAAAAATCAAAATTTTCAAAAAAAAATCTATAGTTATTTGATTTGATAAAATGATATTATTTGACTTATTTTCAAATGACTTTTTGTAACAAACCAAACCAAAAATCAAGTATAAGAGGAAAAAAAATGATTCTTCCTGATCTCATTCACACAAATTAATAAAAAATGGCCAAAAATCATGTAAAACATACAAAAATGCCAACTCGATCGTCATTTTCGTTATCGCAAATATATTTGGCTAAAGCTCATCTAAATATCGATCTCGATATGGATATCAATCTCTACTTATCGTTCTCACAAATATGGCCAACAATGGCCAAAAATTATGGATAATCGAATTAAAAAATATAGGATTTTAAAAAATAAAATAGTTATCTTAAATTTCAAACCACATATACTTGATATAAATATTCAAAATAAAATCTACCGTTATTTGATTTAATAAAATAATATTATTTGATTTATTAAACCAAATTATCGCTCTCTTATGCAAATATGACAAAAAAAGCCAAAAATCACGAATAAAAACAAAAAGGTGATATCGATTTAGCTCATCTCGATATAGATATTACAAAAAATCACGGATCAAAATATTGATTTAGCCCATCTCAATATCAATCTAGCTCATCTCGATATTGAGATGGCCAAAAATAATGATTTAAAATATCGATTTAGCACACTCATATGGCCAAAAATCACAGAAAAAAAGACAAAAATTCGATCTTGTTATGGTTCAAGAAAATATGGCAAAAAATTCACGGACGAAAATGCTAACTCAGATCCAAATCTTCTTCCCTAGAAGGGTCAGTAAACCTATGAGACCAGTGCTACAAATATGGCTTTTCGCCATGGCCAAAATAATGTCTGAAAGTACCATTATTGCGCTATATCAAAGGAAACAAATAAAAAGTAGGAGATTGATTAAAATTACAGAGAGATAAGAACAAAATTTAATATAAGCATAAAAATAATTATGGGTTTTAATGTTTTTTTATCAACTGAAGAAATCTAAAAAAAAGCGAAGGAATAAGACAAAACAAAATAATCTTGCAAGTAAAAAGAGAGAGAAAGGACAAACGATGGAAGTAAGCAAAGAGATGGTGTGGGTCCCATGTAATAAACGAGATAGAATTACGTGGGGCCCACGATTGACTCCAATTGCAAAATGTGGTAAACATAGTCAATCGTAATAATGTGAAACCCATAATTTTGGATTGCGTTTGATTGATTACGATTCTAGGGAAGTAAACATGCCCTAAGATCATTGTTTCTATTCCTTTCAATGCCAAATATATCGTTGACATCATTTACAACATTATTGTCCAAATAAATTTTTACACATAAGTTGCCACAACAATTGTTAACGAATAATGTTATAAATGATGTCACATATGCCTTCCAATTTTTACATGTTAGTTGTCGAGTCAATTTTAATCCATCATTTTTATGAAAAAACTCTTCGAGAGTTTTTTAGAAACAATTGCAAGTGTCGAGTTAAAATGAAACTTTTAAGTCTAAAAGGATAATTAAATCCTACACAAGTTAAGGGTAACTTTGTATAATCTAACATTTCTTTTTAAAGACTCTGTGACTAAATATGAGCATTCTTGTGTTTCGACAAAAACTATTTTTTGCCAATACTGTTTTGTTTAGTCCTATTAGAGATCTTTTAGTTGGATTTAGACGTTCGATGAATTTAAAAGCTTTTTTTGAATTGACGGAGTTTGATTTTGAGTATTTTATAGAATCAAATTTTATATGATCTATTGATTGGTTTATGAAGTAACTAAATATGAGCATTCTTGTGTTTCGACAAAAACTATTTTTTGCCAATACTGTTTTGTTTAGTCCTATTAGAGATCTTTTAGTTGGATTTAGACGTTCGATGAATTTAAAAGCTTTTTTTGAATTGACGGAGTTTGATTTTGAGTATTTTATAGAATCAAATTTTATATGATATATTGATTGGTTTATGAAGTAACACCCCCAATAAAATGTTTTCGTTCAAAATTAAAATTAATTGAGGTTTTTTCTTAAGAGTTTTTTTTTTTTTTTTTTTTTTTTTTAACATTTTTTTTTTCTTAAGAGTTGAAAACAGGTGAAGTGGGATTTGAACCTCCAATATTTTACAAATAAATTGAGTTATGAAACGAAGGCCATTTTGCCAATTTCCCTAATTTGCCTCCAATTCCTATGGAGGGTCTAAAACTCTAGAATGGACGATCGAGAGAGATCATAAATTAACTTCGCCAGGTCATTCTCTCTCCATCCACAGTCTCTCAAATGGGTTTTCACGTTCTCAGAGCCCCTCCTTTCTCTTCCTCCACAACCATAATCTTAAAACCCACTTCTTCCGCTTCGCTTCTCTTCAAATTTGGCTATGCTTTCTACTCTTCACCCTTCTCCAAATCTCCTTCTTCCACCAGAACCTATTTCCGAGCATCTTCACTCAAATATGTTGCTTCTCCTGCAACTGCAATTCCGCTTTCTGGGTCTCCTTCTCGGAGAACTCGTAGTTTTCGTGGTGGGTTTATTGCAGCTACAGCACCTGGGTCAGTCCACAAATCCGAGGAATTGAGGCCTTCCATTTCGCCTGAGCAATCTTGGGTACAGAGGCAAAATGGGACTGAGTAAGACTGTCAACTTCCTTGCAAATGTTTACTTGCAATAGTAAAAGTGATATATATATATATATATATATATATTGCAAATGTTTACTTGCAATAGTAAAAGTGATATATATATATATATATATATATATATATATATATATATATATATATATATATATATATATATATATATATATATATATATATATATTATCTGTGTATATTGTAATTTGAAGGCCTAGAGAGAGGGTTTGGGTCAAAAGCATTATGTTGTTAGAGGATGAAATTTTGAGTTTGACAAGCTACTTAAGTGTAATTGAAGTGTCGGATCATTATTTCTAAGTCTATGCCTTTTAACTTTTAAGGGTGTTACCGTGTTACTATATAATTTTTAAATTTTATGTACAAATTTAGACTCCTCAAGGCACTAAGTTCTATTAGCTCGTTAGTGTATCGTTATTTTCTCCTGATAGCTGGTAGTTCAGGGTTATGTCTAGTCTAATTTATGGCTGTAGTTAGGAAGGACCTATCTTTTTTCTTTTTATGAACAAGAAACAAACTTTTCATTGATTTTTTTGGTATAAGAAACGATTTCATTGATGAATGAAATAAAGGAAATAAAACTCCGAGCACCTAAACGGATGTTACATAAAAACTCTCCAATGGGAGATTAAAAAAGATAAACTATAAAGACCAAAAGGCTGTAAATGTTTAACCCACAAAAAAGCATTGGATAAAACAATATCCATAAAGTGATCAAAAGAAGAAGATGTATCCCTGAAATTTCGACCATTTCTCTCAATCCAAAGATTCCAGAGAAAAGCCCGAACAATTGCAAGCCATAGGATCTTCTTTGTTCATGTAAAAGGGTGACCCACCAAAATAGTAGAAAGAAAGTCGTAAATATTGTGAGAGAGAGACATTGACCAGCCAAAAGCTTCTAAAATACAACTCCAAAAATGAAACAATGCACAAACAAATGGCCTGGAGTTTTGGCATTCAAACCACTCAAAATGCACCATGAAGGGGAAAGAGTCATATAAGTCATTCTTCTTTGGAGACGATCATGCGTATTGACAGCTCCCAAAGGGAGATTTTAATCTTTTTTGGATAAGCATCCTTCCAAATCAAAGAGTAAAGATCTTTTTGTAATGGATCAACAAAACCCACCAAACTCTCCATAAGAGATTTAACTGAAAAACTCCTAGGAGGCTCTAAAGGCCAATGCCATGAATTAGAAGTGTTTAGCAGTCTGATCCATTGTTTTCAAGGCGACCCGAGGCGCGCTCCTAAGGCGAGAGGCGAGGCGACCTTGGGCCATTGCCCTTGAAGGAAGCTAGGGCGAGCACCTTCAACCAGACGCTCATCTGGCTGCGCCTTTTGCTGCCTTGTTGCGCCTCCACCATTTGCAAATGCGAGCACCTTTTTTTTAATATTTCATAACATGTAAGAAATAGAGGGTCTAGAGAAGAAAGTGGATAATATGAAGAAGAGTCGAGAGATTAGGAAGACAGAAAAAAAAGAAGAATGGGAAGAGATAGAAGAGGAGAAGAAGTAGAAGAAAAAGAAGAAGAAAAGTGAAAAAAATGGATACGAAGAAGAAAAATAAGAATCGTTGGATGATTAAGAAGAATGAGTAAAGAAGAAGATGAAAAGTCTGAAGCATGCATAGCTGAAAGTATAGGCATGGATGAAAGAAGGTACAACAGTTTTGGCACGAGAAAATGAGGTATTAATTTCAGAAGGTATGCATGAGGAAGGAATTAATGTGGTTTTTGAAACTTCCCTCGAGATGATGTTAAGTAAAGAATTAGAAATTAATGTTCTTTCTAACATTAATTCAAGGTCAGATTTCCCACATCAGCATAAAGTTATGAATGAAAAAGGAGTTTTTTGTCCGAATGAACATGAAGATAGTGTTTTGGGATTCGAAAATGAGGAGTTACGTGAGTTAAACCAGAATGTTCAGATTATGGAAGATGAAGAAGCTTCCTTGCTCTTCGAGAATGATATTTTGCATCCATTTAATGAATTAAATTCTCCTTTCATGCATGACCAGTTGGAGCAACCAATGAGAGTTAATTTTGTTGAAACTATTAATAGTATTCCCCCTGGTTCTGAGACATTTATTAGCAAGAATTTTTCTCTCTCCAGTATTAATGAGAATCTTTCCAAATGATGTGTTAATGGTTCAGCCTAAAGAAGTACAAAACTTTAAGACTCCTTCGGATATTCAAGGTTCATCTGGTTTTAAAAATGTGCCTCCTCAGATCCCTCAATTCTCTAAGGTGCCTAGTATTAGTGAAAAGTCACAAAGATTAATTGAAGCCAGCCCATTTCATTATTATCGTAAGAAGAATTCTGATAATATTTCACATTCAATTTTTGAGGTTTCTGCTCTTAATTCCGATTCCCTACAAGAGTCTTGTCTGCATCTTCAAGTTCCTTCTCAACTTTTAGTTTCTTCAAAGCACTCAAAGGATAAGTCAGTTGATAAGTTTAAGGAATCATTAATTGTTGCACTGGGTTCTGATGTTTTATTAACCAAAGGAGTTATTTCTTATGAATCTTGCAAGAACCCTAAGAACATTCAGCCATTCGAAAATGATTCTGATGGGGCGTCCAGTATTAGTGTAAGTAGTGAGGAATCGGAATCTCTTATTGAAGCTAATCAGAATTTGGAATCGGTGAATGGGGAATTTTTGTTGGAGAATTCCCTATCAGATGCTTTTGAGTCTTGACAATCTGTTTCAGAATAAAGTAAATGATCCATCTTTGAAAATTGTAGATGAAGATTCTCAGAAAGGGATTTCCGATTCAGATTCAATTCAAGTTCCAGCTAAATTCTTCTCTATTGTTGAAACCTGTGGAATTACATTAAAGTCAATAGATCCCTCGTCTCCCTTAGTGAAAGCTTGATGGTTAATCTGCTTGTCATTGGTTTTGATTATGAAGATAATTTCATGGAATATCAGAGGTTTGGGAGAAAATTCTAAGAGTTGCCATAAAGAAATTTATTCAAAATCATTGCCCTGACATGGTGTTACTTCGGGAGACTAAAAAAGATGATTTTGATGTGCCTTTGATTAAGTCCCTCTGGAGTTCAAGGGAGGCTAGTTGGGTCCATGTTGCTTCAATTGGGAGATTGGGCAGTCTCTTGGTAATGTGGGATGAAAATAAGTTGAAGGTATTAGAATTCATGGGGACTATTCTCTCTCGGTTAAAGTTTCTTTTCAGAATAAGAAAATTTGTATGGGCCAAATAACTATAGAGAAAGAAAGCACCTTTGGTCTGAATTGCAATCTTTATCTTTTTATTGTGTTGAACCATGGTGCATTGGAGGGGAATTTAATATTACTCGTTGGATCCATGAACGACACCCTTTGGGGAGACAAACGGAAGGCATGAGAAAGTTTAATAAGCTTATTGAAAACCTTGATCTTTTGGAAGTCCCTTTGTCCAATGGAAAATTTACATGGTCCTGGTTGGGTGATGATTCTTCTCGGTCGTTAATTGATCGCTTCTTTGTGTCAAAGGAATGGGATATTATGTTTGACAATTGCAGGGTTTCAAGGCAAGCTCGAGTCACATCAGATCATCTTCCTCTTTTGTTAGAAGCTGGAAATTTTGTTTGGGGTCCTCCTTTCCGATTCTATAATAATTGGCTGAATTCAGTGGCTTGTGGGCCTGTTATTGAAGGTTCATTGCATCAAGACCGTTCCTTTGGATGGGCAGGTTTTATCTTAATTTCGAAATTAAGAAACCTGAAAGTTAATATCAAAAGCTGGTTTGCTGAGTTTGAAGAAAATAGAAAGAGTAAGGAGAAAAACCTTATGTCTGAAATCAGTTATTTTGATGAAAAATCAGATTCTTCTACACTCTCATCCTTGGAGCTGGAGATTAGATCTGTTGCTAAATGTGAACGGTTGGAATTGTACTTAGCTGAAGAGAGGAATTTAATCCAAAAGTGTAAGTTACAGTGGTTAAAAGAGGGAGGTGAAAATACCAGCTTCTTTCATTGGTTTTTGGCTGCCAAAAAGAGGGAGGTGAAAATACCAGCTTCTTTCATTGGTTTTTGGCTGCCAAAAAGAGGAAACTTATAATATCAGAATTATGTGCTTCAGATGGTACTTCTCTACTGTCCTTTGGTGAAATTGAATCTTAAATCCTTGGATTTTTCTCGAATTTATATAAAAAACTTCTGGGTTCGCGATCTATCCCTCTAAATATTGAATGGTCCTTGGTTTCTTCAGCCCAGAATACGGCTTTAGTGGCTCCTTTTTCTGTTGATGAAATCTGGTTGGTGGTGAAGAGCCTTGGTAAAAATAAAGCCCCGAGTCCAGATGGGTTCACGTTGGAATTCTTTTTAAAGTTTTGGCCTCTCTTGAAAGTAGATTTCACTTGTTTGTTTCTGGAATTTCATTTTAATGGGCACTTGAACTCGTCTAAAAGAGAACTTTATTTGCTTAATTCAGAAGAAAGAATTGGTTGAATTTGTCAAAGATTTTCGTCCGGCCCGCCTTACAACATCTGTTTATAAAGTTGTAGCAAAGGTATTAGCTAAGAGATTAAAGTCAGTCATGCCATCTATCATTTTTCAATCTCAAAGTGCCTTCATTGAAGGAAGGCAGATTTTGGATTCAATTCTTATTGCCAATGAGGTTGTGGAGGAGTATAGAACAAAAAAGAAAAGGGCTGGATACTAAAGTTGGACTTAGAGAAAGCCTTTGATTGTGTTGATTGGGATTTCTTAGTTGAAATAATGAAGCTAAAAGCCTTTGCTGCTAAATGGATTAAGTGGATCCAAGGTTGTATAAGGCATCCTAAGTTCTCTATTCTGATCAACGGAAGACCTTGTGGTAGAATTTTGGCATCTAGAGGATTGAGGCAAGGGGATCCGCTTCCCCTTTCCTATTTCTTATGGTGAGTGAAGTTTTAAGTGATTTGCTTGAACTTTCATATTCTAAAGGCACATTTGAAAGCTTTTTAGTGGGTAAAGATAACATCCATGTTTCCATTCTTTAGTTTGTCGATGATACACTACTTTTTTGCAAGTAGGATGATGCAATGATTGATTCTCTTATTCAAACAATTGAGTTATTTGAATGGTGTTCAGGACAGAAGGTCAATTGGGAAAAATCATCATTGTGCGAGTTAAATGTGGATGATTCTAAGATTCACCAAGTTGCTTCCCGCTTGAAATGTAAAGTTGAGACTTTATGTCTTATGTACCTCGGTCTTTCTCTTGGGAGGGCATCTGAAGAAGGTTTCTTTTTGGCAACCAGTTATTGATAAGTTACAAATAAATTGGATCATTGGAAGAGATTCAATTTATCGAGAGGGGGGCTTTTGACTCTTTGTAACTCAATCTTATCTAGCATTCCGTTATATTACATGTCACTTTTCTTAATGCCTCCAAAGGTTTGTTTGGAGGTTGAAAGATTAATGAGAATGTTTTTTTTGGGAAGGCAGCAATGGAAGCAAAGTAAATCACCTGGTGAGATGGAAGTTGGTCACTTCAGCACAATCTGATGGAGGTCTCAGCATTGGAGGCTTAAAGTATAGAAATTTGGCTTTAATTGCTAAGTGGGGTTGGAGATTTATGAATGAGCAAGATGCTTTTTGGTGTAAAGTTATCAAGAGTATTTATGGTTATGATATTCATGGCTGGCATACGATTGGTAATAAGGTTATGAGCCTTAGAAGCCCCTGGAAATCCATTTCTAAAATCTGGAAGCAGGTGGATTCTTTTGTTGTCTGTAAATTAGGCATTGGTACAAGGGTATTATTTTGGCATGATGTTTGGATAGGTAATTCGTCATTAAAAGATCAGTTTCCTGGTCTGTTTAGACTTTCTTCTTGTCCAAATGGCTCGGTTTTTGATCTTTGGATGCATAAGATCTCCTGGAATATTTTTTTCCGGTGTTTACTTAAAGATGAAGAGATTTTAGACTTCAGCTGCTTTTGGCTTATATTTCTTCGATTTCGATTGGATCTTCTATGGATACGAGAAGGTGGTCTCTTGAACCTTCGGGGAATTTCTCAGTCAGTTTGCTATCTAAACATTTGGCATCTTCTCATCCTTTGGAAAATGATGTTTTTTCAGCACTATGGAAATCTAAAAGCCCTAAGCGGGTTAATATCCTTTTATGGATTATGTTAAATGGTTCGTTGAATTGCTCCGAAGTCTTACAAAAGAAGCTTCCTGGCCAGCATATGTCTCCCTCAATGTGTTTTCTTTGTTTTTCAGCTTCGGAAGACCTTCAACATTTGTTTTTTGATTGCCCTTATTCTCGGCAAGTTCGGTATAGGTTATTTTCGTTATTCAATCTCAAGTGGGTATTTTCTTACACATTCAAGACTAATGTTTTGAATCTTCTTATCGGTCCTCCCATGGCTAATAAGGCCAATATTTTGTGGATCAATGTCGTCAAGACTATCTTATTAGATTATGATTTGAAAGAAATCAGAGAATCTTCCATGAGAAGCAACTTACTTGGTTTGATCGTTTTGATTTGGCTCGTCTCAATGCTTCTTCATGGTGCTTTCTTTCCAAACTCTTTTCTAATCATTCTTTGCAGCATTTATATCTTAATTGGAATGCTCTCATTTTTTCGTTGTATATATCAGTTTTCTTTTTATTACTTTCTTCTTTTTCGCCCTTGTGGAGTTTGTATTTTTGAGCACTAGTCTCTTTTCATTAATCAATGAAAAGTTTCATTTCTTGTCCCCCCAAAAAAAAAAAATCAGTGTCAGTAATATTTCCAAATACCTACATTAGATTTTGGAAGGTCCCTTGATTGACAATGTTATCCTTCGCTGTTCCTACCCTAGACCTTTCACTTTGATCAAGACTTAAAAGCGTTGGAATTGGAGACTTGAACGTCCTGGTCCTTAATTTCAAGACACCTCCCCTTGATCGAGAAACAAATTGACTTCCCTCCTCTCCATGGTGTGAACACTGGATATGAGAACATTGAAGTTAAACCAAGTCTAGAAGTTTTCTTGCACATCATTATCGCTTCACCTCTGCAATAGCAGGACTGACATTCCTCAGGTTCGGATTTGGCCAAGATTATTTGGATGGGAACTATCTCAGAGAGAGTTCAATTCTTTCTTTGGCCAGTAGCCTTTCAGATCAAGGATTGAATTAACGCTGTTGATTGCTTTATTATTACCCTCTTATGTTTATTCAAAAGAAAAAGAAAAAGGCTTCTCATTGGTGTGAAATGTAGGAATATTAGGGAAATATTTGGCCATCCTTTTCTCTTTTTTCGTTTCTCTTGCTCTAGCAAATTATATATTTTCTGCAATTTATAATCTCTAGGTGTGGTCCTCATAAAGCTTCAAAGACTATGAATTCTGTTTGACCATGTTTTTGTAGGAAAAGGGTGGATCCTTTGGTTTAATCATATGAAGGTTTTATGTAGTACAAATTTGTTGCAAAGGAATGAGATAATATCTGAAGGAATTTAAAGTGTTTATTTATTTTGGAGGTCTTGGAGCATATGCGTTGCAGCCTTAAATTGGGGCTCTCTAGCTATGGACTTTTGTATCTACTCTCCCTTTATAACTAATGGCATGCCTCTTGTGAGTATTTTTTTGTGAACTTTTTGGCTTTCACAACTGTGGGCAGCCCCCTCGTTTGTCACTATTATGCATCTTTCATAATGAATCTGCATACGTCCTCCCTCCCCCAGAAAAAAAAAAGAAAAGGGAAATGAAAAAGAGAGGGAGAAAGATAATAGTTTGATAAAGCTTTTCCATCTCCAGTAATACAGTACAGAGAATTATGTCCCATATCTGAACGTTTCTTTTGTTCTTATCCTTGACCAGATCCTTACGAGCTTCTGAAGTGCCTTTAAGAGGGCGTATATATCATGAAACTTATGGGTGTCAAATGAATATTAATGATATGGAGGTTGTTCTATCAATCATGAAAAGTGCTGGATACAGTGAAACCGTTGACATTCCCGAGACTGCAGAGATAATTTTTATCAACACTTGTGCAATCAGGGACAATGCCGAACAGAAGGTGTGGCAGAGACTTAATTACTTTTGGTTTCTGAAGAGACATTGGAAAAGCAATGTTGCTATTGGAAGGTCCCAGTCTCGGCACCCTCCAAAAGTAGTTGTTTTGGGGTGCATGGCTGAGAGGTTGAAAGATAAGATACTGGATTCAGACAAGATGGTTGATGTGGTTTGTGGACCTGATGCCTACAGAGATCTACCACGATTATTGGATGAAGTAGATTATGGTCAAAAGGGAATAAACACACTTCTTTCCCTCGAAGAAACTTATGCCGATATAAGTCCAGTACGAGTATCCAAAAATTCAGTTTCTGCATTTGTATCTGTGATGAGAGGTTGCAACAATATGTGCTCATTCTGCATTGTTCCTTTCACTAGGGGCAGAGAGCGGTCACGTCCAGTTGAATCAATTGTGTGTGAGGTCAGAGAACTTTATAGAGAAGGTGTGAAAGAGGTAACTCTTCTTGGTCAGAATGTTAACAGCTATAATGATACCACTGGGAATTCAGACGTAGAACCAGGAACTAATTGGAAACTCAGTGATGGATTTTCCACCATAGCCAAGGTAAAGAAAATGGGTTTGCGTTTCTCTGATCTCTTAGATCGTCTTTCCACAGAATTTCCTGAGATGAGGTTTAGATACACATCTCCACATCCTAAAGACTTTCCCGATGAATTCCTTTATTTAATGCGAGACAGACACAACATTTGCAAAAGCATCCATTTACCTGCTCAGAGTGGGAATAGCACGGTTCTCGAAAGAATGCGTAGGGGTTATACCCGAGAGGCCTACTTGGATCTTGTGCACAAGATTCGATCAATCATTCCAGATGTGGGAATAACTAGTGATTTCATTTGTGGTAAGTGGCCTCTTGAACTTTTATAATTTATAATATTTTGGATTAAAATATTGGTTTGCATATTAAACATTGGTATACCATTAAATTGTTAGTCTTAAAAGATATTTCCTTAGAAGTTCCTAACTTATGGCAGTGGTGATTGGATGTTCTTGGAATATAGAGCTTCTTTGCCCGTGATATCTTTTGTTTATCCTTATCCATTCTAGCTATAATGAAATGTTTGCATCAGGAATCAGATTGCAATTGTAGGAGAATAGTCTAAGTTTCATCTAAAATACTAGCTGATTCGTTAGTCAGTTAACCAGCTAATGTTTGTTCTTTCATTCAACTTCTCCCTCATTATCTTATAAAACTTGTATAACTACTGAACTGTTCCAAAATTTAGCTGTTGGAGAACCACATTTGTGAATCTGTTCCTTGCTTTTCTCTGTTATAAATTGGATTCAAAGTCGTTTTGATCCCTATACTATTCACTGTCTCTTTATTTTGAACTTATAACTAATAAAATATATAACCAAAATTTAAAATTTATGATACATTATCCTGGCTAAAAAAAATATCTGTGATGCTGATAATTGGGGCTTAAATAAGAAAGGCTTCTGTGGCATTTGATTTAGTGAATAACTGTCACTTTGTTATTCACATAGGCACAGCATATATCACTTTTCTTCATTTTGATTTAGTAAATAATTGTCATGGTGGGGTATAGTAAGGAATTTTGAGCATCCTCCTTTGCTGAAGAACATCGACAAATTTTTGTATTTGATAGAGTTTGGATACCTAAGATATATTGACATAAAAAGATATAACTCTCCAAGTATTATAGGTTCTTGGAACCTCCCCTATCTTGAGATACCACTCTAGCCTAAATCAACTAAACAAATGACAACCTTTTCCACTCACTATTTATAACGAATCTCTCCTAATAACTCCTTAACGGGTTACTAATGTATCGTTAATACCCTAATAATATTTCTAACCACCGTAATACCATTCCTTTCAAGGAGATGGCATGTCATATATCTGGTCAAATACCGTTATAGAACTCACTGAGTTGGATCCTTGGCATATTTAATTTTTTACTTCTCAGCAGAGTAGATTGCGCCAATACTTGAGGGATTACATGGTTAATGCAAACCATAGTGTTTAAAATCTTTTTTTTCCCTCAACTTTCTTCTTTTTTTTTTTTTTTAATTTTTTAATTTTTAATTTTTATCTATGGAGATTAGAGATTGTTTTTCTATTTCCCTCAAAGTTAATGGATGAAAGAAAGTAGTATTAGCATTCTTTGACCTATTCTTGAAGCAAAAGTAGATTCCCCTTTAATATTGGTGGTTTCAATTTGCAAAATAATATCTGTCATTTTTTTTCCCATTTCATTAGATGCAATGCACTAAGTGGTATTACTCTCATGATGCATCATTCTTCATTCCAATTTATAGGTTTCTGTGGTGAGACAGAAGAGGAACATGCAGACACTCTAAGTCTGATTAAAGAAGTCGGATACGATATGGCTTACATGTTTGCATATAGCATGAGGGAAAAGACTCATGCCCATCGGAACTATGTCGATGACGTTCCAGAGGAAGTGAAGCAGAGAAGACTTACCGAACTCATCGAAACTTTTCGAAACAGTACAGGACGGTGTTATGATTTGCAAATTGGTAGTGTCCAATTGGTGCTTGTGGAAGGACCAAACAAGAGAGCCCCAGAGACAGAGATGATCGGCAAGAGTGACAGAGGTCATAGAGTTTCGTTCATTAATGTAGCAGTTCCACATCAAGATGGTGATTATGATGGACAACGGAAAGCGGTGATTGGTGACTTTGTTGAAGTCCGTATATCGAAATCAACACGAGCATCATTGTTTGGAGAGGCACTTGCCATTACAAAACTTAGCTCATTTTACAACAGTGTGGATAAATCAATTGCCTGCGTGAGCTGAAGTTCTAATGAATTTAGATCATTTTGATTTTTGATAAAATGTTGTTGCTTTGGTCTTCAACTACCTCTTTAATACATGAGGGGTACTTTATTTATTTATTTGTTTTGTTTTTGATTAGATAATTGCACCTCTTTTACTATTCGAAGTGTAAAAATAATTGTAACTTGGTGATAGCTGTTAAATGTTCTCAAACGCTTATGATTTACAGAAATTGTGCTTGTTAGGTTGTTTTCAAATTTGTATTTTACAAATGTCCAAAATTCTCACCTCAATGGAATACATGAGGCTTTAGTGAGTTCAGGCAAATCGAGTAGTAGGCTAAGGTAGACCACACATCAACATCAAGTTTGTTAGAATTTGTACTCTAAAACCTTGTAATCTTTGTTGTAAACATTTGGATATAAAGCAAATTTACTTTTATAGTATATGGACCTTGTCTTTAATTCACATTCAATTATTAAATGCTCATTAGTTATATGATATAATCTTAAACTAGGTACTGAATGTACATATGAGAAGATCTAGTTTAAGAGATGTACCTTAAGATTGAGTATAATATATATAGGTTGCTTATCAAAATTGTTGTTACTATATACTTTGTATATGTTGTAGATGAATGTATCAAGTTTTGTGCACATAAAGACATGTGAGTGGAGGTATCAAATATAATATGATTGTATAATATTAGACCTTAATCAATTTCTAATTTCTTGTGAGATCATAAAGAAAATAAAAATATACTATCATTATGATCCTTTGTATTTTGATCTTAATCTTGAGTGTGTTTTGAAATCTTGCTTACGTGAGTGTGTCCTTTAACTCACATTAGTGAAAATTGATTAGAATATACACTCGTGATGTAATTACAAAAGATTATCCATCATAGAATCAATGGAACCAATCAGATAATAAATAGTTGTAGAGATTAATTTTTTTTACGACCATATACTATGAACTGCATCGTGAAAGGTTAAATTGCAAGTAATTATTATATTTGTGGAAATAATAATCTATAATGGATGAGAGTGAAACCCTTCATTTAGAGTTGAATTACCTTGTGTTAATGATAAATAATTCATTAGAGTTTTATAAACTAATTCGAGGTCAGTTTGAACTAAAAAAAAAAAATCGAGGTTAGTTGAGTGCTCACAGATTTGTTCAAATCACTTTGGTAGCTTGTTAATACAACAAATATATTAGTTTGAAACATATTAAAGGGGCCGTTGCACAAACAACAATCTGGCTCAAATTAATGGTAGATATGACACAAGAAAAGAAATTACAAATATGACACAAATTGATTTCAGCCCATTTAAAAAATTAAAAAGCCCATCAGTCCATCAAACGCCCATTAGATGAAGGAATTTTTACACAAATAATTATATTTAAAATAGGTATTTTCATAAATGTACAAAGATTTGAATATTTTCACATCTAGATTTAATGTGCAATTTCAGTCTATTATACCCTTTTATTTGGTTCTCTCTCTTTAATTAAACCGTATATTCCTTTGGAAGGTTTTTTTTATTTTATATTTTATTTTATTCACAGTCCCACGATTTTAGCGATTTGTCTCCCTCAATTTATCATAATTTTAGCCTTATCATATTTTTCGAAATTGTCTAGCCATCACGTTTTCACACTATTCGTTTTTCCTCAGACAATTTTGTCTGTATTTTAGTCTATTGTTTTTCGATCTTTATCAGTATATGTCATTTTTTCCACAAATGATTTTATATACTTCAATATATATTACTAATAGATATATCGTTTACATCCATTCATATACAAATGAAATTTATATACCTCAGTGCATATTGTTAGTATATTCATGTTTACATTATATTAAATACAAATTAATTTTATATATTTTAGTATAATTTGTAAGTATATACTTGTTTACTTTCAATAAACTACAAATGATTTTTATATACTTCAGCATATATTTATTCGTATATATCTGTCTATTACAAGATCATATATTGAACATATCACAGTAACTTTTGTATATCAACTTGTATCCAGTAAATTTATATACATGTGTACATTCCTTTATATCCTGAACTTATCAAAATAACATTTTCAATCCTCTTTCGATTTTGTATATCAACCGTTTATACTAATTATAAACAAAATCTATCTTTGCTCATCAATAAACTTGTTCACAACCATATCAAAATAATATCCCTAAACATATTAAAACTAAACATAATCATCTTAAACTTTCAAGTTGTTCACAACCATATTTAAAATCTTAAACAACCATTCTTAAGTTCCATTGTATTCTTGAAACAAAAGAAAATAAAACAGAACAAAACAAACTTCAACAGTAGTGTCTTAAACATCACAACAAACTATTTAAAAATTCATGTTGTTTTCATCAAATTTGCGACATCAAGTGGAAGGTTGGTCACTACTATCATGTCATTTGCAAATTTATACTCAGTATATATACATCTTTTGCATAAGAAAAATTGTATACAAAATATGTCTCATATTATTAAATATACCCATACATTTATATATGGTATGAAGCAAATATACAACCATGAAATACTCTTCTAATGTTGCTGCAACATACTATTTTCAAAAAACCTACTGTCATTGGAGTTGCTCGCGAGTAGCTGCCATACGTCTTTCAAAGGTCTCTCCATAAAGTATCCTGACACTCCTCTCCTTCACCAACGACGTTCGAACACGAGCAGCCCTATGATATGAATATATACTATTTTTCATAATGTTACATCACTATTCAGCCACCCATTTCTAACAGTCTTCATTGGTGTTCACACCCATTTTCTAGATAATATTCTATATTTAGGTATGATAGATATGAATATATATATACTATATAATATACAATGTATATTTCTACATATATATACTACCTCATGTATTTTTGTTCGACTATATAGGTAGTTCTACTGTACTAATGTTGTATGATGGATATTGAAACGAGAGGGATAATTATGTTTTGTAATGGATAATATATATACTACCTCATGTAAGTTATTAATTATAGTCAAATATCACACACACACACACACACATATATATATATATATTCACCAAAGAGATATGTCAAGATCTACCTCGTTTAATATATCTAACATATAATCCTCATATATAAAAAACAAATCAAATACCCATGCATGTTCACTATAATGTTTTATGACCCCAGACCTCGTTAGGGGTGTATCGCTAGAATATATAAGTAATAAGATTATTTCAAACATCATATATATATATATATATATCAAACATATTTGTGTCTAAAAATATACCAGAAATCAATCAAAATCCTAAAAAAAAATCTATGGAACAATTACCATATATTTTGTTCAAAATAATTTTTTTTCTCAAATATCCCAACATAATCGTTAATAGAATCACAATAAATCCTTCTTCTGAAAAATCATTGGGTTTTATTGAGCAATGAGTAAATGTTCTAAGATAAAATAGAATACAGTGAATTTTTTCTTCTTCCATCGAGTAAAATCCCTAATTCTTATATATACTCCCTAAATCCATATATAACAAAACTGAAAATAACAAAAGTTTTGGGATACCAGTATTTGTGCTTCATTTTTTGTTGATTGGGTTTCTTTCGGGGAGAGTACGTTTCCGTTAATTGAAACTTTTCTTCCGTTAGCACGTTTGGGAGAGCAATGTTCTTCAGAGAGGGTTTTCATGCAAACAAGATTATGGTAAATTTACTTTTCATGAAAGTAACCATTTTTTTCCTTTTCAGTTTCAAATAAATGGTAAATTTCCTTCTAAGAGAGTTTCCTTAAGTGATTTTATTTATTTATTTATTTATTTATTTTTAGTGTAGCATATTTTAAAGGGCTTACAAGTAATTGGACATTGACTTTTATGAAAAAACTCTATGCCCATTGGCCATTTGTGAAAAAAATAGTGAGTATGGACATAAATGAAAATTGGGCCTAATTTAAAGGCTATGTATGTAGTTGTCCCTTAGATGAAATGCCCATTTTAGCCCTAATATGATTACAGCCAATGATTTTCCTGCCCACATTCTATGATTTTAGCCCCAATTGTCATTTTCTGATTTCTCTCCCTTCATCTCTTCATCTTCTATCGGTTTATATATTTGTCATTATTTGATATTTATAGACACTTTATGAATAATTTTAAATTATTTTTAAAAATATGATCTACAATAACCTAGAAGATATAAAGGTCTAAATTATTTGGATAAAAAAAGAGTTCATATATTTTTTTAAAATAAATAAAACAATAACTTTTTATTTGATTGAAAAAAAAAATTACCTTAGAAAAAAACAGAGATCATGCTCGGTTTTAAAAAAGAAAAAAAACATATAAGTAAAACACGTTGTCTTTCAAACAACAACAAAAAAAAAAAAGTAAAAAATACACTGAACACGGGGTGAATAATGGCTCAAAGGATGTGAGGGGGGCTTACTTTACTAAGCCAGGATGTACCAATAACAAGTTTCGATGTATAATACTAATTTATAAACGTTGAAAAGTTCGTGGGGAGGGGGGGCTTGAGGCCCTTGGGTCCAACGTAGATCCGCTGCTGTTGAAGGGTATTTTTTTATAATTTAGCTTCTGGAAGAATAACTCCATACACGTTTGTGGCCAAAATTCTTAGACATTTCGAAAAGACATACACATGATTGTTTGTTCATGTTTAAAGATAGTAAGAAAATATTTTTGAATTTATTGTTCGTGTTTCAATAAGAAAGATCATTGCAACCAAGAATCAAGTGAGTATCCTGAAATGAAAAGTATTGACTTTAAATATTGCTTCTTTCAGCCCACATGCAACACATGAAATCCTTGATTGAATAGCACGCAACAATTATGAATGGAGATCAGTAGAAGATAGAAGGAAGCTGCCAGGAAAGACGAGTGCTGGAAGACCGCAATGCAAGCTCATATCACTATTAGGATTTATGTCTTAAAGCCTCGTAATTAGTATTTAATATTTAATAATTATTTGATTTTTTTATTTACAATTTATATTATCTATTACATAAAAATTCAAGGTTATTAGTGTAATCTTGAATAGTATATAGTTGACATATGAGAGATTCATATTCAAGAAATAACGTAAACGGTCTATAGTATATAGATAAGATCGGGTGTCTTATCTTGGTAACACAATTGATACAACATACTTTGTAATAGTTACAAATGATTTGATCTAAATCATTCATGTGGAGATATGTGAGTGGCGGTATCATATACAATGAGTCCGTATAAGACTAGACCATGAAATATTTAATCTCTCTTTGTAAATTCGTTAATTGAGAAGATTAATATTTCAACGGGATGATCATATGCGACTTGATCTGAATCCTAAGTGAGTTGTGAACTCTTGTTTGTGAGGGCTTGTCCTTTGATTTGCATAGATGAGAGTGATTTTTGTAGTCGATTCAATAAACCTACCATTTTAGAGACTTAATCAAAAGGGAGTAGAGAATATATGTTTCACAAGATAGAATTCACTCTTTCCCACATAGGATAAGTAGATGAGTAATTTCCTTAATTGCTGATTTCGATATTTGAACAATGGGGCTTCACTCTCTCACTGGTTCAAGAGGAACTTAGTTTATAATTGGATTATAAATAAATTATTCATTAGAGGATCAATGGTACTTAAGGTATAAGACGTAATTACAGGGGTAAAACGAATTTTTGACCTAGTTGTAATTACGAACAACTCGTGAAAGATCGACTTGCATGTAATGGATATATCCATAGACACAACTTGTCCTCCAGTGCATAAGAGTGCAACTCTAGATCTATAGTGGAGTGACCTAGAGTTAATGAATGAAAATTGATTAATTAACGAGTTTAATTAATTAATTTTGTATCATTGTATCATTGGAGCTTATAAACCCTAAACCCCATAAGGTCCTCTTGCTGGCTCATAGTAACACTAAAAGGATCAATTCAATTGAAAGAAAATTTTGAAATGTTCAAATTAATATTTAATATATTTAATATATTAAATTTATAAAAGAATAATATATTATTAAATAAATTATATATTAAATTTGAATAAGATTCAAATAGATAATATATGTTGTAGGAGATATTTGAATGAAATTCAAATATATTTAATATATAATATATTAGATATTATATTTCGAATTTGAAAAATATTTTATCCTAAGTTCCTATATAAATAGGACCCTTGGGATGAGCCAAAGTAAAAGTTCTCTATAAAGAAAGAAAACTCTCTAGAATTTTCTTTCCAATTCTTTGTTAATTCTTTCAAGAGGCTCTCACAAGCCTTGATCCTATGTTCGAGTCATAGCTAGGAAGATTATGTGGAATTCCTGAAGTTTTGCCAAAATTATTGATAAGACCGATAAAGTCCTATTATTTCTAGCTTAATTCTTGTTAGTTTAGTGAATTATATGAGTGTTTATGTTTATTTTGTAGATTCTTGAGCAATTGGCATGTTTTGGGACTTTTAGTAGTGTTCGAGGCTTATTTGAAGCTAACCAGAGGTTGTTTAGGTGCCCGGGGTTTAGTGGGAGCCAAAATGACACAAAATGCCCCTGTTGGAACGTATAAATGCCTCATGACGCCGCTGAGAACGCTTGAAGACAGATTGATGGAAATAGGACATCATCTCGACGATGTAATAGTGAGCGTTGCGCGATGCTGCGGCGAGCCCCAAAAACGTTGGCCTAATTTTTCGTAGCGTCTCGACACTACATTGAGGAATATAAAAGCTTATTTCTTCAAATTTAGGTCATTCTTGATGTTTGGACAGTTGTTCTTTACGAAATTCTCTCTATTTCCTTCTATTTTTAGCACTTTTAGTCATTCTAGAATAGGTTGAGATAGAAGTATGGGCTCGATGTTCGAGATTTTGATATCTAGCTAAGTAGAAATGCCAATTTGGGGATATTATTGGGATTTTACATTAACGCCAGTAAGTTCTGTATAAGTTTGCATTAGTTTCAGTATTGAATGTCTCTTTGCTTTCATGTATTAATTCTTAAGTATGCTCGTTGGTAGCTTGACAACCTATACACGTCGAGTGTGTTTAACTTAGCTATGCATGTTCTTTAGATTGCTTAATCATATGAGCGCTTAATTTGAGTAGCATAGGGTTGTAGCCGATGAGTTTATGCTTCCATAAACAACTTAAAGAAGCTAGGTCCTTAGAAAGCTAAAGAGTGGTAGAATTAATCTAGGCCCGATCAACCTAGACTAATAAAATTGTCTAACGATTTCTAAGATCCCTAAGAGCTTAATCAACCGATTATGAGTATGACACGCTATAGTCCCCAACTTAGGATTGGTTTTGGGTTTAATTAATGTTGAATTGGTTAGACTGTTCTAAGGGAATTTTAGAGGCTTTGTTGGCCTATCCAACAAAGCTAGTTGAGAGCAATCGATACTGAAATTGGATTTTATGAAACCCGTGATTGGCGTTGCAAATAATTTATCCCGACGTGACCCCAGATTGGTGTTCGATTAGTTCCATCTTTACCCATTTGATTTCATTTATTTTATTGCAATTTAATTTAGTGCAATTTAATTTCCCTCGTAATTTACAATTCTCACACCAAACCCCCTAGTTACTCTTTAAATCCAAATTTAACGAGATAATTACCAAATTATACACCTCCTTATGGTTCGACCTGACCACTTCTTACTACAAGTTTGTGGTTGATTATAAATATTATTTTGGCGAGTGTGACAAGTTCGACCAAAATTGGCGTCGTTACTGGGGAGGCAATTGTATTTTTGGTATTTTTCTTGTTTATATTGGATTCATTTTGTTTGACTGACCTCTCTCTCTTGTTAGTGAATGAATAATAGCTCCTCGCGAGACGTTGGACTTCAATTTTTTTTTTTTGTAAAAATCACTTGAGAGGAGTGACAAATCAGAAGAGAAGTGAGAGAGAGTTGGCGTGAGGAGGAAGGCGATATCTTCATTGATCTTAGAGAGTTATAATCAAACTTAGAAGAATCATTAGAAGAAGAGGAGATGGCGGAGCAGACACTTAAACAACTTGCCGCCCCAAACTTGAATGAACAGCCCCTGTGTATTACATATTCCGAGACTCAAGGTGAGTTCGATCTCAAACCCGATACACTTACTCCCTATTTTTTGTGGAAGTGTAGGTGAAGACCCGCACAAACATTTGAAAGAGTTCCATATAGTGTGTTCGGGTATGAAGCCGCACAGAGTCACTGAAGAGCAAATAAATATGAGAACATTCCCCTTCTCACTGAAAGACCTGGCAAATGACTGGATTTATTTCCTACCACTAGGCTCGATTACGACGTGGAATGCCATGAAGAAGCTTTTCCTGAAGAAGTCCTTCCTTGCATCCCAAGTCACCAACCTGAGAAAGGAAAATTACGAAATCACTCAGATGATCGGGGAGATGCTTTACGAGTATTGGGAGAGGTTTAAGAGGTTATGTGCCAGCTTTCCTAACCACCAAATCTCTGATCAGTTGTTAATAACATATTTCTATGAGGGTTTGCTTTTTATAGACTGGTCGATGATTGATGCTGCATATGGCGAAGCCCTCGTAAATAAGATGCCTACGGAGGCCAAGCAAATGATTGCGAATATGGCAGAGAATGGTTAGAAATTCGGGACCAGAGGACCGTACCTACATCTCTAGTGCAAATGAAGGAGGCTAGTGATTTAAAATCATAAATGTCTGAGTTAACTAACCTTGTGAAACAACTTGTTGTAGGTCAATTAGGTGCAACAAAGGCGTGTGGCCTTTATTCTATAGTGGGCCACACCATTGATGCATGTTCCGAGTTGAAGAAAGGAGTAGTCTAAGAGGTGAATGCTATTGGAGGGTACGCGAGCAACCCTCAGCACAAATATGATGCATTTAACAACACCTACAATCCAGGCTGGCGCGACCATCCCAACTTTTCTTACAATCACAACCAGAACCAAAATTTTTAGAGACCCCCACAACAATTGCATCAGAACCAAGCTTCGACCTCAGGTATGCCTTTAGAAGACATTGTCAAGAGCTTAGCTGATAGCACGCATAAATTATCGTAGGATTCATTACAGTTATAGAAAGAAACTCGTGCTGGGATGCAGAGCTTAGGCAAGTAGATCACACAGCTAGCCACGACAGTGAGCAAGCTTGAGGCGAGCCAGAGCTCTGGGAAGCTACCTGCACAATCTGACATGCAGAGAAAAGAGAATGTGAATGCCACAGCACTTCGCAGTGGCAAGATGATTGTTGGTCCCACCCCTACTGTTAAGAAGAATTTATAGAAAAAAGATGAAGAACCCACCCCCAGACCCACTAAAAGTATAGTATTTGATCCCCACTTAGTTTGAACACTTACGTGCCTCGTGCACCTTTTCCTTACAAGCTTGATCCTAGAAAAAGAAGAGAAAATCATTTGAGATGAGAAGAATGAGAAAAACGTGTACAATATATTAAGTAAAGTGGAAGTGAACATGCTGCTCCTGGACGCTGTGAAGCAAATCCCTAAATTTGCACGATTCCTGAAGAAGTGGTGTACCATCAAGAAGACTACGGGAGGTAAGAGCAAAAAGGAGGTTAGTAAGAATGTTTTTGCCCTTTCACTGAAATCTATGCCTGAAAAGTGTTTTGATCCTTGCATGTTTACATTACTGTGTATGATTGGAGGAAAAAAAATAAAACATGCCATGTTAGACTTAGGTGCATCGATAAATGTTATGCCTTTGTCTATGTATCAAGAACTAGGATTGAATGGAATGCATGAGAGTAATATTATGATTCAGTTAGCAGATCGTTCTTCTATCACACCTCTAGAAATCAGTGAAAATTTGCTTATCAAAGTTAATAATTGTTGTTCCCAGCATATTTTTACGTGATTGACATGGGTGATAGGCCTAGTGTCACAACCTGCCCCAGATTAAGACTACCAAACTTAGGATGAGCTGTGATGGCAGTAGACCCCAAAAGTGCAATGGAATCTATTGCCAAATCTTTATCTCTTTTTTCATTATCTATCTTTAACTATGGATATCTCATAAACAACACGTTGGAATTTCTCTCTTTACTTACAATAAATGATATGCAATGACTTGACAAGATTGGTGGCAGACTCTGATTAGCTAACTCTGGTTGAAACTCAAGAGCAACCTGGTGGAAAAATTAAAAACAAAAGAATGAGCTAAAAAGCCCAGTGAGTGGTGATTCATAAGAAAATACATTTTCATAATAAACATAAATCAAATCTTTGTATGTGCAAACAATGTAGTTTATGCTTGAGATCATTTTAACACGTTAAAAATGTGTAACAAATAACTCTTGAAAACATGAATGGCGCAACTAAGATTTCAGCTCTTGAAACCATAAACTCTTAAAACATAAGCACATGTTAGTAAAAACATCGATAGGAAAATCCGTAATTACAGCTCTGGAAAGCATAAACATAACTAGTGAAATTCATCACCAAATCTGTACCCAAATCTCTATCATACTATGTACCGAGTAATCTCCAGATACATAGCAGAACATATCTCTGTCATACGTGCACGTAGAGCAAACTCTAACATCTGTAATGCTTCAGGTCCAGGATTTGGACCAGGATTTAGAATCCGGATTCGGCACCTAATGGCCCCGGCATTCCCCTGCATCCCCTGCGGCCTGAGCATGCGAGCATACTATGGAAACACATTCTCATAGCATATGGCTAATCACCATGGGTACAAAAATCTAGTGGTTTAAAAATCCACTTTTAACATAAAATTCTTAATTCTCAAACTCTTTCTTAAAATCGTGTTCTCTTGCACTAAACAACTTTTCATAAACTTGAGAGATTTCTGAAATAACATCAAACATTTATAATTCCTCAAATGATCATCAAATCTCTCAAATAATATAAAACATTTACAAAGTCATATTTTCTTTTAAACTACATCTCATGAAATTCATACATTTCTCAACAAATATTTAAACTCTTCAAACATCTCAATAATCATAAAATATCTCAAATATTTCTCAAATAATAATTTATGCTAAAAGCATAAAATATTGGAATTTCAATACCATTTTTGGAAATTCATAACAATTCTCTAAAAATCTCTTTGCAGTTTCTCTAAATTCACACATAATTATAGAATTCTTAAAAATCTATAATAATAATCAAATAATGAAAACAATTCGTAAAATAAACCACTCACAAAATTATCGACACTAGCATTCCGAGTTGCAATTAGTCATTCCGAACTCCGCTCGATCTGAAATTTCAATAATTATATCACAATTTATTCTTCAAATCATATAATTGGAAAACTAACATTTCATCCTTAAACAATATCCATTAGTCAAACCTTCAAATACACTTCCTCTCTCATCCTTAAATTACCAAGGTACATTTTTGTCATTTTCTTCAATTAACTATTACTTTCTTCTCTCTCCTCATAAACCATTGTTTTATTTCCTATAATAAAAATAATCCTCATCTATCCCTCTTTCTCTATAATTCCAACGTAAAAGCCTCCATACAAAAAAAATATCTCTCTTCTTCCAATGACTTCTTTTATGTACTTTTAATGATAAGAAAAATAGTCCATCTTCCTTCTACTATTCATCTTCTTCTTTCTCAAGCCTACAAAACATTTCTTCCCTTTTTACATATTTACAACTTTCATTCTAGCCCTTTTCTTTATTTCTTTCTATGATAAATTCTCCTATTGATCTTGCCACACCAACAATAATAATTAAAACCACATCAATCAAAACCTCAATAAGTGTTCTTTGTATAAGGGAGTAAAAAAAATCCACATGAAACTTCATTCTTTTGTTCAAGTCAACCCCATTCAAGGATCCATCAAATTTATTGAACAATAAGAAGAAACTCAAGAGATAAATCATCCATTTGTCATTTTTTTTCTTCAAGAAAGGCTTACCGGCAAGTTTCCGACGAGTTTTCGGCCATCTCCTTTCCCTATCTTTCTCTTCCTCTTTCCTCTTCTCCCTTTCTCCTTCTCTTCATTTCTTTCTTCATTTTTCTTTTCTCCCCCTTTTCCAGAACACTCCTCCCTCTCTTTTTCATTTTCTTTTTCTTATTTTATTAAAACACTCTTTTTGTGTGGCTTAACAAAAGCCACACGAAATTTCTTTTTTTTTTTCTTTTTTTTTTAAATTAAAACCAAAAGCTTATATATATATATATATATATATATATATATATATATACTTTTCCAACTTCCTTCCAATATAATACAATTTTCCTTTCTTTTCTAATATATATATTTATTAAATACAATTTGTATTCCATTTTCAAAGTTTCAAATTACTTGTATTTCTATTTTGTCTCAAACTATAATTTCTCCATCAACAATTTCAAAATTGAATAATCCATATATCAAATGCATATATCCAATTGCTAAAAGACCAAAATTAGGTCTTACAAATTATTACTCCCTTTTGAGAATTTCGTCCTCGAAATTCAATTAAGGAATGCATTTGAACTTCATTTTTCCATGTTGCATATTTATTGCACGTTTTCTTTTTTTGAGTTCTTAAAGACATAAGAGGGTGTTACACCTAGGCATGCATCAACATCTATCCTTTTAGGTAGGTCTTTCATGAGAATCGCAAGGACAAAAATTAACATTGATGAGGGGACTGTCTCTATTGGTTTCAATGGAAAGATTGTTGAGTTTAAGGTTGTTGATTCTATGGAATATTATGACTGCGTTGATTCTTTTTCTAGGTTAGATGATTTAAATGCACAGGATGTGTTTGATTGATAGCATGGAGTTGTGCTATCTTATTTCCTATTAATTATGCTAGTTTTATGCTTAAAATGTATGCTTTGATGCTTTTTTATCTTAATTTCGCAAAAACTGAACATGAGAAGCAAAATAAAGTGTTTAGGAGTGATATAATGAATATTGGACCCTTTTGGAGTCATATTGAAGATCAAAGAGGAGAAGATGTGGTGTTTTGGCAAAAGAACCCGAGGGGAGAGCGTCTACACCCGAAAAATGGCGTCTAGACGCCACATTAGAGGTGCCAAACCCGAGAGCAAGCGTCTCGACCCTAAAAATGCGTGCATTTGTGGGGTTTCGTCCGAAGCATTTCGATGTTGCCTTTATCGTCTTGATGCTGGAGGCGTGTGTAGACAAAAATGGGGCGTTTTGGACAGCGTCGAGATACTGTCCATAGCTTCCCAATGCTGCGTTGATACACAGTATTTATTCATCTTTTTCTCTTCGAGGAGAGGTGGTCATTATGATAGGGAAAGCCCTAATCTCGATTTAAGGCTATTTTTGGAGGTTTTGGAGAGCATTTGTGAGTGAAATTGAGTGGCATTGAAGACTTAGAGCTCGGGTTCGTGGTAGATTACGTCGGGAATGCAAGATGAACCTTTCGTTTGCATCTCTTTCTCTTTTCCTTTCAATTCAGCTACTGTATAGGCTTTAATTTAGGGACCTTGGTGCTGTATTCACTGTTAGTATATTGTTTAGTCCTTAAATTACTTGGGTTTTATTGGATTGTAAGGATTTATGCTTAATTGTTGAATGCATTGATTTAATTACTTGTTTGATGGATGTTTATGGTTTTTTTGGCTTTTGAATCCATTTGTGCATTTAGATTTTAATGCTTTTAATTAGTGTTCTATGATTAATTGAATTAGTCTAAGTCGAGCTCGAAAGAAGAGACTTAGTTAGTTTAAAAGAAGAGGCAATTAATTAATTACCTGTGTGATAATAGGATTAGTGGTTAATTAATGGAAGTAGTTGAGAAGGTTAGTTCATAGAATGCTATTAATTGATTCGCTTGCTAGTGTAGGCTCAACAAAGATAAGCTAGTTTAGAATCGAATGCATAACTGATGATTGCTTGGACATGATACTCATAAGAGCAATTGTTAGATGTTTGTAATGAAGGGTTGTAATACCTTATATTAATTAGCTAGCATTGAGGGACACCTAGGTTAGTTAATTAGTATTTGAGATTGGAGGAGACCGACAGGAGAGTCCATGTTATTAGAGCTTCTAGACTTATGAGTTCATTGTCAAATTAGCTGTGATTGTCTGTTTAATTGTGTAGTTAATCCTATACCCAGTTATCCCTCGTGTTTGTGTCTCCCGTTTATCTTTCTGCTTTTATTTTCTTGTCGTTAGATTAGTTTATCTTTTCTCTATTTGTGTTTTCTAATTAAGCTAAGTGAGAATATTTACGGTAATTAATTGAATTAAAAACTAATGTAACGACCCTAAAAACTGAACAGGCTAACGCAGAAGCACAACTGAGTTAACCTACTCATGTCTGAAATTTTGGCAACATGACGACGTAACTATGAGAAAACCAAAATTTTACAAGGGCTTGAAAAGGATATAAACACTTCTATTTTTCAGAGAAATTACTCAGCATCCACCAAATTGTGAATAACATGCTGACTTTAACCAACAGACACGAGTACACCAAAACAGGAAACAAAAAACAATTCAGATTTACAAGCCAACCACACGACACAGAACAATGACACAAACTAAACACTAAACACAAGAAAAGAAACTGTTGTGGTGTCTCCATAGCCTCGTCAAGTCATCAACTCTGTCACCTGTCGCTTGGTTGTCCACCATCTGTAAAGACACAAACAAAGTAGCGAGAGTGAGTATAAACATAATCAGTAAGCAGCTCATTTAAGGGTTCAAAGTTTAAAACCATACAAAGAAGAGCTCTGCCCTAACTCATAGGCTCTTGCTCAAACTCAAACATTTACTTTAGTTAGCTAAGTGCCCACTCACCTTACCCCAAGCCCCACCCTCTCTGGTATAGCTTTGTGCTATACTTGCGAGTCATGTAGCCTAGACTGGTGTAATGCAGTGAAGGAAAACAACCCTCACGCCTATAATCTTGGGGGAATCGCCACTCCTGGCTACTGCAACACAATAAAGGAAAAATGCAGGAAATGGTGGGGAATCGCCCTTAGGCTAGCATACTGAATGAAGGAAAGAAACCCTCATTTTAAACACCTTGAGGGAATCGCCCCCTAAGATAGCACAGCAAAAAGGGAAAGCAACCCTCATGCCCATCCTATCTCAAAACATTATAGGAATACATGCTCGCACGGAAAAAAAGAAAAGGGTAGGTGGCAGTATTGTTCATTAGAAATACTCTTGAAACCTCCAGGGTAACTCACCATGCCAAACCCACCCATCATGTTAGAACCACACCCATAACTTGGCCTGAGATTCACAAGCATATATAGTGGGGGAATCGCCCCTAAGCTGGTACAAGCAAAAAGGAAAAGTAACCTTCATGCCCATCATATCTTACAACACCTATGCCTCATACATATTCAAACAAAACGCAAATCACCGACATTTAAGCAAACTTGCTTCTCATACATTCAAGCTAAGCATGCCCCACATACATTCTTCATACACAATATCTTAACAAGTAAGTCCGAATGGCTACTTATTTTCTAGGCCAGCACCAAGGCAACCGACTTCTCTCTCTTTTAGGAAGTTACTTGTCACACCCCCTCCCGAACCACCTGCTAACTTAGCCCGGAAGATGGCGTGAAGCCAACAAGCATCGTTTCACTACTTAACGATACCTATGACCCTTTTAATTCCTGATAAACAATCCATACCTGTATACGAGATACTATACATACCACACAGCAGAAACTAGGAATCTTATTACACATACCTACGGGGCAGTTCTGGTTAAACCTAACTTAAACAAGCCAAACACTACCAGACGTGCTTTATACACCCAAGACCACTAGTTCCATATACAACATAACTACGCATCCCTATTAAGAATGTACAATACGAGCAGACTTGCTATACTACACCATCCACATACAAAAATATCAGACTCGTAGAGCGTTCAGCAGGCTGTGGCAGGATCTCAGGCACCGGGAGCTCGATCTCTACCTGAAAAGTCGGAAAACATTGAAAGAATGAGCTGGGAAGCTCAGTGAGTGACTGAGTTTAAAACTATTAACTCGTAAAACATAACATATAACATCAATAGCTTTTACAGAAGTCCAGCAAGCGTCAAAAGTATTAACCATTTTAAACATATGACAAATTAGTTGTGTAAGACTCGCCCAGTACAAACAATGTTCATTCTACGATGTAGTGGGGCCCGCCCAGCACTCCCATCGTCTTTGTCGTAGTGGGGCTCGCCCAGCACTCATGACAGCATTGTTGTCACGGAGTACACTCAACGTCGACAACAGAAAATGACCTGTGTGCACACGGTACTATACAACCTCGGGCTCAGTATCTCAACCATTAACTCATTCAGGTCTCAGAGAAACACATGAAAACCTTTAACAGTTCTTGCTAACACATGTAGACTTGGAATTAAGGTATTTCTTCTAGATTCAGAAAATCAGTAAACATATGCTCACAACGAACAATTTAAATCATTTTTAGGAAACCATATATGCTTATGAATTCGTGTTCAAGAGACCATAAATCTTTAAGCTACATCATTCTTAGGAAGTCTTTTCTTTTCATGAACACAAGTTCAAGCATAGAATTTATTTTCAGAATTCATTTTGTCACTCACAGCGTTAATATTAGATTCTCGGTCCGTAAATTTGTCCTATTCCTTCTTGGCCTGCCAAATAAACAAAACCAAGCATTAGAATCTTGGCCTCATGAATTTAAGGTTTAGGATTGCAAAAACCCTCCCATCTATTTTCTGCACTTTACAGATTTTATACCCTAAACTCACACACCAATAACTTTTCCATTACTTGCTCAAAAATGATGTTCTTTATACAAAACTCTTCCTTTTTTAACCCTCTAAAACTTATCTGAAGGAGTGAAATTGAAATTCCTATAGGATGTGTCTGTAACTACCTTGAAAGCCATTTTCCCCAAACACGTTTCTGCTAAACCAGAACTGTTTTCCTGCTGCAACCCGAAACTAACCTGGAATTTAAAGCAACTTCCAAACAAATTCTAACCACAACTTCTTCATGAAAGTTATAGGAAATTAAATCATCTTTCCAACCATACCTAATACAGCTTCCAATTCGAAGTCTACAGATCAGCACATCCCAAAAACCAGAGGTTCCCCGGATTTGACAGTAAAAACACTCCTCTGACTTCCCCTTCAAAAACCCATAACATAAATTCAAATTTTGCTCGAGCTTCCTTCACGAAAATCGTTCTAAAATGAATTAAATTTCAGAATAATCAAAGCTTACCTCCTAATTCTTCCTGTGGAGCTCGGTATGATCAAAAAACCAGACGTTGGCAGAATTGAACACCAGAATTTACCATGCAACTTGGACTGTGTTTCCCTCTTTTCTTCTTCAATTCCACCTTCAAAATCTCCTTCTTCTTCTTTTTCAGACTCTCTCCCTCGAAACCCCTCTGTTTTCCTTTGGTAAATGAAAATCTAAATTGGGTTTAAATGAATATATATTTTGTAAAATGAATATATAAAAACAACTCACACTTTCCTCTTTTTTTCTTTTTTTTTTTTCCCTTTTTCCTATTTCCTCCTTCTCTTTTTTTTTTTTTACTTTTTCTTTTTTTTTTTTTTTAAACAAAACCCCACACATTTCATCCCAAACAATTGTTTTGAACACATTCTTTTTAGAAAAAATTCAAGGATAAATCTCGTGAAATCCCGGTTTTACATTACTAGCGGCACATGACCCTAAGAAGTTCCCTACAATTCTAACTTCCTAAACACGGAACCATAACGATCATTATTTTTCCATCCACATTCAAACCTAACAACAACATGTTAAACATGTCCAGTCATCTGTACCATTCTGGAAACACGAAACACGAATAATGTCCTTGAACACTGCATACCTTTAAGGTGTTCTGAATCGCCCACTAGCCCAATCCAACAAGTTAAGCACCTTGCACACAGTCAACTCATCCAACATCTCAAGAGTACTAAACCCCAGCCAACCATTCAAAAATCTCAGGCATTCTATGCTCAGTTAAACACCTCACACCTCAAGTAGGACCTACTTAATCATTCAGTCTAATAGCTCAAGAAATCTGCATTCTGCAACTATCCAAACATCTCAGACAACCCAAACACTTATGTTCATTCAGTTTAAATCAACTATCCACACATGCATGCTTATAGAGAAACTATAATTAAAGTCATTCGTGCATTCCAAGGCTCATCTCGATAACCAAGCTCTAACAAGTTAATTCCAGAAAACATACATACGACCAAGACCCTTTGGATACCATACTAGCAATCACGACTATTGCAACCCACTCAATTCAGCCATCGAACTCCTTGAAATACCATGCCAAAACATAATAAAGTGAGCTCCTATTTAAGCCCTTTACTAAGCTTATCATCCAACATCAACCAAGCTCAACCACATACTAAAGGAATCATACTCTTAAGCACTCAATCATGCACGCATACAAAAATCCATAAACTCCATGTCCAAAGCATGTAAAGGCTATCCAATTAGGCTACTTACAAGCACATAACACAAGGCCGGGTCCCTTTGAATACCATACCAAAGATCATGCATATTGCTAGCATCAAAATGGCCATGGAACCCCTTTAAACATCAAAACAAAGCATCAAAATGTGAACCTCGTACTTGAGGAGTTTACTAAACATACCGTAAAATGACCAACATGATAGAGCGCATAATTGAAAGAACATACTCAACCCACTCAATCATACATGTATACAAAATCCAAGAACTCTGTATCTAAAGCATTCAAGAGTTAACCAACTAGGCTACTTACTTCAAAAAGTGACCATAAAGCAATCTTGGCTCCTGCAATCAACATTCTTACTTAACTTGAACAAAATCTAACATCAAACACAAATGACCATTCCAACCCAAAGAAAATTATTGAGGAATATGAGCTTAATCACATAACCACCTCAAGAGGAAAACCCAGGCAGTTCTATAACTCCAACTGACCAATAAACTCAACCAATCAGCCCCAAGTCTACATATCGAACAAAACCGCAGGTTAAGATCTAATTCATAGCATTTACTAAAGTGTTCGGAGTGGTGTCAAAAGAACATTACTCACTAACCTTTCTTTGAATAGCCCCTAACCTTGCTAGTTTGACTTCGCATAGGCTCAAAGTTTCAATTCCTAAGTCCACATGTTATGGGTAATCTTGTGGGTCACGAGATTGAAGCAATTGGAAGCCCAAACTATGTGGATTTGCTTTGCTGGAATAAAGGGAACTCACAAAGCTATCAGAATGCCTCAAAAGAAATGGGTAACCCACTACATATCGAGCGTTACTCGTGTCGAAATGTACCAAAATTGTCCAAAAACTACTGCTTGAAACTACCACCACCACCACTACTCGCACCGATCTTGTCGTCACCTCTCTTACTGGCATTACTCCTTAGACGAAAACACAAGGAAGAAGAAAAAACCCAGTCGGAAACGTTGAAATACGGAAAAATTGTTCAAAAGATGACCCCATCATTGGAAGCCACGTTGGAACTCCACTCGCTTGCTTGTTGTCGTCATGCCGTCGTTGGAAATCACTCGTCGGGGTGGTAGTTCGGGGAGAAGAAGGAGGTCGATATTGGGGGGGCATGCAGTATGTGTTAAGAGGAAGAGGAAAAAGGAGCTATCACCATGGTTTTCTTTTTTCTTTTTTTTTTTATCAACATTAACTTTTTTTTTAACAAAAACTTATAACTTCGTCCAATTTTTCCCTTCTCCTCTTTAAATCACATGCACAAACAAATTATCAATTGTTTGAGCAAACCTATATTATCTCACTTGATCCAAATCCTTTAAATTAAACTTCAAACAATAATTCCACAAGCATAATGAACAAGAATTAATCCAAAATTAATTTGGATGGTACAAAAGTGGAATTAAAACTTCTTGAAAATGTCAGCCATTACAACCAATCTCTGTGGATACGATACTCAGTAGGAATACCGTTTTATTATTACTTCGATCACATGCACTTGCGTGTATGCCCGTTGTCAGGGATTGGTGTATTTTATTTAGATTAATAGTGTGAAAATTTTCTTTCTTTAATTTAGATATTTATCTTTGCTTTGTTCTTATTTTTCTTGCTCGTTTTTTTTTTTTACTTTTAGTCCTGGTCCGTTGATTTCTGGCTATGTGATTCTTTGATGTTTGGTTGAGAGCTTGTGATTATTAGGTTAATTTTGTTTTTAGATGGCTTATGATAGATTTGGGTGCCCCTTTATGGATTCTAAGCCCGAAGAACCAACACCATCTTCTAATTTTTTTTTATTTTAATTATAGCCTTCAAGTAGCCCAATTAGAGAAAGAATCTCACTTGAAAAAACAATTAGGAGAGTTTTTAGAGGAGTCCAGAGCTTGGTCTGTGCAATTTGATGAATTACAGAAGAGACTCCAAATCCAAGGGGAGGTTATTAGTGAAATAGAGAGAAAAATGAATCAATTGGTCACTGATTCACTTGTACCCCTTCAGGTGCTTAATCCTTTCGATTCTACTAAGGTTGGGAAGTTGAGGGAGTGGGTTATAGATATAGGGGAAGAATTAGAATGTTTTAGCACACACCAGGATCGAGTCAGTGAGGATGAGAGAGTGGATGGTCATATTTTATATGAGTTAATTCAAGAGGTAGAGTTTGAGGCTACAAGGACTTTTTCTATTTTATCTTATGATTCTTCTCTTATTCTTGAGTATTCTTCTTCTTGTTCTCACGAGTCCATGTCAGAGTCTTTTTATTTTGATCTTTCTCCTTTTTGTTAATTAATCAAAAATACCAAAAATATTTATGCTTCAGGGTCCCACGAGAAGCTAGTAATCTTGCTAGCTTTGGTCTGCTTTGTTAACTTTAGGAAGAAGGGCTCGAAGAAATGGGAGTATTTCTACGTACCTTGAGAGCCCACACGAGTCTCATCTAGCTAAAGACGTTAATAAGCACTTCTTGGAAGGCAACCCAAGCTTTATTTCTTTTAGTTTTTTTTGTTGTTGTTTTTCTATTTTTTTTCTTTTAGTTTGTTTGTGTTGATCTCATGTTCCTATGATTGATTATTTTTAGAAGCTTGAGATTAAAATTCCTTCACATTGCACCCAGTTGATGAGGTTGAATCGAGGTTGCTCTCGCACTCCAGGGCATGCAGTACCGTTCTCCTTTCTATCTTTTTAAATTGTCCTTTGCATACTTGATTAGTTCTTAATAATTTATACATTGAGGACAATGTATGCTTTAAGTGTGTGGGGATGTTTGCTGTTCTGATTTGAGTATAATTGAATTTTTTTTTTTGTGAATTATAGGATGATTCTGTTGCATTGAGTGTGATGAAGATGACCTGTGATGTGTTCTAAATAGTGAATATTTTTGCATTTTTTGTGAAATAAGAGAGCATGTTTAGAATTCAAGTAAATTTAAATTTTTTGCTTTGATTTTCTTGCAAGTTATGAGCACCTAGCCTATCTTTTGTTAGTTTTGAAGGCCTAGAGTAGTTTTATATTGTCCAGAAATTTGTTGTCACTCCGATAGGCTTCAACTCTGATTTGATGGTTGACTTGTATGATAAGGTGTAATGTGTTACTTAGGACAAAGAAAAAGCATGTTTGAAATACCTACAAGAAAAAGAAAAGAAAGTGAGGTCAAAAGAAAAATCATTTAGTGAAAGAAAGAAAGAAAAAAAAAGTTTGTAGTGTATTGAAAAGAGTTGAGGGTAAAAAGAGCTACCCATGTTGTGATCAGTTAGGCTACCTATCAAGCGAGTGCTCTAGGTAAGGGTCCCTACGACAGGTGTGTGAACGCTAGTTCCATTGAAATTAAAGTGATGCAAGTTTAGTCGGTCGGTTTGTTTATTTTTAGGCATCTAGTAGCTTATTACCTTTTTAAGTGTAAGAATGCTAGAGAATAGGACCTTAGGGCCAGTGTGGGGGGAAGATGAATGGAAGACTCTATAAACCTATTCTAGGCTTGTAAATACTACTTTAGGAGGGCTATGCACGCACACACGCAAGACATGAAAAGCTTAAAATTCAAATTTGCTTGTTGAATAGATGTGTTTGAGTATTTCCTTCAATTGTTCTTATTTGTTATTGGGAACATTGAGGTCTGAGTCACTTTTATGTAATGACTCATTCATATATGTGGGTTTTGTTTTTGCTCGGGACTAGCAAATGTTTAAGTGTGGGGGTATTTGATAGCATGTAATTATGCTATCTTATTTCCTAGTAATTATGCTAGTTTTATGCTTAAAATGTATGCTTTGATGCGTTTTTATCTTGATTTTGCAAAAACTGAGCTTGAGAAGCAAAATTGAGTGTTCGAGAGTGATATGATGAATATTGGAGCCTTTTGGAGTCATATTGAATATCAAAGAGGAGAATATGTGTTGTTTTGGAAAAATAACCCGAGGGGAGAGCTTCTAGACCCTAAAAATGGTGTATATATGCCACATTAGAGGTGCCAAACCCAAGAGCAAGCGTTGATACGCTGTCCTGTAGTGTCTTGACACTCAAAACGTGCGCATAGTGGAGTTCTGTCGGAGCATCTTGATGCTGCCTTCAGCATCTCGACGCTAGAGGCGCATGCATAGACAAAAATGGGGCATTTTGGACAGTATCGAGACGCTATCCATAGCATCTCAACACTGCGTCGACATATAGGAAAAGTCCTAATCTCGATTGAAGACTATTTTTGGAGGTTTTGGAGAGCAGTTGTGAGCAGATGTTGCGTGATTTTGTGACCATGCAAAGCTGCAAATGTACAGTGTCAAATTTTAGTATAGTGATTAGTGAGTGTAGAGTATCGTCCTCAAGAATGGTTTTCTAGATCAATTGATTACCATGAATATTAACATCTAATTTTATTTAGAGAAGTGATTTTCAAAAATTTGTGATTAACGAAACAAATAAAATAAAGGAGACGTCAATGAGAGAAAAATCTAAGGAATTGAGTTCACCTATTGAACCATTATTTTAGTTAATTAATGTAAAATATGATTATTCATAACTATAAGCAAGAAGTAAAAAGTGTCAAAAGACTCTTCCAAGCCCAATTGACCTCATGCAATACTATAAACCCAACCTATCCATCTAGATTTTAATAGCATACAAGGCATTAAAACTTCTTTTACTGCTTCTTAGAGAATTCTTAATTCGCATGCAAGAATTTACAATAAGTCATGCCAATATTTATTCTAGTCTAAATATCACTCTCTCAAGTAATAAATTAAACCAACAAATCATTAAAATCTTGGCGAAAGGCTTACAAGCATTAAGGGCATACACGCATGAATAGTTATAACATAATCAAGATATGGATTAATAACTAAAATAATGAATTCAACGGCTACATCACTCCCCTAAAAATAAGTCTAGCCACTCATAATCAATGAAAATAAATCTAGGCTTATGTAAAAATCCATAATGACAACTACAAAGTAAAAGGAAAAGAAAAACTCTTGTGATGTGCCGATTCCCGTTCCCGATCCTGCTCCCAAGAATGTCCTCTAGACTCCTCAAATGTGTAGAATCAAAGTTAGGGCTCAATTCTCTCTAAAATGACTCCCCCTTTCTGCAAGCACCTAATGAATTATGTATAGAAATCGTGACAGCGTCTCGACGCTAGGTTGCAGCGTCTCGACGCTGTCATTCCAAAAATGTGCATTTTCGAATAAGGCAAGGTAGTGTTGCAGCGTCTCAACGCTGCCTGTGCAGATTCTGTGGCTTGTTGGGCTGCGATTGTAGTGTTGAGACGCTACAGATAGCGTCTCAACGATATACCCTCGGATGTGTGCTTAACCTTATCTCTTTTAGTCTTTACTAGCCTGGAGAAATTTTATAAAGTCATTTGTTTAATTTCCCCTACATTGGTTTTAAGTTCCAATCATTAAGCCCTCCTACACTCAAGAGAGTAATGACTCATTGAAGCACTAAAAATCATAAATTAGGTTAGACAACCCCCAAACTTGCCACTTTTTTACTTTTAAATCTAGGACCCTAGCTTTCACACATCTACTGTAGGGACCCTTAGCCAGAGCACTAGCTCAATAAGTGGCATAACTGATCACAGTGGAGGTAGCATTTTTTTTTGTCCTTGATCCTTTTAAACACAACATATTAACTCAAACATGCAAAAAATTTCTTTTCTTTTCAACATGCAAAAAAAAAAAAAAAAATCAATATAGGCAACATTATCACCTAAGTCTTGATGTAGCTTTACAAACTATTATGTTGATTGACCCTCTAATTGGTTCTTAAGCCTCGATATATGACATCAAACTTTCAAACAAAATAACCTTGTTCTAGACATTCAAAACTAAAGAAAATAAGGTTAAGTGCTCAACAGTTACATGGGAATCCAAGAAAAATTTAAAGTTATCTCAACTTCAGAACATGCTCTCATTTTTCAAATGATTGCAAAAGATTTTATTGATTAAATCACATCCTAGGCTGTCCTAATCATGAATATGTACAAGATCCATCATAAAAATTTAGAACATGCTCAGGACTCAAACAATAAGTACCAAGTATTCCCACCCCCAAACTTAAAGCATGCATTGTGTCCTCAATGTATAATATATTCAGACATGCATAAGAACACATAAAAGATAAGGAAGTGAATAATATTGTCCTGATTAATAGAGATCGAATCTTTTCATCATTTCGATAGGCAGAGAAGAAACATTCGAGCTCCTATAAACCACAGCGAAAGGAAACATAGTAACGACACTTGACAGAAATTATGAAAAACAAATCAAAACTAACACAAAAAAGATACAAACTTGGGTTGCCTCCCAAGCAGCGCTTTGTTTAACATCTTTAGCTAGACTGGCCTTAAGTGTATGCATTAAGGTGGTTTCTTATCCTTGAATTCGTCCTCTTTCACCTTCTCCTTACCATTGAACACTGTATCTAGAGAATCACTCAAAACTACACATTTTTCACAGTCAGAGCATAGAGAATTTGCTAATTCAATTCTTAGACATGCACTTACATCATCATTTGAACTTTTGGGTTTAAAGATTTGAGATTATACCTTTTCCTCCCCCACCTGTAAGGTTAATGTACCTCTATGCATGCTAATGTCTGCCTTACTGGTAGTTAGGAAAGGTCTCCCGAGTATGATCGGGATCTCAGCATCCTCCTCCATGTCTAGTACTACGAAGTCCACTGGGAATATGAACTTATCTACCTTGACTAGGACATCCTCCACAACACCTCTAGGGCATGTGATAGAACAATCGACTAGTTGTAGTGATATCGTTGTTGGTTGCACTTCCCCCAGACCAAGTTTCCTGTAAACAGAAAGGGGCATCAAATTAATACTAGCCTCCAAGTCATATAATGCTCTAAAAGAAAATTTTCTTATTGTACAGGGAATAGTGAAACTTTCTGGATCTTTTAACTTCCGAGGCAACTTCTTTTGGATGATTACACTTCATTCCTCAGTGAGATTAACTGTCTCATATGCCTCCATTTTCTTCTTTCTTGACATTATCTCCTTCATGAACTTCACATAATTAGGTATTTGTTCAAGTGCATTAGCAAAATGAATGTTTATGTGAAGTTTTCTTAAAATATCACGAAATTTAGCGAATTTAGCGTCTAACTTTTTCCTTTGGAAACACTGAGGATATGGAATAGAATTAGAAGTTATAAGGATAAGAGACTTAGCAGATTTTTCAATAGTTGGTTGAGGTGTTGCCTTTTGAATCTCCTGATCAAGCTCTTGTACCTCCTTTGGAATGGAACCCTCAACTGGCTTTTTCTTAGATTCAGTTAATGCCCTTCCACTTCTCAAAGTGATGGCCTTGCATGTTTCCCTTTGTTTTACCTTAGTATCACTAAGAAACTTACCTTTTTGCAGAGTGTTCAAGGTGGTAGCCATCTGACTAATTTGTACCTCTATGTTCTTGATGTCTGTACCATGTCCATTGACAACACTCTCCAACTGATTGGTTCTGCTCCTTGATTAAGTGATGGATGCCCCCAACATGTCCTCAAGGGAAGGCTTCTTTTCAATTTGATATGGGGTGGATGTATAACCTGGAGGAGGCTGCAAAACATTCTTATTATTAGCATATGAAAAAGTTTCGTGATTTCTCAAACATGGATGGTAGTGAGATAGAAGATTGTTTTGCATTTGATGTCCCATAGTTGGAATTTCTATTGTTGACGTACTGGGCTTGCTCGATGCTAGATTCCCCACCAACTTGAAAGGATTGAACTGCTACTATGGAGGCTATTGACTAAGGAGTGCCTGTACCTACAAGTTTAGATAAAGCATGAGTCAGAGATGCCATTTGAGATTTAAGGGTGTTTACCTCTTCCAACTGATAAAGGTGCTTGTCGAAGGCCCTATCAAGATTAAATTTATAAAGACCGAACCTCTAAAATTTTGCAATAATAGTGGCAAGAGTCATCCACAGGGATTGGAGTTCTTAGATTAATTAAGTTCCATAGTTAATTATGTCCAATTTTATTTAGAGAAACAAAACTTTGGAATTAAGAGGAAAATAAAATCTAAACTAATATTTACATGCTCTAGAGTCCAATTTTGAGAAAGTTTCGTGATTTCTGGAGGAGGCTGCAGAACATTCTTATTATTAGCGTAGGAAAAAGTTTCGTGATTTCTCAAACATGGATGGTAGTGAGATAGAAGATTATTTTGCATATGATGTCCCCCATAGTTAGAATTTCTATTGTTGACGTACTGGGCTTGCTCGATGCTAGATTCCCCACCAACTTGAAAGGATTAAGCTGCTACTATGGAGGGTATTGACTAAAGAGTGCTTGTACCTACAAGTTTAGATAAAGCATGAGTCAGAGATGCCATTTGAGATTTAAGGGTGCTTACCTCTTCCAACGGATAAAGGTGCTTGTCGAAGGTCATATCAAGATTAAATTTATAAAGACCGGACCTTTAAAATTTTGCAATAATAGTGGTCAGGGTCATCCACAAGGATTGGAATTTTTAGATTAATTAAGTTCCATAGTTAATTATGTCTAATTTTATTTAGAGAAACAAAACTTTTGAATTAAGAGGAAAATAAAATCTAAACTAATATTTACATGCTTTGGAGTCCAATTTTGAGAAACATGCATGGTTGATTACCTTAAGCCCAACTTGAATTGATTAATAACTTGATTTTATACTAACAATCTTAAACCAAGAATTACTAAGTTATCAATATCCTCTCTCGAGCTCAATTGAACTCATGCCTAGCAATAAATCAACCTCTCGATCTATTTCTATTACTAAATAGGGTATTAGGTGATTCTCTTAAGGCTTCTAGAATTAATCTACTCACTCTCGTGCAATAGATTAAACTTAGTCATGCATCTAGTGTTCTACAACTAAACTTACTCTCTCAAGCTAAATTTAGTTAAACATGCAAAATCATGGCCAAAGGTTAAGACAATATACAACGATGCATAAAAGACGTCAATATATAAATTAAACTAAAAATCAACCAAATGTTCAACAAATACAACCAAGCAAGGGTCTAAACACATAGTTACAACATACGTACAACCCACAAAAACTCCTAAATCTAAAAGAAAAGTAAAAGAAATAGAGAATAAACTTAGGTCACGTGTCAACACTCGTCTCCGACGTGATGTCCACGATCTCGAGCTTTGAGTCTCCTCCTCAGCTCTCCAAAGATCTAATCTATGTCCTTAGACAGTGCTTGAATTGAGTTTAGGGTTTTTGGTCTCTCAAAACAGCTCGCCTTTTCGAATAGCAAAACTTTCTTTTTATAGAGTCGAGACAACGTTGCAACTCTGTCCCTTTGAATTTTATACAAAAGGAAAAAAATTGTTTGAATAGCATTGCAATGCTATGTCTGCGATTTTTCAAGGTTGAAAAGCTTCTCAAATGGCATTGCAACGCTAAAAGGAGCGTTGCAACGCTATGCCCTCGGGTCTAAATGCCTTGTTGTTGTTCTTCAACACTTGAATTTTCAAATATAGCCTTAAGTTGTTCCAATTTGTCCAAATATCTCTCCATTCTCCGCTTTTTCTTCCAAAGCTCGATTTCTGAGAATTATACAGAAAAACACATGAAAGCACACACGATCATAGCAAAACTAGTGTAAAATCAAGCCTATAAATAGCACACTTATGCATGCTATCAAATATTCCTAAACTTAGATTTTTGCTAGTCCTCAAGCAAAATAAAACAAAAATAACAATTTCACAAGATTTTAATACAAGAATCATGACTCAAGCTTTAGTGATCTAATTGACATAAAACAACATAATAAAGCCTTAACAAATCCTTCCTTCAGCTATTTAAATTCTATTTATCTCATTCGTTGTGTGTGTGTATGTTTAACTTCCTTTCTAGTAGTTTCTACTAACTTAAGATACTTTCACCAAGGCTTTCCTTCGTTTTCCCCTACACTGGCCTAAGTTCCAATCTCAAGCTTTCCCACATTATAGAGGGCAATCTATGTAGACATTCATTATTTTTCTTTTCTTTCTTTTCACAAGGGTTACTAACCCCTCAAACTTATCTTTTTCCGTCTTACAAAGATCCTAGCTTTCACACTTCCACTATAGGGACCCTTATCCAGAGCACTTGCTCAATGGATGGCCTAACTAATCACAATGGAGGTAGCTCTTTTGATCCCCACACATTAAGCACACAATTATTGATGGAACATGCTTTCAATTTTCTTCAAACATGCAAAAAATCAATAAAGACAAAAATTCTTTTTATTTCAACAGATTTCAATCACTAACTTTCATGCAAGTTAACTATCAATCAGTTCTTAAACCTATCATGGTGACAACAACCTCTAGACTCAACAAAAGCATCCTAGTGTTCGAACATAATAGAAAGTCAGTTATGTGCACATGTGTTGCAAGGAAATCAACAATACGATTCAAATATACTCAATTCAGGACATGCTTCAGAAGTCATTCTATTGCAAAAAAAAAAATCACTTAGATTACTTCCTAGGCTATCCTAATCAATCATTATGCATTATAAATCATTCAACATGCTTAAGATCGAAAAAAATTTGCCCATAATTTGCTCAGAATTGTTAGGACTGCAAAGTACTACTCGCCAAATTTGATAAGGCACTATCAACGAAGCCCTTTATAGAGTCGAGACAGCGTTGCAACGCTAGGGGCAGTGTTGCAACTCTTTCCCTTCAAATTTTATACAAAAGGAAAAATCTGTTTGAATAGCGTTGCAACGCTATGTCTGCGGTTTTTCAAGGTTGAAAAGCTTCTCAAATGGCGTTGCAACACTATAAGGAGCGTTGCAACGCTATGTCTGCGATTTTTCAAGGTTGAAAATCTTCTCAAATGGCGTTGCAACACTATAAGGAGCGTTGCAACGCTATGCCCTCAGGTCCAAATGTCTTGTTGCTGTTCTTCAACACTTGAATCCTCAAATATAGCCTTAAGTTACTCCAATTTGTCAAAATATCTCTCCATTCTCCGGTTTTGCTCCAAATGCTTGGTTTCTAAGAAATATACATAAAAATACATGAAAGCACACATGATCATAGCAAAACTAGCGTAAAATCAAGCCAATGAATAGAACACTTACATATGCTATCGCCAACTCATAAAGACCAACCACTGTTCGATGATTTGAGTGCTCATTTGGCCATTGATAGCTGGTGGTTGACATTTCCTCCAATAAGGTTCGTGCTTCCTCAACAGTTTTAACCAGATAGTGCCTCCAGTTGTTGCATCTAAAATCGTCTTAGTGCTGCATGTGAGTCCATTGTAAAACAGTTGGATCTGAAGCTAGTCGTGGTATCTGTGCTGAGGGCATTTCCTTAACAACTATTTGTACCTTTCTCAGGCTTCAAACAATTGTTTCCCCTCATGTTGTCTAAAGGTTCCTATTTTAGTCCTCATCTTGCCGGCCTTAGTAGGTGGAAATTTTTTTGTCATGAATGCTTGGGCCAACTCCTCCTACATGGTAATGCCCCCTGGTTGTAGAGATCCAAGCCAACTTTGGCCTTGTTCTGCAAAGAAAAAGGAAAAAGGCGTAAGCGAAGAGCATTAGCAGAAACACCATTTAATTTAACAGTGCCACATATTTCCAAAAAATTTTATAGATGAGAGTTAAGGTCTTCATTGAAAGGTCCTCTTAATGCACTATCTCTTGTCATCTAGATTAGGCCCGTCTTTAACTCAAAGTTGTTGGCATTGATCGATGCATGGACTATTCCATATTGGTCTGCATTGAACATTGGTTGGAAATAGTCCCTTGTAGCCTTTGGCTTTTCCTCTTATCATTGGTAAGCCATGACTGCAACTTGTGTTCTCCTTTCTCTTTGGTTTCTTCTGCCGATTCTTTCAATTTCTGAATCAAAAGGAGCAAGGAATGCCTCGTTATCCTTTCGCATAGACTGCTCAACTCCTAAAAAAAATCAATAAAAAACAGGAAAACAAAAGAAAACTCTAAACTAAGACCGGATGCTTTTTTCACAATATAAATTAATCCAAATATGCATCATTCCCCAGCAACGTTGTTGCGTGATTTTGTGAAAATGCAAAGCCGAAAGTGTACGGTGTCAAAGTTTAGTATAGTGATTAGTGAGTACAGAGAATCGTCCTCAGAAATGGTTTTCTAGATCAATTGATTACCATGAATATTAACATCCAATTTTATTTAGAGAAGTAATTTTCAGAAATTTTTGATTAACGAAACAAATAAAATAAAGGAGATGTCAATGAGAGAAAAATCTAGGGAATTGACTTCAACTATTGAACCATTATTTTAGTTAATTAATGTAAAATATAATTATTCATAACTATAGGCAAGAAGTAAAAAGTGTCAAAAACTCTTCCAAGCCCAATTGATCTCATACAATACTATAAATCCAATCTATCCATCTAGGTTTTAATAGCATACAAGGCATTAAAACTTCTTTTACTGCTTCTTAGAGAATTCTTCATTTGCATGCAAGAATTTACAATAAGTCATGCCAATATTTATTCTAGTCTAAATATCACTCTCTCAAGCAATAAATTAAACCAATAAATCATGCAAATCTTTGCCAAAGGCTTACAAGCATTAAGGGCATACAAACATGAATAGTTATAACATAATCAAGATATGGATTAATAACTAAAATAATGAATTCAACGGCTACACCACTCCCCTAAAAATAAGTCTAGCCACTCATAATCACTTAAAATAAATCTAGACTTATGTAAAAATCCATAATGACAACTACAAAGTAAAAGGAAAAGAAGAACTCTTGTGATGTACCGATTTTCGTTCCCGATGTAATCTTCACGATCTTGAGCTTTAAACCTTCGCTCCCCACTCCTAAGAATGTCCTCTAGACTCCTTAAATGTGTAGAATCAAAGTTAGGGTTCAATTTTCTCTAAAATGGCTCCCCCTTTCCGCAAGCACATAATGAACTATATATAGAAATCGAGACAGCGTCTCGATGCTAGGTTGCAGCATCTCGACGCTGTCATTCCAAAAATGTGAATTTTTGAATTAGGCAATGTAGCGTTGAGATGCTACATTGCAACATCTCAACGCTGCCTATGCAAATTTTGTGGCTTGTTGGACTACAATTGTAGCGTTGAGACGCTACAGATAGCTTCTCAAGACTATACCCTCGAGTTTCTTGGCCCCTTTTTCTTCTTTGCTTCACATGGCTTCTCAAATTAAGTTTTGTTGGTTCCATACTCGCCATGGTATCTCTAAAATCTTCAGTTTCGCTCCCATTGCTCAATAGCTGAAATTTAAATAAATAAACTCGTGAAAAGCATCGAATAAAGTATAAAGACTAACAAAATTAAAGACTAGAGATAGCACATTTTGTATGCTATCATCAAAATTGAGCGGAATTGAAGACTTGGAGCTCGGGTTCGTGGTAGATTTCCTCGAGAAAGCAAGATCAAACTTCCGTTTGCATCTCCTTCTCTTTTCCTTTAAATTCAGCTATTGTATAGGCTTTAATTTAGGGACCTTGGTGTTGTATTCACTGTTATTATATTGTTTAGTCCTTAAATTACTTGGGTTTTATTCTATTGTAAGGATTTATGCTTAATTGTTGAATGAATTGATTTAATTACTTGTTTGATGGATGCTTATGGTTTTTTGGATTTTGAATCCATTTGTGCATTTAGAGTTTAATGCCTTATAATTAGTGTTATGTGATTAATTGAATTAGTCTAAGTTGACCTCGAAAGAGGGGACTTAGTTAGGTTTAAAAGAAGAGGCGATTGATTAATTACCCGAGTGACCGCAAGTTTAGTGGTTAATTAATGGAAGTAGTTGAGAAGGTTAATTCATAGAACGCTATTAATTTAATTGTTTGCTAGTGTAGGCTCGACAGAGATAAGCTAGTTTAGAACCGAATGCAAGACTGATGATTTGGTGTTCCAGGCAGTATTGTAAGTCCGTTGGTAAGCCATGGCCTTGCCTCCTTGCCTCCTTGCCTGAGAAGATAGCAATACAAGATTTCAAGATTCGTTTCATGGAAGAAAACACAAGAAACTTTATTAAAGTTATTTTTCAAAATATCTTTAATAAGGGGGGAGTATAGCATGATGCAAAGGGTCCTTACCGAAAAGTTCAATATAGTAGAAAGAATCCTACTGTTAGTAGGAATTTTTCAAGAAGACCTTCTTCAAAAGTCCAGTGCTATAAATGCAGAGGATTTGGGCATTATGCTCCAAAATGTCCAATGAAGAAGAGAATCAACGAACTTAGTATCAACGACGATATTAAGAATGAACTACTTCAAATAGTACGAACAGATTCTGAGGATTCCATTTATGAAGATTCAGAAGAAGATCAAGTACTACAACTCCTGGAAGAATCTGATACAGATATTTTCGAAGGAGATTTACCTCATAACCTGACTGCAAAGGAGGGAGATTTTGCGGTTGTTTTAACTGCATAAATGTCCTAACTAAGGATCAGGAATTACTATTTGAGGCGGCTGAACAAATTGCAGATGCCAACCTCAAAAAGAATATACTCATTCGCCTGAAGGAATCTCTTCAGAAAGAAAAGGAGTATGCTTCGGATGATACTCATTATCCGAACATCGAAGATGTCTTTTCCCTTTTCAAGAGGGAGAGACAAGAAATCAAAGCTTCAGATTTGAAGTCCGAAATCAATAAACTCAAGGAAGAGGTTAAAAAGCTTCGCCTTGATTATCAAAAGGACATAGCACAATTGTCCATCGAAGTTGCTATGATTAAATCAAATCAAGCAACTACTTCAACAGCACAGGCGGATGGAGAACTTTCAGAATCTTCGGCGGAAGAAGAACAGTTCTTATCTACCTTGCAAAAAGCCCAGTATCAGAAATGGTATGTTAAGGTAACATTACAGGTACAAGACTTTTCGATTAATGAAATTGCTCTAGTTGATTCAGGAGCAGATCAGAATTGCATTCATGAAGGCATTATTCCTTCAAGGTATTTTGAGAAGACAATGGAAACCTTGAGAGGGGCAAATAATCAGCCTTTATTCATCAAGCACAAGCTTCCAGAAGTGCATATATGCAACAACGGAGTTTGCTTTGTGACCTCATTTCTATTAGTCAAAAACCTAAATCAAGCAGTGATTTTAGGTACACCGTTTATTACTCAATTATATCCATTACAGGTAACAGATGATGGAATCTGTTCAACAATCTTGGATAAAGAAATTATATTCAAATTTGTCAACCCATTAAGAGAAAGTAATCTTAATGTTGTTGAAAAAATCAACCTCAAGAAGAATCAGATTGACTATCTGAAAGAAGAAGTCAGCTTCAAGAAAATTGAAGAACAACTTCAACTACCTGGAGTCCAGAGACGAATCCAGACAATTCAAAAGCAAATTGAACAACAAATTTGCTCCACTCATCCAGATGCTTTCTGGTCAAGGAAAAAACATATGGTGACTTTACCATATGAAAAAGATTTCAAAGAATCGAATATTCCTACAAAGGCGCGGCCAATCCAAATGAATTCTGAATTATTAAGCCACTGCCGAAAGGAGATCGATGAATTACTCAATAGAAAGCTGATAAGGCCATCCAAAAGCCCATGGTCATGTGCTGCTTTCTACGTCAACAACCAAGCCGAAAAGGAACGAGGTGTCCCAAGGCTGGTAATCAACTATAAACCCTTAAACAAGGTTTTGGAATGGATAAGGTATCCAATTCCCAACAAAAATGATTTACTCAAACAAATTTCCTATGCGAAATTATTTTCAAAGTTTGATATGAAATCTGGATTTTGGCAAATACAGATTGTCGAACAAGATAGGTACAAAACAGCATTTAATGTACCTTTTGGTCAATACGAATGGAACGTTATGCCCTTCGGGTTAAAAAATGCTCCATCCGAATTCCAAAAGATCATGAATGATATTTTGGAACCTATTCAAGAATTTTCAATTATCTATATTGATGATGTTTTAATCTTCTCATCAAATATAGATCAACATTTTAGCCATTTAAAAAGCTTTATTCAAACCATAAAGCATAATGGTTTAGTAGTTTCAGCCAAAAAGCTAAAACTTTTTCAAACAAATATTAGATTTCTTGGTTTTGATATCCATCTAGGATTATTAAAACCTATTCAAAGATCTCTAGATTTTACTCAAAATTTTCCTGACGAAATTTTAGACAAAACCTAGTTACAAAGATTTTTGGGATGTCTAAATTATGTTTCGGATTTTATCAAAAATCTTCGACCTATTTGCAAACCACTTTTTCAAAGGTTGAAGAAAGAAACTATTCCATGGGGACCCACTCAAACAAAAGCGGTCCAAAAGATCAAAGAGTTAGTCAAAAGTATTCCCTGCTTAAGTCTTATCGAGGAAAAAGCAGACCTTATCGTTGAAACCGATGCGTCTGACATTGGATATGGAGGAATCCTTAAACAATGTCTCGATAAGAAGGAATCAATAGTACGTTTCTACTCCGGAGTGTGGAACAGTACACAGCAAAATTACTCAACAGTGAAAAAAGAAATTCTGGCTATTGTTTTATGCGTCCAGAAATTTCAAGGTGATTTAATCAATAAATCGTTTTTAATAAAAACCGATTCTCAAAGCTCTAAATTTATTTTAGAAAAATATGTAAAAAATTTGGTTTCAAAACAGATTTTTGCCCGTTGGCAAGCAATATTATCATGTTTTGATTTTCAAATTTTGTCTATAAAAGGGTCTCAAAACCCTCTTGCAGATTATCTTTCGAGAGAACATCTCTCAAAGAACACTCTCTCTCTTCCTGAGAAAATTTCTCTCTCTAGAGAACCTCCCTCTTCTCAAAACTCTGAAAGAAAGTTAGTATGCTCTGAGGTTGCAGCTTAGCCTGATCTTTCTCATCAGAAAACTTAATTTCATATTCAAGTTTCCATCTTCAAAAAACTCATCATGAGTTCAAGAAAAGGAAAAGGAATTGCTTCCTCTTCCACTTCAAAGGGAAAGGCTACCGCCTCTTCCTCAAATACTCAAAGATCTACTCCAATTCGTATCGAGGACTTTGCTCTTCCCGATACTTCCTTTACTCCAGTACGAACACGTGCTCAACGTCGTTCTGCCTTAATCAGGATACAGGAGCCTTCTGCTCCACCAGCTACTCCATCTGTTGCAGGTTCTTCAACCTACAACTCTGTTGTGTCTCCACCGACACGTTTTACTCCAAAACCTGAAATTTCAGGATATTTCCAAAAAGCTCATGTAATCACTGAGATCCCGATCGAACCAGAATGGGACTCTGAAAGCTTTGTTGAGCTAACTTCCCACGTTTATCCGGGTGATTGTTGTTTCATGCCGGAAATCCTTTAAAAAACACGACAGTTTTATGAATTGATTCTTATTGATTCAAAATCTGCTGAAATTACTCATATACCAGACAGGAATAACCCTTCCGTAATTTCTTACTCAAAACTCAAAATCTTCCGAGTCATTACTCCTCAAAGGTGGAACCAAAAAATCTATACCGAGAAACGCTTCTCAATTCGGTATGATCCACCATCTTACTCATATAGAGACTATGTAAGAGCATGGACAATCGTTCTCTGGTACCGTGCTTTTAACCACTCTTGGTTCATCCAGTTCTGCCGACAGGCTCATAAACACCAATACCCTATATGGTTTATGACTTGGTGGCATAACTTTGGCCTATCTCCAGAAATTTTTTCTGCTCCTGTTCAGGAATCATTCCATTATTTTTCTCAAAATATATTCAAAAATATTTATCCATTAACCTTTCGGTTTTCCCTTCATTTCCAAGTTCCATGGATTTTTTGCTGGAACTTAACTACTCAAAGCCTTCACCTTAATCATAAATATCTGGTGAAAACCCTCAAAATTAAATGGTGGGACAAATTCAATGTCACCAACATTAATCTTCCTCAAATCAAATCTTGGTTTATCAACACACCAGAAAATCAGGATTTTTCAAAGAAAGCACAGCAAGAATTCCAGAAAAATAAGTCTGCCTTGCTTGCTTCCCTTGCTCAAACAGCCACAGAAGCTGATCTTCAAAGAGTTCTCCTCCAGAACTCAAACTCAAACAGATCGTCATCTCCACCACTTTCCATCATTGATGAAGACGATGACGACATCAATCTTAGTGATTCTTAATCACTGAATAGACCGAAAAGTCGTTAAACTAAATAATTACTCAAAAATACTCAAGTGGATATCTGCAAGCAGATATCTTTCTTCAAATGGAGTTCCTTCTCCTAAAAGGACGGTATGGTTCCCGTTGAACCTTTAAAAATAAAAAAAAAATCGTAGATGTATATTCTTCATCTGTAAATTTTATTTCCTTGTAAATTCTTAAATTTGTACAGTATAGAAGAAATCCATGTATATTCCGAACCGATTTCTTCAGTAAATACATGCTTTGCACAACAAAAGACACACGAAGAAACATTTCATCCCGATTCGAACTTTCAATCTTGCGGCGCATTCTTCAAAGGACCTGCTGCGGACGACCTGTTGCAGAGGACCGTTGCGGCCATTTGGTGTTCCAGGCAGTATTGTAAGTCCGTTGGTAAGCCATGGCCTTGCCTCCTTGCCTCCTTGCCTGAGAAGATAGCAATACAAGATTTCAAGATTCGTTTCTTGGAAGAAAACACAAGACACTTTATTAAAGTTATTTTTCAAAATATCTTTAATAAGGGGGGAGTATAGTTGAATAAAGATTAAAGAGTTAGTCAAAAGTATTCCCTACTTAAGTCTTATCGACGAAAAAGCAGACCTTATCGTTGAAACCGATGCGTCTGACATTGGATATGGAGGAATCCTTAAACAATGTCTCGATAAGAAGGAATCAATAGTACATTTCCACTCCGGAGTGTGGAACAGTACACAGCAAAATTACTCAACAGTGAAAAAAGAAATTCTGGCTATTGTTTTATGCGTCCAGAAATTTCAAGGTGATTTAATCAATAAATCGTTTTTAATAAAAACCGATTCTCAAAGCTCTAAATTTATTTTAGAAAAAGATGTAAAAAATTTGGTTTCAAAACAGATTTTTGCCCGTTGGCAAGCAATATTATCATGTTTTGATTTTCAAATTTTGTCTATAAAAGGGTCTCAAAACCCTCTTGCAGATTATCTTTCGAGAGAACATCTCTCAAAGAATTTATTGTAAGGATTTATGCTTAATTGTTGAATGAATTGATTTAATTACTTGTTTGATGGATGCTTATGGTTTTTTGGATTTTGAATCCATTTGTGCATTTAGAGTTTAATGCCTTATAATTAGTGTTATGTGATTAATTGAATTAGTCTAAGTTGAGCTCGAAAGAGGGGACTTAGTTAGGTTTAAAAGAAGAGGCGATTGATTAATTACCCGAGTGACCGCAGGTTTAGTGGTTAATTAATGGAAGTAGTTGAGAAGGTTAATTCATAGAACGCTATTAATTTAATTGTTTGCTAGTGTAGGCTCGACAGAGATAAGCTAGTTTAGAACCGAATGCAAGACTGATGATTTCTTGGACACAACAGTCATAAGAGCACTTGTTAAAGGTCTGTAATGAATGGTTGTAATGCTTTATTTTAATTAGCTAGCATTGAGAGACACCTAGGTTAGTTAATTAGTATTTGAGATTGGAGGAGACCGACATGAGAGTCCATGTTCTTAGAGCTTCTAGACTTATGAGTTCATTGTCAAATTAGATGTGGTTGTCTGTTTAATTATGTAGTTAATCCTATACCCAAGTTATCCCTCGTGTATGTGTCTCCCATTTTCTTGTCATTAGATTAGTTTATCTTTTCTCTATCTATGTTCTCTAATTAAAGCTAAGCGAGAGTATTTATGGTAATTAATTGAATTAAAAACTAATTTCATGGATACGATACTCGGTAGGAATACCATTTTATTATTACTTCAATCACATGCGCTTGCGTGTACGCCCGATCATTGATGGGAAAGAAGGATCGATGGATGGAGTAGGATCGAGTTTGGAGGATCCTGGCTGTGTTTTAGATAGCCACAAGGCTCGTCGAGCAATCGACATTAAAAATTTGCACATCTTGGAGGCAGCCAGACGTTGAATTTAATTACTTTCCTTAATTTCTTAGTTTCCTTGCTTCTTTTTGTTGTTTGATTGAGTTGCCTATTTGTTCTGAAGGCCTTGATTGAACCTAAAAATGAGGAAGAAGATGATTATTCTTGGAAGGAGTTTTGACCATACCCACCTACGCGCTTGGTATGTCAGGGAAGTTTCTATTCCCTTATTTTGTCCTTGAATTTTAATATTAGATACATTGGGGACAATGTATGAATTATGTTGGGGTGGGGAGTTTAGTTTGATTATATGAGCTTTGATTGATAAAATGTTTTAGCATGATTGGTTGTGTTCTTGAGCACCTGAGCTCAGACTTTTGATCAATTATGTTGAACATATTTTTATGTGATATTTTTGACGAATCATATTGAACTTGTGCTGTTGTTGAAAATCTTGAGAATTTTGAAAATTTTTGAAAATTTTGAGCTTATCTTGAAGGATGAATTAGATGCATGTTGCATGATTAGGACAATCTATGAGATGCTCTCTATAGCGTTGTTGTTTGCAAATTGATGAAGCATGATTATCTTGTCCTGATTTGAGCATATTTATAAATTTTCCTTGAGTTTCTTGTATGTTTTCTAGCACCTTAGCTTCCCTTTTGATGTCTCGAAGGCCTAGGGTAGTGTTAGGGGGTTTATATGTCTGTTGTCACCCCGATAGGCTTAGACATTAATTTGATGGTGAATTAGCACGAAAGCTAGTAATGTGTTACTTAGGGAGAAAAAGTGTTTTATTTGCCTGCAAGAAAAAGAAAAGGAAGTAAGCTCAATAAAAGAAAAAAGAAAAAAAAATCATTTTAGTGAAAGAAAGAAAAGAGAAGAAAAATAAGCTTGTAATATATTGAAAAAAAAGTCAAGGGTAAAAAAAGTTGCCACTGTCGTGATCAGTTAGGCTACCTATTGAGCGAGTGCTCTAGGTAAGGGTCCTAACGATAGTTGTGTGAAAGCTAGTGCCCTTGACATTAAAGTGATGCAAGTTTATCCTTGGGATAGTTTCAAGCACCTAGTAGCCTATGACTTTCTTGAGTGTTAGGAAGCCTAAATAATTGGTGTCTAGGGCCAGTGTATGAGGAAGATAGACTGAGGACTCTGTAAACCCACACCATGCTTGTAAAGACCTCATTATGTAAGCTAGCACACACTTACGCAGGGAGCGCTGGGAAAAGTTTTTCAATGAGCTATGGAAGTCTTGTATGTTTGTGCCTTGCCTTTTTTAGAATAATATGCTATCTTGAACATCGAGGTTAGAGTTATGAAACTTGCATCCAATGAATCTTTTATCTATGCTTTATCTTTGCTTTTCTCGAGGACTAGCAAGATTTAGGTTGGGGGTTGTGATAGCACCGATAAAGTCCTATTATTTCTAGCTTAATTCTTGTTAGTTTGGTAATTATATGAGTATTTATGTTTATTTTGTAGATTCTTGAGCAATTGGTGCATTTCGAGACTTTTAGGAGTGTTCGGGGCTTATTTGAAGCTAACCGAAGGTCATTTAGGTGCCTAGGAGTTGTTTGGAGTAACATGATATATAATGCCCCTGTTGGAGCGTTTAGACGCCTCATGACGCCACGGAGAACGCTTGAAGACATATTGCTAGAAAACAGGACAGCGTCTCGAAGCTATAATAGTGAGGGTCGCGCGATGCTGCGACAAACCCAAAAAAGGCTGGTCTAATTGGCCGTAGCATCGAGACGCTGCCTGTAGTGTCTCCACGCTACGTCGAGGAATATAAAAGCTTCTTTTTTCGAATTTAGGTCATTCTTGATGTTTGGACAACCATTCTTGACAAAATTCTATCTATTGCCTTATGTTCTTAGCACTTTTAGTCATTCTAGTATAGATTTAGATAGAAATATGGGCTTCGAGTTAGAGACTTCGATGTCCGACTAAGTGAAAATGACAATTTGGAGATATTGTCGAGATTTTACATCGTACACCAGGAGATTATGTATATTTTTGCATTAATTTTAGTATTGACTGTCTCTTTTCTTTCTTATATTAATTCTTAAACATACTCATTAATAGCTTGACAACCTATATGTGTCCAGTGTGTTTAACTTAGCTATCCATATTCTTTAGATTGCTTAAACGTATAGAGAGCGCGCTTAATTTGAGTAGCATAGGGCTGTAGCGTCAGTGAGTTTATGCTCCCATAAATGACTTAAAGAAGCTAGGTCCTTAGAAAGATAAAGAGCGATAGAATTAATCTAGGCCTGATCAACCTAGACTAATAAAATTGTCTCACAATTTCTAATATCCCTAAGGGCTTAATCGACCGATTGTGAGTATGGCATGCTATCGTCCCCAACTTAGGATTAGTTTTGGGTTTAATTAATGTTGAATTGGTTAGATTGTTCTAAGGAAATATTAAAGGCTTTGTTGGCCTATCCAACAAAGCTAGTTGAGAGCATTCAATACTGAAATTGGATTTTACGAAACTCGTGATTGGCGTTGCAAGTAATTTATCCCGATGTGACCCCGGATTGGTGTTCAGTTAGTTCCATCTTTACCCCTTTGATTTCATTTATTTTATTGCAATTAAATTCAGCGCAAGTTAATTTCCCTTGCAATTTACAATTCTCGCACCAAACCCCCCTAGTTACTCTTTAAATCTAAATTTAACGAGATAATTACCAAATTACATGCCTCCCTGTGGTTTGACTCGACCATTACTTGCTATAAGAATGTGGTTGGTTAAAATATTATTTTGGCGAGTGTGACAAGTTTGACCAATTATCTCCATTAACTTCAAGGTATTTATTACTTGACCTTATTGTTTTTAGTTTAACTCTAAAAAAATTCAAAGTCGATAAAAAAAATTGTTTTCTAAATTGTTTAGAAACAATAGACTTTCGCTGCTGGGTGAATTGTTCATTTCTATCAATCACTGCCGTAATGAATTTGGTAAAGACGCTGTCAACTCAAGTCAGGGCGGTGACAATGAACCGAGTTGCCACGTTGACTTGTGAATTTTATGGAGAAGCGCATAACTTAGATTAGTGCGAGACGAGTCTAGAATCTATATATTTTGTGGGGTAGCCGAACAACAAGAACAACCCTTACTCGAATATTTACAACTCTGGGTGGCGAAATCATCCTAATTTTTCTTTGGGAGGAAATTAGAATGTTGTGAACGGGCCGATGTCCGCTGTAAGCAAACCTATTTTTCCACCTAGATTTAACTCTAACCAAAATGTTTTTCCAATGTAGTACCAAGGGGACTATCAATGAAATCAACAAAGTAATCCTACATCTACCGCATCAACGTCAACGTCACTGGAATCTTTCATGAAAGATTACAGGGCAAGCCAGAAAGAATATGACTAAGAATAACGTGCTCATTCTGAACTAGGCGTCATCGTTAAGAAACCTGGAAGTCCAAGTGGGCCAGCTTTCCAATGACCTTTATCAGACCAGCTGGGATGTTGCCAAGCAACACTGAAGCCCCAGGGAGAGATTTAGGAAAAGAGCAATGCCATACGCTTACTCTAAGGAGTGGTAAAAAATTGGGAAAAGATGCAGCATTGCCACGTGGTGAAGACAAAAATAAATAAGAAATTGTTAGCCTGCCTAATCTTGTGAATGACGCACCGACCAACAAGAATCTGGAACATTAGAGAAAGAAGAAAAGAAAGATGACGCGCAGGACAAGGCGTCGAAAGAAAAGTCTATACTGATAGAGCATCCCAAATCAACACCTGAAGAATATAGACCGCCACCACTTTATCCTCAACGCCTAAGAAAGAAGAATGATGAGGCGTAGTTCAAGAAATTTTTTAACGTCCTGAAACAACTACACATTAACATACCATTAGTCGAGGAGTTGGAGCACATGTCGAATTACGTCAAATTCCTCCAGATCCTGACCAAAAAGAAGCGTTGGGAGGAATTTGAGATTGTCGCCTTAACCAGTGCAATGTTAAAGGGCAAGTTACCCACGAAGCTTAAGGATCCAAAGAGTTTTACTATTCCTTACTCTATTGAAGGAATTAATATAGGTAAAGCTCTTTGCGATTGAGGGGCAAGTATAAACTTAATGCCTTTATCGATTTTCTGAGTCACGCTTCAACTTGCAGATAGATCAGTTGTCTATCCTGAGGGCAAGATTGAGGACGTGTTGGTAAAGATTGACAAGTTCATTTTCCTTGCAGACTTCATCATTCTAGACTATAAGGTAGACGAAGATGTACCTGTCATTTTGAGTCTCCCATTCCTAGCTACTAGGCAGACGAAGATCAATGTACACAAAGGAGAGCTGACCATGAGGTTCAGTGATCAAAAGATCAAGTTTAATGTCTTCAACCCACTTAAGTCGCCAAATGAAATGGAAGAATGAATACTCTTAAAGGAATTAGTCAGCTAGCCAACATTGCAGAGCAAGGCAGAGAAATCTGGCACTAATGATTCTCATAATTTAAGATAATTTAGCTCTTGAACTTAGGTTATTTGAAGTAATTCTTGTCTATATGGCCATAAATCTTAGCAAATTGATGTGAGAATAGGCTAAATTAGTAAACGTACTATTGTGATCTTAGAATTCTGGAATAAGCTGAAAAAAAGTTGAAATTTACTCATTTTTGGTAATTTTGTGGAGAAACAATGGACAATTATGAAAAAACAATTGCAATTTTGAGAGGCAGCAGCATTCCAAGAAATCTGGAGATTCGATTTTGAAGACATATTTTGAGAATTTTCTTCTTGAATCATGGCTCTGAAGGCTTGAATCATTCCATATACATATTTCGGTGTAAACCCTAGCTTTTGGAGGCTATAAATAGAGGAGGAAACACATCAAGAAAAGAGATCGATTTCCCGCTTTAAAATTCTGCTTTACGTTTCTGTTGGTAGATTCAATAACATTCAAGCTGGTAAACTTGTATTGATTCAGTTCCGTCGAAAGTCATAGACTGTTACGACCCAATTTTCCTTCACAAAGATTGAATAGGGTTAGTTTGAGATTGAGTCCATAAGTTTTCTTCAAGTCTTGGTATTCTCCATTGTTTTCATTTTTCAAGTTCCAAGTTTTGTTATTGCATTTAGTCTTTCAGTTTCACTTTCTTTTATTCCAAACTTCTAGTTAGTTGTATTCCATTCTTTACTTTACAGCATTTGAATTAATAAAGTTTGGTAGTCAAGTTTAGTTCTAGTAAGTTTATTTTTCTTTTCTAAAGTTGAGTTTTATCCTTTTGTTTAACAGTTTATAGCTCTTTCTTTAAATTTAATATGAAGTTCTCTTTATTCCAAGGGTTGTTTTTTTTTTTTTTCTGTTAGTATGAGCTAAACCTATCTTTGGGATTCAAATATGTGAATGCACTAGAGAATCGAAACAAGGCCTTATATGTAGAAAGTAACTTTGCTCAATACTATAATATTGTTTGCTTTTATTGATTTAAATTTTCATTGTGAGTCTAGTTTGATCACCTAGATTAACAAACTAAAATTAAGTCTAATACTGAAAGGGTTAGATAAGATTTGGTTGTCATAAAAACAATAGAGAAAAAGAGCTTAGAAATAAGACTTTTTTTTTAACCCTAAACAGAGGGCAAAACCTCTAAAACCAAAAGGGTTGTGTTTTGATTTAATTAAGTTTGAATTAGCCATAGACATATAAGTTTAATTGTGAATTAGCCATGGACATATAGGTTTAATTGCTTAGGCTTCTAAAGATGCTTCTGAGTAAGGTCAAATAGAAGTTGAATCTGGTTTACTTGCTTTGGTGTTTGAATCAGAAATTGCAATTGCATATTAGGCCATAATTCCATTCAAAGGGGCATGAGCATGCTTTAATTCCTTCTCTTTATCATTGTTATTTCTACTTTTTAGCAAGCATACAACCTTCCCAATTATATTTATATTGGTTATCGAAGTTGAATTGTGAGAACATCTTTGTCACTCTTTTAAATTTTGTTATATCCATTCCCTTGGGACATGAGATATGGAATATTTCCACTTACTACTTGCTTGACAGCGTGCACTTGCACTAGATTGAGAACTTTTTCTATTTAGAAGTTTTCTACTAAAGTCCACATGTTTTCAGTCGATCAAGTTTTTGGCACTATTGTGGAGGAATGATATTACTAACAAAATTCACTTTTACAACATAAATTGTGAGCATATTGCAACTATAATTTCTTCTATTACAGGAAACCGAACCTCATTTGCAACATCTTTGCAAGTTAGGTTCAGTGCATGCATAAAGAGCCTTGTATCTTTGAACGAAATCCTGAAATAAAAAGAACTTTCCACCAACGTTGTAGACAACAAAGGTGAAAAAAAAGAGCAACAAGAGTTGAACACACAGGTGAATCTCGTGGAAACTGTTTTTAAAGAATTGCAAATAGATCCACCTGTAGCTGATCCTTGAGTTGACCCACCTGAAAAAGGAAATCGACAGAGAAATGCAAGGCAAAATAATTTGCAGAACAATGTGCAACCACAACAAGTAATCCCTCAACAAAATCTCATCTAATAATAATTTTCATTCAATTAAAATCCCAATATGAATAAGTTAACCAAATCTTTAGACAAAAGTCTTTTAGAGACGGATATTTTTTTAGCAAAAGTTAACTATAAATAATCAGTAGAGACTAAGTTTAAGACTTATGAAAAGTACATAAGCTAAATTTGAACATTTGAAAGTACAAAGACTAAGACAAAATACGTATCAAAGTACAAGAGCCAAAATAGTATTTGAACATTTTCTTTATTACATCCCTACAAATAACCCCTATAGTTCAGGGGTGAATTGTGTAACTTTTCCATAATATTAATAGAAACGTTGATATTCCAAGGCTAATTCTTATAGTTCAAGATTGATTCGGTTCGTTTTTCAATTTACATTTGAATTGTACATCTATGAACTTTGCAATTAGTACTTGTAATTCTTTAACGATTTTCACATATATGGACGAAAAAGTTCACTGAGGATGCAATTTCTAACAGATCAACACAGTCAAGTGTCGGGATAATGAAAACCATCTCATCTAGGTTCTTTTTCTTCTACTGATGAGGTAAAAAATTGGAGCCCTGTCTGTAAATGTTCTTCGGCCATTGTCGAAAGAAGGTTCCTGCTTCCAGGCAGGTCCAAGAAGCCATGCTGTTGCAGCCCCACCTAGAAATCCTCCAAGCTGACATATCAATGGAAGAAAATCAGCACCAGACTCATTCATACAAGCATCTTTGCAACATTTGACAGTTTAATGCTTAAAATGAAGAAAATGTTTGTCACTATACTTCCACATGATCTAAATGATTACACAAATCACTACGCTCGAACAATTAATTTGAGCAACTATCCCATGATCTTACGAAATCATTGCAATTAAACCGTGTCGTTAGAAATTTGGAAATGGTTGGGTTAAATCAAAATGAGAGGTTTCATTGGAGCAATAGTTTGAGGCTATCATTGCAACAATTTCAAATATTTGACCATACAACCTCTTTGTAGTTCAAAGGTTTAATTATAATAATCTTTATAACTCATGAGTGGGTGGTGTATTTTTCGAAGTATCGCCAACAAAGTTAAAACAGTTGGAGGATAAGTGCTCAAATTGAAAGTTAAAAAGATGAGCATAACAAACTAATAGTTCAAGAGAGGTTTCTTTAGCATTTTCTCCTTTAATTTTATGCAGCACATTCCAACAAAAATACAATCTCAAGACTTTTTGAGAGGTTGAGAAAAGGCACATCCCTATACAAATATCCTCTCAAGTTTTGATTTAATTACCACCTCTCCCTTGAATTAAGATAAAGAAAGAAATTTCCATCTTGTAATTGGTTGACGTGGAAATTTCTCTCTGAAGAAAGTATTCATTCATCCCAAACAAATCAGGAGAGATCAAGTCAACAGATAACAAGGGAAATTGCAGGTACTTCAAATGCAATTTTTCCTGCACAATTATGCTCCTTTTTAAGCTATGTTCCACATGACCCATATAAACCCTTCCTTGCAACCTTTGCCTATCATAGTATCTCTTTCCCTCAACTAAAGAGGAAAGTACAAAAATGATAAAAGTAAAAATTTATATTCCATTTGTAGCAGCATATTTTCGATTTTATAAAATAATAAAGGCTAAATTATAGAAAATATGTAACAACCGAAAAAAAAATTATTTTATTTATTTTTATATTTTTATTTGTTTTATTGATTTTTCTAAAACCTTTTTGAATTAGGATTTTATCTTCTTTTTTAAATTAGGAGATAAATCTGTATTTTCTTTTTTTTAAAAAAAAAAAAAAAAAAAAAAAGAAGATAATCTTTTAAGGGTTTTGATTAGAGTTCTTTTAAAAAAGGGTATTTTAAGCCCTAACCTTTTTGATTAAAAGTTTTGACGGCAAAAAGAGATAAAAGAATAAGTCGTTCTCCAGTTTCCTCTCTAAAGAAAAAGTAGTAAGTTTTCTTCCCTTCTATTTTGAAGTTTGTTTTCTTTTTTTTTTTTTTGATTGATTGAATCTTTCTTGGAAAATTTTGGGTTTTTGTTTTCAATTCATGAATTTTTAGAATGAAAAGATTCTTGAAATCTTTTGTCCTAAAAAGTTTTTAGGTTTTGGGTTTGCTTAATTCTTTATCAAAGTTTTTCATCTTATGGATTTTGGATTAAATTGAAGGTTTTGATAAAGGAAAATTTTTCAGAATTTTTCAGCTTTGAATTTCTTTAAAATTGGGACTGTTTTAAGTGTATTTTGGATTATTTTTGCACCAAAGTTTACCAAATGATTGCACTTTAAAGTATAATGTATAACTTTGATTTCCATATGAAAATAGTATATTTCTATGGTTTTTACAGCAGTTTTATCAAGTTTTTCATATCTGATTTTTGGGTTTAAAAGTGATAAATCTTGATTCTTTTAATGTTAAAATCTTGTAAAGTTTTATTTTATGAGAAGAAATTTTTCTGGGTTATTTATCCATAATTTATGATAGTTTTAAAGATTTTAAAAATTGTAGAATTGAAAATCTGTTTGGTATTTTATTACGTATAAAAAAGTATTGATTTTATCGATTTTAATACGTTTTTAATTGAGTTTTAAAGTGTTTTTAACCCAGTTTTTTTAGTGCTGTTTTTTGGTCCAAGAACCCTATTTTCCCTAACCTTTTATGCATAAAATTGTTTTGAATGGGAAAAATTGGATAGATAAGATTGTTTATATTTTAGATAAGCTTTTGGACCTTTAAGATAGAATTTTGGATTTTGATTAGTGAAGAATTTGATATGTTTGGACTTCTAGGAAGAGTTGATGATTGTTTAAGAAAAGGGACTAGATTTGGAATTGAGATTGAAATTGAGAATTGTAAGATTATCGATCGAGGTAAGTAGTTTCCACATCCCTTCCAAAATAGCAATTTTGGTACAATTATGTTTTTAATATTGTTTATTTGACAAATGTTTGAAAGAATGTTTTGTATGATTTGAAATTGGTCGAAATTATTTTAAATGCTTTAAAGTGTTTTTCTATTTAAAAGTATTTTTTTTCATTTTGGATAATTTGAAATAAATGTATTTTGATTGATTTCAAAGTGAAAGTAAGTTTGTTTTGGTTCTGAGTTTTAATGGTTGATTTGATGAATCTTTATTGAAATTGTTATTTGAAACTACATGTTTTGCTTCAAATGTTTACAAAAGAATTTTTGATCGATTTGATAAGGGCTATCTGGATATGTCAATTCTCTGTTTTGGGAATACTTTGCTTATTTGTGGTAGTAGCCTAAATTGGAATTGATGGAATTGGAATTGTCCTGGCTTCTTTGTGAGAAAATACATTTGTGGGAAGACACATTTGTGGTTTGGCATTCCTTTGGAATGAAGATTCATGTGTGTGTTATGCACTCACATGGCCTCACACTTAAGCAATTATATTGATTGTTCTGGTCGATTTTATCGACATCTTTGACTGATTGAAGCTTATTTGTGGGAAGGCACAGTTTGTGGTTTGGCATTCCTTTGGAATGAAGACTCATGTGTGTGTTTCACTCACATGGCCTCACACTTAAGTAATTGAAGTGAATGTTCTGGTCGATTTTTATCGACAACTCTGATTGATTGATTCGTGTTACCAACGGGTAACCATCATATATGTTAAGAAGGCTACCCAAATAATGCATATTCCCACTCTGAAATTTGAAAGTAATGATTGATTGAAAGTACTGTTTGAATTGAAAGTTTCGATATTTGAAAGTTTGGTTAAATGAAAGTTTTGTTCAATTGAAAGATTTTTGTTTTTCGAAAGTTTTGACTGAACGTTTTAATAGTTGTATTAAAAGTTTTGCAAGGATATTTGTATTTTGTTTATGATTGTTTTAAAAGAAAATGACCGAATGAATATTTGATTTTTGATTCAACTATTGAAATGATTTGTTAAACTGAATTTCTATATTTTGTTTTGAAGAAAATGAATTTCTGAACTTGATGTTGAAATTGCTTATTGAGTATTTATGTACTCATTTTTGTTTTTCCAAAATGTTTTCAGACGAATGATCAAGTGATAGTCTCGAACGAAGTGAAGTTTAGCACTCTGGCACAAGACTTAGAAAATTGTTGTTATGGATTCAACAGTTTCTTTTAGAAAACCTTTGTAAGAAATTACTTCAGCTGAATTTGTTTAAGTCTATTTTAGTTTTGATTGTTACGCTTCCGCATTATTGTTAGAATGATCGTATTGGAAAATTCGGGCTGTTCCAAAATACCTCTCAACTTTGTACTTTGTTTTGTTAGGGTTCTTATTGTAGTATAATTGTATTTACAGTACTTTGTTTGTTAGGGTTCTTATATTAGTATAATTGTATTTTTGTAAATATATTAATTGGGTTGTCTTTTATTGTCTTTTCACTTTCTCCTACTTAGGTTAATCTTGTACACTTGTATATATACATCTTTAGTGAATGGAATAGAGTATTCCGATTCTCTCAAATCTTTAGCATTAACATGGTATCAGAGACCTAAGGTTTTCTAGGGAAATTTTTTGTGTCCTTAGGGATTTGTGACCATTAGGGTTTGAGGTTTAGAACACCTTATTTGAGGACTTCGTCTTTCTGTGAGCTTTGTGCATCAAATCTTCCATCATCACTGCAGAATCTGTCGCCAGAATCCGTCGTCACCGCCACCAACGAGGTCTGTCAACGCCTTCTTTTTTCATCACTGCCCAGCTCATTAGATAGCCCAGTCACCGATCAGCAGGTTCGAAAAATTTGGTCGAAAAATACTTTGCACGTGGACCACGCGCAGCCAGAAAATCCTACGCCAGTTTCACGCGTTGACATATGGAGGCGCGTGCGTCGCCGATGGTTGCTCGGTCTTGCGTGGGTCAGTTTGCCGTGGTCTCCTCTTTTGTGTTCTGTGTTGGTTTGGGTCATAGGGTGTTCGGTTTATAGTGTTTGGAGCCATATCTTGTTTAGAAACTAAAGGGTTTTGCTATGATTCATATTTCAACTGTTGTTTGTCTGTTTTCTTTTCGAAATTATGGCTAAAAAGAAAGCTATAGTGATGTCGGAGATGATTCCTATGGTGTCAAAGGTTACGGAACATAAGCTTAATGGATCTAACTTTTATGCATGGCGAACAAACATTCATCATTATCTTCGGAGTCTTGATATGGATGATCACGTCACCGCCAAATCACCACCTACTGATGATACTAAGAAGAATTTGTTACGAGATGATTCTAGACTTATTCTACAGATAAAGAACTCCATTGAGAGCGAGATAGTTGGGTTGGTTAATCATTGTGAATCCGTCAAGGAGCTCTTAGAATACTTGGAATTTCTTTACTCTGGGAAAGGGAATATCAGTCGGGTGTTCGATGTGTGTAAGACTCTCTTCCAACCTGATCAAGGTGAGAAATGTCTAACAAATTACTTTATGGAGTGCAAAACAACGTATGCAGAATTTAATGCTTTGTTGCTTGTTAGTATTGATGTGAAAGTTCAGACTGCCCAACGTGAACAATTATTCATTATGAGTTTTTTGGTTGATCTTCCCTCTAAATATGATATGGCCAAAGATCAGGTTCTGTCTAGCTCAGAAATCTCTTCGTTGGAAGATGCTTATACTAGAATCCTTCGTACTGAGAAGTCACAAACGATCTTGCCATCGGAGTCTAATAGTGCCTTGGTTGGGCAGACAGGTGAGTATAAAGGAAATAGAGGGGTCGACTCCAACATGTTTCGAGGAAATTCGAACACTCAGAGAGCAAATTCAGGAGATATTATTTGTCACTATTGTCATAAGCATGGACATATGAAACGTGATTGTAGAAAATTGTTGAATAAGGGCCAGAGGTTTCCATCTGCACATGTTGCCTCCACTCCTGATAACCCTGACAAGTCTATTTCGATTTCAACTGAGGAGTTTGCTAAATTTCGACAGTACCAAAAGTCATTAAAAGCGTCATCTTCTACTCCCATTACTGTCATTGCCAACACAGGTAACACATCTACATGTCTTCTTTCCTCCTCTTCAAAATGGGTCATAGACTCTTGCACTTTTAATCACATGACAGGTAATCCCAGTTTATTCTCTAACATTAGTCCGTCTAAATCTTCAACTAATGTTACTATAGCCGATGGCACCACCTCTCCTATTTTAGGATCAGGCACAGTCAATCTTACCAACTCAATTTCATTGTCTTCTATTTCAAGTTTACCACAGTTCTCCTTTAACTTGATTTCAGTTAGTAAACTCACTCACGATCTTAATTGTTGTGTCTTATTCTTTCCTAGTTATTGTTCATTTCAGGATCTTTTGACGAAGAGGACTATTGGTAAAGGGCGTGAATTTAGAGGTCTCTACATTTTTTAACCACAAGTATCAACAGCCATTACATGCTCTAAAGTGTCCTCTCCCTTTGAAGAACATTATCGTTTGGGTCATCCATCTATTTCCGTCTTGAAGAGTCTTCGTCCTCAATTTAATCATTTGTCTTCTTTAGATTGCGAGTCATGTCAATTTGCTAAATTTCGTCGTCTGAGTCTGTATCCCAGAGTAAATAAACGAGCTAGTGCTCCATTTGAATTAGTTCATTCTGATGTTTGTGGTTCGTGTCCTGATGAGTCCAACAGAGGGTTTCGATATTTTGTTACCTTTGTCGACGATTTTTCTCGTGTAACTTGGTTGTATTTAACAAAAAGTCATTCTGAGTTGCTTTCTCATTTTCGTAACTTTCATTCTGAAATTCGAACTCAATTTAGCGGTTCTCTTAAAGTTCTACATAGTGATAATGCTAAAGAATACTTCTCTCATGCTCTTAGTTCCTATTTAAGTGAACATGGAATTCTCCATCAATCCTCGTATGTTTATACTCCATCTCAAAATGGGGTTGCAGAATGAAAGAAAGCCTTAATGTTTCAGAAAAATGTCCCAAAATATTTTTAGGCTGATACTGTATCAACGGCTTGCTTCTTAATAAATCGCATGCCTCTTCAGTTCTTAAGGGTGAGATACCTTATCGTATTTTGTGCCCCAAACTCCCTTCATTTCCTCTTACACCCAAATCTTTGGTTGTACTTGCTTTGTTCAGGATGTTCGCCCTCAACTCACCAAATTAGATCCAAAGTCCTTAAAATGTATATTCCTTGGTTATTCTCGTGTCCAAAATGGGTATCGGTGTTATTATCCTAGTCTCAATTGTTACTTTGTCTCTCCTGATGTCACATTCTTTGAAGATTCTTCTTTTTTTTCTCCATCTTCGAGTAAGAGTAAGGAGTAGCATAAAGAAGACGAGGATGATTTTCTTGTTTACACAATTCTCTCCTCAGATGAGCCCTCTAGAGATTCATCTCCATCTGTTCCTGTTTCTACTCATCCACCTATCACTCAGGTTTATTCTTGACGGCCACCCTCTTTAGTTTCATGCCCTGTACCAAAGGCTTCCTCGTCATTGGATCCAAGAACAAGCGATAATCTTCCTATTGCTCTTTGTAAAGGTAAGCACCAGTGCACATATCCTATTTTCTCTTTTGTTTCATATAACCATTTGTCATCTCTACCTGTTCTTTCATTGCATCCCTACAGTCTTTATCTGTTCCTAAGACTGTTCATGAAGCTTTGTCTCATCCTAGTTGGCAAGCTGCAATGGTAAAGGAGATGACTGCTTTAGATGATAATTGTACTTGGGATTTAGTTTCTCTTCCTGCAGGAAAGAAGCCTATTGGTTGTAAATTGGTCTTTACGGTTAAAGTCAATCCATATGGGTCTGTAGCTCAGTTGAAAGCTCGCCTTGTTGCTAAAGGCTATGCACAGATTTATGGGTCAACTATTCTGACACTTTTTCTCCTGTTGCTAAAATGGCTTCTGTCAGACTATTCATTTCGTTAGCATCCATTCATCACTAGTCGTTGCATCAACTTGATATTAAAAACGTCTTTCTTCATGGTTATCTTGGGGAAGAGGTGTATATGGAGCAACCTCAAGGTTTTGTTGCTCAGGGGGAGAATGGAAAGGTATATCGCATTTGTAAATCCTTGTATGGATTAAAGCAGAGTCCATGAACATGGTTTGGAAAATTCACTCAGGTGATTGAAAGCTTTGGAATGAGAAAGAGCAAGTCAGATCATTTTGTCTTTTATAAGCGGTCTGAGAGTGGTGTCATCTTGTTAGTTGTGTATGTTGATGATATTGTTATTACAGGCGACGACACATTGGGCATCCAATCACTCAAGACCTTTTCTCCATAGTCAATTCCACACAAAAGATTTGGGAATGTTGAAATACTTTCTAGGAATTGAGGTAATGAAAAGCAAGAAATGAATCATGTTATCACAGAAAAAATATGTAATCGAATTGTTGACTGAAACATGGAAGTTAGGGGCCAAGCCATGTAGTACCCCGATGATGCCTAATTTACAACTCACAAAAGAGGAAAAATTATTGAAAGATCCTAAATGATATAGAAGGTTAGTGGGAAAACTCAATTATCTTACAGTAACTCGACCAGACATAGCTTATTCAATGAGTATTGTCAGCCAGTATATGTCTTCTCCTACCGTTGATCATTAGGTTGCGGTGGAACAGATTTTGTGTTATTTAAAGGCATCTCCTAGGCGTGGTTTATTATATAAGAATTATGAGCATATTAACATTGAATGTTTCTCAGATGCTGATTGGGCAGGGTTTAAGGAAGATAGAAGATCAACTTCTGAATATTGTGTATTCGTGGGTGGTAATTTGATTTCTTGGAAGAGTAAGAAACAAAATGTGGTGTCACGGATCGTTCAAAAAAAAAAATGGTGTCACGGACAAGTGCTGAGTCAGAATATAGAGCAATGGCACAATATGTATGTGAATTAATCTGGATACATCAACTTCTTATTGAATTGGGATTTGATATCACAACACCAACCAAATTATGGTGTGATAATCAAGTAGCTCTGCATATAGCATCTAATCCGGTATTTCATGAGCGAACTAAACACATTGAGGTTAATTGTTATTTTGTACGTGAGAAGATACAACAAGGTTTGGTATCAACAGGATATGTGAAGACTAGAGAGCAATTAGGAGATATCTTCACCAAGGCATTTAATAGAGCATAAATAGATTACCTCTCTAACAAGTTGGGCATGATGAATATATATCTCCAACTTGAGAGGGAGTATTAGAGTTCTTATATTAGTATAATTGTATTTTTGTAAATATATTAATTGGATTGTCCTTTATTGTCTTTTCACTTTCTCCTACTTAGGTTAACCTTGTATACTTGTATATATATCTCTTTAGTGAATGGAATAGAGTATTCTGATTCTCTCAAACCTTTAGCATTAACACCAACAAACTTTTGGATCCTATCTTAATCAACGTCATCTGGAAAGACTATCCAAAAAAGATTAAATTCCTTCTTTGGGAACTAGCCCATAAAGATATTAACACGAAGGACATCCTACAGCGTCGCATGCCTTATATGGCTCTCTCTCCCAATTGGTGCTCCTTATGCAAAAGCAATGTCGAATCTCAAGAGCATTTGTTCATTCATTGCCCTTTTGCTAGAACGTTTTGGTCCAAAATGTGCAACACTTTTGGGTGGAATTTGACCCTTCCTTGGGACAACAAAACACTTCTCTCCGTGGTCTTATTGGGTCACCCCTTCAAGGATGCTAAAGCTTTGCTATGGACATCTTTTATTAGGGCTTTCCATTGGATCCTTTGGAAAGAAAGGAATCAAAGAGTTTTTTTAGACAAGGAGCATCCTTTTGATAAACTCCTAGACTCTGTTATTTATCATGCGATTTCTTGGTGTAAATCTACTGTTTTCTTCCTTTCTTATAGTTACGCTACCCTTCTTACTAATTGGGTGAGCTTTTTGTAATCACTTTGGACTATTCGTCCATTTTGTAAGTTCATTCATCAATGAAATTGTTTCTTATCAAAAAAAAAAAATGTAAAGTGTCTCTTCTCTCTCTCGGTCCATTGTTCATATTTACTGTGATAACAAAACCAAACATTGGAGTCACTCTCATTTTTTCAACATCCGCAAACCATAGAGCTTGAGAAGATTTTCACAGAAACTGAAGTTTACCAGGCCATTAGGGATCTTAGGACAAACAAATTGCATGGGCCTAACAGTTACACTACAAAGTTCTATAAAAAAATATTGGAACATCCTTAAAGGAGACATTATGAGAGTGTTCCAAGATTCTTTTAAGACTGGTATCATAAATGCGAACTTAAATGAAACTTACATTTGTCATATCCCGAAAGCACAAATGGTTGGGGATTTTCATCCCATTAGCCTCATCTCTTGCCTCGTAACCCGAGTGCTATCTGAGAGGCTTAAGAAAGTTCTTCCCACCACTATCACCAAGTACCAATTAGCCTTTGTAGAAGGTTGACAAATTTTGGAGGCATCATTGATTGCGAATGAAGTTGTGGAGGAATGTGCATACATGAAGAAAAAAGGTATTGTGATCAAGTTGCATCGAGAAGGCCTTTGATAAAGTTGATTGGGATTTTCTTGATTTAATTCTTGTGGCAAAGGGCTTTGGTGCAACCCGGAGAAAATGGATAAAAGGGTGCATTTCTTCACCCAATTTCTCGATCCTTATCAATGGTCACACTAGAGGAAAGATTCTTGCCACTCGTGGCCTCCGACAAGGTGAACCTTCTCCCCCTGTTTTAGTAGAATGATGATTGAGGCAAGCGCCAATAGTTGAATTAAAGGTTTAGAGATTGGGAAGGACCCCCTACGAATTCACCATCTCCTCTTTGCTAATGACACATACTTTTTTCTTCAATGGAAGATGAGGATCTTGAAAACCTCTTTGGTCTTGTTGATTCGTTTGAAAAGGCCTCTGGATTGAACATCAACCATCACAAGTTCGAGATTCTGGGGATAAATACCTGTTTTGAGGAAATTGATTTGATTGTTGAAAAGTTTGGTTGTAAACATGGGCAGTGATCGAGCATTTATCTGGGTCTCCCTTTATATGGTAAGCCTGAAATAATGTCTTTCTGGCTCCTACTCTTACCGTTGAGAAAATTGAAAGGCAGCTTCACTCTTGGAGTCATTCCCATATATCCAAAGGGAGCCGCCTCACTTTACTTCAAGTCATGCTTTCTAATCTCCCTGCCTATTATTTATCCCTCTTCAATTTTGAGTATTGAGAGGTTGTTTCGGAATTTTCTTCGGAAAGGGGGATCTAACTAAGCTATTACACACCTTGTTAGATGGGAAAAAGTATTAGACCTATTAAGTCAAGGAGGTTTAGGCTTTCAAGGTGTGCAAGATAAGAATCACGTTCTGGAAAAATGGATTCGGAGATACTACCATGAGGAGGATGCTTTGTGGAGACAAGTGATTGACGCCAAATATGGTAAAGCCTCTCTGAATTCTTAGCCAAATGATCGTTTCCCTAGATATGTTAAAGGGCCCTGGAGATCTATTTTGTTGCATATGAAGCTCATCCGTGATAGAGTTACTCTAAGAGTGGGTGTTAGAATTCTTATATTAGTGTAGTTGTAATTTTGTAAATATATTAGGTGTGTTGTCCTTTATTGTCTTTTTACCTTCTCCTACGTAGGTGAACCTTGCACACTTGTATATATCTCTCAAGTGAATGAAATAGAGTATTCTGATTCTAGAGAATTAGGTCAATTAGGGTTTTGTTTTTTTTTTTAACCTAGGGTTTTGAGAGAACCATTAGGTTTAGAGTTTAGAACTCGTTTGTTTTCTGGGATTTGTGGTTTTGTGAACTAAGTTTTCCGGTCTGCATGTAATTTTGTCCCTGCCGCCAATGTTTGCTGCTACCGCCGCCAATTTGGCCTTTCTTTTCGCCGTTTTGTCTCACCACCCATACCATTAGGAAGCTCATTCGCTGATTAGCATATCCCCAAAATTTGGTTCGGATCGGAGCAGTGCCCAAGCGTGGTGGGTTGCATTGGAACAAATTCTGTGTTATTTGAAGGCAGCTCCCGAGCGTGGTTTATTATATAAGAATTATGGGCATACTAACATTGAATGCTTCTCAGATGCTAATTGGGCAGGATCTAAGGAAGATAGAAGATCAAATTCAGGTTATTGTGTATTTGTGGGTGGTAATTTGGTTTCTTAGGAGAGTAAGAAACAAAATGTGGTGTCATGTTCAAGTGCTGAATCAAAATATAGAGCAATGGCACAGTCTATATGTGAATTAGTCTGGCTTCGTCAACTTCTTATTGAATTGGGATTTGATATCACAACACCGAATAAATTGTAGTGTGATAATCAAGCAGCTCTTCATATCGCATCTATTCCAGTATTTCAGCGTGAATTAAACACATTGAAGTCGATTGTCATTTTGTACGTGAAATGATACAACAAGGTTTGGTATCTACAGAATATGTGAAGACTGGAGAGCAATTAGGAGATATCTTCACCAATGCATTTGATAATTCTCATTTATGAGGATTATTTAGCCTTAAACTAGGTTGTTCTTGTCGTTTTTGTGTGTTTTGTTGTATGACGAGCAAGCTAAAAATAGTGTTTATTAGATAAATTCATAAAAGCTTGTTGGAGTAATGAAAAAGAGGAAAGAAGTTGAAAAGAGATTGGAAATTATACTAGTTTGTTGTTTTTGTGTAGGTTTGGAGCAAGTACAAAAATGCAATTGCATTCCATTTTAGAAATGCAATTGCATTTCTTCGGGAAAACAAGTTTGTGAACAAGCAAAAAATACAATTGCATTCCTTCGGAAAACAAGTCTGGAAAACAAGCAAAAAAATGCAATTGCATTCCAGAATGGTAATGCAATTGCATTTCTGGAAACTTTTGGCAGATCTGAAAATTAATGCAACAGAAATGCAATTGAAATGCAATTGCATTTTCTGAAAAATCTGGAAAACACGATATTGATGGAAATCACTAGATTCATGGAGATTTTTTAGAGATTTGGGAGATTTTTCAGCCCGATTTCATGCCTACACGTTGACCCAAGGTTGTAGAAGAGCAAATATGGAAACCCTAGCCCTCGATGCTTATAAAAACGAGAAGAGCGAAGCAAAACGTGAATGGGTTTTTCTACTCGCCCCAGTCTATTATTCTGCTGTTTTCCTTCTTTTTTCTGCTATTTTTCTTCTTTTTTCCAGCACCTTCGAGCCCCAAAAATTAGTCCAATCTAGATGAAAATCTCATATTGTAAAGACCCAATTCCCTTTGAAAGAAGTGGGATTGAGTTCGATTGATGAAGGGGGGCGAGAACAGTGCTTTATTGCACTGCATTTCAAGCACTTTGTTAGCATCAACTTCAGTTTTTTTCCTCTGTTTTGTTTAGTTTAATGGCTGTAATTTTAGCTTTAAGTTACTATTATATCTTTCTTTTCATTCTAGCTTTTGAACTCAAGTTGTATTGTTTATTCCTTTGGCTAGTTAGGCTTGCAAGTTAAATTCAATAAAATTTATTTTAGTTTTATCACATAATTTAATTGATCTCTCAATTTCTCCTTATCTAAGCTTCTTATGGATCTTCTACACTTTAGTTTACTGTTTTTCATCCCCATCATAATGAGCTAAATTTTCTTTAGGGGTTCAAGTTGGTGAATGCCCTAGAGGAAAAATGTAAAACTTAAAAGTAACAATAATCTAGTTAACACTAGAAACTTTGTTTTTTGTTGAATTAACGTTGGGTAAACCTAGTGGGCCAACTAGTGTTGCTTGTCAAGCTTGAACTTAATACCGAAAGGGTTAAGGGAAAGTGGATATCACAAAAATAATGAAGGAAAATGCTTAGAAATAAGTTCTGAACATCGACCCTAGACATAAGGCGAGACTCCAAAACCACTAGAATTGTGCACAAAATTATCTAAGTTAGATTAGTCATAGAAATATAGGTTTAATCACTTAGCCTCCTAAAGATACTTCATAGAAGGTCGAATAGGAGTTGAATTCGGTTTACTTAGTTTTCCTGTATTAACTACGATTGCAATTGCATTTTAGTAGCACCTCTCCAAAGGGGCATGAACAACATGAATTTTCCTTTTTTATATTTAGTATTTTTTTTTATTTTCTTTTGCCAAAAACACCTCCCAACATTTTTATAACCTTGGTTGCCGACTTGCAATTTGAAAAACATCTTTGCTTATCTTTTGAATTTTGTTGTATCTGTTCCCTGTGAGATCGATACTCTGGAATACTTTCAGTTTTATATTACTTGCATCGACAGTGTACACTTATACTAGACTAGAGCTTGTTTTGAATTAAAAATCTTTTCTTAAAAGCCCCCACGTTTCAGTCTGATCAGCATTAAATGGAATACGAATAAATTATCTCTCTAACAAGTTGGGCATGATGAATATATATGCTCCAACTTGAGGTGTAGGAGTTCTTATATTAGTATAGTTGTAATTTTGTAAATATATTAAGCGTGTTGTCCTTTATTGTCTTTTTACCTTCTCCTACTTAGGTGAACCTTGTACACTAGTATATCTATCTCTTAAGTGAATGGAATAGAGTATTTTGATTCTCTCAAACCTTTAGCATTAACAGTGGGGAATGGGGCTAATACATCCTGGCATGATTGCTGGCTGAGAAAGGAAGCTCTTGCTGAACACTACCCTCACCTTTACTTTCTGTCTCTAAACAAAAATATCTTTGTACAAGCATCTTGGCTAGAACAACACAGCGGTTGGAATCTGAATTTGAGAAGAACCCTTAATGATGATGAAGTCGAGGAATGGATCTGACTCATGGATTGTTTAAATCAGGTTCACCTTACTGCCTCAAAGGATCGATGGGTCTGGGATTTGGGCTCCAAAGGTTTATTCTCCACTAAATCTTTACCGAATGATTTGGACAGAAGCTCAGATGCAACTCTGCACCCCCTTCACGAAGCTATTTGGACAGATTTTTCCCCTAAGAAAATTAAATTCTTCCTCTGGGAGCTTAGTCACAATGCCATCAATACCTTTGATAGATTACAGAGGCGGTCTCCCCATATGTCCCTTTCTCCTCACTGTTGTACTTTGTGGTGAAACACAGAGCCACTTGTTCATCTCTTGCCATTTTGCCACCATGGAAGGAGCTTTTATCCTCCTTCAGTTGGTATACTGCCCTTCCCAATGAGATCAACAGCCTCCTTATTTATGTCCTCATTGGGCATCCTTTTTCCGAAGACAAAAGAGTTATCTGGATGCACATTATTCGGGCTTTCTTATGGATCACTTGGAATGAAAGGAACAGCCGACTATTCAAGGAAAAGGGAAGTTCTTTTGAGAGTTACTTTGAACAAATCATTTTTCTTACTATGCCTGGGTGTAAATGCTCCTTTTTATAGTTCTTATACTCTCTCCACACTTTTGACCAATTGGAGATCCTTTTTGTAACCCCTTTGGTTTGGATTATGCCCTTCTTTTGTAATTTCATACATCAATGAAATTCGTTTCATCCAAAAAAAAAAAAAAACAAACAAACAAACAAAACCAAACATGGGAGGAAAAATGAGAAAATGAGAAGGAAAGCTTCATCTTTATCATTTGATGAAATCTATTGTTGATCATCTAGTGAGCAGCAAAACAGGAAAGACCACTGCCTAAAACGTTGAATGAACCTCAATTAGGAGTTCTCAACGTCAACCTTGCCCCCCAACTTTTGCTATTAGATTAGCTGTCGACATGGAGTCTAGAAGTCTAAGACTTTATTGTCTGGCTCAAATTCTTCAATTACATGCTCGGCTTGCATGTCATTCATCTGGGCCACAAAGCCTACATGAGTGTCATCCTCAACTTGAATGTTATATTGAACTCACTGAGCTCAACCGCTCAACCTCCACTTTATCCCTCTGTCAAACATATCAAGCTTGTAAAGAATATAATACAAAGGAAAGGTGGTGTATATGGTGATTCGATGAGCCTCAAAGTATGACTTGAGTTTTGAGTTGTGACAACCAGAGCAAGAACCAGCTTTTTCAATTATTAATATTTGGTCTCAACATCAAGGAGGCTCACTAGGTACTGCTCCTTAGTTTCTTCTCGAATTAAGATTGACCACATAGATCTACCAAGTAGACAAAGAGGATTTCAACGTCCTTTAGGGGCCGTTTGTTCCGTGGTAATCCAAGATTCTCATGGAATGGGCATCTAGATTACTTCGTTTGTTTTGTAGGAATGTAAGATACCTTGGCATATCAAGATGTCTAGGTATCCTAGGATGCCCATTCGGGGGGCATCTGATTAAATTTGGATGCCCTTTTGAAACATGGGTTTTAAAGATTTCCATGTTGAAGGCATCTGCTAATGACATATTTGCCCCTTATCAATTTTCTTTATTTTTTATTTTTATTTAAAAATAAATTAATGAATTTATGCACTAATAAACAATCATATGTAGTTAGCTATATTTATATTTTACATTTAGATATAAAATAAAGCTGATTTAAAATTGAATTAATATTAAATATTAAATATTTTATAAAAATATCAAACTAATATAAATTAATTTGTTCTAAAAAATAACACATAAATATTAGTATAAAATAAATTGATATACAAATATAATATTAAATTAACAAACACCAAAATGCACGTGATATCAATTTAATTATATTAAACTAATAATTAAATTATGTAAAGGTTAGCAAGGGCATTATTGGTATAACACATAATCTTAATACATTTCTATACATAAATCCTGCAAAACAAACATGGCTATCTAAATATTCTCAGACATTCTTATAAATTTTCTTGCAAAACAAACATGGTAATCTAAAGATGTCGGACATCTAAAATTTCGGACATCTAAGATTCTGGGCATCTGAAGATGCCAGACATCTTGATTCCCTAAAAACAAACGGTCTCTTAAAGGTTTGTTTCTACAATATGACTTGTATCTAACAAAGTGTAGCTTTGATCCCTCTCTCCGTTACTATGTGTCCATGGAACTTTTACTTGATGATACCTTGAACATATACTTCCACAGGCCAAAAGAAAATTTCACTCAGGATCATCATGGATGGAGGGACATAAAAGTGTTTACGAAAAAAGTCAAAAGCATCTTAAAGTACATTTTGTAAAGGCACTTGTAGACCGCTTTTAGTCCAAGTTTACATGTACTTTAACTGAAAAACACTTAAAAGTACATTTAAGAGTGTAGAAGTGATTAATTACTAAACACTTTTTACTGAAGTTCCTATAATGAAAGAACTTTTGCTAAAAGCGCTTCCGACACACCTTTTAGCTGGATAGATTGAGCTTTATGACATGTGCTTGAGGATGTCAAAGGCTTATTTTCGGTTGCATGTAGTCCTCTGCTCAAATGGACTTGACAAGCAAGTCAACAACATAAACCTCTGTCATCTTGTCAAAAGCTTATCTTTTAATATTTTTTTGGTGAGCCCCAATAGGTGACGTTTGCTTTTGCACACCAAAGGACGTGACTTTATAGCAGTAACTACAGCCAATTCGCTTGGCCAAACCCAAGATCCCATCTTTCACAGCATAGCATTTTTGCTTGCATGATCTAGGATATCATCCTTGATCCTTTCAATTAGGTTCCTATATATGTAACTCAAACGCTGAATTCATCTCTTGTTTCCCATCATTGCACCCCAACTTGATCATCGTAGTCACTTTGGCAAACACTAAAATGGTGTTCATTGAACACTCTGTACCTTCTATTTTTGCAGGTCACCAAACATTGCAGTAGATTTTTCACCACCCACAAGAATTATGATGGAGATTAAACTCTATGGAAGTGTATGAGTGAAACAGGACTCCTAAAGATAGTCATGTGGTCAGAGGAATCTACTCGGTGGCAATAAAGGCTGAGTAGAGCAACTAACCCATGTAGTAGAGGTTGTTTTCTAATGAGCGAGTGATGGTGTATTAAAGATACTCTAAGCCAGACATGGTTGAACAATAGCATGCTTTGATGGACGTATGATTTGAGCCATGTCGAGCTAGCACAAGGCATGTGACATCATCTGGGGAGACGACTCAACTATGAGCTGTCATACCAAAGAGGCGTATAAAATCTGTCCATACAACTATCCTACCCTCTCTTCTAGTCTATTTCTTGATGCTTCAACATCGTGTAGATTCTTTCCCATGTTCATCATTATCATTAGATTCTCCACCCATAAGCCATACAGATTATGTCCTTCGGACATTCTAGCCAAGGATTACAATGTTTCTCTTAGCATGCGGGTGCAACTTGAAACCAAACAATTGAAAAACCAACAGAATTTCTAGTCAGTTTGAAACATTGCTGGTTTAGTTCATTTTTGTTAAGCGGCTGGTATTGAAACCAAAAAATCAGTTTCAACATTATTTTTAATTTTTCTTAAACCGACATGCTGGTTCAATGTCATTTTGGCCAAAAGTTGATCCAAACTGATCCACTTACACCCCAATTAGTACCAATTCTTTTTTCCAACATCATGCACACTCTCTCAACCTCCCTCCTCCTCCCCACAACTTTTCAGCAAACAAACAAACACCATGCTCCCCTAAAAAAGTAGGAAGAAGAAGAAAAACTTGTCACTCTTTACCAATGAATTCTTCACCCACAAGCCTTCTAATCATTGTATCCTTCCATCCTTTTGGTTGAGGACAACCAATTTTCAACCGCAGACTCACACACATTTTTCACCATAACTATAATCAACCTATTCTATAGATTTTGTTGGTATATAAAACAAAACTTTCATAAGAAAATGGTTTTATGAAAACCTAGAGAAAGTCCGCAAAATCTGCCAAATAGAGTGAAGTACACTTTAACAGCATAACTTCGAAAAAAAAGAACAAAAAGAAAAACAACCATATAAAAAAACAGAGACATCCCTTTGCCCTTACTAATAATCCCACTCAATCATAAAGAAACCAAAAAAAAGGGATAATTCCTAAATCCAGGTATGATTAAGCCAAACGAAGCAATAAAATAAATTGAGGTCTAAAGCTGTCACCCTCCAATTATTGAACGATACCAGACTTCGGTTTTGCACTAGATGTAGGAGCATTTTATTAATGATTCACCAATATCAAGCAGACTTTATGACAACCAAACATTTTCAAATTCCAATTAAAAACAAAAAATACTTTTCATTTATTCACAAACCAAAATAGTATAATTCCATCACTAACTGAAATTAAGTAATTTTTAAGGGGACAATGAATAAATAAATACTGTCTACCCTCAAACTTACATGTCCCCAGTTATCGATGCCTCTAGACATTATCCCGATAGCCTGCATGGCAAATGATCATGGATATTATTCTCACACAAAAAGTTAAATGCCAATTAACCGATTAAACTTTACAGAATAGTAACGTAAGAGGTTTCCAACCAATATCCCTGGTTGAAGTCAACTACTAAATCAGGCACACTCGTGTGATAATTTATTTCCACTTTTCTTACCATAATATGTGAAAACCATAAAAAATTCTGATAAATTAAAGGAAATTGGAAAATATACCATATTTAAGATTATTATGTGAGCAATGTGCTGCAGATCTTCTTTGCCCCTACCGACCAGTTTTCTATGTCGTGCAACAAACACAGCAAAGGACCCAACCTGAATCAGAAGACTAAAAATTAAAATACTAGGGAACAAAGAAAGCCAACCATTCATCAAAATAGCTTAAACATAACAACAATAACTTTTTTTGTCCCATGTCAGCAATATTTTTTTAGATAAGAAACTTGAATAAATTAACATCAGAAAAAGAATAAACAGCCCAAGGACTAGAGGAAGAGGGGCTCTACCCACAAAAAAAAAACAAAAGAAGAGCTTTCCAATTGTTCATAATCATGGAAAGTGTTGGTTATTTTTGGTTATTTTTCCTTTTATGGTTAATCAGTATATTTGTATTTACTGTATTATATTGCTGGAAAATTATTTCCTTACTTGTAAGGGGGTGTTTCTCTTATTTAAGAAACCCTTTCTTCTCATAATTGAATATAACATAGAATTATTATTATTTTCATGGTATCAGAGAAACCCTAAAAAATTCAGAAACCCTAATATCCTAACCTAGCAGGCGCCGCCGCCTACTACCGCCGCCGCTGCTGCCGTTGACGGACCTTCCTCATCTAGCGCCAACTACAGACAACGTCGTTCGTAATACCCATCACGATTTCGGCCCGATTTCACATCAGACAGCCCTCGAGTTCGCCGCTGCGGCTTTTGCGCTGAGTTCGTACTGCCGCTGCTGTCGTAGACACTGACCGTCGCTTCTGTCTGCTCCGCTACCCTCCACGCCGACAGCCGTTACCATCGACGCTGACAACTGCACCTCCAACTACCGTGCCTTCTTGTTGCCTTCAAATTTTTTGCTCTGTTTTTTGGCTATCTGTCATTGTTTTTTAGGTTACTGGTTGTGTTCTGTTTTTGTGTGGGTTTGACTTCTCTCTGTTTTCAAAATAATGGCAGAAAATAAGTCTTCGATTACCAAAGTCTCAGATAACCATATTCATCCCAACAGTCCTACTGTCCAAATTACAACCATTCGACTTAATGGAGACAACTTTCTTCGTTGGTCCCAAAGTGTTCGAATGTATATCCGTGGACAAGGAAAGATTGGGTATCTTTACCACCCGCCAAAGATGATCCTTCATTTGCTGTGTGGGATGCTGAAAACTCCATGGTTATGACTTGGCTAGTTAATTCCATGATAGAAGACATCAGTTGTAACTATATGTGTTACTCGACTGCAAAAGAACTATGAGAGAGCGTAACTCAGATGTACTCAGATTTGGGAAATCAGTCACAAATATTTGAGCTGAATCTCAAACTAGGTGATATACGACAAGGAGGTAACTCAATTACACAATATTTTCACTCCCTAAAAAGGATTTGGCAAGACCTTGATCTCTTTGATACATATGAATGGAAGTCTATAGAGGATCAAACACACTACAGGAAAATAGTTGAGGATGGTCGTATCTACAAATTCTTGGCTGGCCTCAATGTTGAATTTGATGAGATTAGAGGCAGAATACTTGGTAAAACTAACCTCCCAATTATTAATGAAGTTTTCTCTTAAGTGCGCAGGGAAGAGAGCCGACGGAATGTTATGATTGGGAAGAAGCCCAATGATTCAGTTGAAAGTTCTACTTTGGTGGTTGAAGCTACTGCACACAAGGCTTCTGATCAATCGAACAGGACCCATGAAAAGCCTCGTGTCTGGTGTGATTACTGTAACAAACCTCGGCAAACTCGTGATACGTGTTGGAAAATCCATGGAAAACCTGCAAATTGGAAGAGTAAGCAAGGTGAGAAAAGCACCACCCAACATCTATCCAGTGCTAATGTTGCTGATTCCAATCCATTCAACAAAGAGCAAGTTGATCAAATCCTGAAACTGCTAAAGGCCACTTCATCATCTGGTAATCCTAGTATTTCCTTGGCACAAACAGGTAATTATCCTCAAGCCTTCTCTTGTCTCAATTCATCTCCGTGGATTATCAATTCCAGAGCCTCTGACCATATGACTAGTTCCTCAAAACTATTTTGCATCATACTCTCCTGTGTACGATCATGAGAAAATTCGAATTGTCGATGGTAGTTTCTCTTCTATTGCAGGAAAAGGAACTATTAAATTGACCTCACTCATCCATTTAAAATTTGTCCTTCATGTTCCTAAATTAACATGTAATTTGTTATCTGTTAGTAAAATCTCTAAGGATGCTAATTGTCGTGTTCTCTTCTATTGCAGGACTCGGGGGAGATGATTGGACGTGCTAGGATGCTCGATGGTCTCTACTACTTTGATGAATCTTTCATCTAGTCATAAAAAAGTTCAAGCTTGAGTAGTGTTAGTTCTTCCTCTGTTAAAGAAAATATAATGTTTTGGCATCGTAGACTAGGACATCCCAGCTTTCTCTACTTAAAAGTATTTGTTCCCTAATTTATTTAAAGGAATTGTTTGTTCCATTTTTCATTGCGAAAGTTGTATCTTTGCAAAAAATAATCGATCCACTTATTTACCCAAATCTTATAAGTCTTCCACACCTTTTTACTTAATTCATAGTGATGTTTGGGGTCCAACTAAAGTTTTGACACATACTGGAAAACGGTGGTTTGTCACATTCATTCATATCACACCCGTTTAACTTGGATCTATCTGTTAACAAAAAAGTCAGAGGTGAAAGATGTTTTTATTCGGTTTTATAACATGATTAAAACTCAGTTTCAAACTAAAATTAACATTCTGCACTCTGACAATGACACTGAATATTTAATGAATATTTAACTGATTCCTTACAAGTGAAAGGCATTGTCCACCAATCTACGTGTCGGGACACTTCCCAGCAAAATGGTATTGCTGAAAGAAAGAATCGACATTTACTCAATGTTGCTCGTGCCCTTATGTTTTCTATGCATGTCCCATCTTATTTGTGGGGTGAAGTGGTTCTCACAGCTGCATACCTTATTAATCGAATGCCTACAAAAATTTTGGATTTCAAAACCCCTTTGGATCATCTTAAAGGTTTTTTTCCCATTGTCCGCCTCTTTTCTGATTTACCGATCAAAGTTTTTGGGTGTATAGCTTATGTTCACATTCCTAGCTTTTCTTGGTCTAAATTCGATCCTCGGGCTATTGAATGCATTTTTTTGGGTTATGTACCCCATAAGAAAGCTTATAAATGTTTTGATCCTGTGAACAAAAAATATTTTGAAAGTATGGAAGTCACCTTTTTCGAAAATCACTCTTTTTTTCACCAAAACTCTCTTCAGGGGGAGATAATACCAAACTTAGAAGATAATTTCTAGGAAATTTCTCCCCTTCCTACCATCATTAGTCCTGAGATTACTAGTTCTAGTTCTTCAATGCCAAGTATGGAAAATTCTTCATCAGGGGGAGAAACACTACAAAGAGATCTAACTGATCAAAATCCTGAACTTCAGGTTTATACTAGAAGGGCAGTGAATCAAAAGAATCATGACCAGACAGTAGACTTATCACAAAACCAATCTAATACTCCAATGAATGATCCTGAAGATCCAGGTAACAGATCCTCTATACCTATTTCTTCATCTATTTCATCTGACATACTTGATCTTGATATTCCAATAGCCCATAGGAAAGGTATCTGAAATTGCACCAAATATCCTATTGCGAATTATCTGTCTTACCATAAATTGTCCGATAGTCATAGAGTGTTTACCTCCAGGATAACTAATTTGTTTGCTCCAAGGAATATATAGGAAGCTCTAAATGATTCGAATTGGAAGTTAGCAGTTATGGAAGAGATGAATGCTCTTAAACAAAATCACACATGGGACATAGTAGAATTACCAAATGATAAGAAGACAGTAGGTTGCAAGTGGGTGTTTACTATAAAGTGCAAAGTTGATGGTAGCGTTGAAAGATACAAAGCCAAACTTGTGGCTAAAGGCTTCACTCAGACCTATGGAATTGATTATCAAGAAACGTTTGCCCTTGTTGCTAAAATTAACTCCATTAGAGTTTTATTATCTATTGTTGTTAATGCAGATTGACCCCTTTATCAACTTGATGTCAAGAATGCCTTTTTCAATGGGGAACTTGAAGAAGAGGTATTTATGGACTTACCACCTAGCTTCGAGGAAAATCTTGGGATTAACAGAGTTTGCAGGTTAAAGAAATCATTATATGGCATTAAACAGTCTCCTAGAGCGTGATTTGAACGTTTTGGAAAAGCAGTCGCAAACTATGGATTTATCCAAAGTCAAGCAGATCATACTCTGTTTTATAAACATACTGGAAATGACAAAATTGTTATCTTAATAGTGTATGTTGATGACATTATTCTTACAGGAAATGACGAAGCAGGCTTGACTATCTTGAAAGAAAGGTTAGCAAATGAATTCCAAATTAAAGACCTAGGTATCTTGAAGTATTTTCTTGGAATGGAATTTGCTAGGTCAAAAGGTGGTATCATTGTTAATCAAAGAAAATATGTCATTGACTTACTTGAAAAAACAGGATTACTTGGTTGCAGACGAGCAGAAACTCCCGTTGAACCCAATTTAAAATTACAAGCTGTAACAGAAAGTGAGGTAAAAAACAAAGAAAAATATCAGAGACTTGTGGGAAGACTCATTTATTTGTCTCACACACGTCCTAACATTGGCTTTGCAGTTAGTATGGTAAGTCAGTTTATGCATGCACTAGGATCAACTCACTTTGAATCTGTTTATAGAATTCTAAGATACTTGAAAGGTACCCCCTAGAAAAGGTATATTGTTTAAGAAGCATGGTCGTCTGAATGTTGAAGTTTATACTGACGCTGATTGGGCAGGTAGCACCACAGATAGGAGATCTACTTCTGGCTACTGTTCCTTTGTTGGAGGAAATCTAGTTACCTGGTGGAGCAAAAAACAAAGTGTAGTGGCTAGAAGTAGTGCTGAAGCTGAGTTTAGGGCCTTAGCCCATGGTATTTGTGAGGGTATATGGATAAATAGACTATTAGAAGAATTGAAATTTTCTCAGAAGATACCTATGCGAATTTATTGTGACAATAAAGAAGCAATTTTCATTGCCCATAATCTAGTCCTTCATGATAGGACAAAACATATCGAAGTGGATAAACATTTCATAAAAGAGAAGATTGATACAGGAGTAATATACATTCCCTATCTTCCTACGACAGAGCAAATTGCTGATGGATTAACTAAAGGGCTCCCAAAGTTAAAATTTGACAAGATGACTAACAAGCTGGCGATGGAAGACATCTTCAAACCAGCTTGAGGGGGAGTGTTGGTTATTTTTGGTTATTTTTCCTTTTATGGTTAATCAGTATATTTGTATTTACTGTATTATATTGCTGGAAAATTATTTCCTTACTTGTAAATGGGTGTTTCTCTTATTTAAGAAACCTTCTCATAATTGAATATAACAGAGAATTATTATTATTTTCATAAAGGCTTTAGTTACAAAAGAATTTCCTGTGAAAATAACACCACCAAGAAGAAGTGAGCTATACACTCCTACAAAAAGACTCAAAAGAAGAAGACTAATCTTCAAACATACAACGATTTCTTTCCAACCAAAGATGCCAAAGGAGTGCTTTAGCGCACAATTCCAAAGAACTTTACCTCGTTTAGATAAGCTCCAACCCCAAGGACTTCCACCAACCAAATGTCAACGTGCTTGGGCATACAAATCGAAAAGCCAAAGATGTCGAGAAGGAAATACCACCCTTTGGCAGCAAAAGAACAATGTAGAAAAATGTGGTCAATGGACTCATCACTATTTAGACAGACTACACACCGAGAGGGATAGAATCCACTGTTTACATTTCCTTTGGAGGAGATCTTGAGTGTTTAAACTCCTATAAGCTAAAGACCATAAGAACACCTTGACTTTCTTTGGAATTCTAAACTTCCAAATGGAAGACCCATGTCAGTAATATGTAGCCTTCTTATGACAAAACCTATCGCTTGATCCATTAATGATGATGTTCGGTATTGTTAACCAATAACCTGCTCAAAAACAGTAAAAAGCACACAACACAGCCAAATAAAAGAAATCAACATTGTTCTATCTATAGTTCTTCGATAAACAGTGAGTTATGAGCCGATAATATTGTGTTCAAAAGCGATCTACAAGAAAACAACCAAACACTCAACTATTTCGAGAGAGCTGAGAATCTCTCCTTAGGCCTCAACCTTCACCAAATTCTGCCTACCAAAAACAGACTCCCCAAAGCCCTACATAAACCTCTCCCCAAAGGAATCGTACAGAACCCACGATCCCTTCCCTGGTCCCCACAATCGTTACTCCTTTCCCATACTACCCCTTCTCTTGTAAGTTTTAGTAATTGGAGGCCTAACAATACCCCCGAGTTCACATGCACCTTGTCCTCAAGGTGGAAGTTAAGGAATAATTAACGGATGTAGTGGACGGATTCGCAGGTAGCTTCACAGTCTTGCTCCCCTTGCCATTTCACTAACCATTCTTCTTCATTTGAATCAGTATTCCAATGCAATCCTAGAACTTCCTGCGGTACAGCTTGCCATTCGTAACAATCAGATAAATCTGGTAGTTGGGTCTGCACTATTGTGTCTTGTCCTATCACCTTTTTAAGTAAAAGAAATGTGGAAGACATCATGCACCGAGGCGTCTATTGGTAGTTCCAGCCGATAGGCCACGAGGCCAATTCTTTCCAATATCTTGAAAGGTCCAAAATACTTAGGGAATAGCTTCTCACAACGCCTCTTAGCTAGGGATTTCAAACGGTAAGGTCTGATTTTTACGTACACAAAATCCCCTACTTGAAACTCCATATCTCTTTGCTTACGATCGGCATACTTTTTCATTCGTTCCTGAGCAATGCGTAAGTGTTCTTTCAAGGCAACCAAGGCCACATCCCTCTCTTTCAACTGCTGCCCCAACGAGTTATTGGTCATCTTTTGATCTCCGTAAGACACAATGGGTGGGGGTGGTCTTCCATACACAATATGAAACGAAGTGGTATTGATCGACACATGATAAGTTGTGTTGTACCAATACTCGGCCCACGGAATCCATTGTTCCCACTTCTTTGGACGTTCACCACAAAAACAGCATAAATATGTTTCAAGGCACCAATTGAGTTCTAATTGGCCGTCCGTTTGTGGATGGAATGTTGTACTTTTCTTCAACTGAGTTCCTTGCAACTTGAATAACTCATTCCAGAAATGCTAATGAAAATCTTGTCTCAATCTGAGACAATAGACCTCGGAAACCCATGTAACCACACAATTTCCTTGATAAACAGCGTTGCTACTTCCTTTGCTGAAAAGGGGTGTTTTAGCTTCAAAAAATGACTATACTTGCTCAATCGGTCAACCACCATTACATAGTATCGAAACCTGCGGATTTGGGTAATCCTTCAACAAAATCCATAGTGATATCTTCCCATACGAGGTTAGGGATGGGCTGAGGCTGTAACAACCCAGTTGGAGAAATTGATTTGGCTTTGTTACGCTGACAGATGGGGCATTTTTCCACGTAATTCTTCACATCAATCTTCATATTTTTCCAAAAAAGTACTCCAGTCAGTCTTTTATAAGTACGCAAGAATCCAGAGTGCCCGCCTAGCACAAAATCATGGTACGTATGGAGCACAGTGGGTATCAGTATGGACTTGCAGGTTAGAACCAATCGACCCTTATATAGGAGCTTTCCTTGTTGCACAGAATACTTAGGATGCTTTAAAGGGTCAGTGGCTATCTCATCACGAATTTTCTTCAAGTCCGGGTCACTGTCCACCTCTCTTTGTACAGTATCCACATCCAGAATATTGGGAATCGAAATGATTCTTAATTCCCCTTTGTGAGGAACTCGTGACAGGGCATCGGCTGCCTTGTTCAACTACCCTAGGTTATACTTAATCTCAAAATTGTACCCCAAGAGTTTCGTGAGCCACTTTTGGTATTCGAGTTGAACCTCTCTTTGTTCCAAAAAACTTCCCAACGCTCGTTGATCCGTTAGGACGGTAAATTTCTGCCCCAATAAGTAATGTCTCCACTTTTGCACAACTAAGACGATCGCCATTAATTCCTTTCGTAAATTGGCTTGACTCGGGACCTTGGAGATAGGGATTGACTAAAAACGCTATCGGTCGTTGTTTCTGTGAAAGCACTGCCCCCACTCTGATACATGATGCATCTGTTTCAATAATAAAGGGTATGGCAAAGTCGGGCAAGGCCAACACAAGCAAAGTCACCATCGTGTGTTTCAATAATTCAAATGTTGTGGTGGCTTCACCGGACCATTAGAAGGCATCCTTCCACAACAAGTGATTAAGGGGTTCAGCTATGCTCCCATATCCTCGGACGAAGCGACGGTAATATCCCGTAAGTCCCAAAAATCCGCGGAGTTCTTTTATATTTTTTGGAATTGGCCACCTGAGCATGGCTTGGACCTTCTCCCCATCGGCCTCCACCCCCTAGCAGAAATCCAATGCCCCAAATAAGCCACCCTTTCTTGCACAAAAACACATTTCTTTTTGTTTGCAAAAGTGCGTTATTCTTCAAGGTTTCCAACACAATTTCCAAATGCATGAGATGAGTGGAAAAATCTGGGCGGTAGATCAAAATGTCATCAAAGAATACTAATATAAATCGGCGAAGGAAGGGACGACAAAACCTGGTTCATTAATGATTGGAAGGTTGCAGGCGCATTTGTAAAGTAGAATGGCATTACCATGAATTCATAGTGGCCATTGTGAGTCCGGAAAGCCATTTTTGGCACATCCTCTTCCTTCATTCTAATTTGGTGATAGCCTGATTTCAAATCCAATTTGGAGAACACAGTCGATCCATGTAGTTCATCCAGCAGCTCTTCTATCATTGGTATAGGGAACTTGTCCGGAATTGTAGCACGATTTAAAGCACAATGGTCAACGCAGAACCTCCATCCCCCATCCTTTTTTTTAACTAACAGAATTGGGCTGGAGAACGGGCTAGTGCTTGGTTTGATTATCCCCGAGGCTAACATCTCACTGATCAAGCGCTCAATTTCAGATTTTTGAACGTGCGCATATTTATACAGCCTTACATTCACGGGTAATTGGCCTTCTTGAAGCACTATTTTGTGATCCACTGCTCTCTTTGGCGGTAGGCCATCTAGTAGTTCAAAAACATGAGCAAATTGGGATAATAGTTGGCGAACCTCAGGGCCGACTCACTGTTGCTCCTCATCAATGTTCTCGGAATCTGATTCTTGTTGATCCCCGATGTTCAAGCCTCTCGGTTCTACCAAGTAGCCTTGGTTATCTTTTGTCCATGATTTTGCAAGCATCTTCAGAGAAATTTCAGCCCTCGTTAAGGATGGATCTCCCTGATTGTTACTAGGATGCCGTCGGAATTGAAGGACATTGTTAGTGTGGACCAATCAACACTCATAGCCCCCATCGTTCGAAGCATTGCATACCTAATATCACCTCGACATTTCCCAATTCCAATGGTAAAAAATCCTCGCAAATCGACAGCTCCGAAAGAGTTACCACCAAGGATTTGCAAACCCCCTTCCCCTTCATGGCTAGCCCGTTTCCCATCACAATGCCATAATTCGATGTCTCAACCAAGGGTAGCTTCAAATCATCCACAACTTTCTGTGACACGAAATTGTGGGTAGCACCACAATCAATGAGCACGACCACCTCTCGATCGCCTATCAACCCTTTTACCTTCATTGTTCCTGGCGTCGAAAACCTGATTTCATATCGAGTTCAACAAGATCCCCTACTTCGTTGATTTGCCGCTCCGTTAACTCTTGCTGACAATCCTTCTAAAGAAGCTCGATTTCTTCGATCCCATTAACTAGCAACACTCCCAACTCTCTTAATTCTCAATTCTTGCACACATGATCCTTTGAGTATTTTTCATCGCAGCGAAAACAGAGCCCTTTTGCTCTCTTAGCCTGGAAATCGGCTTCTGACGGTGGCTCTCTTTTTCCCAAGACCACTTTCTCGGGTAGGGTTACTAAGCGTGTGGGAGCAGGGTCAAAGGACTTTGGGCCAACCTTAATCGTAGCACTTGGGCTAGCCTTGTTCCCACTAACCGCGAGATTTTTTCTTTGGTTTGGGTCAGCTCCACCATTTAATTCTTCTAGGGCTAACTTGATTGCCTCCTCTCTATCTTCAATTAATTGGGCTTGCTTCATGATTTCTTCAAGCCCAACCGGTTGTCTGCTGATTACTGAAGCCCTAATTGCTGGTTTCAACCCGTTCAAAAACGTGTTCTCTAATACATCCTGCAGGAGCCCTGGCAACGGCGAAAAGTATATCTCAAACTTCTTTCGAAACTCTGCCACCGTTCCCTCCTGTTTCACACCCAAAAAATGAGCACACAAGCTACCCTCCTGTGATGGTCGTAACCTCTCAAACAATCACGCTTTCAATTCCTCCCACGTCTTGATCTTCTTTCGGTTATCAACCCACCAGTACCATTCAACTACCTCTGGGTCAAAACTGATGATGGCTACTGTTATCTTTTCCTTATCAGTCAACTGGTAGATATCAAAGTAATTTTTCGCACGGAACAGCCACGCATCCGATTTTTCTCCAGTGAACACGGGCATCTCTAATCGCTTTAACTTGCTTCGATCTCCTCCTCCCATTTCCCTCTTCCCAAAGGATGACTCACTCTCTTCCACCTCCTTCTTCTCCATAATTTCATCTGAGTTCTCCCCTTCTTTCAGTTTCTAGCTGGATGCTTCAATAATTGCAGATTTTTTCCTTTGGAAACCTCCAGGTCAATTACCAAATACGTTAGCTTCTCTGAGGTTTTCTCGATTCCCTGGATGGACATCTTCATCTCACCGATGTCCTTTTCTGCTACTGTCATTCTCTCCTCTACCTCTTTTTGTGCCATATTTCGTGTTCTCCCCAGGATGACGTGCTCTGATACCAATTTGTTAGGTATTGTTAACCAAGAACCTGCTCAACAACAGTAAAAAGCACACAACACAGCCAAATAAAGGAAATCAACATTGTTCTATCGATAGTTCTTCGATAAATAATGAGTTATGAGTCGATAATATTGCGTTCAAAAGCGATACACAAGATAAAACAGCCAAACACTCAACTATTTCGAGAGAGTTGAGAATCTCTCCTTAGGCCTCAACCTTCACCAAATTCTGCCTACCAAAAACAGACTCCCCAAAGCCCTACATAAACCTCTCCCCAAAGGAATCGTATGGCAACCCACGATCCCTTCCCTGGTCCCCACAACTGTTACTCCTCTTTTCCCATCTACCCCTTCTCTTGTAAGTTTTAGTAATTGGAGGCCTAACAGATACTACTATTTGATATACCCCTAATATGAAAATTTACACAAGGAAGAAAAAGGGAGGAAATCGAGAGCCAAGTAATGAGAGTGGGAATCGAGAGATGGGGAATTGTTTATTAATGAATAGAGAATGGGGAATTGTGGAAAGATAGTCCTTAGTCATTAAGTAAGATATGAAGGAGAGATAATGGATTCTCCAATTTCCCTAAAGCTATCACAGTACTTACCAACTTCTATCACGATTCACTATTCTCAGGTAAGTCACACTAGATTCTTGCCTCAGGTTTAAAATTCTATATGCAGGAAGGTTCAAGACCACAACTCAGAGTTAGTTCTGGATCTAAAACATGCAATTGACTAAGATGAAATCTTCCAAGCAGAAGCTAACATTTGCAGTTTCTCAAGTTCAAATAAATCTTTAGAGAAGTAGCGGATGTGAAATCTACAGAAGCGTTAAATGAAGAACTGGATTCATCAAAAACAGAAACAACCCGACATCCTGATACCTACTCTATGGCTAAGGTTTTTGTCCCAATATAAGGTAAAAATCCATAGCTGCTTTCCTTTTCTCCTCTTTTTTTATTTTTCTCTTTGTCATGCATAAATAGAGTTGGCACAAATCAAGTGTGCAAATGCAAACGAAGAGTCATACCAATCCAAAGATTGCTCCTGATGCTCCAACCGAAGGTGCCTTGCAGAACCAATAACTCACGGATGAACCTGTTTTTCTTGAAATGATTGAGTCAAAAAGGCATTTAATAATATCATGGCTATTTTATTGAGATTATGAGTTGTACTTGCAATTGCCGAGGCAAAGTACACTGCAATAAATCTCCAAGTACCAGAGATTTTCTCCACTGCTGGACCAATAGAATTTAAAGAGTAACAATTAACCTGCAATCAAAACATTCAACTGTTGATTTCCCGTCATTAAAGAACACGAAAATAATGCAACCTGTGGCACAAAATATTAAAACCATATACCATCAAGTGCCCAACATTTGCATGCAAAAAAGAAGATGTGACCAGCCTCCATAATTGTCCTTGATCAATTAAACCATTTATCTGCAAATTATAAGTCAATCATGCAGTAAACATCCCACAGACATAATTAAATATATATATATATATACCAAACATAATATCTATAGTAACTGAGTATCACCTTAGCTCCCCATAGGAGTAACTTTCCTTCTGATGCAACTTGCGTCAGATAAGCTCTGTGGAAAATACACACCACACATTTAACAGATAAGATGAGAAGAAACTAAAAGAAGAAAAGAAAAGATATACATCTAATAACATAATCGTAGGAACTATATCAAAGAGAAAATGGCTAACAGTAAAACTCACAAAATATTAACAGCAAGAAGAATATTGGTCCATCTTCGACCGTTTTGTGGATCTCTATTTGATGTCTTCCAGTGAGACATCCGCTCATTTTTTAAGCTATTCCCAGTTTCCTCACCACCAAAGAAATATGAACAAGCAACATATGTGGATGATAAAATATCCTTAGATACTTCCAGAAAATTTAATCCAGGAAGATGGAGAGCTCTTGGACACCATGCATCCTTCACTTTAGAAGAGACGTCAATAAGAGGAGCAAGTTTCTGCTGGAAAACAAACAGAGTATTACAAAAAAGAAATTATTATACACAAAGTAGTACTGTGCTTCAATCAATATAAAAAAGGGAATTAAGAAGTACAAGAACTAAGATTCACCAATAAAAAGACATAAGACACTGAAACAAATGTGTTAAGATCATTACACAGAAACAATTTGAACTACTTAATACACATTGAATAACTTTGTAGAGACATTTTAATTCAAATAAAGGTCATCTATATGCAAAGAAAATTTTATGTTAAAGAAAGTTATGTTCACCAAAAAATAAGATTATGATTTTTTTTTTTATAACAAAATCCCCTAGTTCACTCACATGGAAAATGGAAGACTGAAAAAACACCACCTCTTGGACGGCTCTTACAGCACAAGAAAACCCAGAGGACCTCTCTCTTTCTCTCTCATGTTCACTCTCCAAAAACAAAATTAAAAGTGCATTCCCAATGAACAACACCATGAAGAAGCAAAACTTCTAAAAAGAAAAACTCCTAAGCTGCAAAAATTTAAGGGCAGTTTATATTGATGGGTTCATCAAGCCACCAAGGAATGTCATCATTGCCAAAGTCCCCAAAATCGCAATTCGGAAGGCCGCTAGGTTCATCATCAGCAAACCCAAAAATCTGGGTATTATCCAAACTTGCAAAATCCTCCAACAAAATCCCAATTCCATCCGCAAGAATCGAATACCAAAAATGAAGATTATGATGACGTCATAATCTTATGTAATGCAGAGCAATATAAAAAATTAAATATATGAGATGTTTTTCATAGATATATAAAGAAATTTAAAAAAGAAAAGAAAAAAAGGAAAACCCCTTACTCATCTCTCTAGAAATAGAACCTGACCACATTCACCAAACAATCCAAGGCACGTTCCATCCCCAACGAAACAGAATTCAAAATGTTCTGATAAGTTTCTCTCTCAACAGAGTTAACGGCACTAAAGTTCAAAGCATCAAGTTGCAAACCGAACAAAATTCGAATCTCGAAATGTTTGGAAGAATGAATCACAGAAGATCAAAATTAGAATCACGACAGTTGAATTACAAGGTTTTATCTCAATATAGAAACAGAAATTGGAAAAGTTGCAGAGAAAGTGTGAGAACCGTATCGAAGGAATGGAGAGTGAAGGTGAGGCGAATGTGATGGGTAATACGGCGGCGGAGAAGGTGAGTGAGACGGAGAGAAGCGGCGGTTGCAAAGAGATCAACGGGGCCGGAGGTGGGTTCTAGGAACAAAGGAAAGCCCAAAGGTCTGGCACCGGAACTTCCCACCATTCTCCACTATGCTGCTAACTACTACGTGTCAGGTTGTCTGCATCGCTATCTTCCAGTTACAAGTTTTTTCAATGAGATTGAGAACCAGTATTTATGGAATCACACGTGAAGGTTGTTTGCCCACCAGAGCATAGTTCAACTGACATAAAATATGAGTTTATGACCAAAATGTTATACGTTCAAATCCCCTACTCTCAAATATTCTTGAATTCAAAAAAAAAATCTCAAATTTATGAATGTGGATGAATATTTTTGGAAAATTTTTAAATATTTAAATTAGTAAATAAATATTTTATACTTTTAAATAGGTTAAAATACTTATTATTAATACTATATTTACATTAGTTGCATTTTGTTACTATTTTTTATATTTTTTATTTTTACGGTATAATGATAATGTCGATTCACTCCTCGTGTCGATGTCGAACTCATAGACATGTGGTATTAAATCTCCAATTAACCGAAAAGCTTAGGTTGATGGGTTATGGTAAATTTAATTTTATATAATACTTCAACACTCCCCTCACTTGTAGGCTTGAAAATTTGTAGAATGCTCAACAAGTAGAAATCAATATTAATTAGAGAGGAAATAACATTACAGAGGTTCAAACACAATACCTTGTGCTCTTATACCATGTTAAATCACCAATTAACCCAAAAAGCTTAAGTTAATAACATATGGAAATGTCCATGAAAATGTTGACATGTCAATAAAAATTTAATACATCTTATAACTTATAATAAGACACCATCATAAATAGAGGACATGAGTTTTTTTTAAGTCACCATCGTAAATATGTCTTAATCAATAGAGATTTTCTTAGGTTGGCAAAGGGTGTGAGTGTTCTTAGGGAATATTTAGAAATGATTTTAGAATAAATGTGTTGAAAAGACTTTTGGAAATGATTCTAGGGTCGTTTGGATTATATTTTAATTTAAGTATTTTTCAAAAATGCATATTTTTAAACATTTTTCATAAAACCTGTTTAAAATTAAAACACTCATTACTCATACGTTTGGTTACATTTTCTCAAAAGTATTTTTATACATAAGTTTGTTTGGTTTGCTCTACACTCAAAATGCGTATGTCAAATTCTATAAAGGGCAATTATTAAACATTATGAACTAATAAGTTTAAATTTTTATTTAAAACACTATGACCACCGACGACACAAGAGGGGTCATCGGAGTGACGGCCAACGGTGGTTGCCAGAGATGGGCGGTGGCAGTGGTCACCGTCAATATTCAAAATGTCGATGTAAATGAAATATCGAGAACCAGATTTTACAGAAATGTCGATAGAAATTTCGAAAAAAATTATGGAAATCGTGGAAATTGATGGAAATTATTTGAATTAGTCAATGAAATTTAGATATAAATGTCGATGCGAGCCGAAATTTTGAAAAAAAAAATATGGAAATTGATAAAAGTTATTTGAAATATTTCATGAAACTTTAATTGTGGCTTAATCATATTATAATTGATTATTTTTAACCATTATATCTAAAATATATATAATACTTATATTAAAATGTCGACAGAAATGTCGATGTTAGCAAAAAATTTAAAAAAATTATGAAAATTGATGAAAATTGTTTGAATTATTAAATGAAACTTTAATTATTATTACTTAATTAAGCTATAATTAATTATCTCTATAAAATTATATCAAAGTTAAAGAAGATATTGGTAATTAGTTACAAAATTAAAGGAGATAAGAAATATTTGATCAAATAGTAAAAGTAATAACAACTAACAAGTTAGTAATAGTAACTATACAATTATAATGAACTAACAAGAAACTGTACAATTAATAAAATAAAATCTTCGAAGAGGTGGAAGACTTTTTGGGGTTTGAAAGCAATCTCGAAGATGAAAATTTGTGCTTGGAAAGTTATCCGTGATATCATTCCTAATGGGGCTAACATATTGAAAAAATGAATTGCTACTAACCCTCTTTGTGTTCTTTGCAAGAAAAAGATTGAATCTACGACACATCTCATATGGGAGTGTAAGTTTTCTAAAAGGGTGTGGATCTATTTCCTTCCCCACTTACAAAAAGTTTATAACTTTTGCAGGGATGACTAGAATCCAAAAGCTTATTAGGATTAACTTAACGAGAACCTGAAAGAAGAGGAGTTGAGCAAAACAATATTGATACTTTGGAATTTATGGCCACACAGGAATCAAATTAATAACAATGGAGGCCCTCCAAACCACACTCAAGTTGCCAGAGGAATTGAAAAGTTCTTAAGGAGCTTAAAGAGACAGAAGCACCTAACCATAATAGTGTTCCGACAAGATCAGAGAGTCACCAGAGTTAGGAAAGATGGCGACCTCCCCCAACCAACTTCTGGAAGCTTAACGCCAATGCCTTATGGTGTGAAACCTCAAATCGAGGAGGACTCGGTTGGGTTATCCGTGACTCTCATGGGTCTTTAATCTATGCTAGTTACAAATCTTGTGAGCGAAAATGGCCAATTAAGATCCTTGAAGTGCTGGCTATTGTTGAAGGATTACTAAAATTAAAGGCTTCCCGTTTACATGCTCGTGCGTTGGTGGTAGAATCAGACTTAGCAAAGGTTATTAATGTCCTAAGGAAAGATAGCATTGATCTTACCGAATTGGAAAATGTGGTGGTCGCCATTGAAGATGCCGAAAATTGGTTGGAAGATATGGTCTTTTCAAAATGTCCAAGGAACAGCAATGAAGCGACTCACTGTCTTGCCTAGTTGGCTTCGAAAGGCTTGCGTCCTCTGGATTTGACTTTCTCTTCTTCCACGACAATGAACCGATCCCATTCTCTTTTGTTTAGTCCGTTCATCTCCCCTATCTTATGGGGTTGTAGATAGATTTTTTGGGAGGGACTTTGTTGTTCCCCACTGGTTGTCCTCCATCATTAATGGAGAGTTAGGTGTATTGACTTTGGTGGGTTCTTAAGTTTCGGAAGTGCTTTTCAAAAAAAATAAAATAGGAATTAAATTATAATATAAAGAGAGATAATACCCTTAAACTTAACTTAAGAAGAAGTGAGATAGATTAAAAAGTGAGCTAAAGCACCTAATTTAAGAAAGAAATTTGAGACTAATAGAGACAATTGATAATTTGGGATCGAGGTGTGTAAATCGTGAAAATGGAAGGGATGAGTGGTAAAAAATAACAAAAAAATCAAAAAGTAGAATAAGAAAAAATTAATAAAAATGTTTTGTGTGATTTAGAAGATATTTGAGAATTGTAAAATTTGATCTGAATTTAATCTAAAAAGTAATTAAATATAAATGTAAAAGAAATAAAAAGTTAAAAAAAAACACACACACACATATATATATATATATTTGTGAATTATAATTATGAGCTTTTGTCGTATTGTACAATTTGATAGAACTTTTTTTTATAAACAAAATTTGATAGAACTTAGAAGTTAGAACTTGAAGGTTTTTTCAAAAACTTTTTATAAAAGACCGAAAGAAGAAATAAATAAAAGACAGAAAGAAGAAATAAATAAATCAAAAAATCAAAAGTCTCACCGCAGACTCTCACCAGCCATAGGTGTGATTGCTGCAAGTGGTCACAAGCGTCAGTCAGTGATTGACGCGCCTGCTTGTAACATTGATGTTTCTAATTGATATTTCAAAATTAAAAAAAAGAAAAAACAACAAAAAAATTGGACATTAAACGAAATGTCGTTTGAAAGCTTGAAATTTCTAGGTTTCGCGATATTTTGTCGAAAGAGGGGGGGAAAATGACTTTTTCCCTTCCCAATATTTTGACCCTATTGACATGGCGAAATGTCGAGCGACATTTTGACATGTCGCTCGACATTTAACACTCTGGCTACAAGGCATCTGAAGGGAGAAAAACCCTTTTTGAAGATCACTTCAAAACATCAACCAACAACTTAAGTAATACCATGTAAAATAATGTTTTAAGCCAACATATATATCAACTCTGGTATTTGATAGCTCTTAGAATGAGAGCTATTTAGGGTATTTTAGTGAATAAAAATTATGTTAAGTTATGTTAAGTTAAGTTATCTAGAAATTAGGAAAAATGGTGGTCTAGCACTTATGTTAAGTTAAACAAAAATTATGTTTATGTTAAGATCGCTTATATATTAAGTTTTCTCAATTCATGATCTTTTTTTTTTCTTTTTTTTCTTTTTTTTTGTGCAGAAGTAGCAAGATTTCAAATTTTTTCAAACATTTTACATCACAAAAATATACAATAATTTGCTAATTAACATCAACAAAATAGATCCCTTTGCCTACAAACTCACTAATCAACAAAATCCAAAATCCTCCCTATGTATTCAACTTTGACAGCTTCTCGGACAAACAATCATTAAAATATGATAAATGTGGAATCAATTTTTCTAAGCACCAATGTGAGGAAACGAGGAAGAACAAGGAAATCTACAAGTGAGGAAGAACGAATATTTCCTCCACGGCCACTAAAGCACAAAGAAAAAAAAGGAAAAACTAAAAACAGGTAAATCCATATCTCAAACGACAGTGGCTGGAGCGTTAGCGAGATCACGGTGGTGGTTGGAGCGTCTGCCAGACGGTGACGACAGATGGTGACAGGCAACACGGGGGCGTGTGAGAGGTAAAATGGACAGAGAAAGGGAGAAAAAAATGGATGAAGGGGGAGAAAAAATCGAGCACGAAGAAGGAAAAGGAAAGTTAGGGCACTTATGGTGAGACAGCAACGACGAAAACTTCACAGAGAGATGACAACGGACTGCATGACGGCGGCAAACCACAGGCGCGACAGTTGAACGGCTGGACGACAGAGAAGCTGCGGCTGCTGAACGACAAAGAAAATGGGGAATCGGTTAAGGGAAGAAGACGATTGCACAATAATTTGTGGGAGAGAAAACATATTAGGTTTTTTAAAAAACCTCTCCCGATGCCACGATGCAAGGCGTTGGGAGAGGTTAAAAGTTTTCCTTTCTCCCGATGCCACCTTATACGGCGTCGAGAAAGGGTTAAAAATTTTCCTCTCTCCCAATGCCACCTTATTTGGCTTGGGGAGAGGATACACTCTATCGACGTCGTTTTCTACTGTTGGTAGAGGGTGTCTTTCTCTAAGTATTTTTAGCATCAGGAAAAAACAAAAAGGTCGGAAAAAACTTTTTTCCTAGAGTGCATGTTCTCCTTAAGTTGGATGTTAAATGCTTACTAATTACATGTCAATTACACTCTAAAGCCTTTGTTAGTTGGAAGAAAGCTAACGCTACATTAATATAGCATATGACACTATATTAATATAGCATTTGAGCAAACTATGATACATCTAAATGTGATTTCTCATAACCTTAAAGTGGTAGACGCCACAGCAAATATTGCCTTTAGAAGATAGGTCTAAAACCAAAGTTATGATAGCAATATATATATATATATATATAGTAATGATAAAAAATAGAGAACAAAGCAATAACAATTTCAAGGGTCGATCGAGAGGAAAGACTGGTAGTAGACAAAATAATTCAAAACCAACTTGCCAACTTTGTGGCAAGTATGGCCATAGTGTTGTTGTTTGCTACCATTAAATTGATGAAAGATAATCTAGCTATCATATTGACAATAGAAAAATCTCAAATAGCCTACATAGTGGCCCTCAAAGTCGTGATTACTTCATAATGTTATTGTTGGGATTTATGTCATTAAGCATCGTAATTAATATTTTATTATTTAATAATTTTTTAACAATTATTTGATTGTTTATTTATTTTGTAATTGGATATTATATGAAAAATCCTAGGTTATTAGTCTAATCTTAAACAATATATAGTTGACATATAAGAAGATCATGTTCAAGAAATAACCTAAAAAGTATATAATATATAAATAAGCTTAAGTGTCTTATCCTAGTAACACTATTAATACAATCCACTTTATAACAGTTACAAATGATTTGAAATGGAGACATATGATCGGGGGTATCATATACAATGAATTTGCATAAGACTGAACCACAAAATATTTACTCTCTCTTTATAAATGCATTAATTGAGAAGATAAATATTTTATGAGATAATTATATGAGACTCGATTTTAATCTTGAGTGAGTTATTAACTTCTGCCTATGAGGGCTTGTCTTGATTTCCATGGGTGAGAATGCATTTTATAGCTGACTCAATAAATCTATCATTTTGGGGACTTGACCAAATATGGATTTGAGAACATAATCTCAAAAGATGTAATTCACATCTTCCCATATAGGAAAAATGGATGAGTAGTTCCCTTAAGTGCTAATTTCTGGACTTGAACAATGGGGCTTCGCTTTCTCATTGGTCTGAGAGGGATTTAGTTTATGGTTGGATCATAAATATATTCACTACAGGAAAGGGCATCTATAGTAGCAATTTTTATGATCTTTTTGCAGCGATGATACAACAACGGTTTTGCAAACACTGGGAAAGGTAGTGATGAGAGGTCCATACGAAAGTTTTAAAAAATGCTGGAAATGAAAATTGAAACCGCTGCCATATCACCTTCCATAATAACGATCAAAAGCTTTCTATTGCAACAATTTCAATATTGTTGCAAGATTAATAACAACAATATCTTGAACCACAACAATTAAAATAAAACAACAATAATTTTCGAAAGTGTTGCAAGTTATTGCAGCAGTTTTCCTTTACCTTTTGTAAAGATTTTATAATGCTACAAAATCAACAGTAGTAATTAGTTAATATGTAGTAATTGCAACAAAACCTGCATCAATGTTGCCCTTAATAGCATCAATAATATTCTTCTTATTGCAACAATTTTAAAACCGTTACAAGTTTATGCAACAATTTTTCTCAACTTATTGCAATAGTTTAAACATGATAAGCCTTAGAATTAAGACTTATTTAACTCCCAATTTCTTAAAATATTCTTGTTTTGTCTTAAGATCATTTGGAAATAGTTGAAAGTTGCTTGAAAATAAGAAAGAAATAAGAATGAAGGCAATTGGGATAAGATTCTAAAAAATTTAAGCTTGTTTGCAGGGAATGTGGAAATTGCAAAACCAAAATTGCAATTTTGTCTGGAGTAGCAGAAAAATTCAAAAAAAGGAAAGAAAACTGCTTACGAAAATCTTCAATTATAGCACGATTTAAGAGATTTTGAGCATGAAATTTAGGCATTATTCAACCCTAATGAAGGCCTATAAAAGGAGAGAAGATGATTGAAGAATGGAGATTGATTTTGGAGGCATTTTTGGAGTCAATTTCATGGGTTTTCTCTATGTTTTTCTGCACCTTTTCTTCCTCTATTTTTTTTTTTCATTTTTTTCTCTGTTTTACCGTAAGTTTGCTGCTGTTTGGGTCCATTTTTCTTCAAAAATTCAGTCTGATTCAAGTGAAAACTTGGATTGTTAAGCTTCATTCTTTCCTAGAAATAGTGGGAGTTGAATCGATTGAAATCTTAAGAAGAAAAATGGGTTTTTGTTCAAGGTTTCTATATTTCGGTTGGTTCTTAGTTTAGATGAATTTAATTTCTATTTTAGTTAATTTGGGTTGTAATTTTTCATGCTTTTCGTTCCTTACCCATTGTATGAAACTTTTGAATTGAGTTTAGATTGATATAACAATTTATGGGTATTTTTATGGAATTTTTTTTCTAGGTTTAGTTTCAGTTTTTAGCTTAAATAATTGTCTCCTCTAAATTCATTATTTCGCGGGTATATTTCTCTGAAGTTCATGTTTCAGTTTTCAGCTTGGATTCAATTTTGGATGGCAAAATGTCTTTAATTCCTTTAAATTTTTGTTATAATTAGCATTTTAATATATTCTTCTAGTATGGACTTAATTTCTAAAAATAGTTGTAGGATTTTTACTTTTAATATGAGCTAAACTTCTTAGGGGGTTCAAGGATGTGAATTCCCTAAGAAGTAATTGTAGCCAAAATTTCAACAAAAACTAAGCCTACATCTCAATCGTTTGCTTGTGTTGAACAAAATTTCGTTGAGATCCTAAATTGATCAACTAGGGTAGCAACTCAAGCTTAGATCAAATACCGATAAGGTTAGTGATAAGCGGATTTTGCACAAGTGATGGAGAAAAGAGCTTAGACATAAGCCAATCTTTGCCCTAGACATGGGGATTAAAGACTCCAAAACCCATAAAATTGTTGAGCCAAATTATCTAAGATAGAGGGACTATAGACATATAAGTCACTCACTCAGTCTCCTAAAATATAATTTCAAGGTGAATAGGAGTAGCAATTTTGGTTTACAATTGAATATAGAATAGGTTGGAATTGCAATTTTGGTTTGTAATTACAACTTAGGGCAATGACATTCTTGAGCCCTCCTTTCTCTAAAATTTCTTTTGCAATTTTTATTTACCAAGTCTATTTAGTTTGTCACTCAATTTTGCAATTTTTGATTCTGCAATTCAGTTCTGCAATTTTTTCCATCTTAACTTGCAATTAGATTATGCAATTACTCTCTTTTTACCAACACACCATCCCAACCTTGTTTTTGCAATTTTAGTTTTTAAGTTGCAATTTCCTTACACTTTGCTTAGCATTAATTTTTGTTACACTGTTCCCTGTGGGATCGATAGTCAGGAATACTCATGTTTTAATACTTGCATCGACAGTGTGCACTTGCACTGGGGTTGAACGTATTTACTTACTTTTCTTCACCCAAAATTCACTCGATTAAAACCGCTACAAGACTTGTAGTAGCAATATCTTGAACCACAACAATCAAAAAAATAATTGCTTCAATATTGTCTTTAATAAAAGCACTAATGAGTTTTTTATTGCAATATTTTAACATATCTTTTGTAATACTACTATTGTAATAGTATGTTGTTGTAACATTATTGTAATACTATGTTATTGTAACAACTGCTAGGACTAAAAAAAAAATAGGGACACTCTTCCTTCCAGTATTAACTGAGTAAACAGGGGCAGTCATGACACCCATGATTTCCTTTGCATGAAAGGTTAACTTAAAAAGTGAGTATGTGAAAACGATCTTAGTATTGACTTGTGCTTCGTAGTCAGCTATTTTTACCACAAGGTATTAGTAAGTTGGAATGAAGGTACAAGTGACAGAGAGACTTTCTCTAAAAATGAGAAAAAGAAAAAGAAAATGAGGCATAGAAGCAAGTTTGTATAAGTTTAGGGGGAAAGAAAAATGCTTGTAATATGAGTGAGCTTAGTGTTGGATCGGTATGACAACCCTAGAGGTAGGGTTTAATAAAACTTTTTACTAAGTATGCACAAATAATCTAATTATCAAACTTTTTATAAACAAATAAAAATAATAACTAATGCAATAAATAAAGTATGAAAAATTAATTCAATCTAACACAATAAACAATTAAGAACATATTAAAGCATGCAATAAATTACTACAATTAATTTGCAAAAGTAAATACGAAAGAGTTAGAGAGGATGACACCGTAATTTTATAGTGGTTCGGTCAAACTCGACCTACTCCACTCCCCAAGCGCCTCTTGGGAATTTGAATAAAAACTTTATCGAATCTTTCCACGAATTAGAGCCCAACCGCTACACTATTCTTTTTACGAGTTCAAGAGCAAACTCGATCCTTTCCATGGATTAAGATTAAACCGTTACAAAGTTTTGAATTTTTAAAGAACACACTTACAACTCTCTCAATAGAGTAGATTTACAATTTAACTCTCACAAATCAATCATCACAACACAATAATTCTCTCTTAAGAATAAGATGAAAAGAAAAAAAAATTGAGAGCATGAAAATAGCTACAATGGGGGCTTTTTGAGATTTTGGAGGATTGAATGAAAGACTTGTAAAACTTGTTGTTGAATTTTGGAGAAGAAGATGGTATAAAAAAAAAAAAAAGGAAAATGAGGTAAAAATCAAAATTTAATTTGGGTCATTAGATTGTTGTAAAAGTAAAATGAATAGTGGAGATTGAAAAAAAATAAAAAGTAAAAAGTAAATAATAAATAAAAGAAATAATATAATAATACAATAATATAATATAATTTTATTATTATTATTATTATTTTGAAAGAGACCAACGGTCAAATATTTTTTTTAAAGGAACAGGCTGCTGACAACATTAAATGTTGTCAGTAATTATATATATATATATATATATATATATATATATATATATATATATATATATATATATATATATATTTTTTTTTAAATTTTAAAAACTATTAGACACATAAAAAAATAATATAATTTGCCATTTTTCTTTTTGAACAAACAAAAAGCTATCATGTGTCACTTCCCTATAGTTCCACGTGTCACTCTCTAGATGGTCCACATTGATGACTCGGCTTCCATGTCATCCAGTTGGAAATTTTCCGTTCATATTTGTTTTGGTCATAACTTCTTCGTTTTAACTCCGATTTGAGTAATTCAAGAGGCGTTGGAATTGTTATTCCAAGCTCTACGCTATGGATACTTCAAAAATACTAAAATTGTTAGTAATTAATAGCAGGTTTGTTATCATCAAAATATTAATTAATTTGAGATTAAAGGCGGCGTTGGAATCGTTATTTCGAGCTCTATGCTATGGATACTTCAAAACACTAAAATTGTTAGTAATTAATAGTATGTTTGTTATCATCAAAATATTAATTAATTAATTAATTAATTAAAATTAATTAATTTGAGATTAAGGACCAAAAAGCCAACACTTAGCTTGTTGAACAAAGAAAATCACCTTATACTCTATGACTAAAACCTAGGTAGTATAAGCACAATAGGTGGGTTTGGTGATATTTATAAACTAGACCTCTAAAAATTTGCAGTAATAGTGGTCATGATTGGAGTTCTTAAATTAATTAAGTACCAAAGTTAATTATGCCCAATTTTATTTAGAGAAACAAAACTTTCGAGTGATGAAAAACACAAATAAAATCTAAACTACTATTTACAAGGTTGGAGTCAAATTTTTGAGAAAGATAATGGTTGATTAAATTAAGCTCACTTTGTGGATAAAGAATTGATTTCATGCAATTAATCTTAAGTCAAGAATTACTAAGTGATCAATATCCTCTCTCAAGCTCAATTGAACTCATGCCTAGCAATAAATTATCCTCTCGGTCTATTTTTATTTCTAAACATGGAATTAGACGATTCTCTTAAGGCTTCTAGATTTAATTGACTCACTCTCGTGCAATAAACTAAATTTAGTCATGCATCTATTGTTCTATGGATAAATTTACTCTCTCTCGAGCTAAATCTAGCATAACATGCAAAACCATGGCCAAAGGTTTAAGCAATAAAATTTAGATGCATAAAAGATGTAAATGCAACCATTCAATTACAAAATCAACAAAGTTCTAAAACATACAACCATTCTTGTCCAAATACAGAGGTAAACAACAATTAAGTTCATAACAAAACTCCTAAAACTAAAAGAAAAGCAAGGGAAAGAGATTAGACTAAGGTCACGTGCCAACACTCGTCCCCGACGTGATGTCCACGATCCTGAGCTTCGAGTTTCCTCCTTGGTTCTCCAAAACTCTCCTCCAAGCCTTTAGACAGTGTAGAAAGCGAGATCAAAGTTTTGGTCTCTAAAAAAGGCTCCCTTTTCACGAATGGCAAACCTTCATTTTTATAGAGTCGAGACAGCGTTGCGTTGCAATGTTGTCCCTTCAAATTTTGTAAATAAAGAAAAAATCTATTTGAGTAGCATTTCAACGCTATAGATAGCATTGCAATGTTATGCCCTTGGATCTTCAAGGTTGAAAGGCTTCTCAAATGGCGTTGCAACGCTATATGGAGCGCTGCAACACTATGCCCTCCAGTCCAATTGCCTTGTCCTCCCTCTTCAACACTTAAATCCTCAAATATAGCCTTAAGTTGCTTAAATTTGTCCAAATATCTCACAATTCTTTGGTTTTGCTCCAAATGCTCGGTTTCTGAGAAATATACATAAAAACCATGAAAGCACACATAATCATAGCAAAACTAACATAAAACTAAGCCAAGAAATAACATTATTTTGCATGCTATCATTTGCATAAGAATTTTTTATCTTGAAAAAGAAAAGCAAAGGTTTTTGTGAGAAAATCTTGGAGTTGTGTAAAGTACCAAGAGTTTGAAACCTCTTTTGAAAGACAACATTTTTTCAAAACACCATTTGAAAGCATTTTGTGAAGTGTTTGCTTATGTATGTTGCTATTGATTCGAATTGCTTGAGGACAAGCAATAGCTTAAGTTTGGGGGGTGTGATAATTCTCATTCTTGAGGATTATTTATCCCCGTTAGACTCAAGTATGCTTAAAATTGCATGAAATTATGTGTATGAGCTTAGAAAATCTTATCAATATTTAGTGAAAGTTAGTAAGCATGTTAAAGATGAACCAAATGAAGAAAAGAAGTGGAAAGAAGGAAAAAGTAGCTAAAAACTTTGTTTTGATGCAGGAAATTGATGATGTGAAGAATTGTAGTTGCAATCGCATTTGGCAATCGTGAGGCTGTCAATTATGGAAAGAATCCTAAATATCTGCTACATCTTTTAAAGAAGGAAACCCATGAATTTACCTTGATTTCAGCAAATCCATGGAGATTATTTGGCCAATGGAAGGAGAAAAAAAAAATCTAGCTTCCATGGTCTATAAAAAGGAAGAGAAACACATAAAAAGACTGATGCGAGCTTGTCGAGGGCTCGTCAAATTAAAATTTATAAACCGATCCTAAGCTACTTGTAGCATTGAGTGGACCGAGTCGATCTCAGGGAACCGAATATTAATTTCTTAAGTTAAATTTGCAAATGAGAAAGCAATTAAAAAGGTGGGTTTTGAAAATTTTCTTATTTAATGAAATAAAAATAACAAAACAAAACAAACACTAAAAGGGAAAAATCAACTCTTACCAAGTTCCAGTTCAGAGGTGCGGTTATATTCAATTGCAAACATTGATCATAGGCATTCAAAATATTTAATCTTAACCATGCAAGTACTTGGTCAATTTATTAGGAAACCCCAAAAAGTAGCAAATTCCCTAAGGTCATTAACTCTAACGAACGCCAAGTTAACGCTAATTACCTAAACAAATCTTTACGAAACCGCTTCAATTTATTTAGGTAAAGGCATTACGAACTTTGGAACGACCAAGACAATCGATCAGGTAAAACAACTTTCACCTAATTAACATGCTTCTTTAATTCCTAGAATTAAACATGCAAGCCATGTATCATGGAAACCCATAAACATACACATGTGATAATTCTAATGCTACCGGTTCATTCAACATGACAATTACGGATCATGATTGTGATTAGCAATAAAGCATGTAAAGAGATTAAGGCGTCAATTTAATCAAAATACATGCTTATAAAATTAACACGGGAATTAAAGAACACTTGCAATTGAAAGAAAACTAAGTTAAGGTTCAAGTCTCACAATGTCGCAACTGATTACAACCGACCTCTAAACCGGAATTGCAGAATCTAGCCGAGCATCTCCATAGAAAACTTCGAGTGCAAACGAGCTCGCTTCGACACCATGGTTTGATGAAAAACTCCTAATCTATCCTAAACTACTGAAAAACAGATAGGAGAAAGCCTAAATTGGTCTCATGACGGCTGAAAATCGGAGACAAATGACCTAGAGGACGAAAAATTCTATATATAGGAATCGACGGAGCGTCTAGACGCTCTGGACAGCGTCTAGACTCTCCCAGCGTCACAGGGGCTCTCCGCAGAGTCGAGGGAGGCTTCAGGGAACTGCCGATAGCGTCTAGACGCTCTGGACAGCGTCTAGACGCTACCCAGCGCGCAGCACTGCTTATTTTTGCTCTAACTTTTCGCTCAGGTGTCCGAATGACCTCCGGTTTGATGCATTGGAATCGTGATTCAACGTAGAATCTCTCGGAATGTGCCTTATGCTCAAATACCTACAAAATAATCAATTAGTTACATTAAAACCTCCAAACTAACATGATTTAAGTATGAAAATATAGAACTATGTTAGTCCTATCAAAGACCAACTTTGGATTCACGCAAAAACGCTCAAGCTACTGTCTTTTTTTTTTTTTTTTCCAGTTTTTCTACTATTTCTTTTCTTCTCTTTTTCCAGCCTCCTTCAACCTAAATTCTTCGATCCAATCTGAATGAAGGTTCAAGATTGTTAAGGTTTGATTCTCCTTGGACAAGGTGGAGTTGAAATCGATTAAAGAAAAAGGAACAAAGACTTGAGCAATTTGTTTACATTTTTGTTTTACTTTTGTTTTTAGTTCTGTTTGGGTTAATCAAGTTTGTAAACTCTCTTCTAAATTTCGGTTGTATTCCTCATATAATTCTATTGTGGAAAGAATTGAAATAAACCCTTCAATATTTAGTTTCATGTTATTTTCATTTTGCTGCTTTTAAATATTTCTCCTTCCATTATGGGTTTTAAGTTCTGCACTTTTCTATTTTCTTTTATCTTTAGTATAAGCTAAATCCTCCTAAGGGGTTCAAGTATGTGAACACCCAAGGGGATGAGTTGACTTAAATTGCAAAAGTGACCAAGCCTACACTTTCATTGTTTGCTTGTGTTGATTAAATTGAAATTGTAACTCTAGAGTAATCAACTAGTGTTGCACACTAAGGCTTGATTCTAATACCAAAAGGGGTAGAGGAGAGTGGGTCTCGCATAAACAACGGAGAATAGAGCTTCGACATAAGCCATTATTGACCTTAGAGATAGGGCAACTTCATTTATCTAAGTTGGAAAAACTATAGACATATAGGGTACTCACTTAGGCTCCTAAACACTTAGATTGTAAGTTGAATATGAGTTACAATTTAGTTTACAATACGATTGTAGGTTAGTATTGCAATTACAATTTAAGTTACATTTCATACCCTAAGAGCAATGACAAGATTGAGCCCCCTTTTTATCACATTGTTTACTGAAATTTACTTTTTGTTTTACTTTCCCTAGTTTACAATCCTCAATTTTTGTAAGCAGTTACCTAAGTTACAATTCTTGAACACTCTTTCCTATTTTCAATATTTTTGTTAAAATCTGTTCCCTATGAGATCAATACTTTGGAGTACTTCCAATTTTATATTACTTACATCGATAGTGTGCACTTGCACTGGGTTGAATTCTTTCTTTTATTTTTAATCCACAAGTTTCATCCGATCAAGTTTTTTAGCACTAAAAAAAAGGATATTCCTCATTCTAAAGTTAACTGAGTAACTAGGGGCAGTCATACACACTCATGATTTTCTTTGCATGAAATGTTAACTTAAGAACTGAGTATGTGAAACATTAGAAATGTTGGCTCATCCAGGGGTACAATGGCAGGTAGCATATAAGGGAAAGAGGAATCTGATTGCAGGAGATCTAAAGAATGAACCCTCTGTGTGGTTAAATTTCATTAGGAACCGAATACTACCCACCACACATGGTTCTACAATCTCACATGACAGAATAATGCTATTATATAGCATGTACAAGGGCTACGAGATAAATGTGGAAAGACTCATTAAAAATGAGCTAGTGATTGGAGGAAAGAAGAAAGCCGACAAGCTATTTTTTCCCTCTCTCATAACAAAGTTATGCAAAAGGGTGGATTATCTATCACAAGAAGTAAGGGGGACACACGACCATCAAATGAAATGGAAATCCGAAGCTTGATGAGACACAATGAAAGGAAGGCCATAAAGCTGAAGGGAATAATCGAATTAAACCCACAACGGAAGCATTGGATCGTCTTTGAATTTATTTAGAATTATGCAAATACCAAGGTTAAGCAATAAATACCTTTGAGATAAAATGGAGATATTTATGGCGAGTCTTTATTTCCTCCACAAAGTCTTTCTCGCTATGGCTCGAACACAAGACGAAGGCTTGTGGGAGCCTCTTGAAAGATAATCCATAAGGGATTAGAGGAAGGGAAGAAGTTTGGAGAGAATTCTCTAATTCTCTATTGAAGAGATGTGTCTCTCATTGCTCAACCCAAGGGTCGTATTTATAGAGACCTAGAGCAAATCTTTGTCATAATTAAAATATTATATTTTAATATCTAATATATTAAAATATATATTATACTTATTTGAATCTAATTCAAATCTCCTACAATATATATTTAACTTATTTGAATCTCATTCAAATTTCAAATATATATATATAATGTATCTAATATACATTAATCATTTTAATATTTAATGTATCAAATATAATACATATATTTTCCTCTTTTATAATTAATATATATAATATATTAAATATTAATTTGAACATTTCAAATTTTTCTTTCAACTAAACTGATCCTTTAGTATTACTTTGAGCTAGCAAAGGGACATTATGGACCTACAGATTATAAGCTCCAATGATACAAAATTAATTAATAAAACTTTTTAATGAATCAATTTTCATCCATTAACTTTAGGGTTACTCCACTATAGACCTAGAGTTTCACTCTTATGCACTGTAGAACAAGTTGTGTCCATGAATATAATCACTACATGCAAGTCGATCATTCACGAGTTGTTCGTAATTACAGCTGGATCAAAAGTTCATTTTGACCCTGTAATTACATCTTGCACCCTATGTACCATTGACCCTCTAATGAACAATTTGTTTATAATCCAACCATAAACTAAGTCCCTCTTGATCCAATGAGTGGGTGGGGCATAATTATTCAAGTCCCAAAATCAGAACTTAAGGGAACTACTCATCTACTTACAATGAGTGAATTCCATCTTGTGAGATTATGTTCTCAGCTCCCTATTTGGTCAAGTCCCCAAAATGGTAGGCTTATTGAATTAGCTATAAAAGCCACTCTCACCCATGCAAATCAAAGGACAAGCCCTCATAGGCAGGAGTTCATAACTCACTCAGGATTAAGATCGAGTCACATATGATCATCTTGATGAAATATTAATCTTCTCAATTAATAGATTTATAAAGAGAGATTAAATATTTCATGGTCTAGTCTTATACAAGCTCATTGTATAAGGTACCCCACTCACATGTCTCCACATGAATGATTTGGATCAAATCATTTGTAATTATTATAAAGTGGGCCATATCAATAGTATTACCAGAATAAGACACCCAAGCTTATCCATATGCTATGAACTTTTAGGTTATTTCTTGAACATGATCCTCTTGTATGTCAACCACATACTGTTCAAGATTACACTAATAACCTTGAATTTTTCATATAATAGATAATATTATATTGCAAATAAAATAATCGAAATTATTATTTATTATTAAATAAATCATTAATTATGAGGCTTTAGGGTATAAATCCCAACAATCTCCCATTTGCACTAAAGCCGATGAGACATGTATCCTAGGGCATACTCTATATCCAACTTGTTCTCCCACTTGCCCTAGAGAGGATGAAACATGTTTCGTAATCCAAGACATTCTAGGTGACTCTCAAACACTTTAACCTAGAGAGTCTTTTTATATAGATCCAAACAACTGTCATTAAAAGCCATCTTAGTCACTACCATGATGCTTTCTCTCTCTCGATATGATTCTCTATACATTGGTTTTTTCAAATTTCCTTAATATTAGTCTTTGCACCACTATTAGCATAATAAAGATGATAGACTAAATCATATCTAAAACACCTTTCAGATTTTTAAGAAACTATTATAGTCATACAAGTTCTTTTGTTGCTTCAGAAACAAAAACATTAAACTTGTACATCTTACTCTACCACTTAGGGCAAAATTTATCTTCACATAGATTTTCCTAAATCTTTGTAAGAACTAGTGAATCATGTAAAGATAAAATCTTTAATTCCAAAATTTTTATGTTATCAATAGATAATTTGAAAAAAATTTTAATTTTCTATTCAATTGTCATACTATTCGTTTAACTGATATATGCCTACCAACTATATATTAAATGTCAAGTCTCATTTTTGCATTAATTGTCTCCCACTTAGAGTAGATAATTAATCATATGCTCTCAACATTTAAGGTGTCTTAGGATAATCCTCCTTAAACATAAATATCAAATATTTGACAACGATTTTGTCAATATAAGATGTTTGAGACAAAGTTAACATATCTCTATTTTGGACATATAAAATATACTGAGTCATTCCAAATCACTCATTTGGAATTAGTTACTTAATCAACTTTTTATGTTATATAGAAATCTTACATATATTCAAAGATCTAATGGTAAAATTCATTTCATAAATGAACCTTTACTATTTTGCAAACCTTTTTGTTTTTGATCTTTGGAAGTAAACCTCTCTGATTGATTTGTGTAGTGCATTATCTAAGATTTCTTTTCATAAAAGAATTCTAAACATTCATTTTCATATCCCATATGCAACAATGAATTAAATAATGCTTATAGACTCCAGTATGGCAACAAGTGAGAAAATTTACTCGCAGTCTACTTTCTCCTATTAGGGTTAACTCTTAGCCACTAGTCTCACTTTGAGGGCAATAAGCCTAAACTTTGTCTTCTAACATGAAAACTTGGGCTACAATTAAGTCCTTGTAAAGGTTGAGTCATCTCATAACTCTCCCACTACGATAAGACTTATCCAATTCATGACTATGATCTATTTGTCAAAGGTAATTAAATTATTAACAACTTTTGTTAGCTATTTAGTGGCTTCAATTGGGACCAATTTATTAACACTATCTCACCTTATTAAAGGTTTATAGTCTTTTATTTGACATTCCTTATAGAAAAATGATATTTGTCATACAAATACTTTATTTTTTTTTGGATTAGATAAAAGACCATTTTGTTACTCCTTACGGGTAGCCTACACTTAGGCATATATTTGAACATATACAACCTTTTTGAGCTTGTTAAGCATGTAAGCTTAACATTCCCAAATGGTAAAGTATTGTAAACTAGCTTTACTACTCTTCTATAATCTCAAAATTGTCTCGTAGATACTTTTGGAGGGAATAATGTTCACTATGCAATCTCTATTGTACATCCTAACTAGAGTTTTGTAATGGTGTGTAACTCACTATTGATGTGACCATGTCCAACAAGGTTTTGTTTCTCTTCTTGTAGTACAATTTCACATAAATGTACTTGGTATTTAAAATAATTGGGATAAAAATTCATTTTCTATCAATTTGTCTTAGTACGTAAGGTTCATATACTTTCTATTATGATATGATCATAATGTCTTGATAGATTACCTAATTGATCTTCAACTTTAGCCTTAATTTTCTTGAACTTTTCAAAAATTTAGACTTATGTTGTACTATGTAAAGATACTTGTACCTTGAATGATCACCGACTAGAGTGATGAAATATTCACTTTATTTGGCCTTTACATTTACCAGACCACTTAGGTCAGAATGTGTAAGCCCAAAGTATTATCTGGCCTTGTAGCCTTATCCAATAAAAGTCCAATGATTATCTTGCATGAAAGGCAAGATCTACAGACATGTAAAATAATTAACTCTAACTTTTAGAGAACTAATTCTTACTAGTCTTTTCATTCTATTCAAATTGTTGTTAATCAACCTTAAATGTCAAAGTCAAGTATCATCTTTTCAGAGAAAGTAATATGTTTTTCTATTATGGATTTTATAACCCTGAATATCTCAGTATTTTGTAGTATAGTACATGTTAACATTTTAACATATACAAATTGTTCTTATTTTCAGCTGAATGTATTTTCAAACAATTTTGAAAATATAAACTTTAATACTTCAAAATAATTCATACTATATGAACTTTGTAGTAATGAAGTTTGAAAAATTGAATTTCTCTTATGGAAATAAAATCCCACATTCAACATTAAGTAACAATTATCATTTAATGACATCTTAATGTCTCCCACTACATTAACTGAGATGGACTTCCTAGTGCCAACTTGTAGAAACTATTATACAAAGAATTACAATCTAATTGTAATGAAGAACAAATCAATAATCAACTATCTAGGTGACACTATTTATTCTCCACAAAAAATCCAGTAAATCAAATTTACTTTAATTTATTTTCTTCTTCGTATGAAGGTATTTCAAAATATCCTCTCATTATGACTGTCCAGGCTAATTTGGAAACTATTTTCTCTTATAGCTTCAGTCATTTATTTTATTTTCTTAAATTTTTGTAATACTTAATCTCGAAATCATTTAGACAATTTTCTAAATTTAGCTTTTGTTGACTTTAACATCTCATATGTTGTAGTCATTTTCTTTATCTTCTAAGCTTGACATCTAACATGTCAACTAGGAGATACGTACAAGCTATCTTGTTTACTTTTGATTCATTAATCATGTGCTTCATGAACAATTTGATTAGCATTGACAATAGGTTTTGAGAACATTTCTCAATAAAGACAAATTCAAAATTTTACACTGCCATTATAGTATTAACATTACTTTTCCAAGCAATAAAATTTTCTCAATTTTGACTTATCAGTAATAAAATTAAAATTGAAAGAAATAGTCATAACATTGAAATACATAAAACATAATATAAGTATGTATATATATATATGAAAAACATTAAAAGTTCATAAATAGTTCATTTATAAGTATGTATATATATATAAATCAAACTTTGGGTTGGGTTGGGTTGGGTCTGGTCAACCCGAGCCTAAAAAGGCCAACTCGAGAACCGACCCGAATATTCGGTTCTCTAAAATTTTAACCCAACCCAAACCGAAAAAAAATCTAACCCAACCCACCCTTACAATTTGGGTTGGGTAGTATGGATTGCTCGGGTTACCGGGTTATTTGTACACCCCTAAGTTGACCCATCATTTTAGATTCCGTAGTTTTATCCCAACAAGTGCCGTCGTAGGGTAGGTCAAGTATCGGAAACAAAACTACAATTCTATCATTCTTAGGAGTTCACCCTGATATTGACCCATGCAAACACCTTCCATAGAGAGACGATCCAAAAACCATCACGAGGCCCCACATAGATCTCACGTTGTGAACTAATAATGATGGAGACCGTAGGATATGTTGACATATTTCCTTCTCCCACTTACTATAATACTTTCTCAAGAGATTCACCCTGATATTGACCCATGCAAATGAAGGGAATAATCTAATTAAACCCAAGCGGGAGCGTAGGAATCGATTTGAGTTTATTTAGAATTAAATAATAATATTATGGTTAAGCATAACATACCTTGAAAATATGGAGATTCTTCTGGCAGATCTTTATCTCTTCCACAAAGTCTTCCTGACTATGACTTGAACACAGAACCAAGGCTTGTGGGAGCCTCTTGAAAGAAAATCCACAAGGGATTAAAGAGGAAGATGTCTAGAGAGAATTCTCTAATTCTCTTTATTGAGGAGATGTGTGTTGTGTCTAATGGCTCAACTCAAGAGTCCTATTTATAGAGACCAAGGAAAAATCTTTGTCATAATTAAAATATTATATTTTAATATCTAATATATTAAAATATATCTTATATTTATTTGAATCTCATTCAAATCTCTTACGATATTTATTTATTTGAATCTTATTCAAATTATATAAATATCTTTGATTTAATATATCAAATATACATTAATTATTTTAATATTTAATGTATCAAATACAATAAATATATTTTTCTCTTTTATATTTAATATATCTAATATATTAAATATTAATTTGAACACTTCAAATTAAATATTAAATTTGAACATTTCAAATTTTAATATTTAATGTATCAAATACAATAAAATATCTACCATTACTGATTTTTAATTCTAACAAAAATCAAAGAAAGCTTTGATACCACTTGAAGAGAATAATCGAATTAAACCCACAACGGAAGCATTGGATCGTCTTTAAATTTATTTAGAATTATGAAAAAACCAAGATTAAGCAATAAATACCTTTGAGATAATATGGAGATATTTTTGGCGGATCTTTATCTCTTCCACAAAGTCTTTCTCGCTATGGCTCGAATATAGGAATAAGGCTTGTGGGAGCCTCTTGAAAGAAAATCCACGAGGGATTAGAAGAAGAGGTTTAGAGGGAGTTCTCTAATTCTCTATTGAAGAGATATGTCTCTCATGGCTCAACCCAAATGTCCTATTTATAGAGACCTAGAGCAAATCTTTGCTATAATTAAAATATTATATTTTAATATCTAATATATTAAAATATATATTATACTTATTTGAATCTCATTCAAATCTCTTACAATATATATTTAACTTATTTGAATCTCATTCTAATTTCAAATATATCTATCTATCTATCTATCTATCTATCTATCTATCTATCTATCTATATATATTTATTTATTCTTTAATGTATTTAATATACATTAACCATTTTAATATTTAATGTATCAAATACAATACATATATTTTTTCTCTTTTATATTTAATATATATAATATATTAAATATTAATTTGCACACTTCAAATTAAATATTAATTTAAACATTTCAAAATTTTTTTTTCAACTAAACTGATCATTTAGTATTACTTTGAGCTAGCAAAGAGACCCTATGGACCTACAAATTATAAGCTCCAATGATACAAAATTAATTAATTAAAGTCTCGTTTAATAACCATTTAATTTTTGGTTTATGGTTTTTGAAAATTGTGCTTCTTTTCTCACAATTTCTCTACAATGGTTTTCATCTTCTCTACAATGATTTCCATCTTTCTTAATGTAACGACCCGACTTTTCCTGTTAGACTTTCTAGGGACGTTACTACATGCATGCTAGTAGAATTTAGAAATCTTTGGTAAAAGACAAAAAAAATTAAACTTTTTTGCTAAACAATCAAAATCTTTTAGTTCGGGATCCCTTTAAAAACCATTGCAAAACATAATGTGAATCAAAACGTTAAATCAAATGAAATAGTTCACTTCAATTAAGTTTACTTAACAAAATAATTTGAGTTAAAACATAAACTAGATGCGGAAGCTGTACTCCTCATGACACCCATGACCTTTTCAGCAAACCACCTTGCCACTCGCCTAAAATATGTTCTTGCCTTTACCTGAAAAGAAAAACATTTTGAAAAAGGATGAGTATTTAAAATACTCAGTAAGTGACCTTACTACCGGGTTAGGATATGCATACACATACATAATGAGTTTTCGAAAACATTTTCTTTCTTTCCTTTGGTGGGACCTAAATTCCTTTCATAGCGGAAACGTTTCTCTTTCAACTTTTCTCTTCGGCTTAATGTGGACAATTAACCCAACCTAACATTTCCTTTTCATTTAACCTTTTCAGGTTCCTTTTCATCTAACCTTTTCAGGTTCCTTTTCATATAGCCTCGTAAGGCTCCTTTTCATATAGCCTCGTAAGGCTCATTTTCATATAGATGTACATCAATAATTTTAGGGGGTAATTGCCACAGCCTTCGAAATCATTTTTATCATGAAAACATAATGTATGTATGAGGTCCCAAAGCATTTTAAATTTTTCATTTCATGATGCAACATAAACAACATTCTCATATCACTCATCATAAATCATAATCATAAATCATGCATAACTTTCATAAAATATTTGGCAATGACTCATGTCAAAATCCATTTTCATATGAAATAAAGCATTTTAAAGTTCATCAAAAATCATAAATAAAACATTTATAAAACTTTTTTTTTTTCAATTCAGTTCCCAACTTGCATTTAAGCATACCGGCGTAAAATCTCTTACCTTGACTAAGCTCAAGAATCCAATTCACCCAAATGCTCACCAAAAATTCCTTGGCCTTGAACCTCAGCCAAACAATTTGGAGCCTAATTCAAACCATCCTAAGATTAGAAACAATTCCTAAAATTCATAATTCATCCCAAAGTTCCTTCCACCAAACTAAAGTTCCAAAATTAGAATTAATTCCTTAACATTTAACTTAATCTCAAATTGGTGATTAAACTCAATTCAAATCACAAGTCTCATGATTTAATCGCCCTCAAGTTTAATCTACCAAAAACCCAAAACTTCCAAGGATTTGCTTGATTTTAGAATGAGAATTTTACCTCAATTCCAACCCCAAAACAGAATCGAACTTTGCCGAATAGATGACGATTTGATTCAATTTCGTCGAGCCAACCTCTACGTACAATGGGTATTCCACACGAAAACAAAGCTGAAACGAGGCTGTACAGTACCGAAAATCACCCAAAAATCAAACTGCAACAGATCGGGCGGCGGTTCGTGGAGTCCGGCGTCGTGAACAGTACCCGCGGTATGAACAGTACTCTCGATATGAACAGTATCGCGGTATGAACAGTCGCGGTATGAATAGTACCCCCCCCCCCCCCCGGCGCGTGAACAGTCGCGTCGTGAACAGTCCCCCCGCACGTGAGGGACAAATCCGGTGATGGATGTTTGTTGAAGAAGAAGAAGCTTTCGAATGGATGGGTCTTTTGGTGGTGAAAGAGAGAGAGAGAGAGATTGATGGTGGAGATTGTTTTTTCATGGAGGAAGAGGAGAAGGTTGGAGAAGATGAGTGCTTGGCTTGACCTAGGGCTGCGTGCAGTATAAAAATAGTAGAGATGGATATTAGAGCTTGACTAAAACATGGGCTTGGGCTTGGCTTAGTGACTCTTAATTTACAAGAATGCCTCAAACATCAATTAAATCCCATTTTTCCTTCTTTCTTCCCATTCTACCCTCCAATTTTTCTAATTTAAAATATGCTAATTCTAAAATTAAATTCCAACACAACTTTAAGCATGAAATTGACCTTACAATTAATTTTAAATTTCAAAATTAAAGTCTTAACTAATACCTGAAGGTGCCGGTCGTTACACTTAAAGAAACATTTGAGTTTCTAGCCAAATTCCAAAAACAAAAACAAGTTTTTGAAAACATTTTTTTTAGTTTTTAAAACTTGGTTTGGTTTTTAAAAACACATGGAAAAAGTAGATAAGAAAACATGGAAATTCATAGGTGAAAGTAGTATTTGTAGGCTTAATTTTGAAAAACCAAAAATAAAAAACCAAATGGTTTTCAAACAGGGCCTAAACTCTTTAATTAATCAATTTTCATTCATTAACTCTAGGGTCACTCCACTATAGACCTAGAGTTGCACTCTTATGCAATGTAAGACAAGTTGTGTCCATGGATATAATCACTTCATGCAAGTCGATCCTTCACGAGTTGTTCGTAATTGCAGTTGGGTCAAAAGTTCGTTTTACTCCTGTAATTACATATTTCACTTTAAGTACCATTGATCCTCTAATGAACAATTTATTTATGATCCAACAATAAATTAAGTCCCTCTCATGCTAGTGAGAGGGTGGGGCCCCATTGTTCAAGTCCCAAAATTAGCACTTAAGGAAACTACTCATCTACTTACCCTATATGGGAAGGTGTAAATTCCTATTAGCTTTACAAGCTCCAATCATACCTTATGTTTTGATGATAAAAAAAATCTTTGAATTACTGATATTTTAAGTGTTTTAAAATATCCACATTGTAGAGCTCAAAAAGATGATTCCAGTGCATTTTGAATCGCCCAATCGGACGTCAAAGGAGAAAGTTATGGCCAAAAGAAGACTGAGAAAAACTACTATTTTGGAATGACACGGATGAATAACATTGCGACATGTGGCTATTTTTTTTAAGACTGTTGAAGCCCTTTTTAAAATTATTTTTTAATCATTCTTTTACAATTTTTCTTTCAAATTTCCTCCACCCTTGATTATTTAACCTAGATCCAATGGCCCAAAATTTACTCTAATTTTGAACCTTATATAAACATATTTTTCCCTCTCTTTTCATAATCTCTTCTCTCCCAAACTTATTGAAGGGTTCTCTCCAATACTCCATTGTTAGCCATTCTTCAAAGCTTCATTTTTATTATAATCCTTTTGTGAGAGAGTTTGTTTTTGTGAGGGATTAGATAATTTTGAGTGTTTCAAACTTTTGTATCTACTCTTATGAGAGCTTTTATTTTTGTGGGGTTTTAATTTCATCTTTCAATTAGGTTTTGTATTAAGGTATGGGTACACCTTGGGATTTTGAGTGAATGGTTTAATCGTTAACCTGAAAAAGGATTGTAGTGGTTTAATCCTGAACCCGAAAAAGGCTTGTAGTGGTTTGATCCTGAACCCGAAAAAGGCTTGTAGTGGTTTGATCCTGAACCCGGTAAAAGGATCGTAGTGGTTTGATCCTGAACTCGTTAAAAGGATTGATATAAGTTGGATCTTGAACATGCAAAAGGATTGGTTGGGGGCTGACTCTTGAACTCTTAAAAAGAGTGGCAAATCAGTTTGGTTCTCACCCGTAAAAGGACTACCGCAGTAAAATACCCAAGAAGGTGTCTTGGGGAGTGGAGTAGGGATTTTCGAACTACTATAAATATCTTCAGTGTCGTTTCTTTTCTCTACTCTTTTAATTTATGCTATTTAAGTATTTATTTGAGTCGATTGTATGCTTAGAAAAATTATTCTATATTTCTAGCATTTTTGGGTGTTTATTCGATTAAATTTTCATTGAATTATTTTAGTTTAATTTCTTGAAAAAATTTTAAATTTTAGTAAACAACCCTATTTACCCCCCATTTAGTGTTGTCATATGATCCTACAATTTCATCTCCAAAATGGTAGACTTATTGAATCAGCTACAAAAGCCACTCTCACCCATGCAAATCAAAGGAGAAGCACTCATAGGAAGGAGTTCATAACTCACTCAAGATTAAGATCGAGTCGCATATGATCATCTTGATGAAATATTGATCTTCTCAATTAACAGATTTATAAAGAGAGATTAAATATTTTGTGATCTAGTCTTATATAAACTCATTGTATAAGATACCCCACTCACATGTCTCCACATGAATGATTTGGATCAAATCATTTGTTATTATTATAAAGTGGGCCGTATCAATAGTGTTACCAGGATAAGGCACCTAACCTTACCCATATACTATGACCCTTTAGGTTATTTCTTAAACATGATCCTCCCGTATGTCAACCACATATTGTTCAAGATTACAATAATAACCTTGAATTTTTCATATAATGGATAATATTATATTACAAATAAAATAATCAAAATAATGATTAATTATTAAATAAATCATTAATTACGAGACTTTAAGGCATAAATCTCAACAAAAGCATCACAAGAATGTAGCTCAACAAATGAAGAGTAAGGACAAGATTACAACTACAATCCCCTTACAATCGAAAATGGCAATTCCCACCCAAGACCAACCAACGATTCAAGAACAGTTGAAGATCTATTGAGCTTATGCAAAGGAAAGGGATGAAGCCATCAAGCAAACTCTTGCAATGCTTTCGCAAGGAAAAGGGCCCGCATTCCCAGACTTCTCCACAATCCTTATTGAAAAGTCAACTGATTCACAGCACGATGATGGACAATCTTCCTCGGCTTAGGGGAGTTCTTTACTTTGTTTTCTTTTATGCTTTAGATTCTGTTGTGATGTTTTGATAGGACTGAAACATGCTAGGAACTGTTGTCTTTGTAGTTTTGTTGTTTGATGTGTTGTCTTTGTTTTCACTTTTGTTTTGGTCTTTATTGTTTTTGCTGAACTCATGAAACAAACCATAGGAACTTCTATTTGGTGATTTTTGCAATAAGAAAATGCATATGCTTGTGATTGCTGCACTATCAAACCTCAATTATGATGATTAGGAAACACCCATTTTCATTAAATATCAAGCACACCAATTGCACAATCCCAACTTATTTATAATTTACACTCTCACATTCAACTTAGTTGTCAAGTAGTCAATGAGGAGATTGACAAGCTTTAAGTTTAGAGGGGGGAGATAGTTTGTAATTCGTGCTAATAAATATCCATTGTGTTGCCTTGAGCTTTTCTTTAGCAGAAAAAAAAAAACAACAAAAAAAATAAAAGAGATACCCCTCTTTCCAATTTGACAAAATAATCAGGGTATGAATGACATTCAAGATTTACTCTGCATGAAAAGTTAAACAAGGAAATGGGTATGTAGAAAAACGTTTTGACTAGTGATGTGTGCTCGTAATCAACTACTTTCTCCACAAAGTGTCAGTAAGTTGGAACGAAGGCACGATTGACGATGAAACCCCTTTTTTGATTTGGCAGCAAGGAAATAAGTTTGGGAGAACTAACAGGACAAAAAATATTTTTTTTAACAAATAAGTAAAGCCTAACTAAGGGAGTAGATGTACAAAACTAAGAAGGTTGTGGGTGAAAAGTGTTATGTCCTAGCTAAGAAAATGCAAGGTTGGTTGTGTTAGCAATTGGTGTAAAAACATTATGAATTTGATAGATCCCCTGAGAGGTTTAAGTTTGCATGAATCTTGCTGAATTTTTTAACTGCTACTATTTATGCTAATTGTGTTTGTTGCTAAAACTTTATAATTACTTGAGGACAAGCAATAGATTAAGTTTGGGGGTGTAATAAGCCTCATTATTGAGGATTATTTACCTTCATTAAACTTAAGTTATGCTTGAAAATCCATAGAATAGTGTGAATAAGTTTAGAAAATCCTAGCATCACTAAATGAAAATTAGTAAGCTTGTAAAGAATAAACCAAATGAAGAAATCAAGTAGGCGAAGAAGGAAAAAGAGCTAAAATTTGAGTTTTGATGCAGGATATTGAAGAATTGCAATTTACAATTGCAACTGCAATCACATTTGGCAATCGTGGAATTGACGAATATGGAAAGAAATAAAGGTTACAGCCAGCTCAACTAAGGAAGGTTGTCAACGACCTTGATATCAGCTTCATCTTTAGAGATTTTGGGGCCAATGATTAAAGACAACAAGCCTAATTTCCAAAAAGAATAAAAGAGGCTGGATTTTTCGAGGGAAGCATGCTCTCTCGAACGATACAACCCAAGTTTCCACTCCCCTTCAGCTTCTTCAGCTATTGTCCTTTCACTCCAGAATCGTTTCGACCTTAGTCCTCGATCCAATTTGAATGAAAGTTCTTGATTGTGAAGATTGAATTCTCCTTGAACAAGATGAAGATTAAATCGATTAAGGAATAAGAGTGAAAAGGAGGAGCAGTCATGCATTCATGTATAAGTTCCCCACAGCTTGTTTTTGAATTTTAATTTCAATTTTGTCTTTAGTTTTTGTTCGAGTTGTTTTGTTCTATCTTTAGTCTTAGTTTAGTTTCTTATTCTCAATTTCCAGCAAGTTCTAGCTTTTGTTTTTGTTTACTCTTGTTTTCAATACTGCATGGGTTAGTCGAGCTTGTAAATTGATTTTGGAGTTTCGACCATATTCCTCTTGTAGTCCTCTCGAGGGAAGAATCGAAATAAAATCTTCAATTTCTAACTTCATGTTATTTCTATGCCACTACCTTTAAGTATTCTTTTTGCCAACATGGGTTTTAAGTTCTACACTTCATTGGTTTCTTTTACTTTTAATATGAGCTAAGTCCTTTTTAGAGGTTCAAGGATGTGAATAATCTACGGAGTGAATTAAACTTAAATTGCAAAGGTGACCAAGCTTACACATTAATTGTTTGCTTGTGTTGAGTTTATTGAATTTGTAACTCTAGAATGATCAACTAGCATTGCATATTATGGCTCAAATCTAATACCGAATGGGTTAGAGGAGAGTGGATTTCACACAAACAATGAAGAAAAAAACTTAGACATAAGCTAATATTAACCCTAGACATAGGGCAAAGGCTCTAAAACCATTGGAATTGCACGCATTATTTTATCTAAGTTTGAGTAGCTATAGAAATATAAGTTATTCACTTAGACTCCTAAAAACTGGATTGCAAGGTTGAATAGGAGTTACAATTCAGTTTACAATTGTTTGTGCAAGTAAGGATTGCAATTGCAATTGAAGCAATGACATTCTTGAGCCCTATTTTTATTCTCACAAATTTACCACTCAGCATTCTGTTTTTCTTTACTTTGCATACAACCACAATCCTATTTTGCAATTTAGTTACCTAAGTTGCAAGTCTTAAACACTTTTTGCTACTACAATTTTCTGTAACCCGTTCTCTTGGGAGACGATACTCAGGAATACTCTTATTTATTACTTGCATCGATAGTGTGCACTTGCACTGGGATGGATATCTTTCTTTATTTTTTACAAGTTTAACTTGATTAGTCCTATGTTCGAGTCGTAGCGAGAAAGATCTTGTGCAGATTCAAGATTCGCCGGCACATAAGAAGTAGAGTGTAAGGACTTGTTTTCTTTTTACTATTATGAAAAGGGCAAAAATGTCTTTTGAAGTTTGGCCTAAAATTAAATTAAAAAAAAATGAAAATTTGATTAGTTTTGGTGGTGGGCACATGGGTATGAGTGGCAAATGGAGGGTGTGTTGTTAAGAGATTATTGGAAGTTGGGGTTTTTATCTTTTGAGATAAGGAGGTTTATGAATTTTTGGGTTAAATTAATAAATTAAAATAAAATAACATAATGTATTCTCCCTTTTACAATGAAAAACCGTGGGTTTTGGAAGAGGAGAGGAGAACTTGTGGTGAGAAGCTTATTTTGGGGAGTTTAACTTCAACTACTTGAAATTTGGAGGTGGAAGAGTCTTACAAAGGAAATATTTCAAGTTTGGTAAGTTTCTTTGAGGAATTTATGGAGAAATTTTTAAGTTTAATTGTGGGTTTTTCTATTTTCTTTACAACTCATGTTTGGATGTGTAAGAAGAGGGAGGAAATTGGGTTTAATTTGGGGTTTGGATTTATGGAACTAGTGTTTAAAAAAAAAAAGAAGAAAAAGGGAGTTCATAAGCATAAGCTAAAGGGAGCAAGAATGGAAGGTTTAAGACATTATGAAGGAGAGAGAAGTTGAACAAGGAAGAGGAAGAAGATGGTGGGTTGTTGGAGAGAGAAGTTAATAAAAAGGAATTATTTAATTAAGATTTGGGCATTATAGTCAAATGCAATAGAGTTAATGGTGAGAGAGAGAAAGAATGTTTTTTTTTTTTGGTGTCTACATACAATTGAAGGAAGAAATTGGGAAGTTTGGAAAAGGTAGAAAGTTTTGTTTTTAGTAAAAATAAGACATCTTTAATTAATTAAAAAGTGAGAATTAGTGTGTTTGGAGGGCTATACTCATGGGAGTTAAATTGGGAGGAATGGAATATATTATTGTAGTTAGAAGGAAGATGAGTTTTTTTTAGAGGAGAGAGAGAAATTGTTGTTTAATTTGAAAAAAAAAAAAAAAAAAGAAGACAAAGTAGTACTTGTGAAAAGAAAGAATATATGTTGAAATTGAAGAAAGTATTTTAAGGTTATGTGATTTGGGTTGGTGATAAAAAATGTTGTATTCTCATATGGTGACTCAATTAATATTTCAGGTCAAACAGAGATTGGAACGATTTACGACCCGAACATATCAACCCCACCATAGTTTGTGAGTGGTTTATTTTACAAAATGTTTTTGTTATTGAGTTATTATTATGAGATTTCAAGAAATCTATAATTTTATAAAACATTAAAGAAATTGTTATGAGATTTTTGAAAAATATTCATGAATTTCCAGTAATCTTATGATTTTAGTAGAAATTATCATTCTAGATATATCTTGGAAACATTTTATGGTTATTTGAGAAATTAGAAGAGTTGTAATGTTTATTGAGAAAATATGACTTTGGAAATGTTTTATATTATTGAGAGATTTGTTAATCATTTGAGAATTTACACATGTTTAATGTTATTTTAAAATCTCTCAAGTCTATGAGATAGTGTTTTAGAGAAAGAGTATGGTTTTCAAAAAGAGTTTGGGAATCAAGAGTTTTATGTTAAAAGTGGTTTTCAAACCACTAGATCTTTGTACCCACGGTGATTACCTGTATGCTATGTGAATGTGTTTCTATAGTATACTAAGAGAGAGAGGTCTTTGGGACCCACTCTAGCATACACATAGGCTTTGGGCCGTATGTTAGGGTGCTTAGCCTTTGGAGGCAGATCTACGTGCACGTATGATAGAGATGTGCTCTGCTATGTATCTTGAGATTACTCGGTGCATAGTATGACAAAGAGAGAGTTACTGTGCGTATGGAGTTTACTCTACGTCAGTACGATAGAGATTGGGGTACAGATTTGGTGACGAATTTTATGAGCTTATGTTTATGTTTTCAAGAGTTGTAACTACATATTTTCTCCCTCTCTCTATTGATATGTATTGTTAATTGCAAATGCTATAATTTCAGAGGTATTGTATCTAGAGCTATAATCTCGATTTTCGTTGTTTATGGTTGAAGAGATATCGTTACAGATGTTACTGTGTTTTGGTGATCTTGAGAACTTTAAAATTCTTCCAAGTTTATTTTGTGATTTTTATAGAGATTTGAAGTACGTGTTTTGCGTAATGGTTTTCGTGGAAGATATTTTCTTATGAATTTACCACTCACTGAGCCTTTTAGCTCATTCTTTCTTCCTATATTTTTCTACCAGGTAGCGTTTGAGTTTCTGGTGAACCTACTGAAGTTGACATCTGCCACCAGACCTGCTAGATTGCATATTATTTTGTATGTACATGTGCTTTAAATGCATCTTTTGTAACTAGAGTGGCTAATACGAGTTTAAGCGCACCACATTTTGTGTTTCACGTTGGCTTGTGTTCAGTACTTGTAAATTATTAACGATGCTTTTGACTTTCTAAAGTTACGTTTGAATGGTTGGAGTGTTTTTGAATAATGTGTTTGAAATGGATTTGGAGAAGAGTATCTAAGTTATATATATATGTGTGTACATTTGTTAATAGGGAGCATAATGTTTCAAAATCCAGGTATATTCATCCGTTTTTTAGGGGAAACTCTGCTGAAATTTTGAGGATTTTATTCAAAGAAAGTTTTGCTAGCCACCTATTATTTCCAAAACATATTTTGTTTTGATAAGCTGGACATTGGATTTCGTTTTTTTGTTTCGATTGATTGTCGACATGCCACGTCCTAGGTTGGTTAGAGTGATCTGGGACGGGGTGTGACATAGAGACCTGCTAGAGAATTTTCTCCATTTAATTCATAAGGTATGTTTACTTAACATTTTAGTTTAATTCTAAATAAACCAAAGTCAATCCCAAACTTGATTTCTAAGGGCTCGTTTGATAACGTTCTTGTTTCCTATTTCTTGTTCCTATTTCTCATTTTTTAAGAAACAGACATGTTTGATAAACCATCATGTTTCTTGTTTCTAAATTTTTTAGAAACGTTTCTAAAAAAATGGCAGATTTTGAGAAACTTCAAAAAGAAGTTTCTAAAATTCTGTTTCTGTTTTTTTTTTCAGGTTTCATGCATGTATTCCTATTTCTCTTTTTACTCATCTCTCATCTCTCTCTTCTTTCTATCTCTTTCATTCTATTTTTGTTTCTTTTAATAATTTTTAATCTTTTTATTTTTTTTCTTCTTTTTTATTTTTATTTTTTGATTTATTTCTTTCTATTCATTCTCTCTCTTTCATCATAATCTTTTTTCTTTTAATAGTTCATTATCTTTTTTTTTTCTTTTTTCCTTTTTCCTTTTCTCTTTTCGTTTATGTTTTTCTCTTCTCTCTTATTTTCTTTTACTTTACATTAACGAGCTTATATTTATTATTTTCTATTTAATTCTCTATTATTTTTCCTTTTGGTAAGATTTTATTTTTTTATTAAATAAATAAACCAATAATGTATTTCATGTTTACCATTAAATGTAAAAAAAAATATATACACACTCTCTCTTTTTCTGATTTTACTTGCATGTATTATTGGCTAATGCATTTTTAAAAAAAAATAAAAATAAAGTTTATTATTAAATTAAAGAAATGTGGGTATGTTCGATTGTCTGACCTTAGACAATTTACAAATTCGTCTAATTGAACTAACTCTTGTAAGTCAAAATCGTTCAAGGTGAATTGATTGAAGTGAGAAATAACATTGCAAATCAAATTTGAACAACATTTGAAGGATAAAATTTATTATTATTATTATTATTATTATTATTATTAATTAGGTGTTAGGCCTTAATAAAATACTATAACCCCTTTATAATTGTTTTATATTTATTTTAATGCATGTTATATGTTTTATTATAATATATGTACTAAATTTTATTTTACCAAAAAATAAGAAACAAGAAACAGAAATAGTTATCAAACATATTTTTGTTTTTAGTTTTTAAGAAACAGAAACAAGAAACGAGAAACAGAAACTGGAAACAAGAAACGAGAAACGAGAATGTTATCAAACATGGCCTAAATTGTTTAGAAATCATAGTCTTCCACTGTGGGATGAAGTGTTCATTCCTATTAATTAGTATTAGAGTAATCTTAGAATTTTTATTTAGAATTAAAATTTGGATGGTGAGTAGTTTAATTTCATATATGTAATATATGTTGGTTTGCCAAATTGATTGTTTTGGTATATTTGTTGGCATTAGATTTACGTTTTGATTAGATGAATTTGTGAAACCCATATAGGTTTAGGGTTCTTTGTAATTTTTTTTAAAAATTCATCACCTTGCCCCTTGATTACGCTACTAATTCACTGACGAGAGATCAAAGCTACTGCTCTGGCTGACTAAAAAAGACACGTGAAGCAGACGCATTGTTCAGGCAGTTGTTCAATTGAACATTCGATGAGAAAGCCTTCAATTTTGTTGTCGATGGTGTAAATCTAAGCAGTTGGCCTTGAAATTGAATGGTTGTTGGCGTTGAAGCAAGTCTTGCTGAAAAGAGATTTATTCTAGTTAAAGCAGCTTATTTCGAGTTGCTTGAACGAAATTGACGATGAAAAGAGTTCAAGTGCTTCAATTGTCAGCAATGCTTCAATTGGTGGACCATTCGATCAGGATAAGCTGATTGCTAATAGTGTTCAATTAGATGTTGGCGATAGAATGAACGTGTGCTAAGCTAGCGGCGAGTGCTCATCACCGTTGGTCCATGCGTTCACGAGAGATGCTGCTTAGTTGAAGAATGAAGCACCTGCCAGCAAACGGTGGGAGTAGGAGAACTCACAGCCGACAATCTTCAATTCTTTTACCAGTGATGAAATCCTTCAAAAATTCGTGGAGTCTCAATCAAGTAGCTACAATTGACGTGATGCTCTTCAAACAACGAGAAGCTGCGTGTCGTCAACAAATCCAACTAACCTGAAATCCATCCTTCAAGAGATTGAAGAATTTTAGGCATGCGGTGACTGATCAAGTGCGTTGGCGTGAATTAAAAGCAACAACTGTTGTTTTGTAAGAAGTTGAAAATTTAGGCCCCGTTTGATAACCATTTGGTTTTTAGTTTTTACTTTTTGAAAATTAAACTTGTTTTCTCCCAATTTCTCTACAATGGTTTTCATCTCCATTAAAGAACCATTTGAATTCTTAGCCAAATGCTAAAAACAAAAACAAGTTTTTGAAAACTACTTTTTTTTAGTTTTCAAAACAATGCTTGGTTTTTGAAAACATAGGTAAAAAGTAGATGACAAAACAAGTAAAATCATAGGTGAGAATAGTATTTATAGGCTTAATTTTCAAAAACCAAAAACCAAAAACCAAATGGTTATCAAACGGGGCCTTTGGTTTTTCAAAAACCCTAAATTTGGTGGCCCAAAGAGAGAAATTGGGGAACATTTTATGTCTTGAAAATTTAAATTTTTTAATTTTGAATTTCTAGGGTATGTTAAATATGCCGGTCAATTTTTCTTTGTTTTAATTTAATTATGCCTGTTGATGTATGTTTTCAATTAAATTGCTTGTTGCATAAAGTATGTCATTTAGATTAAAATCCCACCATAGGTTAAGCATGTCTTGCATTTTGATTGTTGATTATTTTCAATATAATTGTTATATTTAGAATAATAGGGTTATTACACTTCCTAATAGGATTAAGATGCTTTCCTAATAAGATTATGTTTTTCATATATAAAGATTTTTTAATTCATTCTTTACATAGTTTAAAATTTGAATTTAGTTTAGCTTTTATTTTTCCTAATAGGATTAAAGAAAATATTTAGGATAATCTTTATTTTTGTTTTAAAGGGTTTAAAATTGTAGAAATTAAAGATTATCCATTAAGTGAATTAGTTTTTAATAGGATTAAAAAAATTAGGCCTAATAATTTACTTAGGTTCATTATCTAGTAATTAATAGTTGATTAAATATTAATGAATTTTAAATAAAAATTTACTATAAGGGAACTCTATCTAAGGAAAGTTTTGTCTAAACTTGGGTATTTAACAAAAGGGAACACCTCTAACTGGAAATTGACCTGAAAATTGAATTAATCAAATTTTATTTAATTTCATTACGTAGACTCATAATGTGGTTAGTTTTTAAATAGTTTAAAGCTTGGTAATTTACAATAAAATCAATCTAACCAACATAAGGGTTATGAAGGAGTAGATTGAGAACTTAGATAAATGAGATTAGCCTAATTTATCTAAGTAGTAGAAAATCATAATTTCAAAATAGTAAGTGGGAGAGGGATATGTGACAACACATCCTATGATGTCCATCATTGATTCGCAACGTGAGATATCCATGTGAGACCTCGCGGCGACTTTTGGATTGTATAGAATGTGTTTGCATGGGTCAATATCAGGGTGAATCTCCTGAGAAGGATAAGATTGTTAGTTTTGTTCCAATACTTGATCTACGGCGGCACTTGTTGGGATACAATTATGAGATCCGAAATAATGAGTCACACTAACATAGGATCCATTAAGGTTGTTAATGATGTCCTCAACCAAATTAATTATAACTAAATGTTATAGAAATAAGAGTTATTTTGGTGTAACATTTGGTTGAGATTGTCTCAGTTCAGTGAAGAAATACTTGACCTACCCTATAGTGGCATTTGTTCTAACTCACTGAAGCATCATAGCATTAGAAATGATTTATAGAGTTCTTTTATCAAATTGTTTGTATTCTATGCTGAATATGAATGGATATTGATTATATATTGTTAAATAATATATTCTTTTTATATATATTTCAATACTATGTTTAATGGTCAAATTAAGAAAATTTTATCACTTGGAAAAGTAATATTAATACTTGAATGGTTGTGTAAAATTTTGAATTTGTCTTTATTGAGAAGTGTTTTCAAAACCTGTTGCCAATGCCAATCGAAGGTTCGAGATGCACGTGATTGATGAATCATATAACGAGATAGCTTGTACATATCCCCTAGTTGACATATTAGATGTCAAGCTAAGAAAATAAAGAAAATTATGACAGCATATGAGATGTTGAAGTAAATATAAGCTAAATTTAGATAATTGTCTAAATGATTTCGAGATTAAATATTACAAAAATCCAAGAAAAGAAACCTAATGACTGAACATATAGAAGGAAATAGTTTCTAAATTAGTCAAGACAATTATAATGAGAGGAATTTTTAAAATACCTCAATGGAAAAAATAATATAAATAAAAGTAAATTTGATTTAGTAGATTTTTTTGTGGAAAATAAACAACCCCATCTGATAGTTGATTCAAGATCCACTATCAAGATTTGTTCTTAATTACATGTAATATGTAATTCTTGAAAAATACTTATTGTTGTAAGATAATCTCTACATGTTGGCACTAGAAAACCCATATCAGTTAGTGTAGTGGGAGACATTGAGATGTCATTAAGTAATGATTGTTACTTAATGCTAAAGATGATATTTTTAATATGTGAAGAGAAATTAGATTTATGTGATTTTATTACTAAAAAAGTTCATATAGTATGAATTTTAGAAGTAATGAAGTTTATATTTTCAAAATTATTTGAAAATATGTTCAATTGAAAATAAGAACAATTTTAAGTGTTAAAGATGTTAACATTTACAATACTACACAGTACTAAGATTTCAAGATTATAGAATCCATAATAGAAAGACAAAAGTTTTTTTTCCCTAAAGATGATACTTATCTTTGGGTTTTAAGGTTGATTCAAATCAACTTGAGTAGAATTCAAAAGATTAGTAATAGGTTGATAAGTAACTCCCGAGAGTTAGATCTAACAACCTTGCTAACAAACAAGACCTTTAGATCTAAAACCAAAAAAACCCCAAAATCAACATGATTTCATCCCAAGGAAGAAGATAGAAACGGATTTACCTTAATGATCAATATCAAGAGTAGAGAAAACTTGTTTCTAAACTCAAGATTTGAATCACTCCACAAGTAGTTTGATCAAAGCTACTTGAATGATCCTAGCATGCAAATCTAAACACAAGATATGCAAAGAAAGTTGCTCATGGCCTTTAGGCTCAAAAGACTCAATTTCATTGAAACATCATCAAAAACAAATCTTTCCCAAAGAAAACAACATGGATGGATATTTATAGCATTCAAACTAACCCTAGAGTAACCTATAGTCAATTGAAGGGTTCTAACTCTCTTGCCCATCAATACCATGATGGCCACTACCTAAATTGTAATCTAAAACATTGAAATGAAAAGTTTAAAACTGAAAATTACATAAAAGCTCTCTTAAATCCAAGAGTTGAAACTTCTATCAACCATTCTAGTCTTTTTAACCTCCAATGGTGTAAATGAAGCTCCACTTGAAGTAACTTGAAGTGTAGTCTATCAATTGATGCTTGACTTGCATTAAATGAAGCTTGAGATGCTTTTGAGTTCATTTAATTGCAACTTAAGTTCCTTCTATGCAACTTGACTTTAACTTTAATGCAACTTAAGTTCATCATAAATGAAGCCTTAGGGTATTTAATGCAATTCCATTTTGAGCTCTTCTTTATTCCTGACTAGCGTTGTAGGATTCATAACATAGGTGATTTTCTTAAAGTTAGAGTTAATTACTTTACTAATTTGTAGATCTTGCTTTTTATCTAAGATAATCAGTAGCTCTTTATTGGAAAAGACTACAAGGCCAAAGAACAGTTTGAGCTTATACATTCAGACCCTAATGATCTAGTGAATGTAAAAGTCAAATGTGGTTATGAATATTTCATCACTCTAGTTTATGATTATTCAAGGTATAAGAATTTTTATGTGATGATAAGTCTAAATTTTTGAAAAGTTCAAGAAAGTTAAGATTGAAGTTGAAAATCTATTAGGTAATTAAGTCTATCAAGACTATGATCAGATCATAGTGGAAAGTACAAGAACCTTACGCACTAAGATTAGTTGATAGAAAGTAGAATTTTATCCAACTCTAAATACTGAGGACAATTGTGTGAAATTGTACTGCAAAAGGAGAAACAAGGCCTTGTTAGACATGGTCACATCAATAATTAGTTATATGTCATTACTAGACATTAGTTAGGATATGCAATGGATATTGCATAGTTAACATGATTATTCCCTCCAAAAGTGTCTACGAGACAGCTTTGGGATTATAGAAGAGTAGTATTTACAACACTTCTAAATTTGGGAATGTTAAGCGTACATGCTGAAACAAATACGAAATGACTGGCATATGTTCAAAGTTATGCCTAAGTGTGTAGGTTGCCCCTAAGGAGTAACAAAATGGTCTTTTATATAATCTGGAAGAGAATAAGATGTTTGTATGACAAATGTCACTTTTCTATGAGGAAATTTCAAATAAAAGACCACAAACCTTGACTAAGGTAAGATAGTGTTAATAAGTTGGTTTCAAATGAAGCCATTAAATCGTTAACAAAAGTTGTTAACAATTTAATTACATTTCAAAGTCAAATGGATCATGGTCATGAATTGGATAAACCTCATCGTAGTGAGAGAGCCATGAGATGATTCAACCGTTACAAGTACTTAACTGAATCCCAAGTTGCTATATTGATGACAAAATAGAGGGCTTATTGACCTTAAAGTAATAATGAGGGATATTGACAAGGTTCAATAGGTAAAAGTCATGAATCTCAGGATAGAGTTTATGTACTCCATCTCAGTTTGCAAATTATAGATATTCTTGATGGGGTCAAACCCATAGGTTATAAACGGATCTACAAAAGAAAAAGATGTGTAGATAAAAAAGGTATAGACTTTCAAAACAAGACTAATGACAAATGGTTAAACATGATTGGGGAAAGTAGACTATGAATAAACTTTCTCATTTGTTGCCATACAAGAGTTTATAAGCATTCTTTAATTCATTGTCTCATATGAGATATTTCAAATAAAGGTTTATTCTTTTATGAAAAGAAATCTTAAAGAATGCGTCTACAAATCAATCAGAGGGATTCATTTTTAGAGATCAAAAGCAAAAAGTTTGCAAAATTGTAAAAGTTCATTTACGAAGTGAATTTAACTTTTAGATCTTTGAATAAAAGGTTTGATAAAAGTATCAAAACCTATGACTTTGAATAAATACTAATGAAACTTGTATAGATAAAAAACCATTAATTGCTTAGTGAAATTTTCTCATGTTTTATGTTGATGGCATTTTACTGATTATGAATGATCTAAGATTTCTATCTAACATAAAAAGTTGACTACCTAACCAATTCCAAATGAATGATTGGGAATGACTCAATATGTTTTATATGTCCAAAATGGAAATTTCAAGGACAAAATGTTAACTTTGTCTCATACATTGTTGTCAAATATTTGATGCAAAACTTCTAAGAATGATAATGTATCATTCTAACATGAATATGTTTTTGTCTAAGGAAGAGTATCCTAAGACACATGTTGTCTTAGCTAGAGTGGAATTAATTTGCAAAATAAACACTCACAAATTGTGCAAGTATTCACAGCTCATGCAGCAAGTGATAAGTAATTTAATCGTTTCCTCAGGGATTAGTTAAGGAATTTCACCAAGTTGAGTTTAACTTCTAATGAATTAAAGGGTAACCAAATTAAAATAAAAATTAATAGTTCTCAAAGTAGTAATTTATGCTAAACAAACAGTAACAAAGCTTAAAGCAGTAGATAAAAGGAACAAAAACAGATAAACCACAGATGAATTCACTTAGAGGTAAAAGCAGGCTTGGATTAGGGGTTTACTATATACTGTATTGAGATTATAATGCTGAAGCAAAACTTATGCAAATTTTATACCACATAGCAATCTAACACAGAATCTTCTCAAATTTCCCTAATTAGCATCTAAATTCCTATTTAAACTACTCAAATTTACTCCATGCTTTGTGTGCATTAGGTGGTGATTATCCCTAAACTACACATTTTACTGCAAGCTCACTTGTAATCAGTCCTAATGTGATTTGAAACAATCGATTTCCTATTCTTTTTTTCCAAAATACAATAAAATAGAATATGAACAAGTTGGCCAAACTTAATCCAAATATTAAAATTAAAACAACTCCAAATAGTACAAATAAACATAAATTTAACTCAGCTTAAGCCCTCTACAATGTAGAGTTCCCTAATCCTTGCCTAAAACTATTTAGCTCATAATGACATAAATAAAACTACTAAAAAGCAACAATAAATCCATTACAATAGCTCCTTACTCTAGAGGAACAAAAAGAAGAAGAAACAGTAAAAAAGAGAAGAATAGTCTAGCTCAAGAAGCTTCCAAAGGTCCCCCTCCTTTGTCATCAGCTCATTTTTCCAATGTAGATATTCTTTCTCAGCTCTCATTCTCCTTACTGTAGTTTTTTCCCTTTTCAGACCTATATTTCAATTCCAAAATGCCCAGCTTAAATACTCCATCTTATCCATCAAATTCAGGGCTGATTAGACAGGGCATGAGGCATGGAAGCTCCCTATTGGTCCACCTCAGTCCAGCTGGCTTCAATTTTTTACAGCTCAATTAATGACAAACTCTTGCACTTGTGTATCAGGTGGCTTATTAATGAAAGGAATGCTTCAGCACAACAGCTCTCTTGGCCATATTCCATCTTCCAGCTTTTCACATTTAATATGGCTCTCACCTGAGACAAAAATTGAAGTTTAAGCACACAATTTACAAGAATTAAGCCATTTATCATGACCCTTAGATTAACTTAGCCAAATAAGCAAAAACACACTGATTTAGGGACTTTAGCAACCAAAAACTACCAAAACACCTTAAACAAGCAGGTTTGGTAAGGGATTTTAAGCAAGAATAACCTTTTCTGAAGAGTCGTCAACACCACAAATGTTGAGAACAGAAGATTGATTATCTACGCTTGACTAGGAGACAATCTATTGAGACTTAACATTCAATATACAGTAAAGTTGGTTAACGTATATAAGTTAAACTAATGGTTTGACTATTGAACGAAAAATTAAATTTGTTTTTCAAAGTATCTATGGATAATGAGAAATTATATTCTTGTGTATGAGGTTAAAGATTTTATCTTTACAATACATACTGGTTCTTACAAAGATTTAGGGAAATCTATGTCAAGATCAAGTTTACACTAGGTGGTGGAGTTTGTATACAAGTTAAATATTCTTGTTTGTGAAGCAACAAAAGAACTTGTATGATTCAAAGAGTTCCATTTAAAAGGTGTTTCAGATATGATTACACCTATCACACTTTATTATGATAATAGTGATGCAATGGCTAAAATTAGGGTACTTAGAAAATACCCATATATGGTAAAGCATATAGAGAGAGCATTTGCATGGTAGTTACCAAGATGACTTTAATGACAATTGTTTGGATCTATATGAAAAAACTCTCCAAGCTAAAGTGTTTGAATGTCACCTAGAGTATCTAGGATTACAAGACATGTCTCAACTTCTCTAGGGCAAGTGAGAGAACATGTTGGGTGTAGAGTATGCCCTAGGATACATTTCTAACTCGATTTAGTGCTAGTTGGAGTTTGTTAGGATTTATGACCTAAAGCCTAGTAATTATTGATTTAATATTTAATAATTATTTGATAATCATTTTGGTATTTTTTATTTGTAATTTATAATATCCATTATATAAAAATCCTATTTTAATCTTGAACAGCATGTAGTTGACATATGGGTGAATTATGTTCAAGAAATAACCTAAAGAGTCTATAGTGTATGGATAAGGTCGGGTGCCTTATCCTAGTAATACTATTGATATAGCCTACTTTGTAATAGTTACAAATGATTTGATTCAAATTGTTCATGTGGAGACATGCAAGAGGGGATATCATATACAATGAGTTTGTATAAGACTAGACCATAAAATATTTAATCTCTCTTTATAAATCTGTTAATTAAGAAGACTAATATTTCAACAGGATGATCATATGTGACTCGATCTCAATCCTAAGTGAGTCATGAACTCCTACCTGTGAGGGTTTGTCCTTTGATTTGCATGGGTGAGAGTGTCTTTTATAGCCGATTCAATATGCCTACCATTTTGGGGACTTAGCCAAATAGGGAGCTAGAAACATAAGTTTTACAAGATAGAATTCACTCCTTCTCATATAGGGAAAGTAGACGAGTAGTTCTATTAAGTACTGATTTCGGGACTTGAACAATGAGCCCCACCCTCTCACTGGCCCGAGAAGGACTTAGTTTATAATTGAATTATAAACAAATTGTTCATTAGAGGATCATTGATACTTAAGGTATAAGATGTAATTATAGGAGTAAAACAAACTTTTGAACCAGCTGTAATTACAAACAACTTGTGAATGATCGACTTGCATGTAATGGTTATATCCATGGATGCAACTTGTTCTACAATGCATAAGAGTGCAACTCTAAGTCTATAGTGGAGTGACCAAGAGTTAATGAATGAAAATTAATTGATTAAAGAGTTTAGTTAATTAATTTTGTATCATTAGAGCTTATAATTTGTAGGTCCATAAAGTCCCTTTGCTAGCTCATAGTACCACTAAAGAGATCAATTTAATTGAAGGAAAAATTTGAATCATTCAAATTAATATTTAATATATTTGATATATTAAATGAGGAAAATATCTATTTATTATATTTGATACATTAAATATTAAAAAGAATAATATATTAATGCATTATATATTAAATTTGAATGAGATTCAAATCGATAATATATGTTGTAGGAGATATTTGAATGAGATTCATATATATATGATAATATATTAGATACTATTATTTTGGCAAAGATTCTATCATAGGTTCCTATGAATAGGATCCTTGGGTTGAGCCAAAACTAATCTCCCCTACAGAGAAAATTAAGAATTCTCTCAAAAAAAATTTCTCTCTTCTTTCAAGAGGTTCCCACAAGCCTTGGTCATGTGTTAGAGTCATAGCAAGGAAGATCTTGTGGAGATTCAAGATTCACTAGAACACAAGAAGTAAAGACCTGCCAAAGAATTTTCTCCATTTAATTCATTAGGTATGTTTACTTAACCTTTATTTTAGTTTAATTTGTAATAAATCAACGCCAATCTCAAACTTGATTTCTAAATTGTTTAGAAATCATAGTCTTCCAAAGCGGGGTGAAGTGTTCATTCCTATCAACAGGTACATGCAATTCAATCCTTCATGAGTTGTTCGTAATTACAGTTAGGTCAAAAGTCGTTTTACCCCTATAATTACATCTTATACCTTAAGTACCACTGATCCTCTAATGAACAATTTTGTTTATAATCCAATTATAAACTAAGTCTCTCTCGGTCTAGTGAGAGGGTGAGACCCAATTGTTAAGGTCTCGAAATCAGCTCTTAAGGGAACAACTCATCTACTTTTCCTATATGGGAAAAAGTGAATTCCATCTTATGAAACTTATGTTCCCAACTACCTATTTGGTAAAGTCTCCAAAATGGTAAACTAATTGAATCGGCTACAAAAACCGCTCATCTATGCAAATCAAAGGACAAGCCTTCACATGCAGAAGTTCATAACTCACTTATGATTAAGATCGAGTTGCATATGATCATCCTGTTGAAATATTAATCTTCTCAATTAACAGATTTACAAGAGAGATTAAATATTTTGTGGTCCAGTTTTATACAAACTCATTGTATATCATACTCCCACTCACATGTCTCCACATGAATAGTTTGGATCAAATCATTTATAATTATTACAAAGTGGGTCGTATCAATAGTGTTACCACGATAAGACACCCATCCTTATCCATATACTATAGACCCTTTAAGTTATTTCTTGAACATGATCCTTTCATATGTCAACTACATATTTTTGAAGTTTACACAAATAACCTAGAATTTTTGCATAATGAATATTATAAATTACAAATAAAATAATTAGCAAATAATGATTAAATATTAAAATATTAATTACGAGGCTTTATGACATAAATCATAACATCGTTTCCACGTTCACAAACATTTTCCTTGTATCCTTTATAGCTTGTTCATAGTGATGTATGGAGTCGTGCCCCTAAAATTTCAATAAATGGCTATAAATACTATTTGTCTTTCATTGATGATTTATCCAAGTACACTTGGTTCTTTCCTGTTACTCGAAAATCTGACTTGTTTGCTGTTTTTCAAAGATTCAAACCACTCATTGAAAACCAATTTTCTTCTCGTATTCAAACCCTTCAAACTGATGGTGGAGGTGAGTTTGTCAATCATAATCTCACTTCTTTCTTACAGACTAGTGACATTTTCCATATAAAAATTTTTGTGCCTATACTCCTAAACAAAATGGTGTTGTTGAAAGAAAACACTGACATATTATAGAAGTTGCTTTATGTCTTATGACTCGTGCCTCTATCTCTATTGGGTTATTGTCTTATGATTTACTGCAAATGTTTTTCTTATTATCTGACTACCCTCATCCAATCTCTAAAACAAATCACCTTTTGAATGTTTGTTCAATCGTCCTCCTGATTACAAACATCTTAATGTCTTCGGTTGTTCTTATTTTCTTGGCTATTCCTTAGAGTATAAAGGTTATTTGTGTTACAACATGAGCAACATGAAGCTTTTTATTTCTTGTCATGTTATATTTGATGAAACTTGTTTTCCCTTTTCCTCTATTTCTACTTTTACCTGATGTGAACTTGTCGAGGGCTCGTCAAAATAACATTTATAATTATTAATCCTAATTAAATATTTGTAGTATTTAATAGTGGACTGAGTTGAACTACAGGAAACCAATTATCAATTTCTCTAAATTGGATTTCTTATTGACACAGACTGAGGGAAATTTAAACATAAAGCGGGAAAAGGTTGAAAATAAAGCAAGGAAAAGATAAAACGATCTTACCACGGGCACCGATTCAGGGTACATCAGGCTACAATGTAAATTTGATCACAGATAACTAACGTGAGATTCAATTTAGAGTTTAATATCTAATCGACTCAACCGAAAAAGTCGGAGAGGCCCCTAAGCTACCTTAGGTTCCCTAATTAAGCCAATCCAAACTAACATCGAATTAACTTCTAAACTAAACCATTATAGCTAGGCACGATAGCGTTTCATACTAACGGGGCTAATCGCATTACGCTCTAGGGATTGACTAAGACGTATCAACTAAACTAGATTGGCCTATCTAATTTAATTAACCCACTCTCCTAAATTGAGGTAAAGTTTCTAATTACGCAAACATGAGTCAGCGTAGTGGTAGAAGGCCTTATCAAGATTAAATTTATAAAACTGGACCTCTAAATATTTTGCAATAATAGTGGCCAGGGTCATCCACATGGATTGGAGTTCTTAGAGTAATTAAGTACCACAGTTAATTATGCCTAATTTTATTTAGAGAAACAATTTTTGAAGTGATCAAAAGAAAAATAAAATCTAAACTACTATGTACATGCTTTGGAGTCCAATTTTGAGAAACATGCATGATTGATTACCTTAAGCCCAACTTGAATTGATTAATAACTTGATTTTATGCTAACAATCTTAAGCCAATAATTTCTAAATAATCAATATCCTCTCTCGAGCTTAAATGAACTCATGCCTAGCAACAAATCAACCTCTCGGTCTATTTTCATTACTAAACATGGCATTAAGTTATTCTCTTAAGGCTTTTAGAATTAATCTACTCACTCTCGTGCAATAAATTAAATCTAGTCATGCATCTAATGTTCTATAACTAAACTTACTCTCCCAAGCTAAATTTAGTTAAACAAGCAAAATCATGGCCAAGGTTAAGACAATATAGCAAGATGCATAAAAGACGTCAATATATAAATTAAACTAAAAATCAACCAAATGTTCAACAGCTACAACCAAGCAAAGGTCTAAACGCATAGTTACAACATCAATACAACCCACAAAAACTCCTAAATCTAAAAGAAAAGTAAAAGAAATAGATAAGAAACTTAGGTCGCGTGCCAACACTCGTCTCCGACGTGATGTCCATGATCTCGAGCTTTGAGTCTCCTCCTTGGCTCTTCAAAGGTCTCCTATATGTCCTTAGACAATGTTTGAATTGGTTTAGGGTTTTTGGTCTCTCAAAACGGCTCCCTTTTGCGAATAGAAAAACTTCATTTTTATAGAGTCGTGACAGCATTGGAATGCTAAGGACAATGTCAACGTTGTCCCTTTGAATTTTATAAAGAAGGAAAAAATTTGTTTGAGTAACGTCACTATATACGTTGCAACCCTATGTCTACTGGTCTCCAAGGTTGAAATGCTGCTAAAGTGGCGTTGCAACGCTACATATGGTGTTGCACTCTCGGGTTCACAAGCCTGTTTCCTTCTCTTCAACACTTGGATCTTCAATTATAGCTCCAATTTGCTCCATATTCATCCAAATACTTCTCCATTCTCCGGTTTTGCTCCAAATGCTCGATTTCTGATAAATATACATAAAAATACATGAAAGCACACATGATCATAACAAAACTAGTGTAAAATCAAGCCTATAAATAGCACACTTATGCCCACTATCACCTAGTCGCTACTAAGATTAGCATACATGAACACGATCAACGCGAATAAGTTGTCAATTTATTCTACGAACATGCTAATAGATTTAAGTGAGAATTAAAAGATAACAAATATGTTGAAATCGACATGGAAATATAAATTCAAATCTCACAAATTTACAAAGTTATCGTCTATACACTCGAATTGGCGTTGAAAGTCTAGTCGACATCGAAACGGTGAAGCCCGACACCGAGGTTCGATAAAAAACTCTTAAGCCATCCTAAACTACTGAAAATAGAGAGAAAACACCTAAAGAGGTCTCATGACCTAGAGGGGAAAATTTTCCTTTGATACAAATTGAAGTAGCGTTGAGACGCAACATGAAACGTCTCGATGCTATCAACGTTGAGGTGAGGCTTGTGCACGCGTACTCCTAGAAGCGTCTCGACTTTGTCACGTTCTCCAACATTTTGCCTTTGCATCGTCTTGACACTTCTAGTGGTGTTGATACACTCTCGTCAGGGTCATTTTGGTCATTTCACTTCTTCTTCATGCTCGGTTGCTCAAATAACCTTTAAATTGAACTGAATTAACCTTCATCACCAACTACAATCAATTATTAATCTTAGTATCACTCGAGTAGCTAATTAATCGCTCATTAAACTAAACTAAGTATCCTCTGTCGAGCTCAACTTAGAATACCTCAATTAATTAGAGAGTCAATGATTAAAAATCATTAAGCAATAAATGCACAAATGATTCAAAGCCCTAATAGTTATAAACATCCATAGCCTATGCAATTGGTCCAACAATTCTAACAATTAAGCATCTGAACAATTAAATACAATAAACCCAAGTAATTAGGGACAAGTATATACAAATTCAATCCAAACAACCCATAAATCCCTAATTTTTCAGCTTATATAGTAGCTAAAAGTGAAAGAAAAATGAAGAAAATGCAAATGGAAGGTCGATCCCACATTCCCAACATGATCTCCTCGGTCCTTGAGCTCCAAATCTTCAATTCCACTCCAATCCACTCACAAAATGCTCACAAAACCTCTCACAATAGCATGAAATTGAGTTTAGGAAAAAAATCCTCGATTTGGCCTCCTCTTGGGTGAAGAAGAAGACGAAGAACTTATACTACCTCTCGACGCTGCACCAAATGCAGTCGTTTTGCCCGCACACGACTAAGTAGTGTCAAGACGCTTCGAACAGAAATCGCTAGGGTGCACCTTTTGAGCGTCGAGATGCCATTTGACAACGTTGTCGTGGATCTTGTTGTGAATAAAATAATTAGGTCTGGATTCAATAACTAATGACTCGCACAAACATGCAATGGGTATAAATAGTAATATGCACTTAACGAACTGTTCTATGAGGTCAGTGTCAACCTCATGCAAGGTTAAAGTATAAACCAAATGCAAGCAAGTAATACTCGAAGAATATTCTGAGGTCAAGATCCTCAAGGACTTAGATATGTAAAACTCACTGATTCAAAAACAGATGTCGACGCAGTGGTGAGAACAAATCAAGATAAGATGCGTTGAGTGCTTAGACAAATACTTAAACGAATATTCTCACTAGATGAAGATAGAGGGTCTGGTTAAGGATCTTTTAGTATAGTGTGATTGAGAATGCTATTAATGCATGGTGGTCATTATTCCTTAGAAGAATGAATACTTACTTATTCTTGCTCTTCCATGAAGAATGTTAAGCACTTTATGCAGTCATATTCCTATGCTCAACATAAAAAACAAACTCTCCGATTCATTTATCTTACAAGTTAATTATCTTATTCCTAAGACAATCTTGTGAATGATGATTGCTCTTGTTTTTCTTGGTATTTCCACATGCTTCACCCTTCCAATATGAATACATGTTTTCACCTCTCTCGGTTGGCCAAATAGAAATTAGTATTGAAGAACATTATACACCCAAGAAAACTAAGGATTAATTACCAACATTCATTCTGCAGTTCCAAATCACATTATGCTAATATCTTCCTTAGCCATCCCCAAAGAGATTTAGCTACTTATGTTATAAAACAGATTAAATATAATAGAACGATAGACTGAGAATGACATTCTGTAATTAAGAAAATTAAACAGGATGAAATTTACAAAAGTATATCAAGAAGTAGAAACAACAAACTACTGATCGTCTACAATATGAAAATTGCTAATGTACTAATATGAAATTGTAAAGAATAGCGAGGGTAAGAAAGAATGAATAATCTGTTATCCTCGAGCTTTTGCTTCAATGGTGAAAATGTTTGGTTTTTTCGGATTGAGGTTTGGCATCTTCTTCTTCTTCTTCCCTGTGAAAATCTATTATTTTGTAAACTAACTAAACAATCATTTCCAAAACGAGCTTTCTAACATATATAGTTGACTTTAGCCAATGGTCAGAAGACACGTAACCTTTTTGTCAATTCATGCAAGCAAGCTCAGATCAAGTTGACCCTTCCCTTTGTTCTGTTGGTCTAATCGGCATTCACCATTCTTCCACTTACATGGAGGCCCAATGTGCTTTGAACACGTCGCTCATTAAGTCTCTTCAAAACTTTTCAACGGTAATGATTTCCTTTGAAGCGACATGTTCCAAGCAGGTACTTGAATCTTCACTGACATCGCGCACTCAAGGCCTTCAAGTATTTCTTCAACGCATCCTTGTGTTTTTCTCTTACTTTGTCGCATAGTTTTCCTAAAAAGAAACAAACATTATAATCTATGTTTCCAAAGAAATTCTTCACAGTTATAGATGGTCTTTTATGAAAATTATATCCAATAATGAGAATAATCTTCTTCAATACCTTAATAACATATGAATTAGGCACATATGATCTGTTTATTAAGCTATAATAACTTGTATTTCTACAAGTTATCAAGCGTCTTGACATTTGCTCTAAGGTTTGACACTTCAAATGTAGCTTCTAGACGCCATTTTCAAGGTCTAGACGCTCTCTCCTTGGGTTCTTTTGTCGAAACTCCATTTCTTCTCTTCTTAGATTTTCAAAATAGCTCCAATTGAGACTCAAAATTACCAAAATACCCTTGAACACTTGGTGTTGCTCATTTAGCTCGATTTCTACAAAATCAAGAGAAATAGGCATAAAAGTTCACTAAATTATAATTAAACTAGCATAATTAATAAGAAATAAGATAGCATAATTACATGTTATCAATAACATGCAAGAAAATCAACGAAAAATTTTAAATCTGCTCAAATTAGAACAATATACTCAACTTTAACAAATTTGCAAACAATAATCTATAGAAAGCATTTCATAGATCGTCCTAATCAAGAAGTATACATCCAACTCATTAGACAATCAAGCTCATAATTTTAAAAAAAATTCAAAATTTAACAGTTCAACGCACAGATGCTCAAGACTCAACATTAAGCTCAATAAATTCAACAAAAATATGCTCAACATCTAAATCAAAAGTCCGACTCATAGATGCTCAAGACTCAATCAACATGCTAAGTGACAATATAAGCTCAAAATACAATCTCCACATTCAACCTAAAACATTACATTGTCCCCAATGTATATCTAAATAAAAAGCACAAGGAGTAATGGATAGGGAAACAAAAAAACTCGCTTGAAATTTTTGCACGTAGGTGGTGATGGTGGTGCATCTCCGGCCTCCAAGAATGATAAACTTTTCCTTAAAGGTCAACTTATTACCTATAGAAGGAAAAAAAAAACTAAGTTATGAAAAAGCAAAAACTGAAAGCAATAAAAGAAAACAAGTAAATTTTTTCACTTGGCTGCCTCCAGGAAGCGTAAATTTTTATAGTCGATTGCTTGACTTGTTGCGTGGCATGCATCAGGGCACGTAAAATTTCTTGTCTTTCTTCAACCCTTTCTTCCTTGAATCTACAAAGCCACTGTACAAAGTAAGCTCACTAACATTTCAAAGGCTCCAGAAAGACAGGTCTTTTTGGGATTTTTGGACTCTGAAAGCATAAAAACAAAAAAATTAAAATAAACAGACTATGATACGAACTTGTGAGAATAAGAGAAAGAACATTCACAAAATAAGGATGACTCATCAGATAGAATAAATGCAGACCTTTCAGCCTCTAACTCTATCACTTGGGTCTCCTCAAACTAAAGCTCAACTTCTTTCCTATCCTCACATACCTGATCCTCCAATGGCATATAAACTTTGTAGGTTGTATCTAAATCAGTCTTATCAATATAAATTCTTACCTCAGGGATGTCGATTAGGCCGTTGCTCTTGAACACTCTCCCATTTGGCTACTAGATCAACCAACTAGGTGGCTTGGTCAACTAGGCTTCATATCCTAGTTTGAGTTTCCTTATGAAACTGAAGATTATTCTTAGCAAGTTCATAAAATAAAGCCTCTAAAGACATATTTGAGTCTAAGGTCTGAGGGCTCGGGCTCTGCTGCTCCTCCTGGTATGCATAAGATTGATCCCACTTAGGACCGTAGGGATCATGATACGTGTAGTGAGTGCCAGAAACTTCTCCAATGGTGTAGCCATATGGCATGTAATCTCACTGCACCTCCAATGGCCACCCTCGCTCTACACACAACTGAGAAACTAGAGAGGTTAATTATGAAATTTGAGGTCTTAGATCACTAACCTCATCGATGTGCTGAGCAACTCCTCCAAATGACCAAAAATTCTCTACCATTAAAGAACAAGGTATTCATTGACTCTTTATATATATATATATATATATATATATATATATATATATATATATATATTGTTTTATAGAAATAAGAAATCCAACATTAAAAAAAATCAATTACATGGTTCACCAATTTTGATGCGAACTTGCCGAAGGCTCATCAAAATAACATTTATAATTACTGATCCTAATTAAATATTTGGAGTATTTAATAGTGGATCAGGCCGAACCATAGGAAACCGATTATTAGTTTCTCTAAATTGGATTTCTTATTGATATGGACTGAGGGAAATTTATACATAAAGTAGGAAAAGGCTAAAAATAAAGCAAGGAAAAGATAAAGCAATCTTAATCGACTTAACTAGAAAAGCCAAAGAAGCCCTTAAGCTACCTTAGGTCCCCCTAAATAAGCTAATTCAACCTAACATCAAAGTAACTTCTAAACTAACCCGTTATAACTAGACACAATAACGTTCCATACTAACGAGACTAGTCACATTACGCTTTAGGAATTGACTAAGACATGTCAACTAAACTAGATTGGCTGATCTAATTTAATTAACCTACTATCCTAATTCTAAAGTCTATCATGCAAACTACGAAACCGAGGTAAGCCTCTAATTACGCAAACATGAGTCGGCCTAGTCGCTATTAAAATTAGCATACATGAGCATGATCAACGCAAATAAGTTGTCAGTTTATTCTACGAACATGCTCATACATTTAAGCGAGAAGTAAGAGATCACAAACATGCTGAAATCGATATGGAAATGTAAATTTAAATCTCACAAATTTACAAAGTTACTGTCTATATACCCGAATCAGCGTCGAAAGTCTAACCGAACGAAACAATGAAGCTCAACATTGAGGCTCAATAAAAAACTCCTAAACTATCCTAAAACTACTAGAAACAGAGAGAAAACGCCTAAAGAGGCCTCATGGCGGCAGAAAATCACGAGACTCATGATCTAGAGGGGAAAATTCCATTTTATACAAATTGAAGTAGTACCGAGACACTACAGGCAGCGTCTGACACTACCAACATTGAGGTCAAGCTTGCCACAATGTCGAGCGAGGCTTGTGTGCGGTACTCCTTACAACATCTAGATGTTGTGCACAACATCTCGATGCTGTCCTGTTCTCTAACATTTTTTCTTTGCAGGGTCTGACACTTCTGGTGGCATTGAGATGCTCTCTTAAGGGCATTTTTGTCATTTCACTTTTCTTCATGCTTGGTTGCTCAAATGACTTTCAAATTGAATCGAATTAACCCCATTTTGGTGCAAACGCTCCAAAATACACCTTATGCTTGAATTCCTACAAAATCACCAATTAAGCACATAAAATATATCATACTAGCATGAGATCAGTAAGATCAAATAGGACTTTTCTAGTCCTATTGATGATTCTCATATTTTACATATTTTTAGCCATTTTTACTTAAATATGCATGATTATAAGTCTATAATTATTGACTAATGGATATGAATTAATCCAAACAATAAAAGTGATATGTTGAGAGGAGAAAGATGAAATTAGGGAAAAAGAGTTTAACTTTGCTAATTTTTGGTATTTTCTGCAGGAATTATCACATGACCAGAATTGCAAGTGGAATTGCAATTGCAATTCCTCCTGAAGACAGAATTCTAAAAAATCTAGAGCTCGCTTTTCAGCAGATTATTTTGAAGATTTTCTCCAAGATTCAAGGCTTTGAGGGTTAGATTCTTTCCTTAGACATATTTCGTGCAAACCCTAGTCTTAGGAGGCTATAAATAAAGGAGGAACAAGCCACGAAGAGGGGAGAGCCGTTCTCCACGCCAATTTTCTGCACTCTATGTTTTTGTTGGTCAATTCAAGAAGAGAAGAGTTGTTACACCTAATTCGATCTAGTACCATTTGAAAGTCTGGGATTGTTACAACCCAATTCTCTTTGACAAATGTTGAGTTCGGTTAGATCGAGATTGGTTCGAAGTTCTTTTCAAGTTTTGGCATTCGCTTTTGTTTTTGGGTTTTAGTTCCAGTTTTTGTTATCATTTACAGCACATTCGTTTTCAATTTTTCTATCTATTATTTCAGACATTGGGTTCATTGAATTTTGTCTTTATATTACAACAAGTTGATTTTATAAAGTTTGTCATTCAGTTTAATTCTAGCAAGTTCTTTATTTCTTTAAAGTTCAGTTTTTATTTCTTTTGTTGAGTAAGTTATTTTTCTCTTCAAGTTTATTATGAAGTCTTCTTCTTCCCAAGTTTTGTTATTTTCTTCTTTCATTATGAGGTAAACCTCTCTTTGGGATTCGAATATGTGAATACCCTAGAGAGAGGAAGTAAGGCCTAATATGTAAAAGTAACTTTGCTCAATTCCATAGCATTGTTTGCTTTTATTGACTTAATTTCTGATTGTCAGTCTAGCTTGGCCACCTAGGTGAACATACAAAAATTGAATCTAATAATGAAAGGATTAGGTGAGATTTGATTTTCATAAAAGCAAAAGATTAAAGGAGCTTAGACATAAGCCCTTGTTTTTTACCCTAGACATAAGGCAAAGCCTCTAAGACCAAGAGGGTTGTGTTTTGATTTAACTAAGTTCATATTAGCCATAGACATATCGGTTTAATAGCTTAGGCTTCTAAATATATTCCCATTAAGGTCGAATAGGAGTTGAACAGTTTACTTTGCTTTGGTGTTTGAGTTAAGCTTTCAATTGCATGTTAGGCCATATTTCCATTCAAAGGTCATGTTTGAATCCCTTTTCTTTATCATTCTTATTTATCTTTTCTAGCAACACACGACCTTCCCAATTATTTTTATATTGGTTATCGAGGTTGCTTTGTGTGAACAATCTTTGCTTATATTTTGAAATTTTGTTATATCTGTTCTCTATGGGATCGACACTTGGAGTACTTTCATTTTACTACTTTGTTTAACAGTGTGTACTTGCACTAGACTGAAGGCTTTTCTATTCAAAAGTTTTCTTCTAAAAGCCTACATGTTTTCATTCTATCACTTATCGCTACCCATCCCTTATCCTCTTCACCATCTACTTCTTATTTCATGCCTTTACATTTACTTTTTTCCACCCCTGTATCACAATCTTGTAAGTTCGTTTTTTTTGTCTTTTGGAGTGTTTGTTCCTCTTGATTCTGTTAGTCATGCTTCTAATGTTGCAACTAATTTTGATGTTCTTTCATAAGTACAATTGCAGCAAATGTTTTTGGTGTCTCTACTTCTATTGTTGCTTTAATGTTAATAGTCATTCAATGCAAACTCGAAGTAAGTTTGGCATTTCCAAATGAAAAGTCTTTACCTCTAGATAAGAGTGTTATGGGATGTAAATGGGTGTATAGAATGAAGCGTAATCTTGATGGTAGCATAGTTCGATATAAAGCTCAGTTTGTTACAAAAGGCTATCATCAAGAAGAGATTGATTACAATGAAACTTTGAGCCCGATTATTAAGAAGCCAACAGTCGGTATTATTCTCTCTCTTGCTGCTCAATTTGGGTGGAAGTTGAGGTAGCTTGATGTTATGAATGCCTTCCTCCATGGAGATCTTCATGAAGAAGTGTATATGCATGATAAGCCTTAGAATTAAGGCTTATTTAACTCCTAATTACTTAAAATATTCTTGTTTTGTCTTAAGATCATTTGAAAATAGTTGAAAGTTGCTTGAAAATAAGAAATGAATAAGAATGAAAGCAATTAGATAAGATTCTAAAAAAGTTAAGTTTGTTTGCAGGGAATGTGGAAATTGCAAAATCAAATTGCAAATTTCGTAATTCTGCAATTGTTTCTAGAGCAAGGAATGTAGAAATTGCAAAATCAAATTGCAAAATCGGATTCTACAATCTGGAGCAGTAGAAAAGTTCAAAAAAGGAAAAAAATCTGCATTTAACCCATTCCGAAAATCTTCAATTACAGCATGATTTAAGGGAATTTGAGCACGAAATTTGGGCATTCTTCAACCCTAATGAAGGCCTATAAAAGGGGAAGAAGAGGAGGAGCAACACAATTCGGATTGAGACGTTTTTGGAGTTGTTTTTATGGGTTTTTCTAGTTTTTCATCTCTGTTTTTTTTTTTTGCAGTTTTTTTTCACCTCTATTTTACCGTTTGTACTGCAAGTTATGTTCTATTTGTCCTTCAATTTATCCAATCCAATTCAAGTGAAGAAGAGATGGATTTTGGAGGCGTTTTTGGAGTAAATTTCGTGGGTTTTCTCTGTTTTTCTGTAGTTTTTTATTTCCTCTGTTTTCCAATTCTTTGTCTCTGTTTTCTTACCGTAAGCTTACTGTTTTTGTTCAGTTTTTCTTCAAAGATTTCAATCTGATTCAAGTGAAAAACTTGGATGGTTAAGATTCATTCTTTCCTAGAAATAGTGGGAGCTGAATCGATTGAATTTCAAAGAAGAAAAATGGATTTTTGTTCAAGTTTTCTATATTCCGTTTGGTTCTTAGTTTAGACGAATTTAATTTCTGTTTTAGTTCATTTGGGTTGTAATTTTTCATGTTTTTTGTTCCTTACCCACTATATTAAATTTTTTAATTGAGTTTAGATGGGTGAAATAATTGATGGGTATTTTTATGGAATTTCTTTTAAGTTAGTTTCAGTGATAAGTGGATTTCACACAAGTAATGGAGAAAAGAGCTTAGACATAAACCAATCCTTACCCTAGACATAGGGATTAAGGACTCCAAAACCCATAAAATTGTTGAATCGAATGATCTAAGATAGAAGAACTATAGACATATAAGTTACTCACTTAGCCTCGTAACACCTAAATTCAAGGTAAATAGGAGAAACAATTTTGGTTTACAATTGAGTGTGGAGTAGGTTGGAATTGCAATTTTGGCTTGCAATTACAACTTAGGGCAATGACATTCTTGAGCCCCATCTTTATCTAAATTCTCTTTTGCAATTTCAATTTCTAAGTCTATCTAGTTTGTTATTCCTATATTGCCATTTCTTGATTCTGCAATTAGATTCTGCAATTTTTCTTAACGCACCAACCCAACCTTATTTTTGCATTTTAATTTTCAAGTTGCAATTTCCCTTACACTTTGCTTACGATATTTTTGTTACTCCATTCCATTGGGATTCGATACTTGGTACTCACATACCATTTTATATTACTTCGATCGCGTTTACACCCGACCAAGTTTTTGGCGCCGTTGCCGGGGAATGGCAGTTTTAACAAAAATTTTGTTTTAGCAAAAATTAGAAGAGAAGATTGCAACAAATTCTCCTATTGCAGGAGGAGCTCGATTTCATTCGTTGAGGGAGAGAAATTGCAAGAGGAGAAAGACACAACATAGGGTTGATTGCTTGAGAAAATCCACAAGATGGAAGGAGACATCATTGCAACATTGAGAGCACAAACTTCATCTTTAAGCTACATGATGGAACTTTGATGATGGAAAAACCTATAGCTCCTTTTAACCATATCTCTTTTATTTCTTGTGTTTATTGCAAAGGAAGTCATTCATTTGATAATTGTCCTTATAATCCTGATTCTTTGTGTTATGGATTTTTACCCAGCTTTGCAAATCAACATCAGTACCAATGCTTCCAGCAAGGGAAGATGATTCCAAAAGAGCCAAGCATCGAAGAACTCAATAGGGAATATAGAGCAAAGAACGATGTTGTAATGCAAAGTCAAGCCGCATCTCTACGGAGTTTGGAAATCCAGGTGGAACAAATTGCATATGAATTGCAGAATAGGTCCCAAGGAATTTTGCTTGAGAACAGAGAGACTTCAAAACAAGAAGAAGAAGAAAAAGAACGTGAGGTGGTGTCACTTAGAACGGAATTGGAACATGAAGACCTTGAACTCTCAGTAGAAGCAAGAAGCGCACCAACACTTGACGACATTAAGGAGCCAAAAGGGAGAGAAGAGATCAAAGAAGAACCACCTTAAGAAGAGAATGAACAACAAAAGGAAGTTGTAGTGAGCCATACAGTTGCAATTTCACAGCAATTTACATCCAAAGTGCTTCCGATACTAGAATGCCCTGCTTTCGTTTATTGCAGTTTGCAGGAAACGCAAAATCAAGAAGAATGCAAAAATGAGAGCATGAATGATGGCAATATGCAATATTTAACACAAATTGCAACTGCAATCTCTACTTTTAGAAATATATGTAAAGCTCTTGAGTCATCAAAGCCTGTTGTGATCAAAGCACCTCAACTATGACTGAAATCTCGTCCAACATTGAGACCTAGGTGCAAAATGAAGGAACACAGTTGCGGTCTCCCTACTGGAATTGGATAAGTTATCTTGTCTTTCTTTTACGTTAAAATTAAAAAAAAAGCAAAAAAAAAAAGAGAGAAACTTTCAATTTTTGAAATTCCAATCTGAATGAAGAAGTTAATTCATAAAAGCTCTGTCTAAGGAGAATCCTACCTAGGTTGAGGTATTTAAGTTGACCGCTAAGGGAACACCTCTACTTGGGGATTCACCTGGGAGTTTGATGAGTCAACTTTGAGTTCAAAAATTGGAATTTCCAAAAAGTAACTTTGCATTGAGAAAAACTATGTGAACTTTTTGATGCTCTACTCTTGAGTTTTAGGAAAATATAAGAAGAAAGAGCGGGAGGAAGAAATTGTAGTCGCAATTGCGAAAGCAAATTGCAATTGCAGTTTCAGGAGAATTCTTTGTCAAAGACTCCAACAACCCCGAGGACAGTAATGGCAACAACACATTTTTCTCTGCATAGAGGAGTCTCTTATTAACCTATCTTTCCAGCTTTCTTAATTGTTATGTTTTTAGTTTGAGGCTTAGTTAAGTTCTTTTATGCTTATTTAGTTTATTTGCTTTCAAAAAAAAAAAAAATCTACTCCTCGCACAAGAATGCCATAAAAATCATGTTCAAAACAAGTTTACAAATTGTTTTCTTTGGTGTTTCGTTAAAAAAGCTCTTAATGATGATACCTAGAGTTCTCTCAACTTTCAAGTGCTTTTACACACAACTTCAAGTTTTCAAGATCATAAAACTTGATAAATTCTTTTTCTCCATAAAACATTCGAACCCAAACTCCCCTTGTGTTTATCCCATCTAATGGATTTAGGATAGTTTAGCTTGATGCTTAGTATGTTAAGTGACCCAAATATGTACCCCAACCCATGTTCTTCTAGTTCTTAGTCAATGGGGACATTGACCCATTTAAGTTTGGGGGGGTGAGTTTTGTAATACTACCGTTGTAATATCATGTCGTTGTACTAGTATGTTGTTGTAATATTATGTTGTTGTAACAGAATGTCATTGTAGTATTATGTTGTTGTAATAGTATGTTGTTGTAATAGTATGTCGTTGTAACAGCTGCTAGGACTTCAAACAAAAAAAAAAGGATACTCTTCCTTCTAGAGTTAACTGAGTAACCAGAGGTAGTCATGACACCCATGATTTCCTCTACATGAAAGTTTAACTTAGGAAGTGAGTATGTGAAAACGGTCTTAGCAGTGATTTGTGCTCGTAGTCAACTACTTTCACTACAAAGTGTTAGTAAGTTGGAACAAAGGTACAAGTGACAGTAAGACTCTTATAAAAAAAAGTTCAAAAGAAAAAGAAAATGAGGCCTAGCAGCAACTTTACATAAGTTTGGGGGAGAAAAAAAATTGCTTGTAATATGAGTGAACTTAGCTTGTTGAACAAAAAAGACATCCCTAGACTTTATGACTATGACTTAGGTAGGA